>OW387026.1:99299632-101699632 GCA_936439885.1 Nowickia ferox
AATTGAACAAACTTTTGTGGCAATATAATTTTAAACTGTCATTTTTCACTGCAGCTTGAGCTTTATTTTATACAAATTTATTTGTATACTTCCGAGCCTAAACTTAAAAATATACTTTCTTGAAGTGGACCTGCAGGAATAGAAAGTGCTCAATGGCTATAATACTATACATGTTATTGCTGCAATTTGTACACGTAAAAGCATCCCTATTCTTTGAAGTTATTAGGAAGATGAGCTTATCTGAAAACTTGGCTAACTTTAAGAATTGTTGATCATTTTGTTATTATTATTTTTATAAAAAAAATTTCCCTTTCATAAATGTTTAAGAATATGTTTATTTTACCTCTGTTTAATATATCTTTTTTTATTATTTTTTTAAATATTAAATATTTTCATATGCAACCAAATACCCATAAATCATAGAAAAGTGTCAAAAAGGTATGCTGTGGCAGTAAAACATTAATCTTATTGTAGTGAACTCCAATGCAGTTGATTGTTTCATATGCAGAATCATTTTCTGCACTTCATTTTTTCTTTTCGTGCATATTTGTATAAAAGACTATATAACATTTCATTTATAAAAGTTTGCTTAAAACAATTTGAGAGGTAAACGATTGCAGTAGTAGAAAAAACAAAAAATAAAAGAAATAAAAAATTGAACCGTCTGAATGAAAAAAATAAATAAAAAATAAATAAACGAAGAAGAGAAACCCTCACTGTATGAATATACTAATAAAAAACAATATCTTAGCAGCAAATATTTTTCTTCTTTTGGCCTCAGCTGTTGATATTACAAATGCTTATGGAAAATTGAACTGGGGAATTAATATGGAAGAGAAACTATAGAAATTTAAATTGCAACTATCAAGTATTGTATATACTTTGCAGCATTACTTGGATAGAGCAAATGTATTTTTTTTATATATAAATCAATTGCAGCAGGGAAAATATAATATTTGAGAAAAAAATATTTATAAATATTTATTTCAAAGAGCTTAAATAAAAGTAAAATAATATATAAAAAAAACGCTACTCATCTCATTTATACGTTTCGTAACTTACTAAAAACTTTACAGAAATTTGTTGCTCTAGTTTCATATTTTCACAAAAATAAAAAATTATCAATAAATCAAAAAGTATGTGCCTTAAATAGCAAAACCAATAGTTGTGGAAATATTCTATCACAAAAAATTCCTAAATATGCAAAAACATGACAAACAAATTTGTATTCAATAGCAAATAACCCAAATTGAGTTGTGCAAAACTTTATTTCACATTGACAGCATGTATGTGCGATCGCAAGTAATAACAGTCTAACTCAATAATTATAGCTCAGACAAAAAAAAAAGAAGTTGTGCAATCGTTCTAAAATGTAACGAATTATAAAGTTATAGTACCAAAAAAATTAAAAAAATAAATACAGAAGTCGGTTAATTAGCACTTGTGTGGTGATTGCCATTAGCGATCACATAAATTTGAGGGTCGTTTTGCTTTTCCTAGACTGTAAAAAATATCAAGCGCCTATCATTAGTGCTCAATGGTGTTTGACAACGATTTGATAAGTGTAAATCTTTAGATATTGTATTGACTTGATATCTAAAAATAGTTCAAAATGAGGGGAAAAGTTTTATCAGTATATGAGATGTTTTTTTAGATGCAAGAGACCATACCATGATAATACAACAAAAAAATATTGTGGTTTAACATAATCTAGTATATAGTTTCAAGTTTAGTATGATTTTGCGCATATCCAGCCAAAATCTATAAAAAAAGCTGAAGCAACACATGCCTTGGACTTCCTTTTTTATGAAAATTGATTATTTACGATCGCAAATAATCGATGTTGGCCAAAAAATGAAGTTCGAAAATTTTGTCGCTTAACCTTTTTTGGTGGTTATGACACGATATGCTCTTCACGTCTGCTTTTACGAGGTCAATTCCATCTGGTGACTTTTTGACTACTTTTTTTTGGAATAAATTCATGTGGCGTGAACATTGACTTAAAATGTTTTAAAAATTGCAGGTTTGTTAGTACAGGGTCCGCCATCTAATGTTTTTTTCAACTAGTGCTTATTTCGTGAATGTCTGATTTGACAGATAATTAGTTTTATCCTTCCGCTGAACGAATATGGTTGTGTATACGCTTGAACAACGCTGGGAAATATTGCCTGCGATCGACTTACAGAAGATGCCGATTTTGCCAAAAAAAAAATCATCTTTTCAGATGAAGCTCATTTTGATCTTGGTGGGTATGTAAAGAAGCAAAATTGTCGCATTTGGGGCACAGAAAACCCGCACGCATACATTGAAAAGCCGACGCACCCAAAACGAGTCACTGTTTGGTGCGGATTTTGGTCCAGAGGCATAATTGAGCCAATGAGCAAGGACTGACCGTTACAGTCAATGGCGATCGTTATCGGGCCATTTTGAACGAATTTTTGTACACAAAAATTGAAGAGGAGGATATTGGCAACATTTGGTTTCAACAGGACGGCGCTACGTGCCACACAGCCGAAGCTATACTCGATGTTTTGCGCCCTGTTTTCAAAAAAAAAGTTATCTGGCGGACCCTACATAAGCCAATTACTTAACGTATACCCATGAAAAAATAATAAGTGGAAAGTGCAACTTCTGGAGTTAAAGTTGTCATCAAATTGACTGATTGATTAAAATGCAATAAAATAGATAAAATAGATTGTTAAGCGCGCTGTTTGGCAAGTTGCGCCATCTTTTTGGAACCGAATATCTCATTGATGCTTAAGAGATCATTTTTGAAAACCAAAATTTATTCAGCATGTCTCGCTAGCACCTGCCCTTCACCGTAACTGAGTCTTCTGCAATACTTCGCATTACAGCTGTAATATTTTCTTCGGTACGTAAATTTCTTTAACTTGTTCATGGCTTTCAATTAAGATGAGTAAAACTAGTGCAAAAACTATCAAAAACGGCACAAGTTTTTTGATCGTAAAAATAATGAAGTGCTCTATGTTCGCAAGCAGGCTTAGTTTTTTTTAAATAAATTTCCAGAATTTTCAAGGTTTCATTAGGGTGTAAGCAATTCATGAACAGAAATGTCAATTCAATTTGATATTTTCATAGTTATCGATGTTGATAGTTCTAATGCAGCTAAGAAAAAACACCCTTATCAACAGACGATGATAATCAAGTAAGATTTTTGCTATAAATGGTTTTTTGTTTGTTTTTATTGGTATTTATAGTTCGATCGACTTAGGCACTTTGACTATATCACCATCGATATAATGCAAACAAGCAAAAAAGATTCTTTAAAAATTTTTCATTTAATCGTTGAAAAACAAACACATAGAAGAGCGTTCCATCAAAATAAGCTCGCAAGACTACTCGAAACTCTATTATCACATATTGAATAGATAGAGATAAATTGGTGGTGTATTGTGCTAAACTGTCATTTGTCATCATTGTCCTCAACAGCGATAGCTTTAGAAAACTTTTAAATATTTTAGCATTTTGTGCAGGCTCATCCTTAAAAATGAGTATAGAAAACAATTGGGTAAAAATATGCATACACATAAATATAAATATACAAATATAGTATAGGAGTATAAACAAATAAAATTGTTCATTTGGAAAAGTTTGTTTAATCTACAAACCAAAATTTTTTTTTTATAATTCAGAAGCATTTTAACAAGCGATAAATTAAAATTGTGTAATCGCAATATTAGAGATAAATTTATGGTAGAACAAACTTAATATGAGGTCGTCTTCAGCTTAAGTCATATAATCTATCGTGCCATAACTGCCAAAAAAAAAGCTTAAGCGACTTAATTTTTTAACTTAATTTTTTTAACAAAATCGATCATTTGCGATCTTAAATAATCGAATTTTCTCAAAAAATAAAGGATGTATAAAATATGTATCGATTGAGATTTTTTGGCAGTTATGGTTCAATATGATGTACAAAATTAATTTCACAATTTACTTCATGCTTTTATAAATAATTTGTGTTTATAAAATACACGATTTCATCATTTAAATATTTCATTTTTCTCTTTTTAGAACAATTGCAAAAGATGAACATTGCTTTAAATATTGGTAAGTTCAATAAAGAAAATAAATAATTTCTTAATCGGGCTTAAGTTTAATATTTTCAATACTTATAGAATAAAATTCTTATGACTATAAAAAGCGAACAACTTGTTGCCGTGAAATATTTCCCATGAAAAATAAAAATGCTGAACAAAATAAGGAAATAGTATACTGATACAAAAACAACGCCGGCATTGGCGAACACAATTTAATTTAAGGGAAAGGGAAAATTTTTCACATGAAATTTTATTTCCGATAAGGGTGATTAATTAATTAAAAAATATTTCATTCCATAGGAATTGAAAATAATAAGCCATTAAGAAGTTATTCCTTTAGTTCAATTAAATTTAAAAATTTATTACAAAAATAAATACCGTTCAAGCTTAAAACTTAATAACACTATTGCATTAAATATTGCAATAAAAAGAATCACTATAGAGTAAAAAATTTATCATCCTCAAACCTTTTTTTGCTCATTACTTGCATAAAATCTCAAAATGTCAACAATGAAATATAAAATTAAAAATTTGCCTGCCATGTTAATCAGTTTTATTGTTTGTAAAAAAAAAAAATCAAGTACGCTTAATATGGCAAATACGAAACAAAAGTCAATAAATAAAATTAATATTTTGCTCACTTGTTCAATATTAGTTTTAGCATCAATTGAAACAAAAGTTAATAATCAGACGTGAATCCCCAATACAAATAAAACTACTAAAGTTCGACCGAATTCAATTTATTAAAAGGACGCCGAAGTCAAAGCCGAACACAAAGTTTAGTTATTAAATTCGCCATTTCAAACGAAATTCAGAAATTGTTAAAACAGGCTTAAGTTCAGTTACTTTTTAAATTATTATTAGAGAATGAAATATTTGCATTAATTAATATTTTTTTCTAAAGAAGACAAAACAAGTTAAACTTAATTTTAGCAAGGGAAAATACTTCAATTTTCTGTGCCACCACGCACTTCATCAGCACTAATGTCTGACCAAAAAAGCCTTTGTTATCCCTTGACAGGTGCTAGAGCAGCTTATTTAAGCCTGGTCTCCAAAAAAAATTTCAATACTTGCTTTGTTTCTAAAATTTACAGTTCCCAAATCTACAAGAGTAGTTTGCATAATTACATGTAATTTCTAAGTCATAAAGCTTTACAGTCCTTCAAAATGTGTTCTAGAGCTTCAGTTGTAGAGCATGAGAGCTTTAAAACGTTGCAATCATACACTTTGCACTGAAAGCCATAATTTGGCTCTAGAATTTTGAATCTTTCCACTTAAATAACTTTTATGGTGTCCTAACATTCTGGCAGGCCTTATTTAAAAAATCAAAAAAAAATCTATTACTATTTTTCACAATACCGAAACCTTGTCTTTTAATCGGCCGTACACTAATATTTACAAGTACATAACTCAGCTTGCAATCATGCCTTTTGCAGTTGTTCAGTCTTTCATCAAGTCATTCATTATTGTACAAATATTAATGTAGAAATAACCGGAACAACAGCTGCAGTAAATATGGTCTTACGTCTGTTTTATTTTTATTTGGTTTTTGCATTCTTATTGAAACAATATCATAATGAAAAAATATATGGGAAAACAATTTCCAATTGCTAAATAAAGAATAAATGAGAAAAAGTAAACAAAAGAGCAGAGCAAGAAAAAACTACTAATAATAAATTGCAGTAAAAATTAGAAATTGGAACATTGACAAGTAATTAAATGTATACAGCATATTTTAACTATTTAAGTTTCCTGCTTCAGCTTACTCAGCTGATTTTTCTTATGCTTTTTTTTTATTAATTCACATTTAAAAGGTATTTTGGTTTTGTGTAATATTTCTAATAAAGTCTAAAACAAATTGATTTTAAATGCATTTCACATTGAAAACGGTATGTGTGGCTTTTATGTTAAAAAATAGAATAACATTTTCCTTTTCTAAGTTGAGAAAATAAAATTTATTTACAAAAAAAAAGCCAAAACGCAAACTGGTTAATTTTTTTTTTCAATATGAACTGTTCACTTAACAATTTAAATCGCTTAAGTAAAACCACAATAATTTGTTTAGTAAAAGCACGAAGATATAATATCTTTCAGCATATTGTTACTTTCGGTAAGAAAAATTGCTTTAGCAATTGTAATTTGCTAAAAACAGCACTTATAACGATGCTTAAAATAGCTTAACAGATAACACTTATTCAAATTTGCGTGCAGCATTGGTTAAATGGTTAAAGCTCTCGTTATTCTCTGTTGGTCTAGGAACATGATTGCGCTGTCAATGATAATGACGTTGACAAGACACAAGGCTTACAAAGTAATTGAAAACGATGAAAATGTTGGCGACATGACTTTTAATGTTAAAAAGATTTTATATTTTTCTTTTTCATTATCAAATTTCGTTTTATTTTTATCTTCGTCGTATATTACAATAAAATTATGAAAATGGCAGTTAAAATAACAAGAAAAATGTTTAAGGGATATGTCTTGCACACACAGTATAAAAAAAATTTTCTATTATAGTCAGTTAAGGAATAGCAGGATATGAAAAGAAAATATTCTGCGCTTTGCACAAGTGGGTTAGTTGTAGCATATTTACTACAGTTTGTAGTACTTTCAACAGTTAATTGGGATTAATATTTTTATGACAATAAAACTAAATGAAGATGCTTACCAATACATAAAATTTCAATAGATTGATCCGATCAATGTCGTTCTACTGCTGGTTTATAAACTAATTTATTAATATAAGCCATCATTAAAGTAGGAACTATACATAAAAATATTTACATAAATACTCTGAATGCATGTGATAAAAATTTTGTGTGTTTTCAGGCTTAAGATGCACCAGACTTTTTACAAAAAAAAATATTACCTTTGTTTTAGGGCTGGATTTTGTAAATATAAACGCTTTTTTCGATTTGAAGTTTATATGAAAAAAAAAATAATAATTATTTGCAACGTATTCTCGTTATTTTTCGTACAAATTTGAAACGTTTTTACAAAAGCTGTTTATTAATAAACTATCATAATATCATGTATTTCATGTGCAGTTTCTACAAGTCCGGCGAATGACTCGTCTAGCAAATTTGTATGAAAATCACTCAAAAATATGAGTGCTTTCCATACTCAGGTCGTACGTCTGGTTGTTAGAAACAGCGCTTTAATTTTGTATTACAATTATAACTTCTTTTTTCGCACACATGTGCCAGTATAAAGTAATCATACGCTTCCATATTTTCATATAATGTAAAAGTAAATAAGTCAAAGCATACTTTTCGGCAGAGTATACTTGATATTAAATTTATATGTTGCATACATCAATCATACGCACTTTGTACTATTATAGTTAGAATTGCCGTTTTTGCTTATTTTTGGGCAATATTGGTAATTTCCCTTTCAATGTGGCGTTGCAAATATTTCTTTTTTCAATTTGGTAATTTTTTTTTAATAATACATTTGTTAAAGTTTCAAACAAATTTTTTTTATAATTTTTAACATTTCCATTTACCTGTTTTTTGCTCAATAAGGTCAAGTAAAAAATATTTCCTACCAAAACTTTTATTTTGGACACATAGTTCATAGTGACGCCAAATAATATTTATGCAGCTAAATTCAATAAATAAAAAAAATTCGTAGTAATTTTGATTTTAAAATTATTAACTAAATTAGGAACACCAAAGAATATTTATATGATATTTACAGCAAGACGTTGAAGATGGAAATATTGATGGTTCTGTAATAGATTAAAGAAAAAGTTGTACAAGTTTTAGTTAATCAATTACAATAACGCCAAGATTTCTAACATCAACAAACAGGGGGTAAATCTTTAATGCGTTAGGATTTTTTTTTCAGCAGCATCATACCTTAAGGAATTTATCACACTACACTTTTGCAACAAAACAATTAACAAACGATTCTTTTTAATTTGAGATCAAGCTGTAAAATCGTTTATTAATTGTTTTAAACTTTAAAATTTTGCTTGTTGTTTTGCTTAAGCATTTCGTTCCCACTATTTAATCAAGTTGCAGCACTCAACGCTCTTTTAAAAAAAAATATGACATATATCTTTGGCAGAAGGGATAAAGTGCTGTGAATAAAAGCTGATTTTAAGTTAATGGAACCCTTGTAATTTTTATATCGAAAAGTACTTCTGCACAAAAAATCAATAATTTTTTTAAGGCTTTTCAGGTTATAGCGCAATCTATTGCTTATTGATCTCATGTGGACAAAAATCTTAAATAAATTTAAACATACTTTGATATATGTATTTCTTATTTAATCTATTATTCATAATGTTTAAGACGACACTTTGAAATAAAAAAAACAAATCAAGTTGAACCAAAGTTTCCAATTTAACTGTAAAAGAAAGAAATTTCGACTTGAAAGTTTAAAAGTTATCTCCTAAAACAACATTAAGAAAGGACTTTAGCACTTTTTCCTTATTACCTAAAAACCATACTTAGTAAAATTAATAAATTTTTGCAGAGTCCTTATTAGTAAATCTAAAGCTTACTAAGCAACTATTCTTTTTGAATTTTCATTTATTTGAAAATATAAAACTACAATAAAAAAACAAATTTTCCCCCTTACGCTGCCTGGATAATACCGAGAAGATATAAAAAACAGCATTTAATTTTAATTCTCATAAAAGTGTTTTTTTGTGTAAGTTAGCAGAAAACACACTCATACACATGCAGACATACAGAAACTAACCTTGACGAGGACGACGACGACGACAACTACGAGCGACAACAACATCTGCCCTTTGACGGAAATTGAATTTTTATTGAAGGAAAACACTTTTCTTCTGTATTATGAACGTGTTTCTTGGCAGATAATTTTTTTATATTTCTACTGATTGAATTTCCTTTTACTTCTCAAAGATTAAAAAAATCTATATTTATATATTTTATTTCTTAAATCCCTTTTTAACCATTTGAAATTCTTTTTTTTTTTTTTTGCTGTTTGTTATGGCAAATAAAAATTTTCAAAGTTTATTTGCTTGTCTATGCACTTCCTTTGCCTTAATGCTGCTGAAATTTATATCCCTTTTTGCTCTTGTTTATTTGCTTTCCTTTCGATCTATTTGATGTTAATAAAAAAATACAACGTCTTTTTGTTTGACTTTTTCCTTCCTTTCGTTTCGTTTCATTATATTTTTTGGGGCGCCCATAAAAATTGGCATCATTGGTATGCGGGTAATTAAATTTTCTCTAATTGTTTACATGTTTTGGCATTAAAGTTTGATTACGGGAGGGGGTTGAAAATTGATAAGGAAAATATCTTTCTGAGATTTGGGTTTTAAGAAATAAAACAAACGTGAGGTTTATATATGTATATTAAATTCACTTTATTTGTACAATTATTTGCGGGGAGATCTACTGCTCCTGTAAGGTGCTACTATGTAAGTGAAAGAATAAAAATAGAAATTCATGTAAGAACTTAAAACCAATGAGTACAAAAATATTTAGTAGTGGAAAGAGCTAAACTTATGTGTAATTGAGAGACAAAGAGAAATTTCCTTAAGAATAAGTTCAGGGTTTAATAATTTGATAATGTAAATGAAAATAGGAATTCAAGACGTAAACATTCCGCCCCGCTTGCAGTATTGCAACAACAGAAAAGGCGAGGAATATCATACGTTTTAGAAAAGTCTAAAAATATACTTTGACATTACAAGTAGTGATGTTCAATTTGTTACATAATTCGTATGTATTTATAAGGATGAGAAGAGTAGAACATTTAGTTAATTCACCTAAACTTATTATGATGACCGCCAGCTTAAGGCTTCGATGTCACATTTATGATGATGGTTGGTGCATTATTGGATGTAGTAGGTAGAACTTGTGAAGTTGTTTGAGTTTTCTTGCGTTGTGAGCGATGTTGTGGTTTGCTGTGGTGATATGTGACTTGAGGAGTCACTGGGACCTTAGCGCTTTTATTTTGTTTGCTTTTACGATTTGGATGTAACATGGTGTGGTGTTCACTCAAACAGATTTTGCATCTCTCTCGACTTCTACAATTTTTCAAAACATGAGAATGCGCTAGGCAGTTTACACAGTATTGGAAACGTTGAACCACTGCAAGACGATCTCGAACTGAGAGACGACGAAAACGAAAACATTTTCGTAAAGGATGTTCCTTGTCGCAGTAGCGGCAATCCTTGCCTTTTCTCTGACACTTCATAGCTGCGCTGTTAGAACGATGGGATACTGTTTTCTCAGGGCTAGTGCGATTGGTTTTTAAGCGACGGGGAGGAGCAGACATAATACTGTAAATAAAAATGAAAAATAGTTAATGTTCTTCACAAGAGGGCAACAAGACAAGTTTGACTATTGGCCTGATTGTTAACCCTTTTGAGGTTCGGACGACAGCGACCCTGACTCTAGAGTCATCTCCTGGCATGACTCTTTCTATTCGTCCTAGCTGCCATTGGGTAGGAGGTAAATTTTCTCGTTTTATGACAACTAAGTCGTTTGGAGCAAAGTCTCGCCTAGGATATTGCCATTTAATACGTTTATGCAATTCCTTTAGATATTCTTCCTTCCACAGAATAGCAAACTGGTGGTGAAGAATTGTCAGTTTTTTCCATCTGTTAACATAACTAAGTGATTGATCGGCCGCATTGGGTTCTGCTGGAGTTAAAAGCTGTGACCCTACGAGGAAGTGACCAGGGGTTAACGCACTAAGTTCAGAGGGATTTTCGCTGACAGGACAAAGAGGCCTGGAATTGAGACAAGCCTCAATCCGAGCTAACATAGTGGTGAACTCCTCGTACGTAAATTTCTGGCAGTGTGTAATCTTCTTCAAATGAGACTTAAAACTCTTTACGCCGGCTTCCCACAAGCCACCCATGTGCGGTGCACCGGGAGGGATGAAGTGCCACTCAATATTTTGATAAGTATATTGGGATAGGAGGTGTTGCCGAACGGACGTAAGAAATTGTGTTTGATTTTGTTTCAAAATATTAGCTGCTCCTATAAACGCAGTGCCATTGTCAGAATAGAGCGAAGAGGGGCAACCACGACGGGAGAAGAAACGTGCGAACGCTGCTAAAAAAGCGTTGGTTGATATTTCTGTTGTGAGTTCAAGGTGAATGGCTTTTGTACAAAAACATACAAATACTAGCACATAACCTTTTGACATCTTACAACCACGGCCTGCATATGACTTAATATCAAAAGGGCCGGCGAAGTCTACACCTGTGAACGTGAAGGGTCGAGACATAGCACTTCTCACAGGGGGTAGAGCGCCCATTAGCTGTTGGCTCTGTTTATGTTTTAGCAGCACACACACCTTACAGTTGTGAATAATTGATTTCACTAAATTCTTCAAGCGGGGAACCCAAAATTCTGTTCGCATTAATCGCATCAGTAACGCATTGCCGCCGTGAATAGAACATTTATGTATCAGCTCCAGATATAAGCGTGTAAAACGTCCTGAGTATGGCAGAATTACCGGATATTTTTCGTTGTACGTCAAAATTGGAGATTGGGATAGTCGACCATTAGCCCTTATTAAACCCTGATTGTCCAAAAATGGATTAAAACGCAAAAGAGGACTTTTCTTAGGCAACGAAGTTCCGTGGGATAACAGATCGCATTCGTAAAAATGTAAACGCTGACACAATAGTATAAGACGTAACTTGACAAATCGAATTTCGGTTTGTTGCAACGAGATGGACGTATATTTATAATTTCGTTTATGTTTTGAATGAGCCATATGGAAAAAACGAAACATATAGCTTAGAACTTTCATAGCTCGAGAAAGGTCTGAAAAACGATCTAGAATTTCAGCACTCGACACTTTAGTTGCGTGTACTCGGACAGGTTTTACTTCCTCTTGAGTTTCAAAAACGTTTTGATTTAATGGCCATTGAATATGCGGTAGCTTGAGCCAATATGGTCCATGCCACCATAAGTCGTTATCATAGAGATTATTGGCAGTACATCCCCTGGACGCTAAATCGGCGGGGTTATCTTTAGATTCTACGTGCGACCAGCTGTTCGCTTCAGTATTTTCCAAAATTGTGGTCGTACGGTTAGCTACAAAGGTATTCCAATAGTATGGGGGTTTATCTAACCACGCTAAGACGATGGTTGAGTCGGTCCACATGAACGATCGATATGTCGATACGGGAAATTGGGTTTGGAGATGCTTAAACATTTTTGCCAAAAGGACCGCACCGCAGAGTTCCTTTCGGGGTAGTGTGACATACTTGAGGGGGGCGACTTTTGTTTTTGCCATCAGAAGATGAGTATGTGTCGTACCGTCTGGTGACTGACACCGAATGTAGATCGCAGCAGCGTATGCCTTTTCTGATGCATCACAAAAGCCATGTAATTCAAGAGAAAAAGTGGGGTGGAAGTTGACAAATCTGGGAATTCTAATTTTAGCTAGATTGGGGTAGTCATTCAGAAAATCTTGCCACATTTTTCGAGTTGATGACTCGATAATGTCGTCCCAATAAGTGTCATCTTTCCAGATCTGTTGCATTATGATTTTTGCCACAATTAACTTGGGCGCTAACCATCCAGCAGGGTCGAATAGCTTTGCAATGTCAGAGAGTACTGCTCTTTTTGTGAAACGATTTGAGCTAGGTTGTTTCAAAGGGTTAAAATAAAAGAAATCAGTTCCTGCGTTCCATCGCAAACCTAAGGGTTTGGATGTGCACGAGTCGGAGAGATTCAGAAATTCGGTGTCTAATAAATGTTCTGGGGGTAAGCCTTTTAACAGGACTGAGTTATTTGCTGTCCATTTTCGTAAAGAAAATCCAGCTGATGCTAGTACGGCTATGAGGTCATTGCGGGATTTCACGGCATCGGCCGGATCATGAGATCCAAATAGCACATCGTCTACGTACATGTAATTCCTTATAATATTAGACACATGGGGGTTTTCTTTTTCGCATTGACTGGCTAACTCGAGCAACGTTCGAATGGCCAAATATGGTGCGCAATTAACGCCAAAAGTGACGGTGTTTAATTCGTAATCATAAACGTCTTTTTGGGGTGAATCACGGAATAATATCCGTTGATAAGGGGTGTGACGAGGATTTACGAGTATTTGGCGATACATCTTTTCAATATCAGCGTTGAAAACATATTTAAAAAGACGCCACCTGAGAATGAGGGTTGGTAAATCGGCCTGTAAGACCGGTCCTGGGTATAGAATGTCATTTAAGCTAGTACCATTAGCTGAGGGGCATGATGCGTTGAAAACCACTCGTAGCTTAGTGGTAGTACTCTCTGGTTTCAACACGGCATGATGGGGAAGATAGTAGGAGTGTGGGTTGCTGGAAAAATCCGGGGTTACCCTCTTCATGTGATTCAGGGTTAAGTATTCCATAAGGACGCCGTCATATTTCGATTTCAGTTCGAGATGCTTAGATAGACGTGCCTCGTTACGAATATATTGAGACATGGCGATATTTCGAGATTGACTGAGAGCTTTGTCGTGAGGGAAGTTTCTGACAAAGGGGAGAGAGACAACAAAGCGACCCGAATTATTGCGATAAGTGGTTTCTCTGTACAGTTCCTCGCAATATTTGTCGGCCTCCGATATATGAGGTACACTAGGTACTTCTTCAAGTTCCCAAAAACGACTTAGCAAGGAATTTAAGTCAAGTTTATTAAAAAAGGTGGCAACTTTTGAAAGTGGTGGGCAAGAGCCAATTCGACCAGTGACGATCCATCCAAAAACACTTTGCTGTGCAATAAGCGTTTGGTCTTGATTCCACCGAACACCACCACGAATAATCTTTGGATAAATATCACCTCCAAGAAGTAAGTCTATATTACGACCTGAGTGTTTATTAGAGTCGGCCATTGTTAAATCTAGAAAATCATATCTGCTATGAGATGGAAAATAGTAGGGTAACTGTCCCGTTAGTTTTTCAACTACAAATACTTCGACAAATGTGGTGAATCGCGGCTCTAAAGGGGATTTAATTTCAATTTTACTTACTTCGGACGCTGTAGTTGAAACAGTGCCGCTGAGCCCCATGATATTTGTTTGAGAGTTTTGAACAGGTAGGGACAACTTTCTTTTCAAAGATCTTGATATAAAAGATGCTTCAGATGCAGGGTCGATAAGCGCTCGCACCGTATATATGAGGTCTCCGACGCTAATGTTAACTAGGGCTGTTCCAAGAAGAATAAAGTTTGAATGGGTGGACTGTAAATGCGTGGAGTAAGACTGCCGCATGCGGGCGGCTTCGGTTGACGTCATGGGCCGTTCTTGGGCGGCTGAGTACGAGGGATTAGTAGCGGAAGTTTCACCAGCTTGGGGGCAATGCGTGAGAGAAAACTCTTGTGCTATTGTCGAGTTATGTGTAGGTGCGGAAACGCGATGTAAAAGGGAATGGTGTTTTTGTTTACAGAACGAACACACATACCTACTTTTGCATTTTTTAAATTCGTGGGACGTAGCTAAACAATTCGTACACCGTTTTTGCTCCGTAATTAAAGCAAATCTTTCATCAATAGTCATTCGCAGAAAAATAGAACAGAGACGGAGGGGATGACATTCCTGACATAAAGAGCACTTATTTGTTTTATTTGGGGATGCTTTAGTGTGAAAAGAATTCACCTTGCGGGTTAGACGGGAATTATCCGTCTTAGATTGTGAAGGCTTTTTAAAAGGGGTTTGAGTTGCGTTTGATGATCTAATGTCACTAACAGACTCTAAAGTGTGAAAACGACCAGTCAGAAAGTCACTCATATCTTTCCAAGTTGGCAAGTCAGTACTATTTTTTAGTGATTGCTCCCACAAATTGAGAGTAATATCGGGAAGACATGTGGAACAAATGTACACGAAAATAACGTCCCAGTTACTAGTTTCAATATCGAGTAATGCTAAGTTAGTAACACAGTTATTGATCGTTCTTTGAAGTGTTTTGATACTAGGGCCTGACTCCCTAGAAATATGTGCGAGGCCTAAAAGGGTCTTTAGCTGCGCATTAATGAGTACCCGCTTATTCTCATAGCGGTCTATCAAATGCTCCCATGCCATTTGAAAACCTGCATTCGTAAATGGGCATGATCGTACGATTTCATGGGCTTCACCTTTGGTCTTTTTTAATAAGTGGCATAATTTTTCGACGGGAGGGATGTGGCTTTGTTCCCCATATAATGCTGAAAATTGGTCCCTAAAGGTTGGCCAAGAATCGTAATCCCCATTAAAATTATCCATGTCACATGGGGGGAGATTAACACGAGTAAGTTCATGAATCGGTTTAACACGATGGTCCAAAATGGCTGTCGGCGTAGGCTGTAGTGCTTCTAAAAGCTCATTGGCACGTGCAAGGCACTTGATGTGGGCTGAGTATGCAACAAAGAACTTGTTTCTGACAGTCTCTACAGTGACATCCTTTCCAAGGGACGGAATTTTTTCTAAAACATTATCGTACGAAGTACGCAGTAAATTCCACAAATGTAGTACCTCCTCCCTTTGAATTTCTACGCTATGGTATGTATGATCCTCTTCCTGAATACCTCCAAAATAAGCATAAAATTCAACCACACGATCAGATGCACGTATAAATTTGTCAAGCTCAGACATTTTGAAGTGTAGTACTTAGTTAACCCCGGAATGACAAAGTAGTTTAAATTCGTTATGAAAATACGAGAAAACTTTCTAAACACACGAAATGTTCTGACTAAAAAACTTACAATAATAATTATAAAATGAGGTTTGTTACAGGATTATTTGTTCTCAATGGGTTAATCCTAAATCCGAATGTATTGACAGAGGTCTGACACTCTTAGATACTGACCAGAACAGAAATTTAGTATCACTTTAACGAATATAATTAACAACAAAACTTTCGAACAGAGCAAGATTTGGGGTAAAATTCCAATTAGAAATTATTTGAAAAAAGTCTTTTGTTAAGAGCGTAATTCAATAAACGTATCAATGTATTATAAAGAAATATAAACACTGATATTGGGTGAAACACTTCTACATATGTACACACATATGTGATTGCTTTACATTACTCGTACTTAGATTTGATGCGTCTAAACCATGCATATATACATGTAAATTGGATTGTTTATCAACACGATGTATTAATGTATCCTTAAATTAAAACCAAAACGTTGCCGATACAAATAGTAGCTACATACATATGTCTATCTGTGATTTATATGTATTTCTCAACATGTTTATTTATGCTCTGTTAAGAATGTTTAAAGCAGATCAATGTTATGCACTTGATATTTACATGTATAAATCAACAAATCAACTTGTTGAGAGTCCAAATAAAAATGCAGTTTGCATGCACAGTTACCTCTTTTTTTTTTTGTTAATTTTAAGTTGAGCGACAAGTGGATTTTATTTTTTATTACGAGAGAATTTTTAGAGGGCAAATAGAATTAACTGTTTGCATATATGTACATATGTACATACATATATGTATGTATATTTATAAGTACGTACATATATCAATGTATGTATGTATATATTGTGCGTACTTTGGGTTTTGTCTTGATGGAATTTAATACTTTTTAAATTACATTTACATACCTCTTATTACTTGTTTTACCCTTTTTTGACCAAATGCACTATATCCACTGAAATTGCAGAATGGTTTAATCCCTTTAGGTAGGTATAATGACTTCAATCCTCTTTCTCAAAGTATATAAGTAGGTATTTCCCTTAATAATTCTTTCGATCCGGTTCGCTAGGACCAACAATGATTACGGGAGGGGGTTGAAAATTGATAAGGAAAATATCTTTCTGAGATTTGGGTTTTAAGAAATAAAACAAACGTGAGGTTTATATATGTATATTAAATTCACTTTATTTGTACAATTATTTGCGGGGAGATCTACTGCTCCTGTAAGGTGCTACTATGTAAGTGAAAGAATAAAAATAGAAATTCATGTAAGAACTTAAAACCAATGAGTACAAAAATATTTAGTAGTGGAAAGAGCTAAACTTATGTGTAATTGAGAGACAAAGAGAAATTTCCTTAAGAATAAGTTCAGGGTTTAATAATTTGATAATGTAAATGAAAATAGGAATTCAAGACGTAAACAAAGTTTCAAAGCAAAAAAAAAGTATTTATTTGAGAAATCGCTGAAACATGAACGAAAACAACGAAAAAAAAAGGTTGTTTCCTTTTTTTTTAATTGGAAAAATTGTCCAACGATCTAAAGACATTTTCGTTGCTGCAAGATGTTAAATGTAATGCCAAATATTCAATTGTCTGTAACAATTTGTAATTGAAAAAGTATTTTTTTTTTTTGTTTAACTTTGATACGATTTTATGGCGAAAGTAATAAAAAATAAAGAAGAATGCTAAGATTAATTTTTATTTCCAAGCTCAATTGTATTTTCAAGCAAATAAGTAATTAAAATAAAAGTTGTTTAAGTAGATAATAAAAAAGAAATACCAATACACTCCTACAATACTCCTTAATAATTTGTAATAAATTGTACTAAGACAGTATTTTCATGAAATTCGTTCATAAAATTTTTCAATCCGAAAAAGAGTGAGTGTTTCAAAAAAAGTTCTAAATTTTTAGAAGATTTTTTTTTTAAATTTAATTCATTATTTTTCTACTCCCGAAACGCATTTTCTAGATTTTTTCGACTTTTTGAAAGTTTCCTTTTTTGCGGGATTTTTTAGCAGTTACTTCTTAGTATTCATTTTTTCTACTTTGAGGTCTTTTTTACAATTACCTTTTTTCTTTTCAACATTTTCCATCATATTATTTATAAATAAATAAAGAGAATATTTCGTTCAGCAAACTAGATAAAATTTAATAAAAAAACTAAAATATGGCACTAAAATTTTGTCAACAAATATATAAAGCATTTTGCTTTCTGTTAAGAAGAGATAAAAATTGCTTATGGCAATAAATAAGAAAAAAAAACAAGAAAACAACTAAACAACTAAACGGGGGAAAAAGAAGATGAATGATTATTCTAAAAGATGAATGAAGTAAATGCGATGTGATGTATGAGTTGAAAATTATTTAAAAAAAAATGCATGAGATCTATTTTATCATTTGTTTTACTATGACAAAAAAAAAGAAAGTAATAAGTTATTTCAACATGTAATTTTCTTTATTTTATGAAAAATAACAAGAATTCGTTTCAAAAATATTTTTTCCATACAAAATTCAAAACGAAAATATCTATTGTATTTACAAACTCTAAGCCTTAGTCCAATTTCTCTATGTTTACATTGAAATCAATAACAAAATTTAAGGTTTTGATTTTGTTTTCAATATAATTAGACAGACGAAAAGTTTTGTTTGCTTTCGATACTTACACCGACTTATTTGTATATATATTAAAAAATCTATTGAATGTCTTACAAAAATAATTATTCTTACAAAAATTATTAAATAAATAATTCAAAAAAAAAACAAACGCAAAGATCTGATAAAATATTTTTGAAAAAAATGTATGGGACAACGCTAGAAGTAAACTCTCTCTAAAAAAAACTTTGAAAATCTGTTAACTATATATAAAAGTACGTGAAATCACAGCTGTAAATGAATCATTTTTTTTTTTTTATTTTAATTCGTTACGAATATTAGCTAAATTTTGAATTAATTCTTTGCACAACAAAAAAGAATTTAATGAAATTTGAATCAATTCAATTACGCAGCATCAATTCGTTTTCAATTCAATTAAATTTCTAGAATGAGTTGCAATTCTTTTTCAATTCAAAAAAAACTGTAAAATGAATTGCAATGCGCTTCCAAATTAAATGAATTTGTTAAAATGAATGCAATTCATTTCCAATTCAATTGAATTGAATGAATTTTAAATGCATTCAAATAAACAATGAATTGCAATACAAAATAATTAAAGAAATCAAAAGTGAGTTACAATTAATCAAATTCAAGAACAGATCTAGAAGAAATGAAAATGGAAATTTCTAATACCAAAATGAAAATATTCAAAACAAAAATTGGAAATCTTGGTGTTTGGAGTAGTGCTTGCTGTCTTTGACATAAAAAAAATTTATTTAATAACAAAACGACAGTGACGCTTACTGCATATTTACTTACAAAATTAATTCAAATTACAATCAATTCAATTCAAATGAGTTGGCAATGAATTGCTTATTATTTTTTCTAATTCATTTAATTTAATTCAAAATCAATTCAATTCAAATGAATTGGAAATGAATTGCAATTCACTTTGACAAATTCATTTGAATTTGATGCGCATTGCCATTCATTTGATAGATTCATTTGAATTGGAAATTAATTGCAATTCAGTTTTACCAAATTCATTTAAATTGGCTAAAATTTCCTTCAAGTATTTTTTTTCTGTTTTGTGAAAAGAATTAATTAAAAATTTGCTAATTCAGTGCACGAATGATTCTCGAATTAATTCAAAAATTATTGATTCATTTATAGCTCTGCGTAAAATATAAAGTAAAATTTTAATGGGCGTGCCTCCGCCCATTTTTTGAATGCAAAATTGAATGTTTTTCAGGGCTTAGAGTGTGTTTTAAGTTTTGTTAAAATCAGTAAAGTAGAACCACATAAAATAAAATATTAAATTATAATGGGCGTAACTCCGCCCGTTTAAAAAAAAATTTTAGATATTTTAAAGTTCAAGGTGTATAGTTAGTTTTATAAAAATGCGTTGAGTAGAACCACGTGAAATATAATAACAAGTTTTAATGGGCTTAGGCCCGCCCATTTTTTCAACCTTAAAATTGTGTAATTACAAGAACCAAAGGCGTTTGCTAAGCTTCGCAGGAATCAAGGAAGTAGAATATCTTAAAATCAAATATAAAAAATAGTGGGCGTGTCTCCGCCCACTTTTTTATAACAAGATCAATTGAAAGCCGCAACCTTTTAGACAAAAAGAAATATAAAATCGTTGAAAAATGTACCGTGTTATGAAGTAAGAATTTAAAAAAAAATATGGACGAATTGATAACTTCCTCCTTTTTTTGAAGTTGGTTAAAAATTATATATATGTATTCATAAAAACGTATTTTAAGCCATTTTTTCAAAATCTTGAAATATTATTCGACTTCGAATTGTTAGACATTGCTAGCAAGAATGGAAAAATTCTGTATAAAAGTAAAGTAAATTGAAAAATGTGATTGCATCGTTCTTTTTACATTCCAGTCCATTGTGCTCAGCTATTTTGACAATTTTTAGCAGCTAAATGATTTTAAATTAAACACCACAATAAAACAAAGGCTTTTTGTGTATTTTTAAATTAAAAAAGGCTAATTCTTGAGTATTTTTATCTCCTGATTGTGATGGCATCATTAATTTTTTAATTAATTAATTAATTTTTTTTCTCTAGTTTTAAAGATATGTGTGACATTTAGCATTTGCATAACATACACCACTTTTTGAATTATTCGCTTAATATTTCACTAATGGACCTTCAAAAATTAAAAAAAAACTTTCCGGATTATTAATCTACATAAAATTTTCTTGAATTTCAGTCAGAGTTGCATCTTGCTGTTATTGCAGGGATATTAAAAATCGTGTGTTTGTGTTTTTAGTTTAACTTTAATAAAGCCTGGAGGGTTTTGTTATGGAAAACCTCAACTTTCATTTGCTTTTGGTTTCATCCCATGCCAATTTTGGCTGTTACACTGTAATAATATTTATAAATCCTAAGGACAATTATAGAATTCAATATTGAACGAAATTTTAAAATATATCCATTTAAATTCTATTTCTTTATTTCTATTTTCTTTCTAATTAAATTTCATTGATGTTAAATGTTAAGGCTTATATTACAGAAAAAAAAAAATATTTCAAATCTGTTAAAAATATTAAGTTTGAAAAATCTTAAATAAAATATGTCACATTTTGGGCCTTAAACTTTAAATAAATCCAACATTTTTTAACCAATTATTTGTTAAAAAAATTTCTTTAGTAAATTTTTTTTTGTCACTGCAACCGCAATAAAGAAATCTTTTCTATTTGACACAAAACTTTCGAAACAAGAATCCTAAAAGAAAAATCAAAGAGCAGAGAACAAGGCAACAATACAACTTCATAATTTGTGGCAAAATATTAAGAAATAATAAGGTTTGTGGCAACAAATACATTTAAAATATAATTAGATGTCAGAAACATACAAAACTAAAAATACACAGAACGAAATGTTAAAGCATAAAAGTTACAATAATATTTTGGCTTCAGTTTAATCAATCAGTAAAATTTCTTATCAAGGTTTATGGCAGCGGGTCACGAAATACGTGACTTTTGAACTGAAACACAAGTTTTTGGATAAAAAATTTTTTTAACTTTATCTTCTATGAGCTCTATGCACTTTGTAATAAAAACTAAATGAAACCTTCAGAAAACTTCACTAAAATCAGCAATACAGTCTTACAAAATATTATTTATATATAATTTTTTTTGTTTTAACTATTATTTTGTTTAAGTGTAGCTGCTGTAGCAATCTCTTGTGGCAAAAATATCAAAGTTTCTATATTTAGTTTCTTAAGAAAAACAAAAAAAAAACAAAAACCCTACAAAGAAGTTGCTTAGAAGGTTTTAGGTTTTAAATCATTAGAAAACAACTACAGAAATACAAATACAAATAAATATATTTGGTCTCAAAATCCCCCAGATAAACTTGCATGAAGTAAGAAACTTTTGTAACATAAATAGAGCACAAAACTAATGTTCGAAGTTTTACTCTTCTTTTGGTTCTTCTTTTGGTTCATAGACTGTGTGTAATTTAACAGCAAGTATATTACAGTTCGTTGGTTATTATATTTTAATCAATTAAGACTGTCAAAACACATACAAAAAGAAAACTGAAGTTTACAAACACCATAAGACACGCACTCAAGGATTACGCACACCCAGCAACTATATCAAATAAGTAAAAGTAAAATAAAATTTAATAATAATTTACTACAGTAGATATTTGTATTGGGTGGGGGGGGGGAGGTAACACAACACAGCAAACAAACAAAAAAAAAACGGTCGGCCAGTACGTGATACTTTACGGTCTACTGGTTAACTAGACATAACATAAATGCAGAGCACACACGCTGTTTATTTTTGTTAATGTTTTTGTTCGTGTGTTCAGCAAATACAGCAGCATTCCTTTGTGCTTGATTGTGGCTCAGTTATTTTTGACAGCAATAAGCTTTTAGCATTAGCAGGCCTTTAGCAAATGACATGTGGCAGTAGTTGTACACCACGACGACACATAAAACGTATATTAATGTTTATGTTGTTGTTGTTTTTTTCTGCAGAGTAAAAATATATTTTTCTTTTTTTTTTGAAATTGCTTGCTAACAAATTTACTTTTTAAAGGGAAAAACTTGTTTAAGAGCAAACATAGAAAATTTTTTAAATTATTCAAACTAAATTGTTAACAAATTATTATTTAAAAACCTTATCAATTTTGCACTAGAGGAAAGAAAGTTGAGTTAGAAAATAACAATACGTATTTCGTAATGAATTGTATAGAATGTTTTTCGGTCAACTGTCAAAGACACGAAGGTAATCACACACACACAATTGTTTTGTTTTTTCTTTAATTGCCAAAAATACCCATTTTTGAAAAGTTAGTGGAGTAATGTATGCCAACAAAATGTTGCTTGTAATGTTTTGAATAAACGTCTTAAAGACACCTTATGCCAAGAAGCTAAGGGTACAAACTTTAAATATTGCGTAAATTATTTGAAACCCAATTTACGAAATATTTTTTAGTTGTACCGTTGTGTGGTGAATCAAATGTAAGAAATCATGTAAACTTTTAAAACGCCAACAGGTATAAATTTGTTTAGTAAAATCTTCATTTGCTTTTCATTATTAAGATCATATCACTCTTTTAAAAATTTAATATAAATTCGATTATTTCGCCAATAGTCGTTTTTTAGGCTTCCGTACACGAAAAGTGAAAACAAACCCTATTGTTTTCTCTATGCTGTCCGTCTGTCACAGGCTACAGATGTGAAACTTTCACAGAATATAGAAAACTTTGTTAGCTACAGCTACAGTAGTCTGCATAAATATACCCTAACTTTGCTAATTTCAAGTGTATACAGATAATTGTCTGTATGTAAATTACTTTATGTTTCTTAGCTCGCTTTAGAACACCCTTTAAGTTTTAAATGCCATATATTTGCTGTTGTAGCGGCCAAAGGTTTACATATTCTGTCCGCTTCTTTCATCGTTCTAGAGAAAACACCCTGTTACAGAAAGACAGACAGACGGACATCACAGCGACAGGTGAATTGCTGCCAAGTTGGCTAAAACCCGGTGATTGGCTCAAGAAGTATCAATGAATAAAACTTTAAAGTTTTTTTTTTCTTTCTAATGACTTCAAAATTCTTCGTCAAATCGATTTAAGATATTCCTTGTTTTATTACATTTGAGTTATTACGCTCAATGTAAAATAAATTTGTATTGAAGTGGCCTTCGTTTAGCGTGTTCATAATATTTGAGGCTATAAATTTTCAATAAATTAATTTCTCTTCATTTTATTTAATTAAATTAATTTTTTTATTTATTTATATGTTACACACCAAAAAGTAATATAAAAATTTTGTAATATCAATTTAAAAAATTATTAAATTTTCACCTCGAAACAGTTTTTTGTACCCAAATTAATTAAAATAATTAAAAAGATAAGATTTTTATTTCGGCTAAAGGTCCTTTTCACAAATAAAAACAAGCAAGTTCAATTACATAAAACTATTTTATTTTTATTTATTATCTTTTTTCTCCGAGATATTTCGGTTAACTTCGTTAACCATTTTCAAGGAATATAAAGAAATATTTAAAAGTATATAAATTTTCTTTTTAAACCGTCCGTACTGTAAGCAGGTTATTTAATAATTAAAAAGTTAATAGAAACAATTAAATTCTCAATTGAAAACATTAATTGGGGAATACTTTTTGCTGTGTATAATTTCAATTTTCAAAAAATAAAAGCTTTAAGTCCTCAACTTTTCCTCTCAAACGTTTAGCAAATATTAATATTTAATACAATTTCACACATTATTTACTGCATGCAATTCTGTGCAACAATATGCATATTTCTTTTTAAATTGCTTTCTTTGTGTTATTGTTTCTATTTTTTTCACAAAAAAAAAACATTTGCAAGTGTTAATGTAAATAAATTTTATAAACGAATTTATTTTTTCTTCACATTCATTGTCGTTTATTGATGCTCATAAAAATTGTCGAAAATTACCCCGACTTTCAGTATCATCAATGTCATCTTTATAGTCATAAAATATTGTTAAATGCTTTTTCCCCTAAAGGGAAGATGGGCTGGATGGTGATTCTGATGCGTGTGTGTATTGTGTAAGGCAGCATACAAACGAATCTCTTTCCTTCCCTTAAAAAGTAAAGTATGAAATTGTTATGACTGGCAAAGTGGCTGTATGTGTCAGTGTGTGTTTGTGTGTGTGTGAGTGCGTGTGTGCTTTTAATCTTATTTTATATCATGTATCATATGTTGCATCAACAACGACTTTAACAAGCAATATTTACGTATACACGAGGGTGAAAATGAACATATTCCCATACACATAAAAGAGACAAGTAAGTAAGTGTTTGTTTTCTATATGTGTATGGCTTTATGTACGAGTATGTATGGCTGTAAGTAATTTTGTTGCCCTTACTCGTATGTCAAATGAAATAAATGTTTCGTTGAGCACGTTTTTAGCTTGTTGCATTTTTCGTTGTAACACTAACTTGCATTTATTGCATTTTCTATAAAGATACAAAATATTAACACTTACATAAGTACGTGTAGAACTATTTGTGTTCGTTGCTGTAAGTATAAATATGTATGTATGTGTTGTAGTTATTGTTCTATTTGTTGCTGGTAGTAAAATTTGTTTTCATATATTTGCACAAAGTAATAAATTTTCAATTCCAGTAAGCATTAAGAATGATAATATGAGCATAAATGTGGCATTAACAGTGAAGGAAAAATATGTGCGCCAACTGCAAGCGATGGGACTAGGGTGATCGATTATGCGACTTTTTCCAGAAACCGGTTTTCGAGTAGTTCGAATGCTTGAAATTATGAAAAACTTGGTCTCGGTTTTTACAATACAGGAAAAACAGGTCAACCGGTTTTTTTATTTCAATTAAATTTATTTGCTGGTGGTTAAGCATTGTCTATATATTTCATTGGTGCTTAGCCAAATCATCAGTAGACTTCAGCCACATAGTGAACAGTCACAAACCTCTTATCTTATGCACAGGCTTTCAAAAACTATTTGAGAATTCACAAGTAAAAATATTTTTGAAAATCACAAATGAAACATAAGCGTAGTATGCTGTATGTATGTATGAATGTATGGACAAGGTGGATATCTACCTCTATATAAAATATAAAGAAAAATGTCAAAACAATTTTTGCAAAAAGATTTTGTCCAATTTAATTCACCTCTGCTACCACCTCATAAAATAATTGCGCTTTTATTTCATGTTTCAGTAATTCATAAAGTTTGTTGCACGAAACTTTTTTTATTTGCTAATTGCAGCGCTATAAAAGAGAATGTTATATAAAAGAGAACGTGGAATGAATTTCTGATCCATTTTTGGAAACTTTTTTGACATAAGTGGCTCCTCCAGGCCTCCTATAAACAAATAAAAAAATTTCAGGCAACTAATTTCATTAAAAAAATGCTTAATGTAAATTAGGTATAAGTGTTGTCATGAGCAAAAAACGCTTAGAACTTTTACACTGAAAGAAAAAATACTTAGAAAATTACGAGTAAGTTTCGACATAAAAGTAAAAACTAATTTTATTGCAAAATATACAAATTGAACAGTATTCAACACAGCCGGTTTCAAAATTGTAAAAAACCCGGACTATTCGACATTCGAAAAATTAACATTCTGAAAAAAACCGACAACCGTATTGTGAAAAACCCGGGATTTAAGACCGTCGTCGGCCCTATTTTCGCCAGCTCATCGGCAGTCTACCAAAGTGTAGTAAAACCCAATACACATTTTTTCGATTTTGGTGATAAATTTTTTTATGGGCCTCCAAAGATTTCTAAAACCAGTGCGCCCTCAAAAAATGGTGTCATCAAATTTTGGCCAGCAGCTTATTTAGACTTAGTGATAGCGCTTATCTATATATAGCAATAATGTAGCTAATGCCGAGTACACACTATGGCATTTTGTGACATCGCAATAGTGTATACTGGTGGCAACCTTTGTCATTTCAAATATTTTTCGCTATGTGGCATTGCTTTCCATATAAAAAACATAATGGGAACAGCGTTATACACATTTTGATAACTACAGCACAAAATGACAACACAAGAAATGCCAGATGTGTACTCGGAATACGAGTCTACCAAACAAATTTTCGTTTACTTTTTTGTGGCAAAAATTAAGGAAAAAAATTTTTTTTTTCTGTTATTTCATTCATAATAACTTCCAGGGACTCCTCAGTTTTTACTAAAAATGTTTGGCAAAGTTGTAGCTACTATTATAAATATTGTCTATTTTTAATATTGTCTATGTGCGTTAAAAATAGAAATATTTCAAAAAAATATTCTCTTAAAATAAATTTTTTAAACAGCTTTTGCATACTTTAGTAGAAATTCATTATACTCAATCTTTTAGCTATTGATTTATCGATGGCATTTTGGGAATTACAAAAAAAAATCACACAGTCACGTAAAACCGTAAGATAAATATATACTTGTATATATATACATGCATACATATATATTATACATGTATGTATGTATGTCTGTAATTATATGTACATGCATATAAAATTGTTATATGAAGCAATATTTATGCATGTGCGCGCATTAAATCTACCTTTTTTTTGGCTCATGCAAAGGCAAAAAAGCAGAGCACCATGTGCTCGTTTATCTTTGGACCATTCATTTTTTATAAAATAAATTATATATAAAATTTAATATATAAAAAATGAGTGTACAAGCAAATGCAAATGTTTGTGTGAATGAGCACAATTTTGTTTCTATGCGTGCCGGAAATGTATATAGATGTTATAAAAAATAATTATATTTTTACAAGGCAACATAAACTGACAGTTCTGACATTTTGCGCAGAATGATAAAACAATCATGTTGGTGGAAGAGAGTAAGGACAAAAAATAAATAAATAAATATGTATGTAATATCAATAAAGGAAAATAAAGCAAAATTTAACAGATGTGTGTTTTATTAAAATTCATCACCATCACAGAGAATTTAACAGTGGGTCACAATTAGGGTGATCGGTTTTCGATATTTTTCAGAAACCGGTTTTTGAATAGTTCAAATATTTTAAATTGTGAAAAACACAGTTTCGGTTTCGACATAAAATTCAGAAAAAACCGGCCAACCGGTTTTATAGTGGGAAAATTATTACACAAAAATTTTTAGTTTAAATTGCTTTATTAAAAATAGAAGTTAACAGTTCATGTAAATACTATAAGATAATATAAAAAGTAATGGTAAACCATAAATATCGCTCATTTACTCAAAGAACGTTAATAACCCAAAAAATGGAATTTTTGAGTTAATGATGCAGAATTAATCCTCATATCATTCTTTATATTGTGTAAAAATCTCATACAAGTATCTTGTTTTCTCAACTCTAGAAAGCAAAATTAAATTTTCTTTTTCCATTAAGTTTGTGTGTAAATTGAAAACTTCAAACTCGTTTGCTGGCAACTAGTTTCTTGGAGTTATGACGTTCTTTCAATATGCAAAGTTTATGTCGCACTCTAAATCATAAAGAGTCACATTTCAAAATTTTCAAAATGGTTTGTTTTTCCCTAAAGCAGTTACTGAATAAATTTTTAATGAAGGCAAAAATTTCTTTTGCAACACAGTCTTCTTGAACAGTATAAGATATCATTAAGCTTGTTTTTATGTATAACAAATAACACATATAATTCAGCCGTGTGAAAGACAGAGGGAGGAATACTATCTCTTTCTGTCTTTCTCCCAGCTGAATTAAGACTTTGCAAAGTAAACTGTCCGTGTCTAAAAGTAGTATTAGAACTTACTTCATATGTAAAGTATCAACAGTTTTTTGCAACTTCTGAACATCTGAATATTTTTTATTGACATCCATTAACCTTCATTCGCCTCCGCTAACACCTCATAAAAACTCTTTAATTTCGTGTTGCAGTAAGTGTTGCTATACCAAAAAAAAAACGCCTAAAATTTTTACACTGACAACAAAAAAATTACTTAGGAAAATCAACAGAAAACGTTCGTTCAAGTTTTAATATAGTGAAGACTAATTTTATTGCTAAATCTACAAATCGAGAAGTATTCGACTGAGGTGGTTTTTGGAAAAGCCGACAAACGTGTTGTGAAAAAACCGGGTTTTAAAACCGGTTGAAAAACCGAGTCGATCACCCTATTCGCAATGCAGGCATAACAAAATTCTTTCACATTTATGGCTGAACTAACTGCCAGTTTATAAAAGACAAATAAAAATTCTTGTAAATCTATTTATATTGAAAACAAAAACCGAGCACTCAAATTGGTTTTGTTTTCAATATAAATCGAGAGACGGGAAGTTTTGACTTGTCGCCTGTAAAACTGACAGTTAATGAAATTACAAAACTTCTTTTTCAATTTCGGTTTAACACTGACAGCTATTTTTGATATTTACTCGGAAATGAAAGATATCATGGGACCACAATTGAGGATTTTAAAACCAGGGGGCAAATTACGGCAATCGATGCGATTCGAAATTTAAAAATATTTCAATATAAACTCTATTGAAATATTTCGTAATTTCGTTCGATAATGAGTGCCGTAATTTGCCCCCAGGCTTTCCTTAAATTTCCTTATTTAAATTGTCCTGTCTTTTTTTCGAATATTACAGTATCTATAATAAAATTTAGCTTGATTTTCAATAACCAAGTAATCCAGCCACCAAAATTAAAATTATCAATTTTTTTTTAAGCATACAACTTGTAAAAATCTTAAAATCATAAACTATTTCTGGAAAAATATTTCAAGTAGATAAATTTTTTACAAGAAATACCAAAGTATATTTATTTGACAAAGAGTCTTTAGTTTGTTTGAAATTCTTACTTGGTGTTTTAGTTAAGCACCATCTATATGCCATTACATGGCTGTTTGTGCAACTCCTCAGTAAACTTAAACCCAAAAAATTTTGAATTTTAGCAAAAAAAAAAAAAAATTGGGAATCATATTATAAAAAAGCCTCATTGTGACTTTCGGCAATCATCTGAGTTCCCAATTTACAAAGAAGATTTTTGGTAATTATTTTGTTTTAAAGATTTTTATTTAACAAATTTTAAAGCGTCATTTATCATTTATTCTTGAAAATCTTGATTGATTGACTCACATATCAACATTAATGTATGCGGGTAACAAGCTGTTATTTACTGAAAAGCAACCTATGAGCGTCTTATTATCTTAAGACTTTAATAATGTTATATAATATGATATAATATTATATTAACCTGATAGGGTGTTTTTTTCTTTTAAATCAAATTTTTTTAACAAGCCAAACTGTTTAATAATTTGGTGAAAATCACTTCAGTATAAGGTGACTTTATGTCGAAAATCTTTATCATCTACATTCGTGCTTTCGGCAATATATTACTTGCCATAAAGTAAAACTTGTAAACAAAATACTGCAATCTCAAATACTGTAAAAAAAAAATACCCTTTATATGTTCGTATGTTGCGTAAAGTAAAAATGTTCAAAAAGCCTATTGTATTCATTTCATGTTGTTAACACCAATTTCAAGTGTTCCAAATGATTTATTAGATTTTCATTTCCCATTAATGTAAATTAATCATGAGGTACAGTTTGCTTTTAATTTTTATATTTATATTTATTATTTTATATTTAATTTAAGTTATATTTTCAATATAGGCTGTAATGAATACAATATCAATGGAAACTCCCTCAGCTTGCAAGATATTGAAAGAAAAAGCAATAATGAATTAAATTTTTTTATATTTAATTCATTCCTCCCTCAGCTTTTTTATGTTAAATGACGAAATAGTATCTTGACAATATGCTTATAGCCATAGTCTATTACAAACCTGAGCAACAATTTATGGCACATTATTCTTATTCACCGCAAGGTTGCTGATGTCTCTGCCGAAAGTACAAGAAGTGATGAAATTGTGTATGCGAGGGCTACTATTAATATTTCGGGAACTGGGCAACACTAATGTCAATAGCTTAATCTGGCACCATAATAAAGTTTAAATATACGCGCAAGATTTTGATGTCCAAGTGCTCTTTGTTTTGTTAACAATGAGTTCAGAATATCAATTTGACAAAAGAAAAAATGTAAGTTTCAAGAGAAGGTTTTCACAACATTCGACGTGGATTATCTCAACGAAAATGTGTCGATTAGCTCAGTTCCTTTTATGGCGATAAAACACCATCAAAAATCTCGGTTTATCGCTAGTATAGTGAATTTAATCATTTTTTATTTTTTTTTTAACAAACACAACCCGCAAAGCGATTAGCTTGTCTGCAGAAACACCCAGGGTCTATGGTGGAAATCGAACCCACAACCTCTGGACGGAGAGGGCAGCATCGCTACCACTCAGCCACAGGGGCACTCTAGTTCCTCATGCTCATAGTTCTGTCTCCGATGAATTTCGTAAAGGTCGTACAAAATCATTTGCTGTGCCACAAAAAATTCATGCAATAAGTGCACTGATAATGCAAGATCGTCATGTGCCACATCCTTGTACATTAGTTACATTTCAATAAATTAGATTTTTCATGAACACTTAATTGTGAAAAATATTTTTTCTCGTAATTTATCAATCGCTCAAAAAAGGCTCGCCTCAAGTGGTGTAAAGAAATTATTAAAAAATTCAACCTTGGTGCTTCAAAAGACGTGTATAAGATCGTGACAGGTGACGAATTTTGGAAATATACTTATGAGCCGGAAACAAAACAGCAATCGAACGTGCGGGTATTCCAAGACGAGCTAAATCCAACAAAAGTTGTTCGTGGAAGAAACACTGCAAAGCAAAGGGTTGCCCGCTTCTTCGGCCTGTAGCCATAGTTCCACTTGAGCAGCGTAGAAATGTTGATAGGGAGTGGTACACGACTATTTGTTTACCGAGAGTCTTCGGATAATTTCGTAAAACTAACCTACGAAGGCGAGTCATTTTTCAACATGATTATATTTTTGAGCAATCAAAACATCGAATTGATGAGTAGACCTCCGCACAGTTCTGACTTGGTACCCAAAGAGTTCTTCTTGTTCCTGAATATGAAAGGTAAAATGCGTAAACTATATGTTTTGCAGGGGTCTCAAGAAGAATGGAAAACTGCTGTGACCAATGATGTGAATGAATGCAAAAATTTGTTGATCATCAAGAGGAATATTTCGAAAAATAATAAAGCCACTTTCATTTAAAATTTTTTATTATTATTTGCTTTACCCAAAATATGAATAGCAGCCCTCTTATTTTTATATATATTTTTTTTCATAATAATGATATTAAAGCACTTAAAAATTTTATTTCTTTATTTCAGACTGGAGTTTTGCTAAAAATGGTAAGTTTTAAATAATTCAAAAAGCTTTCGCATTTGTATGTGAATAACAGGGAATTGAAAAAGCTTTTCTAAGCTTTAAAGTGTTGGCTTGAAAAACTGCTTATACTCAAGTTGACTGTTGCATTCATAGGACTTTTGTCCAACAATTACAATAGTATTAGTAAACTTAACAGCAAGAAAATCTCATATTTCAAAAATAAATTAAATATGTTCGTATCTAATTTTTTGCTCTTACAGTGGGAAAATTGCATAATTTTCCTATTTGACATGAAAAACCTGCTTACAATTTAAATGCCACCAAAGTCATATACAATATAGAAAAAAAATTTAGGCTGCTAAAAATTGTTTTATATTAATAAGAAATAATTTTTTAATCGGACTTAAGATCAGTATTTTAAATTTTTAACGAATGAAATATTTTTATTAATTAATGTGATTTTCTAAAAAAAGAGAAGACAAATTAAACTCGACTTTATTAGCTGGGGGAAATACCGATATTTTTCTGTGCAGCCATGCACTTCATCAGCACCCATGTCTATTGAATGAATTATTAAGTCAAACGGGAAACACAGGACACTGCGACCAAAGTAGATCTATTGTATCCCTTGCCAGGTGCTAGAGCACCTCATCCAGACCTACTCTCCTGATGAATCTCAGGATTGCCAAGTGGGTCTAGTGTTGGCAGTTCCCAATCCCACAATAGGTGCTTGCCTAATTGAATATATCTTCTGTGGCATAATGCTTCACAGTGCTTCAGAATATGCTCTGGGGTTTCAACGTCGTACTCACAGAATCTGCACAGACTCTTACTCTCAATGCCAAGTCTGCTGAGGTGTTTTCTCAATCTACAATGACCTGTGAGGAAGCCTGTGAACATGAGAGCTATGAAACGATTTTGGTTATACGTTCCAATCATTAGCTTTGAATGCCTCAACCCAGGGAGATTGAGCCAGAGGTGTTCCCTATTACTCTTGATCTCCGTCGATATATCTTCCCGGATTTTGTCCAATCCGAGTCTGTAAAACGTTTCTGATCCGGCCATGGGTGTACTAGCCCCCTTCTGGCTATTATACATGTCTAACTACTGGGGTAGAGATTGTTATTAACATCAGCTATTTAACGCCAATTTTCAATGAAATGGAATATGAGAAATGATTACATTGTGTATACAATTATTGACCTTATTATTTGGCTTTTATTATTTATTATTAATTAGAGTTTTAGCGCAACTTCGTTTTCATTCAGAAACAAACTGTGTAGACTTTAAACCAGAGATAAGCAAAAGGCCGCCCGTGGGCACTTCGTTATGCTCTTTTTTACACGTACATTCGAACAAGTATGCTTTTTACTCTCTTTTATATTATATATGTATGTATGTGTTTGCCTGACTTTGCTTTAAACTGAATTTATACCAATCTTATCAAAAAGAGAAAAAATACCAACAGCACAAATTTTTTTCCATTTTACCCTGTTCCGCGCAACTTTCTTAATTTTTTCTTTCATATTCTTCTTCTCCAGATGGTAACAAACTAAACAAAAAAGGAATGGGGGGAATTGGTCATGCCGTGCCAAACATATTTGATTAATTTTAATATTTATTATTTATTGGCCTTTAGTTTCAGTAAATTTGTATTTTTTACTGTTCCAGTAAATTGTTTGTTACAAATCCGTTTTATGCAAAAACACTTTACACATCCAAAAGTCAAACACTTTAAACTGCTTTTTCTTTTTGTCTCGCTCTCTCAATATTTAACCAATTAAAACTTTTTAACTATTCAAACATGTTCCCATTACGAAGTCGCAATTCATATTTAATGCACTTCTACACGTATAGGCCGCATAAGCAACATAAAATCGCTTCATTTATAACGTAATACGCAAAATTGGTTAAACTTCAATTAATATCATGAATTTTTAATTTGTCTACAGTGAAATAAAAAAAAAGAGTAATAAAATGGTTAACTTGCAGTTAAAGTGTACAAAAAAAATTGCACAGCACAGAAAAAGGGAGCTTAACAAACAAAGTTTACATATCGATGACTTAACACAAAAAAGGCGCATCTCCATTTTTTTTACGTCACATTTCTAACAATAGCTGATAGCTAACAGATAATTACATAATCCTTAAAGTACTAAAATCTATGACCACAAAAAGAATTATATTTTGCTTGAAAAAAAAAATTTTAGTTACGCCCTTCTTATATTAAGCCATCGATATATAAATGTTGCTATTAAATTGAGACTGGTTGTGTAAAAGTTGTTTTTGCCACAGTTCCCTAGCAAAAGTTACACTTATTGCAATATTCGAAAAAAAAATAAATAAAAAAGAAAAGAAAAGAAAAATATTTTAAACGGTTAAAACGTTTACTGAAGCTGACGATGGTTTGCGCCAATATGTTTTTTGCTAAATGGATGTTGTAACAGTTGAATAATAGTTTTTTTTTTGTCTATTGCTGTAACTCGGCACTGGTGAATGGAAAAGTAGCAGCAAAGAGTTTACTGCAACAGAATACTTAATATATAAATCTATATGCAGATTATACCTAAAATTATAATAGTGGCTGTGAAACACTTGCAATATTTACGAGCACAAATCTACATTTTAGAAAGAACTTTAAATAATTTGCTATTTTTTAAATAACAAATACCAATACTGTAATGCACGTATTAAAGAGATAAATAAAAATAAAATAAATCATTTGACAACAATAGAAAATGCACCAGTGCACGCTTAAGCTTCACCAGTATGCAATTTGCTGGTAAAGAAGAAAGACTTCCATGAAATTCATTTTGCTAAAATACGTGTGCGCTGGAATTAAAAACAAATATTTATGTTTGAGCGAGTACTTAAGGTTGCTGTTAAACATATTTTATATTTAATATGTAGAGGAAGTGCATGATTTTCGGCATCAGCTGCATGTTTGTGTTAAAATATGTGAAAAAAAATATGCAAAACTGTTAATACTTGAGTATTTATTTTATGGTTTTTTCAGTAGTTTTATTTTTGTGTTTTTTTTATGAGAAATGCTTTGCTAGGTAAATTAATATTTGTGGAATAATGCACACATTAATTTTATAAATTCTTTGAAAATTTTTATTTTTTTTTTTGCTTAGTCATCAAGCAAACCAAAGACTTTGTTCATACACATTTCTTAAAGACTGTATCACTTACTATCTCACACATAAATACTACGAGTATTTATTCGACTATGCATGAGTGTAAACGGGAGTATTTTATTGGCATAAACTTCAAGCTTCAGTGCTGCAAGGAAAGTGAATTAGTAAAGTACTAACTAAAATATCAATGGTTTTCGACTGATTACATGCCAGTGATAGAAAGTGTGATTCATTAATTGTCAACTATAATGAAAACTTTTTTAACTAGCTATAGCCTAGATATGTATTCATCACCTTACAAATTACAAAACATCAAATTATTAACGATTTTTATTCGCAAATTTTAAGACAAATATTTGAGCAATAATATCAATAGGCAAATTACGACGTTCGATACCAATCGAAAACTTAAAAGATTTCCCTATAAACTCGATGGGAATATTTTGTAATTTCGTACGATATTGAAGGCCGTAATTTTTCCTTAGTCGCTTAAAAGTTACATTTATACTAAATTGTACCTCTTAATTATCGAATAAATTTTCTCAAACTACCAAGGTACAAATTCTATTCAATTTCATACACACGATTGCATACGGGGAATAAATACTCTGAGTATCATGAGTATATTTGCTTTGTCCGAATAAATATCCCTACTGTGGGTATAATTATACTCTGACTTTAAGTATGACTTGCATGTGACATTTTATTTTTATGCGGAGTACACACCATGACAATTTGTGACATCGCAGTAGTGTGTACTAGTGACAGCATTTGTCATTTCCTATATTTTTCATTGTATGGCATTGCTTTCCATATAAAAAACATAATGTGAACGGGGTAGCACACATTTTGCACCAACAAATAAATACACAAGAAATAACAGATGTGTACTTAGTATTAGTTGTAGGATATTTAATTTTTTTGCATTAATAAAAATATTTAAATTGAGAGTATATTTTATGAGTTTATTGTAATTCTCTAGTATGCATATATCGCTCATTTGCTGCAAGAACACCATAACTCAAAAAATGGAATTTTTAATTTAATGATGCAGAATTAACTCTCACATTGTTCTTCATATGAGTGAAAAAGAAGTTGTGTGTGAATTGGAAACTTCAAACTCGTTTTCTGACAATTTTTTATTTTTTTTTTTTGTTATGACGTTGTTTGAATAAAAAATCGTTGTTTAACTAAAAAAATAAAATTTATAATTAAAAACTTTTGCATTGTGTTAAATTAATTTTTCACTGTTGTAAGATTATAAAAATTCAGTAAAGTGCCACTTTAGCGATTTTTTCAGTTTTGGCGATTTTTTCGATTTTTGGCGATTTTTAGGTTTGGCGTTTTTTTCGGTGATTTTTTCAGGTTTTATGTTTTGTATCAGCAATTTATTAATTGGCGCCTTTTTCGTTTTTGGCTTTTTTTCGGTTTTATCGATTTTTTGGTAACCTTTTTTTACTTTTGGCGTTTATTTTTTATTTATTTTTTATTTTAGCGATTTATTTTACATATGGTAAAATACGTCATTCTAGCGCTTTTTCAATTTGGCGATTTTACGTTTCGCTAATTTTTTTTTAAGTGGGGCCCTTTTTAGCTTAAGCGTTTTCAAGAATTTGCTTTTTATGGATTCCAGTATACACCAGTTGTCAAAATTACATATTCAAAATTGCATTAACTGATAGAATACCCTTTAATTTTGATTTTTTAAGCTGCAGTGTTATTTGGTGTAGTCTACATAAAAATACACTAGCTTGCAAAATTTCAAGTGTCTATAGATAATTAATTGTCTGTATATTACATTAGTTTTTCAACATCTTTCGTCGCTGGCTTTAGAATACAATATAATTTTAAACTGTCATATATTTAATGTTTAAAGTTTTACATATTCTGTGAAAATTTCTCAGATATGGAACCTCTTACGATTCTCAAGAAAAGAGCCTGTGACAGACAGACAAACAAACGGATCGTAGCGATATGCTTAATAATTAATTTTTTTGCTGGGTGCCATTTAATATAAATTATTTTCAAATTGTAATAAAATAGGATGTTGTAAATAATAATTTAAAATGAAATATGTTTTCAGTAAATATTTAAATTTGTTATGAAAAGTTATATAAATAAAGAAATATATACATTTATTTACAAACAATGATTTTATTTATTATGTGCGTATTGTTTGTTTGTTGTTTTATCGTTTCTATTTCCGTTTCCGTTAAAACAATTGTGTGTTAAACAAAAGCTAAACGTGATTTACTAAAAGGAAGCAATCAAATTGTGTTAAACCTTGATGTCACAAGAATACATAAAATGATCAAATTACTTATGAGGGAAAATAGAGACTCTTTTGAGTTTTAAATGTTAACTTTAAATAATTTTTTTTTTTTTTTTGGGGAGGGGGGAATGCTCAAACTTTTTTATAACTTTTAAAGCTATTAATGTGGTAAGGTAAAATATATCATTCGATTAGAGTATTTTTTTAGCAGATGTTCACATTAATATTAACTTAATGTATTTGAAAAATTTTTAGTAGTAAAGGGTAACTTAACTTATCTTGCGGCAATAGATTAAAGCTTGAGTTTTGTTATCAAATCTCTATGGTTGACGGTTCATTGCATTATCTAACAGTCTGCTTAGATAAGTTTTCCAGTAAATTTAGCAATTTTTACTTGCCTTTTAAACAGTTTTACACAATAAATTTAAATGGCAATTGAAAATTTCGTCAAAATTTTAGTTTATAGCAGTGAATTTATATTTCATAGTTATACACATACATAAAGAATCAGCTGAAAGGATATTTCTTGTAACTAAATGTTTTTATGTATAAATTATAGCAAATGTGCATTCATTCGTCATTGTAGTTTTTATTTTTTCATTTTGTAAAACAAAAAATTTAAGAACTTTCAAGTAAAATATCAATGTCGCGAATATTCATTTGCGTTTATCTATTGTGTTTGTAATAGAATTGCATCAAAATTACCTCAAAAATTATCGCCAATAAAAATTTAGCTTAATTTAAAATTTTTTAACTTTCAGCTTGTATTGCGGAAACTATAACTTGGATCTAAATATATCAATATCCCTTAGATTGTTCTTAAAATTATCTAAGATATCCTTGAAAGTGTCATCCATAATAAGTATTTACCTCACTTTGCTATTTACAGCGTTGTCATTCATACAAAGTTAAAATTAGTCCCTAATACAAACTCAAGCAGCGCAGTAATTTATTTGCTGTCTCAGCAGCCGCTAAAAACTTTTTTATTATACAAATATGGCTGAGTGACACTTAACTAAGAATCTTTTGTTGTTGTAGTAGTTGCTCTTATTTTAATAATATTTCTCAGTTGCCAAGAAGTGTTGCATTATATAGTTTGTTAGTTTGCTCAAAAGTTATTATTAAAATTGCTGTTTCTATTACTGTTGTTTTTTTTTTGTTTTTTCTCCTTTATTATTATTACGCGTTCTTTTTGCGCTTCTTTATTCCACTAATATCAGTACTTTTGTATTTGCCGTAATTACTTTGAAATTAGTTACGTCATAAAACTTTTTTTTTTTTGTTTTTTGCTTATCAAAGTTATAAAGGGAAAACATCTTGTTGTGTTTCCTACTCTATGCACAAGCACTTTTGTTCTTTACAATATGTGAGTTTAAATGTGCATGTGTGAGTGAGAGTATTTAAGCAACACACACATGCTTATCTGTATAACTTGGAATTTATACACACATATATACAAAATTTTGTCTGCTATTTTCTTTGTATACAATTTTAAAGTTTTTCTATCAAGATTTTCAGTTTAGCAAACTTGGTGCCTTACAGCGATACTTTGCCCTGAAATTAAAAAAATATATATATATATATACTAAAGTTCTACTGAAACACACATACTCACACGTACATCAAAAACTATTGTGTATCTATCACACATCTGCACGAATATATATTTTGTTTTCGAAGCAGTTTCTCAATTCAAGCCAGATTTTTGTACAGAGAACAAAATTATGCTAAGTTTTTGTTTGAACAAAGGAATATATAGAAAATTGTTTACAGCCATATTTAGAAAAATTGTTAAGGCTTTATAAAGGGTTTAGAAAACAGATTTTCATACAAAATTTTTTTATTATTTATTTTATAAAAAAGGCCTTTAAATTCTTCATTCCAATAAACTTTTACTAATTTTGTTATTTAGTTTTTTTAATATTTATTATCTTATTTTTTTAATTCAGTAATTGTTTGCACTGTACAACAGTTAAACATCTACATGTTATAGGCTCAATAGTACTACCAAGGGCTTGTTAAAACCTATACTCAGTTTGGCGATTTTAGTGATAATTTTTTTCAGTGTTTAAAAAACTGTAATGATTTTCATTTCATTTGATTTCGCTTTTGAAAAATACAACAGTTTCAGTCAAAGCAAAAATTACAAAACGATTTATGACAAATTGCGCAGTACTTTCTGCAGCCGACGATTTGAAAAGTTTGAATTTGATTTGCCTTTGCTTTTGGTTAGTACTGCAAGTAAAAGCAGAATTAGTCAATATGCTTTTGGAAGTCACAAACAGTCAAAGTCAAAGAAGCTAAAACTCTTGCTTTTTCGGCAATTCTACATTTTTGTTTTTCGGGCAATTTGCACTAGCCTTATTTTTGAGGGATAAAAATTATATAAGAAATAAAAATTTAAATTTAAATTTAAAATTTGTTAACGCACTAGTAATCCCAAATTATTATTTTACGTATTAAGTAAAATATTTTTTTAATAAAAATACACTGAAATTGATTATTGAGGGGCTTAGCTGGATCCTGGATCCTGGATCCCACAAAAAAACACTAAAAATTTAAATGTATACAAGACTATCGATAAGGATTTGAGGCAACATGCTTATAAGTTTTTATTTTCTTTGCTCTTAAATTCTTGTTTTTTTATGAACAAACTTACATTTCAAAAGAAATATGTAAAGATAATTTTTAATTATATTTTAAACACATAATTATCATAATTGCCTTGATGTAAATTAATGTGTGCCTGGGGATTAATTTTCAGCACATTATTTTTAATACAAATATAATTAAAAACGTGTATATCTAATAACAAAGCCCTTTGTTGTTAATTAGATTATATAAAATAAATCACATTTAGTAGGAAAATTTACACAAGCACACACGTACGAGTATGTATAATAAGCGAATTGTGTTTATACAATTAAGTTGCAGATGTGTAAGCATACGTGTGCAGGTGTTAATAAAATTCAAGCAAGTGAACAATATGACTTCTATATTTAATTTATAACTATAGTAGGATAAAAATCTTTTAAACACTTATAAACTTATTTATAAAAGTAATTAAGGCTTCATAATAAGAAAAATGCCTAATGGATATAATGGCTTGGAGCAGTAGCGATTAGCGTATACACAAACCTTTTAGCATAGACAATAAATAATAACTGTCTTGAAGAATCACTACGTCGACTTTTTTGAGTCCACAGACCAGACAACACAATTGTCGAAGAGAATTAGTGAATTATTTCAACTTTCAGTGCATTTTGATTTTTTCTTTGTTAAGTTTTAAGATTTTAAAAATTTTCTTTTAAAATTAATTTTGAAATCTTTCCCATTTTACCAGGTAAAAAAATAACAAATTTAGAGTGAACTGCGGCATTAACTAAATTTTTTAAATTAAATGAAACTATTTTTAACTGTTTTTTATTTATTTTAAATACCAGAATTTTTTCATATTTCTATACTTGTCATTCACTCATATGAATACCTGTAAAATTCAAGTCAATTGACGTTTATTAATTGAAATAATGATGTTTTTTAATTTATTTATTTTTTATTTTTTTGCTTATTAAATTATCTGTATTTAACAATCGGTCACTTAATACAGGACATGTATTAATTATGTGGTCACAATAGTGGTTTATTTATTATGTTGCAATACAAGCGATGGCGGCTAAAATGAAAACACTTTGTAGTAATTTAAATAAAAAATGGGTTTAGTATCCTAATGAATTAATTTAAAATTATTATAAACAATTTTACATTCATGGCGAGGTCGGATACCTGATTTTTTTTAAACATAATTTAGAATTATGCGCTAAAATAATAGTCAAATTCTGCTGGATGACAGTTGACAGTGTTGGTTTATCCGCCATCGTTTTTAAGGGTTATACCGCCCATGGTCGGTCGTCTGAGCCTCATCAGCTAATAACAGGCTACGCCACGTGTAGTGGAGGTTGACAAATGTGCGGGAGAAGCTGTGGGGAGCGCATCACTTCACCATTAAAAGTCCTATGCTCTTTATAACCAATATCTATAATAAGAAAATTAATTTTTTGTTTCAGCTGCAATGTCTTCCTCCTTATATTTGTGTGGTAGGAGGCCTTTTAGATGACCATTTCGGTCTCAGTTTTTAGCTCTTGACCACACTCGGAGCTCTTGCAGAAGTCAAACAGTTTATTTGTTTCAAATATCAAATTGACAAACTACTACATTTATTATCAACTGAAGAGATATTACAATTACTCATTTGCATCAAAGAATAAATTTTAGAACATTAATTTTAACTTTTACATATTTTCTTTTAACAGCCTCAAAAATATTGGAAAGAAAATTTAATTAATTACATAAACCTCTACTACTACTCTGGATCAACCTTAACGAAATTAAAAATGAATAGTAAACATGCTGCTGCAGCTATTGAACAAAACTGGCTTAAAATAGAAAGATCCTAACTCATTTAAAAACAACTTTTTTGTATATTTCGAAAGAAGCACATCTAATGTATCGACAAAAGAAATGCGAAAATCCCGATTTCAAAAAAGTAATGAGTTAAGGCATTTTTATATTAAGGTAACGATATGTAACTATCTTTTTTTATCATCCTTGTCTGGACCATATAAACAGTTTGCAACTTAAACATACAATAGCAGAAAATGCAAAATACATGCATAAATTCTTACCCTTGCTTGTGCATTAACTGCTGAAGTTTATTGCAATTTCAAAAAATTAAAACCAAAAAACAAAGAACAACAACAAAACAAAATCAACATAATTTCTTACCCAACCAAACATTATAAACATCTGTCGACAACATGTGACATAAACTTTTATTTCTCATACAACTGCAACTACATGTAGAACAAAAAAAAACTAAAAAAATGCTGTTTCTGCAACACAAAAAAGTGGAATATATTTTCTTGCCACTCAGCTATGCTTAAGCAAAAAGAAATAAGGCAACAATTGTACACAAAATGCATCCAACAGCCAGCAAATATGAAACAAGCACAAGAAGTAGACAATTGGAAAAAGTACAAGGATATGAAGCAAGAAATATGCATGAACCACAACATGTCACACATAAAATTTCCATTTTTATCTTGCACTAAGAAAAAAAAATTATTTCATATATTTTTGTTTTTCTCTGTGATAGCCTACTTTTTCCATTTAACATTTAATATATTGCTAACTTGAAGGGAGCTCGTTTTAAAAGTTTAGTGTAGTGTAGTGCAGGCGGTGAAACTATCAGCTGGGTCATGTGAAATGCTGGAGTAAATTTTTATTGTTTTCGGTATGCTGCCAAAGAGGTCAACAATTAAGTCTTACTTTTATTATCATGACTATTTGTGCTGGTGTAAAAAAAAATGATATTCATATATGCAAATGAAAATTCATATGTCTGTGCTGTAAAATAAAGTGGAGCTGTTATTGAAATAATTTCTTTAAAAAGGGGAGAAAACGAATATCAATTCCCTCTAGAAGAGTCCTTGTTGGATTCATGTAGCAAAATTTATTGGATTTTAATAGATTATACATCAAGCTCGACTGCAAAGAGCTTTCAGCAAACACTTTTCACTTTTTTTCCTTATTTTTATAGACTTTTAAAATTTTTTTTAAAAATTTATTTGTATAACCTAAAAGTTTTATAATTTTTGTTTTTTAAGAATATTATCAAAAAAAATCGAACAATATTCAAATTCACCATCACGACATTATCAAAGCTGATTTTGTAATAGTTTTGATTTTATTGGCTTTCTCGGCTTTTTTTTAACATTTATACATACAAACTCCTAAACAAAAGATCCCAAAATTAATAAAATGCTGAAATAAAAAATCACCAATAGGAAAAAATCGATTGAATGAAAAATATCAAAATAATAAAATAAGCCGCTTAAATACAAAAAAATTACCAAAAGTAGAAAGGTCCGCCCAAAAACCCAAAAAATAGCCAAAACTTGTAAACAAATCACCAAAACAAAAAAAAACGCTAAAAATTAAAAAAAAAAAATCTCTAAAACTAAAAATACGTATGATAAAAAACAGAAATTAACTTACCAATAACCGAAACGTATTTTTTTAAGATTTTGTATTAGAATCGCATATTTTAATTTTTTTATATAATTTTTTAGTTCAAACAATAATTAAAAAAAAAAACTAAATTTCAAAAACGGCAACACTTTAATGTCCTATAACTCGACAAATTGATATCAAACAATAAATAAATATTTAGCAGAGAATTATAGTTATGCCAAATATCAAAAATATAAATATTTTATATATATGCATATAGTATATAAATATAAAAATTTGCTTTGTCCGCTTCACGAATAGTGCCCCATATACGAGTACATACTAGAGTTGTGCAGCTCATGAACGAACTAGTTCAATTGAAAGATTCACTTAAATGAGCGTTGTGAGTAGTTCAATGCACTGAGCGCTTTCTGCTCAGTATTCAGTGGTTTCTAGATTTGTAGCTAACTCTTTCAGTAGCTCGTTTTAAACACAACCCTGTAATCAAACCCATTTAAATTACATGTAGACTTCTATCAAACTCTCTCTCAGCAGCTCGTTTTAGACACAAACCTTTAATCAAATGCATGTAATTTAAATTGGTTATAGGTTAGTGTGTAAAACGGCCTAATGAAAGAGTTCCACACAAGTCTTGTGCTTTTTTTAGCAAATTTTTTGTGTCGCACAAGTGCATCAAAAAAATAATTGATATATTGTATTATTTTAAAATATCTATATATAAATACTAAATGATTTTAATTTTTTTATTAATATTTGATTTAAATTTTTTTTATTAACTCATTAAACTATTTCAGTTTTATTTATTTTTTATACTTCATCTGCCTTGTTTGGTTATGTACATAAGTATGACCCACACACACACACACACACACACACACTGAATAAATCTGTCACTTTCGCTCTTTCTTTATGCTTGACAAAATGTTTAACTACAAATGAACTGAGCTACTGAGCCATCTGAATGAAATACTTCAGTAAAGTGAACTGAGTTGAAAAGAGCGGTCGCTCAAAAGAGCTGATAAGCACATCTCCAGTACATACATATAGGCAATTGTATACGTATACTTAATATTTAATATTAAATAATTTTATTAAGTATACGTTAACATTTCTCACGTTTAGACATAATCGCTAAAAAAAAGCTTAAGCGACACATTTTTTGCACATTGTTTTTTTTTATGAAAATCGATTATTTACGATAGCAAATAATTGATTTTGTTCAAAAAATTAAGTTTGCTGATTATGTCGCTTAAGCTTTTTTGTCGGTTATGGCAGGATATGCTTTGCCAAGATATTTATTATTTTTTTAATTATATTCCTTTTTTTGCATAGTTGAAACTTACAAAAAATAAATACAAAATTGTTGGACTCTATTCAAGAGAAATAAGGACGCCATAAGCATGTGATACTTGCATATCGTTATTGAAAATGCAAACTGCAAAATCGTTATTTTTAACATATTCTAGTCTACAACACTACTACACTTGCTTGCTCTGAAGTTCAGACTCTTAAGACATTACATACGTATTTCATATAAATGTCATAACTCTCTTCTATAATATTTTCATCAAATATATATTACATAGAGCTCTTGGCATTGTCTGCAACCATATACGGCTACACTCCCAAGTGTATATTTGAATGGCACTTGCATACGTTTATGCAAATTTTTGTATTTGTCTATACTTGTTCTAGTACATTCTCAATTTGTCTGGCCTGCTGAGTATAATAACATCCATATGAGAATTATGTACTTATTTTTTTTTTATTGCCTTTATCCTTTTGTGTATTCATATTTCTAAAGTGTGCGTGTTTGCTTAAGTGATGGCTAATCAAGAGAAAGCTTATAAATGTTTATATAACTAAGCACAGGGTTTAAATTCTACAACAGAGAGTGATGGTATGTATTAATTTATTACTGAACAATTGTGTTTGTATGGGTAAGTGACTTTATGTGCATGCATAATACTCGCACATCCATGTGCATTTATAAACCTGAAGTAAGCAAATAAAATTTAAATTTTGGCTACTTAAGATGCTTCTCAACAGCAATAACACTATGTATTGCATGTTGATGTATTTTTATTTATTTAATGCAAAAAAAAATTATGCATAACAATTGAAAAAAATTTTAAAATATCTGCATTTTGCCATTGAGAGGCATTAGAAATTAATGTTTTATTAAGTTTCTTATTAGGCTGAAAGGAATATAAAGAAACTTAAAATGTATCATCATATTGAAAGATGTTATAATTGGAGGAAAATAATAATATCAGTTACGTTTTGAGGTAAATATACCCGTACGTTTTGAAGACATGAAGTACTATTCTTCTCCACTTTTTTCTAAGTTCTCATTAAATTTTCCTTTTTTTCAATATTTTTCCTGTTGCCGTTTTTCCTCGTCATTCTGTATATCCTTGGGCCTGAATAACTGCAAATGATAGTTAAAGTGCATAATCTTTTGCTCTTGTTTTTGCCATTTCTATTTTCAGAAGATTCTAATACAAGCCTTAAATTTGGTAGTATTAAAAGCCTTTAACAATGTTTTTTAGATGATAATGTTTGTTTGTGTCTGCAGCAAATTTTACTGGACATTTATTTTACTACTGGAAGTGAAAATATTTTTTTTTATTTTCAATCATGTAAAGAAAATTTGTTGTTAAGGTTAATTAAGAAGGTTGTGGTAGTTGTTTGGGTGTTTCTATATTTTTTGATCCAAAGCAAGAGGTATTGATTTAAATAATAAATTTTAGCAAGGATGCCAAGATTGAGGAATTTTGTGTATGATAAGTACAATTTGGTAAGACTAAATATAATTGGTCAGTTCGCAAGCCTTGTTGTATTGTTTAAAATTGTATTTGAAAAGACAATTTGAAAATAAACTTCTCAAAACAAAAATAAATTATTTGAAAAAACTAAAAAATTCTTATATTTAAAAAGAGGACGAGAAATTAAAAAAATGTTTAAATGAAAAATAGTACCAAACATAAAATAAATCGCAAAAATGAAAAAAAAAATTACCAAAAGCAAAAAAAATGCCCAAAAACTGAAAAAATCACAGAAATTAAAAAAGCGCCAATACTAAAAAATCGCTAAACCTTAAAATATATATTGTTAAAAAAAATCGCCAAAAACCAAAAAAAAACAAGCAAAACGAGAAATCCCAAAATTAAAAAATCACTTAAATGGAAAATATCACTAAAATGGAGAAAAGTAGTTAAAATCCAAAAAAATCACCAAAAATAAAAAAATATCGCCAATAACTGAAAAAAATTGCCGAAATGAAAAAGCGTCAATACTAAAAAACCATAAAAAGAATCACAAATAAAAAATATCACCAAAAAGGGAAAAAATCGCTAAAATGCAATAAAAATCACCAAATTAAAAAAGGTGGCCAAAAAACTGAAAAAAATCGCCAAAATACAAAAAAAAAATTGCCAAAACGAAAAAAAACTCAATAGTAAAAATAATTGTCAACACAAAAAAATCACCACAAACCGAAAATATCGCCAAAAATAAATAAAAGTCAAATTAAAAGTTTTAATAGTATTAGGTTTGTTTAGGTTAGTTTCTATAGTATTAAGTTAGGTTAGGTTTTAAGAGGTGTCATAAATATTCACCCAATCCGTTTTGGATCACTCTTATATATTTAGAGCATATTGTGCGCTCTTAATAAGAAATAAAAACCATCAAAAATTAGTCAGTATACTATTACATATGTACTGTCCGTGGGGAACTCCTCCTGAGCGAGTCAAACTCGCACTTTACTAAATTTATTTAACTTTATACATAGATTTGAATGAAAAAAAAAATCTGCGTATTATTTAACAATCTTTAGTCAACTTTTTATGCATTTATAAATTTTACTATAATTCTTTTGAGAATTAACTACAATTTTGTATAAGAATAATTTTTCCAACAGCATTTCATCCTTGTTAATTATTTCTATTTGTATACATATATTCCCACGAGACAATTTAATATTCAAAACAGTCAAACAAGCTATCACGAGCCACATAAATCTTCTTGCTTCTGCTCTACGCCCTGTAGAAATTATTTCAACAAGGGACCACCCCACTCAGTCTGTAGTCTTTGGTGATTTTTAAGAGACCAACTGCTGTACTAATAGACGAACATAAATATCTTCTTGTTACCAGCAAAAGTAATGCTGGTCGTTATGGCTCTTACTATGGGCCTTCTACAATTTTTATGTTGCTGTCCCTTGCTTTAAGTACAAATGAGTTCAGTGAGAGTATTTGACTTGCTGCTAAAAGCATTTATGGTATAGGGGAAAAGAAATCTTAGTAACTTTAACGTTAATACATGAAAAACATTTAAACAGGTGCTTTGAGCTAAAAAATATGTATAACTAAATTTGTTTACATGAAGAGTACAATAAAATATTCTTCACTTTATGAGCTTTGGCGCCGAAAAAAAATCATCTGACACTTGGGTAGTAAAAATTTAGTTTAATATTTTGAATGGTTAGTAAAATAAAATTGCTGAAATAAATTTTAAGAAGCAAATTAACTAACCCAAACTGGCAGTTTAAATAACAAAAGATTTTAGTTTAAATAATAAGAGATTTTTAAAAGTTATACACAGTAAAAAAATTATTTTTATGAAATTTGTATATTCAATAAAAAATAATTTAATTTTCTGTGCTTAAGAATTTTGGTAAATAGAACTGTTTTTTTTTTAATTTTTATTTTTTTATAATTTCATCAAGCGGCATTGCTAAATATTTTCTTGAAATATTTTTTTACTGTGTACTTTAATTAACAAAAGTTTATTGAACTGCAAAAACTTTAACCAACAGAAACAACAACATTTTTGAAAGGTAAGAGAGTAATAATATTTTAAAAAATGTGAAGCGATGGTGTTTGTATTATTTGGATGGAATGCATTTTGGTTTTAGATCAGTGCTTTTTCAAAGCATTTTCGGGGAAAGCTGATCAAAATTTCACTTAAAATTAATATATATTAAATTGAAAATTCTTCACTTACCAATAAATAAAGGCACTTGTATGTGAATTTTACAATTATATGATGAAAAGCTGAAATAAACAAATAGAAATTTTATTTTATTATATAAAAAAAATTCAAAATTATATTTATTTGGCATTAAGTTTTTATAAATATTACGAATTCTTGCTTGTTTTTTGCTTAAATAATGTCTATCTGTATTTCGTTCTTGCGTTGCAGCGCCTCTGGTGTTAAATGGGGCGTATTACATATATATATTTTTTTAAGCTGTGTTTAGTAGCAATTTTATTGGTTATTTTACTTTGCCAATGATTCTGCTACACAACAAAGGAGGGCGCCCTGATTTTACATTAGGATTAGTATCTGCTGAATTCGGTATAGTTCAGTGACCAGGGACTATTCTTTCATTACTTGAACTTTCCTACAACAACTGATACAAAGGGACACTAATGCACATCAGAAAAATGCGTGAAGTTGTTATTTAATGACTGTTGGATACCGGGCTCGAGCCCAGGATCTTGGGTTTTTTAATCAAAGTGCTAACTACTTCAGGCAACGCCATTCTCAAAGATAATAACTTTTTAAGACTCGAGCAAAAATCTTTTGCATCCGTTTTGCAATTAATTGTCGCGTAAGGTAACAATAAAAGTATTTCCAAGCAAGAATAAAAAAAAATCACTAAAGTGCCACTTTGACTCTCACCACTTTTTTCTTTTGGAGATTTTTTTGTTTTTAGCGATTTATTTGGATCATTGGCAATTTGCTTCTGTTTTTTTAGAATAATTAATTAATTAGTATTTTTAGTTTTAGCGTTTTTTTGCGATTTTTTATATATATTAAAAATTTTTTCGTTTCGGCGACGTTTTTCGTATTTAGGCAATTTTTTTTAATACATGTTTTGTTTATTTACGATTTTTCGGTTTTTGGCGCTTTTTTTCTTTTTGGCGCTTGTTTCTATTTGGCGATTATTTTTTGGTTTTTGTCGTTTTTTCTACATGTAGTGATTTTTTGGTATTTTTTTATTTTTGGTAATTGGTTTTTGTCAATTTTTAAATTGTGTTTGGCGTTTTTTCGTTTTGGCTCGAGTGTACTGTATTTTATGTCATCCAATATAAAAATTTTGTAAGCTAGTGTAAAACATAATTTGCTTTCTACACTTCATTTAATTCCTACACGAATATGCGATTATAGCTCTGCCAGCCAAAAAAAAACAACAACCCGTGCCCGTAATTGAGTTTGTTGCTATAGATTTTTTTTGCCATTAACCCTTTTTTGCTTGTATTTATTTTACTTATTTTTTTAACTCAGCAGTTCATAAGCAAGTGATGGAGTTTTACCTTTTACTCTTATATTATTTTATATATACATATGTATATATGTACACATTTATATACATATATGCACATGTTTGTTTGTATTTAATTTGTATGCACATACAAACGTTTATTCAGCCACATCCTTGAGCTCCTGGTGTATCTGCGTTCGCTTTTAGCGTTGTGTATTGATATAAAAATTTTTAATTGCATTGTGTAAAATGTGTTTTATGTACTCGTATATGTACAATAGATATATATTTTTTTTTTCTTATTGCAGAATTCACTGCTATAAATATGAAAGAAGTTGATTGCGTTTTCTGCTCTTGGCTTTAACATGTATTTTAATTAAATTCTCACAATTTTTCGTGTCAATAACGTATTTAATTGCCATTATTGCTTTATTATTTTTTATTTTTGTAAAGAACTTGCTACCTTTAAGTTATTTTAGTATTAAAAGCGCTGTTAATGTCATTAAATTTCAGTGCAAAATAAAAGTTAACAAACATTTAACATTATTTATACAATAAATGTTTTTATGAAATTGAATGGTATATAATGTACGAAATTTTTTTTATTACCTCTAGAGAGTCCTATTTAAAAATATAGTGAAGCATTATGAATGAAACAAAAACAAGATTGCTCACGTCCACTTCATCATACAGTGTCTATTGTAAAAAGTATGTGTGAGAGAGAGAGAGCAATTTTCATACACAAATGTACTTTGCTTACAACAAATACATATTCTATGTCTAATGCTTTAATTATGTTCGACGATTGTATCATCTTGTCTATGGGCGAAAGAAAGCCGCAGTTGTGATTCTTTAAAACAATTATTATTTATTGTCCATGCTAGGCGAAATGTTGTATTTTTCTGTATCAGCACGAACTTCATTAGCACCCACATCTATTTGCTAAACTCGAGCCCTCATAAGAAATTATTCTTGATTATTATTTAGTAAAGTTTGTTTTAGAGATCTTAAATTTTCATGAAAAATATTTTTTTTTATTATTATTTAAAATGTGTTACTTCAAAGAACTAAAGAAGAACTTCTTGTAAAAAAACTAACTTTAAAAAATGTTGCATAAGGCAAATAACAAGCACAACTGCAACTACTACTACTCATAACTTTTTTTTTGTCACTTTTAGTTTTCTCTTTACTTGGACAAACAAACTTTAAATGCAAATTTCTACATTTCACATACAAAACAAATAAATGCGAGCAAATTCACACATACACACACACAATAGCAAACACATTCCCATGTGTTTACCCAGTAAACATTTTCTTAGTAGTGCGGAGAGACTCTGCACAGGTTAATGAAATCTCAGGCGACAACAGACTAAAAACATGTCGAATCTTTTGTATAAAAGAGAAAAGTTTTTAAAATCCTCTACAGTAATTCTAGTTCCAAAACATCTTGCAAGTGTCCTCAGAAAATGTTCAATAATTTTTTACTTATAGGGCAAGATTTCCATCAAGTCTTTTTGACGTTTATGATGAGTTTTTGCCCCCAAAAAAAATCCACTAACACTTAATTTACACGCTGATTTTTTCAATAATTTTTAAAACGCGATTATGGGTATTTGTAGGCAAACTGTATAGAAAAGCAGAGGGGCAAGAAAAATATCACATTTTCTGTTATCCGTGTTTTTTTATGCCCTAATTCAGTAAGAAGATTTAGGACGTTTTTGTTTGAAAATACTTTTGAGTTCTTGTTTGTTTGTTTTAAAAAACATGGTAATAATATTTTTATTCTTCATTATCAAAGACAACAACCATTTTTGAAGAAAATAATTTAGAGAATACAAACACAAGAAGTCAAAAGTATTTTCAAACAAACACGTCCTAAATCTTCTTACTGAGTTAGGGCATAAGTAGATTTTGACAAAATCTAATGACGAAGTAGATTTTTTTTGTATTGAAAATCTACTAGTTTTGGCTTGAAATCTCGCATGTACTAAACAAGGTTTAAGCAGCACAAATTTAATGGTTACAACTAGTTTAAACAATGTACTTGTAAATGGTATTATCTGCAAATAAGTGTTAATAAGATAATGCTCTTACATTTCATATCTACATGATTCAAATGTAAACAATATGGAGTCATTTTGTGGTTAGTAAGATATCACAAACATTACGTCCTTATGATCTTATTCTAGTTCATTTAAAGATTAAACTTACTTTGATTTCTAAATATATTTAAGGTAAAACCTGGACTAGCTACATGCGGGATGCATTTCATCACTGTTTTTTTGCAGTTTAAGTCTGCCAAGAAACTTGCAACTAAACCTCATCGCTTGGTTACCTTAAACATCTTTCATATGCATATTCAAAACTTAATTCTATCCTCTCTTGAACATACGTTAACAAAATAAGCAACTGCAACTGTTAAAAAACTACTCTTGCAATAATAACAAACAACAACAGTAATAACAAATAACAGAAAGAAAAAAAAGAAAACTATGTAAATGTTACACTTCAGTTGGCAGTCATTGTCTGTTGACCAGACCAGAGCGTTGCACATAAATATGAATATGAACAAGTAAATGTATAAGGATGAGACAAGTTGCAGTTGTATTCAAAAAGTGTGCAAATGTTTTCTGCTGCCATACAGCAAGCAAATGTTCATATTTGAATCTTATTGTACTCGTAGTTATAAACTTTAAGCAAGTGTGTATGTACAGGCATACGTTTGTTTTTACTTCTATGGCATTTGTCGTCATGTACTTTTTGATGTAAATTTAAATTTAAGTGATTTTTGTACTCAAGTTTTGTATTGAAACTAAAAATTTAAGAAGAAATTGTTTTGAAAATAAAAAGAAAATTAAGATTTTTGTGAACTGAAAGTAGGGAATATTTGAAAAAATTTAATCTTTAAATTTCTTTTACATACTTTTAAAAATAAGCACAAGAGAAAATTAAAAAAAAAAAAATTAAAAATTAAATGTGGGATATGGCAAACCATCCCCGAAACTCTTGTTCTCAGCTATAGATTTTGATCAAGTTTGTGAAATAAAAACAAAAAAAAACATTGTAATTTTTCTTTTTGGTATACAAGTATACAAAAGGAATATATATAATCTCTTTTATAGCTATGCTATTTATGTCACAACACAGGAGCTGGGACGTGATTTTCGTAACAAAAATACTCGACACTATTACAGTTATAAATTCATTTTTGTTTTGATTTCTTTGTACTTAAAACCAGCGCACGAAAATAAACGAAACAAATTATTTGATTTTGTTTTGTTTTGTTTGGTTCTTTGAAGTGAGTGAAACCAAAACAATGAGAAGGATTGCTCAATTTGTTTTTGTATTGTTTTTGCTCATGAACACAACCAAACGGCTGTAAGTTAACTGACAGCCGCCACTGGCCACAAAAATAAAAAAAAATTATCATACATTGCCTCTTGACTTCTCCACATGGATTTCTTGCCAAAGTCTCAACACTTTTTCTTATTTAATTCCTTTCCACAACAAAAATCAAATAATTCTTACAAGATATTTATGTTGTTAAAACAAAAATTGAGCATGTAAATTGCAACAAGCATAATCATAGAAGATTATTGTTATCTGCAATGCTTGCACATAAAATAATTGTAAGTACTTGCAAAATCCTTGTATTTACATTTATATGTGGTTTACAAAATTTCCATATAAATGTAAAAGAGAAAAGCATAAATAAAAAAAAAAATTACTTGTCTAGCCAGCAAACATTGTGTGGTTGTAAGAAATCAAATTTAAAATCATAACAAATCCAAAGTAAATATATTTATTTTAAATTACAGATACGAATTATAATATTTTAATACATATGTTTCTATGCATGTCAAATGTTTGTCGGACAGGAGCTTAAGAAAAACAAAAGCAATTGCAGTGCAACAAGTCTTATTGCCATAATAATTTGTTTAACAAGTCCCTCAATTTGCGAGTAAATTCTGTGAGAGACAAGGAAAAATTTTTCACCCGAAATTATTTGTATACAAAATTCTTAAACTCCAAGCTTAATTTATGCTTATTTATGCTGTGTAAACTTTCTTATTTGTCCAACTGTTCTACCAGATTCTAATTTAATTTATAACAAAATAATACATTGTTTTATTTGACAGGTAAATTGGAAACTATTCTCACACACATCTTTTAAATACAATATATGATACATGTATTTAAATATGCAAGTGCAAACATTTGAATAATATTTTTTGTTGCAAATTAAATGTCAGTAATACAGTTTTACAACAAACCTCAAGTAGAATCAACTGACCATAAGACGTTATTGTCTGACAATTACATTAAGCTCTTGAAAGCACATCAAAATTTCATTATTTAAGAAAATACATGAGAAATTTGTTATAATATGAAACTAAAGATGGGCACGCACAGTGGTAATTGTGTATGAAAGATTTTGAATTAAGTATGAATTAAGCCGATAGCAAAGTTACTGGTAATTACAATAGAAAATTATGCACACAAAGGGTTCCGTACGGACACTACATATTCGTTTGTAATACGGTACGAACTTTAGCCTATTTAATCGAATAACTTACCTCATGTTGAAATTGTAATTTTTTTTTGTAAATTTAAAATTTTTTTTTTGTAAATTTTTTTTTTTTTTTTTGATTTTTGGAATTTTTTTAGTTTTGGTGATTTTTCTAATTTTTTGCGTTTTTTCGTTTTTGGGATTTTTGGCGTTTTTTTTAGTTTGAACGTTTTTTAATTTTTGCGATTTTCCGACTCCTGGCGATTTACTTTTTTTTTAGAATTTTTTTTAGTTCTGAACGATTTTTGTTTTTTTTTTTGGGATTTTTAGGTTTTAGACGATTTTTGCTTTTTGGCTATTTTTTTTAATCCTGCGATTGTTGAGTTTTAGCGTTATTAAAAACTTCAAGAGTTAGCGTTACATTAACTGATAGAATATCCTTTAATATTGATTTTTTTCAATACCTGAGCTAAGCAAATATAGGGTGTTTTTTGAGTGTCACAACTTTGAGTTGGCATCACTGCTTTCTCTAAGCACCCATTTAACAGCTGATAGTTGAGTTTTGTTTGGTTTGCTTTGAAATTTTGTAATGAATACACTTACACCAGATCAACGGGTGCAAATTGTTTAAATTTTTAATCAAAATAATTGTTCTATTCGTCTCATTCATGGCGCACTTCTTCATTTAAAATTTTATTTTCCGATGAAGCCCATTTGGAGTGAAGAGAATTCACAAACTTTTGCCCAAATATTATTGCATCCACAGATAATTACTGTTTGGTGTGCTTTATGGGCTGGCGAAGCCATTGGCCCATATGTCTTCAAAAACGATGATGCTCAGAATGTTACTGTCATTGGTGAACGGTATACCGATCACCATTGACAGCACGTGGCATTAAACTTGCTAATATGTGGTTCCAACAGGACGGAGCCACATGCCACATGGCGGGCGCTTCAATTGATTTACTCAAAGAAACTCAAAGTTGTGAAACTCAAAAAAAAACACGCGTTATTAAACTCAACTCAAAACTTTACATAATCTTAAATCCAATTTGTTAGTTTGTTAATATGGTATTACATGCTACGAGAATTTTATATTTTTATTCAAAAGTTTTTGTAATTTGCTTGCAAATATAAAATGATAAGTTTTTCATTATCTTAGTTATTAACAAAAATTTACTTGCTTCATAGTCAAAACGGTATATATATATATATATATATATATATATATATTGTCGACGAGGCATCTCATAAAATTTTTTATTCTTCTTTAAATAGTTATATTCCAATTTAATAAAATGTATCCTCTACAAATAACCAAGTATAAAAACATTTGTTCAAATCCATTAGTTAAGGGAGTTTAAAGTACACACTGAATAAATAAAGAGAATTTTATAACATTTAAACTGAATTCAATAGTCTTCTGCAATATCTACACTTCCACCATAGAGATGATGGCGATGCTGATGATGCCTGATACTTGATACTTTAAAGGATTTCATTAATATTCATTTATACTCAATATTTTAATATATGCTTAAGTGGTTGTGAATATGAAAATATTTATTATTAAAAAACAATAAAACAAAAGAATTCTTTAAATTGAATTACTTCGAATCGCTAGACAATCATGTTTCCAAATAAGGATACATAGAACTATGGCATTTATTATTTAACAAAAATTGAAGGTAAGGGATATTGCCAGTTGTATTTATTTAAAAAATTATTGATTTAGGCAAACAGCAAGCGAACCAATAGCAAAAATAAATAATAGTTCGCTTACATCTGCACTAAATCTAAAACTTTAGAGATTTTCATTAAAATTTACTAGATTTCTCATATAAAACAAAATCTACTTCGTCACTAGATTTTGTGGAAATTTAGTTAATACCTAGCAGAACTTAGTGATGCAACTATAATTTTTTTCTCCAAAATTGTGCAAAAAAAAATAAAAAAAACCCATGTACTTAAAAAGGTTTGTGAATTGATTGCAATTGTTTGGTTGCAGCTTAGGAAAAATTTCAGTCAATGGTTCTTGTTTTGGATACGACATCTTGATATATGAGTGTGAAGATTTTGAAGATTTTAAATGAAATCTGCTAGATATCGTGTTAATTTAAATACCACATATGATTAAAAGGAACCTTATTTCTTTCACAGGCCGTTTTCTTGAGAACCGTACGAACCTGAAATTTTCACTGAATATGTAAAACTTTGGCCGCTACAACAACAAGTAAATGGCAATTAAAAATTAAAGGGTGTTCTAAGACGACAATGAAAAATCTTTAAATCATAATATGATATACAATTATTGTATTTTTATGCAGACTACACCAATTAGCACTAAAATTTAAAAAATCAAAATAAAAGGGTATTCCATTAGTTAATGTTATTTTGACTATGTAATTTTGACAACTTGCTGTATCTTCGAAACCGTAAGAGGCAAACTCTTGAAGTTTTCAAAACTCGAAAACTAAAAAAATACATTATAAAAAAATCGCCAAAACTAAAAATAAATCGCCAAAACGAAAAAAACGTCAAACTAAAAATATCAATAAAACGTAAATAAATCGTCAAAAACCGCAAAAAATCGCCAAAAACAAAAAAATCGCCAAAACGAAAAAATTGCCAAGAACCGGAATAAATTAAAAAGAACCGAAAAAAAGTTACCAAAATTAAAATAAAAGTAAAAACTAAGTAAAATAGCCAAAAAAGATGAGATGAGAGATGTCTTAGGACACCCGGTTATAGCTATGCTGCTTAGGTATGTAAAACAACCTTAATGTCTTAAATAACAATGCAATAAAATTATATTATGTGATGATGTCAAATTCGCCACAAATAATTCGAAACGTTTGCATTTATTTCCCATTATTTTCTTTTCTAGCGACGTAGGATTAAATAAATGTATTGTTTGTGGCCGGCAGTGGCTGTTTACAGACTTATAGTCGGTTCTCTGGTTTGTGCTCATGTGCAAAAATAATACAAAAATAAATTGAGGACTCCTTCTCATTGTTTTGGTTTTGTTTTTATTTCACTCACTTCATTCACAAATTTATAACTGTACTAGTGTCGATTATTCTTGTTACGAAAATCACGTCCTAGCTGTGACATAAATAGCATAGCTTTAAATATCGCCAAAAACTGAAAAGAAAGTTTACAGTGTACAGTGTACTTATTTTTTTTAATTTCTACAAAATGGTTTAATATATATATTTGAATATATAAGCATAAGTTTGTATAGTATTACCCTTCGTGTACGAGTCAGGGTCGCACTTTACTGAATATATTTATTTTTATTTTGAGTATACGAAAATCTAGAGTTTATAGATAGTCATCGATTAAATATTTTGTAACTTCTTCCTGAACTTATTTAATAATTTTGTAAAGTAAACAACTTGGTAAAAGTTTTGTAATGAACGCATGATGATGCATAATATTTAAAGAACCACCAGCAATATTAATGAATATGAAATTAAAAACACAAAGATATATTTCATTTAAAAAAAATTAACTTGCAACTTCTTGTAACACCATTCTTTTGTATGTGTAATGCAAAAAAAAAAATATAAGTAAGCCAACACATTTTTATGTTTTTCTAACAAATATGTTGAAAACATAAAAATAACAAATACCACAGACACATTTTAACAGGAATGGCCCAAAGTGTTAGTTCAGCATTTAAGGATTAAAAACTTTTTACATTTGTAATCATATTAAAAGAAAACAAGCAGAAACACACATGCATTTAAAAAAGAAAACCTTAAAATATTTGAATGTATTACAACATTAGTTAAATATAAGAACAATGAGTAAATTTTAATGTTTTCTTGAATATGTGTAGCTTAAATTTAAATCTAAATGCAATATATACAACAGACATGTGTTATTATCTGACACAGAGTTTGCAGTTTTTAACAAAGAATTCTTAAATATTGTTTTACCTCTGAAGAAAGGAAACGGAAACGGATGTAACATGTTTTCTCTTACAATTTATTTTGTTTAGTTATTTTTTTATTTGAAATCTTTAAAGCAAAGAAATGCATTTTAGCACAAAGTTTCCATAATGAATAAAGGAAGTCTTAAGAGTGATAGTTTATGATTGGAATAAAAAAATATGTAAAGAAACACTAAAATAAATAAAATAAAATTCCAAGTGTAATTGAGGTTGAAGCAACAAACGTTTTTACACTTGTGTGTAGAAAATTTGGAACATTTATAAATAAACTATTATAACGTAATAAATATTAAATATTAAAGTATATTATCTATAAAAAATTTTATAATTAAAAAATATCTTATTAAAAACTCATGACGGGGATTGTGGGCAAATAAGGCTGCAATAATGAAAAACAATATCAGCCAAATTTTGACAACTTGCTGTAACTTGAAAACAGTAACAAGCAAACTCATAAAAATTCCACCGATGAACTAAAATATACCAAAATTAAAAATATGCTGCAACGAAATATCGCCAAAATGAAAAAAGCTCTTGAATGAAAAATATCATTAAAAATAAAATAAATCGCTTAAATGTGTAAAAATCATCCAGAGTAAAAAGGTCGCCAAAAAAACTAAAAAAATCACGAGAAATCCGAAAAAAATCGCCAAAAGTTAAATAAAATGCCAAAACTAAAAAAAATCGCTATAACAACAAATATTTATTTTAAAAAACGGTAACAAAAATGTCAAAAACCAAAAAAACCCATATTAAAAATATCACCAAAATTAAATATTGGAATTTCCACAGGAATGTATGATTTTTGCAGCATGCGACACCAAAACGAAAACGAAACTTTTTTTTACTTCTTCATATATGTGTATAGGGCGTCAACAGCTCTACATTACGTAAAAGTTTAAGCAAAATCGAGTAAAATTGTTCTGAAATAAAAGTTTAATTGCTTGTTGTCGCACGCGACAAAAAAGTAAACTTTCTGGTGGAAATGCTCAAAAGCAAAAAAAGAATGTCCAAAAAACCGAAAAAATCACCAAAACAAAAAAAAACGCCAAAAGTAAGAAAAACGCCAAAACTAAAAAAACGCTAAACTTAAAAATTTGTTTTATAAAATAATGAAACAAATTCACAAAAACTGAAAATGGTCGCCAAAACGAAAAATCGCAAAATTGAAAAAGCGCTTATATGATAAATATCATGAAAATTAAATGCAAAAAAAAAAATCACAAAAAAAAGTCGCCAAAAAAACGATATAAACCCCAAAATTAAAAAAACAGCCGATGGCCTTGGCAGCCAGTGCTATCAATGTATATATTATTGTTATATTTTATATAATTTTAATATCAAGTAAATAAATAAATAAATAAAAAAACACCAAAACTAAAAAAATTTATTATAAAATAACAAAAAAATCGAAAAAAACCGAAAAAATTGCCTAAAAGTAAAAATTGTCAAAATCAAAAAACATTGTCAATACAACAAAAAACAGTCAACAAAAAAAAAATTGGCAAAACTCGAAAATATCGCCAAAAATAAATAAGCGTCAAAACTAAAAAGCTCGCATAGCACTCCATATGTATTGTTCGTATGGAACCATTCGTGTGCAAGTCAAAGTCAGTTTTTACTGAACTAATTGTCCACCAGTTTGCGTAAAGCTGGCCGAGAAGCTGCTACACAACTACTCTAAAATGCGTTTGTCTTACAAACTGTGACCAGAAAGTTTTTACCATTTTTATTGTTAACTTCAATAATTCCAACGCATTGGTGAACCGCCCAAATAAAGCTTAAGCGACATAATTTTGAAACTTAGTTTGTTTTTTTATTAAAATCAATTAGTTGCGATCGTAAATAACTAATTTTCGTCAAACGAAACGAAGTCCAAGAAATGTGTTGGCGGTTATGGGTCGATATATTGCAACATTTTTTATTAATGGTGTAGGATTTACTTATCATCTGTCAAGTAGTTACAGCTTGCATGACAGTCTATTCAATAGGGTACTCGGTATTTAGTACATGACAAACAGCTGCTGCTCATACCTAGACAAAATGAGAAAAATTAAATATTTATTAAATCTAAGCTGAACAGTACTAGCAAGCGCTGTTTTCTAATAATGTTCTTATTTTGTCTCTAATTAAAGCAATGAAAATAAAAATCCCCTGCAAAGATTTATTTCTGCTACTATTTATACTGACTTTGAATTCAGCTGTATTTTTTTATTTAAGGGATCATACCCACAACACCAGACTTGAGCTAAAACACAAAATTCTTTCCTTTCTTTCATTGTTTTTGTATAACATTTGAATTTCGTGATGCGAATTGTTTAACATAATCTTGTTTACAAAATTAATCGCTTTCGTTAAACAAATTTAAAGTTGGCGTTCCAACGAAGATTCGTGTGTATTTTTAAGCACGTTGCTAAAGTTTATTTTTTTTTTTAAGATAATGTGTGCTCGCCCTAAGGCTGCTTATGAATTTTTAAATTAAGATATCGCTAATTTTTTCAAACAACGTCATAACTCAAAAAAAGTAGTTTTCCAGAAAACGAGTGTAAAGTTTTTATTTTACACACAGCTTAATGAAAAAAGAAAAATTAATTTTTCTCCTAAAAAGCTGAGTAAGCAAAATATTAGTATGAAATTTTTACACAATATGAGGATTAATTCTGCATCATTGGCACAAAAATTCAATTTTTTCAGCTATGACGTTGTTTGAGTAAATTAGCGATATGCTTGAATTATAACAATATATTTTTAATGTTTTCTTAATGTTGCTTTAATATAATACGAATATGTTTTTTTAAATATTTTTTTATCATATACAATAGAAATATTAAAAAAAGTTGAACATGGATGATATTTTTTGTAGGCCGGATTTTAACTGATAAATAATGTCATAGAGGCTTAAAGTAATCAAATGCTTCACAGTTGTGAAGTTTAAAAATTTTATAGAGATTACTTTTATAAGAGTGTGATAGCATACATATTTAATAGAGATTTATTTGGTGTGACTTGTTTTATTGACAACCAAAAAATATTTCAGTTCTAAATTTTTTAACGCACTAGTAATCCAAAATTATTATTTTACTTATTAGGTAAAATATTTTTTTAATAAAAATACATTGAAATTGATTATTAAGGGGATTAGCGGGATCCTATGCGCATTTCACTACTGCTAATGCAGATCATCAGGGAACCTTTACCTGGTTCCCTGGATTACTAGTGCGTTAAAAAATTTTGAACTTAAATTGTAACAATTCCCACAAAAAACACTAAAAATATTTCGTTTTTATAACAAAATTATTTATATATTTTATATGAATGTTTACATTTTAAAGATAAGTGTAAGCTTTGAACAGACTTGGCGGCAAATAGTCCCGACACTTTTTCTACGGAAATTTTTTTCTTTATCAAAATATAGCAAAATGAAACAAATATGAAATGCTAAGGGAGATGGCTTAACATAAACTATTCACAACTTTTTATATCAAAATGATACATACATACATATGTATGTATAAATATACATACATACATACATATATATGTATGTATACATATGTATGTATGTATATTTATAGTTTATATTTGTACAGCAATATTTTATTTTTGCCAGTCATGAACGAAATTGTTAAGATATATTTTCTCCCATACGTATATTAAAATCATGTGTTTGTACACTGCAAATAATGAATGCAAAATTTTACAAAAAATACTTTCTTAGCTACTGCTTCAGTAAACCAACAAAATACAAAATAAATTTTAGGCAAGAAATTTTTATTATTTTTTTTTAATTTTTTAAGTAATATAATGTAATGTTTTGTTTAGTATTGGCATTTCTTTTGTTGTTATTATGTTTTGTCGTTTTCGCAATATATTTTTTTTTTTGTTTGGAAATGACAAGCGTTGTAACTGATACAAACTATCATGTTTGCTTGCCTTGCCACAAAGTTGCATAATGTGTACCAAACTCAAATTACTCTTTCTTTTGTAAATTATAAAACTCGAGGCATAATTTTAAAAATAAATTTTGTTTGTGCCCAGAACTTTTGTTTACTTCCTACATTTGACTTCACAAATTTGGCAGTTTGAAATAACAAAATGTTTTGTAAGCCCTTTTTCTCAGTGTACTTAAGTATATTTTTCTTTACAGAAGTGTAAGCTAAATTGAGAATGTGTGGGTGTGCATATGTTTAAAATTTATAAAGTTGGTAGTACCCTCGCTTTCATTCGCCCTTAGAATAGTTAAACTGCACACATTGATGGTTTTTGTTTTATAAATATACTTACGCTACTTTGAGTTTTTTGTTTTTTACTTTCTAATGAAAATATTTATCCTTAATATGTACACGAATATTTTTCCTACCCTTTTTTTTCTTCTTTATGTCAGCTTATAAATTGTTGTTTACAAATGACTTTTACATTATAATATTTTAATATTGGGTTTTATTATTTTGCCGTATTATAATTTTGTTTTATAAAGTTTTTAAATTTTATCTAAGCAGAAAAAAAAAATTATTTTGTATTTAAATAACTAAAATTATTAAATAAAATAGTATTTTTATTGAAATAGGAACTGCCACAGAAGTCGTAAGACCAAGTACAAAAACTCTTAAAAATTCAATATACAGACAGAGTATACAGAGTAAAACATAAAATCAGTTTAAAAAACAAGTTTGTTTAAAAAAAAAAAGAAGAAAGATGTCTTTGGACACCCTGTTAGAGCTATGCTGCTTAGCTTTGTATAAAACAAATTTCATTGTGTTAAACTTTTCCATTTATTTCCCATTATATTCTTTTCCAGCTGCATACGATTAAATTAATGTATGTAATGTGCTCATCATGTGCAAAAACAATACAAACACAAATTGAGCAATTGTGCCCATTGTTTTTGTTTATTTTTTATTTCCCTCACTTGAAAGAACGAAACACCCAAAATCAAACATTTTGTTTCGTTTATGTTTGTACTCTGCTTTTATTAACCAAGAAATCAAAACAAAAATAAATTTATAGCAGTAATAGCGTGGATTATTTTTGTTACAAAATTTACGTCCTACCTACTGTGTCGTGGCATAAAGAGCATAGCTCTTAAATTATTCACAATATTTTCTGTGTACAAATATTTTTGGTTTTATAAAATCAATTCAACTAAAGACTTTTTTTAAATAAATTTTGTTTTGGCACTTTTTTCTTGTACTCGTATACGACTTTTTGCGGTTTCTTAAAAGTTTTTCGGCTGTTTTTAAGTTATTGCGTTTTTTTAGTTTTGACACTTTTTTTTAGTTTTTTCGCGACTTTTATACTTTTGCTGAATTTTTGCGTCTGTTTTTAAGTTATAGCGATATTTTTAGTTTTGGAGCTTTATTTTGTTTTGGCGATTTTTTTCGATTTTTGGTGATTGGTTTTAGATTTTTGGCGACCTTGATACCCTTGGTGATTTTTTTTAATCAGCGCTTTTTTTATTTTGACGATTTTTCACTTCGGCATTTTTTTGAATTTTGCAATATTATATATATTATTAGTTTTAGCGTTTTTGAAAATTTCAACAGTTTTCCTCTTACGGTTTCCAAAATGCAGCAAATTTTCAAAATCACATTAACTGATGGACTATCCTTTATTTGGTTTATTTTTTAATTACAGTGTTAATTGGTGGCGTCTGCATAAAAATACACTAACTTTTAAAATTTCAAGTGTCCATGTATAATTGTCTGTATATAACATTAGGATTTCAACATTTTTCATTGCTCGCTTTGCAACACCCTTTAATCTGTAACTGTCATATATTTTTTTATTTAGCGAGCAAAGCTTAGATATTCTATTCTCGAGAGCTTGTGACGGACAAACAGACAGACGGACCTCGTAGCGATAACCTTGAGTTGCTGTAATCTAAGGGGCAGATAAACTTCTGAAGATATCGGACAAAAAAAAAACGCAAAACCTTCTTGAGAATTCAAAGACGAACTAAAACAATGTGCTATAGAACATTATAGTGACAAATTCTCTGGGGAAGCCCAAATAGCGAAAAGACAAAAGCGATTCCAAGTTTGAAACGCTTCGAAACTTGGTAAGCATAATCACAGGACATACAGAGTTAATCTAAAAATCACCTGATATGCATGGAAGTTGTTGACGATGAAATATGTAGAGAGCTTCCCAAGAAAATGATGAATTTCTCGAACACTACTTGTATCACTGTTCAGCATTCAGTCAAATAAGAAGACAAATCTCCCATTTGAAAAAACATACCATATGTAGAATGTCTTAAAGACTTTGACTGGCAAATCCTAAGAAATTATATTGAGAAAACTAGTCTCCTAATATGTCTAAGTTTAATAAGTTTTTATGCTTCTTTATTAAGGACTTGCTGCATTTTCATTGGCCTCTACTCCTTATACATGCATTGTTGTTGTTGCAATATAAATTTAATGAAAGAATTAAAAAATTTTTTTTTAGTTTTACAAAGAAATTCCTATCGACAGCTAATTATAAAATAAACGTTTGTTGTGGATAGGAAAACTCTATAAATTATAACTTTTAACTAACACATGCAAATCATACGGAAGTTTATTTTTAAAGTATTACGCAAATATTCTGCCACACACACAACACTCGTGTGTTAAATAATCTAGTTTTTTTTCGCAAGAGCAGTAAAACTACATTTTTATACCACTTACTTCCTTGATTTTTATAATTTTATTTTAAAATAACAAACTTCCATGGTCTTAGCGTTAAATCTTTATAGCGATAATGTGTATATTTTATGCAAAAGGATAAAATAAATATTTCCTATAGAGAAAAACAAAAAAAATTAAAAACATTAGTAGGGAAATACTCGCAAACTTGAGGGGTTATAAAATTAAAATTACACGTACACAGCTAATAATGTTTAGTTTTATGATGGAAAATATTTAAATAAAGTAGAGCTAAGAGCTCGATAGTAAATATTACTACAAGAGAAGTAAATGTAGAAAAGTAAAGGAATAAATAAAGTGCACAAAAATCATAAAAAAATAACAGAATGGCTTAAAATTTAAGCATACAAAACACGTTCTATAATAATAAATATTCAACTTAAATGTTTTTGTAATACATTAGGATATATAACAAAAAAAAATTAAAAAAATGAAGAAAATTCACGCGAACTATTTCAAAAGCCTTTAACTAAATTTTTATTTATTAAAATTATAAAAATTTAAAATATTTACTGCTTTTTAGTTTCTGTTTAATGCTGATATACTTAAGCTTAATTTTTTATTTAGAGGCAAACCAAAAGAAATATGTGATACTTTCTAGAGGAACAAACTACACCAAAAACAACTGTAGTTGTTCCAACAAATAAACTTTTTAGTGCAAATAGAATACGAGAATTGTTTGGGTGATATCAGTTGGCATACCCTCCAACAAAAATGCTAGGAATACATATAGATTTATCATTCTATATGTACTTAATGCAATATACATTGTATCGCATCCTATTAAAACCATATACATATATATGTATATTCTGCGATGTCCGTCTGTATGCACGTGAAATTCTTTTCAAAGCTCTCACAAAACCAATAAGACTTAGGTCTTAAGCTGATACGCCAAAAATCCGTTTTTGCTAGATTTTCATTTATTTCAGTATAAAATTCACGTTGTTTCAACTTGATATAGCTTTCATTCAACATGATTTATTCATTTTGATCTAACAGTACTGGAATGTTAAATCAACATGAAATAAAGTTTAGTTAAAAGGAAAACTTTTCTTTGAAGATTAATGTAAATCACGTTGAATTAAAATGAAATATATTTAAAGCAAAATTAGTAATGAACAATCTTAAATAAACCTTGTTTTCGTAGATTTTAATATGAAATCTAACTCTTCTGTCAGATATTGCAAATAATTCAATGCACTACCATAATTAGAAGTAATATTCAAACAGGACCTTTTATTCTGAAATTATACTTTTTAGCAATCAAAATTGGTATAAGAAAAATTTATAATTTATCCAACTGAAATTGTGTGAATACAAACAACTGTCCTCGAACAAAAACGGTGAGCGTTAACGGGTTTAGAATACAAAACTTCTGTATCGAAAATTCAGGCATAATTGCTTTACAATGACATATACTCGTTAAAAGAAAAGTTACATAAAAACTTTTTGCTGCAAGAAAGCTTAACTTATTTTGATTTAAATAAAAAAAATTTTGCCTGAAACTTTTTTTATTATAAAAATTTTTAATTTAAAACAAAACTTGATTTATTTTGATATATTTTTTTTAACTGAAACTTTTTTTTATTAAATTTTCTTTCCAGCTTTTTCCCATTACAAAGAGGAGGCAAAGAAAACAAATGATAAATTGTACAAGAGCAACAAGCAACAATGTAAACAAATTTAGAAAATATGTGCAACAGTAGCAGTGATACCAGTCATTTGTGTGACATTTATTTATGTTTTCATCACAAAAACAAACAAAAAAAAACTCAGCTCAACAAAATATAAATATTTTACAAGACCTTGGAGAGAAAAATAAACGTTAATTTAATGTAGGAAAAACTCTGCAGCAAGCAAATCAAAAAGAAAGAAAAACTTTTAAAGTAAGTTGAAAAAATACTCTATAAATAAAATATATTCAAATACATGAAAAATAAAAAATAAATATATCTTCAAGTTGGTAAAATAAAATAAGAAAGAAAACAAATTTAAAAGTAAACAATTTGAAAAGGAAAACTTTTACAAACAGGAAACACTAATTTCTTGATATGAAATCAATGACAGTTTATTTAAATTATGAAAACTAAATTTAAGAAAGGGGTTTCATAAAACTTTTAGGGGTCTTATAATTAAACTGTCTCTCTGTTAAAGATGAAATGTATTACAATGTTTATAATAAAATCGTCGTTGGGAGTTTTTTCCGCCAAGTCTTACATATGGGCTTTTTTAGTGAAATTTGAAAACTGATCAGAATAAAATAGACATCGTTAATAACAGTGTGATTTGAGTCTTGTTTTAAAATTTTTTTTAAGCTTTTTTTATTAGACACAGAGATAAGGCTTCAATAGTTTTTGATTATTGCTCCCAATTCAATCACAATAAAGAAAAACAAACACCAAAATTTAAAAGTTTATATATATACATCCAACAGTCAGTTTTATATTTTCGGTGAGAAGTTTGGCTTTTCTAAATATTTGTTTAAGGACTTTTCGTATATTTTTTACTATAAAACTTAGTGATGATTTTCTTGGATGTAAGAGCATTCAAAAAAACGTCCGTGATAGACCCGAAGCTTTATAAGTATCAAATTAAAAACAAAACTTTCTTAATTATCTGACATCCACAAACTATCAGGCATGTTTCGATTATTATAAACCGACTTCAAAAAAAGGAGGAGGTTATCGATTCATCAGTATTTTTTTTTTTTTTTTTATTTTTTTGCAACTGTTACTTCATAATTGGGCACATTTTAGACCGTTCTAAAAATTCCTTTTATTTTTTGTCTGAGAGAGTACAGCTTCCATTTGCTCACATTGTAAAAAAGTGGGCGGGAACATGCCCGCAAATTTTTTAATTTAATTTTATGATATTCTACTTATTCGATTGCTACGAAACTTAACCCATGCATTTGGTTTTTACAATCATTGGATTCACAATCTTGAATTTAAAAAAATGGGCGAAGCCCCGCCTAATAAAACCGAATATTATATTTCATATGCTTCTGTTGAAGAGATTTTTACAGAACTTGACAAAAATCCTCAAATTAAAGCAATGTACGATTGAGCATTCACAAAATTGGGCGGGGCACGCCTATTAAATTTTAATATTATATTTCACGTGCCTCACCAAGTCTTACGAAACTTGGTGCGTACCTTGAACTCTTAAAAAAACAGAGCTTGCGTTGAAAAAAAGTGGGCGGGGCCATGCCCATTAAAATTTAATTTTATATATCACTTACTTGTACTTAACCAAGCTTTACTAAACTTGGCACATACATTGAGCTCTTAAAAAAACAAAATCTCGCCTTTAAAGAGGTGGGCGGGGCTACGCCCTTTGATATTAAATTTTATATTTCAAAGTTTTCTACTAGACTGATATTTAAGAAACTCAACACACATCTCAAGGTCTAAAAAATACTTCATCTTGTGTTTTTAAAAATGGGCGGGGCCACGCCCATTAAGTTATATTTAGTTCTACTTATCAGATTCCCACAATACTTGGCAAATACCGACATAATTTTAAGCTTAATTAAGTGGGCTTGACCATGCCCATTAAAGGTTAATATTATATTTCACGTTCTTCTACCTGACCCAGTTTTGCGAAATTTGGCACACAGCTTGAGCTTTGATGAATTTAGAAAAGTAAGCGCACACTTATATAAGCCAAATTGAGCATGGCTACGCCCCTAAAAATATAAACTTGGCATTTAAAATTTAAAAAAAAATAAAAGATAAAAAATATTAGACCGACTTTAAAAAACTAAGCACAATAAAATTTTAAAAAAACTTAGATTCAGTTAAATAAAGTATTTTTATATGTGTTATCTACAATGATACTCAAAGACGGATAACTAAACGCATATATCGAGCCATAATAGCAAGAAAAACTTAACCGACAAAAATCGATTATTTACGATAGAAAATAATCGATTTTGGTAAAAAAAACCAATTTCAAAAATTATGTTATGGCACTATAAATAAATACATATAAGCATATATAAAATTTGTTCACCTGGGGACGAATCGTCACATCGATGAACGTATGACATACGTGAACGCACTGAAAAACTGACCAAAATAGTATCCTGACTACGAAAAGATTTCAAGGACCTACAGAAATGTTATCCCTCGGATGGCTCAAAGTATAATTTTGTAAAGCATGTCAAACTAAATGTTTTTTACTTTACATCCCTTGAATTGAATACTTGCTGACTTATCTTCTTTAAATGCATATCATTGAATAAAACCACTTTGTTCACAAAGTTTTGCAAAAAAAACTCTTATTGATACCGACAAATACTTAGAGTTGCTACAAATACTTGTAGAGCGAGCAAAAAAAAGATCGGTGCTTCATTTATTCTTTCACCCCAAAAGCTAAACAAATTGTATCTTAAACAAATAATATGCCATGTCATGTTACAGCAAACATATTTTTCCCAAGGAATAAAAACAAAATTTTAGCAGTAAAATAACAAAACTTTGCACAAAAAAAATAGTCCTTTCCATTAGTTTTTCGTTTTCTTTTTTGTGGTAGTAACTGTCACATCATTTTCAACTAAATTCATTTAATTTAACTCAACATCTAGAAAAACAACTACAGCATACAACAACAACTCAGTTAAAGGAATGTTTCTCTCGCTGTACATTCCTATTCATGAACCTTTCTAAACATTTCTCTACAAATGAATGTAAAACAAAGCATATTCTCAAGTTCAAATAGTATTTCAATTTATTGTATGGAATACGAAAAAAAAATAAGCTTTTTTTGCAACATGCTTTTGGCGGATATTGTATTCATATACAAAACCATTCATTCGTATGTAGATGCTGGTTTGGTTCCTTTTTTCTCTTTCGTTCTCTAAATAAACATACACACAGACACATACATGTGTACATGTATTCCTCTGTGTGTGAAATAATTTTTTGTTTCAGCTTAAAATTGAATTTGTCATTCATTGACGTTCCAGAAATAAATCGCATGATTTTCCTCTACTATACAAGTCAAATTAAAACTCAGTTTCAAAATGAAATTTTAGTTGTTTGTTTTTTGAAAGCAAATTAAAATTGAAAATGAAATAGAAAGCTAACAAATGGGTAATGGCATTAAGGACATTATCTAAAAGATAAAAAAAAATTTGCAAGAAAAGTGAATGTATTTTAAGCAATAATGAAGTTTGAGTTTTTCTATCAGCTTTAAACTTAAATCCTAAAACATATTTAAATGAATTTTTAAGATTTAGCTCTTCATAGAGACATCCAAATATTTTTCTTTATTTTGTGCATTTACCATTTAGATATTTCTTTTCCTTAATGAAACTTACAGTTTCTGATTATGTTTCCTTACTGACACACCAAGATCACACAGCTTTCAGGCAACTTTAATTAAAAATGTATTATATTCAACTACTTCGACGTCCTTAGTTAATCATACAACTACCTTAAAGTAAATGCATGATGTTGTAAAATTTGTATCTTGACACCAGGACATGTTGTTTGGATTCTACCACAATTCACCAGTTTGTACTTGATGTGGTGTTCTGATTACATGTTGATTTTGCCATTTAGCATTTTCCTATGATTTCCAATTTTCATACTTTTTTTTGCTTGCTTGCTTTTTCTCTCTTTTAAGATTCTTTTGCTGAAATTCTATAATGGCAATGATGATGCTGCAACACTCTACATAATGCTTAATACTGCATAATTTTTTCTCTCACATACATTCATTATTCTACTCTATTGTGGTTGTCTCTAAGCTGTATTGCTTTTTTTTAGACCACTTCATTGTGTGAGTAAGCAACCATAAGATGGCTTATACTCATTTGTTGCAGCTGCATGTAATAGAGAAATCGATAGAAATTATCTTTACTTGAAAAAAATTAAAGGACAAAGGGATATACGAAGAATGTTTGAAGTTTTTATTAGGCAAATTATTAATTTTTATACAAATTTTTAATACAAGTTTTGTATCCCCCAGCAAGTACACTTCTGTTTTAAAGTAACGAAAACTTGATTATATTTTTTATAGACTCTATTAGCAAAATCCAAAACTAGCCGACCTGACTTACACATCGTATCAATAAAAAGTTTGTAGATGTTTCTGATGCAGTATTTATATAGTGTACAGATACAAAATTACGAGATATTGTAACCATGCACATCTATTTTGTAACCGATACTTGTGGACGACATTTTGAAAGGGTGTTTATTGTAAACTTTTTGTTCTGTAACATTATGAAACACTAAAGGTTGTTTAGAAGACAAACGAATTGAAGTTTTGGAAAAATTTCTAAAATAAAAACTTAAGTTTAAAGACAACATCACAAATTAATGATCTTAACCTTATATACTTGGGAATCAAGTAAGAAAGTTCAATAAGTTCAATAGGCATTATTGGTGTATGACATCATAAATGGCTGCAATGATTATTTACTTTAATTGTTGCATCATTTTCTATACACACAGAAAATTTTTACACTAAAATCTACATAAACAAGATTAATCTAAAATTGTTCACTAATGATTTTGGTTCATACATATATATTTAATGTAAACTCAACATGATATACAGTAATCTTCAACAAAAAAAATTTAGTTTGAAATAACTTTATTTCATGTTGATTCAACATTCCAATACTGTTAAATCAAAATGCATCAAACTTTTTTCCAGTTAGAACAACGTAAACTCGATAATGAATTAACATGAAGAACCATGTTAAATCAAATTTATTTCAAATTGAAACAACATGAAAAACAAATTTATTGATAGTTAAAAGATGCAAGCGGCAAAGCTACTTTGACTTGACTACAGGATTCGAACCTGCAACCCTCTGACATATTACTTTTTGCATGTTAAGTTTATACTTTTATCTTTTTTTTTTTTTTTTTTGATGTGTACCTTCTAGAAATCTTAGGATGTCTAAGTTATTTGAAATTTATTATCATCGAACTAATTATGCACTTTATGGTACTTTGACTTGTGCTGTTTTATATCTTAAAATTAAAAACGGTTTCCAAAGCTTGCACCAAATTTAGCAAGATACACCAGATTCTATAGATGGACGTTAGAAAAAACCTTTTATTATTATTGCTTTCAATATAAATCTTACTAAGAACTTTTCCCCTCAAATTGATTAATTAATTTTTAAATTATAAAAGGACTCGAAATTTTACATTTAAATTTCAAATTCTCATTCTTGACATCTACATTAACTGGTTTTTCACACACATCTTTTACTTTGTTCCGCTTTTAACATTAAGATGAAAATTTCAATTATAACAACTAGGAAACCTTTAGATAAGCAACAGCTTTTCTACACATATTCAAAGTATTTCTTTTTTCTTTCTTTTGCATTCACTTTTTTTCCTTTTATATCTTGCAGGTACAATTTTTCAAATCACGCTGATTTGCAAAATAAAAATCCTTACAAAGTATTTCGAAAAAAATAAGTCCTTTCAAAGTATTTTTAATGAAAATTCGTTATGTTCATGCATTGGCAAGAGTGTCTTTCATGTTTAAATATAGGGAAAATAATCATGTGCTTGTGAATGTGTGAGCTGGAGTTTGAAGGTTTTGTTAAAAATTGTTAGAAATATAAGCAGTTGTTCGATAGATTTTTTATACATATAATTAATTGAATATTTAACATAAAATAAAGGGAATGTAAAATGTGACTGAAATTTAATAAGGATAAGAGCAAAAGTTGATTATATTATGACTTAAATTATATTCTATCAATAGCTTAGGCTACATAAGGTTGGGATAGGTTGAAAGAGGGGCAGTAAAAATTGACCCAATCCGCTCCGAATTGCACTAATACTATTATAGCATGTTTTGCAATCTTTACTAAAAAAAATATTAACGAAAAAGTATTGGATAAAAAAATACTGAGTAAAAAAAAAGTTAGGTAACAACAAAATTGGATAAAAAATATTGGGCAAAAATAATATTTTGAATAAAAAATATTGGATAACAATATATTGGAAAAAAGTATTAAATAGAAAAAAAAATATTGGATAAAAAAATATTGTATATAAATATATTGCATAAAAAATATTGGTGAATAATAAATACTGTGTAAAAAAATATTGGATAAAGAAAATATTGAATAAAAAAAGTTTGGATAAAAAAATCTTGGTTAAAAAATATTGCGTACAAAAAATATTGGATAAGAAAATAAAGGTTAAAAAATTTTAGATAAAAAATTTGGATAAAAAATATTGAATAAAAAAATTTTGGGTAAAAAAATATCGGATAAAAAGCTTTTGGATACAAAAAATATTAGATAAAAAATATACGATATAAAAACATAATGGGTAACAACACGATTGGATAAAAAATATTGGGCAATAATATAAATGGATAGAAAATTACTGGATAAAAATATATTGGATAAAACAAATTTTATAACAACATATTGAATAAAAAAATAATAATTAAAAAACACATTGGATAAAAAATATTGGATAACAACATATTGGATAGAAAAATACGAAATAAAAAACATTGGATAAAAAATATTGGATAAAAAAATATTGTATAAAAAATAGTGGATAACAAAAATATTGGATAAAAAATATTGGGTATAAAAATATTGGATAAAAAAAATTTTGGTGGAAAAAATATTGGATGAAAACCTTTTGGATAAAAAAAATTGGATAAAAAATATAGGTTATTATCAAAAGCTCGTCTAGACTAGTCTAGAAAATTTGTATGGAAATCACTACAAAAATTTAGTGCTTTACATATAAATTTTCTACTCAAGTCGACCGTCCGTGTTGTGGAAACAGGGGGTTAAGCTACACTGCAACAATTAAAGCTTACTTTTACTAAAAAATTTAATCTTAAAATAAAATTTAAAATCAAACCAAAATACTTTCATACAGCAAACAGATTTTCTATTCACTTTTTAAACTTCCTTAATAGTTTTGTTATGTTAATTATTTCCTCTGCAAAAAAATTTTAAAATGTTTTATAAAGTCACTCCACCTATTAAATTTTTATTGCCATTTATATTTTAACAAAATGGATAATTATCCCATAAAATTTTCATGAATTTCTTTTCTTTAACACACCTTTATTATTCATTTTTTTTCTTATTGCAAGTTCCATGTAAATTTGCTGGCAAATCTCTTTAAGAAATGTTTTTCGTACATTAAAAGGAAAAAGTAAAACTTTTAATTATTTGAAAATATAAAAAGTATAAATCCAAAAAAATAGAAAGAGGAAAACAAAGAAAATTTATTTGCATATTGCATGTTCATGACATTAAAGCAAAAAATAATAATAATAGGAAAAAAAACTGAAAGAGTCCTTTGTGTGGTACATTTGAATAGAATCTACAATACATGTGTTATTTCTTTGTTGTGCTTTGAATTAATTTGCCAACAAGCTTAAAAGAATTTGTTAATTAATTATGATTCTCAAAAACCAATTTCATTGAAATCTTGTTGCTTTTAAGCTTTTTCCTTTTCCAGGTTTCAAGGGTCTTTAGTTGAAAATCTGTAGATTTATTGAAATTTAATTATCTGTATTTGCAAGATCAAAAGAATTTAAAATAACATACAAAATGTTTGAATAATAAGAAAACGTGTTGAATTCATTTTTACTGAATCTTATATACTCAACCACAAGCCATAAAATAAGTGCACATACACACAGAAAAATTTTATATTAAAATCTTCGCAATCAAGGTAAATGTATACGAGTATGTGTTTCATTTTGATTCAACATGATTTTCAGTAATCTTTGAAGAAAATTTTTACTTTTTAAATAAGTTTATTTCATGTTGATTTAAAATTCCAGTACTGTTAAGTTAAAATAAAGAATCATGTTAATTCAAAGTTACTTCAGCTTATAACAACGTTAATTTGATACTGGAATAACATGAAGAATTAACGTGAATTTAATTTAATGTAGTAATTTTATTTTATTTATTATTTTAAATAAGTTATTTTATGTATTAACAGCGACATAAGAAAAAACTTCTCCGGCCAAGATTTGAGCTCCAACTCATCTCGTCAAGATAAGACATTTTTGTTTATAAGAATCGACTCTTTTTCCTATCTGTCTACATTATACAAAAAAGGGCTGCACTTAGTGTTTTACATTTCGTTAAAACAAATGCACACAAAAAAATTTAATATTTATATTCATAATGCACAGCAGGCTTTAAGCACAAGTGCCATACAACATTAGATGCATTCAAATGAGCATAAAAGGCATAACAGGAGAAACTCACAACACTCTTAACTAAAGTTTAAATATTTATAAATACAACGAAAAAAAAAGAAAATTCACACGAATGCCAGCAATTACAAAAACTAAATTTAATTTAGTCATGTTTTAGACTTGGCACTTTTTCTTGAAGCAAGTCTGAGTTTATGGGAGAGAGGGGAAAAGAGAAAGAAGAGGGGTACTGACTTGCTTGTACAGAAAAGTTACTTCAATTCTCTTTTGTTATTTCATCCGCTGCATTAAAACAATAGCAAAATTGAACTAGCAACCATCTGTGTGTAAGCAGCTGAGCAGTTTTAAAAGAGAATTGAAGAGAACTGCTTCAAGAAAAACTGCCGAGTCTAAAACATGACTTATGACTGTACAGGAAGGTTTAAAAAAACAAACTTTTAATATAAAAATTATTAAATCACATACAGACGAAATTTTTAAATTATATTATAAGACTAAGAAACTATAAGTTTTCTTACTCGTTGCAATAAAGGGAGGGTCACACAAAAATATTTGAAAAAAAACAAATAAACTTCATAGAATTATGTATGTGCTTGTACTGTGTTCATTTGTATATGCATACAATTTAATTTCTTACTACTATTATTATGCAAATATTATTAAATATAAAAGAAGCAAAAATTTTACTTCATTTGCTTTGCATTTTAGTTGTGAACACAAATTTAATGGATGGATGTTTGTTCGGTTTAATAGTTCAAAGTTTCTTCCTCATCCTTCTCGCCACCACTTGTACTGTAATCAGTATTGTAATCATCATTATTGCGGAAACTGATGCAATGTTGAACTAAAAAAGGAAGTTTTAATGTCAGTAATGGGCAGTTGTGGCTTTTAATGGATATATAAGGTATTTGCATCGGACTCTATAGAAATGCCAACACAGAGTGTTGCGCTTGTATGTGATTTTTTTTTATTCTTAACAATTGCGCTGTCTAAAATATGAGGTTTGCTGTCATAAATACGAGTCAATCTTAATTTTTTTAGCTTGATCCGACTACTACGCCTTTTAGTGCCTAGTGGGGCCTAAAGTACACAAATCTTAAGTGTTGGACTATATATCTGTGGAAAAAAGGAAAAAGTGCTTAACTCAAGATAAGCTGATTTTGAGTTAATGGTACCTCCGTAATTTGTATATTCTCAAAAAACCTTTGGTTAAAAACTCAATTAATTTGTGTGATTTTTCAGGATGTTATAGAACTATGACTTGCGACTAATTTTTTTTAGACCGCCAATCTCATTTGCAATAATACGAGGGTGGATCAATAAGTCCGTGACTTTTCGAACTTCCCTCGTAGTTATATGAAATGCAACATTGTTCCCATCGAGTACCACCTGTTAGTAGACTACTGTCAAATTTTGAGCAAGTGTCGTCATTTATTTTGCGTTTAACAGCTGTTCAAAACATTTAAAAAAATTTCAAAAAATGGAAAAAAAGTGAATTTCGAGTGCTCATTAAACATTATTTTTTGAGAAAAAAAAAAACCGTCAATCAAACTAAAGAAAAGCTCGATTTCAATGGTAAAAAAGTGGTTTACTGACTTTCGTTGTGGTCGCACAAGTATAAATGACGCCGAACGTTCTGGACGGCCAATTGAGATCAGTACACCCGAAAAAATCCACGATATGGTGTTGGCTGATCGAAGAGTAAAAGTGCGTGAGATTGCAGATGCCATAGGCATTTCATATGGCAGTGCGGTTTCGATTTTAAGTGATCAGCTGGGTTTAAGAAAGTTGTCTGCAAAATGGGTGCCGCGTTTGCTCTCAATTGTGCATAAACAACTTTAAAGGAGTGCTTGGAGTTGTTTAACAGCAGTCTGGTGTTTTGTAACTGTAGATGAAACATGAATCCATTACTGTACTCCGGAGACCAAGTAGCAGTCCAAACAATGGGTGAACCTGCTCCGAAGAAGGCCAAGGTAAGTTTGTCGGTCAATAAGGTGATGGCAACAGTTTTTTGGGATGAACGCGGGATAATTCACATTGATTACCTTCAAAAGGGAAAAACAATAAACGGCGAATATTATGCCAAATCATTAGACCGCGTTAATGAGGATTTAAGAAGAAAACGACCCTATATGGCCAAGAAAAAAGTTCTTTTTCATCAAGATAATGCACGGGTGCACGCGTGTGCAGTCTCAATGGCAAAACTTTATGAATTGGGGCTACAAATTGGTAACTCATCCGCCATATTCTCAGGATTTAGCTCCTAGTGACTACTTCCTATATCCAAACCTCAAAAAATGGAAAGAGTTTTAGCTCTTGAAATTAAATTATTGACCAAACAAATGCCTATTTTGAGGACCTCGAAAAATCCTATTTTTTGAAAAGGATACTCAAACTGGAGAAATTTTTGTTTTGCAAAAAAAAAACTGTGATTCATTCAAAAAGTCACTGACTTATTGAATCACCTTCATAGCTTAATTTAGTTTATACTTTGGTAAATTTCAAACTAAATGTATTACTTATAGAACTCATATGTAGAACGATGTCTGCTTAAAAAAATAAAGGGTAAAAGAGAATTTTCCAATTAAACTGTAAAAGAAATAAATTTCTGAAAATCGACTTGAACGCTTAAATGAGCAGTAAAATATAACTTAACTACTTTTTCCTTATTACCACAAGGCCCCAAAGTGGACAACCTTGAATTAACTAAAAATTTAAACCGATTTCTTGCAAGTGGGGTTTTTGTTCTCTCCAAGAGCTTTAAAAAATGCTGCTACATTTGGGAAAAATATATTTGAGAAAAAAATTAAAATTTTGGCTTTTTTTACAAAACTTTGTGCACTGCTCTGCTAAAGGAGAAATCAAATCTAGTTTGATTTAGAAAAGAACACTTATTATGAGTTAAGAACAAAAAATAATTAATAAAAAAAAAATAATTAAGAACATTTAAAAAAAAATTTGGTATCGAAAGCACAATTACTACTTAATTAAATTAGCCATTTTTTTTCAAGAAATTAGTGGCATGAAAATTTCTCATTAGTCAGTAGGAGGTATGAAGAAGCAGCCAAAAATGCGCCAGAGCTTCATGCTACGTCATTTTTTATGCATCAAATAAGAAAAGTTTCGTGCAACGAAATCCATGTAATTTTGTAAAAAAAAATGCTTAATGTAAATTAAGCGAAGTAAAATAACTAATAAAATGGCTACTATTCACAGCTTAAAAAAATTTAATACGCCTCATTTAACACCAGAGGCGCTGCAACACTGCATTATTAAGAAAAACGTGCAAATAACAGAGTTGTAAAAAGAATGAAGCTTTCCTCTATTTCTTCTTTCACCACCTGTCTTCTCTATCACTATCCCTTTCCTGAAAGAAGGTAACACCTAGTAATAGTAGTAGGCATTCAATGCCTGAGTGTTACTTCTCTTAAAAAAAAAAGGTATAAGTCAAATGTTATACGCAATTCAAATAAAAATTTTAAAAAATAAACGATTTTCGCCGTTTTTTTGCAGAAAAACCCGGGTGAATTATTTCGCTATTATAAACAAAAAAATTGCAAAAATACCAACCCCATAATTTTACTTATACAAAAGGTAATACTATTTGAAATATTACAAAGAAAGTTTTTATTCAAAATTTTCGTTATTGAAGGAACTACAGGGCAAATTACGGCATTTGATATCGAACCAATTTTCATAAAATTGTAATTGTGTTTGTATGGACACTTCAATCGATATCGAATGCCGTAATTTACCTACAGATCATTTCGAAATAGACCTATTATTGTTATAAATATCAAAGTTACGGCCTTTTTTCTCAAATTCCAAAGCTGTAACCAAAAGTTATTATGTCACCGTCCGAAATATAACGAATTTTTCTCCATAATGAATTATTTTTGGGAACACTGTATTTTATTAAGGATTTTTTCGCATTTTCACTTCTTTAACAGGAATTTCTCTTTAGCGCATATTTTCTGTAGAAGAACTATTTTTCACTCATACTATAACAATTTATTCGACCTTTTTATTTATTTTATATAAATCATATTTAAGCTTCAGCTCTTTAGACATAAGCAAGCCTTTACTAAAATAAAATCAAACTTTTAAATGAAATACAATGTACATATTTAAAGATGACAGCTTCTCTATAACGAATTTTCTTTCTACCAAAGAAGTTTGTCGGTCCCCAGCTACTACGCTATAGAGAAGTTCGACTGTATTAAATTTGTCATTGTAATACTTCTTTAATAATAAAAATAAAACTTGCCAAATTTTTGGGAATGTCCGAAAAAATTCTACTTAAACTAAAGTTCATATACAATGTGTGTATGTTTATGTATGTATGTATAATTTTTATTTTTATGTTGACAGGTATTGCGTGACGATATGCGCATTTGACTAATGTAATTATTCTACCTTATTTTGTTTTAAGGAATTTAAGAAAAGAAAGGATGGTAAAGAATTTCTTTATTTCTTTAAAGCATTTACTAATTAAATTTATAAAGGGCGAATTTTAGTTTGCCCCATTTTGGGGAACACTAAACAAACCCTAAATTTGCTTAACCAATAATCGGCTTTAACAATTATATTTCATTATCAATGCTTAATTTAATCAACTCAAAGTTTATGTATCGAATTAAATTAAAAATTAGACACAGAAAAAAAAAATACCAATGTAAAATCAACATGCAAAAATTTTGATTGCAAATCATATTAAATCTATAAGAAATAATATGCTGTTAAAGTGTGTTGGTGTGTATTTGATTTGTTCATAGAAATAATTCAGTCTAGTGCTCAGTTGGGTTCGAATCATGCAAAAAAGAGCCGAAGTAGCTTCCCAGTTTGTGTTTTTTTTTATATTTAGATATACATATATACCTGTTTTTACATAACTTTAATTTCAAATAAATTGTATGTTAAATGATCAATTGAATAATATTGAATTAAGACTTAATTTATGATGGTAGTAAATACCATAAGGTGTATCTAAGGAATATTTTAGATTCTTGAGGCTGCAGAGTGGTAAGAGCATTGACTACCAAGCAATGAGTTCTAGCTTAAGTCTTGGCCGGGAAGCCAAAAAGATTTTTTTCATGCCTGTGCCAATACACATAATAATGAAAAATTTAAAAGTTAATTTGTTTATCTAATTTTTCAACCTTTTTTTATATGTTGCATGAAACTATTTTATTAAGCTTTAGGTCAATCTATATATTTGTAGTTTTTATTTCGATACAGCGTTAATCTTCGGTTAACTTTTCCTGTTATTTCAACGTGAAGTAACTTTAATTTAGTATGGTTTAACGTGTTATTTCAGTATCAAATTCAGTTTGTTTGAACTAGTTATAAGTTTGATTAAAAATGATTCTTCATTTTAATTTAACAGTACTGGAATGTGAAATCAACATGAAATAAAGTTATTTTAAAATGAATTTATTTTTTTTTTGAAGATTACTATAAAACACGTTGAATTAACGTGAAATATATTTGTGTATGATGTGACTACTGTGCTAGCAGCTGGCAGTCGCAGATGTTACATACATACACACATATTTCAATTACATTTATATGTTTGTAAATTTTTTTTACACACTTGGCTTAATATTGTAATTCTGGCTTAAAAGAGGCTTAACAAAATATGAAATTTAATAATTGTAATGGTGTATCCATATAAAGGAGTTTTTTGCAATCTTGTTAATGAAGTTTTGTTTGTAACTTTTTGTCTTCTACTTTGAATATTTAAAATAAAAGACTTGTATAATTTTGCACAACAAATCATTCACATTTTATTTTATTGTTATGGCAATCAAAGCTTGTAAAAATGCTTACAAGCTCAAAGCAGAAAAATAATAAATTAACCTTTCAAAGGTTTAAATATGAATTTTTTGTGTAGGAGCACAAATTTATTCTATACACATACATTAAAATTTCCATTATATCCCGTTGATAAATGCAAATATACTTATATAGTTTTACATAACATAATCATGAATAAAATAAGGAGTTTTCGAATGGCAGAAATATTATAATATTTTTGTAAATATCATCGTAAAAGATATTTCATGTAAAGCAGTCATTCTTTATTAAAAACAACGTTGACAATTATATAAGAAATAGGTCTTTATTTTAAATAAAGTATTAACAAACAATGAAAACTAATCAAACTAGTGTTGAAAGTAATAACGCAAGTGCATATAAAACTATTCAATTGCCAGTAAATAAAATACTTTTATTAGCCAAAGCTGGTAGATGAGTTGGACATAAATCCAATTCTTGTGGAATGTCTACAGTTCATATTTTTTCATCGTAACTTTTATATAAGAACTAAATGTGCTTAATACCTGCCAACAAAGCTTTTTCTCATTGTTGGTATTGCAACGATTTTAGCTAGACGTTGCTGCTTATCCTGCAGTTTACAGACAAATGATAAAGGTTTAGTATATCTGTAAGTGCGTGCGTGCGTGCGTGCGTGCAGTCAAGTCTATAAGCAAATAGTTGGCCAGCAGTTAGACAATGCTTGATTGCCGGCAATTGCATTCAGACATTTTCGACGGAAACCAATTGTTATAGTATCTGTTGGGTTTTGCTGATATCCTGTTCCTTCCATATTTTTTGTTCTCCCAATGGTTTCTGTTACATGAATTAATTAATCTAGGTACATACTCGTATTTTATGCTCAAAGATAATCATCATCAGCTTATGTGCCATTTGTGCAAATGTGTGTTTATCTACTGTGAAAACAAAAAACATACTTGTTTTTAAATGATAATGGGAAACCACATAATAACTCTTGTGGCAAAGAGAAGAGATATGCATTGTGTTTGTTACGTTTGTCTGCTTTAAAAGAAGAACAAAAAAAGTTATCTCTTTATGCTTATTTCTATTGGTTATCAGCAGCAATTATTAACTCAGTTAATTAAGTTTTAAAACAAGACATTTGAATAAATCAAGCATAAAATTACAATGGTTTTGTGTTCGTTAACACCATTTGTGGCAGAAAGTAATCAAACTGAGGAGCAGAGGAAATAAATGTATGCATTATACTGCCAGTCATTAGAGATATTACATATATTCCTTTGTACTTGCTACTTGAGATTGTTTGAACAATTTTGCCAGTAGTTATCTAAGCTTATTTATAATAAATGAGCAAATTGGAAATGTTTTCAATGCAAAAAAGTTATTATTGCAAGTAATTACATTTTCCAAAATGCAATTATTAGTTATTGAGGAAATAAGGAAAGTTATCTCAAGGTAATAGAAGCATTATTAGATGTCAATTTATTTGATATTTATATTTAGAGTTTGTGTTTTAAATTTAATTAGTTTTAAGACCATATACCCAGAAAACAAATCACAACCATGAAAACATAATTTCATGTGGTTTCTGAAATAAATTTGGCAAATTTTATAATGAATTAGTTTATCTCGTTTTCATAGTAACTTAAAAAGCTAACTTAAATTCCATCTACTTTTGCATCCCTTTTGCAACCAGAATACTTATTTTTCTTTGCTTTCACTTGAACAATGTTATTAAGGCTTTTCCTTGCCCCTGTAAAAAATAAAAATAAAGTTACGTGGTTCATCATTTAAGCCAACGATATTTTTATATATTTTTTTTTGTTATTTTTTCTTTCTTTTATTTCTTAACCAACTTGACTTTTAAAACTGACTTAAAAAAGCTTTAAATTGCATAAAACTACAAAATAAAAGGATGATGAAGAGAAAAAAAAACACAAAAACCATCGACATCAAAAAACCACAAATGCAAAGTAGAAACACCTCCATTGTGCGGTTAGAGGTGTTTCTAAGGTCAAAAAAGTATGTGCATTTATTTTTTATCCACTGCTTTTTGTAAATGCACCAGCAGTTCTTTTTAGTTTATTCTCTAGATTTCGCCTTGATTTAAAATATTTCTTTTTGTTCATGCATTTAATTTCACAGCTCAAAGTTGTGTTTCTTTGATGTCCAAAGTGTTTATTATGCAGTTTCTGCTTTTTTCTAATTTCTTTTCTTCTAACTAAGGACTAAGGAGTTTTTTTTTTCTAATTTTTGCATATAAAAGTAGTTTGCTGGTTTTATTTAACAAGAAATTAAAGAGAGAGAAAGATAAAGGGATATATCATAGAAAAAAATTTAAATTGTTAAATTTCAGTTGTTATACAATTTATTACATAGTTACCTTAGATTTTTTTTTCGTACTTTTGCTTCCTTATTCACTAAGTTTTACAGTTTAAGAAATAGAAGAGAAAGATTGCAGTATTGGGCAGTTCTGTACTACTAAAAATTTAAGCTTCAGCACAAGATGCCTGATTTACTTGTATAAATTTCAGGAAAACTGTAATTTGTAATAGATATTTTTTCTTTGCCAGCCTTATTAAGAATAAAAATTTTCCCTAAATTTGTTTCCATATTTCCCAAATTTCCAAACATCATTTTCTTATTGTTTGATTCAATATAGTTCACTTTGTTATTTCGGTATCAAATTCAATTTAAAAAAACTTTGATTCAACATGATTCTACATTTAAATTTCAACTGTACTGAAATGTAAAATTATTATGAAAAAAAATCTATTTCAAAATAAAAAATTTTCTTTGAAAATTACTGTCAAACATGTTGAATTAAAATGACACACATGTGCAGTATAATCATTGCTGGAAAATGTAAAATTAACCTTTCCTAGATTTTAATGGGAAATTTTTCTGTGTGTGGAATTACACTAAAACGTGTCTCTTTCAAAATGACATGATGATTAATTCGATAATGGTTTGAGCACTCACTGTATACCAATTGTATCACAATTCAACTAAAAAATAAACTGCATCGCTGAAAAAGTCTCCCTTGTTAAGTAAAATATGAATGGCGTTTCGAAACCACTTAACATATATACGGCGTATTTTTTTATCTATTTGTGAAGAAATGACCCGCCAAAGTAAACAAAAGGCAAGTAACAGCTGTCAAAATTTGCATCTACACATGTTAAGCATTATTGACATTTTAAACTCCTAAAGCTCTTAAACAAATATGAACCAACTGAGATTTAATAATGAAAGTGCAAAGTTTGATTTTTTGTAAATCCTTACACATGCACTCATTGGCAATCTTACGATAATATTCGCAACAAATAACATAATTGAGCTGAATTTTATGAATTAGTTTTTACTGTTGCTGGCACAAAATCAATAATTTTGCTTTTCCACCACGCCAATATGAAATAAGCTCTTCCTGCTAAAACCCACTGCTTTCGAATAATTTATCTGGCCTTAATCTCTCGAAATAATGTAAGTAAAAACAAAATAAATATTTTGCAACTGAAACTACTTCATCCAACGAAATGAACCAAGCAAATGCTACAACATATCGTTGGCCGTTCTACATTTTATTTAGGACAGAGAAACGACTAAAAAAAATTGTTCATGGAACTGAATTAAATTTACTTTATTTTCAGTTTAAAATTTGTTAACGCAATAATAATACGAAATTATTATTTTACTTATTTATTAAAATATTTTTTTAATTTACAATTCTTCCATGCAAAGATCTGATAGAACATTTTCGAAAAAAAATTTAAGGGATCAAACTGAAAGTAAACTTATTGAAATAAAAAAGAAAATAAAAGCTGCTGGTTTAGAAGAAGGATTTGATATATAAAATTAAATTTAAATGGGTGTGGCTCCGCCCAATTTTTTTTAAGTGCAAGATTGTGTGTTTGCTAGAGCTCAGGGTGTATGTTAAGCTTTGTAAAAATCGATCAAGTAGAACCACTTAAAATAATATATTAAATTTCAATGGGCCCATATTTTTAAACGAAAGATTGTGTCTGTTTAAGAGATTAAGGTTTGTGGTAAGGCTCAGAAGAATCGGTTAAGTAGAGCCACGTAAAATATAATAATAAATTTAAATGGGCGTAGCCCCGCCTTTTTTTTCAACTTTAAAATTGTGTAATTACTACAACCAAAAGTGCTTGCTGGGTTTCGCAGAATATCATTAAATCAAATTAAAAAATTGTGGTTGTGTCTCCGCCCTTTTTTTACAATGGGACCAATTGGAAGCTATACCCTTCCAGACAAAAAAAAAATACAATCGGCCTAAAGTGTACCGAGTTATGAAGAACAATTTCAAAAAAATACAGACGAATTGATAATTTTCTTCTATTTTTAAGTCTGTTAAAAACACACTGAAATTGATTGTTGAAGCCTTGTTTTCATTTATAAATCGGCTGATTGTTAAAATAAAGTTTTAAAATATTTTAGGGACATGTCTTGCAATGTAATAACTAAAAATTAAATCAAAATTTTATTTCTTTATTTATTGTTAGTTTCAGAACTTTGCATTTCAGCAGACGATATGTAGTAAATATGTATGTAATACTTCCCCTTCTGTTAAAATGTTTTAACAACCTATTTTTTAGCGTTTATTACTTGGGTTTGGTTTTTTTCTCTGCCAGCTGTTGAAGAGTAATTTTAACGTAATATAACTGCAAGGGTGTGTGTGCGTGTGTGTGTGTGTGAGTGTTTTCATATGTGCAAGTGTGGTGTAATAAAGTAAGATTTTCTCCTACATAAACCAGGGCATGCACAGACTGACTTACAGTCTGCGGAAACATTGTTTTTTTTTTGGATTCTTACACTCTTTAGTATAAAAATAAACTGCTCTTCTTTCATTTTATTACTTTTCTACATTATTATTTTTTTTATTTAAAAACATTGCAATAGTATATACTTTATTTGTTATTGCAGTTTATTTTATTTTTTATACGGATATAATGAATAATTTATGGCAAACACCACTAACCAAAACACCCCATTAAAAAAGGAAAAATAAAAAAGCTTGTCCCTTTAAATTCGTTATAGCAAGAAAAACAAACCCTGTGAAAATGCACTTTTCCCCAAAAAGCGACATTGAAACAAACAACGCCAACCAAAAAAAAAAAAAAAGAAACTCAGCAGGGAAGGGCAACAATATAAACAGCATGCAATTTTGTGGCCAACCACTTTTGAGAGCTGTGGAAATATAAGGAAAAAAACAAACTAATAGAAAAAAAAGTATGTAGAAAAAAAATGTGAAGAGGACTTCTTCCGGAACTTAAAAATTCATTCGTTTTTATTAATACTACATGACTGTAAAACATTCAGAGGCGTTTGAAAAACCAGCAGTTAAAACGATTGCTTTAGCTAAAAGGAAACGCTTGCAAATCAACTATTTTTGGGAAAAAAATAGAGAAAGTATAGAAACCACAGTATATAAAAAAGTCAAACAGTAATTTAACTACTAAATGTTAAGTTTTAAGGAATTGAAAACCATTAATTAAGTTTATTAAAACACTTGTATACAATTTTGTATTAAAAACTATTGTTCTAACCCTAATATATCCGTGGCAAAATAAAAAATTGCTCAAGTCGAGTTAAGCTAATTTTAATGCCACCTCTATAATCAATATATTCATTATATTATTTGAGCAAAATCTCAATTAGTTTGTGCGATTTTTATAGCGCAATGAGTTGGTGCTTATCATTTTTCGAATTATGATCGCATGTGGAAAAAAGTTTAACTTAGCTTTTAATTTGGTGTATTTCGAACTGAATGTATTACTAATAGTGTAAATAAAAGCTATATTCAAGCCATATGCACAATTAGCAAACTTTTAAAAAAGCTTTTGTGCTTTCACACCAACGAGAGCTCAACAGCCAATCAGGTATCGGCAACAACAATGCTTGCGAAGGAACAAAAACAAATTGTTAGAGCTTTTAAAGCTTTTCACCTCAAATGCAAATATCAGAGCAGGTGTGCTTGGCTGAAGTAGTTAGCACGTTGACTACAAAGCCGAAGGTCCTGTGTTCAAGCCCGGTATCCAAAAATCATTAAAAAAATAACACCAAGCATTTTTCTGAGGTGTATTAGTGTCCCTTTGTATCAGTTGTTTTAGGAAAGTTCCAATATTAAAGTCATAGTCACTGGTCACTGAACTATAACTACTTCAGCAGATAATAATCCTCATGAAACATCAATTTGCTCTCCTTCATTGCGTAGCAAAATCATTGACGAACTAATATAACCAATAAAATTACTACTACATAACCACAGCTTCAACAAAATTTTAATACGCCTCATTTAACACCAGAGGCGCTGCAACACTGCATTATTAAAAACGTAAAAAAGCAGAGTTGTAAAAGAATAAAGTTTTCCTCTATCTCTTCCTTCACCACCTGTCTTCTCATTGCCTGAGCATTATTTCTCTTTCCAAAAAAAAATTATTCTTCATTTTGATTTAACAGCAGTGGAGGAATATTAAATCAACATGAAGTAAAGTAATTTCAAAAGGAAAAATTTTCTACGAAAATTATTGTAAATCATGTTCAATTAACCTGAAACGCATATGAAGCAAACTTATTGCCGAAAAATTTTTAATTGACCTTGTTTTCGTAGATTTTAGTATGAAGTATTTCTGTGAGTAAGTTGAAAAAAAATATTTTTGGTATTATTACAAGTTCAACTCAATTCAACTTTCAATTCAAATTCAATAGAAAACATTATTTACTTTTGATATTTTTTTTTTATTTTTTGTAGTGAAAAATAAATATATTTATTTACATACCAACAACACCAATTGCAGAAGTCTTATTTCCATCATATAACTAAAACCGACTGCAACTTCTCAGCATCAATAAGACTTACATTTCTAACTTAAGTAAAAACAAGCAAGAAGCAAGACCAAAACGGCATTATCTAAGTTTAATATCCTTGATTTCTTTATAAAACAAAAACATTTTAAGCTGCTGTGAAATTACTCAGCACTTCAAAAATAATCACAAGACCAACAAAACAAAAATAAAAATGAAACAGGCAAGACAACATTCATCAACACCCCCCGACGACATCACAAATGCTAAAACACAATAACTTATAACGAAATATTTAAAGGATTTGCAGTATCACTCACTAACAACTGTTAGTTAATGTAAATGCCACTAAAGGCAGCATAAGCTTTTTGCATGATGCTCAACACGAGTTTCTCAATTTTTATTTTATTTTGTATGTGTTTTTTTTAGCTTGTAGCTGCTGCTGTTAATGCAGAATTTTATTTATTTATTTTTATTTTTTTTTTTTAATATCTTGGCCATATCCCAGCCAAACAAAAACTAAGAAAATGTTTGCAAAGTTTTTAATACATTAAAATTAAAATAACTTTTTGAAGGATAATAAAAGAAGAAAAAAAAAACAAGGAACAAACAAGGGCCAAATACAGAAAAAGAAGAAAAGCACAACAATTGTCTCGGTTGCTGCTGCTGATTTTTTTTTAAGCTGTTGCATGAATATTTAAAGCTGGTGTCATTGTAGTTATTGCTTGCCACTTCGTTTTTCTGTCGCTTCTTGTCAAACAAATGTTGTTGACAGCTGTTTTTCAGTCTGTTATATTTTATTTTTGGTATTAAGTTGGTATTATCAGGAATCCAGAAATAAAAAATAATTCTGTGGTATTTAAATAAATCATGACTTGTTTAAGATTAACTTTGCCTTCATGACCAACAACAATAGGACACAGCATTTATTTTAAAGATATAAAACAGCAGACAAATAATCATTGTGTAATGAAAGATAGATCTTCAAATAAATATTTACTGCAGCTTCCCTTTTTTTTATTAAGTAAACTAAAGTAATGATGTTTATACTCAGCGGCAGATTTGCCCAAGAATTGTGTGTTTGTTCCAAGTAAATTAAAAGAAAATTGTTAAATGAAAATTTTAATAGCCAAAGTATTGGGCCAGAGTTTTAGTTAAAAGCTTGTGGTGACTTGTGAAAATTATTATACATATAAGAAAATTTTTATTATACTTAGAACGCAGCATGTGGTAGTTTCTTTAAGCACAGTCTTAAGAAATTAGCTGAGAATATTGCTTGTGAGTAATTTATTAGCTTAAGAGAGGACAAGAATATATCAATAAATATATGAACAAAATTTTTGGGGGATTGCCATTTTGCAAAACTTTTCTGCCAGAAAAGACAAATTTTGCCTTAAAATCTACGATAACAAGGTTATTAATTTAACATTTTTCGGCAATAAGTTTGCTGTATATGTACTCGTATTTCATGTTAGTTCAACATGATTCACCGTAATCTTCCAAGACAATTTTTCCTTTTGAAATAACTTTATTTCATGTTGATTTAACATTCCAGTGGTGTTAAATTAAAATGAAAACTATAAGGAATCAAAGTTATTTCAAGTTGAAACAATCTGAATTTGCTACTGAAATAACATGAATTTAAATAATTGTAGTCATTTTATTTTTATTAATAATTTAACTTACATAAAGTTGTGTATATTGTCACAGGCAATAGAAAAATGTTGGGATTCTCTGGCCAAGATTTCGAACTCAAACTCATCGTGTGGTTTTCAATGCGCTTACCGCTGCAGCCCCAACAATCTTAACAATTCTTTACTTACGCACTAAATATATACTAACATAAATTAAATTTTAATTCAATATGATTTAATTGATTATTTAACATAAAATTTATGTGAAATTGAAGTTATATAAAAAGGTAATATGTCCAAAAAAAATACAAGCTGTGAAGCTACTTTAGCTTGTCTGCAGGATTTAATCCTGCCACCCTCCGACTACAAAACAAGTACACTGCCTATTAGCCTGTTAGATTTCGTTAGTAATGCGGAAACAATACGTACAACACGCACATCAAAACAAACAGCAACAAGTCACACAACTGAGCACAAGAGAGCATTGTAGCTATGACCATATCCAATACACACCAAAACCTTTAAACAACATGTTACTTCTAATAAAATTACTATTATATGCAATCAAAATTTTTTCATGTTGATTTAACATTGTTACTTTTTTCTGTGTGTATAAAAAAAACAAACAGCTTGGAAATATTCCCACAAAGAAATTGACTAAAGCTTTACTTAAGTTATTTGTTGTCTGTTGATTTGTTTCGGGCAAGTTTGTAATAAATTGCAAATAAATTTTTTTAGTTTAATGTTGCTGTTAAACTCTTTTGCTTGTTGCTAAAAAAAATTAAAACAATTTTTGTTATTTTATTTTGTTTTAGTTTAACCATAATCCCCTCACTTCTTCATGAAGAAGAAAAATGACTGAAGTACTTTCTTTTTTTTATATTAATTCATCCCAACTTCTGGTTGGGGTCTACAGAAGCCAGAAATAGTAACAACTGTATGCAAATTGTTATTTTTTACTTCCAGTATGAATGAAACAAAAAACCATAGAAATTGTGTTATTTAATCCTGCTTGCAAAATACAACTAGTTTTTTGTGCTTAAACTTTAAAACATTTTTTTCCAATAATATAAATGTTTTCCTTGTGTATGCGGGGTATTTAGTTTTTATGAAGACTGAAAGCTTTTATTGCAATATAGTTTTAACTAAGTTTTGAAAAAGAAAAGAAAATATTTTTTTTTTGTTACACGCAATTAACAAGAAAATAAGACTTACAATTTTAGGTTTTTTAAACTATCTCCTCATGTTAGACACAAAATTGCACGAAAAAACAAGTAATATTTAAGTAGAGTAAGCTTAGACATTTTTAAAAATTTTAAAAAATTTTTATCTTGTAGCACAAAGTTTGTTCTAAGTTTTCTTTTATTTAATAGAAAACATTATACAATATCAAAAATAGGAATAAAAAAATATCACTTTTTTAATTTTTAATAGTCCATCAAAACTTGATAAAACCGAAATTTTTTATTAGAATTAGTGCGTAAGCCGTTAGAAACAAAAATAAGTAAAAAAAAAAATTTAAGTTTTTTTTATTTTATTATAAGTAATAAAATTAGTGTTATAAAAAACTAAACTTCTAAAATCTATTTTTTTACAATATTTTTTATTTTAAATTAGTTGAGCTTAGCGCCCTCTTGCGAGAAAATAGAAAAATAAGCAAAAGAAAAATCTTTTTGTATTATATTTGGCAGATAGTTAGCTTAAAAAAAGTATATAAATATACATATAATCAAAATCCGTGATAAGTGATTTTTTGGATATTTGGGTATGGAACAACTCACAATGGGTCGTGGGTTCGATTCCTACCTTACACTATGGTCTGTTGCACAACAACGACTGAAGATCTGTGTTACTAAGCTCGTCAAAATAAGCATAAATAAGTATAAGCAATATACCTTGCAATTATATTTGTTTTATTTCGTTGTGACGGGTGTGACTTGATACTCAAATTTTTGTTAAATTCAAACAAAAATATATAGTTAAAAAAAGGGAGGCTCCCAAGGATGTTGATCTAGAAAACATTTAGTAATCGTTGGACTCCGAAAAAAACATGATTTCTCTTCAGAAAAGCCATCAGAAAGCTGTGACGGGGATGACCTTATAAATATCTGTTTTTACAGAATTTTTATGTAGACTATTAGGCCAAGTACTTCTGACATTGGTTCTAGCAGTTTTGAGAATAGGTTCAACCCTTCATATGAATAGGTCACACCCGTCACATTTGCGAAAAAGTCTTTCTTAAGAAAAAAATTTTTTTAAAAAATGAATAAGGAGACATCGTCGAAATTTTTTTGAAGCAGTGCTTAGACTTCGGTTGGAGAACTGTATAATAAATTGCACAGTGGAGAGCAGAGTGAGCAGTATATGATCATGTTAAAGCATTTTCAGCTTGATAAAATTAAAAAAAATTTACTTTTTTTATTCGCAAATAATTGTTGTTTTCTTAAGAACATCATTTAAATTTTTTTATGCAATCGCCAAGTTTTAGCATTTTAATAAATAAGTAAATAAATATTTCATATGATTTTCTTTTTCAATTTATATTAATTTCTATATTATATTTATTTGACAAAAAGTCTCTTTTTTGGAGTTTGTGCTTGTTTTTTTTAGCTAAGCAAAGGTTTATATGCACTTAATTCCCGATCATGGAATTTGTGGAATTTGCGGACTTCAACTCAAAAGATTTTGAGAAGTGAAACGAAATGCAAGAAATAAGCAAAAATTCCAGATTTATATTTTATATAAAAGCATGCTGTACTTTAAAAATAATATTGCTTAAACAGAAACATTACAATAACACATATTTTACTTTCGTGTGATTCATAAAAAATTATATCAAAAATATGTTTGCGCAATCACTGCCAACTTGGGCTGCCACTGACAGTCATTCTTAAAAGCCAACCATCAAAAGGACCATAAATTAAAAAAAAAAATTGCCTTTATAATTAAACATTAAATTAAAAGCACCACAAATCACCAGCTCCAACGCATCAGCAGTCCAACAAACACACAAAGACAAAAGAAAATAAAACGCCAAATCACGCCAGCGGCATAAAGAACACTTTGTGTCGTGATTGACAAATGAACATGCATTAAATGCAAAATTAACCAAAAAAAAAAAAGAAAGTCACACAGCAAGTACGCGAATAATCATTCACCCATTTCTAAAGGGCACAGTCTGTTATTAACAGGGGACACTTTGTCAATCAAGCAAAATTTCACATTGTGGTTTAATTAAACATGCAAAATTGGCTGCAAGTCAAACATTTACTTATAATTGCATAAATGAAAAATCAATCAAGACATAGCAGAGCTTCTTTGCAAGCCACATTTAAGGAGTGTAAAATGAACAAATGGAGCAAGTGAATCAATTAAAAGAATTTATAAAATCTAAATTAACTAAGTTGGAGTATGGTCAAAAAGGAATCACCAGGATTTTAATTTTATATTTTGCGTGAAGCGGGCAGTAACGTTAACCAAACAAGTTTATTTGTAGAACTCAGCGCCTTGTGATAGGAATTTGTATGAGAGAAATTAAAAATTACTCATCAAGCTTAAAACCATAACTAGTGACCAAATATTGAAATGGAATTGGAATGTAATTGCAACTGTGATATTAGAAGTTAAGGAAAGTTATTTGATTAGTTTTTACAGCAACGCCTTTGCTATCCGTTTATTAAATTTTATGTGTGGTGTGTATTTAAAGGAATTTCGATTTATGTATGAGTATCATTTTTATATACAAATTTAATATAAAATATATTTTTTATTGAATACCAGCATGAGGTATTTTTAATTAATCTCTGATGAGTTTAATTATAATATTTGGTACACAGATAAGGTAAAGGGATGTAATTTTTCTCTCAAACGCAATAAAATTTTTAAAAGCAGCATGATTTCATTTAGGTAATTTATATATATTAATTATGAATGTATGAGCTCTCATGTGCCTGCATGTATAAAGCGGTTGTTTTTTTAGCTGCAGGAAAACTATTGGTACCGACAATGTCGAACCTTATTGATATTTCAATTCAATAAGGTTTAGCAAATCTTTATAATGTCAGAATAAATCATTATTAAAGTAAAATTACTACATTATATTAAGCTCATGTTGTTTCAACTTGAAATAAGTTTGATTCAACATGGTTCTTTGTATTATTTCAGTATCAAATCCACGTTGTTTAAATTTTAACATGATTTCTCATTTTGATTGAACACTACTGGAATGTTAGATCAATATGAAATAAAGTTATTTTAAAATATTAAATTTTCTCTGAAAATAACTGTAAATCATGTTGAATTTGCATTAAACACATATGAAGCAAAATCATAGTCACAAAATGTTAAATTAATCTTGATTTCAGTGATTTTAATACAAAGCTTTTATATGTCTATTGAAAGGAGCAAGAGTCAAAGAGCTGCCGAGCCATGTTAACTAAATTTCTATTTTCAAAATTTAATCAGCTAAACATCAACGACATTTTTTCCAACAAGATAGGTGGCGCTACAGCGCGCTTAGCAATCTGTTTATTGAAAAATTTAATTATTTTTAAAAACTTTATTGCTACAAGTGCTTCTATTCACTGGCTCCCTTTTTTTTTGGGGGGGGGGGGATTTAATGCCTGATGTATTATATATTTATGGATTTGTGTTAAATCATTGATATATGTCGAGAAACCAGCACGTCTTGAAACATTGGAAACCAACATTCAAGACACAGTAGACGCCTCACGGCCTGATTTAATGGACAAAGTAGTCAAAAATAGCATGGATCGAATAAATTTTGCAACTCGTAGCTGCGGTACACATATGCTGCAAATCATATTTAAAAAATAAATGCCATGAAATTCTCTGTAATCATCATTTTGATTTTGAGTTCTATTGCAGCTTAAAACAAACCACAAGTTTTTCTCACTTTTTTCACGCACACAAAAAAAAATTTATTATTAAAATCTACGAAAGCAAAGTTTATTTAATATTTTTGGACATTGACATGTGTTTTATTTCAAATCAACATGATTTACAGTAATCTTCAAAGAATTTTTTTTTAAATATCTTTATTTCCTGTTGATTTAACATTATTTTAATGTTAAATCAAAATGAGGAATCAGGTTGAATCAAAGTTATTTCAAGTTGAAACAACTTGAATTCAATACTGAAATAACACGATGAAACACATTGAATCAAAGTTATATCACGTTAAAACAACATGAATTTAGGGGCTGATTATGTAAAACGCAACGCCAATTGTTGACAAATTTTATATGAAAAAAATTTAAGTTGCAAAAACAAAATACATAAAAAATTGATCAACGCTAAGCGTTACGTTTGACAAAATAAAAACCATAATTTAATGTAGTCATTTTTCTTTATTAAATAAGTAACTTACGTGATTGTGTTTATTGGCAGTGGCATGGGCAAATTTTTGTAATGTATGTGTGGTTGGCTTCCCCGGCCAAAATTTCAACTCCTTCGACTAAGAAAACACTCATCAGTTTTCAGGTTTTCTTATTAAGGTGAAAGTTAAAGTTAAAATAGTTCTAGTAATTAAATTATAAATACTATTGATGTGCTCATCAGCCCCTTTGTTTATTAACATTGACAATTTGGTCTTAAAGGCTTAATTATGATGCGCAACATTTTCACAAATGTAAGACCAACAGTGCTGACATACAGAAATTGTTTAAAGTTCCCTTAAGTATTGTCGTATAGCTCAAAATAATTTTTATTTTTCATTTTATCTTTATATATGAATATATGTATAAATCTATGTGCTTATGTTTATGAAGCTCCTGAGACGAACATTTTAATATCTTCATTTCATTATTTTATGAAATTATTAGTGTTCTGGTTTTTATGACTCCATTTGTATGCAATCGAAGTACATATTCCACCTTGTGTATTGGTGAACATGTTAAAGATTGATGTTGGTGTTAATAATTGAACGTGACCTGTCACTTAAATTCACCGGCAGCACAATGCCAGGACAATAAAAGTGATTGCAAGAAATTGCAACCCAGAAGAATAAAAAAATTTATAAAATATTAAAGTGAATATAAGCACGAAATAACCTTCTTATAATTTATTTATGACTTTTACGAATAAAACAAGACAAAATCAAGCAAGTGATAGTGATTTAAAAAAAAAATTAATCAATTCAAAGGCATTGCTTGCAGGACGATAATTAAAAAAGAAAAGGAAAAGAAAAGAAAAAGAAACAAAATTTTAAATTTTCTGTTGACTCAAACTCAAACATTCACACGTTTTCATTTCCTATGCTGTCATCAGTTTGGACATGACATTGCGTGTGAACAGATGATTCAGCAGAGCCAGTTCAGTTGTACAACAACCGCATGTAACTCAACAACTGAACAAACTCTACAACCCATACTACAAGCCAACCGAACGGGCAAACCTTGAATGAACAAGCCAAGCATGAACAGACTTTAGTTAAAAAAAAAAAAAATATTGCAGAAAAAGAAAAGGAAGACAGACTATAATAAAACTATTGACATTGTCAAGACTCGCTTCTATTTGCAAAAGTAGTGGGAGTTGCAAAATGTAGAATATGAAAAGCAAAGAAATGACACACATTCTGCTGTGTGTATGTGGGTTTCCAGTTGATTTTTATTTACCTTGTGGTGCTCTTGGTATGCGACAAATGTTGAGTCAACACGTTATGCCATAATGAAAGCAGACTCTGGAATGATAATATTTTAGTGTTTCTTTTAAAATAAATTATTTTATATACTCGTACGTACTTTGCTTAAGATACCTACAAACATTATTTGCTCTTAGTATGATGTTGACATGTTTAAATTTCTGGCTGCTTACAACAGCTGGCAAATAAAGATCGAGATTTTTATGATTACTTTCAAAATTTCCTAAACGTATATGCGTAAGATGTTGCTCCAAAGTGCTTTAAAAACTTATATAAATATAAATACTAAACATTTCATTCGTGGTGTTGAGAGCGGAGTTGGCTGCAGTAGTTAACACTATTGACTATGAAAAGATAACAACACCACGAATTTTCTGATGTTCATTAGTGTCCCTTTATATCAGTTTTTAAAGGAAAGTTCAAGTGATGAAGGCATAAACACTGGTTAGTAAACTACAACGGCTTCAGCGGCTACTAGTCCCAATGTAATATCCGAGCGCCATCCTTCATCGGTATTGTGTAGCAGAATCATCGGTAAAGTAAAGTAACCGATGAAATGGCTACTAAATACAGCTTCAAATATTTAATATGCCTCATTGACACCAGAGGCGCTGCAACACCGCACTATATCTTGCTTCACCTCCTGTCTTATCTATCCCTGTCCATTTCCTAACAGAAGGTAGTAATAGTCGTAAGCATTCATGTTCTGAATGTTACTTCTCTTTAAAAAAAAAATATTCTAACATTAGCAGAGAAAATTTTTGGCAATACCGACTCCTTTACTGCTTATAAAAACCATGGATTACTTTTATCAAGTATATGTTATATAAATCAATTAAATCTATGAAGAAGGAATCTCGCTTTATGAAACTAAAAAAAAACTAAAAAAAAACATTCTTCCTTATTTTGTAACTCTATAATTGAATTTGTAATAAAGATTTTTTCTTAATAGATAATTTCACCTTATTCAAGCGATTAGACATTATGCAGTTAAATTGGACTATTAAGCTAAACTTTTGTCTAAGGCTACGTGAAGTCAGCAGTCTAGGACAATAAACCACAGACGTCTGAGGGCTGGAAGGCCAACATTTATCTTCTTATGACTGCTAGACAGCCCGCGTTTTTCCAAACAAAGATGACTTGATATTCCTTCAAAAGAGCCTAGACGGCCATATCTTATTAAAATAGAATAACCCAAAAATTATTAATTTTTTGTGTTTTATTTCCATTTAAAGTTTTATTTTTTCCTCTTCCGCTTAGATAACTCTAAAAGCGTCATAAATTATTGCTTGCGTGATAGAATTCAAAAATTTTTCGAAACTCATTTACAACAAAAACTCACTGAAATACCAACAACTTGAATCAGTGACCTTATTAGGAATTCTAATGCAACACACTAATTCAGTTTAGTGAGTTGGCACTCCCAATGGATAATTAAAAACCAAAATCTTTACATTTCTTTAACTGCTAATGTGTTGCAATTTTTTATATAGAAAAAATTACAATGAGGCTCAAAAACATGATGCTACTTTTTATGTTAAGCAAAAATTTTTAAATTTGAGACAAATTTAAGCAGAATTTCTTAAACGAGATCAGAACTGTATCCAGCAAGAACAATGAGAAATAATATTGCCAGATAAAATATTAAAAATTGTTCAAATATATGCTACTATGACTAAAAGCAGATTGTTATGACAAAAGAGATGCTACGAAGCACAATGAAATGGCTTCAAAAATTTTTCCGCAAAAATTATATGAAGTGATTCTAAATTGCTTACAGTGTGCATCGATATCGCGTAAAATATAAGGATGTGATACAAGGATTTACAGGGATACTATTAACTCAAAATTTGTTTATTTTAACTTAAGCACTTTTTTTTCAATATTCAATAAATAGCTCGCCTAAAAGTAGGCAATATTTTATGCAGGGTTTTATGACAAGCCTCGTGAATTCAACCAGAAATCTAAAACATAGAAAGAAGACATTCCTATCTTTCGTTTTATTGAAAGAATTTTGCTTTTGTTTCTGCTTACGCTTCTGCTTCTTAAAATTCAAAAAGTGGCAGTCAAAGCACAAGCAATAAGCGCAAAGTTATACACAACGAGGCAGCTAAGCAGTCGGCAGCTTTTAATAAATTCAGAGATTTAAATATTTCTCTACAAAGCTGCATCATTCAATTTTTTAAATTGAATGGTGGAATGAATAATATAGTTTTTGACACCAATATCCCACTGTGCAAAATACTAACTCTGTTAATTAAAATTAGTTCAAATGCTTAGAAATTTTTTTCAAATAAGCTTCAATAAACAAGCTTTTAAACTATTTGCTTTATTTTGCAACTTTAAATATCTCTTTGCATGCCTTGAGAAAATATCATTGCTCAAGAAAAAACTAATGGATTTTTTTCATTAAGTTATTTCCCAAGAAGTCCACTTTTTTTCGTATATAAACAAAATTTCAGATTCACTGCTTATTTAAAAAAAAGAAAATAATAAAAAAAATATGCTTAAGTATACATACATGTAGGTTATCGTAAAACTTATATAAAATCCTTTGCATGTCAGTAATCAGTTCTTCACACACAAAGTATAAGTTTGTAAACGATAAAGGAAGCACAAGAACAAAACGAAATATATATATATATATATATATATATATGTATGTATAAATATAAAACTAACCTAAAGCAACACAAAGTCGTTTGTAGTTGTTAAAAACACATCAGTGTAATTTTGCTTCATGTTGTTTTAATTGTGGATTACAAATGACAACACAATCGACAAAAGCAAACAACAGCAACGACGCCTTTCAGTTGTTTCTACACACACACACACACACACACGTGCGCGCGAAAAACTTATGGGCATGAATATGACCGTTAGTTATGAATATGTGTGTTGGTATCTAGATACAATGTATGTATGCATGTATGTGTGCATTAATTTAATATTACATATGTATATGTGTATACACATGGTTATCTATGAATGTGTTGGTGCATATTTGTAGTTCGTTGGTGGGTTGTTTATGACACCGTTATTTTGTGTATGGGCGATTGTTTATTTGTTTGTATTAGTGTGCTGCTTTATAGGTGTTAAATATTGGTCAGTGTCTGCACAATTAACATGTTAGCATTTTCAATTAGTGAGAGTAGTGTAGCAACTCCTAGAATTTTTTTCCTCTTTGTTGAAATTTGTGTTTATGTGCTTAAGTGTTTGTTGTTTGATTTATTTGTGTAGTGTGTTTCATAAATCACAGCAGGGGTTTTCCCTTTGCTGTTGTTAATGTAAGGCTTTGTTTGTTTGCTTGTTTTGGGTCATGATTTTGTGGCTTGTTTGAAGAAGTTTTTTCATCCGTAGGTTTTCTTATCAATTATGTCTGCATAATTAATGTTAAATTTGCTTATTTATTCCTTTTGAGTATTTCTATTTAGTGAAGAGGAAATACAAATATTTTTCTAAGTTTTATTGGTAGAAAAAATTCCTTAATGTGGGAGCTTGCTTTGCCAAATAACTAAAAGGAATGCAAGGAGTAATAAAGTAATGAAGAACTACGTCAGAAGATCAATTTTGACTTTCAATGGAAAAAACTAATAAGATTATGTAGCACCAGTTCCCTCAAACTGTTCTTTCCCTAAAATTTAAAGGTGGGAATATCTTTATTTAGGGTTCCGTACACCAAAGGTGAAAAGGAACACAATTTTAATTTTTTTTTATAAGAAAACAAACACAACCCCGCAAAGCGATTAGCTTGTCTGCAGAAAACACCCAGGGTCTATGGCGGGAATCGAACCCACGACCTCTGGACTGAGAGGTTAGCATCACTACCACTCAGCCACAGTGGCACCCATTGTTTTCTGCCCGCTGTTTTCTAGAGAACCTTTAGAGCTACACGGACCTTCCCAGAATATATAAAACCTTGGCAGCTACAACAACAACTATATGACAGTGAAAAATTAATGGGTGTTGGAAAGCGAGCAACAAAAACTTTTGAAATCCTAATGTAAAATACTGAAAATTATATTTAGACACTTGAAATTTGCAAAGTTTGTGTATTTTTATGCAGACTACAACAATAAACACTGAAATTAAAAAATAATAAAATTAAAGGGTATTCTGTCAGTTAATGTAATTTTAACAACTTGCTTTATTTTGGAAACCGTACGAGGCAAACTCTTGAAATTTACAAAAACGCTGAAATAAATCGCCAAAACGAAAAAATCGTCGAAACAAAAAAATCGCTAAAACGAAAAAAAATCGCCAGAACTAAAAAAAGGTAAAATCAAAATAAATCACCAAAAATAGGAAAAACGCCAAACAAAAAAAAAATCGCGAAAAAAGTAATAAAAATCGCCAAAACTAAAAAAAACACCAAAACTGAAAAAACTTAAGACTAAAATAAATCGCAAAAAATTTATGAAATCACCAAAAACTAAAAACACGCCTAAACACTAAAAAAATGCCAAAACCCAAAAAAAAAGAGCCAAAGCTGCGAAAAAGCGTCAAGAAATAGCTCAAAAATTAAAAAAAACCCAAACCTAAAAAAAGCCAAAAACCGGAAAAAATTTACAAGGTACTTGATTTTTTTAATATTATAAAAACTAAAGTTCGTATTGTATTACATATGTGGACTCTACATTTGTGTGCGATTCAAAGTCGTACTTTACTGAATTTTTTTTTGTTATGAAGACTGGAAAATTTATGTCACGTCACAAAACAAACAACTAGTTATAAAAGAAAGTAAACATGAAATGTATTATTCCTAAAAAATATAAAACAAATTTTGAAGATTCTTTTTTTTTTTGTAAAAAAATAGGCGTAAAACATCGCAGAGCTTTGTATTTAATTTTTTAAGAGAAAATATAGAGTTCTATGTTTGCCACATTGTCAATTCAAGAACTTTTTCAGTTCTATTCTTGTCTTCTTTTTGGTTTTAAAAAAGTATATAACATTCTATAAAATATTATCAAAATAAAAAAAAATAGTTATTGACCAAATAAAAACTACGACATAACATGACATATTCTATGGAAATACCCATATTCTAATAAACATTCTTTAATCAAAAACTTTAAATAAATTTAAATTTATTTTATTTTTTAACATGTAAAAATTCTTCTTGTTTGAAAATGAAAGTTTGTTTCATTGTTACCAAAATAAACAAAAGAAGAAAAAAACACAAAAAAGTTTTCGTTTCGTTGCTGTGCTCAACAAAAAAAAATGAATAAAAAAATATATAAAAAAGTTGCGGCAAGCCGAAAAAAACTGCTTGCCAAGAAATATATAAAACATTGTAATTTAAAATTTTATACCTCAGTGACTATTTTAGCATAGGGCAGTTTTTTTTTCTTCCTACATTTTCATTTTAAAAGTTAATTTAAAAAAAATTGTTTTGGGTTCTTATTTCGTCAGATACTCCTGCACGATAAATTGTCAAACATTTATGCATAAATATTTGGTGTTAGTTTTTTCTTCTTTCTACCTTTTTTTATTTAAATTGAAAGCCGATAAAGATATAAAACAAGACAGTTAAAGGTGTCCCTTACTAACATTTTTTTGTTTTTAGTTTTGTTTTCAATAATTCATTAGACAACATGAAAGGAAGTTTGATAATATTGAAAAAATTTCATTTCACAAATGTATGTGATATATTTTCTTAGAGAATTCTAAATACTTTTTTGTTAAATTTTTCTTTATTTTGCCTTAACGAGGTTCAAAAATAATTTTTTAAAGTCAAGATTTAAATTTAATATATTATTTTATATACTGATAAATTGTAACATATATACTTGAAATTTTCAAAGTTAGTGTATTTTTATGCAGACTACACCAATTATTACTGAAATTTAAAAAATCTAAATTAAAGGGTATTCTATTAGTTAATGTAATTTTTACTATGTAATTTTAGCAACTCGCTGTATTTTGGAAACCGTAAGAGGAAAACTCTTGAAACTCAAAAACGCTAAAACTAAAAAATTCTAAAATTAAAAAGGAAAAATTACTAAAAATTGAGAAAATCGCCAAAACTAAAAAAAATCGCACCACAACTAATATATATCGCAAAAGAACCAAAAAAATGCCAAAATTAAAAAAATATTGACACGAAAAATCGCCAAAAAGAAAAAAGCGCTTAAATCAAAAACATCACGAAAACTTAAATAAATCTCTAAAATGCCTAATCACCGAAAATCGAAAAAATCGCCAAAAACTAAGAAATCGTTAAAACGAAAAAAGCGCCTGAACTTAAAAAAATAGCTAAAATTAAAAACCTGCCAAAATAAATCACCAAAACGGAAAAGGGCCAAAACTAATAAATCCAAATAAGAATCGCAAAAACCGAAAAAAAATTAAAAATGTCTTAATTAAGTCTGAAGTCCGTATAGTATTAAACATGTTGTGTCAATACGGAACCCTTCGTGTGAGCTTAAAAGTCTCACTTTACTGAATTTATTTTAGTTTAGTAATTAAATTACAAAATAAAAACTTTTCTGTGATTTAAAGATAAATTTAATAAAAAACTATAAAAATTAAATATAACACTAAACCTATTAGAATAAAACGAACACATATGAATGTTTTTGAATGCAAAGTATAAAAAGTTCAAACAATAATCTTACAGTTGAAGTGTTTAAGAGGATAAAAGCTTAAGTGAAAAGAAATAAAACTTCAATGTTTTCATAAGAAATGTAAACAACAAATTCTTGAGAAATATTCTGCATTTTATAATAAACAATAGCTGTAACAATACATGTGGACAGAGGGCTGAGGCTATAAGTATTATACTACGAGGGTGGTACAAAATTGGCTTTGGTACTAAACAAATGGTAAGAAAATATAACAAATGCCAAGTGTTAGAGTGGTGAGAAAGTAAGGCTTACAGCGCAAGCTCTGAACCAAGCTCTTAGGCACGCAATTGCCAGCATGAAATCTCTAGCTTCAAAGTCTGGGATTAAATTGAAATTTGTCTTATATTTGATTAATAGAAACCATAAGATTTCTCTCAGTTTTATTTAAACCTTAGGCCAAAAAAATACTTTATTAATTTCTTATGATAATTCTGCTTTAAATAAATTTCTATACAGCCTTAAATCATATATACTCTTCAAATAAAACAAAAATCTGCAAACATTTGTCTACTAAAGACTCCTTAAGCACTTTGCTTGTATTCAGCGCTCTTTAATTTCCGTCGTAGTAGTTTTTCGTCATCTTGCAGCAGCAGTGAAAACTTTTAAAACAACAGCAAAGACGAAAGTAACAAAACGACATTTGAAATGAAAAACAAGCTGCGGGGCCAAGTTTACACATATGTGACACAAATATGCAAGTATCTTATAAGTATTCGTACTTAAACTGAAGTGCTTTAGTAGTTTTTCAATAAAGCAAAAAACTAAAAGAATAAAGAAACTCAGTCTCAGAGCCCACTTGTGTTTTAAATGTATAAACACATTTTATTTTAAAAGTATGTAAAATTCTGCCATATTGTCTGAAACTTTTAGCATGCAAACACATTTCCATCTTCTATTTATTTATTTATTTTTTCTTGCCCCAGCAGTAAAACAGAATATTTGTTGACATTAATTCCTCTAGGACCAAATAGGGAAGATATGAAAAATAGCTACAAAACAAAAAATTAATCTGAAGTAAATGTCATCGCTAAAGTCATTATTGGAAGACAAAATACTTGAATGAAAAGCAAACAAAAAATAAGTTTATAATAAAATGAAAACTCTTAAGGGACCATTATGTTGTCATTATTCTTATTTTTTGAAGTTTTTTTTTTCTATTAAACAAAGAAACAGCATCAACTGCGGCCTTAGATTTAAAGATAAATTTAAAGTATAATAACACTGTGCAACAGTGAAAAATCATGAAAATCCTTAGTCCTGATTTGTTTGGTAAACTTTTGGCTAAATTATTGCCATGTATGGCTAAGCGCTATCACTTAGTCTGAATTAGCTGTGGGCCAAAAATTTATGACACCATTTTTTGAGGGTGCACTGAATTTCGAAATCTTTGGAGGACCATAAAAAAATTTATCACCAAAATCGCCAAACTGGGTATAGAGTCTTACTACTCTTTAGTGTCAGGGACGTGTATTTTTCCAAAAGTCTCAATTTGTTGCATAGTGTAATTGTTAAAGTTTTAAGAACTAGACAATTTGAAAAAGAAAGATATAAAACAGTAAAGTTAACACTGAGAATGTCTTAAAATAAGTTTTAAATTACTATGAATGCATTAAAGAAAGTAAGAACATTAACGAAACAATGTTTCTTTACTTCCTAATAATACATAATGTAGGAATTTATTTATTTAAAAAAATATAAGATCTATCGTTGGCCCTTAGGGTTTCTTTTAAATTTACTAACAAAGTTTCTTATGGTGAGTCGCTAAGTAGACTCTACATCTACATCTTTCTTATGAATTATCCATTTTTAAAGAGCCAAGAAAAACAATTTATTGGTGAAGAATTTAGTTTTGAGATATCTTTATAGGAAATACCCCTGAGGGATTATATCAAAACTTCGGAGAGACCAATTTATTTCACCCAAAAAGAATTTAATCTTTTTGCTGGCATTCCAGTGGCTTTTATTATTACACCATTTGTAGCAATGTAACTTAAAGTATTTTCATAAGATGCATTGTAATGAAAATATAAAAAGTTAATGAAATATTTTTTATACATATTTTCATTACAATGAATTAAAATTTACATAAACCTACATATGTATAGGTGAGATATCATGGGAAATTGTATTGCTTTTAGAAGTCTAGTGATGCGTTGGACGGCGCTCATCCAAAATATCTAATTTTCCATGACTCTTGCTTAAAAATCAGGCTAAATTTAACCAATGCCTTGGCTTATGTTCGCCTTGTGAACCACTGCAGCTTGTGGCTTATTTGCATAAACCTAAAATCTAAGAAAATCCCACAATAAAGCGTACAGCGCTTTCAAATAGTACGATGGCCAGTTCACATTTCACTTTGAATATTTTATATTTTTTATTAAAAAATATGTACATACTGAAAAATATATATGTGTTGACATCTAAAGCAGGTCGTACAAGACATGTGTTTTACGTCTGACATGTCAACTTTTCAACTCAGATGTAATTCTGCATGTCTGTCAAAAATAGTGTTTTACTGCAGGTTTATAATATTCGGTCACAAACGTGCATGTACAAATACGTCTGACATTGTCCGTGTTTGTATCCAACAGCTGATCTGTGCTCAAATTTTATTAAATATTTTGTTACAAGTGGTTGTAAAATGAATTCAGAAAATAATACAATTGCAGTGTGCAGCATTATTTCAATTATAACTGCAATTAAAGCAAAATCAAATATGAAAAAATTTAAATATTTTTGCACAAACCTATGTCGTTCTCCGTTTCAAAATGGAGTGTTGCCGGCACAAAAATGTTTGTTTACGCCGTAAAAAGTTCACTCATTTTAAAGAATTTTTCTTTAAATTCGAAGAAATCATGTTAGGATATAAATATGGAACGCAATTTTATTGCATGTACATGATTGTTATTTATTAGTTTAAAAAAACATAAATATATCAATGTTGTAATATATCAACTTTAGGCGGCTAATGCTTCCGTCAATATCGGAACGCAGCTGAATGTTTCCTCACGACATAGATTTTTGACGACATATTTTGCTTAAGAAAAACAGCTGATGTCAGAAATTTTGTCAGAAGAAAATAGAACACGCTTTAATTGAAATTTTGTCAGAAGACTTTGCGTCTGACTTTTACAGAAGCAATGTTTTAAAGGTACCACACGTCATGTACATGTTTTACACTGGGAAATATGACAAGTCAGATGTAAAAAACATGTCGACGACATCGGGAGGCTATTTAAAGTTCAACTAGCGTAAATATTTACTCATCTGAGTATTTGAGACGGCCGAAAATGAATTCGCCTTAAGTATACTCTGTATTGATATGCCTTGGCATTAATCATACGCCTTTGTGGAAATAAAATCTATAGCATACTTTTAGAGCAAATACTTAATGCAAAGTTATTTATATTGCTCATACGCCATGCATTTTTAGAGTTTTCATTTTTTGACATTCACCTCTCAGAGTCGTAGAGTTGGATTTTTATGTCAAAAATAATATTTATCCTCCACTCAATTTCAAAAATCGAATGATGCAGTTTTGTAGACAAATGTTTAAATATAAAATGTATATAAATATTGTAAATGTTATATTGTGTTTTATTTAAAAAATAAAACCGAAGTAAAGGCCATGCAAGGGCAGCACCCTAGCGTAAAATTGCTTATACTTTCACATAATTTTCTTCATAAAACCACTTTTCCTTAATATATTTGAAATATATAACATGTTTCATACTCGTATGTCCCCAGATATAATAAATCGATAAGAAGATATGTCCAAATTTTAAAGCCTCTAAAATAATTTTTTTTTTAATTTCAAAGGAAAAACGTATCTAATTTCACTTTCTTCCAAGCTGTGCATTGCATTGAAAGATGGGAATGCCTTCTTCTATTCTGAAGAATAAGAGAATTTCGACAAACAGTGACATTCTTGGTCACTTACTGGTTTCATCAGAGCCTTTTTTAACCAAATAAATTATAGATGCTTGTTTATAAATTTTTTATTTTTTTTTTTTTGCAGAATGATAAAATGGTTTTTACCTAAATTTTTCGGCGTGGCACATTTCGATGCGTTTTGCGTCTTTGTATTAGTCTAGAAAGAGTCTGTATTAAATGTGAAGCCTTGTGGTTGGATGGGAAAAATCAACTTTTATTGCACGGGCGGTAGACGGAGAACTTGGCGAATTGTTTTCAAATTTCACATGCTTTGTTTTTTATTCTAGAGTACCAGGGTAGCAAATTTAAAGACTCTTTTCTTAGCTAGGTGGGAAAAATAGTATGCTAAGAAATGAATTTATATTGCAAGGGCAATAGTTAGTGGACGTAGACAATTCTGCAGAAATTTTAATTATTTTAATATAGTATATATAATGCCCGGTGATAAATTTTATTAATCTGGCACAAAAATGTATAAAGCCATCCCACAAGAAGCCTTTTTCAAGATTTTTTACACTAGATTTCAAATCAAAGAATACGTACTTTATACTCTTTATGGTGTTGTCTCACCAACGTTATTTTAGTTCCCATTGAAGATATTTTTTTTACTTTTTGTTTCTAAAATATATAAGAAATTATACAAAACATTAGCTTTTAATTTGTAGCGTAGCAGTAAACGAATAAATGAGCTAATTTATGCGCTACCCAGCAAAACTTTTTATTGCAGGAACATATTTTAAAAAGCTTTTGAATATTCTTATTATGTAATTTATTATCAGCTATAATTTTTTAATATTTAAATCATTGCATGCCATTTTTTGGCTTCTTTCTAGTTTTAAAATTATATAATTGATTTTTCAAAATGTCTGTTATTTAAAATTTAACAGGAAAGTCATACAACTCTAACACCTATGCAACAATTATCACTTACTTGCCTTTGTTAACTAAAACGCAAAAGACCCTAGCTAAAAAAATTCCCATATCCTTTAAATATATTCAAATGCATTTACCTAGCATACCTTATAATAAAAAATATAAAAGCTCTCCTGACAAATATTTTTTGCTTCTCCTTTAAAATTGAGAAAATGTTAACTGAGGCGTTCTTATTGATCTTATTTCAAACAACAATTTCTTATTTTGTGCTTAATAAGAAGGCAAACCTAGATAATATTTCAGGGTAATCTAATTAGTACGAGGTATTTTAACAACACCTTCCTTAATATAAACACATAAGAAATGGTTGCTGGGTGGTATTTAAGAGTTTACAAAAAAAAAACAAGTTTTATGTTCGCTAGATGAATTTTTTATTGCTGAAAAACAACTCAAGAAAATGCAATAAAAACAACTTTAATCACTGTCAAGAATAATGTCTTTTCATACAAAACTTTTTTTCCAGCTTTAATACTTGAGCTCGCAAACTGTATGAAAAAAGATAAACTTGACATTCTTATCTATAATTTTTTATATAAGCACATAACAGTATATGTTTGTTTTGTACATTAGAAAGGCTCACAGAAACATAAAAACTTTATATCAGATTTCTTTTTTTTAATGACGATCTTAGAAGTATTTGTGAGGTTCAGGAACAGGTTCCGTATTGTTGAAGCTTTGCTTATCAAATTGTTCATCTATCAATAGCTTTATTATTTTTAACAAAATTTTGTATTCTCAATGTATGGCCTATTTTTAGAAGGCGCAAAAATTTAATCTTTCATAAAATGAAAAAATTCAGTACAGTGCGATTTTGACTGGCACACTGGGTTTCGTACGTCACTTGTTTCTTTTTGGCGATTTTTTCGGTTTTTGACAATTTTTTTTGTATTGACGATTTTATTTTGTTTTAGTGTTTTTTTTTGGTATGTTTTTCGCTTTTTTCCGACATTATTATATTTTTAACAATACGTATTTTTATATTTAGCGATTTTTTATTTTTGGCGTTTTTTTCGTTCTGCCGATTTTTTTAGCTTTGGCTTTTTTTCTTTTTAGTGATTTTTTTTTAATTTTTGACGATTTAATTTAATTTTTTTTTTGTTATACGTATTTTAAATTTTGACGATTTTTTTGTTTCAGCTTTTTTTTTATTTTAGCGATTTCTTCGGTTTTTGGCAAATTTTTTTTTTGTACCTTGTTACTTTTGATGCTTTTTTTTATTGAAACGCTTTATATTTGGTGATATTTTTAATTTCAGCGTCTTTTTAATTTTAGCGATTTTTCGTTTCGGTTTTTTTTTTAATTTTGTGATTTTTTAGTTTTTAAATTTCAACAGCTTGTCTTTTAAGGTTTCCAATATATATGGCGTAACTTGTCCAAATTACATTAACTGATAAATTTAAATTTTTTTTAATTTCACTTTTAATTAATGTAGTCTGCACTAACTTTGAATATTTCAAGGAGTTCAAAATTTTTCCTTGCTCGCTTTTGTACTGCTTAATTTTTAATTGTCCTATATTTGTTGCTGTAACGGCCAAAGTTGTATATATTCTGTAAAACAGCCTGTGACAGATAAACAGACAGAAGGACATTGTAGCCAAAACAAAAGGGTTCTTTTTGGCTTTGGTGTACGGAACCCTAAAAAAGAAGTTTCGCTTATTAGCGATTGTTGATCGCTTGACCTCTCAAACATTTTGCAAGTTATGATAAAACATCCCCAACTTTAATTTTAAAAAGTTAGCAATAAATTAATTTTTTATCTTCACTTAAATTGAGCCGCTCTAATGTGCGCTAACGTTCAAAGCCTTCGTCATTGTGCCACAACTCTTTTTTTTTGGTTTATTTTTTATTTATATTTTCGAGCAGCTTAACTTGTGTTTTTATATTGTCGCTATTAAATATTTCTGTGAAGATTAAAATACTTCTTATCTTAGTTTACTAATTATTTTCTTTTTCTTTCCAGAAACTTAAAAAAAATCTAATTAAGAAGACTTAGACTTAACACAAGATGAAATTAAGCAAGAGCAAGAGATATAAGTTTGTTTTTTTAATAAGACAAAATATATACAGTCATTGCTTTTTTATATCCGCAGTATAGAAGGAACTGTCCAAACATTAAAATATACATGTGTGTCACACAAAAAAGATATTTATATAATGCAAAAAAGCAATTTATATTTCTGCTGAATTAACTCAGCATTTCAGAAGGAAAAAATCTAAATAATAAAATCATTTACACCTGCACAAAATTTAGCAGGTTTTAATTAAAATTACACCAAATTTCTTTTTTACATTTATCAAGATTTTTTATCTAAAACAAAATCCATTTACTGAAAACAAAAACTACAAACAAATAACTGTAATGTAGCCAATTCACACACCTTTCTAAGTACACAGGCTGACAGTTGCATAACTAAGTTCTACTAAATTTTAAATAGATTTTGATAAAATCTAATTACGAAGTTGATTTTGTTTTGTTTAGGAAATTACTAGATTTTGTCGTAAGCCAGAATTTGATCACATGGAAACGCACTTTTAGATAAAAATATGTACAAGCATAAAATTATTAAGAAGGATACTTTTTTAATAAATTGGGTATGTATAGTTTTTAATTTTAGGAATCTTTTTTACTTATATGAAACTCATTCAGTAGCTCGTTTTTAACACAAACCCGTGATCAAACCCATTGATTGTTTTGTTCCAAAAACAAGCTACTGAATGATTTCGATAGAAGTCTAATTTGTTCAGTAAGTTGTGACTGTTTATGATTCAGTGTGCGTTATGTTTAACTCAAACTTATTTCTACGAAGCTATAATTATATATATAACGTTTTGCCAACTAACAACCGCAAGCATCCTTTTCATGTCATGTTTTGTTTTGACACTACAGACAATTATTTTAAGTCCCTCACATAATCGGATTTGAAAAGTTTGCTCAATTTTCTTATAACTTTTTGTTTTTAATAATCAAGAGATGACTTACAAAAAGAAAAAAATTAGTTGTCCTTAAGCAAATCTTGTTTGGTTTTTCTTATTTTGCAAAATCATGTTTGTTTTGTTTTAGTGCTTCCTTATTTTCTTTTGTTCTGCTCTACAATAATATATTTCTAATTTTAATTGAAGTCATGTCGAAATTTTAATTATTACCATTGGCAATAAATAACAAATTGTGAAAGAGAAGAACGGACAACGGCAAACCCAACAAAAAATAAACTTTATACAATACTTGACACCCGGCAATTGAAGTTGTAGCATTACTGCAACCGTTTGAGTTACACAAGCAAAACCATTTTATAAGTCAGCCAGTCAGTCAGTCAGTCAGCTGCAACAAATAATCCTCTTCATCAACTCAAATTGAGTGGCCATTCTTTGTTTCCCTCAGCTCTTTTTGCTGATGAGTTGCAAAAAAAAAAAAGTTAAGCTGATTAGAGAAGCTGCTTTGAAGATTGTTTCGGTCTGTCTGTCTTCCCTTGTTATTATTATGCTTTTGTTAAATTTTAATACTCCACACTTTTCTTACAAAGCGTTTGCTTACTTTTTCTCATTTGTATTAATTTCTTTTTTTTTTCTTTCTTCCCAACATTGCTGATAACGTTGATAGTGTAAATTATCATTTGTAGAGCATAATTGTACCGAGAGTTGACGGCGAATGTTTATAATAAAATGGTAAGTGCTATTACCTTTAATGTTTTTTGTCACTTGTTGTTGCTAAAAAAAAGGGTTTTCTTAGAGACAAATAGCAGAAGACTTAAGTCATTAAAAGATCCAAATAAGCGTAAGCAAAGATGATTTAGGAAAATAAGGATATAAATTATTTTCTCTTTCCATAAAATGATTTAAGGGTTACAACAGAGGCTTATATAATTAGGATTAGTATAGAAAGATATTTGACTTCAAATAAAATATATGATAATTAAAAAATATACAACCTTGCAGAATTCTACTTAACTGTTAAAATTTTCCTAAGATATTTCACTAAAAATTTTATGTTTAAAGACAAGTAAGACTCAGACTCTTAATATTACACTCAATATACATTTACTACAAAAACGTGATAACTCAAAAAATAAGATGCTCAATATATCACTTTTTCTCTCCATAAAATTAATAATAGGTAAGAGTAAGTGGAGAAAATTATTTGACTTAAAATAAAGTACTTGATAATTAAGAATCTACCAAAACAGTTAAAATGTTATAATTTTTACTTACCATCATCACCATGTGATGAAAGCATAGACACTGACCGGTCACTGAACTATACCGGCTTCAGCGAATACTAATCCTAATGTAACATCAGAGCGCCCTCCTTAGTCTGTATTGTGTAGCAGAAGCCTCGGCGGAATAAAATAACCAATAAGATGGCTACTTAACACAGCTGCAAAAATTTAATACGCCTCATTGACACCAGAGGCGCTGCAACACTGCATTATTAAAAAAAACCCATGCAAAAAGCAGAGTTGTAAAAAAATAAAGCTTTCCTATATCTCTTAGTTCACTAACTGTCTTCTCTATCATTATCTTTTTTTTTATAAAAAAGGTAAGACCTAGTAATAGTAGCAAGCATTCTTTGCCTGAGTGTTACTTCTCTTAAAAGAAATAAAAATTATGAGCTTTCCAAAATGAAATATTCTTATTGGAACAATTTTTTTTATATACATATATATATATTTCATTATAACTTATCCACAACGAATTCCTCAATTGTTTCTATGGAACAAAAGACTGTGCAGCTTCGTAAGCGCAAGACTCAATTTTACTAAATATTTTGAATCTTATAAAAATAACGGAATTTATTTAAATTTCTTAATTCCAGCAATACAAAATGAAGGCCTTTGCAATCAACAAAAAATGTCAAGTAAGTACAATAAAATTAAAAAAAAAAATATTTTAAAAAAATTTAAAATCTGTTTACGCGCAACCAATTACTAAGTGTTCATACATTTCCGAAAAAAGCTTTTAAAACATAATATTTATTACCAAAAAAAAGCAACAAATTGGGAATGTGTTTTATTTATGGGTTTAACAAATTGTGAATAAATGATTCAGCAGGATTAAAAGAGCCACACACACTCATCCGCACCCACAACAGCACACATACATACATCAAAAGTGTTCTGCAAAAATTTTCTACTTATGAACCCAAAAAAAATTTAAAAAAAAAGTAACGTCATTCGAAAATAAAACGAAAGTGTCACCTAAAACAACGCTGTATGTAGCTGGTTGACATCGGGTCAGATCTGTTTATTTTTGTTGGCATTTGGTCCCCTTCAACCAGCTGTAGCAGTGCTTGATATCAACCGTAATTATTTTGAGTGAATTTTTATTTAAATGTTATAAATAAAAAAAGTTTTTTTTTATATCTGCCACATCATGGTTACAAAACAAAAATTATAAATAAAACAAATAATTTCGTTTTAAGCAAGTGCTATTTAAGAGATAAATTTTTACGAGCTAAAAGATTACTTTTTACAACACTATGGGATGTGTCTTAAAAATAAGTGAAATATTTCAAATATGTATGAACTTTGAATTAAGCATTTAACACAAAAATTTAAAAAATAATGAATAATAATAATAGTTATAATTAATTAAGAAAATAGTAATTTGGATTTGAAATGTGTAAATTTCATGAAATTTAAACATCAAACGTGAAAGGAACTTTTTTGTTTTCGCTACGTATGTCCCTCCTTCCGCCTGTCTGTCGGTCACAGGCTGTTTTTTGAGAAGAGAGCACAGAATATGTAAAACTTTGGCCGCTACCACAACAAATATACGACAGTTAAAATTAATGGGTGTTCTAAAGCGAGAGAGTTGAAAACCTAATGTAATATACAAACAATTATATCTAGACGATTGAAATTTTCAAAGTTAATGTATTTTTTTGCAGACTACACCAATTAACACTGAAATTTAATAATATAAATTTACTAAAAGGTATTTTATCAGTTAATGTTTATTTTGAGTATGAAATTTTGACAACTTGCTGTAAGCGGCCAATTCATAAAAATTCAAAAAAATATGTTAAAAACAATCTCTACGCCAGTAGATATACATGGGTACTGATGAAGTGCATGGCTGCACAGAAAAATATTGGTATTTCCTGAACTAAAAAAGTCTAGTTTAATTTTTCATCTCTACATTAGAAAATCACATTAATTAATAAAAATATTTCATTCGATAAGAATTGTAAACACTGAACTTAAGCCCGATTAAGAAATTATTCCTGAATAAAAAATCAATATACTTCAATTAAAATTTAAAATGTCTCATTATAAACAAAATAAAAATCCCAAAATTAAAAAAATCACCAAAACGAAAAATACGCCAAGACTAAAAAGCGCTTAGGTGAATAATATCACCATAAATAAAATTAAAATCTTAAATTCAGAAAATCACCAAAAGAGAAAAGTCGGTAAAAAACTAAAAAAATCGGCAAAAACCGAAGAAATCGCCAAAACGAAAAAAAATCGCCAAAATGAAAAAAACGCCAAGAAGTAAAAAAAATCGCTACAAATAAAAGACAACCAAGAATAATCACCAAAAACAAACAAAAACCCAAACCAACAAAAAAAAAGCCGCTTAAATGAAAAATATCACCATAAATAAAATAAATTGCTAAAATGCAAAAAAAAATCACCAAAAATATATTAAAAACAACAAAAAAAAATCGTTTAACCAAAAAAAAAATCGCCAAAACAAAAACGAAATTAATACTAAATAAATAAACAAACTGAAATTGAAAAATATTAGCAAAAACCGAAAGAATCGCTTAAATTCATAAAATTCACCAAAAGTGAAAAAGTCAACAAAAATTTAAAAAAAATCGCCAAAAACGAAAAAAATCGGCGATATCAAATAAATAGCCAAAATGAAAAAACGTCATATCTACAAAAATAAACCGCTAAAACTAAAAACCAATCGAAAAAATCGCAAAAAATCACCAAAACGAAAAAAAAACGCCAAAACAAAAAAAATGTTTTTAATTTCCACATCAGGTAAGATTTTTGATTATATAGGCCAAAATTCGTATATTATTACACATGTAGTGTTCGTACGGAATCCTTCGTGTGCGAGTCAAAGTCGCACTGTACTGAATTTATTCCTTTTTTTTTAATTGAACTTTGAACGGCACACATGGCCTGTGAATTAAGCAAATATAAAAATGTTTATTCTTGTAATCCATACTGGAAAAATCAAGTTCAAATAAAAGCATGTACTTAATTTATTTCCCATATTGGTAACCGTGCTGTAAAATTTACAAAATATTTTACTGAATGCATATGCGTATGATTAATAAAGAACAAATAACAATGGCAACACTCTTGCAAATTAGTGATGCCAAGTTTGAGCTCTAATTATATAAAATTATTTAACAAATTGTGATACGAGTAAGCAAAACAATTTACGTATTCTATTTGCCAGCAAAAAATATAATGCAAGGTTAAAGTTTGCTTTAGCTGACGTATACCAAACATGTGAATCATCCTGATGAAAGTGTGGCGGCCTACGAAAACAGCATGTTGTTCCGTTCTGCTAGTATTTGTCAGAATATTTACCATTAACTTTGATGTTATATTTAATTTTTCACATCGATCTGCCATATTGAATACATTAGTTTGCACGTTAGTTCCCACTTAGCTTAAACAATTCACCAAACCTCTATGTAAGAAAGACACATGTCGCACAGTGGGATTCATACACGTTTATGCAAAAACTATAAGGAGTGGTGCTAGATCATTTAAAATTCATACTGAGCATTATATCGACTAAACTATGAATAAAATGGAATTTAATCAAAATAGCCCACGACCACTAACCTTCAGCACCCATGCAATCAAAATTGATTATATAAAACGTGCAAATGATTGAACCAATCAATGACTTAATTCAGTTCATAAACTTTACCAAACCACGGGAATAATTGAAAAAATCTCATGATAATTTTTTTCTGTGTAGTTATGTATACTTTTATCTTGTCATTGACTAAACGCATTGTTGTTTTCCTTTTCATCTAATTTATTGATATTTAAGCAAATCACAAGCAAAACTTTGCTTTGTATAAGCAACTATAAAGCAAAAAAAACAACTACAATTTAATTCCGATAATTGCAAACGAAAAACTTATTCAATTTTCCATCACACACTCATACAAATACTCAGAAAACTATTTCAAATTAAAATGAAAAATGATAGTAATATTTGTATGTATACATATTTTTTTAATTTTAGTTTTCATCACAATCATTTTGCTAAAAACATTTGTCACACTCACTCACTTTTTGTTTGTGCATGATTTAGTGCGGTCGTTCTATGATGTCGGGTTGTTCGTTTTTGTTGGCTATCAAGCCGCGAAAAAGGAAAATTTATTTTATATTTAATATGACATCAACACTTTATCATCATAAAATAGCAATTTCAGCCATTGTTAATGTGAGCAAGGCACGTATCCTCTCCCTCTCTCTCTCTCTCTCTCTATCTCTTTCTCTATTTGTCTGTCAGCCTGCTTTACTTTAGACACAAATGGCATTCAAATAGAATATAAAAATGTTTAAGGACATTCCGTATGCATGCCGGCCCCTTTACGCTCATGCCATCAATTAATATACCGCTCAACTAGTTGTCATTAATTTTGAACAGCTAATAATGGCATTGTTAACACCAACACCATTATCATCGTCGGCACCATTCGGAATCTAAGTCATTCCTGCTAAGAGCCTGGCTGAAAAGCGAGTGAGTGACTGAGTTGTGCATTTATAAAAAATCCATAAATCTTTTTGTATTTTATTTTTTTCATTTTTGCAAACTAAAACAAACGCTGTCACACAACTAAGCCATTAATTACGTTATGGTAGAAAATTAAATATTTCATTGCAAAAATTCATTAAACGATGTGTTAATATGCTTGACAATTATTCAAGTACCAAATTAATGTGTGTGCAGCAAATAAAGTTTATGGATTTGTTTTTTTTTTATACATAAATAAAAGCCTTTTGGTGTGCTGTAATTAAGTTCGTACGTTTGTAGAAGCTCAAACACGAAATTAATACCGGTTCATAGAATGAATTTATATACACAACTATTTGATGAATGCTTTGAAAGTTTGCTGAAAGTTTTATGAAACTTCAAGGGATATTCTCTCGATAAAAAGACTTAAATCTTTAAGTGAAATATTCCAAAATTCTGTTAATGTAGTTGGGCGATAACAGCAGTTGTTAAGTTGATTAAAAGTTAGTACAGCTTTTCAAATTTAATGCACAATTTTATATATGAAATTTTTTAGGGTGGCGTTGGCTGGAACAACTTAGCACCTTGACTACAAAATTGAAGGTCATGGGCTTGAACTCGGCCCTTGACAGTCGTTAAATAGCAACAGCATGAATTTTTCTGATATGGTTTGTATCAGTTGTTGGAGAAAAGTTCAAGTGATGAAGGCATAGTCACTGATCACTATACTATACCGGCTTTAGCGGTTCTAATCCTAATGTAACATCAGAGCATCCTACTTCATCGGTATTGTGCAGCAGAATCATCGGCGAAGTAAAATAACCAATAAAATTGCTCCTACACATAACTTCAAAAATTTAATACCTCTCGTTGACACTAGAGGTGCTGCAACACTGCAGTATTAAAACGTAAAAAAGGAGAGTTTTAAAATAATGAAGCTTTCCTATATCCCTCTTCTTTCAGCAACTGTCTTGTCTATCACTATCCCTTTGCTAATGAAGGTAACAACTAGTAATAATAGTAGGCATTCATTGCCTGAGTATCACTTCTTTAAAAAAAAAAAAATTTTGCTATAGTGTACTAGTCTTGTAGTCCGATCCGGATTCGAATCCTCCCAACAAGTCATAGCAGCTTCAAAATGAGCGTTTCTTTTAACTATTACTTTAATTTCAAATAAATAATTTGTTAAATGATCAATAAAATCATATTGAAATCAAATTCAATTCATTCGTGATAGTATTTATTTAAAGTGTATCTAAAGAATACTTAGGGTTGTTGTGGGCTGCAGCGGTAAGCGTTTTGACTACTACTTGATGAGTTGGAGTTCAAATATTGGGCGGGGAAGCAAACTATATATAAAACATAAAATTTTCTAGATGCCTGTGCCAGAACCCACAAAGTAAAATTACTACCTTAAACTAAATTCGTGTTGTTTCAATAAGAAAACATGTTTAATTAAACGCTATTGGTATGTTAAATTAACATGAAATCAATTTATTTCCAAAGGAAAAAATTTTTCTTTATACTTTACTGCAAATCATGTTGAATTAATAATTAATTGATATTAATATTCGCAAAGTGAGTGCAGAGGTATAAAAAGTAAACAAAATTCATAGTAACGGTACATATTTTTAACACTTTGTTCTTGTGTTTTATTTAAACACAATGTGTTGAATAAAAAAACAAGAGAAACGTTGCCTAATTTCGCTTCTAATAAAATTTATGCGTGTTTAAATATTGTCTTTTTGCTGTACTCAAGCGAGTACAATGGCTGGGAATGGGTTAATATGATATATAAAGCAACAGATCTTTAAATCAACCTTATGTTCGTTTAATTATCAAGGTTTTCTGTACGTGGTTATATGTATAAGAATTTCTACATCTTTATAACTTCTTATGAATGTCTTTTTTTACTTTGGTGCAAAACTAAACAAATGTTAATGATTTAAGCTATTCTTGATTACAACTATATCTTAATATTAAATGCTAACTGTCTTTCAAACATACAAAAAAAATAATGTAATATTAATTTGGTAACTTTTTACAAATTGTCCATATCCGGCTCATGAAAAATCATTAAGCCTAAGAAAAAAAATTGTTGGCAATAAATCAAGAGAAATATAACAAGCCAAGAAGTGGAAAATTTGTATCAAAAAAAGTAATTTAATATTTGATTTCTATCAGAATATATCAATACATTTTCATTATATATTATATTGAATGAGCACATGTATTTACACACAAGCTCATTCCCACAATTACTGTTTTTATCTCCCGCTCTCTCTCTCTCTCCCTCTCTCTCTTTTATATCACTCAATCTATCCCAGTCCATCTATCTCTCACTGTCGCTAGCACGACTTCAAATAAATTTGGGGAACTTTGTATAATTATTTTGGTAAAAAAAAGAAAAAAAATAAATGAAAATGAATTTGTTAGCAAATTGAAAAACATTTATTCATTGCTGCGCTAGTTTTTGCTATTGTTGTTTATAATTTCAATATTATTTTTTTTTTTTTTGGAGCGAAAAATTTTCATTATTTTCATTAATTTACAAGCACAAGTTTTCTCTTTATCTTTCTCACTGTTGCGTTAAATAAGCTTGCATAAATAAACATTTATACACAAATACAAGCACACATATGATTTATATGTGTATGTGCATACATAATGGTAAATACTGCTGCAAAAATATTTACACACACATTCATGCATTAATTCAACAAATTTTTAACAAAACCATAAAAAATTACGGTCATTTATCAATTTTTTTTTTTTTGTTTCGCTTTCCTCTGACTGCTGGTCAAATAACTTATTCAATTCGTATAAAATGTTATTGGGTTGTGGGAAGGGGGGGATGTCGAAGTAACTTTTAAATAAAATTTTACTATTAAATGTATAAAATTAAAATGACTTCATAAGCAAATCAGTAAAAATATAGAATACACACCGACCTTTTCAAAATTTACAAAATTTTGTTTGTTGCTGGCTTAGCACGTTTAAATAAATTTCGTAGCTGCTTAGTTAACTCATTAGAAGACTTCAAAAGCATAATTCCAAAAATCTCTCAAGACCTCAATGCTTGTATAAAAATATTAAATTAACATCCTTTTAAGCTTCTACTTGCTTGCTTTTGCCCTGTACTTTCGGAATTATTTCTCATATTAAGAAAGAGGAAGAAAAACTAAATGCAAAGTGGAAAGCCACTGAAAATATCGAATTGCTACGATTGGAGGTCAGATCCTTCAGTTTTACAGTTTGATTTTAATTTCAATAATTCAACTTTTTATGGATATTGTTACATTTAACCCGTTTAAACGTGTGAGTCTTCAAGTTTCCTGGACTTCTAGTGGTTCTATAAAAAGTTTAAGTTTGAAATTATTACGAAAATCCTTTATTTACTAAACACAAATATTAAGAGCTTTTAAGACAAACAATATATTAAGTTGTTCACTGCTAGAACACCACAATGTTAACTATGCTATTATTTACAATACTCACTGCGATATATTAAAATATTGTTACATTTAACCCTTTTAAATGTACGAGTAATCAAGCTTCCTACACTTGCACTGATATAAAAAGTTCCAGTACACAATTAACATAACAACATATACAATAAATAGCAACTGTCTTAAAGAACGACTTTTTCCGTCCATAGTCAAGATAACACAATCCTCGAGTAGAATTAGGGCAAATAAAAATTACAGGGTATTCTGTCAGTTAAAGTTATTTTGACAACTTGCTGTATCTTGGAAACCGTAAGAGACAAACTCTTGATATATTCAAAAAACCAAAAATTTTCACATTTAATGAAATACCGAAACGAAAAATCGCCAAAATAAAAAAAGCACTTAAATAAAATATATCATCATAAATAAAATATATCGCTAAAATGCTAAAAAATCATTAAAAATAAAAGATTGCCAAAGAACTAAAAAAATCGCCAAAATGAAAAAAAAACACTTAAATAAAAATTTCATCAAAAATAATATAAATCATTAAAATGCACAAAAATCACCTAAAGTAAAAGATCACCAAAAAAAAACTAAAAGCATCGCCAAAAATTAAGAAAAAATATTATCAAAAATAAAATAAATCGCTAAAATGCTAAAAAAATCACCAAGAGTAAGAAGAGATCGCAAAGAAACTAAATACAATGCCAAAACGAAAAAAAGCACTTAAATGAAAAATGTCATCAAAAATAAAATAAATCGCTAAAATGCAAATATTTCACCAAAAGTAAGTGATCGCCAAAAAAACGAAAAACATCGCCAAAAATAAATAAAAGATATTATCAAAAACAAAATAAATCGCTAAAATTAAAAATAACACCAAAAGTAAAAAATCGCCCAAAATAAACTAAAAAAAAAATCGCCAATAATCGGTGTAACTTTAATGCGTATATGTGTTGTAAAATCAAAACCAAAATCGCAAGAACCGAAAAAAATCGCCAAAAACGAATTTAAGCAAAATTTAAAACAAAATCTTCAATATTAAAAAAATTGCCAAAAATCGTATAAAAAGACTTGAATTAATCATCATAAATAAAATAAATTGCGAAAAATGCAAAAAAAAAACACCAAAAGTAAAAAATCTCCAAAAGTAAACTAAAAAAATCGCCAATAATCGGTTTAACTTTAATGTGTATATGTGTTGTAAAAACAAAAACAAAATCGCAAGAACCGAAAAAAATCGCCAAAAATTAAAACAAAAAACAAAAAAAAATCGCCTAAAATCGTAAAGAAGACTTAAAGTAAATTAATTGCCAAAAGTCAAAGATCGCCAAGAGATTAAAAAAATCGCCAATATGAAAAAAAGCACTTAAATAAAAAATATCACCAAAAATAATAAAAATCGCTCAAATGCAAATAAAAACACCAAAGGCAAAAGATCGCCCAAAAACTAAAAAATCGCTAAAAATTTAACAAATCGTTAGAACTAAAATGTGTATTATAAAAAAAACAGCCTAAAACCGAAAAAATATCGCCAAAACCAAAAAACGCCAATTTGAAAAAATTCAGTACAAAAAAAATCGCCAAAAAGAAACAAGCGCCTACGGAACCCTTCGTGTGCGAGTCAAAGTTGCATTTAACTGAATTTATTTTTCTTCACTTTAAAATTTTTACTCTCCCAGTTAATTTAGCGCCTCCACAAGTCCATAAATGTTACAAAAATTTTATATTTAATTATATGCTTTGCATAAATACATTACATTACCACAACCAGCCATTAATTTCTTTTTATAATCCCCATCCATTAATTTTATAAATGTGTGTGTGTGCAAGTTTATTACTTTTCCCTGGCATACAGATTTAGTCGGTTCTCTTTTTTTTTTTTTGCTCCTCAGCTGAGTTGGACCGCAGAAGTCAGACCAAAGCAACATTTCATTTCAACCACTACCATCATTAATTATGGTATCGAAAACGACATTGAGCTGAAGCTGAAGCTAATTACTTTCATTGGCATTTATTACATTTAGCCTGAGAAAACCAAAACCCAGCGAGAAGCCATAGCGCTCCCATTTGCTTGCTGGCTTTAATTCTATTGAAGACCGCATTAATGCTTCTCCTCTTTGCAATAAAATAATGTGTGTTTGGAAACACATTCGAGTGAGTGCGTGTGAGTGAGTGTATTGCTGTGTATCCTTTTACGGGAGAATTAAGATAATGTGTTATTTTATGTGTAAATTAATCTTTTGTGATTGTGTGCAAGTATATTGTTTAAATGTATGGGTTGCAGCAATAGCTGTTGCGGGATGCTTTAATAAATGCTTATTTGTATGAGATATTTTAGTTTAGTTTTAATAATGATATTAATGAATGCATTTAACTGCATTGGCAATAGTTTGGTCTTTGCTAATAGACGTAATCTAAAGTTTTAGTAATATAATTTATATGAAATAAACTAGAGTGATATGGATAAGTAAAGCGAATTAAATAATGTTAACCAAAAGCCGTTTGTTTTAGTTACACCATAACTGTCTGCAATATTGAAAAAGTTTTGCTCAAGGGAACCATTGAGCACCTTTTCCGCAGTCTTGTATATTTAAAAAAGAAATTAAGAGGCTTTGGTTTTTTTTTGTAATAAAAGTTTTAACGTGGAATATTTATGAGATAGAAAATCCTAATCAAAATTGGAATTTTTCCTGAAAAGTTATTTATATGGAAAATTTTCTTTCAAAACAAACTGTTTAGAAATATATTCATGGCCTGCTACGTAATTGCCCATTATAAGGCTTTTCTAATAAATTATGTATGAATAACAAAATTTATTTTACTCTTTACTTTGACATTTTATGATCAGATGATGTGCTTAAAGGACTTTTGTAAAATCTGTTAAATTAACATTTATCGGTCTTTCTCTAAAAATCTATTCGTTTTTTTCTACTCCATACACAAATAAAGGAAGTGGAAATAAATAAATTTTCTTTTAATTTCATTTTATATCTACCCGAGTATGTTTTTGCTCATTGTTGATCTAAATTTATAATGGAAAAAATTCCATTTGAATTTAAACCACATGAAAAAATGGAAACGTAAATATATAAAAATTTATTCTTCTAGTTTTTTATATCATGCTAAGGAAACTCTCAAGTAATTCAAGCACACGACAGCCTCTGGCAAGGTTCGTTTGTTTTTTTTTTTTGAATTTTTTTCTGCTCTTTGCAGTGATTAGTTTTTGTCATGAAAATAGCAAAAGAGAACAGCTCAGAGAACGTAGTAAAAGTAAATCAATTTTTATTTCAGTTTTTATATGTATGTACATATTTATATGATTTAGTAGTTGTTTTTTCTCATTATTTTTTGGCAAATAAATCATCGAAACTGAATTAAATTTTGTCCTTTAGCTCATGAATAAATTTCAAATTAAGGCGAAAAACTAACTACGAAGTGGAATATTTTCATCATACATTTTTTTATGCAGGAATCTCTGCCGGAGTCAAAACACATTTCTAAGCAAATATTGTGGAATAAATAAGACAGTGATAGTATGAAAATGTTCTCTTTTGATGCTGGCAAAACTTATGTATATATTTTTTTTACTATTAAGTGTAAGTCTACCAGATGCAAGGCACAAGGATTTCATCTCTGAAACTTGAACTAGTCCAGTAAATTCTAAATGAATTGAATCAATTGGGACTTTGACTATCACACGAAGTGCTCAGTATGGATACAACATATATAACTAATAACTACTATACGAACATTAGCCTATAAAATCAAATTTCCTACCTGATGTAGAAATGTTTGAAACTTTTTTCGGTTTTTGTTTTTTTTTTTCTTCTTTTTGACATGTTTTCTTCATGCTGGGTTTTATTTTTTTTTTTTTTTTTGTTCTAGCAACTTTTTGGTTTTTCGTTTCTTCTTTAATTTTGGTATTTTTTGGGTTCGACGATTTTCAATTATTAGTTTTTGCGGTTGTTTCCTTTTTGGCGATTTTGTCAGTTCATGGAACTTTTTGTGTTTTACATACATATTTTTAGTCTTAGCGATTTTTTTTTTTAATATTGGCGCTTTTTTCGTATTTGTTTTTTTTTCGTTTTTGGCCCTTTTTTTGTTTTGGCATTCTTTTTTCGTGTTGCCAATTTTTTTTTTTTCTTTACGCAATTCAATCGGTTTTTGGTGATTTATCGGTAATTTTTTTGGGTTTTGTATTTAAATTATTAGTTTTATCGCTTGTTTTTTGGCAAATTTTTGAGTTTTTAGCGATTTTTATTCTTGGCGATTTTTCTAGTTTGTCCCTTTTTTTCGTTTCAGTTTTTTTCGGTTTTTGGCTTTTTTCCTTTTTTGCCCAAATTGCCAAATTTTTCGGAGCTCTTTATCTGCTTAAGCAATTTTTTCGATATTTGGTGATTTTTGTCTGTTGTTTAGTTTTGTTATTTTTATCGGTTTGACGATTTTTTCTTTTTTTTAAGAAATTTTAATCATTTGTTTTAGCGGCTTTTCCTTTTGGCGAATGTTTGGATGATTTCGGATGTTTGGCGATTTTTTAGCGTTTTTGATGCTTGCAAAAGTTTGCAAGTTGTAAGATTTACATTCAATAAATAAATTAAAATAAAATTCAAGTGTCAATACATAATTGTCTGTATACTACATTAGGATTCCAAAATTTTTTTTTGCTGGTTTTAGAACCCCCATAAATTTTCTACTCTCATATAGTTGCTATTGGTCAAAAGCCTTGATGGTTCTTGAGAAAACAACCTATAACAGAGCGACAGACGGACAGACAGATAGACAGGCGAACAGACATACTGACAGCCAGACAGACGAAAATTTCAGCGAAAACAACAGGGTTGCTTTTCACCTTTGGTGTATGGAACCCTAAAAACCATACTCTGTAGAATAAAATTGTTTTCTGTCAACAATGTGGGACTGGCCGTCAATTGCTAAAACTATTTTAACTAATTATACTCTTAACAATGAAAAAAATTATAAAAGTAATAATAATTTTAATTTGATTCATTATGGTCACAATATTAGTTTTTGCTAATAAGCCAAACGAAAAGTTTCCTTTAATATTTTTATTACAAAAATTAAAAAAAGAAAACCAAACCAGAAACAGTGAGATACATGCACCATTTGCTTCAGTTTTTTTTTTTTTTTTGATCGTGAGTTTGTCTTAGCTTGCCTAGAAAATATTTCGATATCCTATCATCAGTTATTTTTTAATTTTCCTAAAAAAAAATTTTTTATATGCTTGAAAGTTGTTGAGAGTTTAATAAAAACTTTAATGTTCTACAAAAAATAATCGCCAAAACAAAATCCACTACAAGTGTCTATATATGGAAAAAAAAATTTATTATGCCTCCAAGTCTGATTTTAAAATAAAACTTTTTTTCATATCGTCAGTTTTTTTATTGGCTTCCTTAGGAAAATTGCTTCCTTTTATTTAAGACTGTTTGAGAATTATTAAACAAAAACTGTTTCTGCTAAATTATTTCGCTACATTTTCCGTATCCTGCTATTTTATTATACTAATAAATCTAATAATAATTGGCCTTTACTTACACACAGCCTAAAACCGTCATCAAAATCAATTGTGTGAAACTTCCAGCTTCAACAAGCCATAATTTACTTCTATAGGGTAACGTAATACAATCTCAGCAGAACTCTTCAAAATACATTCCATTTATATTTGTACACACACTCAAAGATAGAAAAATAATACTGCAAAATTATGCAATTTTTTTACTTACTCGTAATTGAAATGCAAAAACTTGTATGTGTGTAGATATGACTTTTAAATCTGAAAATATATTGCTGAAAATTCAGGAACATTATACCTTGTTTTATGTGAGCAAATGCTGTGGACCATAATAGATTTTTTTTTTTTGTATAAGATGACTGCAGTAATTCAATTCGCTTTAAACGATTTACATTTTTATAAAGCATATAAGAAAATAAATAATAGAGCCACACAAAAAAAGGCAAACAAAATGGGACTAAAAAGAGAAATATATATATATATGTATGTATGTATGTTTGTACACATGTATGTATGTCTATATTGTCATTATTTCGCTAGCAAAAAAAAAATTTCTTTGTTGACATTTTGCCGTAATAAGTATTTTTGAGGATAATCGTAAGAATTTTTCCATACTTTTTAATGTGTTTGTTATTATAATTTGCAAAAAAAAAGGAAGAAAGCTTAAATATTTAAGGACAAGATAAATGTTTTTGCAAAATTTATAGCTTTTAAGGTGCTGGTATTAAAGTATAAAGAAGCAGAGAGATTAAGAACGGAGAATTTGTAAAAAAAAAACATGTCACTTCGACCCACTTTAACTTTTAAAATTCCTACTGCAGAGAATCTCACTTTAATGGCGAGAGGGAAAAAGGAATCATTTGAAAGGTGCACACATTTTCATATCTGCCAGAAAAATTTAGTTGTGAAAAAAAAATTTGTTGCCATTTGGCAACGTGCAATATATTCCGAGTTATATGGACGCTAATTTTTTATCTATAACAACAAATAATAGAGCAACGACCTTTATAAGAAACAGACAGATTTTTCTTATTAATTTTGAAGAGAAATTATAAGTTTGAGAAAGAATCAGTTTGATTGAGTGCCGCAGACTGACTTTTTTTTAGGCAACCAAAGGAAATTTTTTACAATAATTAAGTTTTTATACACGAAGACGGGTTAATTATATCCTGATATTTTGAATGAAACACAGGTTTTTGGATAAAAAAAATCATTTAGTCTCCTTTGAGCTCTATAAACTTTGGCCATATTATTGAAATTTCAAAGTCTACTTAATAGAACTCCGTATTTTTAAATATTAAGTAAACGTGACATTTATCTCTAACACAATGGGACTGTTTGAAATTTAATTAGTAGCTTTGCAGAACACTATGTACGCCATGTGAAAATGGGAGAAACACTGGCCGAATTTGAAACCCATTTTAGGAAAATTTTGTATGAAAAGTTTGAAATAAAACATATTTGAAATTCATTTTATATTTTATGAATCTATAAAGTAATCGAAAATGCAAACTGATATAATTTTACTTTACATAAAGTGTTGTTTTTTTTTTTAAACAAAAAAAATTCTTTCCTTCCGCTTTGCTCAACATAAGTTGAATGAACATTATCGATAGATTGACATTTTAGACATAATACAAAAACTATAATATTTTGTTCAGTAGCAAATGGTTATTTAGCATTTTTGTACAATATTAACATGTTTTTTATATTTCCTTATATTTTAATTTTGTAAATGTCATGCATAATTAAAAAAAGGTTAACATTGATTTTATAATAAACATTGGACATGAAAATGGACAGGATAATAAATGAAAAATCAGTATTTGATGTTTGTCGTTATTTGCATTATATGCTCACAATTAGTGTTGTTAAATTATACGAGTTCATTAAATGTAAGAATAAAAATTTTTTTTATTTATTTTTCTTCTTATAGCGCATTTACAGCTGCACAAAATCTACTAGATCTTAAATAAAATCTTTATGAAAATCTCTACCATTTACATCATCTTTTTTTTAACATTTATCATGATTTTTTTATCCAAATCAAAACCCATTAACTGAAAAATTTCTAAAACTACAACCAAACAACTGCAATGTATCTAGTTCACACACCTTTTTAAAACGACCGTAGTTAATTCATTAATTTTTTTTATAAATATGTTATACAGGGTAGTAAAAATTAATACAAGTATTAGATTTTGATTAGATTTCCTACAAATTAACTGACAAAATACATTTTGTTTTGTATGGAAAATCTAGTAAAGAGCCGCGAGATTTAGCTTGAAATCTCGTAAGTACTAGATTTCGACATAATGTAAATGCCCTTTTATTTAAAATAGATATCAAATAAATTTTATTCATAAAAAATTATTCTGTTTTGTTAAGGTTATATAAAACTTTTTCTGTATGGAAAGCTGTTTTATAAATATTTTGTTAATAAAGAATATTTCTTTAGTATATTGCGAGCAGCTGGTTTAAAAATTGTTCTCTAAATAGGCCTGAAAAGGATTATTTACAATAATCGAATAATTCGTACTCGAACAACAAACCTTGCGAGAATAAATTTTATTTATGCATTCTGGTCTACAAGTATAAAATATTTATTTAGTTACAATACAAAATACATGTGTTTGCATGTTAAGATATGCACACTGAAAAATTTCATAATAAAATATAAGAAAACAAAGTTGAATAAACATTTTTACGGCCATGAGTTTGTTTCATATGTCTTTCATGTTAATTCAACATGATTTGCAGTAATCTTCAAAGAAAATTGTTTCCTTTTAAATAAACTTTATTTTGTGTTGATTTAACATTCCAGTACTGTTAAATTAAAATGAAGAATCATGTGGAATCAAAGTTGTTTTAAGTTGAAACAATGCAATGGTGCCCCTGTGCCTGAGTGGAAGCGATGCTATCCTCTCAGTCCAGAGGTCATGGGTTCTATTCCCGCCTTAGGCCCTGGGTGTTTTCTGCAGACAGGCTTATCGCTTCACGGGTTGTGTTTGTTTAAAAAAAATTATATAAAAAAAACATAATATGATGAACCACATTGAATCAAAGTTATTTGACGTTAAAATAACATGATTGTAATGTGATGTAGTCATTTTATTTTATTAATTGTTTAACTTAGGTAATTGTTTGTATTGGCTACCCCGACCAAAATTTCAACTCGAACTCATAGCGTGGTAGTCAACGGGCTTAGCTTTACAGCCACATCAACTTCAAATATTCCTTAGGTAAACGCTAAATAAGTATGATCATGAATCATGTTTTAATTCAACATGATTTAGTTGATCATTTAATATAAAATTTATCTGAAATTAAAGTTATAAAAAAACACACACTACACAATTGATCCTAGCACCCTTCATCTACAAGACTAGTTCACTGCCTACTAGCCATTAAGGAAGTTTTCGCTGGTAATGCAAAGTTTGTCGTCTATTTTCGAACATAAAAGCCAGCAATAACAGATTTAAAACTAGTCACATAACTGAGCAAAACTGTGCATTATACCTATGAACAAACAACTTATTATTTCTTATAAATTTTATATGATTTCTAATCAACATTTTTGCATGGTGATTTTACATTACTATTTTTTTCTGTGTGTATGCATAGTTTTATGTTATTTATTTTCTATTTGACATTTTGTGCTATGTCAACTGTAAGTTTTTCTGTAATCAAACATCAATGAAGATGATAATTACGAAACATCAATTTGATTAGAAACAACAGACAAACGCACATATTATATAAATTTTAGTACATGCAAACAAATATATTAGACATAACGTTTTTTAAAAAATTGTATTATTAAAAATTGAGTATAGACCACAATGAGCTACTGACTGCTGCAGTACAAAATATGGCGAAACTTTAACCATGAAAGAGTGCAATAATGAGAAGATTGTGACTAAATTTACTGAACCGAAATTAGCTAAATTTATCCAAACTATGCCATAGGGAGATAATTTTTTATATCATTCGTTTTAACCATATCCAAATTTGTTAACTGCTCAAGTCTTAACATATATATTTTTAGGTTCTTTGGCCCGAAACTAAGCTACTGGAATATATATAAAAATTAATATTTATATTGTTACGTTTTTATACTTTTAAAATTTTTTCTGTGGACTTGAAGACTTGCAAAAGAAAAAAAAAATTTAATTACTAATTAGGGTAAGGAATGACACTTCATTTACTAATTACACTTATCTAATAAAATCAAGAGCTTAAATACACACAACTTAAATCACTTAAATGGTTGACTACTGGTTGCCACGACGCCTTACGACTTCTACTGCACTATTGTATATACACGTGTTGAAGTTGGTTTTGAAGCAATACTCTCTCTCTGCTGTTCTTCACACAAGACTCACTCTTGTCAACTCTCACTATTTACACAACAATAATAACTTTACTTTTACATATTTTTGCTCGACTGTCAACTGCTTTCAACTCAGGTTTACTCTGTCATTACAATAATGAACTGATTTCTTAATAGAAAACTCTGCACAATAAACAACTGACTTTATATTAGACTGACCAGTAGACGCATCGCCTTTTTAAACTTCACACAAGGCTTCCAGAATGTGTTAGCAACGTCTAGAAAATCTCAGCAGCGTCTCAAATACTTGCCTTCATGTATTAACTATCTATGAATGTGCGTATAAACATCATTAAAGAAGCAATTTATGATTTTTGTTTGCTGGTGTATCTTTTGTTATTATTTTTGCTTACCAAATGTCTGTTTTATGAAAAGATTTGTATTTATTATTCAAAATTATTTAATATCGTGCCTACCATGTCAAACTATCAAATATGCAAATTTGTACTTTTCACAAGAGTGCAAAGTAAGTATAAAGTCGGCATATTCCTAAAAGTACTAGGCTTAAAATATTTCTTATTCTATAATCTATCATTTTTGAGATTTCATCATTTCAAAACGAAACATATCTTAGAAATCAGGGTACCAAGGTAACGAATCTAAAAACCACATTTTGCATATTGGATAGTTTGGCATGGTAGGGACAATATCATGACTTCAGATACTTTAGTGCAATTTCAATATAATATCCTTTAGGTAAGATATCTATAGGCCTTTATCTTAAACTCCCTTCAGAAATCGTGAAGCGATTGTAAACGCTTTACCTCTTAAATATCTAGATCATGCTGAAATCTCCAGACAAAAATTTAAATATATACGAGCAAATAAGCACTTATCACGCTGAATTCATGAAATATTTCAAACTGAAGTACACGAAAGATGAACTCGCAGTACAAAATGTGACAATGATTGTGTTAAAAATTCGCCTGTATATGTTACATGTTTTATTTTTTATTTTTATTTTTGGGGTATAAATTTATTTTTTATTATATTATTTCCTTTACTTTCCTTTGCTGATTCAAAGCAAAAGTGTATTTGTGCATGACAATAATTTATATAGCTGTCCACTCGTGCAACTGTTTCACAGTTCTCTAGTGCTCCAGCCAAACAACAAATTCATCAACACCATCATATTTTACTGAATGCAATTTAATGGTATTGAGATAAATTTTTTACAACAAATGAATGCAAGCAAGATGAACTGAAAACAACAACAACATCATCACTATGAAATAAAAATCAACTCTAGCGCTCCAGCTCCAATTTAATATAAATAAATTTTTTTTTATCCATTCAACACCTACTTTTCAGTTATTTTCTCATTTGAATTGTTTTTCTGTTTATTTCCCTTCAACAGCATTACACTCAAGAGCTGATGCGATTTTAACTCGAAGCCGTATCCATTAGCACAAGACTGCAAAATAATAGCTATAGCGAAATATGTTGAATGCTGTGCAATGAAATTTTATGCAAAATTTTCCTAATGATTTAATTTGAATTAGAGAACAAGTTTATGTGAAATTGAGGATGTAGTAAAAGAGAGAGAGAAAAAAAAACAAAACAAGTTAAATGCAAATTAACTTTTCTATTTCATAATGAAAAACTTTATACAATCAAGCATTAATCGTCCGATAATAACAACTGAGGACTTTTGGTGTGCAGCAGAGTTAGGGATGAACAGGAAATTTAAATTTATTCATTCACTCTCCCCCGAAATTTTGCATAAAATTTTCAAATAAAAACCATAGGGTGGGTCAGTTTACAATTACTGCTGAAACTGTCTTGCGGTAAATGAATGAGTCAATAAAATAATGTGGTTAATAGTTTAGAAATGTAAGCTTAGTTTAATGTAAATAAGAGCTTAAGAAACATGCGGCATTAAGATTAACACGAATTACAAGTAAACTAGAATTAATGAATAAAAGTGGTTGAGTGATAGCAATGCTAGCCTGTCAATCCAGAGGTGGTTTTCTGCAGACAAGCTAATCGCTTTGCATATTGTTTTGATAGCAAAAGGAGAGGAGGGAACATTCTATAATAATTTCAGTAAAGTGTGACTTTGATTCGCACACGAAGGATTCCGTAGGGCGCTTGTTTCTTTTCCCGATTATCTGGTTTTTGGCGATTTTTAGTTTAGGGCGATTTTTAAATTTAGATGCTTTTTTAGTTTTGCTGGTTTTGTTTTTTTTTTTGACGTTTTACAATGCCTATTTCAAGTTTGAGAGAATTTTTAGATTTTGGAGTTCTATTTTATTTTGGCGATTTTTTCTGTTTTTTTTGGAGTTTTAAGATTTTTGGAGATTTTTTAAGTTTTGATGTTTTTTTAGGGTTCCATACACTAAAGCTGAAAAGCACTCTATTGTTTTCGCTACGCTGTCCATCTGTCTGTCTATCGGTCTGTCCGTCACACAACCGTAAGAGCTACGTACCTGAAATTTGGACAGGGTATAAAGAACTTTGGCCGCTACACCAACAAATACATGGGAGTTAAAAATTAATGGGTGTTCCAAAACGAGCAATGAAAAATTTTAAAATCCCATGTAATATACGAGTACATACAATTATATGTACATATATATATAGACAGTTGAAATTTGTAAAGTTCGTGTATTTTTATACAGAATAAACCCAAAAATTTTAAAAATCTTAATTAAAGGGTGTTAGGTTAGGTTAGGTTAGGTTAGCAGTCTGCTGGTAAGGAAAGGTGAAATTTAGAGTCCAGCTCACTTGGGTCCAATACAATGATCCCTTTGTGTTACCTGTTAGTTGAAGAGAAGATAGTCAGAGAGGATGATAGGGAAGGGATAGTGATAGAGAAGACAAGTGGTGAAGGAAGATGGAGGAAAGCTTCATTCTTTTACAACTCTGCTTTTTTGCACGCTTTTTTTTATAATGCAGTGTTGCAGCGCCTTCTGGTGTTAAATGAGGCGTATGAAATTTTGAAGCTGTGTTTAGTAGCTATTTTATTAGTTATTTTACTTCGCCAATGATTCTGCTACACAACGAAGGAGGGCGCTCTGATGTTACATTAGGATTAGTATCTGATGATGCAGGTGTAGTTTTTAGTGACCAGTCCTTATGCCTGCATCACTACAACTTTTCCCACAACAACTGATTCAAATAATTAAAGGGTGTGCTATTAGTTAATTTAATTTTGCCTATGTAATTTTGACAAATTGCTGTATCTTGAAAATCTTTTGACATTTACAAAAACGGTAAAACTAAAAATCCCTAAATTATAAAATCCGAACCGAAACCGAAAAAAATCGTCGAAAACCAAAAAAAATGCAAAAACGAAAAAAAAGCGCCAAATTAAAAAAAATTCCAAACTAAAACAAATCGCTAAAACCGAAAAAATCGCACAATGAAAAAATACCAAAATTAAAAAAAATCGCCAAAATGAAAAAAACACCAAAAATCGAAAAAACCACAAAAACGAAAAAAACGATAAAAAGCGCCAAAACTAAAAAAATCACCAAAATCGAAAAACAAATAAACTAAAAAAAGCCATAATAAAAAAACGCTCAAACCTGAAAAAATCTCAAAAACGAAAAAATTTCAAAACTACGAGTATATATTATTAAGGCTAAAGTTCGTATATTCCTAAATATTTAGTGTCGTACGGAACCCTTCGTGCACGAGTCAAAGTTGCTCTTTTTTGAATTTATTATTTTTCGCGATTTTTTTTTTTTGTTTTGGCAATTTTTTCGGTTTTTGACGATTTTTTCTATTTTGGCGTTTTTTTAATTTTTTTTTCTACTTTTGGTGATTTATTTTTCTTCTAGGTATTTGTTTTATTTTTGGTAGTATTTTTTATTTATGTGCTTTTTTCATGTTGGCGATTTCAGCGTTTTTTTTTAATTTTGGAATTTTTTAATTTCGGCGTTTTTGAAAATATAAAGAGTTTGCTACTGAAAGAAAACCCTTGAAGTTTGTTTTTTTTAGTATTAATTGGTGTAGTCTGCATTTTTACACTAACTTTGAAAATTTGAAGTTATCTCTAGGTATATTACATTCGGATTTCAAAATTTACAATTTTATTTTAATCTTAAAACACAAAATATAAACTTATGTGTCAAGTAACTCATCCTGCAAATGTTTATCGTACATTCGCTGACACGTACACATCAGCGTCTTTTTATATATTTAACAAAATTTTCTTACATGGGCACATGTAAAAATCTCTAAATTTTCTACAAAAAGTAACAGTATGAAAATTTTTAAACTTCCATGGTTTTTAGAAATTCTGCTTAAATTTAGAAAAATATGGAATAATTATTTCATAAATATTAGCCGCATAAAATTTTCAAACAATTTCTTACTTGTTATCTAAACTCAACTTGACAGCTTCTGCTCTCTCTCCCTGTCTCTCTCTCTCTCTCTCTCTGTCTTTCTAATTTGGTCATATTTAAAATTTTGTAGCAAAAGAACTCAAATATGTGTACGTGTATGTGTATACTTTTTTATGATTTAGAAAGCAAGAAAATTTAAAATTTAATTTTTAAATTTTGACTTAAGAGCTGCTTAAATATAATTGACTTAAACTATATGTATAACTTTCTTGTATAATTTACATAAAAAAAATTGTTTAAACTCTATAAAAAAGTCATTATAAATTAAGTCCTTTTTAATAATTCAATATTCAAGATTGTAAAAAGCGCAATTCATAAAATAATATACCCTCCATCCAAGTTAAAATAAAGACTGCAACAATTGTCCGTCCATAGAAATAATGATTAACGAAACACATTAATGTTAATAATTATTTGAATTAATGGAGCATAATAATTTCACTTTAATAATTTTATTTATGGGATGTTACTTAAAGTGCAGAAACTTTTGCAGATACAAATAAAGATGCGGCGGAGTTGACCCCAAACACACAAACAGTGCTCTGTGTGTACTCGTACTTCATTCAAATTCATATGAATGTTGCAAATTGTAAACTATAATAAATAGCATTTATGTGAATGTATGTAAGTGTGTGCTTGTGTGTGAGTACTGTATGAATGGCTTGAGTTAAATTGTAGAACATAAACTTTTCGCAACTAACGTACACAGAAATCAATATTTCGTTAATCAACACATTTAATTGAAAAAAAAAATTTATAAAAATCATTTAAAATTCTTATAGTGTCAAATAAAGTCTTTAATCAAATAATTTTTTAAGCAAAATTTAAATTTGGCTCAACCAAATTTTTATGCAAAACTTGAATTCATTCAATTAAATTTTTAATTAAACTGTTAATCAGTTAAACTTTCTAACAAAAGTTTAGTTGGCTCGGTTAAATTTTTAAATGATTTTTTCTATATTTTCCGTTCACTAAAGATATTACCTAGAGAACAAATTTTGTATATAATTAAAACAGTTTCTCTTTGTTTTAATTTTTTGTGATTTAATATTTTTTTTTTTTTTTTTTTAATAAATAAGTAGATTTTATTTTCGGTTTTGTTTAGGTAAAACGTCCATATCCCATCTAAGATGACTTAATAAGCACTATCATTATGTTAAGAGACAATGTGTGCTACTGGGCTTTTTTAAGAAAAGTAACACTCAAGCAATTAATAATCCTACCAATTTACATACTTGCATGTGGAGAAAAAATTTTATTCGGAAATTTTCACATTTGGAATTCATGATAAGGCTGATTGTCTTATCAATTACAGCTTTTCATTGCTCAAACAAAATACTTTAATTCGTTTGATAAATTCAGTAAAAACAAAAACTTATGCCATTATTCTAACTTTAAATTAAAATAATTCACTTTTTAGCTAATTTTTAATTATTATTGTTCGAACTTCATTTGTTTCTATATTTATGATTTGATCAGGCTAAAGTTCGTATCGCTTTGTAAGCCAAATTACATGTGATAACTATTAAAGAACAAATAACACCAAAGTTAGTTGTAAATATTCTGACAAAGAACAAACGATAATGGCAAGACTGTTGTAAATTTAGAGATGATAAAAATGAGCTTTCGTTAGAAAAAAAGCTTTCAGCAAATTGTAATACGATGAATCAAAACAATTCACATATTCCATTTGCAATAAAAATTGATTATATAAAGCAGAAATCTACATCAACTGACACCAAACACAGTGGACCAAACACAAAATAACGCTGATGATGAAGGTTTAGTGGACTTCGAAAACAGCCGGTTGTTCCGTTCTACTACGTATTTGTCAGAATATTTACAACTAATAATTATCAAATTTAATTTTCTTACAAAGCGATACGAACTTTAGCCTGATCAAATCATAAATAATTCACAATATGTAAAATATTTTGATGAGGGTATTCCTAAAGAATTATTAACGAACCTTGTATGAAAAAAAACCCGGTTTAAAGTATGAATTAACTTTAAAAATCATTTATGAGTACCTGTGTGAAAGCTTTTTTTTAGTAAAACGCAAGGCTAAGCGTTGAAATAATTTTTTGCGCATTTTGTTTTTTAATTTAAATTTGTTCCATAAAAAACTTGTCAAAGCCTCATTTTGTAACGCGTTTTACAAAATGAGGCGCCCTAAGTAAATAAGGAACAAATGCATTATTTTCAGCTTAACAAATCAAACGTTAAGCAAAAGCCAAAAGCCAATGGCAGCATATTACAACGCTGTTTTAACTGTTCGCAGTCGCTACAAGTTTACATGATAAACTGATACGTAAACACACACACGCACATGCATGCATAGCAGCTTAAAAACATTTAATAAAATTTTACGCATAATGAAGGGACTTTTAATGGCCATAAGAGGATATTACTCACACGTACACAAACAGACACATACACATAAACATATATATTATAAATGTCTCTTTATATATATGCCAGTGTAATTGTAGTCATGTGTACTCCTATAGCGTATGCAGCCATGTAAAAACACTTTACAATTAGTTTTGAATTTTACAAAAATCTATTTTGCTTTTGAAGAATTTTTAATCAAGACTCAATTTTTCAATCGAGGCCAAGTTGAGTATTTTTCAATTCTTGTTTAGCAACAAGCATCCCGTTATTTCTTTTGCATCCAAAAAGAAACTGACAGAATATTATAAAGTTCTTTAGTATTATGAAAAATATTGGAAAGTAATGGCACAGAAAAAAGTATTCACCAATTAATGTTTTCAATTAATAATTTAATTGATTCAATTAAATTTTTAATTGTATTAATTAATTTGAGTGGAAAAACTTAATTGATATTATCAAATTGTTTATAGGTGAAAATTTAATTAATTTTTTAATTAATATTACAAATATTTTAATTAATATTACAAACTCATTCATATTACTTTTTTGTGTGGTGATTAACACCATGTAAAAAAGATGTACATATAATTTTGAATGGTTTGATGTTTAAACAATGCCAGAGAGTAATATTGACGATAATCTAAGAAAAAATGTGTTTTGCAAATTTGTCTCCTACAACATTTTTCGCGGCTTGGTTCAACTTTATAAATTTTAAGTATAAATAATTAAGGAGAACTTGTATATCCAAATCTGTATCTTTACATAAATTTGCTACTGGTTTATTCTAAGGTCAAATCATCTTATTTATTTTTTTAGAGCAGTTTCTCATTTCAGTTAACGATATGTGTGTAACATTAATCTACATATAGAAAATGAGCATTTTTATTACACATATACTGTATTTACAAAACCCACATGCATGCATGTTTATGCATGCACTAATATACTTTTATACAAATGTGTATTATTAAATTTGCATAATGTACGATTTTTGTCTTTATGCAATATTGTGGTAAATTACATTGCAAAATAATTGTTCCTGGTTATGTTTGTGTACATAGACAAAAAAAAAAGTCGTAAGTACTCATATGCTCGTATAAACATACATTTCGAGTATTTAGCTTTGTGTGAGATTTTATGAAATGAAATCATATCTTAAGACTTTCATCAGAAAGAAGTTGAGTAATTTTTTTGCCATTGCTTTGCATTGTTAAACATAAATTTAGCTCATATCTCTATTTTCACGCCAAACACTTCGGCTGAATTTAAAGAAGGACTATTTATTGCTTCACAAGCTTTTCTTTATCAAAGAAAAAAAAATTAAATTCAAGGTATCAAAATATTTACAATTATAAAATATGTTTTAATATAATTATGTTTTAAATACATAAGCCATTTGAGCCATTATTGTTATGGTTAAACATAAATTATACCATTTAATTAATGGTTATGTTGTATTTTCAATTTGGTAGCTCCTCACAAAGCACAATGGGGCTAGTAGTGAAAATACTTGTAGCACGGTAGAACACAAACATATATAAGAAGATTTGTATGACTGATTTTAGTAGAAAAGATCAAAAGAATAATAAAAAAATGTTTAGACCAGCCTTATTATAGGAAATATGTGAGAGTGTCGCACATGAGAGTATCTGATGTGAAAACCCTGAAAATCGCCTAAAATGCTTTATCTATGATAACCCGCAGCTACGTACCTGCACGTGACAAGTGAAGACTTTTGGAAAAACACATGTACTGGACAGTATAGGTTCGCTAACGCTACCAAGGGGTAATACGAGCCTGTACTCAGTTTAGCTAGCTTGGTGACCAATTTTTTTCAGGAGCCGCCAAAGATTTCGAAAATCTGTTTGACCTCAAAAAATGGTATCATCAGGTTTTGGCCAACAGCTTATTCAGACTCGATGATACTATCTATTTAACTTTAAATGACAATAATGTAATTTTAGTTTTTTCTTGCAAAGCTTAAGCGCACAGATTTCGTTTGCTCCCTCTGTAGTTTTTCCAGCGAAGGGTTAGTTGAGAAGTTAAAAAAATATGTGTTTTTTGCACGCGTTTTTTTACATAATTAAATCGCAAAATAATTAATTAAATTAATGAAATACCATGACGTTAACTTACAACTAACTTTAACTTTTTACACAAGACTATCCTTTTAGCAGAGGCATCACCATTTTTATACGTAACATACATAAATATTCCAGAAGAATATTAGCAAGATTTAGAAAATTTCAGCTTATCCAACAGCCTCTCAGTATTAGCTGTAGATCACGTCATTAGTCATGTTTTAGACTCTGCAGTTTTTCTTGAAGCAGTTCTCTTCAATTCTCTTTTAAAACTGCTAGTTTGTTTACACACATAAGGTTTATTGTTCAATTTTCCTATTGTTTTAATGCAGCGAATGAAATAGCAAAAGATAATTGAAGAAACTTTTCGGTACAAGCAAGTATGTACCACTCTTCTTTCTACCTTTTTCACACTCCCATAAGCTCAGACTTGCTTCGAGAAAACGGCCGAGTCTACAACATGACTTGGTTTGTATTACAACTCGTTCGGTTGGTTTGTATGTATGTATATATATTAACAACAGAATGTCAATGTAGAAGCATTAAAGTTGTTGTTGCTTGTGTATTTTATCTGCATTGGCTTGCGTGTTTATGTAGTTGTATATTTCTTAAAAATCAGAATGTACAAATATACTAACAAAATAGTTGTTGTTATGCTTTGAATATTTACTTCAACATCGTGTTGTATGTTTGTGTGCTTGTATATTTGCATGCATTTCGTGTCTTACACGAGGTATGGCACTACATATTAGTTTTCTTAAAACTTAATTTGCACAACTATAACAAATGCAAAAGTCTTGCTATTATTTATGGAAATTTTTTGTATCCCACCAGCCATTTCTTAACATTTAATACTTCTAAAAGGTTAATTCAAATTGTGAGCATTACACTTTCTTGTGATAAAATTTGTATTAAGATTGCATTTACATAAATACAGATAAACTTATTTCCACTGTCGGCAATCTCATTACTATCATTATTGTAATAAATTATTCAAATTGTTTAATGTTGTGTGTATTGAAATATGTTGCATTAATATTCGCAGCAAAATGTTATACAAACATAGTTGAAAAATTCTTTAAATTTGTAATTTATACATGCAAAAATAATTATAAACCTGATAGCGCAAATTAATTTATGAAAGTATTTTTTTATATTAAGCACATTTTTATTACAAAATAGACTCCCGCTTTCTATAGACGATGCACCAATATACTCAAAATGGATCGGATATGCGGCTTCCCTTAAGCAAAGATGTGCTGTGATGACTTTTCTGTAAGAAAAGTACACTGTGCTTCGATCTTTCTGCAAGAAAATTGTGCTTTGTGTTGAGTTTTTATACAAAAAGTTTGTTGTGGTCACACAGCAGACTTTTCTATAAGAAAATTGAGTTTTGTTTTTACAGCCGGGTTTTATATAAAAACTGTCCTGTGATGTTACAGTCTACCCTATTTTTTAAACAATTTCCTGCAGTCGACTACAGCAAAAAAATAATATTCTATTTCTTTTTATTTATTTATTAAATTATTATAAAAGCTTGCTGTGACGACACAGTCAAGTTAAAGAAACTCTATTGCAATTATTCTCAAGCCTGACTCTTAAATTTACAAATTTTAGCTCACAAAATATAAAAAAATTTCGCCGGTAGTCGTTACTTTTCACCATACAACACGCGAAATTCTAAAGGAATACAAAAGAAAGGAAATGATATGAGAAATTCATACAAGTGTGCTGTAAATGAAGTGCATGTACAACATAAAATATAGAGATACAATTTAAAAATCATACCAATGGGAATTTGCTTCCTCATCGATGTTACATTTTTGTTTAAAACTTTCTTCCTGATTGAAATGAAACCCATGTAATACAACCAGTAATATTTACTACAATGACAAGAAGGAAAAAAGAAAATAAGCACAACTACGACATGACATTCTACTGATTGCATCAATTGAAGCTTAGTTTAATGCGACGACACCACAAACAACGCTGGCAACTGCCACAACAGCAAAAAAAAAAAGAATAAAAAAATATTTAAAGAAAGAAGAATTTTTGTCAAATAAAAATAACAGCTCACGTATGTACATCCGGTTGCTTCATCAACAGTGTCCTCATCATCATCAAGAGCCCCGCCAACTTTATATCCAACTTTGCTTTCATTATTTTGTTTCCACTTTTTGTTTCGTTAAATTTTCTACCCCTCGCCCCAGCACAACCCCTTTGACCGTCAGCTACAGGAATGTAGTCTTTTATATTGAATGTTTACAATAACGTCGTTCCACAAAAAAAAGTTATATAAAATTTATTTATTTCTTTATGTTGTGTACATTTTTTTTTTTTGTGATAAAAAAATAAGTTTCATTTCAAATGTTTATAAAACATCTTGAACAAATACAAGAATTTTTTTTCGAGTTTAAGCGAATTAAAGTAAATCAAATTAGAAATTAGTGAAATAGTTTGAGAATTTTTTGTTTTTTTATATATCCTTCAACAAAAATGGTAAAGGATATATATATGTTTGTCATTCCGTGTGCAAGTTCTACTATATTAATATGCGACACATAAAGTGTATATATTCTTGGTCCTTATGAAGAAGGAAGCCGAACAAGTGATGTCCGTCTGTCCGTTCGTCCATTTGTCTGTCTTTACGGGAAATCGATTTTCCAAAGCTCCCAGAAAAGCTAGAGACTTTGATATTGAATTGGGGTATCAGAAATGGTCCGAAATAGATTTGTACTGAAAATTAAGTTTCAGAGCTGGAAAGTTTAAACTTTTTTTTGCCAAATAAAACTAACTAGCTGAAACTAATTTTTTAGAATTAAATTGTTATTGGAAATCAGAAAATATAGGGAGCACGGAGTATTGGAGACAGTAGAACATCTAGTCCGGCTCTAAGCCGCACTAGATTTGACTGTCTTGGTGATCACACTTTTCGAAGTCTTGAACTTGTATCGGGAATGGAAATGTGTAGACTGCTAAAGTTTGTTAAATCTGTGTGGAAGTCATTCGATACAGGCAGCACGAACTAGGCTGCCATACTTACAGGTTTCTTGTCATCTGCTGGTATCGCTAAGGATCAGTACTGGTCTATGCGAGGTCCCTGACCAACCAGACTAACCTAACCTAACCTAGCCTTATTGAAAATCAAAATAAAAAATCAAAAAGATGATTTCAGGGTTGGAAAAATGAATATTATTATAATTTTTTTTTTTTTTTTTGTATCTAACAATAACTTACTATAACAATTTTTTTCCTTTTCTCTATAAATTAAACAAGTTTTATATTTAAAGATAAATATTTTGCTTCCAGAGTTGGAAAAATTAAATTTTTCTTTTGTATATAAATGTAAACAGGTCAATTTAATTTTTTCTTTTTCTTTAGAAATTAAAAATAATTAATGTCTTAGAAAGAACATTTAGGCTTACAGAATAAGAAAAATAAAAAACACAGCTCCAGAGCTGGAAAACTTTTTCGTACATAAAAGTAATTAAATAAATTTTTTTTTTCTTTGTTAGTTAAATAATTATTTTCTATACTAAAGAAACCCTCCAGCTATATACTTTAAAAAGTATATAGCTGCAGGGTTGGGAAATTGAAACTTTTTTTAGTATATAAATTAAACTAAATAAGAATATTTTTTTTTTTTGCTTTTTCATTAGACATATTTTATATATTAGAAAGGTCTTTACTCAACTTTTGCATGAAAATCTAATTTCACCATAAACATTGGCACTCATTAGTATTACGAAGCTTTGTGATATGTTGCGTATTGTGCGCAAATGGTGTGTAATTAGTTATAGTTGCTTGCCGATGTTTCAAAATAGAAATTTATTTAAGTAACATTATGAATAGTTATTTAATTCACTTTTCGATAACGTAATCAATATGGTAAGAGCTGGCAAAATTTTTAATTTGTATATACATATGAATATGGTGAATAAATTCCCATTAGTAAGTGCTGATCTCTATTTAAGTCATCTCTAATTAATTTCTCTTCATGTTATTTAAAATAAAATATACATATTAAAACTGTAAAGAAAATCTTAAATACAAAGTGCAGAATAAAATATTCAGCCATTGCTTATGTCGAAAATAAAATCTTTGAATCAAATTCTTTAATCAAAAAATACCCACAGGTTACTTACTATAAATTGTACTAAAGTAAAATATAAATCATGTATTTTTTCACTTATGTAAGTATGTATGTATATACTTCATACGTTAATTAATTCACTTTAAAAAATTCATTAAAAATGTGTTGACGTATGTTTGATATTCAAACTGTAAGCGGCAAAACAGCAAAAAGCATGCTGACTACCCCGCGATGAGTTCTAGCTCAAATCTTGGCGAATAAAGCCGCCGCCAAACTTTTTATAATAACATTTTTCTGATGCTTGAGCAAATGCACACAATAACTTAAATAACTTAAATAAATAATAAATAATAAAACAAAGACAATATTTAACTGAATTCATGTTGTTTCAACGCGAAGTAACTTTGACTCAACACATGGTTCTTTATGTAATTTCCGTAACAAGTTGACGTTATTTAAATTTAAAACAACTTTGACTCAACATGATGCTTAATTTTAATATAACAGTACTGGAATGTTAAATCAACATGAAATAAAGTTATTTCAAAATAAAAAACTTTCTTTGAAGGTTACTGTAAATCATGTTGAATTAACATGAAACACATGTGAAACAAAATTATTGACGAAAAAGTTTTAATTAATCTGGTTTTTGCAGATTTTAATAAAAAAATTTTCTTAGGTAAGTATATACTTCATACATGCGTCGGTGATGGGTATATTAGATTCGTTACAGCCGAACATGTCACTTTTACTTGTTCTATTATATAGCTATATAAAAAAGAAATCTTCTTGATTGCTTAAAAAGTGCAGCTAAGAAACAATATTTATTGACCAACAACAGTAAAACTACGTTCAATTTTATTGCATTGCTTTGAATCACATTTCTTTAATATTTGATAACAAAGTAATTTTTTTTTTTTTTTTTTGCTAAGCCAGTATAAGTTTAATGTGGGATTTCGGTTTACAGTCTGTTAAACCATTTATAGTTAGCTAATTGTATTGAAGTTTTAAGTTCCAAGAAGAAATAACAAATTGTACTATATCATTTGTTTTCAATATAAAATTTGGGGAAAATTATAATGAAGCTATATAAATCAAGTTACCTAATCAATAAACTTTTATTAATTAATTTTATTATTGTTATTTAATTTTATTTAACGCACATACATGTGTACATATGTATGACTAGGAAATATCAAATCAAATAAATCATTAATGACTTGGTTACAAACAAAAGTTTTCTGGTAAAACTAATTTACAAATGAATAACATGAGTTCCAAACAAATAGTTCTATACTTTCCTTAAGTTTGTCATTCAAACATGAAACCTAATATTATGACTTACTTTTTTCTATGTAATATTGGGCAGTTGCTGCTGGCGCTGTAACTGCGGTCCTTGGGGACACTAATTTCAGTTTTCGTCTTCTTTTCGTAATTTACTTAAAAGTATAAGAAAAATGTAATGAAATTAAATAAAAAGAAGATGGCAGCAAAACAACCTGCTAAAGTTTTTCCCATGCACATTGTGTTGCCTTAGTGATGATGCTGATGACAACTACGACGATGGCAACGACAAAGGAAATAATAGCAATGAAGGACATACTTTCTTTTATTTATTTCTCGTTGTTTTTTTTCTCGCATAGTCAGTATTTTAGCAATAACATTGAAAACGTGATTAGGGCCAGAGAGCAAAAGGTTTGCTTTTTTTAGTTTATTCTGTATTTTTTTCCAATGGCCATGCTTTTTTATTAGAAAATTTTGAAGACTGAACAAATAATTCAACAGTATCGGTTGAATTAAGAAGGAAAAAAACAATATATAGACATTTAAAAATTAATATATTGTTATAAGCACAATTCGTTTGTAGAAACAGAAAAATAGTTATAACATTTATTTGAAATTTATTTTTAAATTTAATAAATAGTTAATCTGATTTAGTAAATGTTTCATTTGGAACAAAATAAAAATAAATATTTTTCAACAAAATTTATTTGCTGGCCTTACAAAATTTGATTAAACGATTAGATCGAAAATCATTAGAACAATTCGTTTGAATTTACAAATTCATTTATTGATATTGAAAGAAAATTTAGGAAAATTATTTGATCTAATTTCATAAATGCTTTCATTTATATTTGGGTTTTCTTTTATGGAGTAAATGAACTTTTTTTCATTGTTTTTTTGGTAAAAAAAAATTAGATAGATACATTCGACTTGTCGCACACTTGTCAAAACAAAAAAAAATTAAAATTTCTCTTTCCGCAAAACTACCTTTTTCTGATTTATAACGTTGTTCAAGTAAATTAACGAACGATATCAGGTATTGAAACACTCAAATTTGTTTTCCTCTTCCCCTCTTTAAAAGTTATGTTTTATATCCCTTTGCCTTCTTGCAGCCTCAGCCTCTCCATCACTTCGTAATCCTACAGAATCATTACTGTTGCAACTGCATCAATATCGCAATTACTCGCTTAAACATTGAAAATGTCATTAAATGTTTTCAAAGTGCAACAATTGCTTACAAGCCATTATAATTGCTTGACATATACCACACGTGTAATCTCATTAAAATCCAATAAGTTAAAATATTTTCATTTTCATTATGGCACGGCACATGTAATTTGAAAATATATGTTTGTATAATCATAAGTCCATACATATGTACATGTGATGCATGTTCAAAAATAATCGTTGAAAGTAATAGCAATTTACAAGTAAAAATATGACAGATAAAAAGATGAGCTCACCACCTTACGGTTAAGCAATATTTCAGGAAAGACAAAGCAAAAATTCTGGGAGGAGACATTTATTTCTTGCAGAAATAATATTGAAATTCTTTGGAAAAAAACAAATGCTTTGTCTCTTTCACCTTTCATGGATATAATAATAAAAAAAACCTTTCAAATTAAAACCTGCATCTTTAGCGATGTTTCGGCTTATATAGTTTATTGAAATGTTTTATCTGAATAAATGGAACAGTATGATTTGTTTTAAAAAATCAAAATTATGTATAAAGAAAACTTTGTTGAGCTAAATCACGAGTTATTTCAAAGTTGACAAATTCTTATCTTAAGACTTGGATGGAACTCGTTCAGTTGTTCATTCTGGGCATAAGCCGATGATCATACTTATGACGCAATTTACACCGTGTCTTTTCTGCTTGCCTGTGCAGGCAGGCTTTTTTTAGTTTGTTGGTGAGAGGGGGTGAGTAGCTTTCGGGGTAAAACAAAAGGCACGAAATGAAAATTTGAGGGAATTTATGACATTTTGCTTTGCCTTTTTCGTACTCTCAGCATTAAGCGTTTATATAAATGCCAAAAAGGTATGAAGAAAAAAGGCTTAATGCAAATGTGCGTGACTTTTCCTAAGGAGCTTAAAAGAAAATTGTCAAAACAGGGCAGGCTGAAGTGCCTGAAGTGTGAAATGGCTCTATGAACAAAGTACTTTATTTTAGACGCAAACCTATAATTGAATCAAATAAAATTGGATCGAACTCATTCATTCAGTCGTTTTTAATATAAACTTACATTAGTTTGATCATTATTTTACATGAGTTTGAACCTTGTTTTGTGTCAAAAACGAGCCGCTGAAAGAGTTCGATACAAGTCTAGTATGTTAAATCAGGTTGGGTTTGAGCTGAGTGCAACTCATTCAGCCGTTCATTTTAGACATTAACCTATAATCATAGAAGCAATTCATAGAATCTATAATGATGTATATACGCACACACATAGTTAATTCATTTACTAATGACGCAACTAAAAATAAGCATTGGAGATACTGCTGAGATTGTTTAGACGTTGCTGTCACATTCTGGAAGCCTTGTGTGAAATATAGGAAAGGCGATGCATCTGCTGGCAGTCTATCATAAAGTTAGTCTGTAAAGTTCAGTTGTTTACTGTGAAGAGTTCATTCAAGAGCTGAGCAGTCTATTAAGAGTTCTGTTCTGAGTTCAGAGTAGTTGACTTTTCGCTAGAGCTGGGTCCAACTCGTCCATTTTTGCCACAAACCTATGATCAAACCCATGTAGTTTAAATGGGTTTGATCAAAATGAACGAATGAAAGAGTTGGACCCAGCTCTACTATTGGAAACTAAATTCAAGTTAGTGAGTTATTATTCTTGTATAAAAAGTGAGCGCCGGCAGAATAAACTTTGTGTGACAAAAATCAGAGAGGGAGCATTGTTTCAAGATCAGCACAGTCAAGTATTCTGAGACTTGTATATACAACAGTGGAGTGGACGTTGTGGCAACCAGTTCTGAAGTATTTATATAATTTAATAAGTTGCGTGTGTATTAAAGCTCTTGATTTCATTCATATATGTCCATTTATGAAATAAAGTAATTTTCAACTCTCATTAGTACTTTGGGGTCTTTTAATCATTTGCGAGTCTTTGAGTGTAAAAACTTAACAATATATATAAAAAATTTACCAATGTCCATCGTAATTTTCTAGGCCTTTAATTTCTTAAAATCAGTTGAAACTTGCTTGCTCGTTATTTGTTCATTATCATATTTCATCTTTGAAAATATAGTAAAAACTTAAGCCATTAGAATTCAACAAGGTGGTTCGTTGCCAGTCTCAAATACCAACTGTAGCAAATGCTGAGACCGAATATAGCATTTTCTGTTAAATATTCATACATGATGAGATGTTGCAAGATATTATTTTTTTAACTGAATTAATGCTCTTCTGCAGTAGTTGCACGCAATCATTATTTATATTCCCAATGATCAAAAATATTTACTTTACATATTTTAATGTGTCATCGGTGTCATTATCCCAAATTTAAGTTAAAGGTTTTCAGTGTTTGTTCATACTTAAAAAGGCGCTTGATCAACACATACACAAAGATAGACACATTCAAGTGGGCTTGTTTGTGCCTGGCTCAGCTTGCAATTGTATGTATGTGGCATGTATTTTAATTAAATTTTTCCCCATTGTAGACAATCACTTAATTTATTATTTTAAACAGATATTGTATATTTTATTTATTCATTTTATCTTAAATGTCCTTCGGTAATTGTTGCATTTTCGTTAATCACATTTACCTACATGCATATACTTATATTTTTGCTCATTATTTTCGAAAAATAAGAGAAATAATTCATTAAATTGAATGCATGAAAATTTCAGATAATGAGCCTATTAAACATTATTAAATCATTTTGAAATTTCAACGAAATTGAGTGAAATAAAAATTAAAAAGTTATTAAGGCTGAACTGCATACATTCCCAGTATATTTAAATCAAATATATGAAAATATAAAATAGATAATTTGATTTCCTGATTACAATTATTTTTCAACTGACTCTATGGTGAATAAAATACCTCAGGACAAATTTTAATAAATAAAAACAAATTAGGAAAGAAATTGGTAATGATTAGTTTTATCTTGTTAATTTTATCTAGTTTTTTAGCTGTTCTCGGAAGAATTTTCAAGAAAAATAATATATAAGCAAGTACAATTTTTAAGTACCTTCCATCGCATTCAGTTCGCATTCAGATGATGAAAGGTTCTTTGTAGCAATTTTTATTTTATTGTTTAAACTTGCATTTGTGTACAAAGGAAGAAATTTTCTTGCAAACTATTTTTTTTGTGTACCTTGTGAAATAAAGCGCGAGAGAACACAATTAACCTCAAGTATATGAAAATTATGCTATTTTTCCTATGGCCCATACAGCAAAGCATTTTGCAAGAAAGTTTGTTTCATTTAAATTAGTGCATACCTGTCTTGCAATTTTATTTTCCCCACTTGCTAAGCTGTATTGCTTAACTACACAAAATATTTCAAGCTACTAATATCATAAAAAATTGCATCATGTAAATTCAGTAAAAAAAATATTTTAAAAAAATGTTTATGAAACTTTAAGCCGAATAAAAAATTATTAAATGAAATGAAACTAAGCCAAATGGTAAATAAAAGTATGAAACATGATATAGAACAATATTTAGTCATCCTCTTTACAAAGTGCATGAATGCACAAGTACTCACACACATGCTGGCACATTCACACACACACAAAGCACAATGCATAAAGAATGTGTGCAAAAGAAACGCACATTCATATCTCATTAGGCATAAGAGGCTTAAGTTCAATAAATTTTGTCAAAAAGTCACACTCAGACAAATACTTTACATACATACACACACATTACAACAACAGAGACAACAACATATAGAATTCCTGGCTTTCTAAACGACAATGGAAATAACAAATAACGAATAGAACTGTCACACCCAAAAATACAAATAGTTTTTTGTAGAATACAGAAAAAAAAGAGACAACAGACTTAAACGCACATAAATATGCAAACTTTTTTAGTTTCCACAGACGAGGCACGTTTAAGAGTAAATGCACTTATGAAAGTGAGGACTGTTATCAATAAGAAAAGCGTAGGCATGTAATTATTGTCAGAGAAGTTAATCATGCTTATGATGATTAACAATAAATTCATTTAAACGATGCACGTCTTAATTTAACCACAAATTGAGGGTGGCGTTGGCTGAAGTAGTTAGCACGTTGACTATGAAAACGAAGGTCCCGGGTTCGAGCCTGCTATCAGACAGTCAATAACAAAACCACGCATTTTGCTAATGTACATTAGTGTCCCTTTGTATTAGTTGTTGTAGGAAAGTTCATGTGATGAAGGCATAGTCACTGGTCACTGAATTATACCGACCTCAGCAGATACTAATCCTAATGTAACGTCAGAGCGCCCTCCTTCGTTGTGTAGCAGAATCATCGGTGAAGTAAAATAACAAATAAAATGACTACTAATCACAGCTTCAAAAATTTAATACACCTCATTCAACACCAGAGGCGCTGCAACAGTGCACTATTAAAAAAAACGTGCAAAAAGCAGTTGTAAAAAAGAATGAAGCTTTCCTCTGTCTCCTGCTTCACCACCTGTCTTCTCTATCACTATCCCTTTCCTAAAAAAGGTCACACCTAGTAATAGTAGTAGGCATTCATTGCCTGAGTGTTACTTCTCTTTATAAAAAAAAAAAAATTCACTCTTGTCAATTGGCGGATAAAAACCCCAGCATATCTATTTATGGCAAGGTCAACTGATTCCCATAAATTTTCCTTTAAGTATGAATGCAGCCAATTCAAATTAATATAAGAAATCACAATTGCCCTTAAGCAACATGGCAAGAAATAGTAAAATAATGTGTCTGTCTGTATTGGCTTGCTGCGATTTTCCTGTATATTTTCGGACATACATATCTAGTTATCATCATCTATTAGCAGGAAGCATTCGTTTAAAGCTAATTACAATTAAGATTAAAACTCCCCAGTGGCTAAAAATGTGATGTTAGTGAAATTGAAACCTCTTTGGTCACATCGATCAGCTCACAAGCGCTAATTTAGTAATTAAAAAATATACTAATAGTCAACGCAGACTGGTAGAATCTAAAAAAATATGCCCATAAATGTTGCCTCAGAATATATCAGTCTTAAGGGTCAGAAATATAAAAACTGGTTATCTGATAAACATAGGAACTACCTAAGGAGAGAAAGAAACTGAAAGCATTAGTCAACTCTGCAAAAACATGTATGAGTACCTACAAGAAAGTCCTACGGATGCACCATTCCACATTACACCGAGAAACAAAGGCACTGTGCCCACAGAGACAAATGAGCTTGTACAAATGGTATTGCTCTCGAATCTCAAACAGCGGCTGAGACAAACATACAAGGAAGTTATCATATAACACCCCCTCAGTCTCCGGAAAACTTGTAAGTTAGTTATGTGTATTCTTCTTTCGAGTTCAAGTCATGGCCGGACAAGCCAATTACACATGCAACACACAATTATTGATGCCTGTGCAAATAAACATATACAATCTCACGTAAATTTAGTACTAGATAAAATAAAATAACTACACTGAGGAAAAACTGCAACTTCAAAATAAGAACTCGTCACATTAATTCAATAATTTTCACTATAATAGAAAATGCATATGGAAATACTTACAAATAAATTAAAGTAATAAATAAATACAGTAAATTAATATTTTTCCATATTAAAATAAGAAATTTCAACATGACTAGACTTTCGTTAATGTTTCTTATTAATTCAATATGGTTTTAATTGATTTTAAGCTGTTTTTTCTTTGGGTGTACATTTAATTAAATTCATGTTGTCAGTTCAACTGTTGTTTCAACATGAAATCACTTTGATTCAACATGATTCTTCATTTTGATTTAAGAGTAATGGAATGCTAAATCAACATGAAATAAAAGGAAACATTTTCTTTGAAGATTATTTTAAATCCCGTTGAATTAATGAAGCAAAATCATTGCCGTAAAAATGTTAAATTAACCTTGGTTTTGGTAGATTTTAATATGAAATTTTGATGCGTGTAAAGTTTCATATTTTTTGATGATAAATATAAAGTACATCAATTGTAAGAAAACTGAATATATTATTGAAAAAAAAATACGTTTCACGTTTCAGCTTTTGTTTTATACAAGCTATTGTTTGCTCTATCTGTCGCTTTCAAAGTATTCGTTTTGGTTTTGCTAATCTACAAGATGATAAGAAACATTTTAAAAAGTTTGGAAAATGTTTTGAGTTTTTTGCACACTTTTTCACTCTCGCAAATCATTATTATTATTACATTTTCTATTCTATTTACTATTTCACTAATTCTATTAATTCTATTTAAAAATATCAATGCATATTTAAAAGTTGTTGTTCATTGTCATCAACTTATACTCATTGAGTTTTTATATACTATTTAAACTTTCATTTCTTATTTTTTTTAGATTAACAGCTGACAGTTGCCGCTGTCATATTAAATAGCAAAGCGTTACCATAGTTTCTTATGTTTCGTTATTTAAGTAGGTGAAAATAAAAATTTGTTAAGCAAAAATAGAGAAATAAAGATCTTCAATTAAATTAAATTTTACTAGATGAGGTCGACAAACGTTATCCTACCCACACAGTAGACACTTGTTGGGTTAGAAACAATACAAAAAACTACCGGCTATTGAACCCAATCTGTGCGAGATCATGCGTTTTAACAAACACACCCAACGATTTTATATATATATTTAGATTTAAATATGTTTGGTGAAATGAGTTTTACCAATCCAAATGGCTTAGTTTCGAAAACTCGCACTCAGTTTTCTATTATTCAAAAATCTCTATTTTGTGCTTAAAACTAAAACCTTATTAGCTTCTTTTATTCTTCTAAGTATTTTAGAAAAAATTCAATAAAGCTCACTACATCTGCTATCATTTAACGCTAACATATAAATATTCAATTAAAGTTTGAAACCGCTGTGCCCTTAGAAACAATTTAACACACACACACATATTATAAAAACACTCAAACACTCGTACTATCTAAAAACCAAGCATGCAACCGCAACATGACACATAGATGGCTTTAACCAGCAACAACTACCACAACAATGATAGCATCAACATCAAACAAACAAACAAACAAACAGAACAAAACACAAACGAAAATTCTTGAATTGTTATACTACTAGAAGTGCAATGTATCTTCGTTAATGTGCAAAGTTGAGGACATCAGTTGAAGAGTAAAAAAATAAAACATTCCAAAAAAAAAAAAAAAGAAGTGGTACGCACAGCTAAATATAATGAAGGAAACCAAAAGAGCACAAAACAAAGTTTTTGTTTAGGCATGATTTATGGATAAATTATTTAAAGAAATAGAAAAATTATGGTTGAGAAACTTTTTGTTTGCTTGGAAGGCAAAAACTTACAGCACACATACCGAAATATAAAAAAGGCAAACTCTTACTATAAATCCTTTATGTATTAAAGGATAATAAATAAGGCTGTGCGTGTGAGTGTGAGTGTGTGCGTGTGTTTGTTTGTGCTTGTATTTATGTGGTGGGCGTTCAAGTGTGTTTCTTTATATCTGCAAAGCTTGAAAAAAAAAGAAAATAAATTTATTAAAAATTTTTTAACTATTTTTCTTTTTAAGAGGATTAAAAGTAATAATTTGCAATTTAAGATAAAAAGAAAACATTTGCCGTTCATATTATTTGAGGGAGTGTGTTATCGAATCAAGGGTATTTTAAAATTATTTAGTAGGCAAAATATATTTGTTTTAAGGAAAATTTATATTATTTTTCAAAAGTAACCCTTTTTCAGCATTTCGCCTTTAGAAATATGCTTTGACATTTAACAACTTAACAATGTCTACAGATGATCATGAGATAAGATTTCAACCTTTTTCTTTAAAATTTATTAAACAGAATACTTAGTAAATAAATTTATTAAATAGAATATTTAGTAAATTTAACACAGCCGATAGCCAATAGTTGCTAGTGCTTTTTACTAAGAGAAAGGAAATTAATTGTCTGACTTTAGAAAATATCGGGGTAAGAAAGTTTTTAAATAACACTTGAAAAAAATTAAAACTTCTTTTTTCTTTTTTAGGGTGGCGTTGTCTGAAGTAGTTAGCACTTTGACTATGAAAACAAAGGTCCTGGGTTCGAGCCCGGTATCAGACAGTCATCAAATAACAACACCACGCATTTTTCTGATGTACATTAGTGTCCCTTTGTATCAATTGTTGTAGGAAAGTTTATGTGATGAGGGCATAGTCACTGTTACATCACAGCGCTCTCCTTTGTTGTGTAGCAGAATTATCGGCGAAAAAAAATAACCAAATAAAATGGCTACTAATAAGCAGCTGCAAAAAATTTAATACGCCTCATTTAACACCAGAGGCGCTGCAACACTGCATTATTAAAAATGTGCAAAAAAGCATAGTTGTAAAAAAGAATGAAGCTTTCCTCTATCTCTTCCTTCACCACCTGTCTTCTCTATCACTATACCTTTACTAAAGAAGTTAACACATAGTAATAGTAGTACGCATTCACTGCCTGAGTGTTACTTCTCTTTAAAAAGAAAAAAAAAGAAAAACTAAGACTTAAGAATAATTTAATTTTCGAAATGCAAAATGTGCTAAATTTTGTAAAAATCGGTTAAGTAAAACCTTTTGAAATATAATATTGAATTTTAATGGAAGTGACAGAGCCCACGTTGTTTAGCGCAATATTAAGTCATTTCATAAACCCAAAATGTTTGCCAAGTTTCGTGGTCTGTAGCAGACTTTCCAACAAATGGCAATAAAATTGCAGTTGAGTTGTAACACATATTAGATGCAACCCAGAATAACGCACATTGATTTTAACTTTTGGGCATAAGCATCTCATTTTGATTTATATGTACCAAATGCATCTTACTATTTAACACTTTTCACAACTTCATTTTTAAATCTCAACAAAAATGTATTGATTAGTGTGTATTAAAAACAGTTTTGCGGAACTGCGAACCGAACGGCACGAGAGATTTCCAGAAACTAAAGGCCTGTCCCGTCCCACGATGTCACCAGAAAACGTTCGATTGACAACTTGTATTGCAAACAACAATAACATTATAAAATTTGTTGTTGTTTGCAATATAAGTATTCGATCGAACGATCGACAGGCCCTAAATTAATTTCTTCATCTTTTATCTTTCTTCTTCTTAATAACATGATAATTGGTAAGTTCGAATTTCTATAAGTAGCGGCTCAGGATATGCATCGAACACGATAACTTTGATAGAATTTTGAATTTTCATGGTGAAAACCTGGCATATCAAATTTACCAGTAGATACGCCCACTGATTATTAGTTTAAATACATACGATTTACCAATAAAAAAAATTAATATTATACCATATATGCATTCCCGTCTAAAATATTATTAGTATGATCCCCTAAGATATGCAACAAGAAATTAATTGTGAAATTTTTGTATTTGTAAATTAAATCTGGCATCCCCAAAGCTCTAGTTCGAATCAAGTTGATGAACTTTTCAACAGCTTGTGCTTTTTTAGTGAATTGAACAACAACAAGACGACAATAAACACTAGTTATTAAATTAGAAAAAACAACAACATTAGCTGAAGAGATAATAAAGGAAGATGGAGTATTCTTTATACACTATTTTCCGAATACAGAAGATGGTAAAAATTTTCACTAATTTGTTTTGTTATTTCAGTTGGTTACTTACATTTTAAAATTAGACTTGCGTAGCAATACTTTTGGGGTAAAGTGTGACTTTTAAATCCAACAGGTCACAAGAGAACAGCAACAACACTGTTTTTTACAATCTTCAACTCATTAAACGACGAAGCGGCGGAATCGACATTTTTTTAAACTAAAATGACTATGAAACCCAATTAAATTAAATTTTTATACTTCACAAGAAAATTATTAATTAGATGCACTTTTTCTAAACATATATGATCTAACATATTTTTATATGAAACTAAGAAATATTAACACACAATGACCTTAACTTGTGGGCGTCCTGCCTCTTTTTCATTTATGCCAAATGAATTTTACTTTTTAACACTTTCACTTAATTTTTTTAACAAAACTTTTATTTTGTAATACATAAAATTTTTGCGAGACTGCGATCCGAACCGCACGAGAGATTTCAAGAAACTAAATTTATTTCTTCATCGTCTTATCTTTCTTCTTCTTAATAACATGATATTTGTTGTTGGCATTTTTGAAGTTCTGTAGTCCGCGCCCTGAGACATGCATCGAAAACATCAACTTTTAGAGAATTTTTAATTTTCTTTCTAATGATCTGGCATATCAAATTAAGCTCTCTATTAACAGTATTGCCTGACTTGTGCCTAAAACCAAATGCTTAACGAGCTTAGTTCTGCCACTTATTATAAGTTTTATTAGTTTGTACACTTGCTTTAGCAATTACAAAATAGTTGAACATTATAGATTTGCGTTCGCGTCCTGTAAGAAGAATTTTCAACTTAATAGTCGGATCCCTTGAAATATGCATCAAAAATTTAATTGTTAATTGTTGGTGTTGAAAAAATACATCTGGCATCTCCAAAGCTCTAGTTCGAAAAAAATTGATGAACCTTTAATCATCTTGTACTTTTTCAGGTAAATGAACAACAAAACGAAGAGAATAAAAAGTAGTTATTAAATTAGCAAAAACAACAACATTTGCTGAAGAGATAATTAAGGAAGATGGAGTATTCTTTACACACTATTTTCCGAATACAGAATATGGTAAAAGTTTGCACTGGCATACTATATTATTATTTCAGTTGGTTAATTACATTAGAATTAGAGGTGTGTGGCAATACTTTTGTTGTTAAGTGTGAATTGAATTTATATCCAATAAGAGGTTGCACTCGAGCAGCAACAAACACACAAATATTTTTTTTACAATTTTCAGCTCAATAAAAAACCAAGCGACCGAACCGACATTTTGTTAAACTAAAAAGATTATGAAACCTAAATCAATTATGATTTATATTTCACAAGAATATTATTATGTGGATGCACTATTTCTAAACATATTTGATCTAACACATTTTTATATGAAACTTTGAGATATTTACACCTTAACGTGTGGGCGTCCGCCTCTTTTTCATTTATGCCAAATGAATTTTACTTTTTAACACTTTTCACTTCATTTCTTGAACAAAATTTTATTATTTTGTAATACATAAAATTTTTGCGAGACTGCGACCCGAACCGCACGAGAGATATCAAGAAACTAAATTTATTCCTTCATCCTCTTATCTTTCTTCTTCTTAATAACATGATATTTGTTGTTGGCATTTTCGAAGTTCTATAGTCCGCGCCCTGAGATATGCATCGCACAATGGAATTTTTATTTTGAAGAAGATCTGGCATATCAAATTAAGCTCTCAATTTACAGCGTTGCCACTATTGTTTCTTTTCATTATACCCACGAATCATGAATCAATGGGCCTAATTACGAGGATCATATTTCGACTACAACTAAAACTATTTTCTACTATATTAAAGAAAAACATATTGCAATGTTCTTTAGTCTAAAAAAAACCGTTGTAGTCGAAGTCGAAGTACGACACTCGTAACTAGGCCCATTGGTTCATTTGATTCAAATGAGGTTAGTTATGATTGGAGAAAGAAACAATTTTTCGTATTTGGGGCCTGATTAAAACATATAAAACATAAAAAAATATAATCTTCAATAAGAAAAAGATCTGTTATATCAAATAGCATATCACCAACACATAAAGGATATAATTGTAAAATTTCTTGAGGGTCTACTCGGTAGAATTTATAACCCAAATAAATTTTAGACTTAGCGTTAAACATTATTTAATCTTAAAGATGCTTCAAAAGACTAAAAAAACCATACTTTGGTCTAAGCACTTCCAAAATTTTGTTGCAAATTACCTCGTATAAAAATTCAATAATACAAAAAGGTTCGACAGTAATATTTTATTAAATCAAAAAGTTTTTACTCAATTCCAAATCTATCTTAAGAGTGTAAAGTTCTTATAAAGATGAGCTTTTTAAATTTTATGAATTGTTAGAACAAGTAGCACTTTAACTACAAGCCAACTCAACTCCTCATTCGTGGGTATAATAAAATAATCAAATAGGCAACGCTGTAATTAAAATACGAATTCGAGATGCCAGATCTTCTTCAGAATAAAAATTCCATCAAAGTTATTGTGTTCGATGCATATGCTAGGGCGCGAGTTATGGAATTTCGAATTTCGAATATACCAACAACAAATATCATGTTATTATGAAGAAGACGATAAGAGAATGAAGCAGTGATGCATTTTGAATATTTTGAATGAGGGACAAATTAGGGCCAAAAAATTGTAATGTATTAGATTACAATCTTTTTATACACGTAACTAAAAAGTAAAGTATGTAATATGATACATGAGTTTAATTTTTGAAACACAAAATTAAAATTAGCGAAATATTTAAATTTTTGAAGGTATTGTTTGTTAAAGTAAAGTAAATACATTCATATGTATTGTAAATTTACATACATACATTGGTATATTTCTTTCTTAAAAAAATAAAACGTTTCTTAAAAAAATTTATGTATGTATGTAATTTAAAAATTTTGCTAGTTTTATGGTTAAAAAAAATTTTTGAATTTAGCTAACAAAACATGGATGCAGAATTGAATAAAGATGCTTGTTTTGTAAAGATTTTTGTTTGAGGCTTTCAAACTTATTATGTTTGTACATATATTATGATTCTCAATATGGTATTAAGAGTCTTACTATAAAAATACGAAGTTTGTTAGCTAAATTCAAAAATTTTTTGGGTTGAAGTCTACTGACGAGTTCCAAAAGCGCGAACGAAATGCACATAGACAATCCTTAACCATTAAACAAGCAAAAGTTCTAAATTAAATAATGAAAGACTTTAAATCAAATAAAAATACTTCGGTATTTCATGTATTAAAAAAATATATTTCATATAGATTTCTAAATATCCGTACTATAGAAGTTATTGGTGCATAATCATAGTCAAAGCAAAGTATACTTTAAGAGTTTAAAACCAGTATTTTGTATATATATATGCACCATTATGACATTATCTCCAAAAGAATCTAGAAAATTTTTAACAAATGAAACCATTGGTCTTTAAACATTAACACTGTTACCAATATGAGGTAAAATTTAGACATTGGGCCTAATAACGAGTTTCTGATTCACTGATGCCAATTTATCCATTTTCTGGCGAAGTTTAGACATTTTTCATCCCATTTAGTCAAAAGAAAATCTTATTTAGATTTTATTTTATTGTAGCTATTTTTTTTAGAGATTTTGTTACAAGAAATTTGTTTTCTTTTCTCATAAAACACTTTATTTCGCAACAAGGAACTACCAAAAGAATACTACAGAATAATATTTTATTACTATCAATAAAAGAAAACACAACAATGACGTATCAAAATTATTTAATTAATCATGTGCTATGCATTTCTAAATGCATACAAGTTTTCCAACTCCAACCATAACATGGAAAAATAACAAAATTTGTAACTATCAAGACTTGCTGCTCATTTCTTATAATCGTTAATGATGATGATATCAATAAAATGAGTATCATTTTTATTTTATTAAAGTAAAAATCTATATATCTAATCATGCGTGAATGGCTGGACCAATACCCCCATTCCTTATTTTAGTTTGTTATTATCTGGAGAAGAAGAATACGAAAGAAAATATTTAGAAAGTTGCACGGAACAGGGTAAAACGGGAAAAATTTGTGTTGTTGATATTTTTTCTGTTTTTGATAAGATTGGTATAAATTCAACTTAAAGTATATTCAGTTTCTTTCTGGATGCGAACGAAGTCGCAGGAAAATTCCAGTAAAATGTAAATTAAATTTTAAATAAAGATTTTAAAAATAGAAAGAGAACAAAATAAGTTTGTATTGGAAATGTCAGACAGTTGTTACTACAACTATACAATTCCCCAGAGTTGCTTAAAACTTATTGACACAATTGACAGTTTTGATAAAAAAAAACTATGATATAGATCTGAGTTATTAATAAAAAAGTACCTACATATATCCATATGTATATATTAGTGTATTTTTATGTTCAGTTTTTGTTTGTTTTTTTTTGGGAACGTTAAGAAAAATTACACAAGCCATTAAAATTAAAAAAATTTTAAAACCACTATAGAATTTTGATGCATTGCTGTTCCAGTAGTACAAAAATGGTTCAAAATTTAAATTCAATGGAGAGGATTTTTTTAATTTTTAAGTAAAATTATAAATTTCGTAAACGCTTCTCCAAATATTTAATGATAGGTAAAAATTTTATAAAAAACAACAAAACAATTTCTTCTAAGAAAATTGCAAAAAAAAGTAGGTAAATTAAAATAAAGTGACTAAAAAATGGTTAATAGCTAAATCATATTTCCTACTGGCTAAATGGGATGCAAAATGGCTAAGTTTAGAAGGAGAATGGCTAAATTGTCATCACGAAACTCGCAATAAAGCCCAACGACTTAATTTTACTCACGGTGGTAGCCAAGCTAAGGTTTAAAGACAAATGGCGTTATTTATGGTAAATGCTCTAGATTATTTCGTAGTTAAAGTCATGCAAGTACCTAGTCATCTTTTAATACAAATAATAGGTTTAATGAAATCTCATTATAAAAATTTTTATGGTACTGATATTTATAATGTCATATAAAATATGTTTTTTAACTAAAATTATTTTTTTAAGCAACATACATATATATGTATGTAATTTACTTTAACAAAAAATATTATAAAAAAATGTGAATTTATTCACTTTTTTGTGTACCAAAAATAAAACTCATGTATTATCTTACTTTTTTTTACCCGACTGCGCGAGGCAAAGAAGGGTATTGTGTTTATCAGCCTACGTATGTATGTATATGTACATATATGTATGTATGTGTGTTCTTTGCGGCCTTATATAAACCGAACGCGTGGACCGATTTTAACGTCAATCTTAATCCCGGGATTGTCACCAAAGATATGACAATAGTAAAAATTTAATATGGCGGCGAACTATATCAAAATAAGTATCATTCGACCGGTATTTTAAAATCATTTTTAGGTTTCTCTTATGATTTTTCATTTCGAATGAAAGTTTAGGAAATTGATTGATTTTTTTAATTACTACTTGTTTTAGTTATGTGTATAAAAAGATTGTAATCAAATACATTACATTTTTTGGCCCTATCAAATGTACATATTTTAGACCTTTTTAAATCACTAATTTAGCGTTAAACCAAAACACTCAAAATGCATCACTGCTTCATTCTCTTATCGTCTTCTTCATAATAACATGATATTTGGTGTTGGTATAATCGAAATTTGAAATTCCATAACTCGCGCCCTAGCATATGCATCGAACACAATAACTTTGATGGAATTTTCATTCTGAAGAAGATCTGGCATCTCGAATTCGTATTTTAATTACAGCGTTGCCTATTTGATTATTTTATTATACCCACGAATGAGGAGTTGAGTTGGCTTGTAGTTAAAGTGCTACTTGTTCTAACAATTCATAAAATTTAAAAAGCTCATCTTTATAAGAACTTTGCACTCTTAGGATAGATTTGGAATTGAGTAGAAACTTTTTGATTTAATAAAATATTACTGTCGAACCTTTTTGTATTATTGAATTTTAATACGAGATAATTTGCAAAAAAAAAAAAAATTTGGAAGTGCTTAGACCAAAGGATGGTTTTTTAATCTTTTGAAGCATCTTTAAGATTAAATAATGTTTAACGCTAAGTCTAAAATTTATTTGGGTTATAAATTCTACCGAGTAGACCCTCAAGAAATTTTATAATTACATATATCCTTTATGTGTTGGTAATATGCTATTTGATATAACAGATCTTTTTCTTATTTAAGATTATATTTTTTTATGTTTTAAAAAATTATTTCTTTCTCCAAGCACAACTAACCTCATCTGCATCAAATGAACCAATGGGCCTAGTTACGAGTGTCGTACTTCGACTTCAACTACAACGGTTTTTTTAGACTAAAGAACATTGCAATATTTTTTTCTTTAATATAGTAGAAAATAGTTTTATTTGTAGTCGAAATATGATCTTCGTAATTAGGCCCATTGATTCATGATTCGTGGCTATAATGAAAAGAAACAATGTTGGCAACGCTGTAAATTAAGAGCTTAATTTGATATGCCAGATCTTCTTCAAAATGAAAATTCCATTGTGCGATGCATATCTCACGGCGCGGACTAAAGAACTTCGAAAATGCCAACAACAAATATCATGTTATTAAGAAGAAGAAAGATAAGAGGATGAAGGAATAAATTTAGTTTCTTGATATCTCTCGTGCGGTTCGGGTCGCAGTCTCGCAAATATTTTATGTATTACAAAATAATAAAAGTGTTAAAAAGTAAAATTCATTTGGCATAAATGAAAAAGAGGCAGACGCCCACACGTTTAGGTGCAAATATCTCAAAGTTTCATATAAAAATGTGTTAGATCAAATATGTTTAGAAAAAGTGCATCCACGTAATAATATTCTTGTGATATATAAATTATAATTGATTTAGGTTTCATAATCTTTTTAGTTTAACAAAATGTCGGTTCGGTCGCTTGGTCTTTTATTGAGCTGAAAATTGTAAAAAAAATATTTGTGTGTTTGTTGCTGCTCGAGTGCAACCTTTTATTGGATATCAATTCAATTCACACTTAACCACAAAGGTATTGCCACAGACCTCTTATTCTAATGTGAGTAACCAACTGAAATAATAATATAGTATGTCAGTGAACACTTTTACCATCTTCTGTATTCGGAAAATAGTGTGTAAAGAATCCTCCATCTTCCTTAATTATCTCTACAGCAAATGTTGTTGTTTTTGTTGATTTAATAACTACTGTTTATTCTCTTCGTTTTGTTGTTCATTTAGCTGAAAAAGTACAAGATGATTAAAGGTTCATCAATTTTTTTCGAACTAGAGCTTTGGAGATGCCAGATGTATTTTTTCAACACCAACAATTAACAATTAAATTTTTGATGCATATTTCAAGGGCTCCGACTATTAAGTTGAAAATTCTTCTTATAGGACGCGAACGCAAATCTATAATGTTCAACTATTTTGTAATTGCTAAAGCAAGTGTACAAACTAATAAAACTTATAATAAGTGGCAGAACTAAGCTCGTTAAGCAGTTAATTATAGACACAAGTCAGGCAAGCTTAAGTTGATATGCCAGATCATTAGATAGAAAATTAAAAATTCTCTAAAAGTTGATGTTTTCGATGCATGTCTCAGGGTGCGAATTATAGAACTTCGAATATGCCAACAACAAATATCATGTTATTAAGAAGAAGAAAGATAAGACGATGAAGAAATAAATTTAGTTTATTGAAATCTCTCGTGCGGTTCGGGTCGCAGTCTCGCAAAAATTTTATGTATTACAAAATAAAGGTTTTGTTAAAAATATGAAGAAAAAAGTTTTAAAAAGTTAAATTCATTTGGCATAAATGAAAAAGAGGCAGACGCCCACAAGTTAAGATCATTGTGTGTTAATATTTTTTAGTTTCATATAAAAATATGTTATATCAAATATGTTAAGAAAAAGTGCATAAAGTGCATCTAATTAATAATTTTCTTGTGAAGTATAAAAATTTAATTTAATTAGGTTTCATAATCATTTTAGTTTAACAAAATGTCGGTTCGGTCGCTTGGTTTTTTATTGAGCTGAAAATTGTAAAAAAAAATTTTTGTGTGTTTGTTGCTGCTCGAGTGCAACCTTTTATTGAATATCAATTCAATTCACACTTAACCACAAAAGTATTGCCACACACCTCTTATTCTAATGTAAGTAACCAACCGAAACAACAATATAGTATGTCAGTGCAAACTTTTAGCATCTTCTGTATTCGGAAAATAGTGTGTAAAGAATCCTCCATCTTCCTTAATTATCTTTTCAGCAAATGTTGTTGTTTTGCTAATTTAATAACTACTGTTTATTCTCGTCGTTTTGTTGTTTATTTAGCTGAAAAAGTACAAGATGATTAAAAGTTAATCAACTTTTTCGAAGTAGAGCTTTGGAGATGCCAGATATATTTTTTTAATACAAAAATTTAACAATTATTTTTATCTTGCATATCTTAGGGGATCATACTAATATTATTTTAGACGGGAATGCATTATGGTATAATGTTAATTTTTTTATTCCGAAATCATGTTTTTCGTAGCTAATTAAACTGATAAACAGTTAATTTTAGACTCAAGTTAAGCAATACTTAATAGAGAGTTTAATTTGATATGCCGATCTTCAGGAATGAAAATTAAAAAATCTATTAAAGTTGTTGTGTTCGATACATATCCCAGGGCTCTAATTATAGACTTCCGAACATATCAACAATAAATAATATAAATCTCTTGTGCAGTTCGGTTCGCAGTTCCGCAATAATATTTTTAATACATAATATGTAATACAATTTTATTGAAATTTAAAAGTGAGTTTTTTTTTATTATTTTGTTGTGAAAAGTGTTAAAAAGTAAAATGCAATTGATATATATAAAAAAATAACAGGCTCATGCCCACAAGTTTAGATCAATGTGCGTTGTTTGAAGTTGCATCAAAATGTGAATATGATAAATGACATTCATTACAGATCCGATTAACGCAACCAAAAGATATTTGGGGCGGTTGCGAAAAGTGAGGTTGTTGCGAAAACCGAGTTTTTTACTAAAAAGCTTATTTTAAACCAAATCAGAGGTTTATTAAAGAATCAAAGGTTAACTTTCTTCCAGGAAGATATCAAAAGCAGATATAATGAAGTCGAGAATATAAAAAAACGGTTCTACTTTAGTGAGAATTGCTCTAATTCTTAGGTATTAAGCAAACTCAAATTGTTAAATTTTTCTTATCACTGAACCACACTAATGTACTCGCATTAAGTAACTATATAACTGTTCATCTTATAAATATTAATTTCAAACATGTCCACACTATTAGCAATTATTTGTGTGCAAATAGAATACAATTTTCAAAAACAAATAGAAATAAAAAATACATAATGCCTTCCTATGAATTTATAAATTGGCAGCTGTTTTTTTTAATGGCATCAATGGATGAATGTAACAATCGGAGCATCTAAGCATGTTTATAATTTTTAATCTATAAACTGCAAAATAAAAATCCATCCAAAGGCATCTCATTAAAATGTGTTCACGTTCACAAACGCAATACTACAGCCATTTTGTCTATCAACATTGTTGTTTCACCAATGTTCCCGAGGAAAACATTTTCATCTATAGCACATCAAAAAGAGAAAACATGTCCACATTAACATACACAGAAATACAATATAGCAACTGGAAGCAAAAAGAAAATAAAAAGAAAAAAGTACTAACGAAAATCCCAGTAAACAATTTTTGAAAAATTCGGTTAGAGTTTACAGTAAAGATGGAAACCGCTGACACAGGTGAACTATTATGGCACTTAGGTTATGTTAGGTTTGGTTGAAAAGAGGAGCCATTACGCTCATGTCCGGGGAAATACACGTAAACCAGTCCAGGACTGTTGTGCGCCCTCATGTAAAATTAACAAACGTACCGCACCTTTATAGGAACTCAGTATCGTTCACGTAGTCTCTCAGACTCCACTCAACACCTCTAAGGTGGGTGATGCCCTGTAAGGTGTCATTCCCAAAATAGTGGGATCTAGGCTGGGCGAATGCTGGACAATGACAAAAACAGTCCTCCATTGTATCCATTTCCTCCATGTATGCCCTGCATTCATTGTCATTCGTGGCTCCAATCCGGTACAAATGCGCTCGTATATTAGAGTGCACCGTTAAGATGCCGTTCACTTATAATGAAATTATATGGAATATTTTAGGCATTAGAAGTTGATACTTAATCGCTTAAAAATTTTAGAGAAGTTTTAAAGTCTGAAGCAAAAACAGTAGGTAAATTATAGCATTCGAAACGAAATAAATTTACTTAAAAACACAAAATTAAAAAATCACAAAAATAAGCATTTGAAAATCACCGAACTGGAAAAAAACGCCAATTAAAAAATCAGCAAAAGAGAAACAATTGCCAATGTGCATAATAAATTACCAAAAATGCATAAGAATGTAAAATAAAAAAAACCTTTACTTTGCAAAGTGGGGCTAAAAGTACCTTTTTCGCGGATCAATTAATATCTCCATATATACAATAGTACAATACAACACAAATTGCATGTTTTTACTAACAAAATATACAAAAAGTTTAAGATAATCACGCAAATGCTTACTGGGTGCATAAGGACGCAAATGTTATATATGATTGTGGCAACTACCAACACAGATGATAAGGTAGTCAAGTCAGCTCAATGAAATCGCATTCGATTCAATTGAAGCTGAAATTATTGATTGAATTCATGCCAATTTTCAGCTCTGGCTTTGCCAATAAAATACAACTTTCAAACAAACGTATTATATGTGTGAGTGTACATTTTTAAATAAAAGAGCTTTAGGAATACACAAATACTAAAGTACATACATGTGTGTATGTGTTTGTGTGGTTGTGAGTAAAAACTGTTTTACACATTTGTGTTGCCAGCAAACTTTTGAGGAAATGCAGTCAGAGTTGTACGAACAAATGTTTTATAAATAAATTTACCAGCTCAGCCGAAAATCGTTACTCGGGGCACGTAAAATTTACTCTATGCTTAGTATCATAATACTACTACTAACCATTTGCTATTACCAATAAAATTTTGTACTCAGCTGCAAACGTGTTTGTTAAGGTATAAGGTTAAAGGAATAAAATCTTTTTTTTTTTTGAGCGAGAGATTAAAATCTTTTAATTTTAATTATTAAGGGTGGCGTTGGCTGAAGTAGTTAGTGCATTAGTTTTCCTTTACATCAGTTGTTGTAGGAAAAGTTTTAGTGATGAAGGCATAGACATTGGTCACTGAACTACACTGGCTCGCCCTCCTTCGTCCTTAGTGTGCAGCAGAATCATCGGCGAAGTAAAATAAGCAATAAAATCACTACTAAACACAGGTTTAAAAAAATTAATACGTCTCATTGACACCAGAGGCGCTGCAAAACTGCATTAGTAAGAAACGTGCAAAACGCAGAGCTGTAAGAAAATGCAGCTTTCCTCTATTTCTTTCTTCACCAAAAGTCTTCTCTTTCACCCTCTTTCACTATCTTCTCTTTAAGTCACAGGTAGCACAAAGGGATAATTGCATTAGACCCAAGTGAGCTGGACTCTAAATTTCACCCTTCCTTACCAGCAGCCTGCTAACCTAACCTAACCACCCTCTCATAGACATAGATAGCTATTGGGTGCTGATTAAGTGCGTGGTGGCACATAAAATTCAGCATTTCCCCAACTGATCTAATTTAACACTTTCTGCCTTTTGTAGTATATCAAAGTAACTTATAAAATATTCTTTTTTTTATAACAAGAAGTGAAAAAATACTGATCCTGATGATGTCCATATATATGTGTGTGTGTATAGATATGTGTTTTTTAAGCTTTAAGAGCTAAGAACAGATATTGGCAGCTCGAACTGACCAATAAGCACGATTCGCAGCAAGACTTACTCGTTGGCTTGATAATACGCTAAGAAGCTAAAATCTATCTTCATTCGATCTTGTTCGAACCATTTGTCACCCCGGGACCACTGCTAAGTATTGCTTTGTGGATTGGTGATTCAACGAATGCTGCTTTCCAGTAGACTAGATCTCCCTTTTTCTGATATACTCTGCTGCACTAAGACTTCCTTTGCAAATTAACTCTCGGTCTCAATTGATGATAGCATCAGGTCAATAAGGTTGTCGGGCGTGAACTGCGATCGCATGGCTCTTTTTAGGGAGCTTCTCTGGGTGTCGTATCGCGGGCAATTAAAGAAGACATGTGTTTGCGTGTGTGTGTGTAAACATTTCATAACTTAGGAACGTGTCAACTCACGTTATAAATTATCTAATTGAGTTTCTCAATTCCTTGCATTTACCAGAAATGCTGTCTTCCAAAATTAAATAAAATTAAACTAATTATAAATTTTTTTATTGTATCTTGAACAAAAAAATGAACTAACAATAAGTAATCAAATCTTAACTGTCATATTCATAAAAAGTATTTCAGATTTATTAAGAGCTTATTTGACATATTTCTATGGGAAATTTGTCAAATAAACCTGTAATAAACCTAAAATATTTTTTATGAATTAGACCGTAAGTATATATATATATAATTTATGGACTTGACCAATGCCGAACACAAATTTTGTGAAAGTAATTATTAATGCTATAATGATGTACTAGCATAAAAACATTCTCAAGAAGTTTCATCTGCGGTATTGCATATTAGAGCCTTAATGTCCCTCTTTTTAAGCGGATATATCCCGTCAAAATATTACGAGCCAGAGGATTAGGATGAGACTCGAGTCTTATTAGATATTTTCCTGCTTTTTTTCCAATTTCATCAGTGGAATGGAATATTAAAGCGAGTAATATTCGCATTACCAAAATTCCATGAAAAATTATACTGCAGCCTTGTTTTTTGTGCTTAAATAAAATATTATTTATGTCAATATGATTATACATCTGAAATGACTTAAGATTTGAGCATTTCAAATAACTGCATTTTAATTTATGAAGTTGTTCGGTTGATGCCACCGGAATGAACCATATTTTTCAGCACCAAAACAGTTGGATGCCAAAATATTAAGAGATATACATACATACGCATATCGATTTTCATAAATCTTCCGTTTCTGTCAATAACCGCGTAAGTCGGTTTTTGTAGATTTTAAGTTGGGCTGACTTTTTCGTGTATTAACACCGTGCAGTTAGATGCATTCCGTAGTTATTGGACCGTATGTCCTTATGGCTCGCTATGCACAGCGATGGCATGAATGACAAAACGCAATGCAATCAGGGGTAAAAGAAAAGTTTTGTATAGAAAAAATATAGTAACAAATACTTGCAAGAAATCTTGGTAACAAAAATATGAAACGAAAATACAAAAAGCTGGACTCATATTACATAAATTCTTATACATGTTATGTTATGGTTTGACAAGACACAAAAAAATATAACTTAACATAAACGTTAAGAGCGCTAATAACAAATTTTACTACTCGACTTAATGAGTGTCATCAACAGACTTGAAAAAAGGAGGATATTATTATTATAGAAGCCATCATTTAGTTCCATTGAACTAAATGAAATGAGCGGGAACACTGCCACTAATTGTTTTCTTTCATTGTGTGATCTTTTGCTATTTGCGATTGCTGTCAAACTTAGTACGCAGCTTGAACTTTCATAATGACATTGTCCTGAAATTGAAAAAGTCCCCTTCAAATTTAACATAACATTTCATGTGCTTCTACTTAACCGATTTTTGCGAAACTTGACAAGCTGAGCCAAAAAAAGTTAATCATCAATCTTGCATTTAAAAAAGTGGACGGGGTTACGTTTATAAAAGGTTGGTATTTAATTGTATGTTTTTCTATTTATCCGATTCTCAAGAAAATTTACAAATAATTTCATCTGTTGGAATAGGAGAATTTTTAGCTTGAAGAGCAGGGCGAGCCATGCCCATTAAATCTTAATATTACATTTCACATGCTTCTACTGGATCTATTTTTACGGAACTTGGCACAGACCTTAAGCTCCAAAAGTGACGTGGTGTTGCATTTAGAAAAATCAAGGGCCACTAATATTTGCTAAATTGGGCTTGACCACGCCTCTGAGTACATAAAATTCGCATTATAGATTTTGGAAATAAAGCTTAAACAAAAATGTCACCGTCTTCAAAAATAAACACTAAAAAGTAAGAAAAAATTAAATAAAATTATTTTTATATGTTTGCAAAATATTTTTTTTTGGAAAACCACCCAAAAAAAATTTGTGCTTTTCATGTAAAATTTTTCTACCCAACTAGGTTGTCTGGGTTGTGGGAATAGGGGCTTAGTTTTTTACAAATTGTATATTTTGAAAAAAAAATATTTTTTTTAAATAAAAAAGTTAAAAAAATTGCTGGATCGAATAAGGCCCTTACAAAAAGTAAACCCGCACTCAAGAATAGAAAGTGGACCCGCATTATATAAAAAATTATTCCAAACTATTAAATAAACAATGAAAAACTGCCCTCAGAAAACTAAAAATTAAACCAAAATTGTTGTTACATTTTTTAATGAAAAATTTTTGATGCCTTGGCTTGTGGCCATTTTTTACCAGGCCATATATAATAGTAAATCTTCTAATATCATTTTCGTTGAGTGTATGTATTATATGTATGTACTCGTATGTATATATATTTATTTTTTATTATGGTAAACCACTGAAATATCAACACCCACAAAATCCTTTCACTGCAAACAAAAATTGGAACAGGGTCTAACAAATACAAAATGAAATCATAAAAAGAATTTGGTTTTTGCGGTAATTTTATATATTTCTTTTTCGGTTTACCAATTTATTTGTATATTTTGTTATTTGTTTTTTTGTTGTATATATTTTTTATTATTATTTGGTTGGCTGATTTGCTAAAACTAACTAACAAAGCTCAGCAAAAATTTCATTAAAATCTATTCTACGTGCCGTATACAAAATTAGTGTATAAATGAAGATGGATATTTTATTATTATTATTATTTTTTGTTTTTTTTTTTTTGCACAACACACAGATGTTTGCTTAACTGTCTACTCATGTTGGATTAACAAATAATCATAAGCAGCAAGAGCATGTAGAAAACTTTGCCAAAGCTAATAAAATTTGTATAGATGTTTTGCAATATTTGCAGACTTGCTAAAATATTCTTGCAATCAAAATTATATTGCAATTGAAAGTCTCAGTAATTCAAGTTGGGATTGCTAAAGAAAAAGAAGATAAAAATGCATTTCTACAGTTTTGCTGATAAAAGTAGCAAAATGTAAAAGCAGCTGCAGTAGTTCTATTTTTGAGGGAGAAAAATATGAATCTGGGTCATGACTTCTTTTTGTGTGGGCGCCTTATTTAAAAGGTCTGTCTATAGCTTGGGAAACTTAAAGGTTTCTTTTTAAAACCATTTGTTGTTCTCTAAATATTCTTTCTTTCTTAATATTATTTTTCTTTATAATATTTTTTTGTTTTCATGTATGGACAACTCCATGCAAAACGACTTTGTAAAGAACAAAAACTATTTTCTTATTTTTAATAAAAGTCGTTCAACAAGAGATTACTAATTATGGTCATATTAAAAAAAAGTTTATATATTTTTTCGATTTGGAATTGCTTTAAAATAAAAATATACTGAATACTCTGCTCTTCTTCTTTTTAAAATTTGATCTTTATTACCCGAATGCGCGACGCAAGGAAGGGTATTGTGTTTATCAGCCTATGCATGTATGTGTGTTCCTTTGCGACACTATATAAACCGAACGCGTAGACCGATTTTGCTGATTCTTGCATCAATCGATTTGTCTTAATCGTGGGAGTGTCAATAAAGATATGAAAGTAGTAAAAACTCTATATGGCATCCAACAGACGACATTTTGTAAATACGAAGAAAATATAAAGTCTGCGAACTATATCAAAATGGGTGTCATTCGACAGGTATTTTAAAATATCTTGTTTGTGGTTTTTAATTTTTCGAATAACCATTTAGTATATTTAACGGTTCAAAGTTGGTCGCAGTCGGCTTTTTTGATGTTTTTAATTACTACTTGTTTTATGTTTTCTTTTATTCGCTTTCTCATCTTTAACAAAAACCTTTATCTGTGAAAAACCTACACTCTTGCTTGCTTTTTGTGGAAGTTTCAACCTTGTATGTCACATAATGACAGCTTTGTGCATTAATTTAATATATTAAAATTTTCAGTCACACCCGTCACAGTACAAGTTAAAAAAGTTCAAGTATTAAAAAATACTTGATAAATCCCGACAATAGCAAAATAAGCGCAATTAATAATAAAATTAAATATTGAGAACCTACACTTTAATATGCGAGCATTCAGTTATAGGAAATATTTGGTCACACCCGGCACAGAAAGGCTAAAGTTAAATTTGTTCAATGAATGTCAAAAACGAGAGAGAGGAAATTTAAAGAAAACAAAGATAAATATTAACCGCATGTCCCTTTAGAGAAGGTAAAATTCATTAAAACAAGAAGTGTTAAGAAAATTACGATGGCTAAAGAATCAGTGGAAGAAAAAATAAAGAATTATCGAGAAAGAAAATGTAAGAATAGAAACAGGTAAAAGGATGAAAATCACACTGTAAGCGTTTTTAATGCATCTTTTGTTTTAAATCACAGAGTTGTTGAAAAAATGCAGTCAAAGAAAGTTTAACGTGACCTTCCGTGTAGTCCATTAAAAAGAATTGGTTCTATTAAACAACTCTTCAAAGAAGTTAAATTAATTTTTATTTTTTTTTTCCAACTAATTTACCTTTATATTGATTATGTAAACTGAGTCAAGCAAGCCTTTTATTTTTCTAAGCTTTTAGAGCATTAATGGTAGGTCACACCCGTCACATTTTCGAAATAATTTTTTTATAAGACAAATTATTTTTTTTCAAGCAGTCAACAAGACCTTGAACAACTTACTTACAACAAAATTATTGTGTGCGTCTTACAAAAGATTTTTTACAAAGTATATCTTAAAATATCTGTAATGCTATCGACTGTCATCAAGGCAACAGAATAAGAAGAGGACACCCCAGCCACACTTGGCGTTGACTGATTGACACCGAAGCTGCCTCTGTAATGAACTGCATATCCTAAACTTGTTCAAACCCAATTTTCCTTAAATAAATTCCTAAAAGTCACACCCGTCACAATGCTAATTAATATTCTGTTCAGAAATCATAACCTTTCATCCCATTTGCTTTTTTAATTAAAGATTTTATATTTTTGAATTGTACCCAAAAATGTGAGTATCATGGTCACGCCCGGCACAATGGAATGACCCATATACAATCAATTCATATCAAATATTTCCCAATTTTTCTCAGAAATCCTCACCTTTTTTTCAGCAAACGGATAAACAGTTTTACATTGTCTTAGCTCTTGACACATACTACGAATTAATTTGAATCACAAAATCTAATGAAATTATTAATAAACGAAAAAAAATACTATTATACCCAAAACTACCAACATGCAACATACTTTTGCTTTTATTTTTTTTTAGACCATTTCATAACTTCCCTTTTATTTTTTTCTTTTACTCTTCGAATAATCGTAAAACCTTTAGTTTTTATATCTAAAAATTTATGACAGCAATTTATGGAAATTACATTTCCTGATTATATACAAATTGCCTTTGACGAATCAGAACAAGTTTATGCCTTTTGAATCCTTTCCATTCTTGCCCTTCATTTTCGTTTTTAATTTTTTTTTTGGTGTGTGGAGAAAACAGAGATTTTATGACTGTGAAAATAATAATACAAAAACAACAACAACAACAACAACAACAACCAAACTAAACATGAAACTTTTCATCACAAAAATGTTCAATAATCATTTTATTGCCTACACAAATGGAAAAAGTTTTCAAAAAACTTTCTATATATCGTACATACATAAGCACGTCTGTATGTATGTATATATATATATGTATATAGGGCCTTTCAACAAGGACTTTGGAAATTTGGTAGTTGATAGTGGCCCCATTGTTGAAGCAGCATCTATCAACTCAGCTGCCATTTATTTAGTATGTTTAAGCTAATCACCATAGACAGAAACATAGATAGTTTTAGTTTAAGCAAGTAGTAATTAAAACAGATCAAAAAACCCGACTGCGACCAACTTTGAACCGTTAGATATCCTAAATGGTCATTCAAAAGGAAAAATCATAAGAGAAACCTAAAGATAATTTCAAAATACCTACCGAATGATACCCATTTTGATATAGTTCGCCGACTTTCTATTATGTTCGTATTTACAAAATGGCGTCTGTTGGCCGCCATATTGAATTTTTACTACTGTCATATCCTTAGTAAGACTCCTAGGATTAAGACAAATCGACTGATGTAAGAATCAACAAATCGGCCCACGTGTTCGGCTTGTATAGTGTCGCAAAGGAACACACATACACATTCATACATATATACATACACACAATACAATAATACAATACCCTTTTTGTGCAGCGCAGTCAGGTCAAAATACGTGTTCTGCTGTGCCCATTTTACGATCATTTGGCCAGAATTGGGATAGTACGGACTCTAACGACACATGGTTTCAACATTACATTGACATGTGTCACACAATTCATGATAGATTGGACATTCTGTAAAAGAGTGATTTGAGCGCCCAGTTATTTCACGTGAATGCGATAATATGACATAATGACATTTACAGGCCTTTCAAGTGAATAACAGATTTCGCTGATATCTCACAAAAACTCTCTTATTTTTTAGCTTAAACATAGGATGGTCTTAATGAAAAATCCTTTACCTTTAAAAAAATATACTGAAAGTAAGGATGAATATTTGAATATCTTAAAGGATAAATGCTGAAAGGCCATTCAATAAAATGTAATAATAACAATAAATTTATGTTAATAAGATTTATCAAATTATAAATATTGGTTTTTCTGACACACGCAAACACACACACACACACACACACACACACACACACACTTATTCATATTCACTCACATATCCAAGATTCTCCCAGCAAACATAAAATCACACATTTTCATCATTTGAAGCTACACACTTGACCAAGACTTTCGTTAATGATATCGATTTCGAATATATGTATCTGGAACATTTATCGTGTAAAACTATCAAGAATGACTCTCAAAAATTAATCGAAAAGAGTTTAGCTGTCGCTCAGTTTTGTTTCAAAACACATTCGATTTCGAAGGTTTGCTGACAGTATCAAAATTGAGCCAATATCAAACTAATTTCGATATTGCAAAGAGGCAGCAGAAAAAGTAAAAGAAGTATTTTTTTTTTCAATTTACTTATGTACACTTTAATTTATTTTATCTATGCAGGATTTGAACACAGTACCTCCATTCTAATATATCGCTATCTTAATATCGCAAGCCCCTAACTCATTATTTTTTTGAATTTGCAATTTTTGCAGTTTTCTATACATTTGATGTTCTTCTATCGAAATATACAAAAAACTCGATTTCAAAAAACTAATGAGTTAGGGCCTTTCTCTAATGAGGTAACGATATGCAAGTATGTGTTCTTTTTAATTCATAAACTTCCGGTGCAGTTATAACTCGAATTCCATACCTCTGGACTAACAGATTAGCACACATCCACACTCGAGAAACTATCGAGAGAAGTTCGCTTCAGAAAACATTCGAATTTTTTAGATTCACGAGCAAATTTTGTTTCGAAATTTCTTCGCTTCTATATTACAATAATTAATTTCAAATGGAAGATGATTTAAATTTTTTAATTTATTTTATAAAAAGAGAAGAATGCCTATAGATAGAGAAAACAGTTGGTAAAGGAATAGATAGAGGAAGGTTTCATTATTTTAAAACTCTGGTTTTTTCACGTTTTCTAATTTATTTTTAAACTAGTGTGGGAGCGCCTCTAATGCCAATAAAGCGCATTGAATTTGAATTTTCGATGCTAATTGGTTATTTTACTTCGCCGATGATTTTGCTACACAATAGCGACGGAGGAGGCCCCCCTGATGTATTACGAGTATTAGGATTAGTATCCGCTGGAGCTGATGGAGTTCAGTGACCAGTGGCTTTGCTTTCATCACTTCAATTTTCCGACAACAACTGACACAAAGGAACACTAATGCACATCAGCAAAAAGCGTGGTCTTGTTAGTTAATAATTTTGTCGATGACAGTGTTCAAACCCAGGACAATGTGCTAATTATTTAAGCCAACGCCAAAATACAAAAATGTTTACGGAAAAATTCTATTAAAAATTTTTTTAATTAAAAGGAACTTCAAAATTTAATTTTTACATAACAAATTAATTTAAATTCATATTTATTAATTTTTGAGATATTTTTTGGTTTTTGGCTTTTTTTAGTTTTAGAGTTTTTTTAATTTTGGCGTTTTTTTAGTTTTTTGCGATTTATTATAGTCTTAGAGATCTGTTCAGTCTTGGTAATTTTTTTATTTTAGCAATTTTTTAGTTTTTGGCGATATTTTCGTTTTTAGGATTTTTTTGGCGACTCCCTTACGTTTTAGAGATATTTTGTTGTATTGAGGTTTTTCTATTTTGGCGATTTTTTTACTTTTAGCGTGTTTGAAAATTTCAACAGTTTTCCTCTTACGGTTTCTAAGATACAACAAGTTGTCATAAATACAAAGTCAAAATAATATTAACTGATTATTCTCCATCTATTTATTTTGATTTTTTTGAAATCTCTAACACTGAATTGGTGTAGTCTGCATAAAAATACAAAAGTTTGGAAATTTTCAAGTGTCTATGTATAATATTCTCTATATTACATTAGGATTACCACATGTTTCTATGCTTGCTTTAGAACACTCTTTAATTTTTAACTATCATAAATTTGTTGTTCTAGCGGCGTATTCCGTGAAAATTTCAGGTCCGTAGCTTTTATGGTTCTCAAGAAAACAGCCCTAAAAGCAACCAAAACTTAAATATATAATTTACTAAGAAATTAGAGTTTATTATTATTTATAAAAAAAATTAAAAAATATTTACTCCCCTATTTGTCCACATTATTTTCCAATCGTTTTCTACCGTTAATGTTTCAATTTCAAATTATTATTAAGTTAATGATAAATCCTCATGTTTGTTGGTACAAATAAAATTGCAAATATTCAAAGAAAAATCCACCTGCACATACACACACGGACGTATACATACTACATTGCATAAATAAATTAAGTTTGCAATAAAACTTATGATAAAACTCGGCTACCAGGTATATAGATGTTTTATGTGTTATTTCTTTTTTTTTATATAATTTTATGTAAATTTTTATGCATATACTGGTAATATTATAAAGAATTTATTGCCTTTGCAGTGAAAAAAAATTCTTTGTTCACTGTACAGAGAAGAGATGAACATTTTGCAAAATATGTCTTAATATAATATATAAAGAATTTCTTTTTCATATCTTTTCCACCAGCTAATAGTCTGGTTTAATTTTTTTTGTCTTCTTTAGAAAATCCTATTAATTAATAAAAATATTTTATTATGAAAATACTAAACTTAAGCCTGATTGGAATTTTTTTTCTATTTAACTAAATTTAATTACAGTAAGAATTAAGCTTTCAAATTATTATAAATTTTAAATGTTAGTAAAATAAATTCATCATCCAGCAAAAACAAATGCTTGATAGGAGTCTTTTTGTAAGGGAGAGAAGGTTACTCAATTTTTTTTTTAACTAAGTGTTCATGAAAAATCGAATTTATTGAAGTGGAACTAATGTGCAAGGATGCCCCTAACTCACAACAGCCCAATTCACAGTCTTGTGCAAATGGTTTTGCATCGTGGCATATGCAAAATGGTATTGTATCGTAATACTCACCACTTAACAATTCTTAGTGGTGAGTATAAATATACCATACCAGTTTGCACATGCTACGATGCAAGACTATTTGCACAAGATTGTGAATATGGCTAATATGTCACAAGACGATCTTCAACTATTAATTCACGCACTGCATCGTTGTTTTGTGGCACAACAAGAGATTTAAGACGACTTTCATGGAATTCGTCGTCGGTGGAACTAGGACCATCACGATTGAATTGACTATACCAGCGATATACTGTGGTTTTGGTGGTGCTTTATCGCCATACAAAGAACTGAGTTCATCGACACATTCTTGTTGAGATAATCCACCTCCAAAGTATTGAAAAATAATCCAACGAAAATCTTATATTCAAATTTCCATTTTTTTTTGTCAAATTGATTTTCTGAACTCACTGTAAACAAAACAAAAAAAAATAGCACTTATACAGCAAAACGTTGTGAGTACGTTTATGCTAAAAAATGTCAAGCTTCATTATGGTGTTGCCAGGTTTTAGCTATCGACATTAGTGTTGCCAGTTTCCGAAATATAAATAATAGCTCTCATACCTTTTACTAGTGATGAGCCTGCTAAGAGCAATAAATCTAATATGAGCTTTTCTTTTAAAACTACTCCGAAATACAAAATACAAAATAAGGTGGATTTTATAGTTACCGAAGGACTGTTTTCTCCAGCTGTTTGTCCAACTATTAGTGCTTCCAAATCTTGATTTTTTTGCTTGGATGTTGCTTTAGAGTGTTTTTCGAAACTTTTTTAATCAGCAGACTACCTTCCCTGAGGCCTCCCAACTACAAATGAAGATAGTTACATATAATTAATCTGAAAAATCTTTGCATGTTATAACTTCTCTATAAGTGGAATAATAACGAGCCATAACCGCCAAAAAAGCTTAAGCGACACATTTTTAGTACTAGTTTTTTTGACGATTGCAAATAATAAATTTTGCCCAAAACATTAACTTAAAAAATTATGCCGCTTAAGCTTTTTTGGCGGTTATGGCACAGTATAATCAATAGCCTTCGAATCGCATCAACTTCTTCATGCTACCCCTCATTTTTTCTAATTTATACAAATTCCATATTATGTAAATAAGTAAAAATATTTTTACATTTTAGATTTTGTAGTTAAGATACAAAAACTACCACTAAAGTGGTACTGTTGCTAAGCTTAATTTTGAAAGTTCATAAATTACCAAAAAAAAAAACAAATTTGTTTAGGTTATAAAAACGCTGTAGTCTTACCACATCAAGTGGGGGGCTGAGGTGGTCTGTCGGTCGGTCTTACCAACAACAAAACGAATATGTATGAGTAGTTTTGCTCTTTTTGCGGTCAGTGCAAATAAAATTTGCATATAAAATTAATTCTAATAAAAAAAAAATAAAAAAAAATACAAGGAAAAAATAAAGTTCCCTTAAAAGGCAAGTAAATATTAAAATATTTTATGGTGATGTGTACAAGAAAAAAAAAATTGGTATGTTGTTAAAGTCGTAGAAAGCTTTAGTTAAGAAATTTATAAGATTTAATAAGAATAGTTTTATTCATGCTTCACTTCACTTTGACATTTCATGTCAGCCATTGAGTGAAACAAGGTATTAACCATTATGGTAATATATGCAAAGAAGTTAATAAACTGCTGAAATGTAGCCAAAAGCTGAAACTTTAATGCAAAAGGAACTCTACTATTACTTCATAATATTGCCTGGAAAGTTTTAATATTTTTAAAAGAAGCAGCACTAAAGTTGCCTCACTTACCTATTTAATGTGTTAAGCTAAAGTTTTACTACAAATGATTTAAAAAAAATTTGAATTTGTTACATTTTACTATTTTACATTTACAACTTTGAATTCCCTAAATTAAGGCTATGTAGACTTCTCACTCTCAAGGTAGGAATAAATAAGATTTAATGTCTGCAAAATAATAAAAAAAAACTGAAAATAGTGATATTTATAAAATTAATTTACCAAAGGTAAAATCAATAATTGTAATTGGCTTGCCCGACCAATATTTGAGCTCGGAACTTATCGTGTGGTAATCAACACACTTGCACACAATATCAAACTTGACCACTTATGGCATATTGTCCTAGAAGTTTACCACTGCACTAAATTTGGATTTCTTTCCGATATTTCACACAAATAACTTTATGAAAAGAACAAAATTCCATGTGAACTTTTATCTACTTTTAAAGAGTACGTAACCTTAATTCTTAACTTAAAATAAATTGCTTTTAATAAAATATCAAGTTTTAAAACTAAGAAACTTAATCCTAAAATATTTCCACACTCATTAATTTGGTGCTGAATTTTCAAAAGCACCATGTGACAAAATATTTTTGTTTATTGTTTGTCGTTTATGCAAAAACACATTTAAACACTAAAATGCTATATGATGCTGCAACAAAAATTTTCGGAGTAATATTTCCTGAAACACCAACAGCTACTGAAAACTAATACAAGCAGCTGGGCTGGAAGTTAGGGAAATAGTTGTAGTAAGTTAACAAACACATACGCACACTTATGCGAACACACACACACACAAACAATATTTATCTAGAAAAATGCTTGTGCCAACAAATGTTACAAAAATAAATCTTACTTAACAATAGATAAACGACTTTAAGCTTTTCTTTTTAATTTATTTATTTTTGTGTCGAAATTCTTAAGTGCGTATGTGTGTGTGTTAAGACTTTTGGAAACTCGGCGTAGTCTTAATACTGAAACAAAGAAACTGTTTGTTTTATAAGAAAAACTAATGTGTTTTCAAACACCACGATACAGTTTAAGCAAACAGTATTTAGAACATTTGGGTGTTTCTTATAGAGCGACACAAGTTTAAATCAAAATAAAGCAAGGAAATAAATTTTTAATATCAATGAAACGGGCTTTATTGGTCCCAGTCCAGACTAGCTATTTTTGTTGCAGCAACTTTATATTTTTTAATGAGAAAGAGCGAGAGAGCAATACAAAATGTATATATTTCTAATTCAACACTCTCCCACATATTCAAGAATTGCTGCAACAAAAATTGCAAGTCTGGACCGGGACTTGGAAAGAAAATTTTATGAAATTAATGTTTAAATATGATTTCTGCCTCGGCTGGCGCGTAGAAGACGCAATCTGGAACAGCAATTTTCAACAACTTTTCGCAGCATATGCGGCCGTATTTCACCAATAACTTTTCCAATGTTGATTTCCGGGCATTCAATGGATTGTGGTTTATCGACGTAGACAAGCGATTTAATATAACCCCAAAGAAAATAATCCAATGGGGTTAAATTACACGATCTTGGTGGCCAATGAATTGGGCCAGAAGTTTCTTTTCACAGAAAAAAGTATTCACCAATTAATGTTTTCAATTAATAATTTAATTGATTCAATTAAATTTTTAATTGTATTAATTAATTTGAGTGGAAAAACTTAATTGATATTATCAAATTGTTTATAGGTGAAAATTTAATTAATTTTTTAATTAATATTACAAATATTTTAATTAATATTACAAACTCATTCATATTACTTTTTTGTGTGTTAGTAAATCAATTGTAGCTCCCGCTGTGTGGCATGTGGCTCCGTCCTGTTGCCACGTAATTGAGGTACAAAAAAATATCGAATCATGTTCCTATACCGCTCACCATTGACAGTAACATTCTGACCACCACACAAACCACCAAACAGTAATTTTCTGTGGATGTCATGGTGTTTCTACAAAAGCTTGTAAATTCTCCTTATTCCAAATGCGACAATTCTCATTATTCACGTACCCATTCAACCAGAAATGGGCTTCATCGAAAAATTGAAGAAGTGCAGGATGAGTTTGACGAATATAACAATTATTTTGATTAAAAATTTCAACAATTTGCACGCGTTGCTCTAAAGTAAGTCGATTCACAATGAAATTTCAAAGCAAACTAATCAGCTGTTAAATGGGTGCTCAAATAAAGCAGTGATGCCAACTCAAAGTTGTGACACTCTAAAAAAACACCCTTAATTTGTAAAAGATATATAAAATATGTAATTAAAATTATATAGAAATATTCCAGAGTTTCACGGTTCATTTGAAATTTTAAGGAGATGTTGAAAAAGTCAGAAAATTGATGTATAACTCCAGTTAAAAGATTACGCTTGTGAACGAACACCCCTAATACTTTTCAATGCTCACATTAACTTTACTAAATGTTGTATAAAAAACTATTAAAAACATTCCTGTATTAATGGCATTTTGTATATTAAATCGATGTCCATATAAGTCCAGGGAGAGTGCATGAGCACTCATGTAACCCGGACATATACAAGAAATGTTATCACTCATAAGCATACATTAAATTTGCAAATGAACCACAAAAGACATGCGAATTCATAAATATTTTACACAACATAAAGGAAACATTTCACAAGCACAAACACTCATGCACAAAAGTCCAAACACATGCAAAACCCTATAAAAAGCACTTACAGCAGAAGGTACACACAGTTATTGAAAAGAAGAATATATGATGCTCGTACTTGAACGCTCATACACTTTAACTTACATACGTCTAAGGACATAAAATTTCCTTTGGTTTCGTCTTTACCCACAAACCGAACTTTAGAACACACTGAAGTAAACTGTACTGGCATACTAGTAGTAGATAATAGAAATATGAATGTACGAGTATAAAGAAAATTGGAATGAAACAAGGAAAAATATGAAAAGAAAATATTATGTCTTGTCATAGAATTCATGGCAAGATGCAAATATTTGCCAATGTTTCATGTAGGTACGTACGCAAAGCATCTGTGGGCAGCTCTTATGGGTTTTAAAGTAATAAATACGAGTATAGTATGAACACAACAATTTCTCTTACATGAAAGTGTGTTTTTAAATGTATGTGGACTGGGTATCAGCTGAACACAGTTTTCTTCAATATCTCTAGAGGTGTTCCTTTTTGTGTCCTTGAGCAAAATATTGCAAAAAAAAACAACACTTACTTTCTTTTTCAGCATGAATACGAGATCAACAAGCAATTGTTGTAGTCGCTGTAAAGGAATATTTAAATACTAATTACGACAACGAGTAAGAGATAGACTAATGAAAGGCGAGATGAAAAAATCTAACTAAGAACCTAAAAACATAACACAAAAGAAATTTTACTGCCGGTTTATAGAAGATAAATAAAAATTATCGTCTGTCTATTTATGTTCAAAAAAAAAAAAAAAAAAAAAACAAATTTGAGTGCTTTGTTCTTATTTTCAATATAAAAAGAAAACGAGAAGTTTAACTTGTCTTCTATAAACTGGCAGTTAATATAAAGTTGGCGCTATAGCTTTTGATAAAAGTTCCAAAATACGTGTGATACTGAGTTCTACCAGAAGTTAGCGTGTGGCATTTGCATTTATTTAAAGGATCTTCCAATAGGGACTGCTGAGCTTGGACGGCTCAAAACAGATTTTTTTGGCGACATGGTGAATTACTTTTTATTTATATGGATAATTACCATTGTCTACAGGTAGTTTTATTATTATTTATTATCAATGTCGCAAAGCAAAAGAAAAACTAGATTAAAAAATAGAAAAATTATCATTAATTATCACTCGGTATAATATTTTTTGAATGTACTTATAAACTGTTCCACTTTTTATACCATAATTTCATAGGGAGTCTTTTTTTTTGTTAACAAAACTGGACTTACCGCTAATATCAAAAAATCATCATCCGACGGAGACATGCTTACAACCGCACACAACGAACACAAGAACATCTCCGGAAAATCGTCAGTTGAATACACATTAACTGATTGACGCTTTTAGTTGATCGTCTCCAGAGCCCATTAGAAGTATTTTCATTATTTAAATACATTTTTTGTATGTACAGGGTGTCCTTCGGGAAGGTATACTACTTTATTTTGCCGCCATTTTGGTAAACATTAGTCTTGACAGTTCATATTTGGCAGTCGTGAAGTAGACATGTGGCAAATTTATTATGGAAAAATATTTGATAAATCAACGTATTTTAATCGATAAAACATTTTATCAAAAGCAATCATCAATTACTGTGACGATAAGAACTACTGCAAGACTTCTTTTCACAACAAGTTATTTCAAAAAATGGTGATGTTTATTGGCCTCCACGGTCGCCTGATTTTACTTCTCCGGATTTCTTTTTGTGGGGATATCTGAAAAGCAAGGTTTATGCAAACAAACCAGAAACGCTTGAGCAACTCAAACATAATATTTGTGATGAAATTAATTAAATACCGCGTGAAATGTGTGAGAATGTAATAAAAAATGTACTCAAAAGGGATCGCATTTGTGAGGCTAACAGAGGCGGACATTTATCTGATATTTTATTCCATACATAATTGCCCACATTAAATAAAATATTTATTAATTTAGGATCCGTTCTTATTTAATAAAAAATTATATAGGCGAACACCCTGTATGTATGTACATATGCGTGAACGTATAATACACTTTATGCATTAAAACAAAATTTTTTCAATATTATATTCTATACATAGTGGCATCAATAGTCTTTTCAAGCGATTAAAGACATCGGAGATATCTTAAACGCACTTAATAAAATATCTTATAGAACGTGGAAAAGAATAATTAATTAATAGAACGTCAAAAACATATGAGATATTAAGAATTATCTGAAATTTCCCCGTGTTGTCAGAAAAGAAGTCCGAAAAGTTTGCGTTTTTCCATGCAAAACGCAAAGACTCTCGTGTTCACATTTTATTTCCGATAAGTGCCATACATTTTTTTTGGGCTGATACACCCGCAATCATTTTACAATAAAATCTACGTAAACAAAGTTAAAATTTTGCGACAAAGATTTTGCTTCATTTATATTTTAATTCCGCCATGATTTACAGTAATCTTAAAAAAATAAATTTTATTTCATGTTGATTAAACATTCCAGTACTGTTAAATTAAAATGAACCATCATGTTTAATTAAAGTTCTTTCAAGGTAAAACAATTAAAATTTGATACTGAAATAACACGGAGAGCCATGTTGAATCAAAGTTGTTTCAAGTTGAATGAACATGAATTTAATTTAATGCAGTCATTATATTTTATTAATTATTTAACTAACATTATTGTTTGTATTGGCACCGACATGAGGAAAATGATTGCGTGTCGGAGTCCCCAGCCAAGATTTGACCTCGATCAAATATATCCTTGAAGGATATCAAATGAAAGAAACTTTTATATAGATTAATAGTCCAGAAAGTTTTTTTTAAGTTTGGAGGACCATTCGTGAAATATTAATCGAATTATGCTAAAAGTGGTGTAAATTAAGGAAATGCTAAATGTCATTATATCTTTAAAGCTAAAGCTGCTGGATAAAAACTCATGATCGTAATTGTAATCAGCTAGAAATGCATAATGATCGGCTATTTTTATTTAAACAACAAAACCGCTGTTCCGCTGTGTTATAAAAAAAAAATATTAAAATCATTGATCACTTTTCTAGAGAATTTTTCTACAACCCAGCAAAAAATAAATGAACGCGTTCAAAATGAAATAGTGTTTCATGGTTTCTTGAGCATGTGTTTCTTCGAATGCATTCTGAATGTCATTGCAAATCTTAAATAATGCTATAGTTTTTGAACTCATTAAAACTGGGTAATACATTGAAATAAATATCCAGCAAAAAAGGCATGCAAAAACGGAATTATATCATCACATTGACACATTTTCATAGAAAAAGTTTTATTTCCACGATATATTATTATCAAGAATACAATAGCTCAGTGGTACAGAGTATGCCTTGACAGTCTGAATGGCACGGTTCGTATCCTGGCTGCTAAATATTTTTTTTATTAGTGTTTTTTGTGGGAATTATTACAATTTAAGTTTAAATTTGTTAACGCACTAGTAATCCCAAATTTTAATTTTACTTATTAAGTAAAATATTTTTTTATTAATAAAAATACATTGAAAAAGTCAGCCAATGTAGTAATGATAAAGTAAGAAAATAAAGAACATGTTGATTATTGAGTTCTTGTTTCAACTTTGTTATTTGTTGAGCTTCTCATTTGCTTAAATGAAAGTTTAATATATTAACTCTAGTTGTTCTAAGAAATTTTTGGGTAAAGGTTCCCTGATGATCTGCATTAGCAACAGTGAAATGCGCATAGGATCCAGCTAAACCCCAATTTCAATGTATTTTTATTAATAAAAAATATTTTACTTAATAAGTAAAATAATAATTTGGCATTACTAGTGCGTTAATAAATTTTAAACTTATTTTTTGTTTGTTTTGTATTTACGTGAAAAGACGTCATCGAATCAGGCAACTTGCATGGATTCTAAGCACTCATTTAAATGATGATTAGTTTTGTTAAATGTGAACCCATGCTCGTCAATGACAACCCTGTGTTGAAATCGTGCTTTGTGCACCTAAATTGGACCCATTAATTTTCAGTAGAACCCATACATTAACTATTTATTTTGCATGTCTTTTTTTATTTAAGGGAAATAAAAACAATAATACACTTACGTTGAATTATATTAAAATAAATTAATAGAATAGTTTATTACCAAAATGTATAGTCTTATAAAAAAAAGGGATACGAAACATTGATCTAAATTCCATAAAACTCATTGCCCCTTACAGTAGGCTAAGCATTCTGTAGGGTATTAATAATGATAACAAAAACAACAATAACAACATTTCATACGACTACAAGAGATAAAATCCCCACAAGTATAAAGGCGTGCACCATTTTAAGTAACTCTTGGGAGAATACATGTTTATAGATACAACACATACACATAGAGAAATGCATATATTATATCTGTGGCAAAAAGGAAAAAGTGCTTAAGTCGAGATAAGCTGATTTTGAGTTAATGGTACCTCCGTAATTTGCATATGTGACGCGCAAAATAGAAAGGGACCTAAGGGTAAAAAACGGTTTTGTTCAGGAGAGCCATTTTAAAGATTTAAATACGTGTATCTTTGGTGCACCATCACCATCATCAAACGCGCATATCTCTGGGAGGGAAATCTTTTGGGGCATGGGATCGGTCTCATTCGATGCTCAGATGTTGTCCACATCAAAAAAAAAAAAAAAAAGTGAAAATTGATTTTTTTACCCTTAGGTCCCTTTCTCTATGCGCTGTCACATATTTGAAAGTAACCAAGGGCAAAATCTTAAATAATATGTGCGATTTTTCAAGAAGTTATAGCAAAATGATTTGCGGCTTATCTTTTTTAGACTTCTGATCCCATTTGGAATAATAGCTTAATTTAGGTTATACTTTGGTATATTTCAACTAGAATGTATTACTTACAGTGTGTAGAACGAGGTTTACTTAAAAAAATTAAGGTTAAGAGACAATTTCCCAATTTAATTGTAAAAGAAATAAATTTCTGAAAATCGACTTGAACGCTTAAAAGTGCTCTCCTGCAAAACAGTCAATAATGACTTAAGCACTTTTTTATTACTGCCATAGATATATAATTCTTTAAAACATATACGAATCCTGTTCGAAAAGGTTAGTAACTATTTAAAAAATATATTTTTTATTAGCAAATAACTTTCCAAAGTAATCACTAATTTTTTTTTTTTTTTAAAAAATATCAAATAAAATGTATATCAGCTGCCACTATAATTATTTACATCTGATCAAAGTCTATTACTTAAAGGGCATTTACGTTGTCTCGAAATCTAGTACTTACGAGATATCTAGCTAAATCGTGCTGCTTTTTACTAGATTTCCCATAAAAAACAAAATCTATTTTGTCAGTTGATTTGTATAAAATCTAATCAAAATCTAATATTTTTATTTACTTTTTACTACCCTGTACAACATATTTATAAAAACAGATGAGTGAATTAGCTACGGTCTGCTTAAAAAGGTGTGTGAATTGGCTGCATTGCAGCTGTTTTTCAGTTAATGGGTTTTGTTTTGGATAAAAAAAAACTTGATAAATGTCAAAAAATTGGTATAGACGATAGAGATTTTCAAAAATATATTAATTAAAATGTGATAAATTTTGTGTAGATGTAAATGCCCTATATATAATTTCTTGAAAAATCACCATGACTACTTTGATATACTTTTTTAGAAAGCTCCTCGTATATTCATGAGTATTATAAACACATTTATGTGCATGTGTTAACTCACTTGCTAGTTTGTATTAAATACATAAATTTGTCTTTATGTATGTATGTATTTGTGTATGTATATAGTCAATTTTTATAATTTATAGTTAACATTTGCTCCTAAAGCAGACCTTAGCTTATGACATGCATTAAATAACTTCTCATCTTTGGAGTTTTGCATTGTTATTTGTAACAAATTCATTCTCATGTAGATTTAACAGCATGTTTGCTGCATACTCGTATATACATAGATGTATATTAATGCATATATGTTAACACTTAGGGGTTCATATAGAATATGTTAAGCATACACTAACATACTCTTTACTATACAATAGATTATATATGAGCGCATATAAAATTATCTTTACAAAATAACACCATGGTACATACATATACATGCAAACATATTTATGTATTCATAAATGTGCATGCTTGTGCACGCTTATGTGCTTGCTTGTACATGAATATTTATTTTTTCAATTTTATTTTCTATTTTTGCATAATTTATATTTATGTCGAATTTCCATGGCATTCATATAAATAACCTTAAATGTAATATCCGCTCATAAGTAATATGAAAGAATTAAATAGTATTTGCAAAATGACAGCTGCAACAAAGCAAACAAACAAATTACATACATTTAAATTTAATCAATTTAATGATTTTTATTTTTCAATAAATATATGTACATGCATCATATATTTCCCTTTTTTTCTAAAAGTGATTTATGACATTGTTTACTGCAAATGGATTTTTCATTTGCTGGTTGCAAGTAACCACACAACTTTATTGGTCAATTGCCAAAGTCTCACTAAGATTTTTCGAAGAAGTATATATTTTTGTATATTTAATACAGCAAGAGGTTGTAAAAAAATATAAAATATAGGAAAAATTGTTTCAAATAGCATTTGCAACTGTATTTGCACTTATTGCAAAGAAAAACAACAAAAAAATAAAAAAGTACCATTGAGGCTTGTCAGTTTCAAATTCAAATATTGGCCGGGGAAGTCAACTATATATATAGTCATTTTTCTAATGCCTAACTGACTACATTAAGTTAAATTCATGAGGATTCAACGTCAAATAACTTTAATTTAGTATGGTTCATGGCATTATTTTAGTATCAAATTCACGTTGTTTCAACTTGATTTCAACTTTGATTCAACATGATTTTCATTTTAATTTAAGAATACTGTAATGTTAAATCAACATGAAATAAAGTTATTTTAAAAGGGAAACAATTTTCTTTGAAGATTACTGTAAATCATTTTGCATTAACACAAGACACATATGAAGCAAAATCATTGTCGAAAAAATTTTAATTAATCTTGTTTCCGTAGATTTTAATATGAAATTTTTGAGTTTATACACCTGTCAACAAGCAACTGTAAGTTGACTTTTGTCAAAAGTTCAACAAACTGCAACGTTAAGTCTGTGTTTGACAGTAATTGATATTCGAGTTCTGGTTGCGTTCTTTGGAAGAAAATTGAAAATTGAAAAAAAGCTAATTTTTGTGCTGATTGAAAATTATTATTTTTTTGCGAAAAAGTATCATCAAACCTAGTCTAAGTTTGTAAAATATTATGGGCACTCGTCGCCAATGGTAACAAAGTGCTTTACTGAATATTTTTTTGTGTTCGTTCGTGCATGGACGACCATTTGAGATCTATACAACAGAAACGATGGAAAAAAAATTCACGATAATGTTGGCCGATGGAAAGTTGAAAATGACAGAGATTGTAGATGCCACTGGCATAATTTATTATTCAATGGTTTCGGTTCTGAATGATCACATGTGCTCAAAATCCAAGACAAACTGAGTCATGTGGCAACCTCGACTTTAATATAAAAAGTCTTTTTAACGTTTGAAACCGTAGATGAAACTTGGACCCATCACACACAAAACAGCAGTCAGTCAATTTAGTGGTTTTAATGGAGCTGAATCAGAATCAAAGATGTCCAAGTTCGGCTTGGCATCCGTTTTTATTGGGATGCATGTAGTTTAACTAACTTTGACTACCTTCAAAAGTATAAAACAATCAACCTATTGGGTCAATTAAATGAGGATTTGAAAAAAAGCACAACTGCATTTGGCCAAGAAAAAAGTTCTTTTCGACCAGCAAAATGCTAGGGATCACATTTGTGCAGTTTTCATTCAAAAATTTATGAATTGGACAAGTAATCACTTCCTAATATTTATTTATTTATTTATATATATATTTATTTATTTATTTTTATGCAGACATTTTTATTGCGGTCTTGTTTCTAATGTTTCCGAAGTTCTTTCCATTGAACTAGAAAAATATTAAAGTTTTAGACTACACAAATCCAAAAATTTACCTAAATACTACAAAATGGAGTGTAGAAATTAAGAAAAGTCGGTTATTATACAGCTAATAAACTAGTCTTTCAAGTCTAAGGATTTTTTTCCTTAAGGAAAATAATTTTAGTAAAAAGTTCCATATTAAGAAATTTTCTCATTTTGACTCTTATTGTTTCTTTGTTTAGTGGCTTGTAATTATTACAAAATTTTAGTTGAATGTACGGCCATGTCACAGAGTTCAATTCCGTTCGGAAACGGAATTCAATCTACCTCAATATGTCAAGCCCTAGCTGGAGCGTAGCCCAGCATACCAGCGCCCACAACAGTCTGGACACACCTGACAAATTTGCGTATTTTAGTTTTCTTTTTTAGGCACCATGTCCTTCAAAAATGGGGTGAATTGAATTCCGTTCTCTGAACGGAATTGAACTCTGTGGCATGGCCGGTAGTAAGAATTTTTATTTAAAGAAAATAATTAATAATTTGAACAAAAAGTCAGTTTGTTCAACCATTTTTAAGGGTCTACTAAATTTGTTCGTTATAACGAATTTTTAAAAATACGATTTTTCGTTTTTTGTTCTACAGCTTCTGGCAACACCTGAAGCCTTAATAGAAATCAAAAATGAAAATATATGATTTATTTTATTCTAATTGAAATTTATTTATTGGTGGTTAAGCATTGTCTACTGATGATTTGGCGAAGCACCAATGAAGTATATAGGCAATGCTTAACCATTAGCAAATAAATTTTAACTACGACAATATGTCAAATAATAAATTTCTTAAATTATATATTATTTATAAAGAGCATCATGTGGCCAGAGCCAAAAGCAAACCACAATAAAACAATCTCTAATAATAAATGTATTTTAATTCTTTCTTTTCAATTTAATGGAAAATTTAAAATTTCAAATATCAAAATTTAACTCTTCAAAATAAGACAGAAAATATGTATGTATGTACAAGATGCCAGTTTTAACACACCATAAATTTAAAATTTTCATAATCATTGTACTCTTCAGTAGCAGATGCAACACCCTTCTCATTTGAATAACAACACCAACCAACCAAGCAACCAACGCCAGTATCGATGCCAAAAACTTTTTCAGGCATACTGCTGTCGTTCGTTGTCATTGTGGCTTTAAACTTAAGAACAGAAGCTGCTGGAGTAGTAATGGCAGCAGTGATAGCACTAAAATAAGATGGAATCACAACATCAAAACTAAATTTTCCAGAGCACTTCACAAGGCAAATATAATAATGCACGAAATTGATTTTCAACATGAAGCATCCTTAAAGTCAAACTTAAATGTGTAACATTCGGCAAAATGTTGTCATTGCTCATTGTCACTCACTCGAGTCAACGAAATTCGATGATTTTTTTTCTAAAGTAATATTTTCTTTCGTTCCTTTCTCTCTCTCTCTCTCTCTCTCTGTCGTTTACTGCATAGTCATTTTATGAAATGACAGGATATTAAAGACAGACAAATTCAAGTTAGTAGGTGTGCTGGTTAAGCATTTAAGCCATGGTGGCATGCTGTCAGACTGGAGGTATAAACATGGCATACATACGTATTGAGGAACCAAGAAGGTGGTACAAACAAAGCACGAATAACATGGATAACAAAGGTGATGCTTAAATACACTTGCTGCTGCTGCCGCTGCTTAACTAAAACTACCATTGCTTTAGCCAAATAATCCTCCAACAATAACTAAGACATTATTTGAAAAGGCAATAACTGCAAAAGCAAAGTGAACAACAGCAACAACAACTACAACAGCAATGACGACGACTGCTACTACTTCTGCTGCTGGTACTACGAAAAATAATGTAAATTTGCAAGTGTGACAAAATAATGACATTAACACCAACCAGTCTAAAGTTTCCTTAATGATGGGCACCAAAACTTAACTCAACAGCACTCGTAGCATAATGAAAGTTTGAAAAAAAATATATATTTGAATATTTTTGTTGATAAAGTTTATTTTTGAAAAGTTGTTAAAGCTGCACGAATAAGAGCTGCAAAGTGTCAGCATAAAATTTGGCTAATATTTTTTAATTTGAAAGGGTCGTGTCTTAAAATGCATAAAAGAAAATATTTCCGATATATTTATTTTACTTTAAATAATTGGGGAAATTGAAGCGGTATTCTTTAGTATTATTTTGATGTAATTGCTTTTGCATTTGTTTGTTTTATTTTTTTCAAACAAATTTTTTTATACTTTTATTTTATTTTTTTCGCTTAGCACGACTCTTATGTATCATTAATTTACTATCACCAAGTTTATGTCCGACATTGGTCGGGTCTAATAATTATATTTAGATTTAAGATTTGAACAGTTATTGTTAGTTCATATTTGAAGATATGTACAAAAAAAAACAAAAACAAAAATTTTAAAACATTATGACACTATGACTACCGTTTGAGTCACCCAAATATTTTTGCTTTAGCAAACTGGAAATAAAAATCTTTTATAAACAATTAAACAGACTTCAAGAACTAATACTAAAGTCTGGTACTAACTATGCTACACAATCGCACGACCTACGAACAAATAAAACCCTGATCTAATGAATCATTATACCCCTTTCAGACACGCTGGGAGAAAGACAGAAAGAAAAAATATTTCTCCCTCTTGCTCTCGCTAGTGGTTACCATTTTTTGCTCATATTAAGAACTTTAGTTAAACAATGCACTGTGAATATGAGTTATTAGTTAAACAATTGCTATCATTTAAGTTTACTAACAATTAACTAATGATTGTAAATTTGGCCCTAATTCGCACTTAGAAATTTGATTTTCAATTTAAAGCAAATAGCATTTGCTAAAATAGTAAAGCACTGCTGCTTACGTTTGAGTGTTGTTTTGAAACAACAAATAAAAACGTTAAATTTACATTGAAAATATACCGTGTTACCCTAGCACCGTATTACCAGTTTATTTATTTTAAAACGATACTCGAAACAAGAATAGGCCTCATTATTATTATTTGCTAACAGAGAAATAAGCCGTCTTAAAAAGTCGAAAGAGGCGGCGGCATAGGGAAAAATAGTAGGAGAGGGCTCTTAAGCCGGCTTGAGCCCGCTGACATTGACAGCCACCTTTTTTTTATAAGTTTTTTAAACACATTTCTATAAAGAAAATATCAAACACCTGATGTCTTCCATATAATTTGTAAGATGTAGTACAAATTTGCAACTACAAAAAACAATTAGCCGGCTGCAATTTTGAGCCGAGGCCAGCCGCATGCATCGGCGGCGGCTTGAAGTTACATTGAAAGTCGGCGGTGGCTTTTGAGCCGGCTGTGACCCGATCGACAATAAGATAAAAAAAATAGAGGGCTGCACAAAACCTTCTCTGTAAATCAGACTTAAGAACTGTAAAGTAGTTTTAAGCACTGTATTTGATAGGTAGATTTTGTAAAGGAAATTCGTTTAGACGTTTTAAATTTGTATGAAAAATAACGAAAATTCATTTAAAAAAATATTTTTCCCATACACATTTCAAAACTAAAAAAATCGTTTGTACTCGTATATACATAATCTATCCTCTAAAAAGTAATGAAAATTTTTATTGAGATGTAATCGGAATGTATGAATTTATACATTACTTTTCACATAAAAATATCGATCAGCTGTTTCCTGCCGTTGCAGTTACATTCCACTACAGTTGGCTAACTGAGCCTTCAGTCGTAACATTGGCCATAAATGTGAGAAGCAGGGGATTTAAATTTATGTAAAAGCAACAACAGCAGCTATACATGCTCTCATAGGAGTAGGGTTGTGGTTGTTTAAGAAATTGTTAAACTTAACTTTGAAAATTTATTATATTCAGCTAAATATTAATTTAGTGAAAAAAATATTCAATTCGCTGATATCTTTCGAAATGTTTGTAATTTTAATTTCATCACAAATTTACTTTAAAAAAAAAAAAAATCTTAACCATTCACATCATTAAAAGCTACATTGCACGCTGTCAGTTTTATTCCAAGACTTTGGCGTACATTTCAGAAGGGGTCGCTCAAATAAATATCACTAAAACTGTTGTAGAGTATTTTAATTAAAATATTCTGTAGTTTATTCCTTTACAATTTGTGTGTGTATGTGTTTCTCTGTGAGCATACGTTTGCTGTTGTATGTGTGTATTCGTAATTTGTAACTAAAGAACTAGAGAGAATAACAAAACATTTAAAATTTTTGTTGATTTTTGCCATGCTCTGTTGCATTATACAAGGACAGCCATTATCATTTGCTTTTATTTGAAATTAAATGACGACTGGTGGGTTACAACGTGAACCACAATAGCAATAACAACAAAAACAACAGCAACAACAGCGAGTAGAAACATCAACATGTTTAGTAACAGAGCATTAATTATGGTTACAGTGTGGTAAGAAATATTTTCAAAAATTTGTACCAACAAAAAAAAATAATAAAAAATTGAAAATATGAGAGGAAGTGCGTTTATACAACGTCAAAGCGGAAATACCGCTTGTGGTTTGTTTGTGTGCTTATTTTGGCTTCAATTTATGTTTTTTCAATAAAAAAAAATTATCATTGTAATTTGCTGCAAGAAATTGTGTTGCTGAAATGCACAACGAACAATGCTTGCTTAAATAGAAATAATACTTTGTTAAAATGAGAATGTTTTATATATAAATGTAGACAAATTATTGCTAAAAGAAGAACCAACTGATATTTGTGTTTTCCTTTCAAAGCGCTTTGCTTGTATTTTAAGAAATTGTCAGTCATCCCATATAAAAGGGTTTCGGTTTTGTGTCATACTGTATTCTTAAGACCTTAACGAAAAGTTTTTAACAATTGTACTTGCCTGACTTTTGGTTCAACCAATGATGTCGATTTAAGTGGCCTTACCACGGCTATATCCCTCTGTATATACATCACTAGCCAAAGCCTGCAATATAATTTTGCCATTACGAAAGCAAGAATTTATCTCAGTTTTCTAACTCAAATGCAACAGCTACAAAGAAAGTACAAGAAGTACGACCGAAAAAAGTACCATTTCTCACATCAACTTCCTAAACAACCTTCGCACACAAAATTGTTTTGATAAAGCTGAAAATCGTAGTAGTCATCATGTGCACATAAAATATAAATATTTATTTTTAAAACAATTCCAAAGGCAAGTAGTAACATTAGAAATTTTGTACGAAAATGTACACAAATAATGTGGCAAATCCTTGTGTTGCTACAGTAAAATCCTAAGAGGACATTTATCTTATTATCTTAAACAATGTTGAGCTTTAATGAAAATTCAACTGAACTGCAGAAAAATTCCCAACATAACTGAAATAATGATAATAATGGAAATGAACTAAACAAGAAAAGCATTTCGACACCAAAAAAAAAAAATTTGTGTAAAAAAATTAAATAACTAAGGAAAAACTATTACATCCTACAACTGTTTAGTGGCTGGTTTAGAGTTACATTTGGAAAAAAAAGACTATAAAACAAAATACATCTAAGTGCACACATTAGTGAAAAAGTGCTGCAAAAGTCCAACCTAAAAATAATAAATTTAACAAATGCAGGCTACAAAAAAAAGCACAAGGAAGAAGTACTCGTAGAAGTGTTATAATCAGCTGCATCGACTTTGTAACACCCAACCATACGTGAAAGACCAAAAATTATACTTGTTTTAAAACAAAAAACAAAAAAAAAAAAGAATCATGAAGCCATGACTTTGCTTTTATTCGAAATATAATTATTGGTAAAGAGCAAACAACACAACGGCAAGACTGTTGTAAATTAGTGATGTTAAAAATTTAGCTTTCATTACATAAAACTCTTTCAACAAATTGGAGTACGATGTATCACAACAATTCACATATTCCATTTGCATTGAAAATTATGTATAGAAGGCTGAATTTTACATTAATTGACATCACAGTGGACCAAACACAAAAATGCCCAATAAGCTCTTAAATAAATTTAAATTCAAGCACTTAAAACTTCAATGGAAATAAAGTTCAATTCAAGCCAATTCAACCCTTTGCAAATTTAGTGTTTGACTTGAGTGAAAATTATTTTACACTTGATTTCAAGCTAAATTGCTTATTGGGTACTGATGATCATCATGCTGCCTTTGAAAACAGCATATTGTTCCGTTCTGCTAGTGTTTGTCACAAGAATTTAAAATTGTCTCTATAGCAATTGGTTCCTTATAAACTATAACATTTAATTTAGTTTACAGAACGATTGAACTTTGGCCTACACGAATCATAAACAGATAATTTCTTGGGTTTTTATTCGATCCTACTGGCCACCCGGCAGTGCTGTAAAAAGCTGCAATCAATTGACAATGAAATCAAAGCAATTTCAACTAAAATGAGACTTCTTCTTTGATTTAAAATTTTAAAATTAAAATGTTGTGAAAATTGCATAATTTTATGATTACAATTAATTTGAAATGATTTTTTAAGGTTCCGTACACCAAATATGCGTTTGTGGCCTTTTCAAATTAGTCTTTTACGTCACTTTCAGATACTTAGTCTGCGATTTCGAGTAGATTTCCATACAAAACAAAATCTACTTCGTTACTAGATTTTGTCGAAATCTACTTAAAATCTAGTACAACTTGGTGATGCAGTTTTATTTTTTTTTTTAATTGTACTAAGACCGAGACCTTTGTACTTAAAAAGGTGTGTGAGTTAGCTAAATTGCCATTGTTTGGTTGTTGTTTAAGAAAAAATTTTAGTCAATGGTTTCTGTTTATAATAGGGCATTTACACTGTCTCAAAATCTAGTACTTACGAGATTCCGAGCTAAATCTGGTTGCTTTTTACTAGATTCCCCAAACAAAACAAAAACAAATTTTTCAATAGATTTGTAGGAAATCTGCTAAAAATTTAATATTTTTATTTATTTTTTACCACCCTGTACAACATAATTTATATCGAAGGTGAGTGAATTAGCTACGTTCTTCATAACTTTCTATTGAAGGTGTGTGAATGAGCTAAGTCGGCATTTTTTCGCTAAAATTTAAGACTAAATTTCAGACATAGGATTTTGTCTCGGATACAAAATGTGTGAAAATGTTAAAAAAAAGCTTAGTGTAAACGATATTGATTGCGTTTAAGATTTCTAATCAAATATACTAGTTTTCGAGACAATATAAATGCAGTATAAATAAAAATCTTGATAAATGCAAAAAAAAAACCTTGGTGCAAACGTTACAGATTTGCATAAAAATTTTAATTGAAATCTGCTAGATTTCGTGCAGGTGTAAGTGCCCCATAAAAAAATAACTCACCGCTATTTGGTCGCTTTCATAATGCCTGCCATCTCAAGTAGGGCAACAATTTAAGGCACAATAATTTATTTTTATATATCGCTCTTATATTGCAATAAAGTCATAACTCAAAAACATTAGTTTTGCAGATAATTAGTTTAAAGTTTTTAATTTACATACAACTTAATTAATAAATTTCTTTGGTCAAGGCGTGAGAGTGTATAAGCTTTTGTATGAAATTTTTACTTACGATTAGATATAATCCAACGAATTTTTCTGCATTATTAACTCTGAAAATTAATTTTTGGAGATATGATTATAAAGCAATAAAAGAGCGATATACATTTTGTGCTTTTCTGGGTTACTTATGGAGGCATTTGTAATTTTTTTTTTTTTTTGCTAAGATCTTTTTAAGCTTCTTTATTCACACCTATTTCCACACATGCACAGCCACAAGCACAGGCATCGACGGTATTTTATGGCCACACTTTGTTGCTTCTATGCAATCACATATACATATGTACAACTACATACTTATATACTCTCCTATGCGTAAGTACTTTCATGTGTACTCGTACATGTGTTCATCTATACACATGTATATAAGCATCTGTTAGTTGCCGTATGTCTGTTTTGGCAAAATACTAATCCTGTACATCTTTCGGACTACCAGAGAGTTCTGTAAACACAGTTAAAATTAAACTTTTCATGTAGTTTTATTTTAATTGATTAAATTTATTGTTTGGGTAAATGTTTTTATTGGGATTACATTTGTAGAAGTTAAATTGTTGAAGAGCAATATTGGTTTTAAAGTTTTTCCTCTTTGCTAATGTATTGGCCTTACATATGCATTTTATCTTCTCTTCTTGTATTTTGTTTTTTTTTTAATTTAAAGATCAACATAAAAGAACATAAGAAAACTTTTATAAAATTTTATTAAAAAAAGTTAAACATTTATCTAATGTAGGAGTAAAAATTAAAAAACAAGCTTATGTTAGTAAAATTACATATAATTTTTTTTGAGTTATTTTAAGATTCCGAGTGTGCTAGTGACTTACAATACGAGAGAAGTTCCAAAAATATCCGATCTAGCAAAGAAAACACAACAAATTTGTAAAAAATTTTCTTTTTATCTCATCATACTGAACCTTTATTTCGATAAAATTTTCTTACCGATACTCATCAACTTCGATACAATACTCTACATCTACATTGTTGGCCTATCTTTTGCCACCGAGTTAATTTCTCAAATTTGAAAACTACGTGGTCAGGCAGTTCTAACTTTAACTCATTCATCTTGGCTACCGCACTAATGAATGTGTGTGAAATGGTGCATTGTCTTGATGAAACAATACCAACTTTTCTGCTACATGCGGCCTCTTTTCCCTAAATTGCATCATTTAAATGCACAATAAGTTAGCATAATGCTGACCGTTAATTGCTTTTTCTTTTTGAAGATAATAAATAAAATTTAATCCACGTGCTTACCCAAGAAAAAATATGCCATGAACTTGCCTACTAATGGAACTTTCTTTAACTTCTTTGAACACGATTCTACAATTTATTTCTCTTAAGTGTGGGCACCACCCCACATCTCAATTATTATTAAGAATCAATGAAAAGCTGGGATTTATTTCAAAAACTCTATTGAAACCTCTTCAAGGCACTGCTTTTCTTCTATTATATGCAATTTTGAAATGCCTATCATTTTATTTAACTGATGCACCTGCAGTTGATGGTCATTCAATATCGTTTTGTCGATTTTCTTAACTGTTCCGGGCGTGAACACTTCAATTTATCGAATACTACATTGTTCGTCTTGGCAGCTTGTACGGTCTGCCACTCAATATTGGTGCCAGTGTAAATGTCTTAAGATTTTATTTATTTTTTGTAATAAGGAATTTCAATCTGCACGGAATCGAGTAGATTTCAATTGAAATCTATTTAAAAATTAATACCATTTATACCACGGGTTTTTTGTTGACATTTATCAAGATTTCCTGTCGAAAACAAAAACCATTGACTCAAATGTTTCCTAAACAACAACCACACAACTGCAATATAGCAAATTCACACACCTTATAAAGTATAGTGGTTTATTATTTAGACAAGACAAGAACAAGACAAAATCCTTTTTCTACAATTTGTCTTATACTGCATTTACATTGTCCCAAAATCTTGTGTATTAGATTTGAAATATTTACTGAAATCTGTATCGATTACACAAGCTTTTTCGACATTTTCCAAGATTTCGTATCCAAAACTAAATCCTTGGTCTAAAATTTAGTCTTATAGGAAATTTACACTATCTCAAAATCAAGTACTTACAAGATTTCGAGCTAAGTCTAGCTGCTTTTTAATAGATTTCTCATACAAAAGAAAACTTATTATTTCAATAGATTTGTAGGAAATCTACTACAAATCTAATATTTTTATTTATTTTTTGACTACCCTGTACAACGTTATGCATATAGAAGGTGAGTGAATTAGCTACGCTCTACACAGTTTTCTATTGAAGGTGTGTGAATGAGCTAAGTCTGCATTTTTTTCGTTAAATTTAAGACTAATAGGCCATTAACAACAAAAATCTTTACCGTTTACACCAACTTCTTTTCATATTTATCAAGATTTTTTTTTATCGAAAACAAAACCAATTAACTGAAAAATTTCAACAATGTAAATGTAGTATAACCAAAAAAGTGCCGGCTTAGCTGATTCACACAACTTCAATAGAAAATTTCGTAGATCGTATCTACTTCACTCACCTTTTATATAAATATATAGAGCATTACATTAGATTTATCTGGAAAAGTAGATGTTATTTTATATGGAGAATCTAGTAAAAAGCAACCATATTTACCTCGAAATCTCGTAAGTATTAGATTGAGAGACTACGAGTATGTAAATGCCCTTCAATAAGTCAATTTCGACAAAAATCCAGTGACAAGCTATACTTTGCCTTGTGTGGGAAATCTACTCGAAATCTTCTCGATTTTGTGCAAAGAGACTTTTGCTACGAGACGTAAGTACTAGATTTTGTTCAGATGTAAGCGCATTTAAAAAAAACCTGTTTTATTTTTGTTTTTTAGTATATTGGCCTAACGAAAAACCATGTGAATTTTACATTGTTAAAGTTTTTGTAGAATTTCTGTCAATTGTAAAGTCAATTCACCTGGCTACGCTTGACACAGTCTCGAATAATTTTGTATATAAAAGAAATGGATTAAATGGATTACTAAAGACAATTTAATGAAAATATAAAACATGCAACTGCAATTACAAAACTACACAATAAAAGTGGTTTTTCAATGCAAGTAGCCACTTTGTAATTTTTAGAAAATAGTGGGACAAGGAAATTGAGAACACAACAAAAATAAATAAAATGCACCGAAAAATATGCATATACGAGTACTCTAGTGCTTGTAATTTAAAGTCATTGGTTTTTGTGGTGATTTTATGTTTCAAATTGTACATGGCGTTACTCTAAATACGAACAACACTAAACAATCGCCAACAACATGACAAAATGGCAACACAAATTGGCAACCAAATGTGCGAGTGTGCGGTAGTGGTTGCTGGTCATTGCATTTAAGCATTCATCGTTATTTTCGTTATACATTCTCGTACAACAACAAGTCACAGTTTGCTAATGACACATACTTTTACATAAATATATGTATGGCTGCATGTTGTGCCATGATGTTGTATTGCTTTTGTGTTGTTTTTTTTTAATTTTTTTATTTGGTTGTAAAACTATGGCGCCAATTTTTGGAACTGTTACGCGCTTAATTTTTTTTTAAATACATAAACACCAGCACTAACTATTTACTGCAAGCACAAAGTTAGATACAAAAATATAAATGCATACAAACACACACACACAAGTACACACATTATAACTACGATTACACTACCAAAGCCAATCACAAACATTCCTAGATACACTTGCTTGCTTTCTAGTGACCAAATTTTGTTTATGGCCGAATAGACACAAAAAAAAACACATTCTCTGTTTTGTTTGTGAGCACATCAATATTACATTCGTTGCAATAAAGATTCTTTTATTTGTACTACACCATTTCTAATACAGTGATGCCTTAAATCAGCTACGTCCAAGCCATATGCACAATGTGCAAGCTTTTACAAAAGAGCTTTGTGCTTTCTCAACGACGAGAGCACAACAGCCAATCAGATATCGGCGAAAACAATGCTGGCTGCTTACTTTGCGAAGCAACAAATGTAATAACTTTCTTTCTAAGGCCGAGCTTACATCTGGCACACTTGAGCCCAAAACAGCGTAACCACTAATTACTAATGAAACACTGTTTGATTCAGACATGTATTTATTGATTTAAACAGTTTCCAATCATGTTGGATTCTACAAAACTGTCTATTAGTTATGTATGAAACTGTTTAACTTAATAAATACGTGTCTGAAGCAAACAGTTTTTTCATTGCTTAGCTAAGCAAAGTGAATACTTTCCAATTCGTGCGTTCGGCAAGCTGAGCTTGAGTAAGATGAGCTTGGAGTCATAAAAAATATTCAGCCTTATTTATAAAAACTATTAATAGGGCATTTACACCTGCACAAAATCTAGCAGATATTAATTAAAATCTTTATGAAAACCTACTATACCGTTCACACCAACTTTTTTTTGACATTTATCGAGCTTTTTCTATCCAAAACAAAACCCATTAATTGGAAAATTTCCAAAACTTCAACCACAAACTGCAATGAAGCGAATTCTTTCACTCATCTTTTTTTTTATAGATATGTTGTACAGGGTAGTAAAAAACAAATAAAACTATTAAATTTGTATTAGATTTCCTACAAATCTAATGTATGGAAAGTTTTCATATAGGGTTTATAAAACAGTGCCTCGTTTCTGTAACTTGTGAGAACTTTTCGCATCGAGAAAAATTAAATAATTAATTCATTGGTTGCCCTATTTTTAACACAGTGTTATTCATATAAACATCTTTATAATCTTGCAAAAATTAACATTAAAAATATTATTTTTTCTAATCCATGCTGTGTTGCACAATTTTTTCAAATCAAAAAGTTCTCACAGTCCTTAAAGAAAGGAGGTACAAATTTTCATAGAAAATTTTTCTTATTAAGACTTTACAAGGCCTCAATACTTTTTTTTTTATAAATAAGGCCTTTAGTTTTTAACATACCGATTCCTCGGTATGTTACAAACAAACTCCTTGTGCTAATTTTGTGATCTATTAATCCAATATTGCTCGCAGCAACACTTATTATTATGAGCACACTGTGTTTCTCTGGTTTTTTAATACAACGCAGTCAAAAATTCTTTTAAAAGTATAATTTTTGTTGAAAGTCATAGTAAAAGTTTATTAACTTTGCAAGGCCATTTCATGGCATTAGTGTAAAAATGCGTTGGCTTGCATACAATTTACAGCTTAATATTGGTTTATCTTGAAATTTCGAAATTTTTAACTAATACATTCAATCCATTTCATAAGCCACAATTTAAACACAACAAAAGCCTTAATTAATTTTATCAGTCACTAAACAGAGCCAGTCAGTCAATTTAAATATTTTATTGTGTATGAATTATCATTATAATACCTGGAAACACATTTGATAATCCACACTCATTATAATTAACACCCATTTTGAAGCAGTTAACAATTAATTCTCAAACACTGGCGGCAGCAATTAAAATCTGATTTTAAATTAAAGGAAATATCAACAAACTTTTGTATATTCAAATATTGGTTGATAACAAATTGCCCTGAATTAACGTCTATTGAATACTTTAATTAAATAACGAAATTTACCACTCATACTCAAATAAATACAACAACACGTTTACACATGGCGGCTTCCGTTTCTGCGTGTAACTATTGCATACATGCTCTTAGCACCCATTTCCGGTCATTTTTATTTAGGTTGTTACATCGAGCTCATTCACTCTCTTTGTGGTTTAATTGAAAAGTTAGTAGTACAACAATAGCAATGACAAACAATTGATGTGATTATTTGCAGTTGTTTCTAATGGCATTTTACCTTCCTTCTTTTTTGTTTGTACGTATGCATGTATGTATTTTGGTATTAAAATTGACAAACATTTGTCAGCATCGGAGTTCAGCTGTTGACAGAACATACGATCATTGACAATTGCAGTAGCACAATTTGCATTAATCTCTGTAGTGTTACATTTTATTAATCTATTCTTTTTTTGTCACAGAACTTACAATTTAAATGATTACGCAGAATACCGGCATAAACACATTTTTCATTCAAATTGCCAAGAAAAAAAGCAGCCGCAGAAAGCAGTCGTGAGATAGGATCTACAAGGTATGTTCAAAACGTATCGCGAATTTTAAATTTTCGCGGGTTACGTATATTCGAATTTTTTTTTTTTTGTGGCGTTATGTTGGTACTCATGTCTCTCACTCATGCCGACAATTTCGGCCATTTTGAATGTTCAGTTAATTGTTGACAGCTGCTTTGCTTTTACGTGTTTTGGATCGTCTGGCAAGCTGGCCAACAAACATTGCTTTGTGCGAACCTAATCTCGCTTTTACGTAAAGAAGATTTTTTTTTCACATCCACAACAGTTTCTTTTTCTAATTCTAAATTTATTTAAATTAACTAAATTAATGAATATTTACGCCATAAAATTGATTTTGCATCTTCTTTGCGTCCTTCACATCTCAAAACACTTATCGAAATAAGACACATGTCTGAAATTAAATAGACATACCAGAAATATTTAAACATCTACATATCGTCACCTAAAATCCTAAAAGCCGTAAGTACACTTATTACTGTTTTTTACAGGAGAAGCAAAAAACCTTATAAATTTAAGACTATTTATTTGTTAGGGTCTTTTGGATGTAATGAATAAAATCGGTATCTTTGAACATATGTGAGCAAAATTTTAAGGAAAGATGTCTTTTGGTGAATCACAATATAATCAATCAAAAAGTCTATTTTGAATTTTTTGGTTGTTGCGGCCCTTTGGACTTTAGGTGACGATACATGTGCATATATGTGATAAATATATCGCTACATGAAACGCAAGATGCCCGAACTAATATTTCCACAGTAGAAAAACATTTTAAAATGGAAAATATTGTAATAGTCATTACGAATTTTTCCAATGTCATAAAATAAATAAAATCGCTATTCTTATTCGCTCAAATTTGTTCTTTTAGTGATTATTTTGATGAAATACCACGGAATTTATGAATAGGGGATTTTAATTTTTTTTGTTAGATAATGGGCTTTGCGTTTTAGGCAACGATATATATTTACCTGATTTGTCGAAAGAAATTTATACGTTTACGCTGTTCACTCGTACGACTCAAGTGGTCATCCATAAACTTTCCCTCGGCCCAAGGTCGCATTTCAAACTCATTTACTGGTCGACGATTAAACAGTGGATCAGGATTAGTAACTAAAGTTTTTGGGGGGCATTGCGGAGCAAAGGGTGCATAGTAATGACGACGATATGTAGTGGATATTAAACTGTCTCGCGGAGTTCCAATAATCTCCTTAGCTTCCCTTTAAATGAAATTTAAATAATTAATTATTTATACATGCAAATTTAAATGAGACTTACTCCCTGCCAATATAAAAGTTCAAATTCAAATTCTTCAGTTTCGATTTTCTACATCTTTCATTTCGTTGACGACCACTTTGCAGGACTTCATGGGTCACTGAAATGGGCGTTGGCAAATTTGGATGTGTATAAAACCAGGTTTTATTGGTTTTCATTATAGTATTAGAACTGTTAAACTGCTGATTTTTAATTAAATTTACTGGGGCACAAATATGTATTTAAATATTTCGTTTGATGTTCCTGTTGTGAAATTTCAAATTTATTGACAACTGCCAGCAAATTGTTAAGAAGCACTAAATTGCGCCCTCTATGAAATAAGACCGTTCACTATGAAAAACGGCGAATTCGTACGAATATGCCTTGACTTGAAACTAAATATAGCGAAGTCTTGCACCATTTAAAAGTTATTGAGTACACAAACCTTTATATACATAAGAAACAAACTTGGAGGCACTTTTACAGAAACGGTAAAAATAGCAATGCCAAAATTTTTTTTAGTACAAACATTGCAGCAAAAAGCGCTACAAATTTTCTAAATTCCGACGAACCGTGACTGAGCTTTTAACCAAATTAGACAAATCATTTATAAAACGATTTTTATTGTAAAATTATCTAAGAGCAATTACCAAAGACGACATAGTCAATTACACTGTGTTTACAACTGACAACGAAGTCAAGCCAAGAGAGAATCTCGTCACATAAATCGTCATATGTAAAAAAGAAGCGTAACTTACAAAAAGTTCTCAGTAAGCTGCCAAAGAAAATACATCAAACAGACAAATCGGAGATAGTTTTTAGTTTTATGCTTTATCTAAACAAAAAAATTTTTTGTTCATCAGATCATCCTTAGTCCATATTTACACTATGCAAGTCTTATTGCTAAGCTGACTAGTTTGACGGAGAGAGACACGAGGGGAACAGTAACGTTTCTTTTCCCGTCGTCTCTCTTTCCTATGAAACTAATCAGCTTAGCAATAAGACTTGAATAGTGTAAACTAGGACTTATTTACACTATGCAAGTCTTATTGCTAAGCTGATTAGTTTGAGGGAGAGAGAGAGAGAGAGACGAGAGGAACAGAAACGTTTCTATTCCCCTCGTCTCTCTTTCCTAAAAAAATAATCAGCTTATTAGCAATAAGACTTGTATAGTGTAAACTAGGACTTAGTTTCACAGGTTTTAAGCTGGACTTACCCATAAGTTTGAAGAGACAATTTTTTTTAGTTAAAAGTTTTTATATATTGTTTCCAAGAAGGTATACTATTAAATTTATACTTTTGATGTTAAAAAAATAATTTATTGAAAAATTGGTGTATAATTATATGAATTTACCTTGCAGAACATAGTCCACTTTTTTCGCCCTTATATGAATTCGCTTTGACCATGTAGGCAAATTTATGCAAGGAACCTCTGCTCAATTCAGTTTAAGAAATTTATACTTTTGATGACGAAAAAAATGTACTGAAAAAGGTGTGTTGACGTGCAACGTATATTCAAATAACAAGCGGCAAAAATTTTCATTTGAGCAGTTGAGACCAAGGCGAATCCATACCAGGCGGTCGCAAGGGATCAGCTGACTTTTTTCGCCACTTGTAATTTAAATATTCGTTGGATGTCAACACACATTTTTCAGTAAATTTTTTGGACATTTAAAGTACAAATTTCTCAAAGCGAATTGAGCTGAGTATACCTTATATGAATTTTCCTTGATTGAGACAAACTCATATGTATTCGCCTGGCGTATTTTCTCTCTTTAATATCGCTCTCAGTAACAGAGACGTCAAACGAAGAACGTAAGAGCAAAATTAGTTCATTTGTTCATATTCATATTTTTCCTTTCTGCAGGAAAAATTTCAAAACTAGGGATAAATTAAGTTTTGAATATTTTTTTAATAATAAACTATTTTTTTTACAAGATTTTTTTAAAATCAATTTATTGAAAAAAGGTTATTTTAACATATTTTTTCTTTCTCTCTTTTTTTGGAATAAATATATTTTTGCTTTTTTGTTTTCAAGCTTTAAAAACAAATGTAATTTTTTTTAAACAAAAAAATTTATCCAAACTGTTTTCGTTTATTTACTTGTTCAGTTCAGAAATTTAATTTAAACTAAATTAAAGGTATTTTACACAATTTGTTCTTAAAATATTTTTTGAAAACTGAACAAATCAAAATTTTTTTTTATAAATAAATTATATTTAATACATAATAATATTATTTATTTCGTGCCTAAATTTGTGTATTAATAATTTATTTACGAGTTAATTTGTTTTATATATATATGTATACAAACTTCATATATATATTTTTTTATAATTATTTGAAATATTTGCAATGCTAAAAAAATAATTTCAAATTTGAAAAAATAGCTGGAAAAACGAACTTAACTTTACAGTAGTTGTCTTTTTTTTTACTAATTGTAAGAAATTTGTTTTATTTTTTAATTAAAATTTGAAAAAAGAAAAAAAATACTTAAAGTATTTTAGCTATCAAAAAATTTTCTGTTTGTAAAATAAAAATATTATTTTTTAACTTTTCTTTTGTTGTAATTTTAGGCTAAGTTTTTGGTTTATTTATATATTTATGTGTAGATCTTTTGCTTTCATTTTTTGAGGACATTTTGTTTATATATATATATATATATATTTTTAATAAGTTCATTTTAGTTTGTTTAAGTTTTCTTTTTTTAATTTAATCCTGTCTTAATTGTTTTTTTTTCAAATTTGTTTAATTCTATTAGTTTTTTTTATTGGTTGCAAAATTTTTTTTACTATTTTTAATATGTAATTAATAATTCGGATTGATCATAGAGTTTATATATAGTTTTATATATAAAAATTAAATTTTGTTATTTATGGCATTTAATATAGTTGTTGTTATTAATTTTGTTTTTTTTTTAATTTTTATAAAAAAAAAATTTTTTTAATATTTTTTAAGCTTTTTATAACTTTTAAATTTGTTTGAGAGAAAAGTGTTTAAATTAGCAATTCGGATGCTTTCACGTCTTCATCAATTTTTAAAAGAAAAGAAAAGCCCGTAGAAATATCTAACGTAGACAAAAAAAGCACCTGTTGCCTGGCATGGACTTGAAAGTCTTGCTTTTCATACATTTCTAAACATAATGTGTGAAGCAATGAGCAAAATGAAAAAGTGATAAGTTCAACGTTTTCAAAATTTCACTCAGATGACGCCAAATTACAAGTATCTCAATGATATAATTATCATTGAGATTAAAAAATTAATAAAAAATTAATAATAAATAGTCAAAATATACATAACAAAGTTTAAAAGAAACCTGAATCATAAAAATATTAACTCAAATTGTCTCATATAATAAAATAAAGTTGGGTATTCAATATCCTACACAGTGAAATCACTTCTGAGAAAATACCACACTGGTACATTGGAGTTTATGAATATTTTCCAAAACCAAAAATAATTCACTAGATCAAAGTTATTTTGTATTATTAAAGTCGTACCGTTATGTAGAATAGTGAATATTAGTTAACTAACTAATGGCTGCAGTTAAGAGCAATTACCCACATGTTATCCGCGCACATAAGAATCACATTAATTTCGTACACTGAAAATAATCATACAATATTTTAGGAAAAAAACACGCTTCTACTTTTTTCTACCATACATATTGCAAAATAGATTTTTGGCAAGAATTTTATAATTTTTTCTTAATTTCGAAAGTAGCGAAAAGTTGGGTTTTTTTACCTTCTTTATAAAATGAAATTTTGAGCTCGTAATCAAAGCGAGAAAATTTGTATAATTTTTAACCATAAAAAAATGTCATGCATTTTACAAAATAAATTTATATGTATTTTGTAAAATGTAGCATAATTTTTTTTCAGCGTGTAAACGTTAATATTCAATACTGAAATATTGAAATAAATATTTATTCGATTAGAAACAATTTTCGAACAAAAAATTTATAAAATTTATCGAATAATAAATTTCGAATAAAACTTTTCTTCAATTACCCGAATATATTCCAATGTAATATTTTATTTGATTATTCGAGTAAATTCCTTCAACAAATATTCAGCCATTCGATAAGATTGAAATGAAAACGTTTACTCGATACAAAAATTTTTTGAACAATAATCCTAATATAACATATATATAATAAAATTTTACGATTATTCGAATATCGTTCGTATAAAATTTTTTTCGATGATATATATATATATATTTTTTTTAAACAATTATTCTATCATTCGATACGATTAAAATAAAACACTTTATTCGATAAAAAAATTTTGAACTAAAAGTTAATGTGTACGATTATTCGAATAAATTTAGCATAAAAACTTTCTTCGATTATACGAATATACAAAAAGTTTATGCGATTATTCGAATAAATTTCGAATAAAATTTTCTTTCAATTTTAATCGATTATTCGAATAAATTCCTTAAACAAATATTCAATCATTCGAGAAGATTCAAGTAAAATGTTTTATTCGATTTTATATACTTTAAACGATTATTTTGACAGATTTTGAATAAAACTTCTTCTTCGATTATACTTATATACTTCAATATAATTTTTTTCAAATATCCAAATAATTTCATCCAACAAATATTCGATCATTATATAAGATTCAAGTGAAACATTTTGTTTTACTAATAATGTTTTCGAACAAAAAGCTTAATCCATTATTGGAATAAATTTCGAATAAATTTTTTATTATTACACGAATGAAATACAATATAAAATTTCATTCAATTAATCGAATAAATTCTTTAAAAAATATTTTATCATTCGCTCAGATTCAAGTCAAACATTTTATTTAATTAAAAAAGATTTTTAAACAAAAACTTTATAAGATTATTCGAATAGATTTCGAAAAACATTTTTTTCTTCGATTAACCTAATATATTTCAATGTGAATTTTTTCGAATATTCGAATTTTTTCATCAAACATATATTCGATCATACGCTAAGGTTCAAGTAAAACATATTATTCGATTAAAAAAACTTTCAAACCAAAAGTTTATAGGAGCATATTACAATAAAATATTTTATGCGATTATTCGAATGAAGTCGGTAAATATATATTCGATAAGTTGAAATAAAACACTTTATTCGATCAAAAAAACTTTTTTAGCAAAGATTTAATACAATTATTGGAATAAATTTCGAATAACATTTGTTTCGATTAAACAAATACAGATATTACAATCTAAAATTTGATTCGCTTATTCGAATAAATACCATATTCCAAAGTATTCAGAGTTCCATGCTTAAAATTGCTCTTAAGGGCTTGGTAAAATATATTTCTTATAAAATCTTAAATAAATTTTTTTAATTTCTTAAATCTCATTAAAAAACTAAACAAGGGAAGGCACTTTATATTTAATTGTTCGATAATTTGTTGAAACAACTACTAAATGAAACTCAGGACCAACATAACTCTTCACAGTAAATTTTATGTAATTAAAAAAGAAATTGTGTTTTAAAATAAATAATATTTACAGAAAAAAGTCAACTTCACAAATACGGTAAAAGAAATTATAAAATTATGAAAGCCTACTTTTCTATTGATATTTTAACACTTAACAATGGCTCGACATTTTGTTCAGCCCCAGTGTGCAATAAGAAAATATTTCAATACTTTTTTTAAACAATGAAATGTTTTAAAAACGTCATCTCAAACAAATTTTATAAAGTTTACAATTTACATTATTTCTTTGCTAGAAAGATTTTCTTAAAGTATTTAGTCATTTTTTAATTAAATTTAATCTCTAACTTTCTTTTTTATATGTATATTACAAAATATTACAATACACGCTTAGAGTGGGAGTCAAAATGAAATTATATTTTTAATTATTAAAGCAGCAGCTAAATAAACAAAATATTTTTTTATACTTATTCTAGAAAAATTAATAATTAAACGTAATTAATAAAATTCTCAAAGTTGCCGTGCTTGATCGCTTTGAATACAGCACACGTTGCTAAAATATTGAATAGAAATCGGCGGAAACGTGTTGAGTTGTTACAGCGATTGGAATTGTACAAGACTGCTTGCCGGGATAGAATCAGATCATTTTATTTTATAAAAGTTTATTTTATTGTATTTTCATGTTTGCTAAATAGTTTAGAAAATGTTTAGAGCTGCAAAAGTGAATTGTAAAGGAAAATCAAGGGGCTATCCTGTAATTCGAAAGGAAAGAAAATTATTTCGAAATTGTATGTTGATAACAGGCGAATTCGAAACTATTTATTTCGTTTCGAACTACAGAGTAGAGGCCATGAAAAATGAATATTTTGATGGATGTGGGTTATGTAATCATGATTTCGCTAACTCTGTAAAAAAAGGTGGTACCTAATGAACATAAGGCAGAGAAAAAACATTTTGCTTATTCAAGCTTTAATTATAAATGCTTTTAATATATAAAGGGAAAATTTAAAGAACGATGTTTATAGGAAGCTTATGTTTTATATAAATTTTGACTTTACAGTATGTTTCCACCGGCATGATTTCGTCAAACCATGGTGATTTGAGCAAATCCTGTTAACTTAGATATGATTTACCATACATTTTTCATATGAACAAATTACCTCAAAGTAGTTGATTTATTTTAAATTATGTCGAAAATAGAATTTTTCGAACTGGATTTATCTATGTAGGCTGTGTTGCTTTTCAAATTACAAACTCCATCCCTGGGTCATCCATTTACAGTGACTGACAATTTCGAAATTATGAATATTTAATTAATTTTGAATGTCAATTACATATGGATAAAATTCAATTAAAGCTGCTGCGCACACCTTATAGAGCAAGTGCATAATTTTACTACGAAAAATCGAACACCAAATCACTCACAAGCTCGGTGGAAACATTTCGAAGTAATTTAAAGTCAGTGGGAATATACTATTAAGCGAAATATCGTTACCTTAATATAGTAAACCTCTAACTCATTATTATTATTTTAATTTTTTTTTTTTAAGAGTTTTATGTATATTTCGATAGAAGAATATGTATTTCGAAAAATTATGTCTGTAGTATATGTGTGTGTTTGTGTATGTATAAATTTTCTCATAATTTAAGAATGACTCAAGCCAACGGGACCAAATTTAAGGTATTCTAAAGACATTGACCTCACTTGGGTTTCTATGCGATTCGAAAGATTTTAAGAATTTTCGAAAATAAATTTATGAAAAAAAATTTCTTAAAAATATTTGGAACTACAAACTGATTCGAGGGCAAAACATATGCCGCTTGCAGAAAATCTGATTACAATCGGGAGCAAAAATTTCGAAAAATGTGGATTAGTTTAATGACTCCAAAAGTTCTTGTGAAATCGATTACCAGGATGCATTTTATTTTTTTTAATTTAAAATACTGCAAGAAATGTTATAAATTTGATCTAAAACCGTTAAGTGGTACGAGAGATATCGTTGGCGAAATTTAGCGAAAAGTGTTCTTTGAACTTGCTATAAATAAAACTTCTTGTCTAATTGATTTTCATGATTCGGCTTCTTTTTTGGATTTTAGAATCTGCGTCTACTGCTGAAATTTGTATCTATAACGATAAAATAATTAGAGATATAGTTCTGCAAAATTTTCAGAAAAAAATTATTATGTCCATCTTGATCGTGTGTCTTGGAAACCGTAAGAGGTAAAATTTTTCAAAAACACTGAACTAAAATATCCCAAAATTAAAAAAAATGCGAAACAAAAATCGCCAAAATTAAAAAGCGCCTAAATAAAAAATATCACCAATAATAAAATAAATCGCTAAAATGCAACATAAGCACCAAAAATAAAAAAGTCACCGAAAAACAAAAAAAAAATTGCCAAAAATCTAAAAAAAATCGCCAAAACGAAAAAAACCGCAAACCTAAAAAATCGCTTTTGTAAAATACGACAAAAAAAATCGCCAAAGCGACAATAAACGCCAAAAATAAAAAAACATCAATACTAAAAAAATTAAAAAAAAAACCAAAAAAATGTTTAAAGCCGAAAAAGCGCCAAAAAGAAACAAGCGCCTTACGGAAACCTTCGTGTGCGATTCAAAGTCTCACTTAACTGTATTTATTTATGACTTTTCAAAAATTCTATTTTTGGTCTCGAAAAGTTGAAGTGATGGAAAATTTATAAGTTTTCGACCACATTGTTGTTAAGCTTAGCAGAAAGTTCCAGGGATGGCCTCTAAGCTCAACCCTATCTCATGTTTTCTTTTTTACAGCTGCCAAGAAATTGAAAACGATTTTTCAAGAATGTTAATAAGAATCAAAACTTAATTGGTTAAAAAAATACATATAATCACCCCTGTCGTAAAAAACCAGTAAAATTTTGGTTCCCATGAAATTTTTATTCCCCTCGAAGGGAAAAATCTTATCGTGAATCTCCCGTAAATTTTTACTCGCTATCAGTTCTAAGTGAATGTAATAACAATAATTAATTGAAAATAAGTTTAGTAATAAGAAATATAAAAAATTTTGAGTTTGAAATGAGATGTTTTTGATTATATTTAAATATGAATCCATATTTAAAAGTCGTGAAATTTGCCCGTGTAAATTTGTGTTTTTAAACATTCTAGATACAGTGGAAAAATAAAAAAAATTTCTGCATGTGCACAAAAGTGATTCAAACTCTATGCAAAAGGGCGTGGCAGGAAATTATTGCTAATAATCTGGAAGTTAAGTATTTAAATTATGCGTTGTATTCATTCAGTTCGCGCGCAAAAATAAATTGCAAAAACCTCTGGGAGAATATTATTCATGATAAGGGTAATCGAAAGATTATTCACGATTGCAATTAGGGGAAGAGAGAAAATATTTGAGGCAAAAGTTGTTCACGATAAGGGTGAATATTATTTCAATAATCCCAGCAGACCAACAACATTCCCAATAAGCAGACATGATCCCGTCCTTGATTTTTTATAACCACGACTGATCCTGAGAAAGCATTTCATATGCAATAATAAATAGTTTAAATTTAAGCTAAAAACTAAAGTAGAATATCAAAATTTGTGAAAGAGATTTCATGTAATTATTGCTAAATGTTTTTTTAATGAAAAAATCATTTTGGTAAAAAAAATCATTATTTTTAGAGAAATTTATGTATGTACAAAATTTGGATCTTCAGCCATTTTCTTACGTTATTAATTTGAGTTCTATTTATTTAAGTTATTAATTAGAGTACAGACTTAAAAATTAATATTATTTAAATTTTAAGAATATATGGCATATATTCTTTTAGACTTCTTTATTTTTATATTAATTTTTTTGCTAATAAATTTTATTTTACTTTTTATTAGTTTTACTTTTAATAATATTTAACTACACTAAAATATTAAAGCTGACACTTAACCAAATTCTTTATTTCACCTTCACCTTCACTTTTGCCTTTTATTTTATTCTGTATGGAGTTTAAATTTTCTTCAGTTTTCTTAATAAATTTATGCAAAAATTTTACAAAAATGTGACCAAAATTTTAACCGGAAAAATGGTTAACTGGTCATTTATTTAATTTTAAAAAATATTTAATTTTAATAAAAAAATTAAAATGTGTTTTAAGGATTTTTTTTATAATTAGTTTTTTTTTTTTTTGAATTGAAATGTTTCCATTTCAATTAAGGTTTGTTATTTGAATATATTTAGCTAAAATTTAAGACACATTAGGCTTGTTAGCGTTATATTTTTTTCATTTATTTAAGTTTTTCGTTATAAAATTTAGTTTTAATTAACATTTAGAAATAATAAAATCAAATTTTGTAGCATAGTTTGTTTTTCTATTATGTTTAACAAAATGATTTGGATGTTTTTCATTCAAGATTTTCTAATCAAGTTTTATAACATACTATTTTCTTTTTGCTTTGTTGGTTAAAAAACAAAAGAATTAAAATTTTTATTTTAATGCTGATAGTTATTTAATTTTTTCTTTTTTTTTTTTGCAAATATGTGAACTAAATTATTTTTAGTAATAATGAATTTTTTGGCACTTTAAAAATGCATTTTGTTTATGATAAAAAAATCGTAATATTTTTGTTTTAATATTTTTGTTATGATTAATTTTTATTATGTTTTAATGATTGTTTTTACATACTAACACAAACAATTTTCTTAGATGTAACGAATTACAATTTGAAATTACTGTTTGTTCACAGAGCGGGCAAACCTATTTGTTTTTAGGTTCTATTCTCACTTTGCCCATGACTGGTTTAGTTTTGGGATATAAGCAACTTATCAGGGAGGCGAGAGAACTTCCGTTATTTTACACCAGTGGTGGCCATTCTCTCGATTGCCTATGCTCGCGAGCATAGGCTTACACTGTGTATGAGACTCACAGCCTATCCTCAGCAGAAGACCTTCGTACTTCAGACCTTATTAAACGCATGCATATGAATTGTCTAACTTCTAAAGATTTTCTTATTGAAGGACTCGGCTCTTTCGCAGAAAAGATAACATATGAATTCCACAATCATTTCCAAAAGAAGCGAGAAGAGAAGGAGTAACACTTTTTTTAACAAAGCAAAAACTGAAGGCCCAGCAGAACCTCTGGGGGAAGAAATGAGAGCGAAAGGCCTGCACCATAATGACAAGGCGTGGAATTGGCTTAAGTAATTAGCAAGTTGACATAAAAACCGAAGGTCCTGGGTTCAAGCTCGATTCTGACAGTAAATAAATATTTCTGATGTGCATTAGTGTTACTTTATATCAGCTTTTGTAGGGAAGTTCAAGTGATATTGGTCATTTCACTAGTGTTGTTTCCGCGGATACTAATCCTAATGTAATATCAGAGCGCCTTCCTTCAAAAGCAAAGTAAAATAGCCAACAAAACGGCTGCTAAGCAAGGCTTTGAAAATTTAATACGTTTCATTGACACCAGAGTCGCTGCAACACTACATTATTTAAAGCGTGCAAAAAGCAGAGTTGGAAAAGAATGTAGCTTTCTTCTATCTCTTCCTTCACCACATGTCTTCTCTATCGCTATTCGTTTCCTAAAAAAGGCACCAACACCTAGTAAAAGTAGTATGCAGGCATTCATTGCCTGAGTGTTACTTCTCTATTAAAAAAGCAAATATATATAAATATGACTGGATTTGGGCCAAATGGGTCAAACTAATTCCTTAGTTTAGTTTTGATACAAACCTACGATCAAATCCATTAAAATTACATGGGTTTGTTTATAGGCTTGTGTCCAAAATAAACTAATGAACGACTTCGACCTAAATCTAGTTGAGTCTTAAATGACCAAACTGAGTGCTGTTGAGAACGACCATTAGGGCATTAATTTTGATTTGGTTTAACAATAAAAAACAGAGGAGCTAAATACTCCTATCAGTAAGGAAGTTCTCTCTTAATCCTAATGCGCTGACCCTGACTTATTGTTATATTGAGCATCTCTGCCTCCTTCACTTTAGTATACTTCAACTGCAACAATTAATTATGTTAACCGAAACAACAACAACGAAAAATCTGAGTTTATAGAAAATGAAAGTGTATAAAATAAAATTACATGAAATCTCTTTAATAGTCGTACAAATAAGTATTATCACTGCTCAATATATCTTCTTCGTCTTCCTCGACAATGACCTTATTACGTATGGCGTTGGTTAAATCATCGACATTCGTAAATGAGGATGTGGCATAATCATGTTTGTCCGCAACAATCACATCCTCTTTGTGGCGACCTCTAAGCATTTGATAATGTTGCTGTTGTTGTTGTTGTTGTTTTTGCTGCTGCTGCAGCGCTTGAGTCGTCTGACCCTGCAGTTGTGATTTCATGTGCTGTGTATTGGTGTTGTTGGTGGAGGTGGTGGTGGTGATGGTGTTGACAGATGAATTGATGTTCGTGCTGGTAGTGGAATGCACTTGATCGAGATGATGAAGATGAAAGATATCCGTTTTATCTTGCATTGGCAATGGTGGTGGCATGGCGGATGTATTGGATGCAACGACATCTGATACAGATGATGCAGCAGTTGGTGACATGGGATTGATGTGGGACGTGAAACGTGTATGTTGTTGTGCTAATTTATTACGTCTATTCATATGCATGCTACTACATATGCTACCACTACTACTACTGGCCTGTTGTGGTGGCGGTTCGGAGGAGGTAGATACTGAGGAGGACAATAATCGTGATGATTTTGTGGATTGTTGTTGTTTGTTTGACTGTGTGGCTAGATGTTGATGTTCTTGATGATAATATTGGCGATCGATATTAATAGAATTACTTGGAATTTCCTTGTGCTCTCTAACCCTGGACGTTGTGGCCGATGCATCGGCCAACACCGTCGTACCTTTGTTATCGATCTGATCCCACCCCTATATCCACGATTCCTACATGGCATTCAGCATTCTCCTACTACTCCCACCACCTCGGTGCGGACTGTATTCATCGCGGTCAACCACTGGAGCCCCACGACGCGTTGTCGGAGCCGAAGGCGGCAAGTCTCGCGGATCAATAATACGGGCCGTTGCCCCAGTCGCATAACGTCCTGCTCTCAAGTCATCACGTTCGTGCATGAGCTCACCATCATCCATTACCAAGCGACTGCCACGTGATATGTGACCATGGGTACCAGCAATCATAGCACTGCCGCCTACAGCTCCTCTATGCGGTGGATAGTCGGCAGCATAATTACGTTCATCCAACAATTCCTCGCTATTCAGATCGTAATGCATCAGATCACGTTCGCGGGCATGCAGTCGTTCTCTCTCGCGCTCTCGTTCATAACGGTCTCGTTCACGTTCTCTCTCCAAACGATCACGTTCATAACCGATACCACCGCGTTCATGATGACGACCGGAGGCTGGACGTCGATTATTTGAATAGGAAGTACCTCCTGTAAATTACACAACATTCATAAAATTAATTTTTTTTATTATCAAACATTACTTTAATTTAAAAAAAAAACGTACATTTTGGGTTATTTATTATTTAATTTTTGGTTCATTTAAGATAAAAATTCAAGCATTCAAATAAATGCAGTATTATTTAAAACATTTTATACTTGTATTTTTTTTTATAAACGAAACGTTAAGTAAACTAAAACATTAATAAGGTAAAACTTCAACAAACGAAAAAAAAAATATTTTTATATTATTTGTTTAGAAACAATTTTTCGAACAAAAAACTTTTAATTTATGGACGCTAAATTATTTTACTGAACAGCGTCGTATTGATTTTGGAAAAAAGGGGGAGGGGGGTGGGGTAAAAACACATTTTGTATTAGTAAAATTTTATATTAAGCATTAATATAAAATGAATGAGAGTTAATGAAATTGTAATGTTCATAAAATCGTTTTCAAAATTAGAAATGTAGTTAAAAGTTTGTTAAGGTTAAACTTCAACTACTTTCGAACGAACATTTATTTATTCATATTAGAAACAAATGCAAAAAACTCAAATTTGTCTCTGTTTCCAATATTAGGGCCTGTCCCACGATGTCGCCAACGTTCGACTTGTCGCACACTTACATTTGAAACAACAACAAAGTTTTAAAATTGTTTGAACGAAACATTTGTTCGCATTTAGAAGAACAGACCCTTAATTAGTACTGACCGTATCTTGTGAATAGCTTAAGATAATATTGAATTTTATGAGAATGGAGACACTATATGTTTTTCGATTTCGCTAGAAAGACTCTGCGGTCTTTACACTAATGCTGTAAAATAATGCAGACGGTATGTAGTTTATGTGGTGAAGTAAGTTGTTCTTAAGTCATTACCAATTTGTTTTTTTTGTGCATATATTGCATTATTTATTAATGTCATCATGATTTTTAAATTATGAATATCATGAATGAAAATGGGATTCAGTGAAAATGGGAATAAAATATGTTTTGTTTTTATTTTGTATGTATTTACATGTGTAACTATTTATACTCGTAGATTAAGTATGTACGCATGTATGTATAAATATTGACACAGTTAACATTCCAAAGGATTGTGATCAATTTAAAGGGGCTTAACATTAACAAATAATTTTCAAACACAAAGATAGTTTGGATTGGAATGGGGTACTTCGAGACAGGTAAAACAAATTCAACATTATTTTACTCACTAATTAACATTTACAAAACGAGAACTTTTGTATGTAAAAACTGTTGAAACAAATTTAAAATGAAGTTGAAAATATGAAACAATTACGTGTGTATATCACAGGAAGATAGATAATTTAAAATATTTATTTCTAAGTAAACGAACACAAATGTTTGTGCGCGAAACTTAACATTAAGACATGAATTTAAACAATAGCGAAGGGACGTTTTTAAGAACGTACTACAGTTCCGGGTGTAACTGAAAATAAAATAAAATATTTCTGTTCGTTTTAAAAATTTAAATAAAATTACATAAAAAAAATTTGTATGAAAGTTATAATGGAGCAATCCTTGGAAAGTTTTAGAACGTAAGGAATTTTTTATAAGTGTTTCAAGCTTAAGCTATCGCCAGTTTATAATGTTTTGGAAAAACAAAAATTAAAAAAAAAATGAAAGCAAGATGAAGTGAAGTTATTGGGAGTGATAAGGACCTGCATATGGGCATTTCCATAGAAAAATCCGCCTTTTGTCACGTGACTTTGCTTGCTAACGCAGGCTGTTTTTTAAAGAAAAACTTTTATTTGAAATACTTTTTTGCATGTTGGTGTAAAGCGTAATCAGCTCTGCATTCAGTAAAATATAGGAAAAAAATTTAACAGCATTGCTCCGAAATACAAGCTTAAATGGTGACCAACCGTGACAAACTGTAGAATTCCTCATATAGACAGTGTTTAAAAACTGTAAAAATTTTCTTTTCATTTGATTTTGCTTCTGCTTTCACTTTTGAAAAATACAACAGTTTCAGTCAAAGCAAATCACAAAATGATTTGTGACAAATTGTGCAGTTTTTTCAGCAGTCCCTGATTTTAAAAGTTTTAATTTGGTTGGCTTTTGCTTAGTATCGCAAGTAAAAGCAGAAACAGTCTATATGATTTTGAAAGCCGCAAACAGTCACAGTCGAAAAAGCAAAAACTCTTGCTTTTAGAAGTTTTAAGCAATCGCAGTAAAGTGGTTCTTGTTTTTTCCTTTTGTCTGATGTGCACAAACAACAACAGAAACATGACAAACACCACAAAATAGTTGACTAAACTTGCGGAAAGCTTCTAAAAGCAAGAGCTTTGGCTTCTTCGACTGTGACTGTTAGGTACTTAAAAAAGCATACAGACTGTTTATGCTTTTACTACCGAAACTAACCAAAAGCAACAGCAATCAAATTCAAACTTTTGAAATCGTCGACTATTGAAAGTACTGTGCAATTGTTCATACATCGTTGTTGTTTTTCACAAGAACAACCAAAAGCATTGCTTGATTTTAAACAGTTGGAAAAAGCAAAAGCAACGAAAAGTAGCAATTTTACGAATTTTGCTATTTGAAAATTTTTAAATAAAATGTTAAGCGTTGCCACTAGTATAGTATGTACTATAATGCCATAAAATGACATAATGTGTACTCAGCATATGTTTAATTTTACATTTCAATACGAATAGGCTGACAATCACCACACACGTTAAAAACCAAATTGCTGTTAATTCCAAATTTTGCAAGAAAATTTTATTCTGCAATGAAGCTCATTTTTTATTGAATGCAAAACTGACGCAATTGGAGTTAAGAGCAAATCAGCATGCGATTGTAGAAACGTCCCTAACCTTGTCACTGTTTAATATGCTTTATAGATAAATTAAATCATTGGTCTCTTATTCCTGTCAATATTCAAAAAAGATATTGGCTAGAACGTTTGCAATTAAATCGTGTCCGATTTAGGGCCAGTTAGTGTTAACAGCCTTAACAAGTGATTTATTGAAACAAAAGTTCGGTAAACAAATAATGCCCCAGTACACTGTGCCTCGAATGTCAAGCACTATGTAGAAGCATTGATTTATGCTGGTAAGCCACAGGCGATTGACGTCTTGGAAGATCAATTCGTTACTTTATCACTGACATAATCGTATGTATGTAATGATTTCTGAGAACTGATCGACAAATTTACCTCCTTATTTAAATTCTTCTGTGTTGTTTTTATATCTTTATATACGAGTACATATATAATACTACTGTATGTGTGTTTGCCACTGAACTCCTCCTAAACGTCTGGACCGATTTGAATGATTTTTTTGTATGCATTTGGTTGCCGCCCAGGAGGGTGATGCGGAAGAAATTTCTGCCCCTCCGAAATAATCAAACTGATTTTAATGACATTTAGAACACAGATAGACCTGCGAACGAAGTCGCGGGAAAATTCTAGTATCTCTCAATTATCAGACCTATTTCAATTCGATAATTTAATTAAAATTTATATTTTAATTTTATTTTAATTGCAATTTCTAGCGCCATATGAGGCATTATTGATGAATCGAACATGGAATTTTTTTTTTTACAAAATTCCTTGCTATTTGGTAAAATTATACTTCTAGTACAAATGCATGGATATGCCAAATATTTTTGTATCAAGTACATATATACATATATACACTTATTTTTATATAGAAAGGCCCTATAGGCTTATTATATTTTTGACATCGAAGTTTTTGCTTTTTTTCGAAATATACAAAAAGCTCGATTGCCAAAACAAAATGAGTTAAGGCCTTTCTATACTAAGATGATAAGAGATGTATATTTGTCGGGTTATGGGGTGCTAAAGTGTTGCCGTTTCTGATTTTTTTTTAATTTTTGTATTTTTAAATTATTTTTTCGAACTTAAAAAGAAAAAAAAAATTTGTGATTATAAAACAAAATCATCTCATCTTTAAAAAAAATTACATATAAAAATTTTTTTTTATGTGGAATACCTGCAATGAACAATTGTTGATCAAAATTTTTGAATTTCGACATGTGTTTTCTTTATTTTTTTACCCAAATTAGCCTGTGGTAACTTTATTTTACTGTACAAATTTGATAATAGGCTCCTTGTTGGCTTAAAAGTCATATGCAAACTTCTTTTTATGCGTAACGCACTGTGTCATCTAGCTTGGGCCCATTTATTTGTTTAGTTTATTTTAGCAAAATACCATAGAATTTTCCGATTGTACTGCAACAGTTTGAAAATGGAATCTCCAAAAATTTATGATTTGAAGGGCTTATTGTAAAAACACGATAAGCCACACGATTTCAGAAAGTGGTTTTATCAGTTCATTCAATTACTTTACAGCATCGGAACGTCCTCTTAAAATATTGTAGTGGAAGTGACTATTTTGTTGAAGATAGTGATGACAGCGTGAAAGACAAAGAGTTTTTGCCAACAGATGATGAAGTAATTTCAGAAACCAGCGAGGTATGACTTATTGAAACTGGTGTGGCTTATCATGTTATAGCAAAAAAAAATCGAGTATTTAAATTTGTGTGGTTTGTGTGGTTTCTAACGCTTTTGAGCCATCTTCGGCTGAAACTGAATCACAACTTATAGAAATTATTTGATGTAATAAAATAAGTGCACGATATGCCACTTTATTTCAACCAAAATAACAAAACTTTTGATATTCAAAAAAAAAAATATATGAATAAATTTCATGCAATAACTGGATAAGCCACAACTTTTTGCGATTTTAGCGATTTCCGAAGATTTCTTGATGTACAGCGACGGGTATGTGATAGTAGTCTTCCTTAAGCACTAAATAAAAGTATCTGTATCATGATTTCATCAAATCCCTATTTTCAGCATTTATTTTAAACTTCAAAGGCGATTTTCTCAGTATTTTCATTTTGTGACTTATCGAGTCTTTGCAATAAGCCCTTCAATTATATAAATTGCTTTACACGCCTAACGCACATCAAAGCCGGAAGTGAAAATTTGTCATTCCAATTTGTCTCAATTTGTCCCAAATTTTTAACTTAGCCCCAAAATTTTTGTGTTTTTTCCTTACGTTAAAAGTTAAATTACAGTGTCCTCATTATGTTGTTGGAATTTCAATCAGTTTAAAAGTTGTGCAAATTTATGTATGTATGTGTGTAACGCACTGAAAAACTGGGAAGCAGGGAGCGTACTGAATGAATTACAATTTTTTCTAAATTTGGTTTAAGTTATATTAATAATACTGTAAAAGTTTTGAATTTGCATAGCAACAGTTTTGAAAGTTATAGAAAAGAAGGCAATAATGCCCTCCACCCCACCCACATTGTTGCTTTAAATAAAACATTGGGAATCATTCGAAAACTTTTATTGTTAAACCATAATACTAAAATCGCATTTAATTCGTATTAATTAAGTCAATATTAAGTTTTATATTACGATACAAAAATTTAAAGATCTACGCATTAGTTATTTATAATCAAGCATTTTTTTAATGAATGTTAAATATGCACGAGTATCGAGAACATGAAGAACAAACTAAACTAAGTTAAAACGAAGCAGTCAAAATTAATATTTAGCAATAGATTGTTAGTAATAATAAGCTTATAGTTAAATATTGAGTATAGGGAACGGAAATTAAAAAGATAGCAAAAATATCATCGTACTTGTCAAAAACTGTTGATGAAAAAAGAGAAGTAAACTAAAATCAAAAAAGAACTCGGAACTGCTGGTAAAGATGATGACTGTCATTAATATAAATTATGTAGTTGGGCTTAAGGTATGTACGTATGTATGTCGATTAAAATAAAGCTTAATTGTAAAGTTTGTGTCTAGAGAAACAGGCTGGGTGGGTAAACTAGGGAAACTTAAACAAATGATGACAAAGTACCAAATGGTGTAAAAGCTAAAAAAAATTAAAAAAAAGGTTTTAACAAAATGTATTGAAACTTTAAAATAATAAAGCATGATTATTTGTACAATAATTTTAGTATGTCTAACATCTAGATGATTATAAAACTTTAGTAAAAATTTCAACAGAAATTTGAAAAAATTATGATTTTTCTTCTAAAGACACTAGGTAGCTTTTTTTGTATTTATAACAACCAAAAACAAAGCTTGACAAGGTTCAACTTTAAACTTTAAGACAAAATACTAATTAACCAATTTAAAAAAAATTTAAATAAATAACATTTTTTATATTTTTAATGTAAATTTTATTAAGAGCTTTTGTACTATTCTGTAGCTTTATGTATTTATAAAATATATTTTTTGTTTTGCAATAAACTGAAATATTAAAAAAATATACATATAATGTAGTGGTTTACCTTGGTCCCAATCGAATTCTCTATCCCAATCTCTTTCTCGTTCTCTTTCCCATTCTCTTGCTCGCTCGCGTTCCCACTCTAGATCACGTTGGCGTTCGCGTGGCGTACGACGACCCTTCGTGAACTCATTGTCCCAAAATTCACGTTCATAGTCGACATCTCGGCTGATTTCACGTTCGCGTGAAATATCTCTTTCCCGACTATTCTCACGCTCTACTGAGCTCATTCTAAAATCCCGTTCGTCCTCTCCCCCATCCACTGGCAGAATGAGAAGGCAAGCCCAGCAAGAGCAATAGAACATTTATTTGTTTTTTGTAGAGAACGAGAAAGTTGCGATTCGATTGATTTATTGAATGTTTGTCATTGTATTTTTAAGAATTTGATTTTTTTTTTGGTTATCAATCAATTAAAACAAGTAAAAAAAGTAGAATAAATATAATTTACATAAATTTGTTAACAAGGTGTTTGTTTAAATGGATTTTCTAAAAGAAAACTTCAAATTGAAAGTAAGAAATTATAAAGAAATGAAATTTGTATGTGGGTGCAATATGTTTAACAGCGTTGATCTTAAATTGAATTTAAACACAAAATCTACCCGAAATTCATTGCATTTTTTGTTATAATCTAATTTATTTTCAATTAAATGAAAATGATCTTCGATGCAGATGTCTCTGTCATCAATGATGTTAAGAAAAATAAGTCATGATGTTACCTTAAAAAAAAAAACTTAACAAACTTACCGGGTGGTGTGGGACCCATGCGGGCTTGTTCTGTGGTAGGTGAAGCTTCCTGAGGTAATGGTCTAGGTATAGAGGCGGCCGCACTTAAGTCGGGATGAGTGGCTCTCCAATAGGTCTGGTAAAATATTAGAAAAATGGAAAGTATATATTTCACTCTTAAGTTTTTGTTTTGCTTTATTTCATTAGTTTGTACACGACAAATAAACTTTCTTGCAAAGTAACAAAGTTCTTATGACTAAGTTTAAGTTTAAACCTTAAACCTTAAAGCCACGTCCAAAATACAGCTTTGAAAGCTCTAATTGTTGTTGTTTCTTTGCAAAGTAAGCAGCAAGAATTGTTTTTACCGAGATCTCAATTGCTGTTGTGCTCTCGGCAGCGATGCCAATTTGGCGCGTTTCGCGCTAGATTTAGCACGTTTTAACTATGCTAAACGCGCTTTTTTTCGTCTTAGCGCGTTTACTAAAAAAAGCGCTAAATTAGCGCGTTTTCAACAAAGTTATCATCACTTCAGTTCAATATATTTCTTTACTCTTTTTGCATAAATTTAACAATTTTCTAGTATTCAAAACTCATAATATTTTCTAAATAAAATAAAATTCCCTTGACTGTGGTTAGAATTAAAAACGCATTTTAATACTGTAAATGGCAAACATTTTGAAATTTCACAACTAAAAATATGTACTCGTGACCAAAAGAAATTATATTACTTCTTAAGCATCATTCTAGTTGAACTACAAAAAGCATTTGAATCGCAAAACTATTCGACAATTTATATAAGTTGCTACAAAATTTGGCAAATAAAACTAATATAAAAACAAAGGATTTCGATTATTTGGAAGCAATTCTGATTCTGTGTGGAATGATTTAAAAAAAAGAAAAGAGCTACTAAAAAAAATTAATTGTATTTACTAATGCACATGTACGTACATACATCGAATTTTATTAAAATTTAATTTAGCGCGTAGGAAAATAGCGCGTTTTGGCTATAAATAGTTGACAATGCTGTAACTTAGCGCGTTCTAGCGCGTTTTGCGAAGGGGAACAGCGCGTTTGGGTTATAAATAGTTGGCATCGCTGGCTCTCGGTAGTGTGAAAGCACAAAGCTCTTTTACAAAAGCTTGCACATTATGCATATGGCTTGAATTTAACCAGAATTCAAATTAGAAAAATAGTGTGCAATGTTTGTACAAAAAATTATTTCCAGGTAATCAAAAAATATTTTGAAATACATACAGTGTTCCCCAACCACTTTTCTAATTTCAGAGACTTTATTCTTTTTATAAATATTAAGAAAACTAACATTTGCAATCTCCATACCTCTAAATATTCAGCAATGTGTTCACAGGCATCTTCTAATTGATTTTCATCTAGGATAACATCAAACATTTCTGGTGGACATTGAGCCAATTTTTCAGCGGCTACCATTTGTACGGAGAGATTTTTTGCCTGTGATTTACCACGTGATTTGATTAAACGCTGTAAAACCTACAAAAATAAAACCAAAAATAATAATTAAAAAAAAATCAAAAGCTCTTATGCTTATATTCCATTGTCATCTTACCTTACTACTACTAATTTTAAGATAAACTATTGTTGGTGCTAGTGAAGTTTTTGCTAGTTGTGACGGATGATTGATTGTATCACAATCGAGTACTACTAATTGTAAAGTTCTGGCCAATTCAAATATTCGTTCGATTTCTTCTTGCACTTTATTAAGACAATCGGAACGGCTGCTCGAACGTTCCATTATGGCACGCTTTGAGGGATTATTCATGATGGAACGTTTCGCCAGCGATATATCTTCCATGACTCGTGTTATTATGATACGACCTTCGAAACGATGTTTCAGGAAGTCGAATAAAGCCTTTTGCATCATATCAGTTACTTCGTAACCTTTTAAACTTGGACCCACTAAGACGACGGGACGCATCGACGGCACAACATCGTATGGCGAGGCGGTCTCTTGTTTCTTAAAGAACGGTTTGCGTTTCTCCTTGTTGGGCGGTGTGGCGAGTGTTGCTTTGCCACGGCCTGGTCCCATGGAATCTGATTCGTCACCTGATTAGTTAGTATCATCGAAAAACAAGCAAGAGAAAAAAAAGAGGAAACGAAAAAAGGTATGGATATTCGAATGAGCGAGTTTATGGCATCTACATGAGAATGTTTTTATTTTTGTAGTTGCAGTTTTAGTTGCATTTTCAATTTCAATTGATTTCTAATGTGAATGGTGGTGTTTTTTTGGTGGCAATTTTTTTATTTTTATTTTTTATTAACAAAAGCTAAATAGTTTTCTTTTTTGATAAATGCAAATGCTTTATGTACAAAGAGACGGATTTGAAATTGATGCATGGATGTATTATACTCGTACAAGTTGCTTATGAATGTATTCGTTGTTATAGAGATTTTTTTCCTCAGATAACTTCAAGATGCTTCGCTTAAAAAAAATAGTTAAAAAAAGTTTGGCCGATAGTAATTGCTTAGCTGAGCTAAGCATTTGACAATTTTTAATAGTAAATTTAAGTAATTTTTCAACATACAAATCTTTATACAGAAAGTTCAAATAAACATGCTCGTACTTAGATACGAGTTTTTGAATTTTTTTTACTATTTCAAATATAGTATTTTTTTTAAATATCTTTCCGCACATTCATTTTCTTTCTTTTTCTAAAGAGAACGAACAATTTTAAACGTTCTATGGAAACATTTTCTGCATTTAATCTTTTCTACAGAAAAATTGGAAGTGTATTAAACTATCTATAGAAAAATTTTCGGCACGTGAAATTTTATGTAGACAAATTTTCGATATATGAAATTTCGTAATAGAAATTTTCTAAAGAAAAATTTCGGTATATAAAATTTTTAATAAGAGAATTTTCTTTATATAAAACCATGTGCAGAAAAATTTTTGACCTATAAAATGGTATATTAAATTTTTATAGAACATTTTTGGGTATATACAATTTTTTATAGAAACATAAAAAACAATTTTCGGTACACAAATTTTTCAAATTTTCAATTTTCTATAAACAAATTTTTGATATATAATATTTTCTACAGAATACTTTTAGATATGTATGTATATAAAATTTTCTATAAGAAAATTTTTCGATATATAAAGTTTTCTATCAAATAATTTTCAATTTATAAAATTCTCCATAGAAAAATTTTGTGTATAAAATTGTTTATAAAATTTTTTTTTCGATTTATACTTTATTTCATAAAAAAATTTTCTTTTGAAAACTTACGACTTATGAAATTTTATTTAGACAAATTTTCAGTTTATAAAATATTGTAAGGAAAAATTTTCGTATATAATTTTTTAGAAAAGTTTTCGTTATATAAAATTTTCTATAGAAAAATTTTCATTTTATAAAATTTTCGACATGAAATTTTACGTAGACAAATTTTCAGTTTATAAAATATTCTAAGGAAAAATTTTCGTATATAATTTTTTTAGGAAAGTTTTCGTTATATAAAATTTTCTATAGAACAATTTTCATTTTATAACATTTTCTATAGAAAAATTTTTGTTATAATTATAAAATTTTTTATAGAAAAGTTTTTGATACAAAAAATTTGTTAAAAAAAATTTCGCTATATAAAATTTTCAGTATATAAATTTTTCTACAGAAAAATTTTTATTTTTAAATTAAATTTTCTAAAAAACAATTTTCGTTTTATAAAATTTTCTATAGCAACATTTTCGGATTATAAAATTTTCTACAGAAAATTTTTTTTTTATAAAATTTTCTTAAAAACAATTTTTGAATTATAAAATTTTCTATCGAAAAATTTTCGGATTACAAAATTTGCTATGGAAAACTTTTCGGTTTATAAAATTTGCTATAGAAAAGTTTTCTGTATATAAAATTTTCTATAAAAAATATTTTAAATCCATAAAATTTTTAATAGAAAATTTTTTTTAATTAATTTTCGTTACATATTTTTTTTTAGAAAAAAATTTTTTTTTAAGAAATTTTTTGTAATATATTTTTTACTAGAAAATTTTTCAATATACATATAAAATTTTCTATAAAAAAATGTTGATATTTCGGTTCATAAAATTTTCTACCGAAAAATTTTCGGATTATAAATTTTTCAAAGGAAAATTTTCTGTTTATTTCATTTTCTAAAGAACAATTTTGAATTTATAAAATTTTTTTATTCAACAATTTTCGTTTTATAAAATTTGCTATAGAAAAGTTTTCGGTATATAAAATAATTTTTTATAATAAAAATTTTTGGTTTGCAAAAATTTCTATAGAAATATTTTCGGTTAAACAGTTTTCAAAGAAATATTCTCGGTTACCATAAAAAAAATTTTGTTGTATATAATTTTCGGTAGAAAACTTTTTGGCATATAAAATTTTCTACAGAAAAATTGTCGAGATATGAAATTTTCTATAGACATATTTTTTTATGGTACATATTGTATGTATATATATGTAATTTTATATGATAAAAATTAGGGTAATAAAATATTGTTTAGAAAAGTTTTCGGTATATAAAATTTTTATATAAATAGGGACAACAAATTTTTGAATGAAAAATATTGGGCATATGAATTTCTCTTTAGGGAAAGAAAGTTTCATGCAAATAAAAAAATTTTCTATGGAAAATTTTGTATAACAAAATATAGAATAATTTTGTGTACATAAAATGGCTGTTGAACATTTTTAGACAATAAAATTCACCGAAGAAATTATTTCGGTATATGAATTTTTCTATAAAACAATAAAGATTTTGGATAAAAAACACACGTGTATTGCCTAGGCGAGTTTAGATGGAGGCTAGAAATTTTGTCTATAAAAATATACATGTGTGTGTTGAATCAGACAATTTCTGTTGTTTTATAAAACTTGGGGATCAGTGGTTCTGAATAACTGATCAACTGCATAACAAGCACATCAAACGTACGTCTGTGTCTTAACTTAGAAGAACACCAAACACTAACAGGTATTTTCTGGTTTCAAATCACCATAACAACGAGAAGTTTAATGCATTTTAGAATTGATTTAATATCACATTGTTTACAGTGTATTTTTACATATTTATGTGGTACATACATATGCACATACATGCAAATATTTGCATGTATTTATACATATGTACTCACTATTCATAAATCTAATTTGGTTTCTTATTGAATTCATGTTGTAAGTATTGAAAAAGATTACAAAAAGCTTAAAATAAAACTAAAAAGAAAGTTAAAGCAACAGGCAGCTGAAGAAAAATTTATCAATGAAGGGGGGGTCGAACGAGAAGTATACTAGGCGAGTCGGATAATGTTTAATGTAAAAGGCGAGTGGTGAAATTTAAGTTGAAAAAATCTAGGATTCTATTACTAAGAAGAAAATTAATTCTTTTTAAAAAGTGCATTCATATATTTAACTTTTTTTGTAATTTTTTTTTTTTTTTTTTTGCTTGCAAGACACTCTAGCCAATCTAGACCTAAACCAATAATAATTTTATTTTTTTTTTTTATTAAAAAGAAAAAAGAAACTACTTCGACCAATAAAAAAAATTGTAGAGACAAAGACAAACCTGTTTTTTTCTTTCGAGGTGTTGTACTATAAGGATCTTGTGGTACAATTGTGTGTTGGTTTTGTTGGTTGTATTTATGTTACAGTTTTCAGTTTTTTTTGAGAGGTTTAACAGTTGTGTGCAAGTTTTCAGTAAATATTTTGTTTTTGTTTTATAAAGGTTTGATATTTTTATACAAAGAGATGTAATTTAAAGTGCAAAATGATTAGAATTGTATTTTTTTTTTTTTAAGTTTAGGATTTTCAAAAGCGAACTTAATCATAAAAAAAACGATCTAATGTGAAACATCTAACAAAAAAGCAGGTATTTTCTTAGGCTTTTAGCAGTTTTGTTTCTTCTAAATAAAGCTCAAATGAAAATCATGCAAATAAATATGTATATGTAGTTTTTTCTAAGAAACGTAGCACAATATTTGTTGGCATTTGTAAGGGGATTTTTTTTTTGTAAAATTTTGATGGCTGATGATTTAAAATAAAATAAATAAATTAAATTTTAAAAATTAACCTGCAAATCCAACAGCTGTAAGGGGAATTAGGATAAATACTAATTAAACTTCTATTGGGAAGAATGCTCCTAAACAATCAATCATTCAATCCCTTAAGCATTTTTCTCATACAATGTGTGCTTCTCTCTAAGGGCCCATTTCTCCAATTCTATTTAAATATTAATTCATATTTTTTTTTTTCAATGGAAAAAAACTTTTAAATATGAATTGATATTTAAATAGATTTGGTGAAACTAGCCCTAAGAGGGTGACACCAATTCAATACCTATAATTTTTTTATTTTTATTTTTCCTAGCAGTTTCCTCACAATAATACACAGTAAGATAATATTTACTAGTTTGAAGCAAAAATATGGTTGCATATAAAATAACGGCCTGAATTTCTAAAAAATTCACCACGATTCAGATACAGGACTCCTAGTCTTTTTATTGCTTTAAAAAAAGCGGCTTTCTGTGTAATAAGGCGTTTTTAGAAGGCAAGAATTTTCTATAAATTTTATTCCCAAGTCTTTTCTTTGCTGTCTTGTTTCTCTAAAGCAGCTACGCTCAAGCCATACACACAATGTGCCAGCTTTGGCAAAAGAGCTTTTGTGCTTTAACACCGATGAGAGCGTAACAGCCAATCAGATCTCGGGCGACAATAATGCAGAACCTTGGTCAAATTTAAGAGCTTTCAAAGCTGTCTGCCTCAAATGCGAATATGAAAGTATGTATGTTTGATTGCTTGGAGCTTTTGGCAATATTTTTAGTGCCTTTTGTAGACTCAAAACGCCAAATTTTAAGCGTTAGTGCCAAACTAAGAAAAAGAACTAAGTAGTGCTTTTGAGAAATTTGTGTATTTCTTAAAATTACTTCATTAAACACTTGCTGCATTTTTTTTTCAGTGTAAATCATACTTTTTTCGTCTGATATATTTCATTAAAGATGTTCATACTATTGCCGAAATGTAAAATATTAAACGTTATTAAGCATTATTAAACTTCACTCGTTCGGATCTTCACTCGTTTTTCACGTTAGTGCTTTTTACGCTTTTAAGACCTCAAAATTACGCTTTTTAGTATTTTTTTTTTAAATTTTGATGTGCTTTTGGAGCCAAAAAACTTGGCGTCACTGGTTGGGCGTAGCTGTTTTAGAGCTCTTGCCAGTGTGAAAGCTCAAATGTCTTTTGCAAAAGCTCGTACATTGTGAATATGGCTTGGACGTAGCTGCTCTAAATGACGAAAACCTAATAAGCTTTTACAGCCAAAAATATTTGTTTGTCATTTATTTGAATTATTTATTTGTCATCATATCCAGCCATAAGCTCCAAAAAAATTAAGCGACATATTTTTGGCGGTTAAATACCACTCCTTTATTGCGACAAAAACATATCTCATGAAATGCATTTTTGGAATTAATAGTGCAGAAAAAAATATTATATCATATTTAATCTTGTGTAAAATTTTCATATAAAAAGCTTGTACAGAAAGTAGTTTTACATCTTCATTGATTTGTATGTAAATGGAAAGTTTAAAATTTATTATCTGTAAAGCAAATATTTTCGAGTTATGCCTCTGTAGCAATAAAGGAGGGATATGTGAAAAATGTAAGGAAATTAATGTATTAAAAAAAAAATGGATAATATTTTCTATACTAAATTTGTTCTCTTGTCTTCGATTGATTTCATATCTTTCTATCAATAATCTCCAATTTTACCCTTAACTTCATTTCCTTTAAAAAAAATTATGTAGTTTGAAAATGTTAAGAAATTTCTCAAAAAAAAAATTTCTAAATATTTTGCTGCTTTGTGTGAAGTTTAAGAAGTTTTAGATGCCACACAAAAATATCCAACTCAATAAATTAATTAGATGTTCTAAATAATTTTCAAATTAACAAACTGAAATCGAACTATGGCCCTTTCAATACATATATATATACTCAGATCCCTTAGTTAAAAAAAAATCAATAATAATTTTCCTTAAAACTTTCTTTATAAGCAAGAGAAAAATTAATCGAAATCAAAAGTAATTAAGAAAAAAAATTTCATTTTACAATATACAATAAATATACTCCAAAGAAGAAGAAAAAAATTATAATACACCCCATTTGAAAACACGTTTTTTTTTAAGAAAAGTATATAAAAAAGTTTTTGAAAAAAATTTCTTAGTTGAATTCTTTTGAAAAACACAACATCAAATTAGAAAAAAATTAAGTTGTTTTTTTTTTGCAATATTAAAAACAAAAATAGATAATTTAAAAATAAAAACTAATAAATCAAAAGCATAAAATGAACATGTGTGTCATACCAGGTGTAGGGGGTGTGCTACCTCGTGATGCCTCCGCACCTGCTTGAGCGCCGCCTAAATTCCCGCTAGATGAGCCTTTTGTACCATACAGTCTTGAGGGTCGGTTTTGATTCTTTTTAGAATAGAATAAGACCGTACATTTTGTTAATTTGAATTTTTATTATTTATTTTTTTTGAGATGAAGTTTAACCGCTCACCTGCACTCGTATGTGTTCTAGCTTAACGGGGCTGGGTATGAATCCCACATCACAGCCTTCTTTAACCAATCGACCGATCCACCAGTTGTGATCATATTTCTCTTTAATGTGTAGAAATTCCCTAACATCGAACGAGACAGCATTACCCTGCACGGGTGAGTCATCATCGATGGTGCCATCGTAAGCAACATTTGTTCGCACAGCGAACGCAACTGGTTTACTCTGTGAGATGTCAATTTAAAAATTCGTTTTGGAAATTCTTTAGATATTTTTGTATACTTACTCTCGCTTTATCCAACTGGCTTAATGCCTGACGTTCCTTATCTCGCCGAAGCGATTCCTTTTCCTCGTCTAGCGACAGATCGGATGACGGTTGTGAATAATTGGAGTCGGCAGAACCCTAAAAGAAATCGTAAGCTATTAATTTGTTTCTAGTATTTTTTAAATTAATATCTAAGTTTAGCATGATAACTGTGCATATAAATAGGCCGTAAAATGTCTGTAATAAATAAAGAGTTTATAAAAACGGATTTTCAAAAAAAAAATTTGTTTTATAAATCAGTAGTATATGATTCGTTTAGATTGTATTGATAAGTTCATTAAATTTATCCAGCGTTACCGTAGATACAACTTTACCAAATATTGTTAGCAAAAAACAAGTAATATATAAGTGTACCTTCAGCCTTCACCGAAGTACGTATGAAGAACATATGTACATACCTACATACTTACATACATAAGTAAAAAAATACCTGATTTATTCTTTTCTCTGGTACAATTTATAGTAAGTGACCTATGGGTATTTTTCGAATAGAGAATGCATGAGGAGAAATTAATTAGACATGACTTTAACACAGATCAGTACTTGCAAATGGGAATTAATAAGTTAAGAATTTTGCCAGCCTTTACCATATTGATCCAGACACCGAAAACTGAATTAAATAACTCTTCATAATGGTACTTAAACAAAGTTCTATTTTAAAACATCTACAAAAGCAACCTTAACTAATAATGCAACTGAATTTGTGCATAGTACGCAAAATATAAAAGAGCCAATGTTTATGGTCAAATTAGGTTTTCATATCAAAATTGATAAAGGGGTTTCTTATACACAAAATATGTTTAATTAAAAAGTAGAAACAATAATAATTTTATTTAGTTTCTTTTATATACCAAACATAAAAGTTTAAATTTTTTTACAACCCAGGAACTATATTTTTTTTTAATTTTTTCTGATTTTTAATACCAATAGCTTTCTTTCTATAATATAAAAAATATGTATGTATTTAATAAACAAAGAAAAAAATTAATTTAATTTAGTTACTTTTATGTACCATAAAAAGTTTACGTTTTCCAGCTATGGAGCTGTGGTTTTTATATTTAATTTCTAAAGAAAATTTACTTTTACATACTAAAAAAAAATTAATTTTTCCAACCCTGGAATTATACTTTTAGTTTTTTCTAATTTCTTTTAGTAAAATATTTCTCTATAAATATAAAATATGTTTAATTTATAGAGAAAAAGAAAAAAAATTGTTTTAGTAGGTTACTGTTATATGCAAAAAAAAAAAAAATAAATTTTCCAACCCTGGAATAGTATTTTTAATTCACTTTGATTTTTATGCCAATTTATTTCTAATTCAAATATAAAATAGATTTAAATTTCAAAAAAAAATAAGTTTTAGCTAGTTACTTTTTTTATATGGCAAAAAAAAATTTCCAGCTCTGAAACCGTGTTTTTGATTTTACTGATTTTCAATACCAAACTATCTGGGATCATTTCTCATACACCAATATAAGATTAAAGCCTCTAACTTTTCTGGGAGCTTCGGAAAACAGATTTCACTTACAGACAAGCTGACAAATGCACGGACGGACAGACAGACATCGCTTATTCGTCTTCCCTTTTCCTAAGGACCAAGAATGTACATACTTTATGTGTCGCATATTAATATTAAGGAAATTACACAAATGACAAATCTTTATACACCCTTTACTATTTTTCGTGAGGGGTACAATTGGGAGTCCCTGTAAGTTATTCTGAAAAAAGTGAAAACAAAATATTCCTTAATTTTGCAAAAAAAATTTTACGAAGCAGTTACTTTTTTGGCATAAGATGTGAACAGGATTAATTTGGTAGACTTTAAACTACATTATTGTCCTATATAGTTAAGAGCTATAATCAAGTCTGTATACGCTCTTGGCCAAAAACTGATGACACCTTTTTTTGAGGGCGCAGTGATTTTCGAAATCTGTGGAGGCCCATAAAAAAAATTGGTTACACAAATCGCCAAACTGGTAGTACTATCGAATCTATATTGTCCAGTTCGTGTATTTTTCCAAAAGTCTGTTGCATGGTGTTATTTTAACATTTTGCATATTACGAGTTAAAACAGGAATAACAAAATTAGGAATCTAATTATATATTTTATAAATTAAAAGTCTTTGAAGTTATAAAAAGGAAATACGATTTTTAAAATTTGTGTTATAGCTAAAGAGTGCTTTATTTAGTTCTCAATTTTCCTTATAAAGAAAACACATTAGCCATTGTTAAAGAAAATATTTTTGTATTAAACAATTAAATTAATTGAAAAAACTGTTATGAGAATGAAAATGTACTTCTCGTACTTAGTGCAAAGTACATTGTATGTATGGGCAAGTACCAGCACTTCAAAGTTGCATAAACAACAAACATACTCGTGACTATAGACTTGAAGAAATTTTCAAATACAAATAGGAGGTCACACGGAAAATTACTTTCTAGTGTATTTTTAATTATTACAAATTTTAATTTCTGCTTTCTTCTCTCAATCACAAATGGCAATCAGTTGACTGACAGGCATAGTTTTCAAATTAGAATTTATTTACTTACTAAGGTAAAATTAATTGATAATTAGAAACATAAGCAATAAAAAATATTAATATTTTATGTGCTTCGCAAAGTTCACAAATGAGATTGCCCTCGTAATAATTATTTTTCATTATAAAGTGTTGCTCAAGTAATAATTCATCCTATTTATAATGCACATAGAAATGTGTTTACACACGCGCATACACACATACATACATACTCGTACTATAAAGTAATATATAAAACTTTGTACATACATACATTTTAAATGACCCCTTTATATTTACTATTAATCCCTATATAATACTCACACACACACACACACACATAAATCCATACAAACAGACATATGCCATCACTTATGTATTATTAATGTTTGTATAAAACATACTAACTTACTCGTACATCTACACTTACTCTTGCTTATATTTGTAAGGATGTTTCAATGAACCAATCCTTTATTTTATTTTAGACTTTTTTTCGTCTTCCATTTCTAGTATATTTTGCTAACAAACTCAGTGTTGAAGCGCATCCACTTGAATGAATTCTTTAGTTTTAATTTAAAATTTTTTTTGTGTGCTATATTTTAGTTCAAACGGTATGAGAAATATTGAGCAGTGATGTATTAATAAATAGCATTCTTAATATTAGCCAAGGCGGGCGCATGAGCAAGGTCATGAATTAATGCTCAGGTAGTCCTCTGGTTCAAATACAAACTATTTATTTAGGTCATGAATTAATGCTCAGGTAGTCCTCTAGTTCAAATACAAACTATTCAGAAATAAATTTATGGGCAATGATAGAGTAGTACCTTGTCCATAAATTAGATTCACTTTGTCGAACTCTTTCAGTAGTTCGTTTTGATGGTATTCGTTATAAGGTGACTTCACTGTATTATAATAGAAATCCATATATATGCTACATATTTGCTCTCATCTGTAATAACCATTTAATGCTTAATGTGAGTTATAACAAGTATTCTGTGTCTTAGATATCAAAGAAATTAGTTAAAAAATCGTAAAAGAAAATCATTAAAATCGTCAAAGCGATGAAACTAGAAATGTCAGCTTAACATATTGTCTTACGATTCAAAGCAAGCATATGAGCGCAATACCAATTGTTTTGTTTGCGTTCTTTGTCATTAGGGAAGAATTTCGTTTATATTTGCTCATTCAAAATATTTAAAAAGAAACCGTCTCTACAGGAAACGTTTGCGTATCGTTTTGTTTGTTTTCATACACTGATTAAAACTACGCTTGTAACTAGTAGACTTGGGTTGAGCTGCGTCCAACTCGTTCGAACTCGTGCAGTCGTTTGTTTTAGAAATAAGCCCATGTTTCAACCCACATAATTTAAATGGGTTTGATCATAGGTTTGTGTCTAAAACTACTGACTGAACGAGTTGGACCCACCGCTACTCTTGGATCGAACTCGTTTAGTTTAGTTTTAGTTTAGTTTTGACATAAACCAATGTTCAAACTCATGTAATTCCATTGTGTCCAACAGCAGCACTTTTTGAAATAGTTCGTCCATATCTGTGATAATAAAGGAAAGTGCTTAAGTCATAATTTACTGTTTTGCAGAGTAGAGCACTTTCAAACATTCAAGTCGATTTTCGTTTGCAGTTGAATTGGGAAATTGTATGTATATTTTTATTTTATTTAGAAAAATCAACATTCTACACAAAATAAATTTTATATTCGATTTCAAACATACCAAAGTATAAGCTAAATTAAAATTATATTCTAAATGAGATTTTATAAGTAAAGAAAAAGATAAGAAGTGAATTTTTGCGCTATAAGTTCTTGAAATATCTCACAAAAGAATATAGATTTTGTCAAAGGATACTTTTTAATATGATGACTGCAGGATCATATTAATTCAAAATTAGCTTATCTCGAGTTAAGCACTTTTTCCTTTTTGTTATGGATATATACCGTACAACTATTTGTTTGTTTGTTCTGGATATGAGAAGATTTTACTTGCAAGTCTAAAAGTATATTTGGTTAAATATTGTAAGGGGTTTTTATATGTATGTCTGTATGTGTGTACAATAATAATGGACCTGTTGATTTATTATTTGCAAATGCTTCTTAAATTACAAACCAGTTTTATTTAGATGACTGTCATAATTGAGTATATGTACTTTTTACGACAAAACAATTTGACATCATCTCTTTATGTTTGGTGAAATACATAAAAACAAAAAACTAACATAATATAAACGTACATACATATGAATGAAATAGTTTTAAAGATTTGTCGTAGATTAACAACAAACCCCCATATTCATAAAATTTGAAATGAGTTTGAAATTTTTCGTACAAAATTTTCTTAAAATGGATTGCAAACACATCTTTTATTTATATTTTTTGAACATGGGGGTAACAATACAAAACTCTTACATCTTTTTGAAAAATAAAATGTATATGGGCATTTCCGCAGAAAAGTCCAATTTTTGTCACGTTACATTAATTGGTGAAATGGCTCGTTTTTCAAAGAAAACTCATGTTTTATATACTTTTTGACATTTTGGTTTAGAGCATAGTTAGTTCTAAATTTAGTAAAAGATAAAACAAAATGGAACAACATAAAATATAAGTTTAACTACTTGGGGACGTAATGTGATAAAAGATAGAATTTTATTTGGAGATGTCCATGTCTAGATTTCCACTAAGATCTGCACGAAAGTTGGCTTAAATTTTGGTTTCAGAAACCTCATTATTCGACCATTCAATTTCTAAAATCGAATGTTGCAACTTTGTAGAGAAATGTTTAAACATAAAATGTGAATTTAGGGGTTTTTTTTTAATTTGAAGTATAGTCCATGCAAAGGTGCTAAGCAAGCACGCAATTCAGTAGTCCAAATTTATATAATTTCTTTTTGATAATTCCATCTGTTTTCAATACATTTGAAAAATATAGCTTTTCCCATATATTAAAAACTGTTAAGGAGATGTCATATACCATTAAGAAAATATGTTCATTTCTACAGGCCTCGAAAAATTAATTAATTTTTATTTACAATGGAAAATAGTTATGAGTTATGTAGACCCACATTCCCCCTAGCTGGCCTTTCAATAAAATTTAGGATGGGAATGTCTGCTTTACCTTAAAAGTTTATGCTCGAAAAGTTCCGTAACCTATAAATATCTGATGAAAGCCACAAAACTTGTCATTAAATTTTTGCTAAAAACTATTGCATACTCTTAAGCTGAGTTAGGTTAATAGGTTGGAGAGGAAAGAGCCAGTGTTCAGCTCACTTGGGTGCATTTAATTTAGGTCAATTTGTGTTACCTGCAAGAGAAAAAAGGATTGAGTAAAGAAAATTTAGGCTCAGAGAAAAGGAGAGGAGGAGAGGAGAGCAAAGAAGAAGAATAAAATTTAGAGAAAAGGCCCACTTATGGGCTTGCAAAAACGTCTGTAATTCCACGTTATCACGCCCAAACCACTAAACCAATTCTTTCACCAATGTAAGGCTACATCACCAACGTCAAATGTAGAATATTTTTTATCCGGTTCAGAACCGGTTTTTTATATTCGGTACGGGTTTTTTCTGAAAAACAAATTTTTGGACTGGTTGGGGTTATTTTCGTTTCGGGTTTGATTGTTTAACCAGCCTTAAACCAGTTTTAATGTATTTTTTAAACAAGTAAACGCAAACAGAGTTGCGAGTAAGAGCTAATATTTAATATATACAGAAGCACAAATTTTTATATGTCTCTACAAGTAATCATCCATGATACTAAAGGGTGATTTTCTAGCAACTTTCTTTTTGGCTATACTGTTTTTGGTAACTCACCTATTTTCGTGTATCATGTTACTGTTAAATATGTTCACTTTGGTCTATAATTTAGCCATGAATCGACTTACAAGTCAACAACTCTTGCAGATTATTTAATTTTATTATCAAAATGCATGCTCAGTTAGGAAAGGGCATCCGTGCACTTTTTCCGTTTTATCACCAGTTTGGACCACCTTCTGAGGCGGCTATTTGGAATATTGTGACCAAATTTCTCACAAAAATTAAATAACTGAACGTTGAACCACCAATAAGCATACGTAGAGTGCGGTCAGAGAAAAATATTGCAGCTGTATCCGCCAGTTTTGTTGATGACCCCTAATTGTCGATTTGGCACCATTAGCAGTTACTTTTTTTGCCCAAAATGGAAGAACTCGACTTGGCTGACATGTGGTTTCAGCAAAACGGTGCCAAATGTCACACTACGTGAAACAATGGCCCAATTGCAAGGCGAGTTCGTTGAACAGTTTATGTTAAGGCTCATTTTGTATAGAGACAAGACTGTAACGGTTGACACACTCGAAGACAATATTGAAGAATTTATTCGTGAGATAGCGGGCGATATGTTGCAGAGAGTATGCTAAAATTGGAACCAGCGGTCAACATTTACGCAAAACCATATTTAGACATTGAATTATAGATCGTTCTACCAACTCAACTAAAGATTTCATACATTTGTTTAAATTTTATGTGTTTTTTTTAATCAAATCCGAAGGCTCTTAAAAAACCACAATTTGTTATAAACTACTTTTCTTAATTTCTACACTCCATTTTGCAATATATTTGTTTTAAATATTTTTCTAGTGCAAAGGAAAATACTTCAAAAATAATGAAAACAAGGCCACAGAACTTTCAAAGCTACATTAAGGTTGAATCTGACTTAATCTGGGCTCAAATCGTCACATCCGTGATCGTATAAGATGAATAGGATTTCAGTAAGTTCACGTATGTTATAATACGAAAATGGTGTTTTAACATGACGAGTTGTACGTTCACGTATGTAAAGATTCTTCTAAAACCCTGCCAATTGAATTGATTAAAAATTTAATGTAAAAATCAGATAGAAAGAAATATTTTTCTGTCTGTAGTTTACAAACCTGTGTAAATAATTTGTTATATCCGCTTTGATAAGATGTATAACCGAGGCCGAATCGAGATTCTCGATGGCCTCCCGATACCGAGGGAACATCTGAAGACGATGCACGTTGCACCATGGGCCGATCAGCCCGATAATCCTCTTCGAATGAAGATATTTTGCTGGTATTAAGGCGAACAGTTTTGAAATAAATTTAATAAACACTTTGGTGGTTGTATTGGTTAGCCGCAAAACTTTAACCTTTGCAACGTTTTTTTTTTAATTTTTATTTATTTATTATTAATTTAATTTTTTTTATTTTTTAAGTTAACAACTGGCGTCAACGAAGCGACAATTGTTAAGAATTTAGGCAATTTCTTAAGATAATTTTCATATATTTTACACTACTACTTTTTTCACGACTACTTTTTGTTGTTGCAGTTATTTGCTTAAGATGGGAGTGAATAAAGAAATTAGTAAGTGTGTGTGTGTGTTTTAAATTTGGGTAACTATGGCACTAAATTATCCGAGCAGTTAATATTGTTGGAGACAGAGAGTAAAAGGAAGATACAAGGATATGTATGTGAGTAAGTTTGTATTAGAACTAAAAACAAAGCTTTAAAGTTTAAACACAAAGGACACTTGTATGTGTATGACACACGCATAAGCCAATAAATACACACACACACAAGAACATACAGACACCTCTACACTTAAACTAGTTTAATTCCAATGACAGTAATTTATTAATTTGATTTTCTTTATATGAAGACAAAAGAAAAACTCAAAACAGCAGGTTGGCGTTTGAATGGCAGACGCTTTTGGTTTTTTTTTTCTTTTAAGGAAAGTGCGTAAAATATTTCACAGTCTGCTTGTTAATTTATTTTAAAATATTTTTTTTTTTTTTATTTTTAACCAAAAGTATGACACGTTTCTGTGACACGTTGAGTGCTTTTTTCATTATTTTTTAGTTTTTTTAGCTAAAACTGTAATGTAAGAGATTCAGCTGCATGTAGGCTTTTATGATTTTGTGTAATTTCGAAAAGTCTTTTTGAAGCGTTTCACTTGTTTTTGTATGAATATGGAACTTTATAAACGAAGCACTTGAACTTAATACACCATGTCTGTATAAATTTTTGTATGTATATGTTCAAATGCATGTGTATATAAATACATATGTGACACAAGTAAATTTGCATTTCTTTCAACTCTTAAGCTATTTAAACGCACTTTCTTTACACTTCGCTTGCCAGAAGGTCTGCATTTGGAAAAAACAGGCGAAATATGAAAAGAAATTCAGTTTATTTAAAACATGTTTTAATGGCTGCTTAACACACGACCAACTTAACCTCAAAAGGCAACATAAAAACACACACAAAAAAGGAACACAAGGAATAAAAATACGGAAGAATAAGGTCAAAACGGTATAAAGCCACAAGGGAAATGAAAGCAGTACAAAAGCAAGTCTGTAAAAAAATTTCACTGTATTTTAACTAAAAGCAACTTTTATAATTTTAACAAACTTGCACGAAAAATTAAGAATTTTTTCACATAAAAAAGCAAATTTATATCACTTTAATTTCACTTTAGATGGTACATTTTCATTTCATTTTCCCTTAAATCATCATTTTAGTATAGTAACACACAAGGCTGCCATTTAAAGAAATTTTTTTACAAAAAAATTTTTTTTGTCAAATTTCACACAAATTTTCCATGTTGTTTGAACTCAAATTCCTTTCCACAAAAATACAAATATTTATATTGTAATACAAACATTTTTTCTTTATATATATAAAAAAAAATATTTCAATTTATTTCGTATTTTTACACATTTTTTTCAGTCGATTTCAACTTTTCTTTCTTGTCTCTGAACTCTAACTAAAAAAAAAAAATTCCATTCTTTTCTGTATTTGGAAAATATATTAAAATATGTTGTTTTCGTTTTCCTCTCCACACACGCTCTTTCACTACTTCTGTTGCGTTATCATCTCATCATCTCTCAATCCACCTCCCACCCTGTGTTTTCTATGTGCCGCCCAAAGGCATTTTACTCATTTTATAAGATACTTGCAGCTCTACAACAAACTTAAAACATAAACACAACGAATTTTTTATTGTTGGAAAGTAAAGTAATGGTACATATGTATGTCAAACTCAGCTGTTTCAAATGAAAGCTCTAACATAACTTTAATCAGGAATGAATTATGCTTTGTTTTTGCCTGTAAAAATATACAATATGGACAAATACTTCTTTTCTAACAGAAAGACATTCTTGATATATTTAGGACACATAAATGTCAATAAAAACGTTTCCCATTGTTTCTAAGACCAGCATTCAATTCATCAATCCGGAGCCAATTGACAGAATATCATTAAAATCAGTGCAGTGGTTTCGGAAATAAGCGTAAACAAGCACAGAGAAATAAAAACATGAATTTTATTTTTATTGCTCAAAAAGCTGATATTTCGCTTTTTATTTGTAATTTTTTTCCATAAATTATAACTAGTAATTGCTAGTATCGACTCATAAAAAGCAACCAATGGAACGTGGAAAAACGTGTGGAAAAGTCACTGGAAATGTTATGATATTGGGAGATTTTCCATAATATATAGACCACTGTGATGAAATCGTTCCGGCATGCTTAATGTATTCAGAGACGCATCGAAGTCAGATAAGGGTGTGAGAAGCGGCAGAAGATTACTTTCAAACTAGACAATCGGTGTAGTGCAATAGAGGCTAAAATTTTAACAATAAAAAGGGCGGTTTATTTTCTGAGGTATTATAGGATACACTGTAAAAAATTTTAGATTACTTCTAATACCAAATCAGTGTAAATATAAAACAAACTCAGAAAATAATTAAATTTAACCCAGACTGGTTAGAATATAATTGAATCTTGGTTTCACATATAAACGATTTCGGAATTAATTTATAACTTTCAATCCAAAATACTATATAAATAAAACCGGGGGAGTATAAAAAAATTAAAAGTATATCACAACCTTTTACTGCGTATACATTGATGATATTCAAACATGTACCGACATAACATGTATCCGGGATATACAAAACATCTACTTTGGTTTATAAACTTATCACTTGACAAGATGTCAAGAAATTCTAACCAAAAATGTATCTGGGTACCGTGACCGAGTACCTTCGTGTACTTGGAAACGATATAGCGGACGGGCTGGCCAAATATGTGGGTCGACTGCCAAACTGGCATGCCGATCAACTGGTAAAGTGCTGTAATTCATAAAGAGAGATGGTCAACAGAGGTCACGATAGCATTATAGATGGTCCGCCATCCCAGGGATCAGCTTCGCATAATAGTGGCAGTACTAACAGCCCATTGCTATATATGTAAGTATACATGCTAGGAGATGAAATGTCCCCTGCAACGACTTCTGTAGAAGCTAGTGCGAGGAGAAGGAAGAGGCTGAGTAACTACTCTTTCACTGCCCTGCTTTTTATTTCTTCAGGAACTGACAAAAATATCGGAATGCGATATAAGGAAAATAAATTTGCTTAAACGTGCTCAGATTGGTTTAGTACTACTAACCCAATGTAATGATGAAGAGGAATTTGTCTTGTTCTTTTTAATAGGATCCAAGTGAGCCATTCCTCATGAAAATTGTAGCCTCCAAAACCTAGCCTAACCTACTACGATTTTAATAAAATTTATTGCATAAAAATCTTTCATTGGAGAGCATAGGCGTAGAAGAGCTGTTGAGGGGCAACATTATTAACAACTGTATGCAATTATTAATTTTAATATAACTCATGAAAATCACAAATCTAAATGCCCGTCCCACCCCTTAAAAAATTTCTGACTGCGCCAATGTTAGCGAATAGGACGTATGGAAACTTGTTCAAATAAATTGCAGATTTTTTTTAGCCAGCGCTTGCTTGCTCTTTGATTGCAATCCCTTGAACTTACCGCCCATTTTAAGTTAAAAGCGATATCTCTTGAACCAATTAACTGATTAAAATCAAATTCGTTGTGCTCTACTTAAGAAGCTGCTTAAGTCCAACAAATTAAATGTATCTTAAAAATCGATTTAAAAAAAAATTTTGTAGTTATTAAAAGTGCTTTTGCCCAAATTTTTCCGCAACTAATCACTCGATTTGAATCCAATTTGCGGCAGTTTCTGAAATGAGTCGGTGGAATATCACGATACTTTTTCAATTAAATTACAGTAAAAATACTATAGTTAAATTTCCATCCCTGACTTCCATGAAAACCTAAAATTTGACAGTAACAATATTTACAGATAAAAAAGATAAAGAGATAGAGAGAGAGAGAGAGACAAGTTTATCCCTTGTCGATGTGAGGGCATTTTGTATGAGGAGTCCCCAGCGCCACCCTTTCGTTTGTTTTGTTTCAAAGTTTGACAGGTTTGTGTACATTTGTGTAGAATTAAACACGAATGTTTGTATAAATCTGACTGCTTGTGAGTGTGTTTATCATGCAGTTCCAGTGCGTAAAAAGAGATGTTCGTTTCAGTGTTGCCACAAATGAAATTTCTTTTTGCTGTCTACCGAAAATGACTAATAGTTGAGTCAAATTAGTCAAAATTAGGTCAGTATCACAGAAATTGAGATACCCAGCTACAAACTCGTATAAGCTTGTATTTTGACGTCGTAGAAGTTGTTTCAACACCTTTATATGGTAAGGTGTACGCGACTATTAAACTCTGAGGCCAAAGGTGATTCAAATAGATTTTTTTCTTAAATTTTTTACAAATATCTCGTTTCCTATGGTGTTTTTGCTTACTCTATTTATTATCAATATTGTAGAACATAAAATTCACTACAACTTTTGTTTAAATTATCTTTTAAAACGTTGCATCGTTTGCGAGATAGAGAGCGGAGAGCGCTCGGCAAGTCCGTACCCCTCTTCCTTCTTCTTTACCCTCTCTTTAATAAACACAGACTTGCTGCAAGAAAAACGGCCGAGTCTTAAACATGAGTTATCATTTATTACATTATATTTAATATAAAACTCACCAAACCCAACAAAAATTACATGCATTTAAAATTAAATGCGAAAATTATAAAAAAATTAAAGAAAACAATTTGATATTATACAAATTGTCTTCAAGAAGAAATGTTAGAATAACAAGCAATTCTGCAGCCAGTCTAAGGTACCGGAGCTGTACCTACAAAATTTTGGAAAAATTTTCTTTTTTCTCAACACAATTTCCTATTAGCTTGATATACTTTTTCCAGCGAATTTTAATATCTTCCATACTTTGTTTATAGTAAGAACTGTCTAGCTTTTTAGAATAGCCATCAACGGCAGTCGCCACATCTTCATTGTAAATGAAAGGAATTTTTTAAAATTGGAATATGTAAAATAATGCAAGGGAGCTAAATCTGGCAAATTAGATGAGCCATGAAGCAATTTGAACATAAATTCATTGATTTGGCCTTGCAATAGCGGATGTGTGAAATGGTGTATTGTCTTGATGAAACAATACATTTTTTTTTGCCACATTCAGCCTTTTTCTCTTAATTTCAACTACGTTTTTGTAATAGATTAAATGACACTGCATTATTTTTTCTTCAATTTGGGACTAAAATTTCTTAGTCTAAATCGATATACTCCACCCACAATAAGAATCACTAAATGACAAGGAAATTTAGCAGATGCATCTGGATTTGAAAACACTATACTGGTAACGCTGGCCTTAGCAAATGTATGTATGAAAGTGGAAGGCACAAAATTGTTTCATTGGAAAAATTATTGCTGTTTTCATTCCAATCTACACTCGCGCCTAAAATAAAAATGTAAACAAAAAATCTTAGCAAATGTTCAAGTGATTGTTGTTTATGTTAAATTTTTTTTTTATCAAAAGCAAACAACAAAATTTAATTACAATAAAAATAAAAAATTAATCGATTTCATGAATGAAATAATTTTTAAATTAAAAAAAAAATTATCTCAATATTTAATAGGTACGATAAGTTTGATTAAAAACAAACAGTTTAGCTATTTTTACTACAAAATTTTGTAAGAAAAAAAATCCCATTCATAGAAGCGAAGCATGTCTACAAATTGTATAGAAAAAACAAGCACTCAAGTTGCTTGTGCGCCGATGCCAAAATTACTTGTCAACTTATCAAAGTGTTTCTTTTACTTTCTCTCTGCTTTTCAGTCTTTCTATTTTGAATTCATTTTGAATTGCTTGCCTTTTTCCCATACAGAAATGCATTTAACAATTTGATAAAAGAAACAGATTTCGCCAGCAAAACTTGACTAAAGCAGAGTTGTTTTCTGTTTAGGCGCAATTCTCTTATTTTTGGCTCAATTTTGTTGTTTTTTTTCAAACAAACTGTCACACACGATTTTTTTTTGTTTATTTTGTTGCTTTTCAAATTCATAATGAACTTGAATGTTGTTTTAATTTTTTTTTTCACTTTTCCATACTAATATTTTTTCTGATTTCTTTTAGTTAGACTGTCTTAAAAATATAAATAAATAAATTCTTTAATTATTTTGGCCATGTGTTTTTTTTTATTATTATTTAGTTTAAGAGAATTTTTGCTGACTAAAACAGCCAAATGCTGTACGCGGGGCTCGGTGGAAGTGTGTAAAATCACATAATAAATTTTTTTTGTTTATACAAAATATTATGATAAATTAAATAAAAGGGCATATCGCACATTCAGTTCAATAGTGTCATAACTCAAAAAAACTAGTTTTGCAGGAAATACGTTTAAAGTTTTCAATTTACATACAACTCAATGAAGGCATGAATAAATATTCTTCTCTCACGAAGTGAAAGCATAAGTTATTTATATGAAATTTTTACGCAAGATAAAATACGAAATGCATAATTATTCTGCATTATCAAGTCAAAAAACGAATTTTTTGAGTTATGTCACTATTGAACTGGATGTGCGATATGTTAGTTCCTTGGTTTTCGATTTCCAAAGCAAATATTTATTAATCTTACACTTGATATCTAGAGTTAAATTTATTTAAAGGAATAAAAACAATTTATTTTGGAAGATAAAGTTTAGAAATTTTATTTGAGGAGGTCCCCTGATGATCTGCATTAGCAATAGTGAATTTCAATTCAATGTATTTTTTGTATAAGTTTCTAAGCCTACTACGCTTATTTTTGTTTTGTGATTTTCAAAAATGATATTATTTGTGAATTCTCAAATAGTTTTTGAAAGTCTGTGCATAAGATTAGGTTTGCGACTGTTCAAAATCTGTGGTTGAAGTCAACTGACGATTTGTTAAAGCAACAATGAAATGCATATAGACATCGCTTAACCACCAGCAAATAAATTTCGCTTAAAAAGACATATTTTACGTCTAAGTAAAATATAATTTGTGTTTTTTAGTGCGTTAACAAATGTTAAACTTAAATTGTTACAACTCCCATAAAAACACTAATGAAAAAAATTTTTTGCGACCAGTCTAATGTGCATACTTGTAAAAATAACTTATTATGACTCCGTAGAAGCTTAGATAATCAAATGTGTGTTTTTTCGAAGGGCACAAAGAAGGTGTTACGAAAAGATTCACTGCCGGAAAGGGTGCTTAAAATTTTAAATTTGGGAGAATTCATTTAATTGAAAGATTTTGTATCTGAGTTAAAAATTATTAACTGATATAGTGTATTTTTCAAAATTGGCATTAAGGAGGTACTTTGAATATTAATTTGGTACCTTTAGAAAAAAGGAACTTTCGAAAAAGTACTTTTCTCAACAAAAATAAATTATTTTTTTGGGCATCCTCACTTTTTTGAATAGGTGCTTTTGGGAAATGATACTTTTTTGAATATGTACATAATTCTTAATATATAAATTTTGATGTGAAAAATTTCGGTAATGAAAAATTTTTTGACAATGTAATTTTTGAGAGATGTACTTTTTGAGAATGGTACTTTATGAAAAGAGTACTCTGACAAAAAAAGTACTTTTAGGAAAACATGTGTATTGGCTTCAAAAGGTACTTTTTCAAAGGTACTTTTTGGGAAAAGTACTTTTTTAAACAAAACAAACAAAACAAAAAAACCTCTCGAAAAAAGTACTTTTCAGATGAGATACATTTTTGAAACAGTACTCTGCAGAAAAAGGTAATTTCTTTAAAAAGTGATTTTTGAAAAAAGCATTTTTAAAAAACGTACATTTTGAAAAACTTGCTTTTGGAATATAGTACTTTTTTGAAAATTTAACTTTTGAAAATATTATTTTTGAAAATGTACTTTTCGGAAAATTTGGACGAGACTTGCAAAAATAGTAATTTTAAGATAAGGTATGTATTGACTTTAAAAGTTGATTTAAGAAAACGGTACTTTTTTAAAAGGTACTTTTTGGGAAAAGTACTTTTTTAAGAAATATACTTATAAACAGCGTTGCCAAATGTGCAGATTTATCTGTTTTTCGCTGTTTTCTGAACACTTTAGCAGTCGTGCAGCTCTTTGTTTCAAAAATCAGTTTTTTTTCATATCAGTGACAAGCTCATTCAGACGGTCATTATTGTCGTATTCGTAGAAAAACCCTCATACAAAACCCCTAAGGAAAGCAAACAAAAAAAATTCGGAAATATTAAAAGAGTATTTATGTATGTATTCCATGCAAGTTTCGAGAATTATGACAGCAAAGCATTCCAACATTTTGGGTGAAATTTTTATGAAAAATTAAAAAATATTAAAAGTTTTGACTTTTTATTTTTGTTATTTATACACACAATTCTCATTTGATGAAGAGTTTTCTACAAAAATGATCACAATAACTTTTTTACAACATTGATCACATTAAATTAAAAGTTTTTTATCCTGAAAATCAGATGCTTTGTTGGGTATGGGCAGTTTTTTCCTCAAACGTATAAGGCAACACTGCTTATAAACCAAAAATGTTTTCGAAAAAAGTACTTTTTAGATGAGATACTTTTTTTGACACGGTACTTCATTGCGAAAAAAATTACTTCCTTTAGAGCGTGGTTTTTGGAAAAGGTACTTGTTTTGGAAAAATTATTTTTTGAAAAAGGTCCTTTTTAAAAAAGTATTTTTTAAAACAGGTAATTTAAAAAAAAATATTCTTTTTTGGAAAAGGTACTTTAAAAAATAAGCATTTTTTTAAAATTACTTTTTAAAAAAAGTATTTTTTTGTAACAGGTACTTTTTTTGAAAGAATAATTTTTCTTTTGGAAAAAGGCGAATACTACTTGCAAACATTTAATTATGTCAATGTTAAGTATCGAGCTATTTGAAGTCAGTGGCAACGTATAAATTAATAATCTTCACGTATGTGACAAAAAATTAAAAATATAATTTATAATTAATTGGGTTTACAGCGAAGCACATGTCTCCACAAATTTTCAAAACTTTATAATAAAAAAAAAATAAATAAAAAAGCCGAAATAAAATTAAATATACAGGGCAATCATGAATAAAACTCCGCGTGAAATTTTTCCCGGGGAACAATTCCAACTAATAGCAAGTAATAGGGAAAATGAAAAATTCTAATTGGAAAAGGAAGAAATTTCACGCGGAATTTTATTCATGATTGCCCTGATAAAGAAACTTTAATTCAGTTAATTGAAAAAGTTTTCTTTCTATCCTTTAAAATTTAAAAAAGTTTAGTACACTAAAGATAAAAAGTTAGTATGGATGCTTTTAGGCCAAACACATTTTATTTAACTTTTATTCTCATACTGAAATAAATCAGTACTTTAATAAAAATCACACGATTTCAAACCACTTGAATTGCAGCACGGTCCTCTATCTTTAAAATTAGAAATACATACATACATGCATATGTACGTGTAGGGTGTTTTGTTTAGAATGTCACAACTTACACCAGAGCAACGCGTGCAAATTGTTTGGCGAATGGGCTGAAGCACAAATAAATATTGATTTTGAATTTCCATTCCAAATTTTAGTGTGTACGCAAGGAAGCAGAATTGTCGCACTTAGAGTGAGGAGAATTTTATCCACAGAAAATTACTGTTTGGTGAGCTTTATGGCCTGGCGGAGTCATTGGCCCATATGTCTTCAAAAACGATGATGGTCAGAATGTTACTGTCAATGGTGAACGGTATAGGAACATGATTCGAAATTTTTTCGTACCTCAATTATGTGGCATTAATCTTGCTGATATGTGATTCCAACAGGACGGAGCTACAATTGATTTACTTAAAGAAACTCAAAGTTGTGACACTCTAAAACAAACACGCTTTACATAAACAATTTTTTTTGTTTGTTTGTTGAACGCATCATAAAACTAATTTGTTGACTGAAAACAACAAAACTAGAATACATATGTACGTACATATGTATGTACAGCATTTAAATAAAGACATTAAATAAATATTTGGGAAAACATGTTTTTTTATTTTTTTTGTCTTTTTTATTCAATTTAATAGACTTGAGACAGTCCCAAGAGAGTATGAGTACGTGATAAAAAGGCCATTGAAAAACAATTAGAAAAAAAAAAATGCAGATGAAAGATACATATAAAACAAAATATTGAAAAGAATTTAGAACTAAAAGAAGAAAAAAAAACATAATGCGGTGGTTAAAAATATATTTTCTTTTGGACCTGACAATTCGCCAACAATAGACCGGGGGAGGAGAAACGGCAAATGTAAATGTAGAGACAAATGATTTACTAACGGATGCTGAAAATGAATTGAACAGCAACACATTCTGTTAAGTAGTTGTGTGAAGAAAAGAATATTACTCGTAGTAAAACAAATAAAAACTTAAGTAATTTATCAGCTTACCCGACGATTTTTGTTCTTAAAGGGCTTATAAGATTTGCCTTTAAGTTTGGCTCCACCCAAATGAAGCTTCTTCATGTTGGAAAGGTTTAAAAAAGTCAGCTCAGCTTGATGGAGTTTGTAAAGTGTATACAATTATGCAATATTAGTAAATTTTATTGCTAACATAACATTTGAAATTTTAAAAGCTTAACCCTTAACTTTGAAAACTTTTGCATCTTTCTTAATTACTAAAGTGACTATTAGGAAAACAATAATTTATCTGCATTAAATTATAAGTGCACGTACGAGTATGTTCTATACTTTTTCCTTTATTATATTTTCTATATAACATTATGGCACATATCACACTTTTTTTTTATTATTAACAATATCAAAAATAATGAATTGATGCTTTTCACAAGGGGGCCTCTGCCTCAGTACGCGCACAACCGAAATCCGTAAGATAAAAAATTCTACTGATTTGATATTTTCAGTCAAAACGATGCGACAGAGACAAAATTTTTGTTGTAAATTTTTTGTTTCTTATTTCAATTCGCAACAAGATCATTGAGACTAAAGTAACAACAAAAACAGCAGCACTAAATATTTGTGAAATTAAAAAAGCATCTTAAATTTTTTTTATAATTTTATTTTATTTCTTTTCAAATATTTATGTACGTAAGTATTCGAATGGTGAACAATTTTATTGTTATTTTTATTTATTATTTATTTTTTCGATGAAATTTACATGTGAGCTTTTTGCTTGGCGAGTTTTGATGACGTTTTGAGCTGTTGAATATTTTTTTTGGATTTTCTTGCAAATTCTAAAGTGTTAAGAATTGCTTTGGTTGTTAATTTAAAAAGAGGTCAAACAAATAATTATTATAATTGTTTTTTTCTTTATATAAAAAATTTATAATTGCTTATTTTCATAATATGAGAATTAAGTTTTGTAATTTAATTCCAAGTACACGTAAAATATAAAAAAAGAAATTAATAAGCAAAATTTTATTAGCCCTATTCGCGCAAATAGCCTTGCATTGTTTGATTTAAAATTTGATATTGCATCGGGTGTTTTTTTAAGCTGCATGAGAGTTTAAGAGGGTAATTTAAGACAGAAATACTTTTGGAATAATCGGGTAGATAATTTCATGATTTTTATTAATACCCTTCACCAAAAATTGTAAGGGGTATACATAGGTGTTTCAGTTTTAAAATATGATTTCTGACATGTGTCTCTGCAGTGGCTAGAAGTGACATGGTCCATTCGATCAGTTAAATTTTTGACTACTCTTTCCAATACATCTGGCCCTATGGTGTCAATGGTGGTTTGAATATCGTCTTCCAAGAGTTTCTGGTTTGTCAACATACATAAGTCGATGAATTAATGGATAGACAGTGGATAGAAACCATAATGGAAATAAAGTTGCCACTAAATTGATTTTGCAATAAATCGATTGTTAAACGCTCTGTATGGCAATTTGCGCCATCTATCTTGTTGGAACCAAATTTTGTTGATGCTTAACTGATTAATTTTTGTAGACAAAAATTCAGTCATTATGAATCGGTGGCAGACTCTTGTAATTTTCTCTTGCCTACTTGATGGCTTTGTTTCAAGAAGAGTAAAACTAATGCGCAAACGACCAATAACTCCACGAATTGCTTTTTTTATTTTTTAAAGAAAATCGAAGTAACACTCAGGCAATGAATGCCTACTACTATTACTAGGTGTTACCTTCTTTAGGAAAGGGATAGTGATAGAGAGAAGACAGGTGGTGAAGAAAGAGATAGAGGAAAGCTTCATTCTTTTACAACTCTGCTTTTTGCGCGTTTCTTAATAATGCAGTGTTGCAGCGCCTCTGGTGTTGTATGAGGCGTATTAAATTTTGTAAGCTGTGATTAGTAGCCATTTTATTGGTTATTTTACTTCGCCGATGATTCTGCTACACAACGAAGGAGGGCGCTCTGATGTTACATTAGGATTATTATCTGCTGAAGTCGGTATAATTCAGTGACCAGTGACTATGCCTTCATCACATGAACTTTCCTACAACAACTGATACTAAGGGACACTAATGTACATCAGAAAAATGCATGGTGTTGTTATATGATGACTGTCTGCTACCGGGCTCGAACCCAGGACCTTCGTTTTCGTAGTCAACGTGCTAACTACTTCAGCCAACTCCAGCCACCCTTATGTTGACCAATAAATGGACAAAGTGCTCCATGAACCTCGCACATGGATTTTTTTCAAAGTAAATTTCCACAATATGTAATAGTTTTTCTAGTGTTAAACTTTTCATGATGACTTGCCAAATTTTACTGAACAGAAATGTCAACACAGTCTGACATTATAAGATGCAAACCAGCAAATATCGATATTAACATTTCTCATGCACCTTAAAAGAAAACACCCGATATACTATCTTCTGTAAACAATTTACGAGTTGTTCAGCAAAAAATTACATGTATAAACCGGGACTTACTTTGCAAGAATTAGCTAAGCAGCTGCTGTGTATTTTTCTTCAGAAATTAATTTTTTGAAAAATTTCAAAAACAAGTAAAGTCGAAAAATTAAAATTTTCTTTCTTAATTTCGTAACCTTAATATAGAAAGGCCTTAGCTAACAATTTTTTTTTGAAATTGATATTTTGCATTTTTCAACACATAAGATGTTCTTGGATCGAAATATACAAAACACCCGATTTAAAAAAAATGAGTTAGGGCCTTTTTATATGAAATTAACGATATGTATTTAAAATTTTTCTTTGATTTTATTTTGATAAATACAAGTTTATGGTCTAGGTAATAAAATTGTTCCGGACTTGCTCATCATATCTGATCAGGGATGGGAAATAGTGTTTTTATATGTGTTAATAAAAAAAATAAAAATATATTAGAAAAAAAAATCGTAAAAATAGTAAACATATATTACTATTATTATTTGTATTATTTTATGTGTATCTGGAAAAGTAATTTTGTAATATTTTACTTTACTCGCTCTATGCTAGTTTCTACTAGAGAAGTAAATGAACCAACCTAACTCTTCAAAATTAATTTTTTAAATCAATTAACTAAACACTGTGAATGAAATAATAATTAAGCCTTTAGGACCATTCAACTATTACGTAAACCTATTTTCAGAGTTTTCATACCAACACCTCAGCCCCCACCCACTATAGTAACTCTTTCTAAGAAAATTTTAGTACAAATTTTATAAACCGTAACAAATGGGTAACCTCCTCCACAATTTCTGAATAAAAATATTTTTTTTGAAACATCTAATAATATGGCAAAGCATATTTTTTTAAACCATAAATCTTTACTCCAGTTATTTTATTTCTTCTTTTATTTAAATATTTCTAGTTTTAAATAAATATGATAAAAATATTAAAATTTTTCATAAAAAGTTTTTATCATTGCACCCACTGTGCAACAATGTTATTTGTCATATTCTTCTACACGGCCACTTTTATGTTTACTCAGTGCATTGCAAAATACAAAGTTATGAAAAAAGTTCATGAACTAAATTTAATGCTTACATGCAGAGAAAAAAGAAAAACAAAAGAAAACTTAAAATTATAATTTAAGCAAAACTGATGACCTATCCTACTTCGTTAAAGAAAACAATATTTTCAAAAACATATAAAAACTACTTTACAAATTACAGCAAGTATCAGTTTATTTCTGTCCGCGTAATACGATTTTCAACACTTTCAAAATCAAAATCATCATGAAAGTCTTTGCTATACTATTGGCGGTAGTGGCTGCATTGGCTGCTGTTTCTGGTCATGGTCACTTTGGCTATGGTGGTTATGGCGGTGGCGTTGGTTATGGTGGTGCCGGTGGTCAAGCAGGCGGTAGTGGTCAAGGTGGTGCTGGCAGCCAAGGTGGTGCCAGTAGTCAAGCTAGTGCTAGTGCCAGTTCTCAAAGCAGTGCCGGTGTTCAAAGTGGTATCAGTGGTCAAGGTGGTGCCGCTAGTCAAACTGGTCCCAATAGTCAAAGTGCAGTCAATATTCAGAGTGCTGTTAGCAGCCATGGTCATTATGGTCCTTCTCTTGTGTCTCCTTGTGCTAAAAACTATTTATTCAGCTGTCAGCCAAGCTTGGCACCTGTTCCTTGCAGCGCTCCGGCAGTTAGTTACGGCAGCAGTTATGGAGGCAGTTACGGTGGTGGTTTTGGTTCTGCTGGAGCCTATTCTGAAAATATACCCACGATTGTGAATGCTCCCTATCATTACCAAGGATTACCAAACAATTTTGTGCAACTTCCCAGCTATTACTTAAATAATTAAAGGACCCGCTGAACGTATACAAGATAGTAATATTTATTTTAATAAAAATTTTTTTTGTGCAAAATTAAAAAAAAAAATTATGTTGTGATTCTCTCGTATAACTAGGTGGCTCGGCTACTCTCAAATCTAATAACCACTCAATTAGTGTGAAGGCTTTTGTATTATAAACATGGAATTATTATACATGATGTCGAAAGTGACCGTCGTACACATTAAAGTGAAAAAGCCGAAATAAAACGAATTTTTGTTTTGAAAACAAGCGTAGTTGTAGCTGTTAGTTAGCCCTATAATTGGTGCTAAGTTTAAAACATTTCTCATTCTTAAGATAATTCTAAAAAGCTCATGTGACAAAAACAGAAGTTATTTCTTGCGGCCAATGAAGCAATCAATATTTTAATGTTAAAAATTTCGGAATTTTGTACACTGATGTTTCTTTGAAATAGTTTTTGATTTTACCTAAAAATTATTTATATTTTTATTTTTAATTCTATTTTAATGATTTTCCAATAAGATATTTATATTATTTCTGTTGCTCTTTCGACGAAATTATAAATAAATAAGTGTTGATCTTTTCATGAAATCATAAGTGAACAAGCTTAGCAAAAGTATTTTCAAATTAACCTGCACATTTATTTTAACAAATTTAAATATAAATATAATATCAGGAATACCAGAACACAGTTTTTTGTGGAAGTGTATAAAAATTCAAGTACTTTTAATTTTTCCTTCATAGCTTTTGGCAACGCATTATCTACTTTGCTTACAGCTTTTTCAAATGTTTGCTTGCACTTATAAGGCTCTTTTTGTGCCTGTTCGGTATTTTAGATTTGTGCCAGCTGCTGCCGACTTTGTCTTATGCGTATGCAATCCTTCCACCTTTTCTATTCAATAATTTAATTTTTTCTCTCAGCCAACACTCTACACTTTTTCCTAACAATCCACATTCTTTCTGTTTATTATTTATTTGTAATAATAACAATACACATATGGGCATACCCGTGATGTCGAACGTGACCGTCATACACATTTAAAGTGAAAAAAAGACGAAATAAAACAGGTTTTTATTTTGACAATCATTGTAAGCTAAACCTCTAAATAAGCCCTGCATTTGGTACTAATTGCAAAAAAAAGCATTTACAAAAATAAAATTTTTTTTGTGGCCAATGTTAAGACCTTAAGCAATAATTTAATGTGACTAATTTTGGAATGTTGTGCACTGATGTTTCTTTGAAATAGTTTTGAATTAACCCAAAAATGAGTTATATTTTTTATTTTTAATTAAATTTTAACCACTGTCACACGTGACATTTTTTTTTCCTAACAAGGTATTTATATTGTTTCTGTTGATCTTTTTAGGAAATTATATATAAATAAGATATATTTTCTTAAATTAATTTAAGTCAAAGTCGCAAGTGACACTTATTTGTTTATTTTAACAATTTCAAATATAAATATAATATAAGGAATACGAAACAGCGTTTTTACGGAAAGTGTGTTGCTGCAATGGCCAACTTGTCGCACGTGAAACTTTCATCAACAACTACTTAGGGAAATTTCAAAAAATATTTATCATGCACAATATTTGTCGATTACACAGTTTCTTTTAAGACAATCAAACAGAAATCGTACGCATACAGTCGGTAAAAGAAAACTTACTCAACTGGCGATGCATCAAACTACTTAGTAGATATTGTCCGCAAGCTATTCTTGCAACGTTCAATGTAAAAAAAAAATGTGTATAGTTTCTATAAAGAAAATGTTATAGACATATTTAGTTCTACAGGAACAAGGAAAATATGAGCGAAAGTTGCGCTCTTATTGTCATGTTGCAACTTAGCGGCCATTTGTTCGAAAATTTCCTTAATAACCACTTGAGTTATCGGCAACAGCTCCTCTATATTGCAACATTGTCGTGCATCCGTCTTGCCAGATGTCTGAAGGACATGGCCAACTGGGAACTTTTTAGAATTTATACAGCACATAAAAAGGCTAATACATACATACATACATACATACATACATACATACATACATACATACATACATACATACATACATACATGTAAAAGCTTTTGCCATCCATTAATAAACTAGAAACTAAGTCAATAAAAAGTATCCATATAACAATAAATACTAATGAAAACCCTTTTGCTTCACACACGTCTTGATTAAGTTGCACAGTTTCCTACATAACTAACAGACAATGCCATAGAATCCAAGATTATTGGGAACTGTTTAACTGGCGAAGATTTCATATGACGAAATATATATTTAATTTTATTTCTCTTAAAGTTTTAATGCAAGCTTCAGCGTTTCAGTAAAGTTAAGGTGAAGCAAATAATTCACTTTAATTTCTGGTTACTACTTTTTGCCTATCTAAGCATTTTATTTACAGAAGAGTACATATGTGCAAATGTATGTACAATTGTATGTACATACATACGTACGAGTATTTAAAAATATTTTTAAAAATTTATATTTGACACAGTTTTGCTTTAAAATTAAAATAATCATCACTTTTGTATTTGGGTCATTTACTAATTTTGCTTTTTTTTATATGCAAAAAAAAATAAATAAAAAATTCCGCATGATGACCATCATTTAATTTGTGTATGATGCATATGAATTTTTACAGCAGGTAGACAATCATACCGATGCTTTAATACTCGTATACAAAATCTTCAAGTAGTGTTTTTATAATTTTACAGTGGAAGAAAAAATACTAATAAAAATTCACTTTTTGTAGTTGTTAGTTCTTTTTAATCAATTCAATGCAAGTTTTGTTAAGTTTTTTAATGGATTGTGTTAGAGACTTTTGTGAAGTCGTTTTTTAATTTTTACAATTTGAAGCTGTTAACGATACATCGTTAGTTTTAATACAAAATCACATAATAACATTCTTTTAAGTTTTATACGAGAGAGAGAGAGAAAAAACAAACAAACTTATTCAAGTGAATTAAGTAAAGTTTCTTTATTTTCATTTTTAATTCGTTTGATTGTTATGATAGTTTGAGAAAAGTAACATGAAGAGATAAAAATGGCTACTAAACACAGCTTCAAGAATTTAATACGCCTCATTTAACACCAGAAGGCGCTGCAACACTGCATTATCAAAAAGCGTGCAAAAAAGAGCAGAGTTGTAAAAGAATGAAGCTTTCCTCCTCCATCTCTTCCTTCATCACCTGCCTACTCTATCACTATCTCTTCCCTATCACCCTCTCTGACTATCTTCTCTTCAACTAACAGGCAGCACAAAGGTATCATTGTATTGGACCCATGTGAGCTGGACTCTAAATTTCACCCTTCCTTATCAGCAGCCTGCTAACCTAACCTAACATGATGAGATATTGGTGAAATTTTTTGTTTTAAAATTTTTTTTTTTTTTAAAGAAAATATAAAAAAAATCCACAAAATGACCCATAACTGGTTCGGAGTTACCCGTATAGGGATGACATATGATACCCATCCGCATTATTCCCAATATCCCCAATATTTCTTCCAAACATACCTACCATATAAAAATTAAATTTTTCCTAAAATTTGCTTGCTCCTTTCTAACTTCCCAATGGGTGCCCGCAGAGGTGTCAAATGTATGACCGACCCCCGATTTCTTCACTCCAAACTTTTTCCAGAACATAGTTACCTTCTATCAAGAAATCGACCATTCGACATATTATCATAATTCTATTATAAGTGAAATTTATCTGCTATTTTTCAAACATTGTCTGTACGCATTTCATTGAATGTAGATTTCTTGAATCTTTATTTAAAATTTGACTTTTCATGCTGCCTTATAAATACTTTTATTGTTATCCGATGGATTTGTAATTGTTTAAAGGTGTACAAAAATAAAATAGATTCATATCGAACAAAAATTATTTGTTGGGTTTCGTATAAGTTTCTAAGCCTACTTACGCTTATTTATCTTTTGTGATTTTCAAAAATAATATTGTTAGTTGTGAATTCTCAAATAGTTTTTAAAAGTCTGTGCATAAGATAAGAGGTTCGAGGCTGTTCGAAATGTATGATTGAAGTCTACTGACGCTTTGTTAGAGCAACAATGAAATGCATATAGACAATGCTTGACCACCAGCAAATAAATTTCAGTTACCTTGCATCCTTCTCATAAATTTTTTTTTATGAAATTGAGTTCAATTTGTCAAGTTTATTAAAGTATGTGTAAATTTTTTTTAAAGGAATCATTTCTTCTGTCTCGTTATCGATATCTGTCTCGCTATCTTGGCTATATCACTATGTGATTGGTAGTGTACAAAGTATTTGTATGAAATTTTCACACAAGAATATATGTGCCTTAAATGTGACACTATCACTAAGTCATACGCATTATTGCTTCGAAATATTTAAAAATATTAAATAAATGTGAATAATTCGAGGCTAGCACAACTCTTAATTAAAATGTTGCATTATATAAAAACATTTATTTTGTGCAAATGTAATCTACTAGATATCTCGGCACAGGAAGGCTAATAAATCTGTTAAAGTTTAAACGCTGGTTTAGTTGAACTAAACTCTAATTTATATGTGGTTTAAACTCAGCATGAGTAAATCAGTGAACCATAATTTATGTGCAGTTTAAAAATAAAATTGTGGCAACACTAGAATAAATGTCAAAAATAACTGTTTTGCAGCAGGCTATCCATTCACTGCACAATCAAAAAAGCAAAAAATTTAATAAATTGTAATTAAAGGTCGTCAAATTTTACTGAGAACGAAATTATGTTTATGCTTTGCGAAGTAAAATAGTATAAAATAACAATAGAGTGTTAGAAAACAGATCGCAAAAGATGTGAAGAAAAAGTAGAGGCTTGGATAAAAGTTGAGTGCTCTTTAAATGCAAAACATATGGTATGTAAGTAACAAAAGCATATGGCCTGCATTGGTAGTTTAAACGCCCAATTTTATGCGTTTACAGATGGTTTAAATACTGCACTGATTTATAGGTTTGCTGGTTTAAACACATTTTAAACTAAACATAGAAATTAACTTGCACTGATTTATTAGCCCTTAGACCATTTTCATAGTTAAGTGCACTTACATATACGATATGACGAATTTTTCTGGTTAAGCTTCAAAAACGAAAAGCATAGAGCTGGCAACACTAGTGTGAATTTTTTTACATGCTTTGCGCCTCTGGTGTATTTTTAATGAAACATTATGCCCATAAGGTTTTTGCATTTGCTAAGAAATTTAGTCTACTCGCCGCTGGAATACACATTCCGTTTATATGAGTTGCCAACTAGTAGATGTTATTTTTATGGAGAAATTATAAAACAATCAATGTCAAATATTCGCGATTGTGTTCGACCATGTTTATTACAAGTTGTTTTCAATACTGAAAGTGTTCCCATATTATTGAATGTTTAATAACTAAATTACGGAGAAGGGTTTTTATATCAACTTGATGTTCCTGTGGCGGAGAAATGCATTGGCCTTGCTGCTGTTTATAAAATGCCAGCAGCATATCGTGCCATAAGCGCCAAAACGTCTTAAGCGACATAATTTTCAAGTTTAGTTTTTTTTTACGAAAATCGGACTTAAATAAGACTTAATAAGAATATGATTTTTTGCATTCAATTATACGTTTTGAATTTACTTAATTTTTATCAATAAAAAAAAAAATCTGTGTGTTTCAAAAATTCAATTTCAAAGGTAAAGTTTGCTATAAAAAGCGAGACAAATGAATGAAAACCACTTTGCCAATAAATAAAACGTCTATTAAACATACAAAAAGGTAAAACGAAATTTGTGACAAATGGCTCAAATGCAAATGTGTATGCATTTATTTTTTTAAAACTTCAATACACACAAACAATCATTGGTCGATCGTAACTCAATTTGCTTAATTTGCTTGACCATTAACTAAAAGTCAAAGACAGCAAAGAATATGACCAAAAGGACAATTCACATCAAAATCTACCACAACACTCGTCATAAAAATATAAAACTGAGTGAACAAAACATCAGAATCAGTGAATAAATTGAACACAAATATTCCAGTATGAGAGAGAACAAGACCACCCCTTTGCTTCTAGACATTTAATTTGTCATTGACTATAAGAAACAGGAAGCAAATTATTTTCCAATAATCAAATTATATTTTAAAAGAATTGCTATAAAATTTTATGAGTTTTTTTTAAAGGAATAAAAAACAAAAATTAAAAAGTAGCATAAAATGAAACACATATCATGCAAACTTTTATGTATTTTTCACAAGGGTTCTCTGGCTTGAATTTTAATAAACAAACTCAGTTTGCTTGTATTAGTTATTAAGCATTATCAAGCACATTTTAAAGCTAATTTTAACTGTTTTTAAAATCAAACCGCTGCAAATAAATCAATTGCATGAATATTGGTGGAACGTTGTGTGTCGTAGAGGGCAGATAGAAACTTAGATTTGTACAAGGGGTATTCAAAAGCGTTTTAGTGAGTCGAGAATTTTATTAAAAAGGCAAATAATCATATACAATTTTTGTTTTTTTTTATAAATTTTGTTTTTCATTTCAATTGCAGATATTAGAATAAATTTAATCACATGCTGAATAATATTATTAGCCTTCTGTGATTGACGTTGTGTAATTCTCAATAATTTGTTGGAGTTTTGTCTATAAACATTGGGGTTTTGCAAACTTTTTTGAATTGTGGTTGAAGTCTACTGAAGTGTTGTTTAGCAGCAACGAAATGCATCTAAACGTGCTAAACAAACAACAAATAAATGTTTGGAACTTACTTATTTTGGTTTTTAAAGTTCAACCGTTTACGTTCACAAAACGTTTAAAAATTGTTCGACAATCTTGTGCTTGACTATATGAGTAATTAATCTGATAATACGTGTATGTAATGGAAAACAATTTTGAATTTGATTATGAAAAATTTTAACGAAAATTTTTGAGCAAAATTTTATTCCTTGTACAAAGAATATACATACATACATTTATACCCTTACCTTAATATAATAAGGCCCTAAATCATAATTTTTTATTTATTTATTTTTTTTGAAATCAAATATTTTGCATATTTCTATAGAAGATCATTTAATGTATCGAAATATGCAAAAATCTCGATTTCAAATTAAGAAAACAAAAATGAGTTAGGGCCTTTCTGTATTAAGGTATCTAACGATACATACATACATATTAATTTTCATTTAAGCACTGTAAACAATTTTATCAATTTTTAATTTATTTAAATAATTTTTTGGAATCAAACTTCAGAAGCCTCCTCTTAACGTTCTTTACGTTTCTATCTCTTAATCTTACGAAGAAAAAATTTTTTATCACTCACGCTTAATTCTTCTCACAGGTGACAATTTTTGACCAATATCAATAATATATCTTGATATATTTTTCAATATTATTAATTTTCAAAAACAATAAATTTTTTTTATGGAAACTTTTACTACACTCATACGTTATCTGTATTGATATATTTATTCGCTTGCGGTATCGATAATGTGATTCTGCAATTAATTTTTTGCGATAGTCTACATCTGTGTCTTACTCGATACATATGGCATCCCTGCATACAAAATGTTAAAATAAACGAAAACCATAAAGCAGAATTGAAGAAAAACTTAATAAGGTTGAACTTGGGATTTTACTTTTTTCACTTCAAACGGCAGCGAATATCGTTAATATATCTTACTGGGTAGCAAAGTCAATAAATTTTCGTTATATTTATTATTGCGATACGATTATCGTAATAAAAGTTACGGAATCCAGGTACTGAAATCACAAACAAAACACCTGTCGAAAAATTAAAAAAAACTGTTTACTTTGATTTAATATTTTTATATAATAGTGCGATGCTATGAATCTAATAAAACATAATAATTGATAATATTCGTGTCCATAATCATAGTTACTATTAAAATCATTCAAATTTTTCTCTAACATCAAGACGACAAGTAGCAAAAAGCATCAGAAAACTAGAAACATTGTAAGGAAATCTCTCTCTTCTCTCGAGTCAAAGAATTCCAACTCATTGCCATACAATTTTTATGATTTCGGCACCTCATACAGAGTTTTTAGCCGAATGCGGAAAAAATGTTTACTGGGTAATTATTTGTTGAAGAGGGCACTTGTTAGCTGCCAGTTGCTGGCAGTAATGCAGTTTCTACCAACTGGCAAACCAATTTAAATTTGTTTGCAATCCATGAATAAAAAAAAAAAAAAAAAATTGCCCACTCGGCTGTATAAAAAATTATTCTACTGCGCACCTACGTCATCATAGAATACAAATGACTGTTTGTTGTAAAAAGTGTTAAAGATTTTTACGTTTATCTCTTTAAGGGCCTGTTTCTCTAAATGTGAACAATAGATTAGATCGAACATTTATGTATATTAAAAACAAAACACTGAAATTTGCTTTTGTTTCCAATATTAATATTCGATCGAATCTATCGTTCGCATTTAGAGAAACTGGGGTAAATCTCTTGCACTTTTCATGTACACACTTTCCATACTTTGTTTACAACACATGTTCTATGTCTACGTCACACAAATAACGGACTTGCGCAATGCGCAATCTTGCTTTTTTTTATTATTCATGGTTGCAATCCATAATCGACCTTCTAATAAATTTGTTTTAATTCACGAATGCCCTTAATATTTGTCCTTCAGAGTTTGAAATAACTATTTTATTTTCAATACATTAAAGGAAACTGAAGCGAATGAGTAAAATAAATCAATTCCCCAAAATATTTTGAAATTCTATTGCAAAACAGCAAAGACTTGTACGTACTCGTACGTTTGCATGTGCATAAGTATGTACGAATGTATAGCGATGCACAGTACACTTTTATATACAATTTCTGATAACAGTATAACGAAATCAAACCAAAATATAATTATATACATACTACATGCCATACATAGATGGATGGATGGTATGCCTTAATTTAATAATGGGTTTCACATCAAAATGTGTTCAATTTTATATTTAATTTTTTTTTCTCTAACTCTACTGACACCGAGCACAAATGTATTTTTCAAACACATTCTACTCGTACGTTCGAAAATGTAACTTTTTTTTTAGTCGCATGTATGCTGCTGCTGTTTGACTGACGTGATGAGGTTGAGCTTTATGTTGATGTTGTAGTTGTTGTTATTTTCTTTGAATAAAACTACAATTTTGTATCAATATGTATTATTTTTAAATATTTATGTATATTGTATATTAGAGCTAATTTTGTTTCCATATCTTTCTAAATTTATATAACGGTACATGTTAATACCTCAGACATGACCTGAAGTCATAAAAACTTTGTGTGATGTGTGTGTTAGAGAGCATCAAATAAACCAGGTTTGAATTTTATTTGTATCATCGACAGCATCTTCATCATCATCATCAACATCAACAACAGCAGCAAGAACGCTAGAGTTGCAATAACACAAGCATGGCAATCAATCGGTAGTCCGTTGCGATACATGTCTTTTTCAAGGTACAAATTATAAACAGATTAACGTAAAATTTATTGAAAAAAAAATATTTCTTTTCAATATTTTTTGTTTTTTTTTGCTTTAATGACATAATATATATACTTGGTAAATATGTATGTAGTTTTAAAATGCATATTACATGACTTCCTCAGAGGTTGGTGCTGGCTAAAAGCAGCATAAAAAGGATTTTTTTTTTGGTAATTATCAAACTTTAACAGAAATAATAAATAAAAAGATTGTTTGAAGGGATTATTTCATAGTTGGAAATACCATTTTCAAATACTATTTCTTTATTTAATCTGTTATTATATACATAAACAGCTTTTGCGTCAATAGAGTCATAACTAAAAAAAACTTGTTTTCAAAACAAGAGGAAATTTAAGTTTTGAAATAACCAACACTTTAATGGAAAAATTTAGTATTCTTCTCTCAATAGTTGAGTATGCAATATATGTGTATGAAATTTTTTTATACATTATATATAAATAACAATATAAAAATTAATTTTGCATTGTTAACACAAAAGTTAAAAATCACAGTTAACTCAAAAATCACAGTTTTTGAGTTATGCCTCTATTGCAGCAAGGGCTTGATATATAAAATAGTAATGTCACTGACATACTGTTAGTTCATCGCTTGAAATTTTGTACGCGAGCTTTCCTCCTGAGGTATAGATACACTAGAAAAGGATTTTTGGAAATTTAAAGGGGGCTAAAACCGGTAAAAGCGAGAAAATTCGGTTAAATGTTCTTTATTTAATTGATTTAACTGACAAAAGTTTAAAGAAATTTTATAATAAGATATAAAAATAAGTGGACACATGTTTGGTACTTTTTTATATGATCGTGATACTTTTTAATCAGCCTGCATATTTTCTAAAGTAATAAAGTTAGAAATTAATTTAAAATAATTTTCTGCTCTCTTTAAAAAGCCTTCAAAAACATTAAGGTACTTTTACGTATTGAGTTATATGAAAAAATTTAAGATCATTTTGTTACTTTTTTAAAGCTATTTTTATGTTCATTAATACTGAATATAAAACAAGAGACTTAAAATATTGCATTTAGGGTCCACTTCCAAAGTATAGATCCACTTCTAAGTGGATAAATGCGGATAAAATGGGTAACCTTATATTTCTGGATACAACTGAAGTAGATATAACATTCAAAAAGTATCAAAAGCAAATCTAAAAGTACTTTTTGTTTGCATTTTTTTTTTCAATTAAATGGCGAAGAAGGGCAAAAATACAATTTTGGTACTTTTTTGGTAACCAACTTATCTTCTAAGTTATTTAATTAATATTTAAAGAAATAAAATGTAAGTGCTATTCGTCTCTTAAAAAACCCCCAAACTTAATTTTGCACCTTTTTAAAATTCGGGTCTATAAAGAGTACAAATGCTTTGTACTTTTTTTTTTGGTCAGTGAAATAGTGAAAACCGGTAAATTGGAACTTTTTAATACATTTTCTGTTTAAACAACAAAACTGAAAGCAATCGTATTATTTTTGCTACTCTGTCCGTACGTCTATATGTCTGTCTGACCGCCCTTCTACCGGCGCCAGTTTCTATGTCGAGAGCCGAACTTTTCACAGAATGCATGTGACCACGTCCGCTTCAACAGCGAAACTGTTAAGGCTCAGTTAGCCGACTGTAATGCAATGTAACTGTAATGTAGGAAACAGCTGATCGATATTTTTATATGAAAAGTAGGTTACGTTACATTACATCTCTATAACCATTTCCATTACTTTTCACATAACAATATCGATCAGCTGTTTCCTACTGTTGCAGCTACATTACATTACAGTCAGCTAAGTGAGCCTTGATACGATAATACCGATAACCTCGAAGCGCCAGCTGATAGATTTTGTTTCGTGATGTGATCTGCCAAAGGTTGTTTACGTTTTACCAATGCACGCGCACGCACTGTACTAATACAAACAAACCGTTGCAAAGACAAGAGAAAACGCAAGTACATGTCTCTTGTTTTCTCTTTGTTTTTTTTTTTTGACAGTTGTCATCAAAAACTGCACTAAAAATCCCTATTGTTTTATTTATTGTACATTTGTTGTGCTTACAGCCTTATTTATAAAAATTACTAAGGCTTTAAGGCTTTAAAGCGTTTTTTAAAACAAATTTTCATACAAAATCTTTCTTATTAAGCCCTTATGAAGCCTTAATAATTTTTATAAATAAGGCTGTTAGATGTGAGTCAGGAAAAATTCTTAGGCAAGTGGGAGTTTGCCACTATTTATCTGGTTCAACCATTGTATTTTAACAAAATATTTATTTTTATTTTTTAGTGCACTGGTAAAAAACTGTAGACCCACATAATTTTTAGTTGCTTATTAACAAGGTCCTTCACACACTGCAGTCAAATAAAGCTTTTGGTAACAGTCGAAACTATCACCCCCAGGACGTCAAACTATCCTATTACCACAAGCAAAACGCCAGCCTCTTCTCTATAGTCCATTTAATACTTGTAAATTTCAGCAGTGCACATTTTAATTAATTTAAACTTGAATTGACTGCTTAAATTTAACAAACGATTAGTTATCCTCAATAACTCGTGTTCGTTCGCCAAAGTCAGCTGTCGGTCGGTGTCTGGATGATAAAGCTTTTTTTGAAACAGCTAAAAACTACCACAAGAGAGAGAAAAATAATAATAACATCCTGTTTAGCCTAAAGTTTAGCATGTGCCAAAACAATGGTAAGAAGACAAACATGAATTCACAGTATATTATTCATACTCATGCTCATACTCATACGAGTATACATGCATCATTATCCTTATTGCGCTCATTGTGCCTGTTAGCGGTAAATTTTTCGGTGATTTTGAAAAAGAAACAGGTGGTTTACTTAAGTATCTTATTTTCTTTTAAGGCAGCCTTAACATTTCTAAGTGAAATCAAAACAACTGCAAACAGCAAGACGAACATTTTGAAACAAAATTGCCAAAATTTTGACATTAGTTGTGATGTCACAGTTGTTAGTTGTTGTTTAGCTTTAGAAGTTATTTGTTGAATAAAACAATCATGTCTTATGGTTGTTAACATTTCATTTTTATTTTTTGCGAATGTAATCTGCGATTAAGTACGAGTATCTTGGCTTAACAGTTTAGCTTATTTTTTATTTGAAACTGTTTGGAATTTTGTAGAAGGTTTCATAATCATACACAACTGCACCACCACCAACACCACCTGCCTGGCATAACGAGACCAGAAAGGATCGCCAGACATCCAGCCATTTTAGCAACCCTCTTAAAGCGTACAGCACACGCCCTTGTTATGTTGATCACACCATAATGCTTCAACACAAAATTGCAACTATAAAAAGCATTTGAAAAATAATATGCCAGCAAACAGTGGGACGTTACTAAATACTTTGCGAAAACAAATGATACTCTGACTCTGGAGAATTCAGAAATCGTGATATAATACTACTGCCGAGTAGGAAAATTTGAGGTTATGAAGAGAATTGGTTATAAAAATGAAACGAAATGATTAATTTTAATTAAATATCAGTATAATTAAATAAATTTTTACCATAGAGTGGAAAACCGTACGACACTTCGAGCCATAACCTCTAAAAAGCTTAGTGACACATTTTTTTAGACAGCGTTTGTTTGACGAAAATGGATTATTTACGATCGATTTTGGTCAAAAAATAAAGTTCGAAATAATGTCATTTAAGCTTTATTTTTTGGCGGTTATGGCACGACTTTTGTGGCGCATGCTTGTGAACTTATTTTCCAACAAAATTATCTTGTGGATACACATTTATCAAGAACGAGGCTCATTGAGTCCACTAACATTCGACTATCTTGACTCCATCGATTCGATTTGAATTGCGTAAGTCTAAAAACAATAAATTGCTTTTTTGTGGTTATTTTTCAATCACAACTAAATCAACTCTAAAAGTATTTACGAAAGCAATAAAATTTATTAGTTTTTCCAAAAACTACTCAACGTAATATATACAAATGATTATTTGAAATGCAATGCATGCGAAATCACTGTGGCATTTGTTGTCAGGCGACGTCAGCTACGCGTGATATATCTGAGCCAACAAACTATAATAATCAATCAATGACTTGTGGCCACAGTTGGCTAATATTAGTTCTAGAGATCTTTAACTGTTGCTTGAGAAATTAACCGATACGTGTAATATCTTTACTAGTTGATTACTGCCTTGTTCTTGTGATGTATTACCTCTGGACTAAATTTTCTGTGACCATTCCCTTGACGGGGCTTATATGAACAAACTATAAAGAGATGCTACCCTAACTGATAAAATTTTATGCTGAATTTGAAAAAATGCGAAGTTCTCTTGTAAAAGGATGGTTCATTTGTCGTTGTGACAGGTGGACATTTGATCGTATCATAGAAAAACATCAACGCAGTGACATCGAAGGGAGCAAGCTGAATCTGAATCTATGGTGCATCACTAAATATAACTCAAGCTCTGCATGAAGCTTTATTAGCAGCAGACATTATAGGGATCAGAGAAGCACGTCTAATATCATCCGAGGCAACTGCCTTCTTTTTATCTTCTTCCAAGTAAACGTGACACAGAAGTGAAAGAACTAGGATTCTTCTTTACAAAGAATAGTTTCGTTTGCGTGGCTTCTTTCCATCTACAAGCAAATCATGAAATTCCATATTGATAGCTTAAACTTTACTCGCAGTCTGGATTCAATGCTAGATAGAACCAGTGGTCAGTCATACTAAATCCTCGCCGCTTCCCTATACCAATATACCTCTTGTATGTTTTTTTTTCTAGAAACTTGTCTCTTTTTGTCCTTTTCGTGAATGTATTAAAAAAGACCTAGGGTGTGCAGGAACCCAGATATGAAAAGTGTCGGTCTGACGATAAACTCTTGATAGCACAGTTTCACACAGTTATAAGTACTACCTGCCTCTGTTAAGACTAGTACTTCTTGCAGCTTTGGGAAGATGGTACGAAAGCTCCAATCATTTTACAAAACAACAGAGCTAGCATCATTTTCGATTCATCATTGTGGACTTCGGTGTCATGACCATTCACTATTTAATAATTTTTCCATTGCTTCTTGGACGGGAGAAGGACTTCCAACAAAATTCATTTTGGATACCATATAATCTGAAGCTTTCTTTAGTTCTCTAAGCAGCCGAACATAGACTTAGAAATACCATGGGGGGATGAATTGCCCTTTAAAAATTTGCTATTGCTCTCCTTGATTGCATGCAATTATTTATTTTAATATTACTCATAAAAATCACCAGTCATAATTCCCTCTTAGAAAAAATTTCTAGCCACGTCAATGTAGTTGACTTAAGACTTTTGCATATCCGTACGTTCTTGCCCTAGATTCTGCTAGATTTTGTCAATGTAGTAGTACTGCTTTTGTCCGTGACAATTATGTGTAGGCCTACAGCAATAATGCCTACTATAGTATTCCGGATTACCGAAGGAATTGTATGTAATTCCTGCACAGATGGATCCTTAAATCCCATTAGTTGGTTAAATACATATTTTTGCCTCTAGCGGTCGACCATACGTACCACCGAACCGTATGTAAGTATTGAGCGTAAAACTGCTGTATACATACATTACACATCTTAAGGCTTAAGCCCCATTGTGCACCAAAGGTCATACGACAGGTGTAGTAAGCTTTGGAAATCTCTATCAACTAAATTTAGTTCTACAAAACAGTGTGTATTTTTTATAACCTCCAATTTACCAAATCTTTCTGTCATTAATGCATTAAACACATGGGCTACAGCAGGCTGCACAACAACACCATCTGTTTTATTATAATGACAATAATAGAACCAGATATTTCAAATATTTCATATTTAAGGCAAACTAAATGACTTACTGAAACTAAAATTACTTATGTCACATAGAAATATAAGAACGTTAAAATTTATATTTTTATGTAAGTTTTGAAATGTTCTTTCTGTTAAATAATACGCAATAATTTTGAGCTATAATTTATTTCCCATATTGTATCATATTGGCAGCACTATAATCGCTCATTGTCACTAACAAACAAAACAAATAGAAATTAGCCTGAGTTGGCGACCGCAACAAAACTGATCGTGTAGGCGTGTAGCTGCGATTTCGTCGAAATAATCGCTTTCATAAAACCGTGTGTATTATATTTTTGACAGATTGTGATCGGTAGTCTCCTATGGTTTGTATGTTTAATGCTTTAAGAAGATTTTTTGTATGAAAAAAATCTAAGATGGTTTGAGGTTGAGGCTGTTTTGCTGGTTTCTCCAATGCCAGTACCAATTGTTTGCTCTATGTTCAACACGAAAATTTCTCACAGTCTCCTTTATCACACTTACCAACAGTAATTTAATATTTGAAACTTATAGCAAATTCTATTTATTAAAATTGTCAAATTATAATTTTTTACTGTAGCGCACTGTGCCCACTGTGTTTTTGTGAGTTGAACAATAACTTTTTGGCTCATAGCAACAACAAAAACAACAAACAAAATTGTTTTCCAGAACATTCAGTAAGCGCAATTTGACTGGAGGTTAAAATAGTAAACGAAAGAAAACAAAAAAAAACAAAATTCACTCACTCACTCATACCCTACAACATCCTTCAAGGATATCTTCACTGCTCACTATACAAACAGAATAAATTAAATAACAAATGTCTAATTTTTATTGTAGACAATAAAATGTGGCAAAAACACAGTAATAATAAGACTTTAACAGAAATATTTAAAGCTGTTGTTTGTTGTGCCTTTTATGCACAAACATATAATACGAGTAGGCAACCATTGCCCAAATAAATTTTGAACGATTCTTGAGAATTTAGTTAAAATTTGGCTTTTATAACTGATAGCCAAACAAACTTAGAACCAATTAGTGGTTATAAAAAATATTGTAACTTTAAAATAAAGAATGAACTCTTAAAATAGTTGAAAAATATACTTAATATAAATGTATTATATGTGCTACTACAAAATTCAATTTAATATGGGAAAAAAGGTACCTGTTGGTTCTGCAAATTTTCTCTGAGTGTATATTGTTTTAATTGTTAATTATTTGAAATTTACTAGTTAATTATCACGTTTTTTGCTTTGCTTTGTCTAGGTAAATCACTGCTTAATACTTTTTGTTTATACATTGAATTATTTAATTAAAGCTAAATGTTGTCCTCATTTTATTGATCTGCAAATAAACAAAATAATAATAACAATAATAATAAAAATTATATCAAATGAAAATATATATGTATATTACATATTGAGTTGTTAAGTTGAAATTATTTGTAAACAAACTAAACTAATAAATAAATAAACTAAATTTGGCTAATGTTTTGCATGCTAAGGCCTCAATATTGCTCTACAAAGTGATGGCAGTCTAGACTAAAAATAACATACGAGAAGCATAAATAAGGAAATTTAAAAATAGTGATAGTAGCTTGAAAAAAAAATAATGAAAGAAAATTAATGAAAAATTATAGAAATTGTTAAAAATTTTATCATAATGCTATTTAGTGTGTAAATATATTATTACTAGAATAACAAAAATCTTTTTGAAAAGCTGGACTCCTTCTTGGACTAATGCCCAGAGGAGTATTTGAGCCAAAAAAACTGGCTTATTTTATATTGCTTCTAAAAAAAAGTTATTAAGTGCCTTAAGATAAATAAAATTTGGCAGATGTAAATTTTATAGTCATATGCTACTTAAGCTCGAAAAAAGAAAATTCGTACAAAGGAAAAAAAGCTCTCCTAGAGGAACTAATTTTACCTCTAAAAAATATTTTTTTTTTTTAGTTTTCCCATACGGCGAAAGTTCAAAACCCTAAACTTGAATCCAAAGGATGGTAAAATGCCATTTTCGTCCCCTCTTCTTTTTCTTTTTTCAGGGCGGTGACAAAAATATTATTTGCAAAAATAATGTTAATATCAGATTTTGTCCTTATTAGCAAATTATGATATTGTTTTAGTATCATTATGGATACTTAATTCATTTAGCTTTCCGTGTCTGTATTTCTTTAATTAAGTCTTGAAATTGTCTTGTCGTGAATTGTTGATCATGAATGAGTTTGTGGCAAAAATGAACTAGTGAGCGCATTCGGCCCAAGTCTAGTTTAGTCGTTCATTTTAGACTAGACTTGCATCGAACTCTTTCAGTATCTCGTTTTTGACACAAACATATGATCGAACCCATGTAATTTAAAAGGGATTGATCATTGGATTGTGGCAAAAATGAACGAATGAACGAGTTGGACCCAGCTCTACTACTGAATGAGTTCGATACAAGTATAAACTCATGTAATTTGAAGGGGTTTATAACAGATTTGTGTCTAAAATGAACGACTGAACGAGTTCGTTCCAGCTCTAATAGGTACAACGATATATTACGTCGAAGGTCCAAAGTTATTAACTCCGTATTGAAATTTATGATCTCTAGAACAGTATTTATGTAGATGTACTTATTTATATGTATATGTATTTATATGTTTGTCTTTATACTGAAAATCCCAATAAACTGCAATTGTGTTTTCTTTGCTGAAAGACCATCACCAAAATTTAAAGCAAAACAAGCAAAAAAAATAATCATATACAAATAATTATCATTTATTTATACGTCATTAATTAGTTCAGTCAGCTTAAAGAGACACAACACATCGTCTAAGATGTTTATTTCATACATAATTTTTTTTTCTTCCTGTTTAGATTTTTATATCAGATGGGTGCAATCGAGTATTCCAATGTCTGCCATTAGAGTTCTATTAAAATTAAAAATGTGTATTTTGTCTTCAGTTGATTTGCCAGTAACGCGTACGAAATAATGTTTCTTTCCATATTAATAAAAATTGCGAGTCCGTTAAAATGACGATAATGTCAGCAGCGAGCGAGTCAGTATCCGTGTTGCGCTAACGCTTCAAATATGTTGGTGTTGTGTGCACATGAATGATATTTGTTGCCGGCCGTTGCGGTTTGACTGGTGTGAGTGTAGTTGTGTTGAGCTAACAAAAAAAAATGTTTTTTTCAAAGTCAAGGTTAAGTTGTTGGAAACGTATCGTTTGTTTATTTTTGTAAGTTTATGATATTTTTGTTTTGTTCATTCTTAAGTTTTGCTGTTGTATTTTTAGCTGTTTTTTATTGCACAAAAGACACCAGTAAAATGTATGGAAATGTGTGTGTGTGTGTGTTGTATGAAGTATTTATTCGTTAATGCATTGTACGTACGTACATTCGCTTGGAGCATAGGAAGAATAGCATGGTGTTTGAATTTAAAATAAGAAACATATTTTTGCAAGCAACCAAATAAAAATGAAAGCAAAAAAAGACACATCGCACACGGGCAATTGAAATTTTGTATTTACACGTAGAAAATTAAAGGGAAAGAAAAGAATGATTAAACCCATTTAAACTACATGGGTTTTACTGCTGGGTCCAACTCGTTCACATTTTTGCTACAAACCAATGACCAAACCCATGGCAAAAATTAACGAATGAACGAGTTGAACCCAGCTCTAATGGGTTTGATCATTGGTTTGTGGCAAAAATTAACTAGTGAACGAGTTCAACCCAAGCAGAGTTGTGTCCAACAGCTCTTTTTGAGCTAGTTTGAGAGCGTTCGAATCAAAAGTTGTTTCAAACCCATTTAATTCACATTGATGTTTTTGACCGGACTTGTGTCCAACAGAACGAAATAGTACAAAAAGAGCTGTTGGACACAAGTCTAAACCCAAGTCTAATTTAAATTACATGGCTTTGATCATAACTGAAGGCGTTCGAAATAGACTTGTATCGAACTCCTTCAGTAGCTCGTTTTAGACACAAACCTATGATCAAATCCGTTTGAATTACATACATGTGTTTGATCTAGACTTGGATCGAAATCTTTCATTAGCTTATTTTTGACACAAACCTATGATCAAACCCATTTAAATTACATGGGCTTTAGAGCTGGGTCCAACTCGTTCATTCTTTAATTTTTGCCAAAAACATATGATCAAACCCATGTAATTTTAATTGATTTGATCATAGGTTTGTATCAAAAAACGATCTGCTCAAAGTTAGAGTTGTGTCCTACAGCCCTTTTTGAAGTAGTTCGTTTGCGTTTGAATCAAAAGTTTTTTCAAACCCTTTTAGTTTACATTGACGCTTAGACTTGTATCGAACTCTTTCAGTAGGTCGTTTTAGACACAAATCTATGATGAAACCCAATCAAATTACATGAGTTTGATCATCGGTTTGTGTCTAAAACAAGCTACTGAAAGAATTCGATAAAAGTCTAATTGACTTGTTTTAGTTCAAAAAGAGATTTTGGAAACAAGCCCGGTTAAAAACGTCAATGTAAATTAAATGGATTTGAAACAACTTTTGATTCTTACGTGAACGAACTTATTCAGAAAGAGCTGTTGAACACAACTGTAGATCATAGATTTGTAGCTAAAACGAGCTACTGAAAGACTTCGATGCACCACAAAACGTAGTGTATTCAATGAGTGCATTCTTAAGATGTAGCTGTTGAGCTCAATAGTTGTGAAATTGTTGGCAACTGTTGTCTTAGAAAGGGATACAATTTAATTTTATATCTTTATTTCGTTACTTTATCGCATTTGTAATGTAATATTAAACAAATATTTGCTCCTGCCACCTAATAAGACATATAAAAAGCATAGTTCTATTCGATCAGCTGTTCAGGCTGAGCACAAGATGTTGACTATAGGTAGCGAAAACATTTTATGATGGAAAGAAGTTACTCAACTGTTGAGTGGAGTTCCGCTCCAACTCAACTATGCGTTTCTAAGACAAACACTCTTGCGAATGCACCCAAGTTAATTATAAACGTAGAACTTTTGCTTTCAGTGTATATAAACAAATTTTTAAATTTATCTCAGGCTTTTTAACGATAGCACAAAAACAAAACTTATATGCATTTAAGTACAAGTACTCAAACCTTAAAATTCCCTCAAAGTGCAAATGCGGGAATAAATGTAAAGAGAGACAAAAAAGAAAAGACACACGAGACTAAATACAAATGGACGTCACATGTTGCAAGTCTGGAGTAGAACATAAACATACTGAATGCGTATTGACAGTGCAAGACATATGAGTAAGGTAACAAATACTAAATATAATTTTTTAACAACACTTTAAAAAGCTTTCAGCTTAGGCATTTATGTGATGTAAATAAGTAAAACTTATTCAATTATTTCGATTGCTTTACAAATTTGGACTTTTTAATTCACATTTGACACATTGGATAAAGATAAAAGTATATTTCTATTAGCTAATATTTTGAAATAATATCTTTGATAAATTTGCCTTATTCCAAGTAATTGTATAATTTGACATTTAAGTGCTTTATTTTCTTTTTCACTTTTTGGTACAATAAACATTTGCAATCGTTGCTGCAAATATAAACGAAAATGTGTATTATTTGTCACATTGTTTTAGACATTTGTAGACATTTATCAGAAGACGACGACGATTAAATGTGGCAAAACAACGTAAAAATTCATTTGTTTTGCATGTTTTACTTTAAGTTTGTTTATTATTATTTTTATATTACACTCGCTTGTTATAAAAAAAAAGAAGTATTTTAAATTGTTTCATATTCATCACAAGGGAAGACGTCGTATCCAAAGTTTTCAGCCTGAATGCAGATATTTTTCCTCGCGTTGTTTAGAATTTTCAGTGTGCTATCCAAAAAGTTAGTTTCTTAAGAAGCTTCGGTTAGATTAAAAATTAAATTTCCTGCTCTCTTTAGCATTGTGAAATTTAACAGCCAGGACAGTTATATTCTTGGACCCATCTCCTGCCTCATATAGTTTAGAGTGCATGTAAATTCGTTTCATGCTTTTAAGGAGCGACTTATTAACCTCACGTAGGTGAAAGCAACTGACCCAAAATTGTTTATGCTATTGGCCCGTAGGGGAAAATTTTAGTTCTAAAACGTCATACAAACATAAACAGGATGAAGTCAGCTGTCAGTTTTTAACACACTCGGTGATGTGTTGCGGATTTACCAGAACAATCACTCTGCGGCAGTTGGTTACATATAAATGAAAAAAAAATTAAAAATTTAAGTCGTCTATATCTAAATTTGTTTCTTCTAAATTCGGATGCTAGAACACATCCTATTACATAATTTTTTTTAAATTATTATTATTCGAACTTTGTTTGTTTCTATATTTTTATTAGGCTAAAGTTCGTATCGCTCTGTAAGCCAAATTACAATTGATAATTATTAATGAACAAATAACACCAAAGTTAATTGTAAATTTTCTGACAAACACGAGTAGAACAGAACAACCGGCTCTTTTCAAAGGTCACTACAGCTTCATCATCAGTGTTCTTTGTGTTTGGTCCACTGTGTTTGGGTGGTATCAGTTTCTGTAGATTTCTGCTTTATATACTCAAGTTTTCAGTTTAAATGGAATATGCTAATTGTTTTAATTCATCGTATTACAATTTGCTGAAAGCATTTTTGTAACAAAAGCTCAATTTTACCGTCTCTAAATTTACAATAATCTTGCAATTGTCGTTTGTTCTTTACTAATTACTTTTTAAACAGGTTAAGCAAGTGTCTTAATATCCGAAAATTTTTGAAAACAATAGACGATTATATTTGAGAGATTTCCTATAAATACACAGAGTTTTAGCTTTTCTTAAGAATTTTTAAGTTTAAGTCTACTGACGAATTTCTTAAGCCTTAACGAAATGCATATAGACGTTGCTAAAGTAAAAGTAAACAAAATCTCTTAATATTAATTTTTTATTTTTATGCAAACAATTTATTTTTAAATAGTAAGCATGAAGGGAACAAAACTTCGCGAGAAATTCACGATAGCACATTGTTGTTCATGACAAATAACTATTTCCAGGCAACAAAATTATTGACTTTTTCACATTAAGGCTAAATATATAATTGTCATAGAAAAAAAGTGCCAAAAAAATTCGCTTGCTTCTTTGCAAAAGAAAACTTCATACAACTAATTTCATGAAAAATTTCATAAAATAAATTCATTCTATCTTAAATTAAATTTCGTTGATATTAAAACTGTACACAAAAAAACCACATGTTTGGTTTTAGATTTTATTTTGTTACATTTCAAAAAATGTAGTTTGTCGCAAGAAGCGCCAATTGTAATTAGGCTGTAAGGTATATTGTTACAATTGGGCAATCGCCAACTCTAGTTTAGCAAAGAAGGTAAGATTTCGCCAAATAAATGAGGTGCGACGACATGTAGCGATTTAACTAAAAAAAAGTTAACTAGCTACTTGTATTTAACCAACTGGTTATCTTTTTTTACCGCTGTCTTTTATTAAATTTAAATGTCTTTTATGCTTAATTAAAGAAGTCACATAAAAGAAGAGCATTAAAGTTAAAATCGTCTGTTATGAATTCATTGCACATCGTCACAAACTAAATGTCAATAATTGTCAATGAAAATAATAAATAATTAGATCGCCACTTGGTAATTGGAATATTAAACATATATTTCTGCGTTTAATTCACAATTCCATTAACAGTTAAAAAGCGTCTTCTTCTAAGACCGGTCTGGTCTGCACAATTAAAATTTTTTTTGCCAAAATAATATTTCATGATTTGTTATTGTAATTATTAAAAGAATTCATTAGAAAAAATATTATACAATATCCAAAGTGCGTTTTTGTATGTTTGAGCGAATGATTTATTTTTTGTATGTCGAACACGTTAATTTTTGCGCTGATGCATTAAATTGTAATTTCATGACTATTTCCTCGTTTTTTAAAAGGTATTTATGATGTGTGTTCATAAATTGCATGATGTGTGGATTGAACAACTTATGAATTTCGTATCCAAATTTTTTATAAGCCAGAAAAAAAAAACAACAAAAAATCATTTTGCTAAGTTTATCATATCGTTTGTCACAGACTTAAAATGATATACAGGCAAAACTGAAAATTGGCTTTTGCACATATTATTAGAATTGGAGAATAGATAATTTTAATAATTTCTTTTTTAATATCCACTATTTGAAAAAGTAAGATATTTTTTTACTGCCGTTTATAGAAGGCAGGTAAAACTTTTCGTCTGCCTGTTTATACAAAAGAGGAAACAGAAAAGACAAACAAATTTGAGGGCTTTGTTCTTGTTTTCAATATACGAGTACATAAAAATAGGCATACGAGAATTTTTACACGTCTTCTTTTTTCAAATAATATGAAAATTATCTATGGCATCACCTTTCTATAGTTTTATTGCCAAGTCATCGAAAGTTACTAAATAATAATATCAAAAGCGAGATTTTGTAAATTCAAACCATTTTTTCGTTTTGAAATTTGTATGAAAAAAATATTTTTTGAAACGAATTTTCGTTGTCTTTCATACAACTTTGAAACGTTTAGAAAGGAAATTGTTTACAAAATCTGCCTATAAATGTGGCATTGCCCTGCGACAGAATTTTCATTCTGTCAACTGTCAACACCAACTCGCCAGAATGAAAACTCTGAAGAAATTAGGAGCTTAGAAGGGTAATAAATTTCTTGGAATAGACAACATACACTGCTCCTGAATCCCCTGAAGTAAGCCAAACTTAGTCCATATTTACACAATGCAAGTCTTATTGCTAAGCTGATTAGTTTGATGGAGAGAGAGACGAGGAGAACACTAAAGTTTCTTTTCCCCTCGTCTCTCTTTCCTAACAAACTAATCAGCTTAGCAATAAGACTTGCATAGTGTAAATATGAACTTAGCCAAAATTTTCAATCAATAAAATATTTTTGCGTTGACTTAAAGGAAGGACTCATCATTTTAATGCCAATGTATATCGCAGCATCCTCCTTCGAGGATATTTGTATCAATTAATCATCGGAAAAGTTAAATAACTAATGAAATGCCTACATGGCTTAAAGTAAATACACCTACTTAGCACCAGAGGCGCTGCAACGATGCTATAAAAATTAATAAAACGCACAAAAACAGAGTTGTTAAAAAAGAAGAAAAAAATTAAACTTCTCTACACACAATAGGTTTGTTTCTTTACTCTACATTGAGATCTCGCTTGAGCCCAATTTGCACAAATAGCGCTCCCGTAATCGAAAATTGGGTAAATGAGAGAGATTTTGTGAGAGTAATGTTCTTCTTCTTTTTGCACGAAACAGCCCGTACGTTTGTGCTACTTTGGGCACATAGAAAATCAATCAGCTGTTTGAAACTAAACAATAGTAAAGAAAAAATTACATACTAGAAAAATGGAAAAATGTATGAAAATATATTTAAAAGCTAGTGGCGAACAAAGCTTTATAAGTTTTTATATGAAATTAAGACAAAAACTTTCTATATACTCGTATGCTAAATCATGCAAGTAAATAAGTACGTGTGTATAGACATAAGTATGTGGTTAGTTATGTGTGTACGTATGTATATGTTAAAAATTTTGGTTTTTCGCGTTCCCGTACTTTTGTGCATTTTTGTAGTTTATTGAGAGAAATAAAATTTTGATCTCATTTTACTGAACTTAACCCAAGAAGTAAAGAAACACACCTAATATGAAGAACGATATGAGGATAAATTCTGCATTATTGAATCAAAAATTCCCTTTTTTGAATTATTATGTTGTTTGAGTAAATAAGCGACATATTTTATAGGGAGAGACTCAAGAAAATTTCATGTCCAATTAATAATCAGAGTTATTGCTTAAATCAAAGTTTGGCAAACACATACATATATAATATAAAAGAGAGTAAAATGCTTAATTGTACGAATGTACGTTCAAGAAAGAGCATAACGAAGTGCCCATGGGCGGCCTTTTGCTTATCTTTGGTTTAAATGTTCTTCTTTAATATCCGATTTCTGGTGAATTTCTAATTCTTATCGATTTAAGAAAATTCGCAAAAATCTTACTAGCTCACCAATAGTAGTTAAAGACAAAACAAACTCATTTAAACTCTTAAAATTGAATTGAATAAGTTTTTAATAAAATTTGGACATAAAAGAAAAAAATTACTAAATATGCGAAATGATTAAAAATCGAAATATGTATATTAAAAAAATTTTGAATGCAGTATTATGTTTTCATTTGAATTTTTTTTTTTTCAAATAATTTCAATGTCACAAACGCTGCAATAATTTGCGATTGCGCGAAATAACATGAAAAACCTCAAAGCGCCAATATGTTGTCAACTTTGTGGAAAAAAACGAACATGTCCTACTCGTACTTGGCTGAAAACACAAGTATTTGTTGTTGGTTTTTTGTTGTTATTTAAATATGTCATTATGAAATTGCTTAAAAAATTTGGGTAACTGTATTTGAATAGGCCTTTGAGCAGGCCTTATTTGGCAAACTTTAGTTGAGCTGGTACCATATAGGGTAAAAAAGCGCGTCGCAAAACGCCGAATATGATACCATTCGTTTTCAAAAGTGAACTTACAACGTTTGTTATCCATTTGACAGCGGATGGTGTTAAGATCTTAAGTACACCATGTTCTTGTCTTAGCAATAACTTTTCTTATTTTGAGAACGCAATGTTCTCAGTTTGAAATCACATCATTCTTATTTTGAAAATATAGGAATACTTTTTAAAATTTATATTATTGCCGACCAATCTTCTAATTGATAGCTTTCTTTAAGCCCTATTAGAAGTATGTATAATAAAATTTGATTCAAGATGGAAATAGATGGATTTCAAATCACTCCATTTCATAAAACTAATAGTAGCCCAATAGGTGTTTTGTATATCATACGATACAGTAAAATCGAGTTTAGGCTTAAATAAAATATTCTCAGCCTCACACGCAATAGAAAATTATCAATAAATTATTTTTCAGTGGAATTTGATTTTTTTTTTAAATCGGCGCGATTTGTAATCGATCGATTGCCATCACATATCAGACTATGACCGACTTGGTTTCATAGAGTGATATAACTTCGTGCTAACCTGAATAGGAAAGTGAAAAATGGAAAACCAAAAAATGAATTTCCCAATGGTAAATCAATAATTGTATACACAATATAATCATTTCTCATATTCCCTTGCATTAAAAATTCATTAAAAATTATGTTAACATATATATAATCTCTGCCCAAGTAAATAGACATGGATGCTGAGGAAGTGCATGGCGGCACAGAAAAATGTCGGTATATCCCCAGCTGAAGTATAATTTAATTTTCTTGAATTGAAAATACTTAATTGAAAATACTAAACTTAAGCCCGATCAAAAAATTATTCCAGATTAAGAAAAGAAAAAATTTTCGGTTCTTAATTGCTTATGAACAAAATGCGCCCAGACTTGGAAAATAATTTTGAATAAATATCTGTTCTTATTACACGTCTAAATCGATTGCCAAAGAGGCCCCTCTTAATGAAAGCCTTAATAATTTTCACCTCTTTTTGGTGTTGTTTAATTTTATTTTCATTAAAATTGATATCAATGATAGATAAAAGGAAAGAACGTTGCGTTATGTTGAGTCTTTTTGCGCGCCTTAAATATGATTATTAAATATGAATTTCATTAAAAATATAAAAATTTCGCAGTCTTATTATCGTCAGAGCTTCTGTATGCTTTTACGTACACATGTATGAATGTACATAAATTTATATTTATAAATACATACAATACATATGATATGCAGTTCCTCCTGCTTTGTTCTTTGGAAGTTTAACAACATTTTCGTTGATTGTTGCCTACAATTGCACGAGTGTGCAGAAGCATATCTGACATGTGAAGTTTATTAGGAATATTTATTATTTTGTTTGCAAAATATATATTTAATATTAAATTCAATATAGTTTTGTGTTTTTTTATTCGCACAATTTATTGTTTCTAGCATGTTTTGGCTGCAAAGGAAGTGGTAGTTGTTGCTTTGACAGGAAATCGAAAGTGAAATATTGCATAAATTATAATTTGATTTTGTTTAAAAGATACCGAACTTGAAGAGTTTTGTACGATTATGTATTTTTCTATGTTTAACAAGGTGCGGAAAAGAAAAAAAAATAAATTATGTAGTATGTAAATATGTAAGTATGTGTTGAGATGTCACTATTTAAAGCGTTTGCTTTTATTTTTAAACGCTGTAACTGTCATTTGTGCCTTGACGTGTAAAGGAAACTTAAAGCCGCCTTTTAAAATCCTTCTTGGAAAATTATATTTCAATATACATACATACAAATATATTTTCTTGCGGGTACAATAAATTGAGTTTTATTAAATAAATGTTAACCTTGAAGTTATTTTTAAGGCTCACTGGCTAAGGAAAGGAAGTGTAATGAAGTTCATATATTTTTAAAATATGTGCATACATAGATAAGCATGTCTTCTTTTTCTTTTTTTTTCTAATAATCTAATTTAAATATAATTTAAATTTCAGGGTATAAAAGGGTTATGATACGAAAATACAGCCTTTTGCACCAGCACGCGGTGTTCTCTGTTTCCACAAACGAGGCTCTGGCATCCGAGCTAACAGCAGAAAGAAGGACATTTTTAATGCAGTGAACACGAATCTTGGTAAGTTTAAATAGCTTCATTCTATTTATGACATGACCGCCAAAATTAACTTCATTAATCCAATAAAGAGCTTCATTAGCTGACTTTTGATGACAAATTTCATTAATGCAATGTAGAATTTCATTGTCTAAATTAAGAGTTTCCTTTCAGGGAATTCATTAAAGGTGTCTTTACATGGTAATACAATGTATTATTACATGTCAAAGAATGCTGTAGATTATACAAAACCTCATCATATAAAAGCAAAATGTATCGAATAGGAGAGAATACGAATAGAACATTTGACAAGCGGTCGGTAAATGTTTATTTTCTAAACCGTTTTAGAAACTTAAGTATTCGTATCACACCAGAGGTGTATTTGAAACTAAACATTGGCAGCACTAATGGTATCTATTGAAGGTGTTGACACTTTTACAAAAACAATAAAAATCAACTCAGGAAATGTTCATGTTGTTATGGTAAATATTTTACGATTGCAACCATCATCTACTTAATTGGTACAGAAAAACTAAATAAAAAATAAACAAACCTAAAAAAAATTATCTTTTGTAGTAAAATTACATTGAAATTATAAAATATTTTATCCAATATTTAAATTTATTAGTAAACATCTTTTTTTTTGCAATTTTCCAATTTTTGTTATTAACTCAACAGTTTCATATCTTTGCTTGCATTTTACTTATGGTATCAGTGTAAACATAAAAAATATCTACAACAGACTCTTGTTCTCTTTTTTTGTAGGCACGGAGAAAATTTCATAGTATTTTGATTCTACAAAGTCATAATACTTTGTATTACCATGTAAAGACCCCTTAAGCAATATTGTGAGAATTCAATTGAAATTTTTACTAAGACTTTAACAAAAATTAGCAATAGCGCCATGTACTCAAATTTCTACTGATTAAACACAAAATTTGAATACATACTAGTACAAGCACAACTTAATTAATAGCAGATACATATTGTCCATGAAAATGAAATACTCATGAAACGCTTTTATCTTAAAATGTAAATTATAATTTGCCCATAAAATATATTTAAATCCTCGATCGTCTTTGGTACACGATGCTTTTAAGCCAACTGTATATCTGATTGGTAATAATGGCATCGATTAAGTTGATTGAATTTATCTCTTGAAACAAAATTATCTTTAAAATATTGAAGTCGCACCAATAATTTTTGTTTTATAGCGCACTACAAAATAAATTAACTTAAGAATCTGTACTTAACAAAAGTATCCTTTTTACAAAAGCCAGTTAAAAATTAGCAAAAAAATAAAAAATAAAAAAAACAATGACTCACGAATAAACAAAAAGAACTTAAGGCAGACAATAAAATCGTAAAGAAATAAAAAAGAAAAATAAAAAGAATAAAACAATAAATGAATTAAAATTTTATGCAACTCACAAATAATGAAAATGAACGCAACTCATTAGCGGTCAAAAGTGAAGTTTTACGTAGAGAAGTTAAATGTACAGGATACTTAAAAATACACACAAACATACATATGCACTCGTATGTACGGCTAAATGAGTGAATACAAACAATTTGGCCACAAAACACTAAAAATATATCTCGAACTATATACAGACTTACGATTATTGTTGAAAACAAATGTACGAGTATGTGCTCATCGCATGTCTGTCTGTCTGATTGTCTGTCTGTTTGTTTTAGTTTGTAGTTAAAATGTGACTGTATAAGAAAGAAAAAAATTAAGAATATATGTGTATGCATGTACGTATGGAAAGATACTTTAAGTTGGATTTTTTATCGGTTTATAAAGTATATTTCATTGCAGTCATTAAGTACAACATTTATTTAAACTGAAATCTGCTTGTTGGCTGCTTGGCTGGCAGGCAGACAGGCCGGCCGGTTGGTTGGTTGGCTATTTGACTTGGCGTTTTGAGATATTTCGACTGTACTACACTGCCTTCCTTGTCTGATCCGTTGACCAAATGACTGACTAAATGACAGCGTATACATGAAATCAGTATAAATTCAAAATACATTACGTACTCCATACTCGTGTACATGCTGCTGCAACTGAACTGAAGAGATCTTGATCACATAAAGACACAACACTTTGCTTTGAAATAAAAGTGCAAAAAGAGTTTATTTCTTCTTTAAATAAATAATAAAAAAAAACAATTTTATAAAATTTCGTTGTGTGAAAATGTAAGAACAAAAATATAAAAAAGAATTAATATAAAGAAAGATGATAAGCAAAAAAAAAATTATTTTATTGAATTCTTTGATAACGTTACGTACAACCTTGTAACACTATGGCGGGCCACTTACACATTTTCTAAATGCATGAAGAGATTTTGCAGCCTCTTCAGTTTCAGCATACGAGTATTTTAAAATTTTGCATAAGAACTATGCCAAAGCCAGCAAATAAAACAAATTTTCAATGGCTAGAACTAACTGAATTCAATATTATGTTCATTTTTGTCCAGCTGAATTTGTATTGGAAGTGTCAATAACTTGAATTAAGTAACCTTAATGTTAAAAAATAAGATCATGTATAAAATTCAGCTACAGTAGACAGCTATACAAAAACGAATTAAGCAAATGTTCAACTTAAATAAGTTAAGTAAGTTCATAATCATTTTCATCATGCTGAATTTAAGTTAGAAGTAAATTTAAATTGAATTTGATAAGCTAGAAGCTAAAAAACCATATTTTAAATTCAGCTAAGTAAGCATAGCACTATTATAGCAACTATAAAACAATTAAGCTAAGAAAGTTAAACTTTTTAGCTTGCTAGATAAGTAATATATATTCGCAAAAAATTAAGTAGCTGAATATGTATTCATATATTTGAAACTAGCTGTATAATTATTTCCCATAGCAAAAACTTGAATTCCTTAAATAATATGTTCGAAATAAGAGAATATCTGTAATTCAGCTAGCTGAGTTTGTGAAGAATTGCAGTATATCAACTATAAAAAATTTTAAGTTTGAAAAGTTTTTTCAATACGATTTTCAGCTAGCTGAATTACCAAATAACTATTTCTAATATACTGGCAAAGCAATTTACATATGTTTTTGAAGTGGTAATGGTCAATTAGTTTTATTCAGCTAGCTGAATTGCTGCAAATATTATAGTTGAGACATATTTTAAGATTTTAGCTTAAAAATTGTAAAATTATATGACGTTATAGTACATAATATGCAGAAAAACTGAATTTTTGTTTATTTCCTTAAAAAAAAATTTTAAATTATTTAACCCTTTTTTTATTGTTCATAATAATTAAAGCATTCAGCTCCTGAATTATTAAGATGAAGATAAGAAAAAAACTTAAAAAAATTATTTAATGAAGGCAATCCCTTTAATTTTCTGTTTTCTCAGTTTAATTTTGGCCCCAATAACCTTTTAAAATACTTGAAAATATTCATGCAGAGACATTTTTTATAAACTCAATCCCAATTATTTGACTAAGAAATAAACTTGTTATTACATAAAATTAAAAACTAATATACATACTTTTGTATATATCTTTGGTTTTCATTAATAACAGCCCATGTCCAATAACCAAATTTGTTAATGAGAAATATATAATATAGAATGCTATTAATAAAAACCACAGATTCATATATGGCCCCCTTACTAAAAAATGTTGTTGTTCCCCTGCTAAACATTTAGATTTTTACCTGATGTTTATGGCACAAATGTATGTACACAGTGGAGCATTAAAAACATAATTTCTCATATACTTTATTGCAATTTTTTTTTCGCATACCTTCTGTATTATAATTTTTTTCTTTTGCATCTTTCGTTTGCATGATAATGAATATTTGTTATTTGCCAAATATAAAAAAAATAAAAACAATAAATTGTTGTTGTACAAACGAATTGTAGTCGTCGATGTATGTTTAATGTAAATCTTTGCTGGCAGTAGCAATAAGTATGGCAACAACAGCAATAAAAATAATGCGAGTAACAACAATAAAACAACTACAATATGAGTATGTTTTTCATGCTTGTATGCTTCTCTTAGTTAGTTATTGTTATTGTTGTTATTGTTGTTGTTGTCAAAGGCACCCACTGTTGCAGCAACAATAATCATCAGCAACATTACCAACAGCAACAAACACAGCTTTCATATACTTTTTGAAAATACAGAGTGACAAAAATGAATAGCTTCATAGTTTTTATATCTTAGACACGCTCTCAATGTTGTAGATCTGAAATGATTTAATGGCATGAAAAAAAGTTAAGCAAATCTGCTCACAGGAAAGAAGATATTTCAATGACGATTCTAAAACTCTGGAACTTAAGAATATATTATCCATTACTACAAGAAGCCGATTGAAGTTCGGCAATCTGGTGCCACTTTGGCCAGCAGCGCTTTTAACGATGATGTCCTTATGGATGTATGTATGTAGCTCAAAGTGTATGTGTGTGAGTGTGGGTATATATGTACGAGTATGTAAGCCCTTCATATCTCAAGACTGGCATAACCTATCCGAACCCAATTCATGACATTCTAAAGACGCTGCCCTCGTTCGGATTTAGTGATATAATGAGATTTTGAGAATTTTCAAAGAAAAACGCTTTATTTATATAATATCTAAAAAAAATGTTAATTGCTTCCAAAGTTCTTGTCAAACAAATTTTAAGGATTCATTTACATTTGATCTTAATTTGCGACATGGTTCGAGAGATATCGTTGTCCAAAAAAGTAAATTCAGTATAGTGCGAGTTTGACTCGCCCACGAATTTTAGCCTTTATATTTTTTATTTAGACTTTTTTAAGTTTTAGAGCTTTTTCGATTTTTGACTTTTTTTGCTTAAGCAATTTTTTTATTTTTGGCGCTTTTTTTCATATTGGCGAATTTTTTGATTTATGGGTATTTTTTTGAGGTTGTTTTTTAGTTAAAGCGTTTTTTGTATTTTCGGCACTTTTTTATGTTTTGGTTTTGGCGATTTTTCCAGTTTTTAGCGTCCTTTTTACGTTTGATGATTTTTTACATTTGAGCGATTTATTTTTGATGATATTTTTCATTCCAGCGATTTTTCAGTTTCTGGCGATTGTTTCGTTTAGGCGAATTTTTTAATTTGGTATTTATTAATTTTAGCGTTTTTGAAAATTTCAAGAGTTTGCTTTTTGCGGTTTCCAAGATACAATAAGATTCCAAAATTACAAAGTCAAAATAACATTAACTGATAGAACACCATTTTAGTTTTGATTTTATAAATTAAAGTCTTGATTGGTTGAGTCTACATAAAAATACACTAACTTTCAAAATTTCAAGTGGGTATATATAATTAAATATTGCATTAGGATTTCAATGCGTTTATATTTATATTTATAAAACCCTTTAATTTTTAAAGGTGCAATTAGACGTGCCATAACCATAACCATAGAAAACAGCCATTCGAACCAAACTAATGGGCAACACTGTATTTAATTATAAGTGACTTTCCATAACGCCGTAGCAATTACCATAGAAACCAATTGAATTTTGTTTTGGTCATAGCATTATGGCTATGGCACCTCTAATTGTACATTAACTGTCTCATATTTGTTGTTGTAGCGGCCAAAGTGTTAAATATTCTGTGAAAATTTTAGGTCCGTAGCTCTTACGGTTCTCGAGAAAACATCCTGTAATAATAACAATAACGATATTTGTTTATATTACTACTGAAGTAATTTTGTAATATCAATTAAAAAATTAATTAAATTTTGACCTACAAACAATTTGATAATATCAATTAAGTTTTTCCACTCAAATTACTTAATACAATTAAAAATTTAATTGAATCAATTAAATCCTTAATTGAAAATATTAATTGGTGAATACTCGTACTTTTTTCTGTGTATCCTACATTTTTATTTTGTAACACAGAGTTATTAATTTCCTTTGTTCATTCACGATATATATGTGTCATTTAATACTACTTCCCTCTGTTAATGCACTTAGAGCCACAACATGTACATTTAGTTCCCAGTCATATTAATTTGTGGCTTCATACTGAAATATGCATATGAACAATTTGGTAAAATGTCAGTAGTAACGATGAAGGTTGAAAATTATGCCTTCTTTACGCCCTTCTCACTCCTCATCATTCACCACTTTTACACACACATTTCCATTTGGTTACTTTTAAAGAAAGACCAAACTAAACAAAACAAAAAGGAAAACAAAAAATAAAATTCAGAAGGTGACGCAGACTAAAGAATTGGGCATCAAGTGCAAGTGCACATAAATGAACGTCGCACTTATTAATGCTTTAATAAATGGCATTTCATTTTTTATTATTCACTCGAAATGAGATTTTATTACGGGTTCCTCTTAGAGGCTCGTTGTTGTCCCTCAAAGTTCATACATTCGTAACGCGCATACATACGAGTACTCGTATGCACATACATATGTACTGTGGAAGGGAACATGCAAAAATCGTACTAACAAATGTGGCATGATTATTGCTACGAACAGATTTTCATATCATTTCAATGTTTACTGGCCATTGTACATCATGTGATAAAGTTACAGTTGTGAAACAGCGAAGCTGAAGACGCGATGCGTCTTGCAGACAACGACAATGATGATCATCTGTGCCGTGTGTCTGTTGGTTGCTGCAATTCAAACTGATTGGTATGAGAATATCGACGTCGTCGACGACGACGACAACGACGGGTATGATGATGAGTTAAATTGCAGTGCATTATTGCAAATGACTAAGGATATTCATTTGTACCTACTTAAACTTGAAATGTAATCGTGTGTGTGTATGTGTGTTTGTGTGTGTTTAAGTGTCTGTAATCAGTATTTTATATGTGCATACTCATACACATTCTTTGTTTGTTTCATTATGGCCAATACTTAAGCTTTAAGTAACAAAAGCTTAACAAAAACAATATCACAAAACATATTGTGTATAAAAACTGCAAACTTATTGCTTACGGCTGGAGTTTTAACAGGAACTTAGTACATGCACTTCTTTTTCATTTTCTTATTATCAAAAAACTGTCTAGAAAAGACATTAACTTCAATTTGCACCGTAATTTTTTAGTAACATCGTGGTGGGTTGCCTCCTCGCCCCCCCCCCCCCCACCCATCATATAAATATTGTTATAAACAAATCAAATTTTTTGTAAGAATTTTAATCAAAAACTGGTTAAAAGGTAAATTAAGTTTAATGAAAATAATAGTAATACACATCACATAGAAATGGATGGAGTGGCAATTTATTTTTTAAAAGTAAACAAATTTCTCAAAAACATAGTAGTTATCTTAACTATTTGGCCAGAAAGAAATAATCTAAATTTCACTTCTATTTCAGTTTTTTTTGGACTAGGTATTAATATGAAATACTAAACTCATTGTAAAGCGATAAGTTTATTTTTATTCGTAAAAATATAATACAATGTTTTCTTTGTATGAAAGGTAAGTTCCAGTTCACAACCGAGAATAACAATGAGTACTCAAAACAAATGTACTTAAGTAAATAGTCTTAATTTTAGCAACTGCGCATGATCCTAATTGTAGCGCAAAAAAATTTGTACTCTCACATATTTTCTGTCAAGCAATTACGAAGGCTCTATGCTACTTGAAGGAGTTAAAAGAAGCAAATATAATTATGACTGAAGCTGATTCCGACATACAAGTGCATCCGTACTTCGTTTATGCGAAAAACTAAAATACTCTACAACTAAAGGTAATAACAAAAATTAAAAAATTAAAAGATGTCATATCTTGTAATCGAATCAATAAATTTTCTTCAAACTAGCTGAAACATTCTCGATCAAGTCACCTTTCAAACAAACAAAAAATTAATCAAAATTGGTCCAGCCGTTTGGTCTGTACGTGAACTTGTACAGACTCACAGATACACAGACACACACTACAAACTTATAACACCTCTTTTTTTGGTCGGGTGTTAAAAAGGCACATACGTATCAAACGCATTGACTCTCTTGCATACTTTTAGTCAGGATATGGAAGTTTAATTGCAAAAACAAAACAAAAAATTCGCTGATACTCGGGATATTTATTCATCATTTGCCAATGTATACAAACATTTGTGTATAAAATGGAATAAAAAATATGTGTATGTGTGTGTGTGTGTATAAATAAAACAGCCCTGTGTATGCACACATATGTAGCCGATTAATAGTCAGAGTATTTTTAAACTCTATCGTCTGATTGTCCATAAACAGTCCATGCTTATATGTATAGGGTGTTTTTTTAGAGGTATAGAACTTCGAATTGAAATAAAACACAAGAAAATCGTTTTAATGTCCATTAATTTGGCTTTATTGGAAGGATAATTTTATGCCATTAACGTTTAAATATGATTTCGATATATATCGATTGTGACGTGCGCTGTGTGGCATGTAGCGCCGTCTTGTTGGAACCACAACTCATCCACATTCATGCCATCCAATTCGGGAACAAAATAGTCGGTTATCATGGCTCTACACCCGTCTCCATTAACGGTAACCAACGCTCGACCATAAAATGGACGGAGCTTGCGGTAAACTTCGCGAACTGAACCATTATTTTCGAAATAAATTTGCACGATTTGCAAGCGTTGTTCTTTTGTCAACCTGTTCATGATGAAATGGCAAACCAAACTAAATATTAATCACTTGACAGCTGACAAAATGGCCGCCAGTTAAAAAAGTGATGCCAACTTAAAGTTCTATACCTCAATAAAAAACACCCTCTATAAGTATTCGGCTTAAAACTAATGTGCGTGCTTGCATATGAACTTGTTTTTTAATTTCTATCTATACACTTTAATAGTTGTTTGACGGTCAATACTCAAAGAGTACTTAAAACGATATTTTTGCCATTCTCTGTTCTAAGCCTGTCTGTATAATTGGAGTGTCCACAAACTCCCAATAACTTAATGAGCGTTACAAAACTACAATCATACTAGACTAAGAAACTTTCCAAAAAACAACAAACAATATTATTAAGCATGTGTTACTTTTAAGTACATTCAATAACAATCAAATTTTGCTTTAATGTAAAAAGTTGGTAGAAAAACAAAATAGGAGACAAAAAAAATTCAGGAAGAAATTATTTTTTTGGCATAAGATGTTAACAAGATTTGTTCGGTAGACTCTTAGCTACATTATTATTTTACATATGTAGCTTAGAGCTTTAATCAGGTCTGAATAAGCTGTTGGCCAAAAACTGAAAACACCAGTTTTTGAGGGCGCACTATATTTTCGAAATTTTTGGAAGCCCATAAAAAAACTGGTCACCAAAATGACCAAACTGAGTACAGGGTCTTGGGCTTACGACCCTTTTGTCAAGATCATGTGGATTTTTCACTGTTGCACAGTGTAATCAGTTCAGCTCCAAATATATTTATCTAAAGACTTCAATAACATTTGTAATTAATAATTTCAACATGAGGCAAAATGAATTAAAACTCGCTTTCTATATCACTCGCACCACTGTGCGCACATTGTAAAAAATAAAAGATCAAGAATAGCAAACTAAAAATAATATCATGTCTTTTAATTGTAAATACAAATCATCATTCGTAAGCCGTTCGTTGAATGGTCAATCAGTCAGTTTAGTACGAGAACAACCAGCCAAAACATATCGGCCATATAAAACTTACATATATGCAAAAAGTAATTATTTCATTTAAGCTGCACTCAAAAATACTCCTGGCGGTGGACACCACACTAAAATCATACATTTGTGTATATACATTTGTACCCAGTTGACCAACTTGTCATCAATGAGTACTTGGGGAATTTCGTAATTTGTCGATTACAGTTTCCTGAATGATCTGTTTGAGCTGTCGCCAACAGATCCTCCACGCTTTAACATTGTCGTGTATCCATCTTGCAAGATGTCTGAAAGATATGCTCAACTGGGTAAGTATGTATGTATGTATGTTTGTGTGTATAAAGCCCAGTTTGACTAATAATAAATGAATGAATAAAATGAATGATTCTGGCAAATTGTATTAACGCTCATTCGCTTTTGCTCTTTATAAAACTGACACAAATAAAAATGTGCACACAAATGTATGTATATATGTGTGTATGTATGTATGTATGTGTGTGGTGTGCAGGTATGTGTATACATAAAGTTTGTCTTTTATGCTGAAGGAAATCAGTGACTAAATAAACGTAGTTGTTACATTTTAACATCCTTTTATATGCGTCGTTCATATGAAGTGCGTTTTTCTGCTCTTGATGAGTTGAAGGAGAGCTTGTCGTAAATGATTGACGAGTTAAAATTAAGAACGCGTATACATACTTATGTATGTACATATGTTAATATGTACTTGTTTGAATTCGTTTTGTAAGTAAGTACATACACGTATATTACACTACGTACGATTGACTTTTTAATGCCTGCGCTGCGGTATGTATAACCCAACTTACACATGAATAAGGCTTTGGTATAAATGCTAATTTAAGCATAGTTACTTTTTAAATAGAAATGAGGCAAAAACTCGCTTGAAAATAATTTTTTTTTTGTGTCAAAAAGAGAAGGTTTTTAACAAAATAAAGTGGATCGATTAAAAATAAATAAACCCTTTATCGAAAACAGATTTATTACAGCAGGTAAACTTCAGAGAATGTCAATGGGTACTACAAAAAAATATTTATAAGTAAATAGTCTTAATTTTCATAACTGCTAATCCTAATTGTAGCGCAAACAATTTGTACGCATCCCTACTTTGTTCATGCAAAAACCTAGAACATGTTGCCACTAAAAATAAAAAGGCACATGAGTATGAAACGCATTGAATCTCTGCCATTCTCATATTTGGAGTGTGCTTATAGTCAGGCTACGGATATTTGACCGGACAAAAAAATACGCGCATGATACTTGGCGTATTTAATTATCATTCGTCAGCACAAACAGACATATATTTGTAAATATAAAATGGAATGGAAAATGTGTTTTCGCTATTTGAAAACATGTTTTATGTGTGTGTGTAAATAAAATAGCCGGTTAATAGTCAGAGTATTTGTGTACTTAAGTGTATGATTGTAGCTCATAAAGTCTTCAAATTTTAGTTATAATTGCGTTTAAAAATATTTTTATAAGCGCAGTTGTTGGATGTTCATAGTTATACGTATTCGGTTTAAAAATTATTGCGTGTGTTTGCATAAGAGCGTAGTTTTAATTTTTAACTGTACGTATTCATAGTTGTTTGACGGCCAATGCTCAAAGAGTACTTAAAACGATACTTTGTCATTCTCTGTTAGATTTGCTTTGCTGGTGGTTGCCATTTTGTGCTAGATATTTGCTTTTAAAAAAATAAAAAAATTTGGTATATTATCTTTGACTTTTGATTTTAAGATAGTTTAGGGTAGGTTAGGTTTGACAGGTTGCCAAGATGAGAATGTAGGTTTTCAGCTCAATTGGATCTATTTTTGTTACCTGCAAGTAATTAAGGGATAGTGGAAGTATATATGCTGAAGTGGCAGATAGTTAGAGAGAATAGAAGCTTAATGCGTTTTGTCGTTTTCACAACTCTGCTATTGAACATGTTTTTTTTTTAATTTTTATAGCATCGTTGCAGTGCCTCTAGTTTTAAATAGGCGCGATAGAGTGCTAGTCCATAACAGAAATATCTATGATGATGATATGACTGGGTATGGCCAGAGGTTGAACTCGGGCTCCCAAAGACTCACTAACTACTTCGGCCAACATCACCTTACTCGAAAAAGTCTATAGTGATTAAATAAGAACTGCATGTGAACCAATTAATATCACCTCTTTTTGAGATCAATTTTCTAGTTAAGTCACAGCCCTTACTTGCTTTCTGGGTATTTTATTCTTCCACAAATGTAATATTGTAGGCATGCAGCCTTAGTTCCTCATATAAATTGTAATGAAATTATGATGCAGGCACATTTAAAGTACTGATTCCTAATATCGCCGCTAACAGACTGACTAACATTGGATGATCCTGATTGCCCTGATTTAGCTTTTTCCAGTGTTATGTCGATATATTCTAAGGAATTTTTAATTGGGCTTAATTTTTTTTTTGGGTTTATTACATCTTGAGTTTGTTTGGGATTTATTTCATTTCATAAATTTTCTCTTGAGCCTTATTTCATTTATTTTTAGATTTTATTTCATTAGGGCTTATTTAATTTTTTTTTTTTTACTTGGGAGTTATTTCAGAAGGACAATTTTTAACCCATTTTCAGCAGCAACGAATTGCATCCAGAGGTGCATTACTCACTACAAAAAAAGCTTTGAATAGTTCTCTATAGATTCTTGAAAAAAAAATTGTGCTAAATGCTCTTGAATTATAATACGATTAATTTATATCATGCTAAAACTGATTTCTCTGTTAACCAAGCAATTGATTTGAGATAATGTTTGCTGGGTTATGTATATGCGGAGTACTAGCAGATAATCCACTAACACTATCATACTTTTGTATTCCAATCTAAATCTTGTTTGTATCATACACTAAATCCTTTTATACGTTTCCATATTTCTTTATTTTCTTAAGCAGTCTTCTACTAAATGGTTTAAAAAGCTTTTAAATGATGACGGTTATTAATCAAACTGTTCAAATAAAATGCCTTTTTATTTTATTTGTTCTTTCAAGTAACAAATCAAGGACGATTTATATGTGCACATGTAAATACATGAACTGAAGTCAATTTCAAAATCACTTCTATATAAAGAAGTTGAAGAAAAATTATAATGAGCGGTTGCAATAAAAATTTGCAAAGTTTTCGTTCTATTTCTTCAACAATTTTAAATGTAACTGATTAAGATATATAAAAGTAGATGTTGTTAAAATCTTGAAAAATATGTTTGATATCGGTTTTGTCTTACTTCTGTATTACAAACAATTTCAGACTTGAAATATCAGACTGATCTTTTTATTTTAGGGGGGGATTTTTCATTTGAAAGCAAAATGCAAAAAGTTTCAGTCCTTGGCCAGGGCCAATTAGTATCTACGCTAATGTATATACTCGTATATCATAGTGCCCTCCTTCGTCGATATTTATCGAATCGTTGGCGAAGTAAGATTACTAATAAAAATGGCTTTATAGTTTAAAGCAGTGCACCTACTCAACACCAGAGGCGCTGAAACTACAAAAATATTAACAAAATCTATGAATCAAGAAAACAAAATTGCGCACTCAGCTGTAAAAAAATTTCTACTGCGCATTTAGAACACACACCTGCGTTTGTTGTAAAAAGTGTGTGAGAGAGAGAGCACATTACACAAACAAATGTATGTACTATGTTTAGACACAAAAAAATTTTATGTCTACGCCTTAAGCAGAAAATAAAATAATGGACCTGCGCAATGCGCAATCTTGTTTTCCTGATTCATGAGAAAACCTAAACCATGATACAAACATACAACAAATAAAATAACAGGGATTTTTGTTGCTATTTAGTGATGACTACTGTCAAAAAATCAAGAGAAAACAAGAGGCATGTACTTGCGTTTTCTCTTGTCTTTGCAAGGCATGTTTGTGTTAGTAAAGTTTTAACAGGCACTGTGCGCATGTATTTGTTAAACATAAACAACATTTGGCAGATCAGATCACGAAACAAGCAAAAAAAAAAACTCTATCAGCTGGTGCGTCGAAGGTACCTATATTATTTTACCATGACCTAAACTTTCAAATGACTTTGGATATTTTAACATTAAGTGCTTGATTTCAAATCATACTTTTCACTTAATATCAATTTATGCCATGATTTCTCAAAAATGATTTCCACTAGGATATTTATTCAAATAGTTACAGGTATGCGGAGTCTAACGCTGAGTTTAGCTTTTCCTTAATGTGGGTAATCATTTACTGTATGTTAAACAAAATAATATGTACGTATCATCCTAAAGCTGTTTTTTTTTGTGTGTGCTGTTATAGCCTAGTGAAATCTAAAGACCTGCCGACCTAAAAGCTTAATTTCGTTATATGCTTCATCCTACATTTGGGTGTCTTGTCTTTTTGTCCCTTACAAAAAGGTTTTTTCTGTATAGAATTTTTTTAAATGAACCAAGCAGAAGAGGAATAAAAAAAGAAAACACACACACACAAACGCCTAACAAATTCTCTTACGACTCAGCTTCTGCCACAACAAAAGTTTGACCAATATTCTAAAAGCTGGTTTGGCACAGTTTTAGGTTTTTTTCCTTTTATTTTATTTTATTTTTATATTTTTTTTCAAATAATAACAAACTAAAAGTCGCAAAAAACCAAAGTCAAACATAACAACACACTTTGCAACAATAAAACTTCAACGACGATACGAAAGACAACAAACAGTAACAATAATAGCATTTCACAATTTCCGCACTTCTAACTCCATTTGGTTACAAGGAATTAAAAATAAAAGTTTTTTTTTCAATTTCAATGTGAAAAAAAGTGAAAACATAACATACGGAGTATGATGGCAAAAGTATTCGCGAAATTGATACGATACGATATCTAAGCCATACCCAACCCATCTCATCGTGCCATGCGATGCCCTGCCACACCGCACCATAAGTAAGAAAATATGATACTTTTGCATTAACTCGTACACAATTTGAACAACGATTGGTACAGAGCTTAAAAAGAATAGCTTCATTCTCTACATACCCGTATGTATCTAAAATATAAGTTGTTCAGTTAAAATTTTCACCGCACTTCTATTTCGATCACGCAGAATTTCTGTAAAAAAGTGGGTTGTGACACAGCCAATGTTTTCTATAACGAAAGTGTTGTTTGTCACACAGTTTGCTATAAGAAACTTATGCTGTGACACAGTCAATGTTTTTTAGTCAACATTTTTTATAAGAGAATTGTGCTCTAACACAATCAATTTGTTTTTTTCTATAAGAAAAGTGTGGTATGTCATACTCAAAGTTTCTTATAAGAAAATTGTGCTGTGACATAAACAACGTTTCCTATAAGAAAATTGTCGTGTGAGACAGCCAACGTTTTCTATAAAAAAAGTGTGATGTGTCACAGTCAACGTTTGTTATAAAAAAAGTGTGCGGTAATATAAAGTTTTCTTTAAGAGAATTGTACTGGGTCACAGTAAAAGTTTTCTATAAGAAAATTGTGCTGTAACACAGTCAAATTTTTTTCTATAAGTAAATTGTTCTGAAAACAATTAACTTTCTTTCTATAAGAAAAGTTTCGTGTGTCATATTCAAAGTTTTCTATAAGAAAATTGTGCTGTGACACAGTCAAAGTTTTGTATGAGAAATGTATGCCGTGATAAAGTCAATGTTTTCTATAAGAAAAGTGTACTGTGTCAAACTTAAAGGTTCTTATAAGTGAGTTGTAATGTATCACAGTCAACGTTTTCTATAAGAAAATATTAATTGTGCCGCATCACAGTCAAAGTTTTTTATAAGAAAAGTGTGCTGTGTCATATTCAAAGTTTTTTATAAAAAAATTGTGCTGTGACAAAGTCAACGTTTTCCATAAGAAAATTGTGCTGTAACACAATCAACGTTTTCTATAATAAAAGTGTTCTTTCAGACAGCTTACGATTTCTATAAGAAAAGTGTGAGACGTCCAACGTTTTCTATAAGAAAAGTGTACTGTGGCTTTATTAGTTTTTGTTATAAAACAATTTATTAGAAATTTCTCTTCGTCGATACTTTCTGTACTGAATGTTTTCAACATTTTAAGATGCTGCCTTCTAACCAACACTTTGACTTAGTTTCATTTTCCTGTTTTACTCCACTCTTAAAAATGTGTAACGACCATAATGTTGTTGGCTGTTGATGGTTGTTTGGAATTATTTTTTATCTTCTAAGTTGTATTTTTGTTGTTATTGCTGTTTTTATTTGTATATCATTCCTTGTTCACTCAGCACGAGTAGTAGTGTATATTTGCAAATGTCAGTTTGTGTGTGTGTACATCTAATACATGTGAAGAAAAACGCAAACACATACACACATAAATTCAAAATAGTGAAGGCCACAAATGCGTCCGTCCCTGGTTGGTCATGTTCGTTCGTACTTATCATAAGAGACTGTGAAATATGCTCGTATATTTGTCTACAAGTCTTAATGCCCATAAATACAGAGATACTCGTATGCATAAGGAGGACTTGTGTTTGTTGTGTCCAACGGGTGGCACACAACAGCAGTAGCAGAGAGTAGGACAGGGAATATAAAAATATTAAGAATATAAAATAAAACAAGAGGTATTTCTTACCCAAAGTTAAATTAAACTTTAGACAAGTTGCTGTCTTAAATTGCTGTTTAGTCCTTAGAAAAACTCTTATATAACATTTTAAAAGCAAAATAAAAGATAAGGAGCTAAAAAATTAAATGTTGTGATGTTGTTAACGGAAAATGACTCATATTATTTACACACTTGTATTAAATTGACTGCAGCATCCGTCTGTGTCAATGTTTATGACAAATTCTCCTACTTTTATAGGGTTTGAAGCCGGGAAGATGGGCAAATTCAGCTGCATGCTTACAAGACCACTTTTGTAGCTTTGACCTATTTAAGCTTATTTCTATTTTTGTAAGTGACGATTAGCAAATATAGTTTTGTCAATTTAATAAAAAAGTTTAATAAGAATGATGGCTTAAAATGATTGGTAATTTATTTAAATATTTTATTTATATCAAACACGCATCAAAATTAATAGGAATTTAAAAAAAAATTATTTGTTGTTGGTTTAGCATATATAAATCCATTTCTTTGCTGCTAGGCAACACTTCCGTAGACTTCAATTACAATTTAAAAAAAGTTTACAAAGCCCCAATGTTATAAACTTTTAGGTTTTAATAGCTTTTTTTTAATTATGCTAGAAGTTTGCTTAGCGGCAACGAAATACTTTTCCCCATTATCCAAAAATTCTGGAACTCTGGTTATCTGCCAGCCAATCTTAAAGAAGGAATCATTATAAAAGTTCCTAAGAAAGGGGATCTGACCAACTGCCAGAACTGGAGAGGGATAACGTTGCTTAGCATGCTCTACAAGATAATTGTAAGCATTATAAACTTTAAGTTATGCAAAGCGCAATGTAGAGAGTTGCGACAATAACAAGCAGCATTTCGCCCTGGAAGAGCCTTTGTTGATCACGCAAATAGCCTCAGAATAATCATTGAGCAATCCGAGAAATGGGAATCCCTTTACTTAATGGTCATTGACTTCAAGAAAACCTTCAATACTCTCTCACATTCAGCTGTATATGCGGCATTACGATGCAAGGGTGTCTCGGAGCAAATAGTAGCGCTCATAAAAAATTTTTACTTTGATGCAAATTACCAAGTACTGCACAAAAACAGAACTGGTGGCATAATTGCAATCACCTCTATTAGTTAATATAGTTCTTGGCGTTATTTTGACAGATATTACACGCACCAATAGAGGCGCAAGCTGGGAATTGCAGGGATGTTTGAAAAACCTAGACTACGCAGACAATACCTATTTACCTTCTTGCTCTTAGATATTCTGACACGCAAGACAAACTCCGTGCGATAAAGGAAATGTTCGCAAGTGTGGGACAAAAATTAACCTTAGAAAGACTAAAACATTGCGCATAAATGTCTCAACCACTCGGCCATTCCTTCTATGGCACCAACCTGTAGAAGATGTAACTTATTTTTGTTGTATGGGCTGCACTATCACAACCACAGGCGACTAATCCCAGGATGTTAAATCCAGATTGGACAAGGTGAGGCGGGCTTTTGCTTTGCTGATTCCTATATGGCGATCCACAAAGCTTTCCATCCAAACCAAACTTCGAATGTTTAATTCCAAAGTGAAGTCTATATTGCTTTATGGCAGTGAATCTTAGAATGCTGCACCCAAACACATCAGCAGCATCCAAGTTTTTGTAAACAGATGTATATTTTGGCCTGAAGGAATAAACAACATAAACCTCTAACATACCACCCACCAAATGCTGCCCATCCACCTGGAAATACGTAAATGGCGCTGGATTGGCCATACGCTTAGAAAGCAGCCTAAAGATATTAGAATGGCCATCGACTAGAATCACCAAGGTCAACGACGTATTGAAAGACCTGTTCATTCTTGGAGGATACAGCTGGATACCGATATAAGAACTTCAGGATGCAGCTGGAGTGAAATAAGGCGTATAGCAAATGATAGAGATGATTGGAAGAACATTGTTGTGGCCCTGTGTATCTTCTATGAATTACAGAATATAATATGTATAGAAGTCAACAGAATTTGTAGTTGCGTTGTTGTGGAGCCTGCTGTAGCCTATGTGTTTCTTATATTAAAAGCGAGCTATGAATGTTTGTTCTCAATTTGACAATATGATTTTAAGAACACATTGGTGTTCTTCCAACAATATTTTTCTTCTTTGCAGTGCACAATGTTCTCATTATGTTATTCTGATAACACAACAAGGTGTTCTTGTCTTCAAAGCAGTCTGCTCTTAATTTGACAAAAGCATGGAAATTTTCAATTCTTCGTTCTCGAATTAACTACATTTTGTTCTTCGTTTGGACAATGTATGGAATTTTTATTCACATTCTTGATCTGACAAAATTTTATTCCAAATTTGAGAACAAAAGTTACAAAAAAAAAATTAGATCGTTTCATATCTTGAATTAAAGCTTTACCTACTATATACTTGAGTAATTAGAAGATTCTTTTGTTCGGGCATATTTGAACGCCATTTTTTCACTGCTTTTTTGCTAGAAAATATTTGATTGTTCAATGCTTTAAATCATGTTTTTTAACTAAAAAAAAAACACTATATACATATAAACTACAAATATTTTGCTGTTTGTGTGAGAAGTTTCAAAATGGTCTAACATGTAGAATAATCAACTTTTCCTGGCTTCCTTGCAAAACATTTTATCTATACAAATGTTCATATGTATGTATGTATTTACTCGTATATATGGGTGTGTGTATGTCAGTACTGGTACAATACAATATTATTTTGTAGTTTGTTTGGTTATTTTTTTCGCTTGTGCTATATTCAGTTTAAACTTTAAAGTACACGCGAAAGCGAATTAAGCTCCATCTTTCATCATTTGTCCGTGGGATGGTTCTGTTGAGCAGTTGGTATTTGGGTTATAGTTTATTTTGTCTGTTTGAGTTAGAGTTTGACTCTCTACCGCGTTTCTTAGAAATGTATACGATTCCATTTTTTTATTATCTTCTAAAAGCACATTTACCATAAGGGTTTTAATTTGTATTACCTGCAAATGTTGTTTGAAGCATTAGTACGCCATTTTTTAATTGTACCTTTTTCGGAGATTAATTTATGAGAACTTATTTTTTTTAATAGTTAAGTGTGTTTTATATGGCGGTATTAAAAAAAATTTTTTCAGAGAATTATTCTGGTGAACATATACATACATACATATGTACATAAGTAAGCACATAGATACATGCATATATATACATACATATATGGATGTATATATGATGTTTGTGTGAGGCGGCTTAAAGAGTAATTTTCGTTCAATTCTTTCGAAAGCATTAATTACACTGTAAAACAGAATTGAATATTTTCTAATATAAAGAGCCTCTAACGAATGAATATGAAAGCAGATTTAAGGGAGGGTTTAAGTTCTCCCCCTCCCCCTCCCCCATATACAATTTTTTATAATGAATCGCCATAGAACATCATCAAACTATAAGTACAGGGTGTCATTAAACAAATTAATGAAACATTTTACTAGAAATATATTTTTGGCATATTTTAACTCTTCACTTTATAAGTCCTTTATTTATTCACCTTCTCGAAAAGACAACAAAAAGTATCCTTAAGAGTACATATCACCGAAAAAGAATTGCCCAAATATCTATTATACATTTTTGCCATACACTAACCTCCAATTTTTGGCTTGGCAATTAAATATATCTTTAAGTTCTATTTAAGTACTAAATTGTGCTTTCCAGTGCATATTTAAATAATACTTAAATCACCAATCATGTGTGCTTAAGTTATACAAAAATACCACTTATTTTTGTGCTTGTATGTGCTTATTGAGTACGTGTCCTGAACAGGGAATGACCATACCCTCTCAAGCAACTATGACTACAGCCGATTCCAATATACAAGAGCCCCTCTACCTTGTTTATGTGGAAAATACGCTTAAACTTAAATCAAAAAATTCACATGCGTATCAAGCGTATTGACTCTCTGTCATACTTATAGTCGGAGTATATTTATGCTCAGATTATGGATATTTATTGGGACAAAAAAATATACGCATGATACTGGGGATATTTATTCATCATTCTCCACCGTATACATGCATTTGTGTTTATCAAATTAAATGGAAAATGTGTGGGTGTGATTGTTTGAAAACATGCTTTGTGTGCTTGTGTTAATAAAATACCCCTGTGTACACGCATGTGAAGCTGATAAAATACTTAGAGTATATTTATATTTATGCATATGATTGTCTATGCATTTTAGTTAAGGTCGTTTGTGCTGCGTAATTTAAAAAGTGTGTATGAACATATATAGTGGTTGATTGTTTATAGTTATACGAATGCAGTTTAAATTGAATGATACATATTAATCCTCTAACTTCCCCATATAACGGCAAATTTAGGATCTATTCTAACAAATCGAAGAAAACATCTTCAAAAAGCGGGTGAATAGGTAATGAAATGTTATACAAAAATGTTGAACATAAATTTTAGCTATCTGTCTTAAAATACACAAATATGTCCAAAACGTAAAAACAACAGCAAAAATCAGTAAAATTATAATGAAAAAAAAACAGAATATATTTTAATTTTTTCAAGTTCCCTTGTGATACAGTTAAAACTGAAAGTGATTAAATTTTTCAAGGGAATTTGTAAAAATAAAAATGAGGCAGCCTGGAGTTATAATGATTTTTGCTGTTTGTGCTAAGTTTTGGATTAAGGTGACCTGGGCAAGAAAAATTTTGAAGAACACTTTATTCCAGCCCTAACAATGTTTAGGACTGTCTTTACAATTTGTTACAACAGAACTACAAATTACCATAAAATGGGGAAGTTGGAGTGTTAATATGTTCCAGCAAAATGATTGCCTCAACATTTGCTACAAAGTTACTGGACATACCATGTACAGTGTTACAACAATTTCAAAAATTTTTCTGCTAGAATTTTATATAAAATTGCTGAACATGTCCTGCATCTAAAATTCAAAAGTTTTATGGTTTCACAATAAGAATATCAAGAAAAGCGGGCCACCTCAAAACTCCGTTTCCTTTCCTTCTCTGCTTATCATATCAAGTATTGTACGGAATAAGGAAATAAATGTAAAATTTTTTATTTTAAATAAGCGTTAAAATTTACTTCAATATAAAAAAATATCTTATTTTGATTATTTAAAATCAAATGCTGGCTCCGAAATCACCACTGGCGTACCTTTCACTTCACCCCATATTACGTAGTAATCACATTAACTCAATGAGAATTCCACCACATATTAATATACGTTAAATTGCCTATCAACTTCCTTGATTCAAGCAAACTATTGGGATTAATATTTTATAAATTTTTTTTTCACTATTTTAGGAAGTTTAAAATAAATATTGACGGATAAGACTTTCTTTTGAACTAGAATGAGCTGTTGAATACAAGTCAAGGAAAATCAAAAATGTCAAAGGAAATTAAATGAGTTTGTGATTCGAACGTGAAATAACCAGTTCAATGAAAGATGTTGGACACAAGCCTATTATGGATAATTCAAAAGCAATGCAGAATTTAAGATATTTGTAAGTACATAAAAAAATAGAAATCAGAAGCTTAAACAAAGTCATTGTTTCCTTGAGTTGCAAATTTAATACGAGTATTTGCTTGCTGCAATCAAAATGTATGTATGTACACATACACGTCTGACAATTGCGTACATATTCGTACATACAATCATTCTAAGGACATCATATCCGCAATAAAACATACTCTTTAATGTTAGTATTCAGTTGTCCTTGAATCTTCACCTACAATGCACTATTTATTTACTTTTAAGCTTTCAAGCCACCGAAGTATGATTGTTTAACACATGCAATCCGGTGCTGGGTGCCTGCCTGCCTTTTTACGTTGTTAACAAAGTTACAAAGAATTTTGTAATGGACCATAATATTTGATGATATATGGAAACTTTAGCGATAAACGGCACATCAAAACAATCTGCATACAGCACGCAAAAACGCAAAATAGTGATTGGAGTTGCTTGCATTTCAGTTGTTGGCTTTTTAAGAAAAGGATCACATTATGCGCCCAGACACAAAATGTGGTAGGATGAGTACAGAAACACATAAAAATGTACTTTATGAGCCTTAAAGTTTGTCTTTTTCTTCAGTTTGTGCATTTAGTTTTCATTTTAACTTTTCGTATTGTTTCCTATTTTAATTGCCCAAGCAAGAGAGTATTAAAAAAAATGAAATCACGGACCCAAAGTGCAATTAAACGAATAACAAGTTGAAAAGCAAAAAACTCAAGAATTGTCTTAAACAATTTCTGCTGAAAAAAGGTGGAAGAAAAGTTGTTTTTTTTTTTTCATTCTTTTGCAGAAAGGAGTGTGAATATGTGATAATGTATTTTAATTTAAATGTTAAGGCATGTGTGTATGCATGTTTTAGTTTATTGGTGTTAGTAAAGTAATGAATAAAAAATTAACAAAAAAAAAACAAATTTACGTTTGCTGTCAAAAGTCCGCAATGGAGTGTATTTAATATTTTTCAGCGTGTTTTAACTTTTCATGTTGTGTCATCGTCATCATCATCACCGACCTCTTTTTACTCACGAACAGAAAGAAACAGCAGCAGCAGCAGCAGCATCATAATGATGCCGATCATCATCATCATCATGGGGGTACAATGCGACTTACTAGAGACGGACTCACGGCTTAAGTCGCCACATAAGCAGCAATAACAACAACGACAACGTCGACAACAAATTATTAAGAATCACAGAGACCAGCACATTAAGCAAAAGTAAATGCATTGAAGCATACAATACTTGTAGGTACAACAATGATTCAAGCAATAATAAAAATTAAACTTAAGAACAAAATAAACTAAAGAAGACATCTCCACGCACATCCACATACATATGTATACATACAGATGCTCATACAAACTGAAGTGTATAAAATGCTACATACAAAAAAATTAACTCTTAACTGAATGTTGCTTAAAAGCATTTGTGGCAAATTTTCGACAAATGAATCCCCGATACAAGCTCATCAACATTTTATTGTTTGCGCAAAAAAAGCTTCTAAAACGAAAGAGTTTCAAGAATGGGCACACATACATACATGTTTAATAATATAAGCATTCAAACATATACATACCCTCTAGTCAGCCTAGAAGCATGTGTCTCTATGTCAACGCTCTTTTCTATACCGACAATTGCACTAGTTGAAATGTCGTCACCTTTCCTTTTATGCGTGAGTAGAGATACGCTAGAGACAACAGTTGTAGTGTATTTCTGGTGACATTGTCAATACATTGGTTGTTAAAATAAATACACATGAAAGTATGTGTTTAAGTTTGTTGCCCTAACATTATGAAATTGTCGATGAGAGTCACTAAAATATACTAGTGAATCTTTGGTTCAAATGTGTCCATATGGTCGTAAAAGAATAGTACTAAAGTGTACTGGTAGATTTTCAATGACAACCCCTTGTTATATGTCAATAGACGATTACATTGACTGGGGTACACCTAAATCACTACAATTTCACTATTGACATAGAGCGAGGAAATATCGATATTGTAGACTAAAGAACCTATTATTTACTAGTGCCAATGTCTCTATGTGGTCCCAAAAAAACTACTTAGTCAATAGTGCTACAGTCTAGTGGTGGATTTCCAATGACAAGCTAATGTTAAATGTCAATATATGATTACATTGGCTGGGGTACACCTGGTCAGTAGTACTACTGACAATATCACTAGTAAATCATTACAATTTCACTATTCGCATTTCCTGCAGGGTATATACATATATCTACATACATGCATATGCAAGTATATATGTATATATGCATGAGTATTTGTCTTTTTATACAGTTGAAGGTGGCAGCTTAAGCATCTTGAAAAATTTTCGTGGTTTTAATGCTAAAGGTGTATGTATCTTACATTTCGAAAAAGGTTAAAGTATCTTAGGCTAGGTTCGGTTAAGTAAGAGTAGTAGTTTAAACCCGGACTCACTTAAGTCCATTGTAATACCACGTAGACTCTGCTTAAGCCAAGTATGGAGGGTCAAACCAGCCAGAGATCAATACAAATCTACATGTTGCAGCTCAACTCTGGCAAAGTTAAAAAGTTTCCTGAACTCAAGAGCGCCCGTGCCGGCCGTTCTCTTTTTTTCTAACCCACGGCATAACATAAACCATTTTACAGATTTTTTTCTTCGTTTATATGTTGATAAGAGCGACAATGATAATTATATTCAAACATTAATCCCTGTGCACGCCAACAAATGCAGGTCTTGGTGTTGACCTGGCATTGTCTCATATCGAGGGTGGAAGAAAATACAGCTTGTGAAGGAAAACATAGAGGAAAGCTTCATTCCTCTATCTTTTGATTATTCTAAATGTTAGACCATTTTGAAACTTCTCACACAAACAGCAAAATATTTGTAGTTTATATGGCAACGATAATTATATTCAAACATTAATCCCTGTGCACGCCAACAAATGCAGGTGTTGACCTGGCATTGTCTCATATCGAGGTTGGAAGAAAATACAGCTGGTAAAGTAAAAGATAGAGGAAAGATTCATTCCTTTACAACTCTGCTTTCTTTTTGCACGTTTTTTTTTTAAATTGCAGTGTAGCAGCGCCTCTGGTGTCAATGAGGCGCATTAAATTTTCCAAGCTGTGTTAAGGAGCCATTTTATTGGTTATTTTACTTCGCCGATGATTTTGCTACACAAACCCAACGAATTAGGGTGCACTGATGTTACATTGATCAGTGTATATACCTTCATCACTTGAACTTTTCTTTAATATAGATTGACCTCTTTCAACCTAAGCTAACCTAAACTAACATAATTCCGTTTTGTTGGGATTATTGGCAAAAAAAGGGATAAAAACCATTCAAAGGAAGCAGTGTTACAAAGTTAAAACATTCCAACGTAAATGTTCTTCTTAAGATTTTACATAAGAGTGCTTAACACATCCTTTACTTTTAAGGTTTTCTAAATTCTGCAAATGATCAACTTCAACGGCGTCAGCAGAATGCGCAAAAATCACTTGTTTTAATATTCATCCACAAGCGTATAAATTATTTTGAATTTTAAGATTTAATTGTTTTAATTCTCTGAACTTATACACACTCAAAAAGATCTTTTCTTTAATCATAGATACCTTTATAAATGCAAAAAAAAGAGAAGAAAAAAATACATTGACGATGCTTAACAGCAACCTTGATGATGTTGGTTATATGGCCAAATGTGATAATGAGAAATGCAAAGAGGTTTTGATAATCTTGCGAACATTAAGGTAACAAAGTTTTATGCTTATGACTTTAATATGAACTTAAAAAAAAACAATTCCAAGAAATTGCAAAAATATCATTCGATGTGCATGAGCCAGCCCCACTGTAGCCTTATTATTATTTTTTTTAATTAGAATGCGCACTCAAAGGATGACCCTTAATTGTGTGTCTTTCACTATCAGCTTTCAAGTTGAGGAAATAATTTATTTCATCCGGTTTTTTGAAAATCTAGTTTTAACAAGATCTCCACGTTTTGAGGTAAAATATTTTTGCGATGATGTTGCTGTTTTTCTTGTATGCGAAGGTGCATCTCTCTCTCTCTCGGTATCCTCTCTCTCTCCCCTCTTCTCTCACCCTCTTTTTTTCTTGTTGTGTGTGTGTCTCTCTAGTTTGGTCCATATTTGTTCGTGTGTGTAAATCTCTTATAACTTGAGAATCGGTTCACAGGATATTAAGGGCGTAGTACCTTACTTAGATTAGGACTTTGTTGATTGCGCGAATTTTCGGAAAAATTAATTTTAAATTTCAAACCAATTTAATTTACATTGACATTTTCAACCGGACTTGCATCCAACAGCTCATTTTAGTTCAAAAAGAGCTCTTGGACACAACTCTACTCTTCAATAACTTCAAAATTCCTTTTCAAATAAAATTTTTGGAATCGATTTATTTTTTTATAACTTAAGAGACTTCCATACTTTTCTCATAAAATTATGAGAGAATGCTATTGCTTCCAGATTAATTTTTTTTATTTCCAATAAACAATATGTTCAAGGATCCCACACCCTTCATTCAGTCAATAAGTATAAGTAAGTCCTTTTAGAATTGCCCAAAGATTTTCCAAAGCCAACTGAGTAAAAATATTGCTATTGCTATAATTTCTCAAGTTAAATAAATAATTTTTTGCTTGTTTATTAATGTAACATATTCGTATTTAAAATAACAATCTGTGCTTGCCTTTTGCCCATATCTTTACGTTTGCATCTAAATTAGTTACAAAATGTAAATATGATGCTGTTGTTTGTAGTCATTTGGCATCTCGTTTCGTTTGAGTTTTTGCTGTGACTGCTTTTCGCTTCCTTTTCCTTTAACTTAGCTTGTTATTTATTTAACCCCATTCCGAGAAATTTGAGTACGAGGAGTGAACAAATGAAAATTGCTTTTGTATTCTATTAAAAATAATTGTGGGAAAAGATTTAATAAAGAAATAAGATCTACCGGTAATAACGAGTCTTTCAATAGGGAATTTTGATAATTGATAGCGGAAGATACATCTGTCGAATTGGCTTATTGCGAACTTTTAATAAGCAAAACAAATACTATGGAAAAATACTTATTGTAAAACTGATACAAATTTGCACAAAACAATCCCCTTATTCCAGTTGTCGACATCAACGTCACGTTAATACAATTAAAAAACATTGGGGCTTGTTCACTCTGCGTCTCTTTTCCTCTCTCTCTCTCTCTCTCTCACTCTCGAGAAGAATTTTGCGTTACTAAACGTGCCGATTTTTTTTGTTTTTGACAAAAGGTAGACAAGACCCAAATAATTGGTAGATTGTGCTAATGTGACGTCAATATTGGCAACTAGAATAAGGGTGAATATTTAAGACGTAACTTGTCCCTGAAACAGATCAAAAGAGGTATTTATTATCAAGCAGGCAGAAACTTCGGATCTCATCCGAAACCAACCAAAAAGTTAACAAATCCAACAAATTTTTATTAGGAAAAAAAGCAAAACTAAGTAAAAAGAAATACAAAATTGAGATCAAGCCCCGGGAAATATCGAGTAGTAATTGTATGTTAATTTTTTTTAATTCCCCTACCACCCTCGCATAAATAATGACAACATTTGTCTCATTACGCGTCCACTTTAGTCAAGAATATTTCCTTTACTTTTAGTTTTTTGCTTCCAGCACTTTTTTCGTTGAACTTTATGCGTCCATAAATATTTTCATTTTAATGATTTTCTTCAGCTTTTTAAACCTTTTTAATTTTTTTTCTTTAAGCCGTTTGTAATAATGTTGGTTAAAAACAATTATTTTCGTTGATCCTTTTTTTTAATTTATTTTCTGCTGCATGTTGTAAGATATCTTTTTTTTTCACTTATTTCAAAGTATGAGAGGAGTTTGTTTTAACCGACAACTTTATGCTGTGACACATGCTGCAGTTGAACAAAAAACAAATAATATAAGAGCAAAGATTTACATTCAGTTATCAAATGTAAGTATGTATGTAAAGTTGTTGAGCTCACATTAACTCTTTTTCTTGGAAACATTAATAATTGAGTTAAGAGACATTTTACGCTGCTTATATGATTTTTAATATTGCTGAATTGCTTTAAGTTGGAGAATTAAGGCTTTTAAAGTAGAAGATCGTTCGTATTGCGAAGAAATGTGGCCGTATACATACATTTATGTATGTACGAATATGTTTGCATATAACTATAAAAATGTTGTTTTATGATAATCACTTGTGGGTAGTTTATTAGGCGCTAATCGAGCTAATCTATCTATTCGGGAGTTATGGGCTTTGATTTAAATTCTGTTGTGCACAACTACAAATTAGCTGGTTTTAATACTAACGATAGCCTGCTTGGTGATTCCGTGAGAAATCAGTTACGAAACGGTTAAGAGATGATTTCCTTTCATTTCCTTCAGCACACATATCGTCGGCTGGTTATTGGTTTACTGCAGTCATAATGTATTTTGAAAATACATTGCCGCAAACCAATAATCAACCGACGATATGTTCTTACAGCCAGTTTACATAAGACTACAAGACTGAAACGCCACCAGCCGATACACGCACAACTACGGAAGAACTTGCGTCCAAAAGAACACACCCAGATTTATGATACGGCAACGGCGATATAAAAACCAAAAAAAAATTACGATTTAAAGCCCAAGAACAAAAAAAGCTCTAGTCATAGAACGTATGATCCTTAAATCATCCGGTCTCGCTCAGTACTAGGCCAAACAAATTATACCATCTCATTTTAATCTTTATGTAAAATTTTGCAGTCCTCAAATGCCAGGAGAACAAAATTATGCAACAGTTTTATCCTCTTCTTCATATTCACGTTTTCTAAACTCAATTTCTTCTAACCAATTTTAATAGTTAATTTAATGTTAATATAAATTATTTTTGAAGTTTACAAGAGAAACTAGTTTTCTAGTTATTCTAACTATTTGGGAGTTGTTATTTCATTGACGATATAAAATGAATTGTAGCTCCGAGTCAAAACAACAAACTATTTTTTTTTTTTGCTTAATATAGTCAATTTCAACAGTTATTTTACTGGCAATGCAAAATGCTTTTTCCATTTATTAAATTGATTTTAATTGTTACTGTTTTGTTGGTTAATATAACCAACTATATTTTTTAATAAAATATATTTTAATAAACCATGTGATTCATTAATATTTATAGGTCTTTATTAACTCACTCTATGCTGCTGAAATTTTAAATCTGAGATTGTGAAGACATTTCCTAACGAACATTAAATAAATTCTATAGGCCTGGGTTCCATTTCGAGCATAAAGAGCCAGTGCTTAAAAAAAATGCAATAATTTTCATTTCATTTGATTATGCTTCTGCTTTCGCTTTGGATTTAAAATAAATACAATTGTTTCAGTCAAAGCAAAATGACAAAACGATTTATGTACAATTACGCAGCACTTTCAACGGTCGACGATTTGAAAAGTTTTTTTGTTAGTAACGCAAGTAAAAGTAGAAGCAGTCTATATGCTTTTGCAAGTTGAAAATGGTCAAAGTACACACTAAAAAAACTATTAGAAAACGAATTAAATGTTGCAATATTTAGTAAGTAGAAGCAAGAAATTATAAAAAAATTAAAATTAAATAATCAAGGTGTTGGACTTATTCATTCAATAGGGAAAAAGCATATTATCAATATTCATAAGTCAATACTGAATTTAAACTGCGACCAGAAATCAAATCAATGTATTGAATGGGTTGGATAGCTGGCTTAAGCCTGGTACTCTGTTTAAAATTTCACGCGAAATATTTACATAATCGATATAAAAAAATTTCACATGAAATATTCATGAAAAAATGTTGCAAAGCTTGTACTCTGTTCAACTTGTGAAAAATGTATGAAATGTATCTGGCAACATTTTCTTGCAATCTGGGAAATAAGGGTGCCCCTGTGGCTGAAAGGTAGCAACGCTAGCCTTTTAGTCCAGTGGTCGTGGGTTCGATTCCTGCCTGGGTATTTCCGCAGACAAGCTAATCGCTTTGCGGATTGTGTTTGTATAAAAAAAAAAAAAAAAAAAAAAAAAAAAATTTAATGGCATTTACGAGTATTTTGCATGAAATATTGACAATTGATGTTTTTGTTTACAAAAGTCTATCAAGTTTGCATACTTCTAACTAATAAAAGTGCTTATGTTTTTGGAAAAAGTAATATGGGCATCACTTGCTACGTGTCACAAATTTTCACAACTTCGCACGGAGGCACACAGGCTTTAGATAAATAATTAAATTTTTTTCTTACTCTTCAGATAGTTATTTAACAAATAGTACAGTAAAGTTACCGTAACATGCAGATGCTATTCCATTAAATATGCAGCTTAACTAAAAAACTTGTAGTTTAACAAACAAACAACAAATTATAATATATTTTTAACAAGTCAAGAACTTTCATTTTACAAATTCGAAAAACTTTCACCACTTATAATCTTCTGTTTGTTCATAAAAAATTACAAACTGGTGTAAGACTCATACTCATAGACAATTGGTGCTAAAAGCTGCCATAAATCTGCATTTTTCGGTTCTAGCCTTAACAGTGCTTAAAATAGAATTTTATGGAAAATATGCTAAAAGTTTTAACCCGATATATTGCCCATTGAGATTTAAAAAAGACCCATGCACAGAATAAAGTCAGAAGATTAAACAGTTGCACAAAAATTTCTCTCTTAGTATTTTACAAAAAACAGTTGATCATTTACTTGAAAAAGCACTCATCTTGATTTGTAGAATTTCTAATTTTCAAATCTAATTACGAGCTTCAGAGGCTTACGGTAGAATTTTGTGGTAAATATTTTTGTTGTGTATCCATTTAAGAATAAGTGAAATTTATTTGCTGGTGGATAAGCGATGTCTATATGCATTTCATTGTTGCCTTAACAAATCGTCAGTAGACTTCAACCACACATTTTGAACAGTCACAAGCCTCTTATCTTATGCACAAACTTCCAAAAACTATTTGAGAATTCACTAATAATAATATTTTTGAAAATCATAAAAGCAAGATCATTTCAAGGATATTAACTAATTCATAATTAATTATGTAATTAAGAAGATGAAAGTGGCGCTGTTATTAGAGAGCATTTGGTATAAAAAAGTATAGGTGATACTTTATTAATACCAAGAACAAATTTACATTAAATATTTCTTAATGATGAAAAATCTTTATTCAAAAAATATTTCTGCACTTCAATTAAAACTTCTTTGCGATGACAATTTATGCTTTAAAGATTAAAAAAGAGTTGCTGAACAACAACTTTATATTTTTATCATGGCACAGAGACCGATATTTATTTTATTACTACAACAAAAACGCAAGCACCCTTAATGAGCTGAATGCTTGACTAGATTTAATTGAAAGCAATCCTATAAGATTTTATACCCACACGAGAAAAAAAGAACATCATTGTTTGCCAAAAGGCTAAAAGAAACACATACATACTTATATGCAAACATATGTATGGATATGTATTTATATGTATGTGTTTAAAAAACTGTGAATATAATAAAAATTATGAAAAACTTAAGAATCAGTAAACAAAAAGCTTTGATAATCATCATCAGCTTTTTGATTATTTTTTTTGTCTTTATTAGAGGAGATCATAAATGTAAGATTGTATTGCAAAAAAAAAAAAGTTCAAAGGCCATGATGATGATATATCCCATTGCTTAAAAATATGTACAAGTTTGATTAGAATGGAAATTGAAACATTATGCTGATAGACAATTTCAAATGAAGACATTGATTTGTGAATGTTTTACATAATTTCACCTCAAATTTTTAAAGAAATATCATGAAGTTCTCTTTGGGGGTTCAATTATTTTGATAGACAATTTCATATTGGGGACAATGACTAGTGAAAGTTTTACTTAACTTAACCCCAAACTTTTTTTATTTTTTTTGGTGTAAAGGACACATTTCACTTGTTACAGAGCGATTATAAAAACTTACATCATTTCTTTTAATATAAGAATCCTTTTCACTTCCTGTTTATCAAGGACACAAACCAAATCTTTGGCTCATATTTTTTGCTTATAAAATGTAAATAAATCATAGCATATGGTTGCTCTTGACATTTTTTCCCTGTGTCTGAAATATGTATTTCCATTTATTTGGCTAAACGAAATATAGTGCACAATGTGTGTAAGTACATCTGTAAGCTTATTTTCAATTGATGTTTTCATAGAACTTTGCAAGTAGTTTTCCTTTTCATGCCTTTTTCTATACGATTCAGTTGGCACAATACCAAATGCCCCCACACACACAAAATAATACGTATGTATGTATGTTACAACATATCATTATTTGCTTGCTGTGCTGAAATATATTTGGAAAAAAAAGTATAGATTTAAACTGAAAAACTGTCTCGTATGTTGAAAGTGTAAAACAAAGTTATCATTACAAATTTTTATTGAATGCAGAAGTAAAAGGAACGAGAGTAACAATAAAATTTGACAAGAAATTCAGCAGTGAAATTTTAAATTTGCTGAGCCAAATACACCAACACCATAACGCGGCCCCACTTATACATTCATACTCTTAAATCCATACAATGAAGAATGTGTATTACAAAAATTTCCTGTTCAATGAAACCAAGATGATAATGATGATTTTTATGTTGAGTCATCGGCTCAGCAGTTGCGTGTTTGTTTCCTTTCATTTTTGCATGTTTATTTTTCTTGCGATGTTATTTTATTCCTTGCAAGTTGTTTTTATTTTATTTTTCATATTTTTTTTTTGTTCTTCCACGAACACAATTTATATGTCTTTGTGGGGACTTTGCAAGCATGAATTTTTTATATCCTGGCATATTTTGTAATGTGTAATCATATGCCGCATACAACAATAGCAGCCAGCCAGCATCAGGCAAATGTAAAATGTCGTAAACACGTCAAAATATAAGGATTTTGCAGTGGTGTTATAAAGTCGTATTTAAAGTAAACACAACTACTTGTGCAAACAAATCTGAACGTATGTGTGTGTCTAGTATATATTTATTATTAAGGAAATGTTAAGTTTTGGGGATATTATTCATGATTGGTCAGGTAGCAATTCGTTAAATCTAATATCAAGCTTTTAAGCGCCGAAACTCTTGGCCAATTTCATGGTAATCGTGTAAGTAAAAGTACATGTAATTTAATACTAAACTTTCATGGGCGTGGCTTTGCCCACTTTTTAAAACACAAGATTAAGTATAGAGACATAGAGGTGGAGCACGTTAAAAATAATACTAAATTTTTTGGGCGTGGCCCCACCCAATTTTTGGAATACAATATTGTGTTTTTTTAAAAGCTCAAGACGTGCGCGAAGTTTTGCAAACATTGGTTAAGTACAAACACGTGAAATATAATATTAAGTATTAATGGGCGTGACTACGCCCATTTTTTCAACTTGATATTGTGTCATTACAAAAGCCCAGTGTGTGTCCTAGGTTTCGCAGCAATCGCATAAGTAAAATGTCTTAAAATCTAATAGGCCATTTACATTGTCTCAAAATATAGTACTTACGAGATTCCGAGCTAAATCTAGTTGCTTTTTACTAGATTCCCCACATAAAACAAAATCAAATTTTTCAATAGATTTGTAGGAAATCTACTAAAAATCTAATATTTTTTTATATTTTTTACTGCCCTGTACAAAATAATTTATATAGAAGGTGATGGAATTAGCTACTCTCTACACAATTCTCTATTGAAGGTGTGTGAATGAGCTAAGTCGGCAATTTTTCTTTAAAATTTAAGACTAAATTTCAGACAAGGGATTTTGTTTCGGATACAAAAACTTGGAAAATGTCAAAAAAAGGTTAGTGTAAACGATATAGATTTCGTTAAAGATTTCTAATCAAATATTAAGAACAAAACATTTTGGCATAACCTTGCCTGCTTTTTTCATAACGGAAGCAAACGGAAGCTATGTTCTCTCAGATAAGGGAACAATTTTTAAATTCCGTTTAGAAGGTATCGCGTTATGAAGCAACAAATAAACAAAAAATACTGACGAATTGATAAGCTCCTTCTAGTTTGAAGTCGGTTAAAAAGGAAGAGCTTACAAGCGGAACATCACGAGCAAGCAAGCGACTTATCAACTCTCGTAGACAGAACTTCTTTGAGCCTTGCAGTATCTATTGCTGATTTATAAATCCATAGAGTAAAAGTAAAATAATCATGAGTACAATGAAAAATTATTTTAATTGAAAAAATTTAACATTTTAATTTATTAAAATTTTAAACAAATATTCAATTGAGTCAATTTTGTTTTGATAAAAATTTGTAAACAAAAATTGCAATGACTCAGTTAAATTTCTAATTCAACTTTTGAGCAATTAAATTTTTAAGCAAACATTTAATTGGCTAAATTAAATTTTTAGTTGATTATTTGTTTTCTATTATTAATTAAAATTTGTATCAATTAAATTTTTATGCAATTACATTTTAAAATAAATGTGTAATTGGCTCAATTAAATTTTCAATTGATTTTTATACAAAAAAATGTTCTGCGAAAACACAAGAATATCTATTAAAAGCAACTACAGCTGTGAATGCCCTTAATGGCAGAGCATACATATACAACATATTTCAAGGATAGTAAAAGCATGACACACATAATATATTTATTAAAGTAATTTCATATGTAGGTGTATGGAATCTATTGCATTATCCATCTATGCAAAATAATTAAATATTTTTTCCTTAATATTTTCAAATATTTAAGCTGGGTAATAAATATTATAAGAATGTATGTATTTGTATGTATTATGAATCTATTTTAAAAGAATAAAAAGCATTGTGCTATAATTTCTAATAAAATGTATGTTGATTAAATCTAATCATATAGCAACTGTATTAAAATAATAAATTATGGAACACGTGCAAAATGTTTTTAATTTAAAAAAATTTTTATGTCTTAGAAAAAATAATTTAAATATAAATAAGTATATACGATAGTATGTATGTATGTAAATAAATGTGGATTTTTTATCTAACACGATTAAATTTATCTGCAGCATCTAAATTTTGCTATTTAGCTTAAATTTTAAAATTAATTCAAAATGAACTTTAAAAGCTCAAATTACCTTCGAAGATATTAATGTGAGTGTGGGTGATGATCCCTGAAATGAAATAAATAGAAATGGTTTCTTAACAATTTTGATTACATAAACATTTTTTAAAACAATATTATTGTTATGAATAAATTTTTGGGTTTTTCTTTTGGGAGTGCGACATAGAAAAAAGATACAAATATTTAAACGACCTCAAATTTAAGCCCTTGAATTTCAAAAATAATTTAGTGTAAGTTAAACATTTTTTTTTTATTAAAAGACATATGAAATGTTTCTGATCACATATGTTAATAAGTTAAAGAAGACGCTCGTATCGAGCCCTTTTTCGATTTAAATAAAAATTAAAAATTAAAGTTTTCAGGAGAATGTGTTTTCATAATATTCAAATATGTTTTACATACGCAAAATTGCCTCTTACGATAAAACTCTACAGCTTATAAACAATTTTGGCATTTTGATAATAATAAAACTATGGCTAGACCCATAAAATTTTAATTTCAATAAAAAAAATTAAATATTTTACGATGTCGCTTACGTTGAAATCGAAAATATCGCTCGATATGTATGCATGCACTGCCATAATAACAATTCAGAATTTATAAAATTGTCACTACATTCCACTGACAATGATTTCCAAGTTCCTGCAATCTTAGCGTCGTATTCCATTTTATTATTTTTCAATTTTTTTTTCTTAATTCAATTTTAATTAAAGTTGAAATATCAAAAATATTTATACATAAAAATACACACCAAAAGCAATTATATAAATACAAGTTCAAATAAAAAAGACAAAAAAAAACACTGAAATTAAAATTGTACCTGCTTTTAGCGGCATCTTACAGAAAAAAATGCGCCATCGCCGTTGTTAAAACAGCGCTAGTGTACGGGGGGCGCAAGCAGCACAGCCACCAAAACGAAGGCTAAGTCGAACTAAGCAAATGATTTCTTTTTTATTATTTTGTTTTTATTTTAATTTTAATTTTTACCTGCAACATGCTTAGGATACTTGTACTTATACACATGAGAATCTAATACTTGGTATGAAGTATATCTTAGATGTTCAATAAGTCATGTGTTTTTTTTTCACTTTTTCACTTTTTTTTTGTAGCTCGGAGACACTTATGAGATGTTTAAATACAGCCAGAAAAATAACTTAGTAACAAGCGAGCATCACCTTATAATAAATTGTTTTCTTTAATTTTTTTTATATCAAAAAGAATCGGGTGAATCTACAAATAAATAATAAAAACTAAAACAACTGTGTTGAAAATAATTTATAATGAAATAACAACGACACAGGGAGATGTGTACACATAAATCAGAAATTTAAAGGAATAATTTATTGAAATAATACTGTGTCAGTAAGGAATAGATTTAGTAAAGTAGGACTTTGAGTCGCACAAGAAGGGCTCCATACAAAAACTTTAAATAACCTGTATTTTTTCTGTTTGTGGCAAATTTTTTAGTTTTGACGCTTTTTCCTACTTACAAGTCTTTTTAAATTTTTCGGATTTTTTTTCGCTATTTGGCGTTTTTTTCGATTTTTTTTTGGGGTTTTGGTGACTTATTTAAGTTTTATATATTTTTTAAATTTTGACACTTTCTTTTGGTTTTTGGAGATTTTTTCGGCTTTTAATGATTTTTTTCTGATTTCTGGCGCTTTTTCTTATAACTGGCACTTTTTAATGTTTAAGTCTTGGCGTTTTTTTTCGTTTTGGCAATTTTTGGGATTTTGGCGATTTATTTTAGTTTTAGAAACTTTTTTTAGTTGTAGCGTTTTTTTTAATTTTTAGTTTTTTTTTTGTGTTTTTTTCATTTTGGCAATTTTATTGGTTATTGCCGATTTGTTTTAGTCTTATGCCCTAATTCTGTTCGACGATTGTATCGTCTTGTCTATGGACGAAAAAAAGACGCAGTTGTGATTCTTTAAAACAATTATTATTAGTTGTCCATGCTAGAAGGTTCGTGTATTTGCTTTATAATTTTGTTCTAATATTATATCCAACACATATTTTTTCAAATATTTTTCAACCTATTGTATAATACTTTAATTTTATTTTCATGTTTTATAAACATGGTAATAATATTTTTATTTTTCATTATCAAAGACAACAACAACCATTTTTGAAGAAAATAATTTAGAGAATTAAAAAACAAGAACTCAAAAGTATTTTCAAACAAAACCGTCCTAAATCTTCTTACTGAATTAGGGCATTATAAACTTTTTTTAGTTTGGCGATTTTTTTCATTCTGGTGTTTTTTTTTTTTGCTTTTGGTGATTTTTTTATTTTGGCGATTTTTTTTTAATTCTGTGATTTTTTAGTTTTAGCCTTTCTGAAAATTTCAAGAGTTTGCATTTTATGGTTTCCAAGATAACTGATAGAATACCCTATAATTTTGGTTTTTTAAATTTCAATGTTAAAATTCGTGTTGTCTGCATAAGAATACAGTAACTTTGAAAATTTCAAGTGTCTGTATATAATTGTCTGTATGCTACATTAGGATTTTAATATTTTTCATTGCTCGCTTTAGAACATCACGATGCTACATTTGCTACATGCCGTGTACTAGCAACATACATGCATACATGTAGATATTCACATGCTTACAGATGTGTTGCATCAGAAAATCTCTTCGATTTGGCTACATGTGCCACATTTGTGTATTGGAACAAAAATACTATAAAAATTTTACGGCATATAGCCACTACTAGTAATTTAAAAAAAATGCTTAATATTAGCCGATGTTTCCGCCATTATTTACAGCATAATATTATATTTTAACAACAATGCACTCCTTAACACTTCTGCCTGTGAATAATATGGAGGAGATTCACAATAGTACTGTACAAAAAACTGAACTACGAACCCATTCCATTATGTTTGAGTGAGATTGCGCGTATTCTTGAATGTCTCCAAAATTCGATTAAATAAAATATTTAATGCATCAATACACCTTTTTAGTTTCTTCTTTTTTCTTCTTTTTTATGTTTGATACATACTCGTACATATAAATGTACAAAGAGACACAGCCAAATGCTTGGACGGACATTTTATTCCGTCATTTAAGTTATAAACTCTAATAGTGAGTGAGCAGGAAGGTGTGTTGTATGTGTGTCCATGAGAAATATTTACGATCTGTTTTCCAATTGTGCCTCCCGTCCATCCAGTTGTCTGTGTACCCATCTGTCTCAACCATTAAAACAACAACATTTTGTTAAACAAGTCAGCCGTTTTGGCCGCAGTTAATGAAATCTCTTAAAATTTTAATTGTACGTATTTTAACTGCAAGAACAAAATAGTCCAGGTTTTTTTAAACTGCTGGCTGGCTACAACAAAATCAATATAGTAAATCGAATGTGTTTTTTTTGGTTTCTTTGTTATTTGAAGTTTAATTAGGGCAGCCTGCTTGAATATTTTTATGTTACCCATATTTTCTTTCTTTTCTTTTTTTTTAATATTAATATTGGTAATAAAATGCCATAGAAATGTTTATTGTTCAACTCTTTTTTAAGACTTTGTTGGATTTTTATAGCAGTTTACATTATTAAACAATGTTTGATTATTAAATATTTAGATTTTTTTTTTAAATAAAAGTTTATTTAAAGATTTATAAGTTTGATTGTAAAAAATAACGCTACAGGAAGTTTATCAGTCCTAATCTTTTCTTTTGGATTTAATTTTTTTTTCTTACCACGCAATCTCTTAAAAGAAATCATTTGCTGCTTTTTATATTTTTTTTATTTTTGAACGCATAAAAGCATTACCTGCAATTTCAATTAGAATTTCATTTAATTGTTTCAAAATTTTCTCCACAAAATAAAAATCATACTTTCAGGAATTTAACAAAACAAATGCCACCACACATTTAATCCGCTCACAAAATGCCAAAAAAAAAGAGCAAGATCCATATCAGCACGTGAGTTTCGCAAAACAAAACTCAGGCGGCCTTGTGCAGCAAATGCGTACGTTTTAGAACAAAAGGATTGCAGTTGGTAAAAAGAAATGCCTTACACATGCAATATTTAGTGGATGTGTGAAATCAATTGCCAATGTGTGTGTGTGTGTGTGTGTGTGTGTGTAAGTGGCTGCGTGCATGATTGACATTAAACATTCTTTACTGCATTCTTTGTTGTTACACCTACTAATGTCAATACGTGATTTCACACTTAAGATACGATTTGAACACTAATTGAATACAAAAAGAATTTAAAGGGAATTACATGCTCGTCGAAAACAAAAAGTGCTAATACTTTACAATTAACATTTTTCAGTTTCTAATTTCAAATATTTAGTTGAGTTGAGTTAACAAATATGCCTGAATTCGAATAGATTGTACGTCAGTCAAGAAGAAGGAAAAATAAATATTGCATTTCTTTAAGGGATAAGGCGGCTGAGGGTCCTTAAGTAAAAATTAATGAACTAAGTTGTTCTAGTTTTCTAGAAACTTCTGCTTTTTAAGTCTCAATAATTACTCAGTAAAAAAATTCTTTCACTACTTGTTTTTTAATTTTTATACCTTATCTGGCCTGCGATGGAAAAAAGATGAAAACTGAAAACAGACAACCTAAAGTTCCATTAAAGCTTTCAAAATGATTTTAAAAAAAGGATACAGCAAGGAGTAGACTTCAAAGCATATTATGATTAAAAAAGAAGGATTTGGGGAAGCAAATATATACTACGTTTATACGCGCACTATTTCCAAATAAAAATATTTGCAAATAAATTAACTCATTGTTTATACTGCATTGCAAATGTATAAAAACTTGGTAGCACTTCTACAGAAATGTTACTTATGTTTACAAAAAAATTGTGTAAATGTATAAAATAATAAAAATAATAGTTTGTTTTTATTGTCATTATTTTCTTCTATCAATGTTTTTTGAGCAATATTTATCAATTTATTGTTTTTTTTTTATTCGGAAACATTTGTAAGTGTGGAACCTCAAGCATTTTATTTGCAAATAGTGCGTTAATCGTGAATAGTTTTCTGAATTAGTAAGTCGCAATAAAAACAACAATATGGCAACAATTTAGTGTTTTATTTGCAAATAAGCCGTGCGTATAAACGTAGTAATTATCATTTCTGGTCTCACTGAGGTACTTCATTGAAGAAAAATAGCCATAAGTGAAACGGCTTACCACCACACATAAAGTGGGCTATGTTGACATGTACTTGTATATGTATGAGGCAGTTTAATTTATCCTAAAGTAGCGCTATAAGGGAAGATGCAGTGTAATATAGTGTAGTGTAGTATAGTGTAGTTTTTTTTGGACGTAATGATAGCGCCCTATCAATAGTGGCTCCATGATTACTCCTCTAGTACAACCCCGGGACTACTTCAGCATTTTGTCAGGGTTTATCAGGTTTATTCCTGCATCCTCCTAACTTTCTTGAATAAGGAGGTTCGAAACTGATTACCTCTGCTTTATTAGTTTATTAATAAATGTTTAGCAAACCTTCCAAGTAAATCCGAAATACAGCCTAACGTTCAAAATATTTTTAGGTGTTAAAGTTACACCTATCTTATTATTTAAAGTTTGTCTTTCTACAATCAATTTTCTACATTCCAAAATTATATGTTTTGCGTCTTCTTCTGGGGCATGGCATGAGTCGCAGCTGCTTATCTCCTTTAATTTGAATCTCTTTTTGTAATTATTGAACCCACCATGATTTTTCTATGCCTGAGTTAAGAAAAAACCCACATCCCCATGTTGTGTTTCAATCCATACTCTTCCAACGTTCTTGCCATTTGCTTATCACGTTGTTTCTGACGTTTTTCTTTATATCTGCGATTTTTGTCTTTTGCTCAGTTGAGCTAGCATCATCAGTTGTTTTTGTAAATATTTTAAGACTGCAACCATCAGCTACTTAACTGGTACAGCAAAGCCAAACAAAGAATAAATAAACTTAAAAAAATTATATTTTGTAGTAAAATTGCATTGAAATTATAAAGTGTTTAATATAGTACACATCTTCTTTTTACAATTTTCCAATTTTTGTTATTAACTCAACAGTTCAATATCATTGCTCGCATTTTACTTATAGTATCAGTGTAAACATGAAAAAACCTACAACATACTCTTGTTCTCTTTTTTTTAAACACGGAGAGAATTTCATAATATTTTGATTCTACAAAGTCGTAATACTTTGCATTACCATGTAAAGACACCTTTATACAACGTTAAGAAGTATTTGGAAAAAATATGATTTTATAAAAAATACACGAATATATTATAAGCTTAACCTTTTTTTCCGCAGATGGAGGTCAGTCATATCGTCTATTTTCACCTCCCAGAGGTCAGTGAAAATATTTTCGTTGTTCTCCGTTCAAAGGATACTTCTGCTTCACATTTTTTTTTTGATAATTATTGCCGCTGCATCTAGTTTTAAGTTGAAAATGTATCAAATGTTATCTATACTTTTTGACTGTCATAAACATTATCAGCTGCTACCGGTCATTTTAACTTGGCAGCACTGAATTTAACACAGCGAAAACAAGGTTGCATTTCATAAAACCAACTTAAAACTAAATCAAAAAAGGTTTAAAGTTGGTTTTAACACAAACAATTTGTGTAGTAAAACCAGGTTTTAACAGTTGGTTTTAACGTTAAAACCAGCTTTTATTAAAATCATGTCATTGTGAAAACACTATAAATTAATTGAATGTGTGAGTTGAATAACAATTGCTTTTTACACTTGCTTTCAAGCAAATTTGCTTATTGGGAATTATAACAAATTGTTGTTTCAATAAATTCAGGGTAAATTAAAAGGTTTGCCTTGCAATCTTTAATGATAATATGTTTATTTTTTTAAGTTTGTATATAAAATTAGTAAATTTAGTTAGACCCTGATGTCCCAACATTTATCATACAAATTATGAAAGTATGTACATATGTGTATATATGTATATAAAATTGGTCACAATATTTTAGGAATCTTATATACACTTTGTATATATTCATATAGACAAACGTAACCCTATTTATAAAATGCAGTTGTTGAGATTTTTATTCTTAATTTCCTTATTTAATTTACATCCACGACGTGCCAACATTTAACATAAATTAATGTTGTAAAGTTTCATGTTTTCGAGAAAACTTTTCCTTGCTCTATAAACAGGAAAGAAAAACTTTTTAAAATTTTACCTAAAACTTCAGTTGCAGTAGACAAATACTAGATGCAAACTAAACGAAATAAATTGTAGCTTTAAAAATACATTTTACACTAGATACTGCGACATTCTGTGTAAATGTAATATCAGTTGTATGTGTATTTCAAAAGCCACTTATACACAGATGTGTGTATGTATGTCTGTTTTAAAAATATTGTATCAATTTACCAAATATTACACATTCCATGTCTCTTGCTTTAAACTTTTTCGTAGTCGAACATCGGTATATATGTACGAGTATGTAGATGCAACAAAGCACATGTAACCAATAATGGACATTTACATACATACATACATGCAGACGAAAAAAAATTATTGTATTTGAAATTAAAAACTAAAAATAATCCAAGATACGAAAAGGTAAAAAGAAATCAATGTATTTGTTCATATGTAGGTGCTGCTGCTGGTGCTGGTGCTTGTGTATCCACATCCAATAAATCTTGGGCGGGTAGAAAGTCATAAAATTATAAAAACAGCGTCAACAATTTTAAATACAATGTAGCATCTACAACGTTCTCTAAAATGTATTATTGTCTCTTTAGTGCAACTTAGTTTTTAACCAACTACACTTTTATGGAGGAGCAAGATTTTTATTTGTTTGTGGGAGAAGTATGCTCGTATTACAGCATTTTTATATTTCTTTACAGCGAGACGAGATTACAAAATGACAAATTAAGCTTTAAACTTTGAAATTCGAGAGCTGGCCATTTTGCAACTTTTTGCATTACGAATCTTATAGTGCTTGATGTATTTCGACTTCGACTACGATGTTCTTTAATCTCTTACAAAACCGTCGTAGTCAAAGCCGAATTACGCCATCTATGATAAGTGGGATTTCTACAGGGTGTCTGGTGGCAAATTTATATTTTTAAATACGATTATTTCAAAACGCACTAAACGGTGTGGAGGGAGGGTGGCGCGGTTGGAATTATCGAATGTGCGGATTTGTTAGTCACGATATCGCAGTGGTCGAATGAGCATTGCGCGTTCGTTGTGGAGACATTTTTTAAGAGTAACGATTCTTACGTAATTGCTCGTCGACAATTTTGTTCAAAGTTAGGTATTCGGCGAATACGCAATGGACCGAGTACAAATTTAATTCGTTCGTGGGTGCAGAGATTCCGCGCAACTTCTTCGGCTATTAATGTCCCACGGCCAGGGCCCAGTCGATCTTCAAGGACTCCCGAAAACATTGAACTGGTTGAAAGCAGTTTACGTGAAAATCCGCGACTTTCAATACGGAAAAGAGCAGCCTCACTGGGACTTCCAAGCGCGATTATTGATGAAATTAAAGAAAAGGATCTGAAGTTCCATCCTTTTAAAATTCAAATCGTTCAAGAGCTGAAAGAAAGTGAGTTTGATTTACGGAAAAATTTTTGTGAAACGATATTGGAGCGTTTTCGCACTGTAAATCCTATTTTTTGGAGCGACGAGACTAATTTTCACTTAAACGGAAAAACTGCCGTTACTGGTCTCCCGCAACTCTTGATTGAATCATCAAAAACCATTGCATTGCCCCAGGGCAACTGTTTGGTGTGCCTTATCCACGCATGAGATAATTGGAAAATTTTTTTCGAAAATTCTCGAGGCCAAGCGACGAATGTCAACGGTGAAAAGTATCGATACATGATTGCGGAATTCTTTTTGCCAAACCTGCGAGCTCATCCATCGTACTCTGGGATGGGGCGACTGCACACCCAGCCAGAGCTTCTATGAAAATTTCCCCCAAAACCTGATCAGTCGCTTTGCGGATATACCATGGCCACCGAAATTGCCCGATCTAGCTCCCATGAAATTTTTTTATGGGACTTCATCACAGAGAGGGTTTATAATGACAATCCCCAATCTCTTGTGGCTTTAAAGGAAAATATTCGTTGAGAAATCAGCTCAATTGAAATCAGAATCAATTGCGTGTGGCGCAGGACACAAGGCTCCGTTTTGAACAGTGTGTTCAACTCCACGGAAGACATCTTTCAAAAATTAAATCCGCATTTTCATTCTATCTATAGTGCTCTTAATAAAACTTTGTGTCAATTATTACGTTTTTTATTTAAGTTTGAAAATATAAATCTGCTACCAGACACCCCGTATAATTACAGAGGAGCTTCTTCGTGTGAGGATTCCTTCCCTGCTGTCTTGCTTTTTCTATTACCTTAACAAATTCAACTACAAGCGGCTAATGCACGGTCTTAGTTTTAAGTATTATTTTGTTTTTCAGTTTTTCGTTTTTTTTTGTTGTAAATTTTTTAGTCATTGTAATCAGTTAGTCAGCCACCCTTTTTAGTTTATCATTATTATTTTATACCTTTTGCTCTGTGTATGTTTTAACCATCTTATTATTTTCAGGTTTTTTTTTTGGTACGACAGCTAAATATTTTCTAATATTGCTACATTTGTTAGAATGTTATTGTCTACAGTTGTAAGACTTTATGTGTATATAAAAAAAAGAAAACAATAAATATATAAATGTGTGCATGATTAAAGAGCCAGATAAATTCATGAAGAGAAAATGTAGAAAAAAAATTATGTTGATTACAGAGGACAAATATAACGTTTCCCATATAATTTTTTCTAATTTTCTATTTTATTATTAGTTTCTTTTTTTTATATCGATTTACTTACGAGTAGAGCATGAAAAGTACCGCACGAAGTCTCTCGAAGTAAATGTGTATGTTTTACATCTTTTTGGTTTAGTGTGTTCTCTGTGTTTCGTAATAAAATTATGTTAATTTTATTAAAGTGAATTTCCTTAGAACTTATAACTAATTATATCAAAAAAGGTGTAGTTAATAACTGTCAGTTGAATAACATTGAAAGCATTTAAATAATACTCGATTTTTCTTTTGTTAGATATTGATATGGATGGAGGGGAGTTTAATTGTTAAGATGCTGCATTTAAATATTCTTACATATTCTTACTTAATTTTAACATCAATTGAGTTCAATGAACTTGTAGAAAAAAAGAGATGAAACTTTAATATGTTTTAAATACCACAAATACGAGTATCAAGAATTTTTGTTTGTTTTGTTACTTAAACAGCGCCTGTATGCATTTCGTTTCTGCTTAAGCCTGGTACACTGTTCACAATTTCGTGCGAAATGCTGTCAAACTACATATAAAAGTATTTGGTGGGAAATATTTGCGAAATAAATTCGTAAAAGTAGTACACTGTTCTTGTTGTGAAAAACACGTAAAATCATGTCTTTCCATGCAAAATTAGTCTGGCATCATTTTAGTTTAGCTGCGAAACAACATGAGCAGTGCTTTTTTCGCACGGAATTTTAACAATATTGCATACTTTCAAGCAATAAAAGCAAGAAATTTATAAAAAAAAACCGCGAGTTGGGCTACATTTAATACATGTAAAATTTTTCACGCGAAATAATCAATGGTGCTGAAAATTTTTCACAACTTTGAACAGAGTACCAGCCTTTAAGAAGCAAACTTTGGGTAGAAGTCTACTGAATAAAGAATCCCTAATACATATTTTTTATAAATAAATCTTCTATTTTTTCTCAGATATACATATTGGCATTTCCACAGGAATTTAAATTTTTTGTAGCGTGCGACACCAAACAAATATGTTTATTTCTTTCAAAGAAAACGAAACTTTTTTTACTTCTTAATATATTTGTGTAGCAGATCTATATTTGGTAAAATTTTAAGAAAAATCGAATCAATTTGTTCTGAAATACAAGATTAATTGCTTGCTGTCGCACGTGACAAAAAAGTAAACGTTCTCGTGTAAATGCCCCTATATAGACTGCTAGACCCAGACATTCGAAGCCTGTGATGGGAATCGAACTCGAAGAAAAGGTCATATATAAGTTTTGCTGAAACTTTATCATTATTTTGTTGTCATTTGTTTTGCCTTTAATTGATTGTTTTTATATTAGAATGTGGTTTCCACATTACAAACAGATGATTTGTTTAAGAACGTTTATGAAGGTCTCCTCGCTGCTTAAATGATTTATCTAAGAGACACAATTGGGGCGAACAAGGAATTTAGCCCAACACGACAAATTCATTGTTAAAAATTCGCTGCATAAATTCGTCGTATGACGCACAATACGACGAAAAAATTAACAGCTATTATAATTGATAAAGTTGGTTACTGTCACAAATTTTTTTTTATTGATATATTTGCACTAAAATATGAAATTTCCAGTCGTAAATGCGGTCTTAATTTTTTAGCTCGATCCAACGGGCACCGTTGGCTTCAATACACATAATAAATAATTATTCTGCATTTTCAGCTGAATATGCTCGTTTAGGTGGAAAATTATGCAAATAATACACCGAGAGTAAGAATAAATAAAACTTGCTTTTGAGTTCCCGGCAATTCCTAAAAAAAATTGGCAAACTCTCAGTACTTTTGCTGTATTCTTCTTATTTTTAGCCGCACGCAGATAATGTTTTTTGAAATATATAAAAACATTTCTTATCTTAAGGTGGCATGATAAATTTTTTGGTACCTGCTTTGAAATTTGAGAAAAAAAGGTCTTAAATTCGATAGTTATAACAAAAATAGGTCTATTTCGAAACGATCTGGTTCCTTCAATAACGAAAATTTTGAAAAAAAAAATTTTTTTGTAATATTTCTTTTAGTTTTACCTTTTGAGTGAATAAAAATATGAGCTATTTTTTATTTTTGCAAAATTTTTCGTATAATAGCGAAATAATTAACCCACTTTTTTCAGCAAAAATCTACCTTTTTCAAAATTTTAATTTAAATTGCGTATTTCTACTATATTTATTAGACCTTTTTAGTTTATTTTCTTATGTTTGTTAAGCTGGATGTCGTTTTTATAAAATATCCAAAAAATTAATTACAATTTTATAAAAAATGACCTCAAGCTTAACAAACATAAGAAAACTAAATTGCGTACAACTTTTGACTTAATTGTGCTTTTGATACCAAATTTTTTTAATATTACAAAATTTAGTTCTTAATTCATAAAAAGTTTCGTTTTCTAGGTTAGGAAGAGTGGTGCTAAAACGCACCTCCACTTACAGACCCAATTGGGCCTATTGTGATTCGTTTTCTAAATCGAACAAGATTTTACTTCTCCATTAGCAGAACGGTGAACCAATGTTGGAAAAAAATCCAAAATTTTAATTTTTTTCCCGAATTTTTCCTAAACTGTAAGCGAAGACCCATAAACGAAGCAGAGTTTTTTTAACTCTTGGATAGAGAAAAACATCCACTAGCAAAAAGTATTTTTTTATGAAACAAAAACAGCAGCTTGGCATCGGTTTTAATTTTTTATTAACCCTAGGTTGCCCACTTTGCGGATGTATGGCTCCGCCACAAGTTTCAAATTCAAGATTTAAGCTGTGTGACACCTTCTCAAATGCTGTAAGTTCGTAACAATCGGCCAGTCCATTTAGAAACTGCAGAATTATTTCCATTTTTTTTTAATAAAATCCCCCATGCGTAGCGGGTACTTTAGGCCCCACTAGGCACTAGAAGGCACCGTTGGATCAAGCTTAAATAATAATATTATTAAGACAGCGCATATATAGGGTGTTTTTTTAGAGGTATAGAACTTCGAATTGAAATAAAACACAAGAAAATCGTTTTAATGTCCATCAATTTGGCTTTATTGGAAGGATAATTTTATGCCATTAACGTTTAAATATGATTTCGGGCATGTGGCAGCCGCGGCTGGCTCGAATAAAGCCAATTCTACAGGTCCAATTTTCAACCACTTTTTCGAGCATATGGGGCCGTATGTTGGCTTCCAAGTCCCCTAACGTTTCTGGTTTGTTGGCGTAGACGAGCGACTTCACATATCCCCAAAGAAAATAATCCAATGGTGTCAAATCACACGATCTTGGTGGCCAATCCATGGTTAACCGAATTAATTGCTCTGATGGACGATTATGTCGACCATAAAATGGACGGAGCTTGCGGTAAACTTCGCGAACTGAACCATTATTTTCGAAATAAATTTGCACGATTTGCAAGCGTTGTTCTTTTGTCAACCTGTTCATGATGAAATGGCAAACCAAACTAAATATTAATCACTTGACAGCTGACAAAATGGCCGCCAGTTAAAAAAGTGATGCCAACTTAAAGTTCTATACCTCAATAAAAAAAACACCCTATATTAAGAAATAAAAAAATTCCATACAAGCTGCCACCAGTCTATTGACCATATAAAAAAAAAATACTTACAAAATTAAACATTCACAAAAAAAATAAAACAACTCCTTTTAGTTAAAAATTTGGCAAATGTATTTTGAATACTTAAAAAAACTATTCTTAATTATTCAAAAGTAACTTAATTTATTAAAATACTTTAAAACTAAAACAAAACATGGCCACATGGTACTGATTTGTTTTGAAATCAATCTTTTTCAGAGTTCGCCGAGTATAGCGAATTTCGCCATGATTGTGTTTATTTGCATATACACAAATATATTTCATTTTTGGCGACGAATATTCGTGATCTAAAATTCGTCATTTGCACCAGCTGTGTTCTTAGCATTATATTAAAATTTTCTAGACAAGTCGTCTGTTTGTTTAAATGAAACCTACTCCTTTATTTTTCGGCATTAGCAAAATTTTATTCAAAGTATTTATAGCAAAATAGTTTCTTAAATAACACTTAAGCCTACAAGAAAACACATAAATTAAATACGACAGGGAATATCCATGTGGATATTTATAGGCATGCATATGAGTCGAGTACATGTTTGTATGTTTTAGAACAAAATACCAAAAGTTTGTTTGAATGATATTTTAAAATTTAGATGACAGCACTTGTCAAAAACTGACAGCTCTAACTAATCATAACAAAGTGATGTATCTAATGAATGGACTCATGAATGAAATAAACACATGTTTCAAAATAGTTGTTATGATACAAAAAAAAAAAAGAAATAAAAAATTTGATGAAAACTTATGCCCACAAAAAATATTTGAATCATTAGAAATAAATGATGCGAATGACTAAGCAAAAATGTATTTCCCTGAAACACAAGTTAGTTCATATTAAAATAGGTGCAATTTCGATTAACGAATTTGGTTAATGCGAGAAATTACATGTATGTGAATAATAGTTTAAAGTAAGATAACTAGATAAAAAGTGATTAGTTACTTAAACATAAACCAAAACAAAAGAATAACTAATTCAAACATTTTTGAACAGAGGCAATAAAAAAAACCAAAAAAAATAAAACCATAAAACCATATCGGCAACATAAATCGATCGTAAAATTTCTAAAAAACTAAACAAACGATATAAAATTTATAAATTTTTTCTTAACTAAACTAAAGTACCAAAAAAACCGACAAAAAAACACGCAAGAAAACTAAAACAATTTATGTAAAAAGTGTGAATCAATTAGTTCTTAGACACTTAACAAGAGAAGCAACACTTAAAACTAAAGGCTCGATGGAAATGAAATAAAATATAATTAGATTTTATATGACAATAAAGAAAAAAAAAAGGAGCACATCTTTTATTACTACATCATCATTTGTCCATTGAGTTGTTCTTATTTACGTTTTTAGTTTTATTGCTTGCAACTACAACTTCCAATGAAGCATATTTTACTAACAACAACTAATTGTGGGTAGTAGACAGGCGACAAGTCTCTAGTCAAACAGCCAGCCTACAAGTTACTCAAGATTAAAAACTGGCAGCAGTCAATTTATGTTATAAAGGAAAATAACGAAATAAAATTAAATTTAAGTAGACAGCTAAAAAATGATATGGAACAAGCAATAAAATGATATAATGCAAGTGTAAAAGAGTAGTAAAAATTCCACGATTATCTAATGTAAGATGAACATTGTGACCATTTACCATTGATCTGCAACATTTTAGTTACTTGTCCTAATAAAATATAATTATATATAAATCTTTATTTAAATAGTTGATTCAGCAGGTTTGTTCTCATTTGGTATCTAAGTGAATTTAGTTAACAATATTTTCTCACATGATGTTGACACAATTGTCAACAGGTATTAGAGGTTTTAAGCCTATTTAAGCCATTAAGCAGCCCACATAAATCAGCAGTGTCTCAACTACTTAAATAAATCGATTTGTATATAATAACCAATAATCGACTTATTCCCACTCACTTAATTAATGCGCATGCTTAAAAACATAAAGCCACAAAGCGCTTGAAACAAGTTCTCAAGTGTCAAGTGTTAAGTATTCCCAGACAAGTGTTTTCCAAACTATGAAATGACACCAAAAGTACGGTAAATTATAAACAAGCAGTGATACGAGACTCACGACTTACTCATATTTCTTGTTGCGAGTGGTGTCAATCGTGCTTACAAGAGCTCTATCGTCCAATGAATTATTCGTACGTGCATACGGTGCATGCAAAATTATGAAGTTTTGAACTGTTTGTTCATGATTTAAAATAGTATTTTTTTACAAATAGTACTTATGGAGTCTTCGTTCTTACTGAGCTTCCTCATGCTACAAGTTTATACAATAAATTCAGTAAAGTGCGACTTTGACTCCCACACGAATGGTTTCGTACGAACACTACATATAGAGCCATAACTGCCAAAATAGCTTAACCGATAAATTTTTTGGACCTCTTTTTTTTGACAAAAATCGATTATTTACAATAGCAAATAACCGATTCTGGTAAAAAAATCAAATTTGAAAATTATGTCGCTTAAGCTTTTTTGGCATGATATGTTTATTATAACAACTTTATCCTATGTAATCGAATATCTTACCTGATGTAGAAATTTTTTAAAAAATTTAAGTACCCGGTAAATTTTTGGCGTTTTTTTTTTGCGATTTTTCTTAGTTTTGGCGCTTTTCTCGTTTTAGCAATTTTTTCGGTTTTTTAGCGATTTTTTCGTTTTTGCGATATTTTAAATTTTGGCAATTTTTAGCTTAAGAGCTTTTGAAAATTTCAAGAGCTTACTTCTTACGGTTTCCAAGATACAATAAGTAGTCACAATTACATCAACTGATAGAATACCCTTTAAATTTAATTTTTTTAAATTTCAATGTTAATTGGTATAGGCTGCATAAAAGTACACTATCTTTGAAAATTTCAAGTGTGTTTTTCTCATTCTCCGTGTTTTACATTAGGATTTGAACATTTTTCGTTGCTCGATTTAGAACACCCTTTAGTTTTTAACTGTCATGTAAAGGTTGGGCAAATTTAAGGTTATGAAGTAAATTGGCTTAAAAACACACTTTTTTGGAGAAATTCAGTTTTATTGATACCAATGTAAAATAAAAATATGGAAATTAATGATGGAATATAATGTCGGGCAAATGTCCACCTTTATCTCTCTTTTCACTAAATTTTTAACCACATTTTGCAACAAATCTTCGCTTATCTCAACAATGTGGCGCCGAATATCTTCTTTCAGAGCGTCAATTGTTTCTGGTTTGTTCACGTGTACCCGCCCTTTCAAATGGCCTTAGAGAAAATAGTTAATCCAGCGACGTTAAATCACAAGAACGAGGCGGCCAATTGACATTGCCATATCGAGATATTACACGACCGAGAAATTTCGCATGCAATAACTGAATTGTTTGGCCGGCTGTGTGGCTCGTGGTGCCATCTTGCTGAAACCAAAGATCACTGATGTCAGCATTAGCCAATTGTGGTCACAAAGAATATGTTATCATGGTTTGGTAGAGCAGAGAACTCACGGTGACTGCGTTTTCTTGCTCATTTTCGAAAAAAATACGGATCCATGATGCCGCCTGACCACCAACCGCACCATATGGTCTTTCTTTGGATGTAAGGGTTTTTCGAGGACTGTTTGTGGATTTTATGAGCCCCATATGCGACAATTTTGTTTGTTTACATAACCGCCTAATTGCAAATAGGCCTCATCACTAAAAATTATTTTGTAGAAAAATTTGTTGTTTTCATTCAGTTTTTTTTTTGAGATAATATATTTTTGTAACTAAAATTCTTTGTTCAAATTTCTTAACTTTTTACTAAATAAATGTCAAAGGATGACAGCTCAATTCTTGACATTTCATCATTTGACATCACACCCTTTATTTGTTGTTGTAGCTGACAAAATTTTACATATTCCGTAAAGATTTCAGGAACGTAGCTCTTGCGGATATCGGGAAAGTAGCCTCAAAATAGGCTTCCTTTTCACATTTGGTGAACGGAACTTTAACAAGGTCTTTAAATTTTTTAATAAAAATTGCAGTCGGTTAAACCCCAATACGCAATTTTGCTTGAAATCAAGTGTAAAATAATTGTTATCCAAGTCACATATTCAATTGTCAAGGGTTGAATTTTGGTTGATTTAGCAGTCTCCAATGAAATGGGAACTTGAATTCAATTCGAACAATTCAAATGTATTACAGTTGAATTCAAGCCTTAAATTATAATGCAATTCAGCCTTGTATTAAAATTGAATTCAAGTATATTTCAAGCTTCAAAAACAATAATAATAATTTTCTGCACATCTAGTTTCGCTATTGTTTTCATGATTTTAATCAGCTTTTGTTTCTTAAAAACTCACTTTTTTATTTATCTTTGATATTTTTCACCACAATTTCAATTTTATTAATAAATTAATTACGTATTTGACAAGGTTTGAACGTATACATACATATGTATGATGTTTAATTTTTTTATTTCAAAATATTTTCAAACTTGAAAATTACTTGAAAAAATGCTTGAATTCAACTTTGTTCCCAGTTAAATTTCAAGCGCTGATATTTTTATTTTTTGGGTGCTTATTGGGAATTTAATTCTAACGATTAAAAAAAATTTTCCATACAAATTTTATAAATAACTCGAAATTACTACAATTAGTAATTTCATATAGTAATATAAGTAATTGTTACTTACATGGGAGTCATTAGTATACAAAAAAAAATATATATTTAAATAAGTATAAGTATTAAAAGATTTTTACCGATTGCAAAATCTCGCCAAGTTTTTGCTGCGAATGTGAATAAATGGCATAGCCCTACAAATATGTACTCGTAGCTTGGTTAGCTTCCTGGCCTGCTTATCGAAAAATCTACATATATAACGTAAAAGTTATATGCAACTCAAGGACAAGCTAAACATTAAAGGGTAAATTCTTACAAAAAAATTTCAAATGAAAATGAGCACACACAAACATATACGAGTATATGAAAGGAATGGAAATGATGATAATAAGTGTCAAGCCACCCAAAGTACATACGAGTACTACATACATACATATTTCGTCATTTGTTTTTCTTTTAACTTTACATTAAATGTCTCTTCAATCAAAGAGATACTCGTACTAGCATGTCAGCCTAAATCTTGTTTATCTGACAGTTTTTGTTTTTGTATTTTTTTTTTTTTGGTTCTTTTATAAGCATCATCATCATCATCATTAACATCAAACAGACTATTGTGTGGTTGATTTGTTTTGGGTAATTTGTTGGTTGTTGCTTTTCACTTTTGAGCCCAGATCACGCAGACGTGCATATAGCACATGCTAAAAGGTCGTTCTTACCAAGAAAAAAGAAGGAAAAAAATAGTCCAAGTACGAATAATAATAACAAAGAAGAACAGGTGTATAAGTCACTATTGAAATCTGTAGTCAATCAAAAATACATCATCATCTTCATCATCATCATGATCATCATGCTCTTAAACATCATCACATGTACAAAATTGATCAGAAACTGTTTTAATTTTTTATATTTTTTTTGTCTATTTGACTTGGCTGTCTTTCCATAAACTTTTTAGGCACTGAACATTTTTGATCTATTGACTTGATCGCCCAAGATTGTGTTGTGTTATTGTATTAAAGTTTCACAGATTTAATCATTGTATTGTAATTTAAACAATATTTTCCTAACCTAAGATTTGTATATATGTACGTTTTAATTTTTTATACCTTGAAGTCGCTGTGATCTCTTACTTTCTTTGTTTTATGGATTTTGTTTTAACTTCTTTCGAGCCATGTTAATTACAATTTAATACACATTGGCCATTTTCTTTTGGATTATTTCTCTTTTTTTTTTGTTTTGTTTATCTGTGTCCCAATTTTGTAATTAATTGTTATGTTTGTTTAATAGATCTGTTATTATGGAAAGTTAAAGACAACAAAATAGCTTCGTGCTTTATGCCACTATATACTTTTTTTTTATACAATGATTGGTTTTTATTTTTAGTCTTTGTTTCTTTAATTCTTAGTGAAAAAAAAAAAAAATTATTGAATAGTTGAATATTGAATATACGAGTATGTACAAGAGGTGAGTGGCTTCATAGTGAGTAATTTTTGCTGTGAAAAAAAAGATGATTTTATATATTAGTAATTTTATTACTCTTTAAACCTATAGTCATTAAAAATTCAACATTTTAATTCCTAGCTGCTGCAACACACATATATCTGATTATGTTACATACATATATTCCGTACGTAATAATATACCGACTCTACTCACACTTTCCATACCATATTTCAATTCAACTTCAAATCGCCCTTCTGGAAAACCCCGAACGCAACAAAATTTATAATCAATCCAAAAATTATAACATTTAAAACCAGCGTTAAAAATAGAAATTATTAAAAAAAAATTGTTCAAACTTTTCTTAAACATAACTTCCGCACAAGTTTGACCATGCAAAGTAACGCTTGTCAGTCAGTGAGCCAACAAGCAACAAAGTGAAAAGTGAAATTTTCACCCTCATCTCGCGCACAATTAACATTCACTTAAAATAAATACAGAGCTACTAAATGCTCGCTTTATCGACTGCCCGATAAAAAGTGATTATTAAATGAAATAGAAATAAACAAAATAATTTATACAGTTTAAGTATCTCAAGCAACACATTTTAAGGATGATGTACGGTAGTTACATATCTGTCAGTGTATGTGTGGGAAGGTGGTTTTTTCGTGCACTCTTACGCATGGACGCTTTTGCAGTCTCAATTTAAATAAAATTGTTTGTGCGTTAAAAATCCAAAAATATATGTATGACATGGTCAGTAGTTACTCGTAACAAGCAGAGGAATTGTGTGAAGGTGTCTTTTCAAGAAATTTATTTCGTTGATTGTTTGTTTGCTGTCTTAACCCCCAAAGTTGGTGTGGTGGACTGACTCTACTGTGTTAGAGATACGCTTATCACGATTTACATATCTAAGCTGCTAATGTATGAATTTAATTATTTTTATTTAGAAAATTTTTTGGAACTTCATTACAATAGAAATACCCTACAGACGGTTGGTAACGTGTATGTATAACCTTGTCCAAATAACATATTGTAAAAAGAAAAAACCAACCAACGTTCAAGTCAAAAAGAAATGAAGCCACAAAATACACAAAAATATATATATAAAAAAAAATTTAATATACATATGATCAAGCAAATTTGCGTAAAATTTACATTTCCATTAAAAAAAATTTAAAAATTACTTGAACTTTCTTAGAAATTATATGGAAATGTCTTAGAACTTTTTCATGTATTTGTTGCATTGTACAAAACGTACTTTTAAAAAAGATAATTTTTTTGCAAAAGGTACTTTTTTTCACAAAGTACTTTCTTACAAAATATAATTTTTTACTAAAGCTACTTTTTTACAAAGGGTACTTTTTTACAAAAGGTACTTTTTTACAAAAGGTACTTTTTTACACAAGGTACTTTCTTACAAAATATAATTTTTTACTAAAGCTACTTTTTTACAAAAGGTACTTTTTTATGAAAGGTACTTTTTTACAAAAGGTACAAAAGGTACTTTTTTACAAAACGTGCTTTTTCACAAAAGGTACTTTTTTACAAAAGGTACTTTTTTGCAAAAGGTACTTTTTTACTAAAGCAATTTTTTTTGCAAAAGGTACTTTTTTACTAAAGCTACTTTTTTACAAAAGGTACTTTTTTGTAACAGTTACTTTTTTACAAAAGGTACTTTTTTACAAAAGGTCCTTTTTAACGAAAGCTATTTTTTACAAAAGGTTCTTCTTTACAAAACGTAATTTTTTACAAAAGGTACTTTTTTACAAAGGTACTTTTTTACAAAAGGTACTTTTTTGTAACAGTTACTTTTTCTAAAAGTTACTTTTTTACAAAAGGTACTTTTTCAAAAAAGTACTTTTTACATAAGGTATTTTTACGAAAAGTGATTTTTCACTTATTAAACACTTTTTCGGTAGAGTCTTCCTCAGACCAACTGACTTTTAAATATCGGTTTGTTCTACATTATACTCGTAGTACACTAAAGTAGTCGTACACTATCTAAACGAAAATATTATACCGATGCGTTAATTGTTTTCTTATTCAGTTTTCCCAAAAAAAATATATATATATACCTAATTAAATAAGTAATTATAAAAAATTTAATAAAATATGCTAATTTTATCCAGTATTTCATGTGCTTTGTGGTTTATTAACGCACATTTTCTTAAACTTTTATTATGAAAAGCAAAAATAATTTGTAATACATCATCCAGGGTTGAAAGAAATTTTTTAAGAAAAAAAAAATTAATTAACGTAAAAGGCAAGAGAGTGGCATACGATATTAAGATAATTTTAATATTTTTTTTTTTTTTGGTAAATTAACAACAATTGTTTGCTAAAACAATGGTTCATAAAAAAATATGTATTTTTTTTTTTTTTTTGGTAATTTTAAGTTGTTGTTTTTTCTTGTTTATTTTGTTTTGTTATTACCGAAATGATTTAATGTGTGTATTAATTTGGAAAAACTACATTGTGTTGATTATGAATTTTTTGTTTTGGCTCAAATTGCTTTCATATTTATTATATTCATTGTAGTTTTCAAAGTTAATTTACATAATTTTCAAATAATTGTAAAATAAATTAGTAAGGGGAAAATTTTGAAATAACACCGTACTATTTCAGTTATATTAAACTTTTTATGAAATTATATTTTAGAAACGAAACATAAATTACTTTTTATTATTATAAGTATGAAAGGAAATGTAAGTACACTTAGTCCATATTACAAGCTATTTTCATATTCCAATAAAATTATTGTGTGTGTGTGTGTGTTTTTTTTTATAAATTAGAAAAGGCTCTTATTATGCGTCACATTAAAAATTATTGTTTTGTTTTTCTTATACATATCTGTGGCAAAAAATTTTTTATATGCTTATACCAAAATGATTGCTTGATTATTTTATTTAAATTTTTGATAAGGCTTTGAGTCGCACACGAAGGGTTTCGTACGGCTCGCCGCGGCGCTTATTTATTTTTGGCGATTTGTTTTAGTATTGACGCTTTTTAGTTTTGGTGTTTTTTTGTTTTGTTTTTTTGCAAAACATATTTTTATTTTTAGCGTTTTTTTTAGTTTAGACTTTTTCTTCGTTTTGGCGATTTTTTGGTTTCTTTTTAGTTTTTTTGGCAACCTTTTTACTTTTGGTTTTTTTTTTCATCATAAGCGATTTATTTTATTTTTGGTCATAACTTTCATCTTAGTGATTTTTTTTTTGGCTTTTTTCGTTTCGGCATTTTTTAATTTTGGTAGTTGTTAGTTTTAGCATTTTTGAAAACTTCAAGAGTTTGCCTTTCACGGTTTCCAAAATACAGCAAGTTGTCAAAATGAATTAGCAAAATTACATTAACTGAAAGAAGACCTTTTCATTTCAATGCTAATTGAAAGTTTTTACTGTCTGTATAAAATTGTCTGTATATTACATTAGGATATTAACATTTTTCGTTGCTAGCTTTAGAATATCCTTTAATTTTTTAACTGTTATACATTTGTTGTTGTAGCGGCCAAAGTTTTACATATTTTGTAAAAATGTCAGGTCTGTAGCTCATAAAGTTCTCGAGAAAACAGCCTGTGATAGACAGAAAGACAGTCGTACCGACGAACATCGGAAAACAATAGGGTTCCCTTTCAACTTTGTTGTATGGAACTCTAAAAAAGGAACCAAGATTTGCAAAAAAAAAATTTTTCTAAAAATTTGCAGAACTATATGTTCAGTTTTTTCTTGTGGACACAAGTATTGCTTTTGTAGCATAATTTGGGTATAGAGACTTTGATTAACTAACTTTATTTTTCATTGACGCTTAAAAAAAATATTACTCATAAGCCTCATTTTTTTGCCCTGACTCTTAAGCTCAATTCATTTATTGTTTGCGAAAAAAAATTTGTCTGGACCAATTTATTTCGGTATATAGAAAAAAATTTTCATACTACGCACATTAATAAATTTTATCATAAAAAATTTCTATCTGAAGCAAGTGGGTGTTTGCAGCTTTAATGCAAGTTCACACACCACAATTTTTGTTGGGCAATTTTGAAGGTGATTTTAAATTCACCTAGATCTCAATGGCTCAGGTGACTATTTTCGCCTATTTGTAATTTGAATATCTCTCAAATGCCAACATACATTTTTCTACCTTATATGAATAATCTAACGCGAATTGACATCAGGTGGTCTCGATTCATCAAATGGTGATCAGCTGTTGAAATCTCTTGTGTCAAATCAAGGCAAATGTTCGAAAATTTTCTGGCAGCTGGAAATTTTATACCAATAAATATGCAAGGCAAATATGCAGAGTTGCAAATCGAAACCACCTGGTATCAATTCACCTTGGAATAATTCCTGCGCAATTGTCGAGTTTAGAGTAGAAAGAGAGGAAGAGCTGAAGGCAAAATCGAAAATTTCCCAACTGAAATTGTTATGTAAGAAAACGGCAGAATACAAATTTATATTAAATGGAATGATATTAAAAAAAAGCTTTTTAAGTTAAAAGTAAATATAATTTTTTTGTGACATTTTCTTATTTGCGACCTTAAAAAAGATGTTATTTCTTTCAAAACAAAAAACTTTTAGCTCCCAAAATGTTCACCTGTCTAATAAAAATTCCAAATAATAGCGTCTATCAAACAAAATTCAATTTAAACAGCAGGTGAAAATTGTTGCAGCTACCGTAGAAAAATATTTGTATTAAATAAAACCAAAAGAAAAAAATTGTCTCCTAAAATATTGAGTGCATTAGAACGTTGCGTGTGGTATGCAGACATTTAAAATGTCAAACATTATTGAACGTATCAAAAATAAAAATGACAAACAAATGCATACGACGACTGTCCGCACGCATATTCACATGTGCATGCATACATATGTATTTAAAACAAATAAATGCTTAACGATTGTTAAATCTATTGCAAAGACAGGATAAATGAAAACAAACTCTCACAGAACAGGTATAAAAACGAAAGAACAAGACTATTATTGTAGATCTGTAAAATTAAACAAATAGCCAAAAGTAGTACAACAGACAGACAGACTATCCAGACACATTGACTAATAAACATGTATGTAGTTGTTCCTACAAACAACAACTGCAGTAGTGAATGCATTATTCAAGTCTCAATATAAAACCTTAAAATACTCATAATACTATCACACATGAAATCATTGATCCAAAACTACACTTATATACATAAAGTTTGCTTTCACTAAACTATTTTTGATTTTGCTTTTTTCCACAATGGAAAAATCCTTGCTATTGTACGAATAATTAATTTTCAAAGAATACAATTTTGTGAATTTTCATTAACGCCTTGAGAAAGTGCAATGAGGAAAGTACGAGTATTACGTACGGAACAATTTGCTTTCTTCTACATGCACAACCATGAGCAACAACACTGCACTCGCATATTTTTGCATAAAATTAAAAGCTAAAAGGATGTAAATTATTATATCAATTTACACTTTATTATTTGCATGTGATTTACATATAAACATACACAATAGAAAGGGGCACATGTTAAATACTTAAAACCAGAAGATCAAGAATAAAGATTAAGAAGGTACAAACAGAATTAAGAGTAATTAGTGACACCACTGTGTGGCAGGTCATGTATCGAAGTAAGCATATTCAATTTCTCAAAGACCTTTGGAACATTCTAAGCCAGAAGTTCTATAGTTTCTAAAATTTAAATATTAAAGTCAAAGTTTAAGTTTTCAAGTTATATTAGCAAAATCTTTAAATTTCCGTGTTCTTAAAAGACCTGTACAAAAACTTTAAAACGTTCCTATAAAAATTATTTTATCGTTCATATAATGCACTACCCAAAGACAATATCTTTTCTTATATGTATACTCATTTTTCTATTCTAATCAAGTTTAAGACTCCAGAATTACCAGCTCTTCATAGAAAATGAGAAAAAAATAGTTCTAACCAGCAAGATACTTGACTCAATAAAAAAAATTAAAATAAAATTATATGCAGTTCATACAAGGCATGTAAAAATTCTCGTCTGCCTATTTATATTGAAAACAAAAACAAAGCACTCAAAATTTGTTTTTGTTTTCAAGACGAGAATTTTTACATGGCTTCTATGAACGCTGTTTCTACAACGCAGTCGGTCGACTTGAGTTTCTTTTCACCTTTGGTGTACAAGACCCTTAAAAGATAATAAAAAATGTTTAGTTAAGTTAAACAAGCAGTGTTGGGCCAACTCCTCAAAAGACCTCTTAGTGCCAATTTCAACAATTTATTTAAATATCAATTTATATTTAAAAGTAATTTTCTTATACAAAAATTGATGAAAATCGACATTTAAATATGAATTGATATTTAAATAGAGTTGGTAAAATTGGCCCTTAAAAAAACTTATTTAAAAAAACTTCCAAAAGATAATTGTGAATTATTAAATATCTAAGCCCCTAACAAGCTAAAAAGCTTCGAAAAAAAATCACCATTCATTGACACTACTTATCAGCTTTTTATATATCGTCAGCTGAAATGCAAAACCTCGTGACAAACAAAAAATTAGGAATTACATTTTGAATTAATTATTGGGTTATACATCGAAATACATGTCCGCACAAACTTTCATAAAAATCAGCAGAATCAAAAGCTAAAATAAAGAAATTTTACTTCAGTCACTGGAATATTTTAATTTAGATTTTTTCTCTCTCTTTTAATTAATTAATTAATTTAAAAAAGTGTCGTAACATAATTTTGCATTTCAGCTAACTATATGTACCGGTGTTCGCTTTCAATAATCAAATGTCAGTAGTGTAATAAAATTTTTCTTTTATTACAATCTCAACACCTTTTCGTAATCTATAAAAATTGCTCGTTTGGCAATTTTTCTATTAAAAGTTAAATTTTATTTACATTTCCCATGACGATGACGCTACTTTTAGGACATCCTATGATAAGGATAAAAATCAACCCAAATATGAATCTGTGCAAGTAGTAACCAACAACAAATAGGCAAAGTAAATACTAAAACATTTCTTGAAGGCAAACAAGGAAATGGCCAAAAGGTTCAACAAACTACAAATGAACTAAATAAAATTTAACAAGATGACCTAGAGAAGTACATATAAGGAGAGTGTGAAAGAGAGAGAATAAATATACACAGTGTTGCCAGAATTTAATGAAAAATATAAGCTCTTAAGCCTGCAGTACACGACATGTTAAAACTTACATTTCGACGTCATCTTCCAGGGAAGATCTCTTTAACTGGATAATAATATATCATAAAAACATAAATTATTTGTTCAAAAAAAATACATAATGAAAGATATGATAAATAATCAATTATGGCAACGCTGACTATGAGTGAAATGAAATGTATGTATGGCTGTGTTTGAGAGCAAGTGCATGTAATGAAGGATTTGTGTGTTGGTCCGTTTGCATAACGAGGCTAAAAGTCAACTTTTATTAGATGACTAGAATTGCATACTTGATTTTAGTTGATTCTGCCTCTTTCTTTGACCACTTGAAGAGTTTATTTTCTGTTGAATTTTCTTCCAGTCACTCTTTCCATTTGTGCATTTCCCAACTAAGTGTTATATTTGCTTGGGCTTACTTTCTTTTTTAGTTTTTAGTTGTAGACAAAATAGGAGTGGACAGAAAATTAAAAACAAGAGGTATGCAATGTGATATGAAAATGGAATCAGACCGGCGGGTAAGGATATGTACTGGCTAAGGGATAATATTAATGCTTATGGACCGTTCAGGATGTTTGCAGAGTACTCTTAAATAGACATTCGTTCATCTTAAGATATATTAATATTTATTTATTTATTTAAGAAATACTTTACAAAGTAAATTTGCAAAGTATTGTTGCACAAATATGGGCGGGGTAGCTAGACCATATGCCCAAGATGTTATTAACAGTTTTTTAAAGCTAAGTATTCAACTCGGTCCATCAACAGATGTGTCAGTGTAAATTTGTTGACAGAACTAAAGAAGTGTATGAAGTGAAGTGTGTTTGAAAAGTTTATGTTAAAAAAATTTTCCTACACATTTTGACTAAAATACACTTGAAATACAAATAAACTTTTTAGAATACGAGTTTTACATGCATGGATTAAAAATATTTAAAAACTTAATTTATTGTTGGTTAAGCACGTCTAAATGCATTCCATTGCTTCTTAGGCAACTCATCAAGCACTATTCATGAAAAGCTCACAAAACCTCAATGCTTAATAGAGAAACTCTCAATAAATTATTCAAATTAAAAAAACTACAAGCAGTAGGCCGAGAAATTCTTTTGAATTGTGGCTGAAGGCTACGGGTGAGTTGCCTTACCAGCAACGAAATGCGTCTAGCTGTGAACCAACAACAAACAATCTGTAACAAATTTGTATTAACTTTGACATGCGATTAATAAAAAAAAGAAATTACAAAAAAAATAATGAAATAAATAATAAAATATGTATGTCTGTTATGTTATGATCTGGAAAACTGCAAGACTCTTTTTGACTAAAGGCAATTTTTTTTTAAAACCTTTAAATGGTTTAGTGGCGCTACGTCCAAACACACATACTCTGATATTTGCATTTGGTTACCCCAACTTGAAAACTCTTAAATTCACTCTTGTTTCTTGGCAAACTAAGAGCAAGTATTGTTTTCGCCGAGATCTGATTGACTATTGTGCTCTCGTCATCGTGTGAACGCACAAAAGCTCTTTTGTAAAAGTTTGCAGATTGTGCAAATGGCTTGGACGTAGCTGTATTAGTGTTTCCACTAAAAGCTCAGTTAACCGACTGTAATACAATGTAACTGTAATGAAGGAAACAGCTGATCGATATTTTTATATGAAAAATAGGTTACGTTACATTACATCTCTATAACCATTTTCGATCAGCTGTTTCTTACTATTGCAGTTACATTCCATTACAGTCGGCTAACTGAGCCTTAAAGTTGCTTACAAATAAATTTTAATCCAATTTTTTTTCATATGGTTCTCAAGGGTTTTCTATTGTAGGTAGAAGCTCTGGATTCAAATAATATCGACCGATAGTTTTAAACAAAAATGTGCTTTTATTGGAAAGAAAACTCTTTTCGTTCACTGTTTGAATATGACGCCACCTAATGTCCTTTGTCTGTATTTTTTTAATACACAAAATACTTTAATCCGGAATAATTTTTCAATCGAACTTAAGATTATTATTTTTAATTATTATATTGAATGAAGTGCGTGGCTGCACAGAAAAATGTTGGCATTTCCCCCACCTAAAGTCTAGTTTAATTTTTTTTCTCTTCTTTATAAAATTATGTTAAGAAATTTATTATTCGACATATTGTCATAAGTTTATTTTAACTAAAATTTATTTGTTGGTGGTTCAGCATTGTCTATATATTTCATTGGTGCTTCGCCAAATCATCAGTAGACTTCAACCACATTTTGAACAGTCACAAACCTTTCTCTTTCTCCAATTCTCTTAAAGAAAATATTCAGAAAACGCTACTAACATATTCCTTCACATGGCTAATTAAAAAATAATAATAACTGCTTCAGACTTTCGCATTTAAGCTTGACTTTCTTCCTCTTCAAATTTTAAAATAATAATTAGTAGTTTTAAATTCACATCATCACTATTCATAGAAAGCTCTTGAATTAATGAAGCCAGCTTCGTCATATTTATATCATACTCATATTGCAAATTCGCAAGTTTGTGCATATTTATTTGTCTATTAATTTAACTGAAATGAATGATTTAAAAAGAACTAGCTCATGACTGATAGAGTGACACACCTCAAACTGTCCATTATTATGTTGGTAATAATGATTGAAGTTTTATTCTGGGGAATATTGCAGCAAAGAAATATAATTTTAATTGTAGTTTAAATAACAATTGTGTGCATACGAACGTCCAACATTAATCCCATTATACGAAATAAAAAATTTGAGCTTGAAGTGTATGTTAAAACAAAATTTTCATACAAATTTTGACTTAAGCGCACTTGAAGTAAAAATTAATTTTTTTTTTTTTACATACGGCAGTACATTCCAAGAATTTGTTTTGTTGGAAATTCTGTCTAATCTGGTCGCAGTTCGTTAGAAATACTATTTGGAGTATATGAGTGCAAATATTTTCATACAACTCACGGAGGTATTTTCTGTTTCAAAGTGAATTCCTTTTAGCAAGATACAAGTTCTATAGTAAAATTCGGTTTGTGAATAATTGTAAGAAAAAATTAAAATTTTCACATGTCCATATAAATAAACTTTCTCACAGAATAAATGGGAAGTGTAATAATTCACAGTGCATTAAATAACTGAAAAGAAGCACTACTAACTCTTTACTATTATAAATTCGAAACAATAAAGACCGTCACAGGCAAACGTTGATTAAATCAAAAATATAAAACAGCTACGTCCAAGCATACAAACTCTGATATTTGCATTTAAAGTAAACATTCATTTCTTTGCAAATTAAGAACACGCATTATTGTCACCAAGATCTGATTGGCTGTTGTGCTCTCGTCTTTTGTGAAAGTTTGCACATTGTGCGTATGGCTTGGAAGTAACTGATATAAAACAATAGTCAAATATTAAATTTGAGCTTTGATTGCATAAAAAGCTTTCAACAAATTGGGGTATGATGAATCAAAATAAATCACATATTCCATTTGCATTAAAAAATATGTATGCAGAGCTTACATTGATTTGACACCACACGCACAGTAGACCAAACACAAGAAGGTGGCCTTCAAAAACAACCTCCTGTTCCATTGTGCTAGTGTTTGGCATAATAATTCACAATTGTCCTTAGTGCAATTTTTTGCCGTAAAACTATCACATATAGTTTGGCTTTCAGGCTTTCTTTAGCCTAATCGAATCATTAACAGAGAAATACGGATCTATTCTACAAATCACAAAATGTCAATAAAATCTAAATCATTGCTTTTGTAATTTGCACAATTTTTTTTATTGGAAGTTAGAAAAAAATATTCTATTATAAATGTAAATACCTAAAATACAATAAAAACAAACTAACAAATCAGATATTAGTAGTTTGTTTTTGAAATCACCGTGATTTTCAAAACATGCCCGATAATCTGTTTATACACTAAGAGTGCGAGAGCGATCTAAATTTTAGAACAAAATTCTTGAACTTAGATTGCAGAAATATTTAGATTTCAATCTTGAAATTTTGTCAGTAAGATTGACGTTCTCAAATTCAAGCATTAATTCTTAATTTTTAGAATAAATTCTAATAATCAAGAACGTAATCTTAATTTTAAGATCATATTGTTCAATTTTGAGAAAGTGGTCTTAAACTTAAAGAAGACATTCTTTAAATAACCTTAATTTGAAGATAATATTCTTAAATTTCTCAGAATGTGATCGTAATTTAAGATTTTTATTAAGAACAAAATGTTGAATCCCATCTCAAAGTGAGATTTTATTCAAGATTGCGATCTGAAAAAAAATTAAGGTTTTGTTCTTGAAACAAGATTTTTCGCATTTAACAGACTATTAAGATTGAAATGATTTGATTTGATGAGCGTAAAATTTTAATTTTATCACGTTTTTTCCCCTTAGTGTAGTTTTTCAAAAAAAAAAAAAAAAATAATTAATTATTTTGGAACAATTAAGAAATTTATTGTTCGACGTATTGTCATAAGTTTATTTTAATTGAAACTTATTTGCTGGCGGTTTTCTTTAACCACCAGCAAAAAAACCAAGTGGAAGGGCAAATATTTCTAAACACTTAAGAGAACTTTCATAAACAATTTAAGTACTTTGTTACAGGTCGCGGACAATGTTAAAAAACAAACAAAAATAAAAATTAAAAAATCCTCAGACACTATAATCTTTCATACGAAATGTAAGCCTGACTTGCGTTGCTAATGTTTCTAATATTGTACTTCTCACTTATTTTGTGCCTTTCGTATTCATGATTTTTTCGATATTTGTAAGAAAACTTTGAAAAACACAAAACTTTGCTGACCATTTAAACGTCAGTGCCAAGGTGTGCGAATTTATTGTTGTTATATTTCTTTTGTGTTCGTTTTTTTTTTTTGAAACTTTGTTCTTACAATGTGTTAACTTAATTATATTTGTTTGTGTTACTGCCGTGATTTCATGCATGTTCATTCAGTTCAGTTTTAAGTGCAGAGTAATTTCAGATTTCGCTTGTTTTTTTTTTGTTTTGCAAAATTATTCGGAATCAATCTTGTCGGCAAGATTTTAAAGTGATTTTTACTTAAATTGAAAAAGCAAGAAAAAATTAAAACAAAAAAAATCAAAATATGACAGTATTTCATTAATCTCCTGTATCGTGAGGAGGTAATTTATGAGCACAAGAAACAAGAAATGTTTCTGTAAGAAATATGAATTTGTGTGGACGCTTAATAGTCGTAGTTCCTCAGGCAAGAGCATATAAAACTTATAGGTCAGTATACCGCAAAGCAAAAGATTCATTTGCATACAAACTTAAAAAAAAAGTAATTTCAATATAAATACGATTATTTTTTAAAACTAACAAAATTCCATTTCTACAAAATTACATAACCATTATGTTTAGTATTGGTCTAAGCCGATTTAAAATACATATTTTGTACTAATATGTAAAAATTAAAAAAAAAAATTTTAATTTCTATCTTACGTCACGTACACGCGCCAAAGTTAAAATATTTATTTAAATATCTACATATTTACATATGTACTACTCATATAGAATGTGGTGCCAGAAGAAAAAGAATGTGCTTGAATGTAATAAACAAAATGTAATAAACATAGACTCATACGATCGATGGCTGATTTAAAACCAGATTTATTCAACGCACAGCACCAAAGCACTACGATTGGATTTTGAATACAATCCATATTTAGTAAAAAATGCTAGACGGACGAAAGAAATTTGTACTTACAAATGTCCCAGTATTGTTTGTATTACGAATTGATTTTTGCTTACAAAAGATATTAATACTCGTATTAGTAGTAACAAATTGAACTTTGCCGTCGGAACGGCAATGAATTACACTTACGAGTACATACATTCATTATTCAGCATCTCTTACCCACGTTTGCCTATAAAAAATTAATTATTCGCTCGTGTAAGTTAAAATATTTAATTTTTCCAGCACTTAGAACTTAGACGATTAGTTGAGAAAAATCAAACGCGTTTTTATATTAGAATGTTTAAGAACTCATGCTTTTGAATTGCGACAGTTTAAGTTTTATTAGCAAGACTGCGGCACATGCTTAAATGCTTGCGGCAAGTTCTTTCGACTGACACAGCAAGAGTTTCAACTTCTGGCAATGAAGTTATATTTGTAATATCATTTATCTTCCTAATCCCCTTTTCGGCAGTCGTTGTAGAAATTCAGAACAAAAAAAATTGTTATTCAAATTTCTGCCTTATTGTTAACAATTTACAAGATTCTGAATGAAAACTAAGGACTGATTATCAGCTCCTTTTATTGTATTTCATTCAGGTAGCACAGTAGCTCATTTGTAGAGAAACATTTTGTCAAGGCTAAAGAAACGAATTGAGCAAAATACCAGCGTGAAAATTGATATAACTGTACAGCGCACCCACATGCAGATGGTCAGATAATACAGATATGTAGATGATAAGTAACAGCATTATTTATAAAAATTATTAAGGCTTTATAAAAAAAAATTTATGAAAATTTGCTTTAAAAACATTTTGTAAAATCTTAAAACTTTTTATAAATAAGGTTGTATATATGTACATAAATAAATAAACCAAAATAGTTTTAAATAATAACCATGATAAAAATAGGAACAAAATCATTCAGAAATGAGTTGAAAGTGCTCTGTAGATTGAATGGATCGCTGCTGTCAGTGGACGGACTCGTTCAACTAGCTTGTTCATGACCGGCACAATTCTTCATTAAACATGATTGTTAATTTTTACTACAGAAAAAATTTCTCATAAAATTTTTATTTTTTTTTTAAATTTGTCCAGACAAAAAAATTTTTCCAATTTTTCTATAAAAAAGTTTTAGTTGCGCAATATTTTTTAAATTGTGTCACTGAATTTTTTTTTTTTTACTTCTATTCTGTCACTCCTGCTAAAGCCAGGAGAATTATTTGGCCAGTTCCTAGAACTATTACGCCATCACCAATTCACACGATTTGTCGTGCTACAATTTAGAAGACTCTCCCAAGAATCACGCGCCGATCTGCACCGTCGTGCAAAAAGCCGAAATCCTCAAAATCCTCTCCTGTTTCAATGAGTTTTATTTGGTACTCCACCACGATTTCAAAGTATGCTTTCTTAGAAAGTTAGGTTATTAATATGTTTTTTGCATGCGGCCAGCAACCGACGCCACGAAACAGTAACTCGGTACCGTTAACTGACGCCAACTACTAATCACATGCGGGTGGTGAGACGCAAAACCCTCGAAGACCAGTAAACGAACAGTGGCCTGGTTGCATTTACGAAGTAATTGCCAACGACGCGTGATGTTAACTTGCCCAGAGCTGTTTTACGAATGAAATTTTTTTTATTTTTATTTTTTTTTTTTTTTGTAGAAAAATTTTGCTACCAAGGCAATTTCATATAAGGTGTACTCAGCTGAAATCGCTTTGAGAAATTTATACTTTAAATAACATAAAAATGTACAAAAAATGTGTGTTGACATCCAACGTATATTCAAATTACAAGGGGCGAAAATAGTCGCCTGATACCTTGCGACCACCTAGTATGAATTTGCTTTGTTTTGCTACCATTATTTTCCTGTCGAAAATTTTGTTGTAGAAAAATGTTGCTACCTACAAGTTTACTAACAAAAATGTGGCTTATAAAAATATTTTTATCGGAATATTTCTGGGAAAAAAATAACGATGAAATTGGATTCAGTAACACCAAACTCTAACAACAATTTGATTCGAAAAATAAAACAATAATATCGATTTGCATATATAGCATCAACTGACAGCAAGCAAATTCCACAATAACCCTGATTATTGCAATATGGCAACTCAAATTAACAGCTGTTAAGGGTGAGAAAAGGCTCAGTTAGCCGACTGTAATGGAATGTGACTGCAACGGTAGGAAACAGCTGGCGGATTTTGTTATGTGAAAAGTAGATTACGTTACATTACATTTCTATAAATATTTTCATTACTTTTCGCATAACAATATCGATCAGCTGTTTCCTACCGTTGCAGTTAAATTCCATTAGTACCCGTGCATACAGTGAAACATTTGCTGCAAAACTTTTGAGTTTGTTGATAAAGGGGGAAAGAGGAATGGAAAAGGGTACCTACTTTGTTTTCATTCATTCAGTTCTTGTTGAGTAGGTCATTCTCATGAGAAATATATGAGAAAATGTATTAAGCTGCAAAACAAAAACTTCACAGTGTGGACATGCAGTTTCAAAAGAGAAATCAAAAATGTTTTGCAGCAAATGATTCACTGTATGGACGGGGACTTACAGTCGGCTAACTGAGCCCTTAGTTGTGTCAGTTACTATACATATAAACCCTTCGGAAACCGTATGTATGTGTTTGTGTGTGTGCGGATAAAGTTATAATCAGAGGTTCCAAAACTGGGCAGAAAATTTTAAACAAAAACATATCATTTTAAATTAATCATATATCGAATCCACCGTACATTAAATTCAAAGCCTTAATATTTTTGTCATTATCAATATTCAAAGCCATCATAAGACATGATGAACAAATGTAAAGTATCGATTATCTATAAATCTAAGTATTTGGGAATAGCGTATAAAAAAATTGTAAAATATGAATATAAAAAGAATTTGGCTGACAATGGCGTAATTGCTAACGCTTTGATAACAAAAGGAAAAAGTTGGCTTTTGACATCAATTTACTCCTGCCATAGTTTCCATGCAGTTTTATTTTTTCCCTCTGTTTTTTATTATTATTATTGTTATTTTTTCATTTTTTATTTTAATTTTTTAATAGACTTGTCTCAAGTTATTTGCATTTATTGACACTATTTTGATAGCAAGTGGTTCTTTGTTTTCATTTGCTTATTTGTTTTCTTTTTTGTTTCATGGCTTTAACTAGAAAAATTATGTTGCAGCAAAATGTTGATTGCAAGTTGCATGAAAAGTGTGTTGAATGTGTGTTGCTAAAAAAGGACAGATAGCTCGGATAAAATTATCGTTTTCACTTTATGTTTTGTGTCCTTGTAGAAAAAGCAAATATAAATTGGGTCATGCCTCGTGCTTTATACGTAGTTGCAGGCAGCATGTTACAAAAACAATAAAATATAGTTGGACACATAAAAATAGTTTTGCCTTTTTCTTTTTTGCTTTATTACTTAATAAATTGCTTGCAAAATTGTTATTTTATTCTTCTTTCTTTCACTTTTTGTCTTTGCCAATAAGAAGAAGAAAACTAAAATGTATTTGAAATGGAATTTTAATAGTTTCCGTTAAATTGGCTGCTTGATTTTTGTGTAGAAGAATCTTTTGTGGGAAAAATTCTTTTAAACTGCTACTCAATGAAATGTTTTGCGCTTGTGTGTGATCTTTCAAGAAGTTTAAATTCAAGGAACACTTTTTACTCATGCTTTCAGCAAAAGGGATTCAGTCGTAATTAAGTATTAACATGAATTCCGTTAACTCGTATTCTATTCACTTGTTAACAGTCTTGTGAAAAGAATACGAGTTTTTTTGCTCAAAAGTGGAAACGAAAAAAATTAAAAGTTTGAAACCGTCAATTTTCCAATTGTTTTCTTCTAAATTCGTATGCTTGAACACATACTATTAATTTGTATTTTCTAAATTTCAACTTAAACAGGTGTAGCATGTGTTTTAACATCCGAACTCACAAGAAAACATGTGAAAACGATGCTGAAGCCAGAACATAGACAAATTTGTTTTATCCTGGTATAAAAATGCTTTTGGTGGAACGAATCCAGAGCTTAATGCTGCCTTTATATATTCTTCATTTGTATATATATATATATATATATTTATTCTTACAATGATATATGAATTTGATATATACTTTACAAAATTGCTCTGTCGAGATCTGTATAATGAGTTACAAGCTCTTAAACATTTTCTTTCGAAAACTCTAATCTTTTCCATGTAAGATGGTGAAACATTAAACCAAATTGGGCAACCATAAGATATAATTGGTCTTATCAACGTTTGGTACATTATAATTTTGACCCTAGATTTTATATAACTGGAATAGAACATATTAATGTGACATCAAACTAGTAACAATACTGTAGCTCTTTTTTAAATGAAAAGTATCCTGAGCGTGTGATTTCCGAAAGATGCCTACATTAAAGATACGGTCTATAAGTTTACATCAAAGATAATGTCCATGCTAATCGTTTCAAGAACTCAAAAATGCAGCTCGTGAAGTTATCGCGTACGTACAGTCGCAAATTTGGCTGATAGCGTTTACTTTTAATAATACCTTAGTCTCCTCTTTAAAATTAAAGAAACATTCGATAATTCCACTGATTTTTATACATCAAAATGAAACCTCTTGTTGGAAGACCCTATATACATATTCATTTAACTAACTCTTTTACTAATAATTAGTGGAATAGCACGTGGATGCTTGCAGGATATAAGAAAAAAGAGAGAGAAGGCTAAAACCACAACAATTCACCAAAAATAAGTTGCTTAAATAATTTTACTACGAAGACTAGCATATAATTTTAGCTTATTTATAAAAAGGAAGGAGGTTTACAGTTTAGTTGTAAATTTTTTTTTTCATATTTGTTACTTTAGAGCTTGTTAATGTGTTCATTGGAAAAAAATCAAGTAAAAAAGTTTCTCAATTAATCAAATAAGTTTTGTTCGTTAAATTATCTTACAGTATACTTTATACTCAATACCTACATATATTTGTAAGTTTAATTTACATTTTCTTTGCTTAAAGACCAAAATTTTGCTTTGTTTTTTTTTCATTAAAACCCAAGAACTTTTATCATTAACTCTGGAACTCTGGTTACTTCAAAATCATGTGAGAGACCAAAAAGTATTAATACAACAAACAGCCTTTTCCATGAATTAAATAATGAATTGACCAAGATTGCTTACATACATAGCAATAAAATGATATGATTCACTTGCATTCTTTGCATTGTAACCAACAACAAGGTACGAGTATAAAAAAAGCCGACAACTTACGTCCTTTGTTGTCGCATCATCAGCAGATTTAGCATCAACAGCAACGAACACAACAACAATAATAATAATGGTGTTGGTTTTGCAACAACTACAAAACATGACAACAACAGAAAAACAAATCAGCCAAAAACGAACGCAACCAACAAGCCAACCAGCAACACTAAGTTGCCAATAAGAGTAGCACTTGTAATTGTTAAATGTGCGTGTGTGTGTATGTGCATGTGTTTGTGTGTGTGTGTATGTTTGGTTATTTTTTATTTTAATAAATTTAACCACATTTAGTTGTAAAACATTTTTAAAGTGGTTTTCAACATTTGCACAGTGGTTAATTATAAACCTGCTTCATACATGTCGCTCTTTTACTACAACAACGTCATAACTCAAAAAATGCGATATTTTGTTCATATTGTGTAAAAAGTTAATACAAATATCTGATATACATAATTTTTGAGAGAAAAATAAAATTTTATTTGTCCATTAAGTTGTGTGTAAATTGAAAACTTTAAACGCGTTTTCTGTAAAGCTTGTTATTTTTTAGTTATAACATTGTTAAAGCAAATGAGCGATATTGTGTATGGAAAAAGACAAAACTAAAAATACAACGCAGGAGTGACCCTAAGATAACGTGTATACCTGATATAATATCAAATATACTCGTATTTCAAACGTCAAATTTCATAGCAGAGAGAATCTTCTTAATCTTAAATATCATTATGTGCTTAAATTTATTCCCTGCACTGTATTGCAGCACGAGTTTATTTAACGTTTTCATTGTTTACCCGAATTAATATTAAATTAAAAAAAATCGCAGTGTTTTTTTTTATTAAATTTTGTGTTTGTATTTTTATGCACAATTTTTGTAGGTGGTCTTGCTTCAGTTTTTATTTGTTGTTTATTTTTTAAACTTTGTTAACAAGTCAGGGTCAAAATAGTTTCGTTGTATTATAAACAAACGGGGATACTTAAATGCATATTGAAATAAATTTATTTGAAATTATTTTAATTTTTGGCTTCCAACAAAAGTGCGAGTAGATTATCAAATATTTATTTAGAATTTCACACGACTGCATATTTAAAGTATGAAGTCACATCAAAAGCATGAATAAATCAAATGTGTTTTATAATAATAATAATGAATTTTGAGCATAATTTTTTTTTTTTAATATAATTTAATATTCCTCGAAATAAATATGCATTAATATCAAGGTTAGATTAGAGAAACAATTTTATGAAAATTTTAAACCAAGATGTAGTTTTTAGATTACAAATAGTCAACTTATCTAAAAAATTTATATGAGAAGTAGAAAATTTTTTTTTAAGTGATATGTAAAAAAAAAAATTAGTTGCTTCTTTATACAGTTAAGCTATTTAGCAAACAAAGCAGCCATATACTTGTTTAGTTAAATAGAATATGCTTATTATTATTAGAAAATAATCTATTTTTTAGCTTATCACAGTCCTTAAATAGGCCTTCATAACTAAAGGCCCAATTTTCAACAATTAACAAGGATTCATAAAGGGTTTCTAAAATAGATTTCCTCTAAGTCCGCACTACATAACGGTAATGTTTGATTCTCTCCTAACAAATTGTAAAAAAATCCCCAAAAAGCAGAAGAGTGGGAATGAAATGTTTTAAAGAAAATTTTGATCATATAATTTTTATACAACTCTTTAAAGAATCCGAAGCCTAAAACTTAACAAAAATAGTAGAAATCAGTCAAATTCAAGATTGTCCATTTCTTTTATTACAAATTCCCTTGTGGCACAATAAAACAACGCAAAAGAATAATTCCCACAAGGGAATTTGTAAGAATAAAAATGGACCATCCTGAGTTTTACCGATTTTTGCTGTTCGTGTTAAGTTTTGGACTTAGGTATCTTTGAAAACCTGTAGTATAATCTTATGGTCAACATTTTTGTAGAACATTTCATTCACGTTCTTCCGCTTTTTGTGGGTGTTTTTTACGATTTGTTAGGAGAGAGCCAAAAGTTGCCGTATATGGGAGGCTTAATATGTTGCACAAAAATATTTTCTATAAAATAACTGAACCCACCTTAAACCTTGTATGCAAAGCGTTCATAGTTTCATATACCGATATACAGCACGTACAGGCCGAAGGTGGGAAACTTTAATCCCCCTAAAATAAAATTCACATCTGATCTCTCAAAACGCCGACACACGTATAATTAAATTAATTTTTTTCCGTATTGTACTCTATTATCGAACATTAGAAGAAAACAAAATATTCATTCATTCCTTCTTCTGTAAAACCCAACGCTAAGCGTTTACTAATCTTCTAAGATTCTGCCTTAAATTATTTATTACCAATATTATTTACTATTTAAAAATTTAAATATTACATACATATGTACATATGTATTACCAATTTTTTTTTAATTCTATTAATTATAATCTACAGACGATACAGCTGCCGCAATATGTTTCTATGCTTAATAATGAACAACATTGTTTTAATATTTGCATTTTTTAAATTACAGATTAACTCTTTTTATGAAAAAAAAAAGAAATTAACATATCAAATAAATTAAATACAATAACAGAATTCATTGTACTGAAAGTTATTAGATTAATATCTGCTCTTCTTATGATCACAAAATGCTAACGAACCATCCAAGTGTACACAAAGTAGATAAACTAATTTAAGCAATTCGCTATTGAAGACACATTTATATAAGGCTCATTTATTAGAAGAACGTTATAACTCAAAAAAAACTGGTTGGCCAGAAAACGAGTTTGAAGTTTTCAATTTACATACTACTCAAAGGAAAAAGAAAATTTTATTTCGCTTTCAAGAGTTGAATAAACAAGATATATATTTGTATGAAATTCTTACAAAATATGAAGAACGGTAGGAGGATTAATTCTGCATCATTAATTCAAAAATTCCATTTTTTTTTAGTTATGACGTTCTTTGAGTAAATGAGCGATATGTATGTGCCGCCATTAATTCAAAGTAGTTTTATTTAACAAAAATCCGAAACTAATTATTATAATCAATTCAATGAGATAGCTATTGCTAAGAGAACTTTAAAATTTATTTTTATTATGTTTTTAATTAACAAACCTAAAAGCACGTGTGTATAATTTAAGCATAATTTAAATGTTTTAATTGTATTTGGGGAAATACTACATTTTACTTTCATCTATTTATTTTTTTAAGAATAAAATATTAAACATTAACTTACCTGTGCCTGCAAGCGTACCAAGTTAAAATCAGCTGGTGCTGCTGCATTTAGTCCATCCAAATCTGTTAAGGATGTTTCTTGTATTTGATTGGGATTCATCCCAAGTTTAAAGCATTAAATATTTCTTATGTAAAATAAACAGCTTCGTTGTATAGTAAATTTTTTTATCTTTTATATTTTTTTGAACAAATTAATTTAATAGATTTCTGAACATTTATTTAGCGATGAACCAAAAATATCTGAAATTAATATATAAGAAGAAGAAAAATTACATTTGTAGTTTTTGAAGATGTTCTAAAATTGAACATTTTTGATAAGAAAAAATTTGAATACTCAACAAAAAACAACATTATTTATTTATAACAATAACCAACCGAGCCCATAGGGCCATATACAGTTGGTGGACTACAAGAATAGCATAAGAAAAATTAAACATGTAGGCAACAAAAAAACTAGGCACAATATTCATGGAAAAATAACAATATGTAGTTATAAAATAATTGTAAATTGGAAGATATATTGTATTCAGAATCAAGATCAGTTCAAATGTGAGAAATGTTCAACCAGCTTACCTTTGAATGAATTACGAGTAAGATGGAATGCTCTTAAGGATCGTGGCAATCAGTTCCAACATTTGGCGACTCGAACAGTAAATGATCTTTCATAAATAAGACGATTTCTAATGGGGAATAGAAGCTGTGGGTTTCTATCACTTTGTAAAAACGTAAAATGTCTACGGACATAGTCTGGACAGTCTGTGAGCATAACATTATAAAAGAAAAGTAGTGATCTAATCTGTATGAAATTTTTTTGTTCTTGTAGCGGCCAAAGTTCTACCTATTCTGTGAAAATTTCAGGTCCGTAGCCCTTGCGACTCTCGAGAAAACAGCCTGTCACGTACATAGAGTCCTTTACAGCTTTCTTTGGTGTACGGAATCATAAAAAGTTATAGTATCCACTTTACAAAACAAGTCAAGAATTTTCTTAAGAAGATGCAGATTAATTTCCATTACCTTAGCCTAAACATCACTGTACGCTGATTATCTTTCTTTCGTTTTGGTGCACTGGGTGCATATTAAAAATCATTACAATTTATGTAAAATACTCTAGTCATATTCCTTCTGGTGAATCTATGCTTAAAACTCTACTTTGCTTTGCTTTACATTAACTTTCGTTTATTTTCTTGCAACACTTTTAGTTGTAATTTCAAACACCTTGCCCCAAACGACTGCCACCATACTACATACGCTTTTACTGCAAACTCACAGCAAAAAAGGTTTCTATTGCATGTCGTGGATTGCTAGAAATAAGGTTGAACAACGTTTTTCACATGCCAGTAACTTAGTTGGGTGGTTACAGTAAGGAAAAGAATTCTCTCCTCTTTTGCAGTGAAATTTGCCTCATTTCATAACATTATTTTCTTAATAACACCACTTACTTGTACTTACTTAGGTCTCGTCTATTTGACAAGACTGCATGCAATTTATTGTGGCAAAATAAGTACTTTTGAGTACATGACATAATAATTCTATTTAGTATGATTGTGTGTAATGACAGCAGTGCCATAATTGTAGTGGCAGGACTTACCCGCACACACACATACCTAGAATACAAATCCAACGAAGGAATAAACTACTTTGCATAGTTGTTGTTGGTTTTATTTGCTAAAATAAAATAGCTAAGCATTTATAATAAATACATTTGTTGCAAGACGATTACTTATGTATGTTGTATGCATCTTAACGCCTTGTAGGTGTATGTTTGTAAGTGTGTGCTGTATTCTTATTTTCACTAAAAATATTTACTCATAGACACTTGCACCACAATAAGGAATGGGATGCCAAACTGTTCGAAATTTTTAAATATTTCCATATCAAATCCATTGCCATAATTTGCACCCATAATTTAGTATCGAGATTTAGATTTGAGATTTTTTAATTTAGTATTTTTTGCCATTTGGCGACTATTTTTTAGCCGACTGCGCGATGCAAAGTTATTATTGTATTGTATTTATATATGTATGTATGTATGTATGTATCTATGTGTGCTACTTTGCGGCAGTACATAAACCGAACGCGTGGAACGATTTTGACAATTACTAGATCAATCTATTTATCTTAATCCTGGGAGAGTCACTAAAGACATAACAGTAGTCAAAACTCTATATGGCGTCCAACAGACTCTATTTTGTAAAAACGAAAAAATTAAAAAGTCGGCGAAATATATCAAAATGAAAAATCTTCCATTTAGAATGACCATTTGGGATATTTGACAGTTCAAAGTTGGTCGCAGTCGGGTTTTTTGATTTTTTTAATTACTACTTGTTTTCCGTGGTAGCTTTTTTTCACAGCAATGACTTGTTTTTTAATTTGGGGGAATTTTGGCATTTTCTTTAATTAATATTTCTGGTATATCAATTTATTGTTCTTCCTAGAATTTTTTTGTTCTAGAGAATTATTAATTTTGCCGGTGTTTTATGATTCGGCGCTTTTATTTTGAATTTGAGATTTTTTGACATTTGGCGACTTGTTCGTTTTTTGTGATTTTTTCTGTGATGGTTATATTTTACCGCGATGGTGACTTCTCTGGTTTGGCATTTTCTTAAATGTTTATAGTTACTTTTAGTTTTTTTTTTTTGTTTCAGCGATTCTTTCGATATGGCGATTTTTTGATTCGGCGATTTGTTAGATTTTGGCGATTTTTTCGATTTTACGATTTATTTCGTTTTGATGATTTCTTTCATTTTGTTGTTTTTTTTTATTTTAGTGATTTTTTCCTCATTGCGATATTTTACCGCTCTGAAAATTTTTCTATTTTGACAAGATTTTCTTTTGGATATAAATACATATTTTTATTTAGAATTTCTTTGTTTTAGGATTTTTCTAATTTTTTGTATGTCTTGGCGATTTTTTTCCATTTAGATATTGTTAGTTAACTTATTTATGATTTTTTCACTTCTTTTGTTTTAGAGATATTTTTTTCATTTCAATATTAGCAATGATATGTCAGTTGGTCGGTCAGCCAGTCACGTTAACAGCTCTGGAAGTAACACATTTTCTGTGAGTAAGAAGCTGAATAGCTCAAAGACTAATGACCGATGCAAATACTTTCTAATTTTTTAATACTTTTAAAGCATGTCCAGAACAATACTGAAACTAATGTAATGTCAAAAAATTTATAACTTGAACAGCAACTGAATTGTAAAACATTTTCTTTAATTTTTGCAAGTGTGTGGGAGCATTTATTACATTACTAGTTTAAAGCAAAAGAGTGATGGTTCAATACAGCATAGATCTCACAATGTATCCCTCACTATCCTTATATCGACATTGTAATATTGTTTAAGTAAGGTGTGATCCTTACTAGTAATCAATCTTAAATAAGTTCCTGGTGATATAATTATTGCTGTGTTATTTGAGAACATTGCAAAGTATTTTTATTCTTGTTTCCCCTTTATTATAGTTCGCAAATAGTTTTCGTTCCATTTAATTAATTTTAAGTAAATTGAGCGAAATTACAAAAAAAAACACATTATGCACAAAGAAAATTACACAAGTGAAAGTTTCTCACACTAAAATAACTATCTATTCATATTTAACCAAATATATATTTTTGTCAAGGGTATCATTAAAAACTATAGGGGAAAAAAGTGAATGAAAACTTCGGCCATTTAAAGTTTTTAGTAAAATTTAAAAACTGCTGCGGTGCGTTTTTTAAAGGTGCGTCTACCTCTACTCTTATTACGGCTAAAAAACAAATTAAACAAATTCTATTCTCAAGTGAACCAAATGCATATATTTTACTAAACCCTTTTGCTAAATAGGGATTTGATGATGTTGTACAACAAGTATGAAAAGGTATTATTCGTCTTGTATTCATGTTATAATTTATGTGTTGCTTGCAAAAACAAACGAAATCAACTTTAAAAAAAATATGTATAAAGAACCTTGTGAAAAATTTGTGAAAACTGTCGTCATATAAGTTAGAAAAAGTAATTTATATCATTTACTGCTCATTTTCTGCAACAACTCCTAAAACTTTGTTTTACAAATAACGATATAAGAGTTTTCAAAATCACATATAACTCAATGAAACCATAAAAAAATTATTATTTTCTCTAAAGAGGACTATGTATATGAAGGCACACTGTCCCTATAGAAGACATGGTTAAATATGTGATGGATCACCATAGAAAAGGTGCTTGATGATGTGATGGCACATTATTCTTATATATGGCATTATTCTTAAAGAGCATATGTTAACTAAGTGATGATAAACTATTCTCTTTTAAAGAATGGTTAGCTATGTAATGGCACGCACTCTTCTTATAGAAAAAATGGTACAGTTCATGATGGCACAATCTAATGACAGAAAAGTTGGTGGACTCTTCTTACAAAAAAGATGGTTGTTGGCATCATATTCTATTTATAGAAAAGATTTTTCACTATGTGATGGCCTTTTCTTCATATACATACAGTTGATGACAAACTCTTGCATGGTTAAGCATTGAGCTCATATTTTCACAGAAGAGTTTGCTGTGTCACAGCACACTTTTCCTAAAGAAAAGTTTACTGTATCACAACGCACTTTTCTTATAGAAAAGTTCCCTGTGCCAGAGCATACTTTTCTTGTAGAAAAGTTTACTGTGTCACAGCACACTTTTTTTATAGAAATGTTTACTGTGTCACAGCACACTTTCCTAATAGAAAAGTTTACTCTGTCACAGCACACTTTTCTAATAGAAAAGTTTACTGTGTCACAGCACACTTTTCTAATAGAAAGGTTTACTGTGTCACAGCACACTTTTCTAATAGAAAAGTGTGTGTTATAGCACACTGTTTTTATTAAATAGTTTGCTGTGTCACAGCACACTTTTTAAAGAAGAGTTTGCTTATATGTAGAAGTTCTCTTTAGACCATTTCTTCTGAAGGAAGGAAGCAAGTGTGTGTTCTTTGCATTGGTTTTATCTCTTAAACAAAAATCAAATAAAACGCAAGCCTAAAGGAAGCTACCGCCATATTTTGTTAGTGTTGTTCTCGTAAATATAAAATTTTATAAAAATCATTGTATTTATATAGTTTTGAACTTAAAAGTAGAACATTTAGATTTCATTTACTGTGAAGTCAAATACTATTGCATATTGTGGTTATTAATAAAATGAGCCATGAAGAATTAATGAGTAAACATAAAAAAATAAAACAACGAAAAAATTTGTTTGGAATTCACCAATATACAGCCCATTTAGTTTCCTGTTTGTTTCGCAGATTGGTTTTGATATCTAATTCCTTCAAAATCTTCATCTCTTTATAAGCTACAAGAAGCCCTTGCTACTGCTAAAAATATTTAATTGTGAAATAGTCATCCTAAAAAAAATTTTACCCCCATAGGTACATGGTCTGTTAAATATTTTCTAAAAAGGTTTGAAAAAGCGACGCCAAGTGTTAATTATTTAATAAATTCATAGTTTTTTAGAAAGCAGGCCTTAGAAAGTTCAAAAAGTTTGAAATGTATGTGCATAGTATGTACATACGAGTATTTCCATTTCGAATGATACTCAATTTGCAAACAAACCATTGTATTTGCTTGCTATTATAAATTTCTCAAACCCACAGTCTTAATATATTGTCAGTACATAAAATTAAAAATGAATGCAGTCTTCTTAATTTAGTTACTCGTAAGCAGGGAGTATTATGTTCCATAAATTAGCACAAGAGAATTTGCATACACACACGCTCAGAGTCGGCAACAGGAAGTGAAATTATACACACATACATTCCCATATAAACACGTAATAACTCACACCGACAACATAACAAATTTTTATTTACATAAATTAGTAATGTCTTCTAAAAATTTAAGATTTCATAAATGATTAAGTATTTCATTTATTTTTCCTTTTAATCTTTAGTATGTAATACTCGTAAGAAAGTATTTTTTGTGGGAAAAGTTTTATTTTAGTTTCCTTTAAAAAATTATTTATTTTTATAGTTAGTTAAAATGTATTTTCTTTCTGTGTTAAAAGCAGTTTTTCTTTAAAGTTTTGAGAGCCTTCTCTCTTTTAATTGACATTTACATTTTTGTTTTTTTTTTCTCACTAACAGATTGTGATGCAACTGATAATTGTGATGCTGTAGAATGTAAAACACGTTGGTGATGTTGCTTGTTGTTGGTATTGAATCGCTGATGCATGCAAACAATTGATTCAGAACTACAATGTCGAGATATCCTAAGTGTGCTTATTAAAAGTCTACTTGACCTACACCATTACGAGTGGTTTGTGCTTTGAAATTTGTCATTGCTCTTATATTCTTATTTAGTTTTTATTATTTGTCATGATGTTGAATATTTAATAAAAAAAATTTAATTTAATTGGGCTCGACGTGATGCTTCGCTTTAATTTAAAAGTACTGGAATGTTAAATAAGCACCAAACAAAGTTATTTCAAGAGGATTAAGAAAAATATCAAGGTCTTATGGTCATGCCAGAATCCTGGATTAACTACCCCCTTAGCTGAAGAGATCTACCGATAACATGGTGCCTCATCCGAACTTTGCTAAAGTTCTGATTCCATCCAGGCGGGAGCAGAAGGGAAGCACAATAGTAACAGAATACGACTCAGTATATACACTAATGGATCAAGAATGGTTTGCGGTGTCGGCACTGGGGTCTTTTCTGACGATCCGATAGAATGCTCCTTTCGTCTCTCTAACGAAGCCAATGTATTTCAGGCTGAAATTTTAGCAATAAGGGAAGCGTCTAGGGTGCTGATTGATAGGAAGCTACAGGGTAAAGCTGGTATCTTTGTCGAGAATCAAGCAGCGCTTGTATCCCTAAGATCATATATCACTTCGTTTATTATAGTTGGGCAGTGTAAGAGTTTGCTATCCAGACTGGGTGGTCAGCTAACCTCACCCTTATCTGTGTTTCAGCAGATAGCAATTTTTCAGGTAATGCACGGGAGGACGAGCTGGCTAGAGATGACTCTGCTATGAATGCCTCCATAGCTAAATCGATAGCCATGCCATTTGATACTGCTAGAAACGGTATCAAGCACTATCTCTATAAATCTGAATGCAGATGGCGCCATGTAATCACGTGCAAGTCTGCTAAGAAAATGTGGCCTTGCTACAATGAAAGGCGCCCAATAAAATTAACAAGTAGGAATCGTAGGCACATCTCGAGGCTCATTGCAGTTATAACGTGGCACTGGACGGTCGGCAGATATGCTAGTAGGATAGGTCTATCCTAAAATTAGTTCTGCCGAAGCTGTCGAGAAGAAAGCAAAGAAGATACAGTCTAACACTTTCTTTGCGAATGTACATCTTTAAATCTTTCGAGACGCAAGTTTTTAGGCAGTCATGTACTAAACAATCTTTCAGATTTATCTGAGATTGGGTTGAGTGACCTTATAAGATATCTATCATATAACTATATAACTATCACCGTATCAAAATACTTAGATACGGTTCTACATAGGTTGACACTGATGAGTGGATTGGTCCTTTAAAAAAGGAATCATTTAGAGTCTACTTGAATGACTGCGTGTAGAAGGCAGCCACGTCAACCAACCAACGAACTTATTTCAAAGGGAAATATTTTTTTTACAAATTACTGTAAATCATTTTGAATTAATATGAAACACATATCAAGCAAAATCATTGCTGAAAAATGTTAAATTAACCTTGTTTTCGTTATAGTAGCAACCATTCACTGTCCGAGTGTTATTTTTACAAACAAAAATTAATATGAAATTTTTCTGTATGTATGTTCAAATGTTTTATGTCAAATTTTCATAAAAATTTCTCTTCTACTCAACTCTTAAGAAAAAACTAAAATTTTCTTTTTCCATTAACTTGTGTTTAAATTTAAAACTTTAAACTCGTTTTCTGTCAAACAATATTTTTTTTTGCAAGTTATGATGTTGTAGTCAACGAGCGACAATTGTCGCCAATTTTTATTTTTTGAAATAAATCAGTCGTCCTGCCCGTTTTAATCAAATTTGTCGCCTGCGATGCCAATTGTAATTAGACACTTGAAGTTTACATTTTTAGTTCCATTTTTTTTTTTAATTCATCTCATCATCTTGTACATTAATTTAACACAAAATTTTATTTACTGTTTTCATAAATTACATTTTAAGAGAGAAGCCCATCAATTTAACATAACAAAACAATTTGTTATTTCAATTGGCTTTTTTCTTTATTACCTCATTAAATATTAGAGGCATTACATACATACTCCCACAATTTGAGAGAAGTTGGATAGTAAAGCAGTATATGTGTGTAAAAATATTACATCATTTCGCATCAGAAAAAAAAAATAAAATATGTAATAATATATATATTACACATATGTGTAAATGTCCTTCAAATATGGCCACAATATTGTGGTCTATTTTCCAACAGGCCAACTGAAATGTGTGTAAATAAATGGGCATGACAAGAGTTTAAAGATGTGTATTAAGTTAATTAAATAGAAACAATAAATGGAAATTGTAGTTGAAATTTATGTAAATTTATTGAGCATATGATGGTTTTATTTTGTCACAAGCTTCAAAAAAACTTATTTTAAGTTATTACTATTAAAACATTATGTAATGAATATGACAATTTATACATACGAGCGCATAGTTGCGTAAACGTCAATACAGCTTTGTTTTCTAAAGCATATCAAAGAGAGATTATAGTCCGCTTTCGTACTAAATTTTTATCTGGAACATGGCTGATTATTTTTATATATATATATGTTAGGCTTAAAGCAAAATGTTCTAAGCAATGCTTTCTCCAGCAACGACACTGACAAGGTCAATTGCTTACGTTTAACCACAAGTAAGAAAAAAATCCCAAACATGAAAAACTAAAATAATGAAAAATCCATTAATAAAAACAATAAAAACTTAAGCTTTGGTTTTGTCTTTCCTACGCAAACAATAACAACAAAAAAAAGGAAATTGAAAATCAAGAAATTAAAGCAAATAGACAAACAGTAATAAGAAGAAATATAAAAAACAATTTATTTGTGAAAATCGAAATTGAAAAATTGACCAAGAATATTTCAACTAACTGAACATTGAATAATTCACTCTTATTCGCGTAAGTGTGTGCGAATATGTTTGCAGAGGACTGTGTGTAACATAACACAAGCTTAGTTTGTTTGCTTTACAAATACAAAAACCCCTCAGACAGACACATGCCTGCCGACGACATTGGATTTTCCTCGATGGGTACGTACAAGTGCTTATAGATTTCTATTTCTCTATGTATCTACACATGCTTACATATTTTGTTTTACATTCTACAAACAAACAAATTTTATTGGTTATTTTTTCTATAAAATATTGGCCCATTGACAACGTGGCTGCTTTTTGTAAACAAACGAGAACGTACATACATACATACATGCATACAAACATATGTACATGCATAAGTATGCATATTTGAGTATGACTATTTAGCTGCCAGTTTGGTTTGTCGTTCGGTTGTCACGCAGAATTGTTGGCGAGTCTGGTAATGGTTTACAATAGTTACGACGCCAGAAGCTGGCACACGTGTGCTCCCAATTTCTGCACAAATGCAAAATGTACAAAAAAAAAAGTATATGTGTTTTCATGTCGGAGAAAAATATAATCACTTATTTTACAAAAAAAAAAAAAAACAATTTAAATACTCCAACAAATTATACAACTTTAGATTAAACTTTAATACCAAAATTTAGCTAAACCTTGAAACAAATTTAAGGATTAATTTAAAACCTATTGTATAGTATATCAAACTCATACGAAACAAGATCTCAAGGGCGACTTAAGTTCACAACAAATTAATAATCTGATGTAAGCTTTCAAATAGACATTAAGAGGCCGATTTAAGATCGCACGATTGTAGAAAACAAGGCGATTTATTTAAATTAAACATTCAAATAAGTTGAGTGGTCTTCACAACAGCTGAAACTAACGAGTCTGAAAGTGGTAAAAAGTATGAAATTAATGTTTATGTATGCCAAAAGCAAAAGAAGGGACTCTAGAAAGTCGATAGAAATTAAAGAGATTTATATGTTTTTGTACATGTATACATTTATACATATATACATATATGAGCGTGTATGTGTCTATAAATTAATAAATATAAGTTTAATACAGCTCAATAAATCTCCAGGACTTTAAATGAAACTGAAGAATGAAAACTTTACGACTTCAACGCAAAGCTATAAAGCGTAATGTGTTAATTTGGTCAAATAGGCTCATTACATATAAATAATATTTAATAGAATATTTATAACGTATAAAAATACATGCACAAATACTAATTTCATTATTTTATGCGTTGGTAAGAGGTAGAGGGCCGTCTGAGAAATAAAAAATCACTCATACGCCACATATAAAAATGATTGAAAACAAACCAAATGCCCAGTGGTGGGGCGAGTTAGGAAAGATCAAATCGTTACATCGTTGAACGAGCCAAAACACGTGCAAGCAAAGCAGCTGTCAACAATTAACTGAACATTCAAAATGGCCGAAATTGTCGGCATAAGTGAGAGATATGAGTACCAACATAACGCCACAAAAAAATGAAAATTCGAATATACGTAACCCGCGAAAATTCAAAATTCGCGATACGTTTTAAACAAACTCCGTATTTTACAAAAGCTTTATTTGAATTTCCAAATTGCAACCAAAACATACTAATGCTAATTTATGCTCAATAATTTATTAAATTAAAAGCCTTTATAATTAATAACATCAAATTAAGACTATTCTTTTCCATAATATTTATTAAACAAACAAACAAACACTTTAAACATATAAAAAAAAACTAGAGAATGTTAAGAGAAAATATTGTAGATATTTATCATGCGCTGTCTGTAATTTGTCTAGTTTTAAATTAAGAAAAAAAATTACATTTTCTGACTTGGCAACTAGAAGCCATTATCTTTTTCCTAGTATCAAGAAAAGTAAACTTTTTACTTTACTTAGTTTCTATATATAATTAAATATATAGTTGACTTCAGTGGCAAAAAGAATAGACTAGAAAACAAAATTAAAATAATCCAGCATTAATATGAATTGCCTCAAATATTTTAACCTAATTACAAGTGATGTTAAAGTGCTTTAAGTAGGATTTTGTGTGAAATTTGTGTTGTTTTTTTTTGCCAGAATTTGAGATTTAGCTGCTTTTAATTACATGCGAAATATTTTAATTACATGTTAAGAGTTGGCGTGAAAATATAATATTTGAATTAAATGAAACTAAATAGAGAGTTAGAAAGGTCATATTAAAAAAAAGAAGTTCACGTATTAGAAAGTGTACCGTCGATTCCTGATAATTTGAAACTTGTTAATTTGAATGTTTCGATAATTTCAACTGTTTCTAAGGCTTTTTGAAAATATTCAATAAAGCGAAAACAAATGCCCACATACAAAAATTAATACGAAAATCATCGATTCAACAAAAAAAGTTTAGAATTTTCTGTGATGACGATTTTGCTTATTTTATAAACAAAATTGTGTGTACCTTTATTGAAAATATATTTTTTTCAGTCAATAAATAAATTTAATGTATAAGGGAAAAAGTTGTTGAATAAAATTTTATTATCAGTTATAATTGTTATTGTACTCATATATGTGGATGAATGCCATGTTTTTCAACAACTTCCTCTTGGTAAAGCTTAATGGTGGCTTGCAATTTTGATAATCACTGTGTTTGAATCAACTACAGAATTTTGTTGGCGTATTTTTCCATATTCAACAATATAGGATTTTGAAAAATTTTTTGTTGTGGTGTGTATTATTTGGTTCCCTCGGTAATTCGAAATTATTTACATGGCATCTTGACGTTTCAAAATTCCACACAAATATTTCATCGCAATCGTATTTATTATTTTCCACAATGTCACAGAAATTATTTAATTCTAAAAATTAAGAGCCTAGTTTTGTAAAACGCAACATCAATCGTTGAAAATTGTATAAAGCCCTAAACTACAAAAATAAAAACTTGAACTAAAGAACTTATAACTAATCACATGCATATAACACAAAACGAAGAAACGAAATTTTTTTTAATTATTCTTTAACATTAATAAAAATAAGATATAATAAACGAACAAGAAACTAAGATGTTTATTGACTAGTGCTATACCACCACGCATCACATATATTTAAAGTTCTGATCTCTCTATGGTAGAAAAAAATGTCTGCACTCTCATACAAAATACTAGCGCCCTCAAGGCTAAGCAAATTTACTGGAGAACGATCTGCAGACTTCTAGAGCCTTCAAGATATCTTCTTCGAATTTTCAGAACACTTAAAAACTTCCAGAACAAAAAGACTTCCTAAGAAACTTAACATTCTGTTCACACTACCAGAATCATTCACTCCCATCTTCTAATCCTCTCCATTCGGGGTGAAGATATTCCAAACCAAGCTGGAAGTGTAAGAGAGACTATTGTTCGGACTAACTGGCGATACACCAAAATGTGCAAAAAATTTCTGTTTAAGATTTGCTTTGCAGTTTTCAAAAAAATAATTTATTATAATTTAATTTATAAAGAACGAAAACTTATTCCTTCTAGCTTCTTTTCCATACTCCTATAATATCCTTAGAGTTCGTTTATTAATTTCATAGATATCTTATTTATATGTGATGTTGTTTACATGATGATTGGTTTTAATGAATCGGATTTTTGTTTAACAGCTTTTGACAATATGTATTTATTATTTTTTCTTTTCCTCAATTATTTTGTGTTAGATCATAAATTACAATTTAAATGGATATATTTACTTACTTTTACACTTTTGTGATATTTGTTGTTATATTATGTGGTAATTTTTTCTCTCCCCCTTTAAACTCTAGCACATTTTTTTTTTTTTGCTTTCTGACTCTCTTATTCTCTCACACACTTTCGTTCGTGTTAGTCGAACTCGAACTGACAAATATCCACTCACACATGCACAAATGCACTTCTACGCAAATATACTATAACGGAAATGACACGATTTAACCAGGTTAATAACAATTTCTTTTCCTCACAATTTACTGGTATGCTTCAGTGTAGTTGTTTGTTCTTTATCCTCTATCTTTTATTTTTCTATATTTTATTTTCAATAGTATTATTTCAGTGCTTTAGAGTCCCTTATTTCAAATTCATAAATTTTTTATATGCATTTTTTCTTTATTTTTTATCTTTGTTACCCGTAAATAGCAGCTGAATAAAACTTTTGTTTCACACACACTCATAGATTCACACAAACGCACAGTTAGACATCAATATATTCTATGATGAAACATTAAACACATACACACGATTACAAAACAGTTAGAAAAATACAACATATTCTCTTCGCTCCGTTTCCCTCTCTTCTTCAATTAGCACCTAAGAACTTGCAAGTTTTTTTCTTTTTAATAGGTGTGAGTGTATGCATGTGCTTTTCTCTTTTTTATGAAAATTTATAATTTATTCTTCTTTGTTGGTGCATTTGCACTACAAATAAATTTATAATATTTTTTTCCTATTTTTTTAATTACATACAAAATCTAGTTTTCTCTTGGACCTTATTTTCAAAACACTTTTTATTTCTGTGTTCAGCACTTTTTTAATACATTTTTTCATTCTCCTGAGCCATAACAAAAACAATAGTTTTCTATTTAATTACCTTGATTTTCATAGGCAATTGTGTGCGTGTGTATGTATGTGTGCTAATTTTGACGTTTATGAATTGTCACACTTGTTTTTTTTTTCTTCTATTTATTCTTATTTTTATTATTATTTTTTTTTTGTTCATAACACTTAAAGCACAACAACGTTTAACGTTTCACGTTTTCGCCTTTCTTCCGTGTTGCGTTTATAGACGCGTTAAACTAACAACTGACTTATGAGTTTTGCATTCGTCATTGTCACTTCTAGTAGAGGGTTTATTTTCTCTGCTTTGCCTTTTGGCGTTTCCTTGTTTTCGTTAGTTTTTTTTTCTTCTCAAACACAATCAAGTGGAAAGCAAATCAAGAAGAAAGTGGAAAATCAGTTTTTGCTGAAGGGTGGTCCCCCATTTCAAAAATCATCTGTAGCCATTTATTTCCAAGCATTGCACATAGTTAGCTGCAAGGTTGTGTTGGAAATTCACCTTAAAGCTTGGAAAGCTTAAGACATTTTAAGCTTAGTATACAAACATTAGTAAGTGCAACAACCCTTCGCCATTTTATAAAAATTCAGCTGTTGTATTCGTGTGTAAAATCATAAGAGGACAACTTTTGTGCAATATTCTAACCTGTTCCAAGATTTTTTGTCTCCTAATTTGTCTTATAATTATCTTTAATTTTCGGGTTGAGTTGTTTTCGATGAAATTCCATTGTAAGTCTTTGAATAAATATAGTTCATTCAGTTACAACTCCAGAAATATAAAAATAACATTTTTGTTTTGTTACATTTCAGTATATTTATTTATTTATTTATTAAGTAGAAAAAATAAACAAATTAAGTCATATGTACATAATTAGTAAAGAACAAATGGCAATGGCGAGAATTTTCTAATTTAGAGAGCACAAAATTGAACTTTCATTACAAAATAAAATTTCAGCAAATTGTAATACGTTGAAAGTTTAAATTTGCATAAACTGACATCACACACAATGGACCAAACAAAGAAATTATATCCAAGTATGTCACTGAATTTTATTTTTTTTAAATCAATAATTAAGTACCACATTTTTAAACGTTATAACGAATTTTTCTTTCTTTGCTTTCAACATAAAGCTTGTGCCTGTCAATTGAGCTTCCGACCTATCCCAATATGAGATATAAAAGCTCTATTATTTGAGGTTAATTCCGAAAGACAAAAAATTAGTTTCCAAAACTAAAGGTGATTCGGCGCATTAAACAGCCAACGTCAGGGAACCATAACCCACCCCACGTACAGCTGAAATCTTTTGAAAAAAAAAATTCTCTGGGAAAGTTGATACTAAATAGCGGCATGTTGACGTCGCAACGTGTAGCAGTATATGAGCATTTGTGTGTGTGTTCTTGTGTGTGCATGTTTTATTCACTTGCTTGCATTTAATCATTGTTGGGGTTTCTTCGCAATCAAAGAGTATGTATGTATGTATGCAAGTATTAGAAGTTGCTAAAGGTGTGTGAGTGTAAATTTGTGTGAATTCGGTTTTAACACTAAACGTTACTTGATGCGTGCAGAACAACGAGAGAAATATAAATGATGTTACCATTTAGTCACAAACACACACACACAAAATCCTCTACATGCTTGCATACCAGGAATGGCTGTGTATTGGTTAATGTAAAGGTGCACTGAATAAAATTGGAAACGTGCTCACATGCATTTAAGTAGAAAATTTTAACTACATGTTTGTGGGTAAACGGTCGTCGTGCTGATGTATCCAGGTTGTTTGTTAAACGATGGCAGAAATAGAAGTGAATTAAAAATGAACGCAAACGAACTTAGTTTAGGTTTTAATATAGTGTGTAAGATTTTGGTATCACTGAATATCCCCTAATAAGCAAACAACTCTAATTAATTATAGTTAATTTCAAAATTATCTGCATATTATCGGACAAAAAAAAATACACGCTTGATACTCGGGATATTTATTCATCATTCGCCACCGTATACATACATTTGTGTATATAAAACAGAATGGAAAATGTGTAGGCGTGTGTGTGTGGCTATTTTAAAACATGCTTTATATGTGTTTGTAAATAAAATATCCCTGTATATACGCATGTGTAGCTGATTAATAGTCAGAATATTTTTATTCTCGTGCCTATGAGTATAGTTCATACAGTCTATAGATATTATCTATAGTAGTTTGTGCTGCGTAATAAAAAAAATATTTATAGTTATACGTATTCGGTTTAAAATTAATGCGTGTGTTTGCACGTGAGAGTGTTTTTTTTTATCTGTACGTATTCATAGTTGTTTGCCGGCTAATAATCAAAGACTACTTAAATCGATACTTCTGTTATTCTGTTGTAGGCATATTAATTCCGAACAACTGTTCCCTTTCTATTTGAGGTCTTAACCGCCGTCCATTTTCAAAGGCCGGCACGACCACAGCTTTCATAAAACTGCTCTGCCGTTGGAGTTAACGATTAATGTAGGCATGTTAATCCTCAACAGCTGTTTGCTTTCTATTTCTTTTTTTTTAATGTAATATGGGGTGTGATGGTGTGAATACAAAATGTAATTTTACGCTAGATTTTTTTGGCAGTCTAAGTAAATATCTTTTTTACAGAGAAAGTTTTTAGAGTTCCGCACTCAATGTGATCAGGCTGTTCGACCTACAGTCCGTTTATCTGCTGTCCACCCGCGCGAATGCCAAATTAATTTTGTTTATTTAGAGAGATATGAGTATGCGTCTGAAAGACAGGCCGTATACTTTTCCAAAACTAGGATCGATAGAATTTTAGAGGGCAATTTCTGTCTCTTCAAAACTATCCAACCAATTTTAATGAAAGGCGTCTTTGATGTGATGACGTGAGTCTACAGGGACTCACATGTTTTTTTATACTTTAAGGCCTTCAGTTAGTATTTCCAGGTTTAATGATTTAAGACACTTTTGACAATTTTTTCAAATTAATGGATTTTTATATATTTAAAGCGTTTTCCTAATCGTTTCAGGAAGAACGATTAAATTTTGAAAAATTGGACAGTGATACGGAATGGAATCATATATGCACGAATGCGACTTGCACGTTGACGAATTTATTAAACACAGTAAAAGGTATTCTTTATTTAATTTTACTCTTATATGTAATTAATTAAAAATTAATGCTATTAAAAAAATAAATTTAAAATTATTATCGCTACCAAATGCCCTAAATTTTCTCTTTGTTCGAGTTAGTTGTTTGAGCTAAAACCAATTTTTTAAATACTATTTCACCCCACCTCGTATTAAGGTGGCATATATTTGCTGTCACAACAACAGTACAAGGATACATTATAATATTACTTTTTTTTTGCGAGCAAATAAAAAGAACACAAAATCATTGCACGTCACTGATCAAAATATTTGAAATATGTATGTAGAAGAAAAACTTTTTTTGTAAAACTTCATACAACATTTACATCACACACATTGACGTGGTTAACAAATACTCGTATTTAATAAGAAAAAAAATCACTGACTAACGAGTGGCTTGTTATCAGTCACTCTCTATCACACACACTTTTATTGGTCATTATAGTTGCTGCAGAGGAAAGAAAAACTGTTTCTTGTTGGCAATTTTCTTTTTTCTTCTCTCTTTTCTTCTCCTTCGTTTTGTTAATACTATGATGTAAGCAAACAAATAAGTGAAATAACAGCAAAGCACTTAATTCTCCTTCCAATATTCAACATTTCTTGAATCATTTCTTTCGCATTAATTAATTTTTTTCTTTCGGTCAAACTTGTCAGCTGTTTTTTTACTTTTGCTGTTGCAATTCTTTCTTTGCATTATTTTAAATTATGTCAAAGTCTTTTGTTGTTTCTTCTATTCTCATTTTTTGTTACCTTTATTTTCTTTACTTTTTGGCCATGGTTTTATGCAATCTCACCATTACTAGACTCTATGGACACTTTTTATTTTTGTTGCGTTATGTTTGATGTTTCGCTTTATCAGTGTTAAATGGGTTTGCAGGTCATATTTTTGTAACATTTCATTTGGTGATTAGTTCAATATTTATTTAGCTTTCCGCACACTCGTGGGTCAAATTAAAATTCATTTAAAAGGCAATTTCAACTATATAATACAAAATTTAAGTTTTGTGCTAGCATCCCTTGAAATATTAGCGTACGGTGGTAGTAATAAGTCTATATCGTTGGTCACAAGTAGAAAGGCCCTAACTTAAATAATTTTATCTTTACAAGAGAAGGCAAAAACATAATATGTACACACAAAAAAGTAATATGAATAATTTTGTAATATCAAATAAAAATTAATTAAATTTTCATCTATAAACAATTTGATAATATCAATTAAGTTTTTCCACTCAAATTAGTTAAATTAAAAATTTAACTGAATCAATTAAATTTTTAATTGAAAAAAAAACATTAATTGGTGAATATATTTTTCTGTGTAGAAACAGTACAACTGCTTGTACAAATTTCTTTGTAGAACTGCTTTTAAAATCGTGATTTTCTAACTATTGCAATAAATTTTTGTTGTATTTATGTGAAATGTATTGGAATCACTGAAAAACTCAATTTCGTAAAAATACGAGTTAGGGCCCTCCTACTGGAGACCATCGATATGTATCTTGCAAATTGTTAGCCGGATATTGTACAAAGAAGTTGCATAAGATAATATGATCTTTCAGAAAATTTCACTTTTTAGCCAAATTGTCACACTGTGTGGTTGAAGCACCGATCGAAAACCGACTCATTTGAAAAAGAAAGCAATCCTTAGCTTGTGTTAAAATACGATTTAATATGACACTTTCGTTTTTAACTTATAAACACTGTATAAGTTTCAATATAGTACAGAAAAAAATATTTGTTAACGTTGCACAATGGGGCAAAAACAATAGCAATATGTATGTGTTCTATTATCGTTTTTTTTTAACAAACTAAACCCCACAGAGCGATTAGCTTGTCTGCGAAAAACATCCAAGGTCTATGGCGGGAATCGAGCAGTAGAACCAAACTGTTAAAGATAAAACTGAAGTACAAAAAACTAAAGTAGGAAGAAATGCAAGAAGGACAAAAGTATAGTCAAACAAAATTTAATAAAAGAAGAAGATTTAAACTAAAGAGCAAAATGAAGGTAAAAGAGAAGCAAAATTTGAAGTAGAACAAAACTTAAATGAAACAGAATTCCTGCAGACCTAAACTGAACAAAAAAACTTATATTGTGCAAAACTTAAGAACTACAAAACTAAAAAAGTATAGAATTTAACAAAAAACTGAAGTAGAACAAACCTGAAATAGTACAAAACTGAATTAGAACAAAAATTAAGTGGAAAAATAGAAAACTAACTGGAGTGACACAAAATTAGAGCAGAATTAAACTAAATAAGAGCAAATTGAAAAAAGCAGCAAAACGAGAGAAGAACAAAATTGAAAGAGTGCATTTATGAAATAGAACAAAAATTAAGCACAACACCAGTAATGTAGACCAGGAACAGTACTGGAACACAATTGAAGCAGTAAGAAACTGAGGTAAAATAAAACTGCAAGTATGACAAATTTAAAGTCGAAGAGAAAGGATGTAAACAAGGCTAAAGTATAACAAAACTGAAAAAATATGAGTAACTGAAAAACGTATTATCTCACGACATAACGAGGTTAAATACCTGCCGCTAAATATTTATAAACAATTTTGGTACACGCAAACTATTTTTCCAGGGGAGTTGCTGTGGCAATTTTACGGATAAATGATGATGATGAAATAAATTAATATATCATTCAAAAAAATTTATCGTGTTTTGTTGCAAAAAAAAATCTAATATTAAATAATCGTATATAAAGAATGGAAAAAGGTATAGAACTGGGTACAGGCATCAAGAGTAATTTTTAACCTGAAGTTGGCTGCGAGTTCATATTTTACTTTTTGTGCAAGAAGAAAGTTGCCAAATAAAATTTTGAATTTCCAAATTTAAAAAAATCTTAATTCAATATTTTTTGTATAAATGTGGTATAATAATTTCTAATTGGAATAAAACTTTTGAGATTTTTTTTAGCAAAGCAAAAAATTTTCAAATCCTGGATCTTCTCTTTCGTCGAATTATTTCTCTAATTGTAATAAATGTCAGATATAATAAAAAAGTTAAACTGAGTAATTAATACATAACATTATATGTACATTTATTAAAATTACTTTCACAACAACATATAATTTTTTATAAGCTTTTAAGCTAAGAAGGTAAATTTTATTCTATATTTTTTTTTTTTAAATAATGCTAAAATCCAAAAATGCAGCTTCTGTAAATGAGCAAACACTCCACATTAACACTTCAAACAATCTTATGAAAGATTACCCATGAATCAATATCTAAAACTCATAATCTTATCACACTTAAAAATACTCGCTCATATTTGTACAAATACTAAAGAAAAGAAAAGAACTATTGACTCTGTACAGATTGCCACCAAAAACGACAACAATAGGTCCTCCTCTTAAACCTTAAAACAATAGAAATGAAAGAATGAACTTCCACTAAATCACTAAAGAGAAATAAAAGAGCATACACACACATACACACACACACAATTTATGCAAATACCGCTGGGTATCGACATTTGAAACACTTTCGAACAAAAGGATTTTTATTGTGACAAATTTTTAGCTGCAAACTGCTAATTCTAGTTGTTTATATATCTGCTGTAATTTTCGTTGTTGTTTTTTGTTGCTGTAACTTGTGCAAAATAATTATGAATAGATATTTAGTTAGAGATACAATTTTTAATGCGGTTGTAAAAAAAAGAAGACAAAAGCCACAATTCTGCATTAAAAAACTATAAGCATAGAAAAATAAAAATGCGACATTTTGGGTATTGAGTGCAGAAACCAAACGATGAGGAAAAAAAGCCTCGCCTTACAACCAAAATAATTGATTAGCGATACGTGGTGAACAACTCAGTTGTTTACAAAGAAAGAGCGGCACAATTGTGATATACGAGTTTGTATCTGATTCAGCAGAAGATTACGAAAATTTTGAGTGAAAAAAAATTGAAGTAACACACTCAGAAAAAATTTTCCTAATAATTTATTTAAGTGAAACAAATTGAATACATTAATACAGAAACGTCCTGTTTTTAATTCGAATATTTATATTTTGTAAAATTGCGATATTTTCTCAATATGCAAGTATTAATTCTGTTAAAAAATTCTGTTAAAATTGTGTAAGATTTTATTTCTTCTGATATGAAAATTGTGCTTGCTTTTATGGTTAAGCATTGTCTATATGAATTTTTTTTCCCGCTTATGGAACTTGTCAGTAGACCTTTGGCTTCCTTTTGGTAGTTAAGTTTTCTGATCGTAACTTATTTAATTTTTTCCCAAAATTATTTAGTTCAGTTGGGACTTATTTCATGGTACCAAATTCCACAGGCAAAAACTATTTGTCGTTGATGCTTGATAAAAGAAACCGAAGGATTGCCAAAAAAATCTTCCGGCTTTTTATGTTAGTGATATTTTATTATATATTTTGTATTGTTTAAAAATATTTACTTTTTTCTTAAAAAAATTATATATTTTCTCTGACTGTATAGCATGCACAACAAACGTTTGCATAAATATTATTATTAAAAAATAAACAAAAAAATTAAAACAATATAAGCATAATAATAAAAACCTACTTAAAATGCAAAAAAAAAAATTAGGAAAAAAAATTGTGTATTACATTACTACAAATGCAAAATTAAAATACAATTTTTGGCTTGCTAACATTTCTTTGTAAAAGTGTGTTTTCTGCTGGCTTAAGCAGAAACAAGTAATAAAACAAATAAAATATAAATAAAAAAAAATTAAAACAATAAAGCGCCATCCATCAACATTTATGCTGATATCAACACTTTTTATTTACTATATAATCGCTCTATTTGTTAGTATTCAGTATTCATTCATTCATTCAGTATTCACATCACAAGTTCTTTAATGATTTTAAACAAAATATTCAATATGAAACTGTTGGCTATTTTTGCATTATACATTTGCTTGGCTGCTGCTGTTTTATGTTCGGATGGTGGAAAACTTCGATCAGCTGCTGGGGAGTCTGCAGCTACTGCTCGGTTTCATGGTTCTAATACTGCGCATATCGTATCAGCTTTACCCTGTCCCAACAACTATTTATTTAGCTGCCAGCCCAGTCTTCAGCCAGTAGCATGCTCCCATCCTTTCGGCAGTCCTGGTAGTGCTGCAGCCTATTCAGAAAATTACCCAGTCTACACTTTGCCTCAATACATTAATGAATATCAGACTTCTTAAATTCAATTAAGAAACGAAATACAATTAAAGGAGTTTCAAAAGGTTTAAAAAAAATTTTTTGCAAATAAAAATTGTTTAAATGTGAAATAAAAAAATAAAAAAAATTTATGTGTTGTGATTTAAAAAAAAAATCATTACAGGGCTCTTAACAAATTTTAAGTATCGCTTTATAAGAAAAAATATCATAAATTCAGAATCTCAAGTGTTTTGCGGCAGATAATACAATCGAAGAACTTAGCGCTAGATCGGAAATCGATATAACAGGCAAAGTTTTCTAATCCATAAAGTTGTATAAATTGGTTAATGAAATTTGGTGGCCTAAATCAAGTGAAATTGAATACAGTGACTCGAAAGAACGAAAAACTCTTACAGCTTGAATTACATTAAACTTCCAGCTTGTTTTATTGGAATTTTTCGCTATACATAATGCCGAGCACGCACACACATCTGGCACACATGTGCCCATAAAAGCGTAACCACTAATTACTTATGAAAAACTGTTTGATTTAAACATTTATGTCTAGGCATAATTTAACTTTTAATGTCACATCACATAAAAGTTAATATCAAAATGAGTAACTTTTTCTAAATGAATATATTGCCCACGTTTTATAAGTGTCCTGAATACGATCAAAAAACCCGTCACTCAGTGCGTATGTTGGTCACTTTAAAGGAGACGTACAAATAAACACATCAATCACCATTTGTACTTTGACTTAGTAGCTCTCGTATAAAAGCATGTTTGTCCCCGCATTTGTCTATCTTAAAAAATAATCATAAAAAAATTAAAATTGTTTGCCAATCAGAATTAAACACGACCAAATAATCCGGCATCAAATGCAAAAATAAAAGTTTTTCATTGTCATCCACCATTACCAACACCAATTTTGAACCATCACTTTAGTGGCGTTCTTCGGTTGTTATACGATCAATATTCGTAAATGTCAAAGCTTTCACTAAATAAATGATCCTTCACATGACAGATATTAAGCAACTGCAACCACTTAATGGAATTCGTGTAGTTATTGAGGACACACAGCATGAAATGTACGACGTGGTAATATAGTTAAGTTAGTCAAGGTTTTGGTAACTTCTGATATTAAAGTTGATTTTACGACTTAAGTGTGTTCTGAGACTTATAACAGAATTTCATGACAAAAATTTTTGCCGGATATTTCAACTACATAAATCCCTGTTTTGTGGGTGATTTTTCTTTTTTTTTCAAACAAATTTAAAAACAGACCCGCTTCCAGAAGAGTTAGGAGGTCAATGTATGTATACCAACAAAATGTTGCTTGTAATGCTCTGAAAAAATGTTCTGAAGATACCATATGCCAAACGATTTTCTAAATTTGTTTACTACACAATAGGAGTTTCAGAGTCAAAATTATTGGCGGCACCGAAGCAGTAGTTTTTTGACCAGCGGCGACACACCGAGAAGGTTTTCGGTGGTTCAAATAAGCATATGAAAATTTAAGGTAAAAATTTAAAATTGAAAGTAAAAATCGATTTTCCTAATTTTTTTCTCCAAAATTTTACAAAATACTAACTTTTTGAGCAATAAAATTTCTTGCAGCCGATGCAATCGGCGGCGACGGGAGTCAATTTAGATTATTTTCGCCATGATGTCTATGCGGATGTACACATATATGTATGTTTGTAGGGATGTGTATGTGTGTGTATGTATGTGGACTTTTCATAAATTAAGAACAGGTTAACGGATCGCCAGCAAATTTGCCGCATTTGAAAGATGTTGAGCTTACTTAGATGTCGATTTTCCTCGGTAGATTTCGAGAATTTTCACCAAATTTTACATTACTGAGCCGATGAAGTTCAAAATCTAATCAGCTCTTAACCTTAAAAAATACACGTGGATATCTGTCAATTTAACAAAAATGTGGTGATTTTTTCGAGAGTCATCGTTGAGGAAAAATTCTGAAAACATCGTTTTTTTTCTAATAACTTCAGAATTTTTCGTCAAATCGATGTTAGATATCCACTGATTTTTATACACTTGAAATGTCTATCAGATAGCGCGAATTTTACCGAAATCTGTAACTCAAGGATGACCTATAAAGTCAACACATTTTCGTATTTTTTTATATACAACAACAAAACAACACAAACAGAAATATGTAGTTTTTAATTTTATTTTATTAAACTCAAAAAGGTTTATAAATATTAATAAGCGTAAACAGGATAATTGTGAGTGTGAGCACCGTCATTCCCAAAACCGGCATTTGGGGGTATAACACAAGCTCCTTGATTTTTATCGGGGCAACAGCCGAACAGACACTCCGACTGATAAGGTGAGCCAAGGAGAGGATGACGGAGATAACCAGAGCCATGTACTTCAGCATAAAGTTTAGCTAGTTGTTCATCATGAGTTTGAAAAGCATTTCCCGTTTTTACAGCTAACAAAAGGAAACTTGCAACAATTATTAAGGCAAATGATTTCATTTTGAAACACGAGTGCTTAAAGCAACTGTTAAATTTAAACTAAATTATGAGTTTTTACCAAAAGAAATTACTAATAATTAAAAGCTGGCAAAGTGCTAAACACTTTCAACTTGTCAGCATTTTGAATTTGTTAAACAATATGCTTGAAATAAATCTGGGTTAAGTTTACTAAGAAAGTGGGTTAAGGTTTTCTAAATCGCAAAAAGTAAAAAAATTTATTTAAACAAAAAGTAAGTAAGAAATAAATAGTTAAATAAATAGTGTTCAGCATTTATAAAATGTTTTTTCTATAAACTTTTAGAATTTGAGAAGTTTTACACAGAAATTGTGCTACTTCTTTACATTATATGGTACAAATAATGATTATTATTTGATTTGAGCTCTTGCTAAAAATCCTAAAATTTCATAAGACAAGATTTTTCTGCTATACTGTCAGTTAGTGCGCGAAATTTTGAGCTTTCAAGCTCGAACTTACATTTCCGGAAATTTAATCAAATTTACAAACTGATGGCTTGCGGAGTTTTTTTCTTTTACTTGTATTTCGAAAAAAAAATACAGCAAAATATTTATTACATTTCATATCTATTAAATTGTATTAGCCTGCATACATACCGATGGCTTAGTATAAGAAAAGCGTAACTCAAATTTTCGATATTTTATAGGAGAAGGAAAAAACTGAATAGATACTAAAGCATTTAAACGCAAAAATAATTTTTTAAATGGCCGTAAGTACTTTATTTTAAAATTTTATTACTTATTACTTATTTCTTCAAATGTAGTCACACTTTGGCTACCTGAAAACGTTAAAAACGCAATTTTTTATATTAAGCCATCGCTACATACATGCATACATATTATGTATGTATACATATCAATCATATATTTCATAACACTTTTCCAACAACACAGCTCAGGTGTAATTTGCATACAATATGTAATTCTTCTAATATTTCAATTCCTCATTAATTGCCAACCATCAGACATACAAACTACCCAAACAAAAGTAAAAAAAAAAAAATTCGCATTCATAAATAATTTAACAAGTTATTTTTCAAAAAACCTTCTAAAATAGTAATAATAAATAATTACAAAAATTTCCAATTTAATGCATCAGCATTTTTAATGCCTTTAAAGATACAAGATCACCATGGAGAAGTGCGATTATTTTATTAAATACGGTAGAAAGAAGCAACCCAAACAAGCCACATTTATCAGCAATAATTCATAATTTTATTTATTGGCCAAAGACCATGCAAAATAATTAATAAATAAAGAACACCAACAAACTCCAAACACACACACTCACACACACACAGAGACCAATTTTTCGCTAATTTGTCTAAATTTTACAACAACAGCAACAAAAAGAAACTATAAATATTCAGAAAAAATCATAATTATAATAATAATAATAAAAGCAACAATAACGATGTTGTCTACGTATAAAACTATTAATTATTATTAAAATACAAGCTTCATTTCAACAAAATTCATATTCCATGAAGTTAGTTTGGAGTAAATATGAAATTTTAAAAACTGCTAAATGCCTGAACATTAAAATACGAGTATTGAAATTGCGCTGTGAAATGCATGCGCTTAGAAAAACATATGGATGGAGGAATTGTTTAAAACAAAAACTAAAATTTTGCTGACCACTATATATTATAATTTTATAGCAGCTAAAAGATTATTAACAAAATTAAAGTTTAATGAACTTTAGCAGAGTTCCCCAAACGGTTGCCAAAAAAAATAAAAAAATTGGTGAGCAAATTTAGCAGACAAATATTTAAGTGCAAATTTTTTATTTAATATTCAAAGGTTTTTTTTTGACGATAATAATTATCAGAATTGTGAAAATTGTAATCGATGGTATTTTAAATTTTTAATAAAATAAAAAAAGAGAGGAGTCTTAAGAGACCCGATTAGAGCTATGCTGCTTAGCTATATAACACAAAATTCATGTTTTAAATAAAAAATGCAATAAAATTATTTTTATTTTTAAGATTGTTTATTTATTTTATTATTATTTATAAAATAAAATATATTCGCCGCAAATATTTGCATGTGTGGACATTTTGCATATGTAAGCGCAGACTTAGCACCCTTGTTTTTTTTTAAGTTCTTACTAGTAAGTCATCTGGCTAATCCTTCTTTACGAACAGAGAAAAATGGAGAAAACTTAAACTAAAAAATGTAAATAAAGATATCAAAACAAAATTAAATTTATGATTGTAATGGTGTTGATTATTTTTGTTATAAAAATCACGTCCTAGCTTCTGTATGTAACATAAATAGCAAAGTTCTAATTAAGTAAAATATGTATTGTAATTTTTTCTTAGATAAAAGATGATGTAGCTGCGTTCACTTTTGGAGCCCCTTCTTAAATCCAAGCGATAATTAATTAAATCGAAATAATACGAAAAAACTTGTAACTATTTCCCTGTACCGGTCACGGTGGACAGTAACATTCTCCCAGTCGGTTTTGAAGACACAAGGTTCCATGGTTTTTGGACATAAACTTGCGGATTTTCTTTATTATTTCAAATGCGAAAATTAAGATGCGAGTGATTTACGAGTCCAATCAATATGAAGTTGATAAAAAAAATGAGCTCATCGCTCAACAAAATTTTGTGTGGAAAATCAAGTTTTACCAACAGAACCATTACATTGATAGAAAATTTCAAAAATTTTCAAGCGTTGCTCTCGTGTAAGCAACCATCAGCTGTTAAATCAGTTGTCAAATAAAGCAAAAGTGTGATCCTGGAAAGACAAAAGACAAACAAATTAATCAGACTTTATATTAACCTAGAAAAAAACTTTTGGAATCTCTGAACAAATCAGTATATTACGCTGTTTTTTTTATTATTCTTATTCGACAGTATGTAATATATTGGTAATAACTTTGGTAATGATTGTACTTCATGTTCAACTTTTTTGGGTTTTTTTTGTGTATCCAGCTAGTAAGTTTTTTTTTAATTTGCTTTGGAAATGCCAGAACAATAATGTGTTTTTGCACCTCATCATAAATACTATAATCAATCATTTTGCATATTAGTTTTGTATTTTCCCATATTTTTATTCTTCAAACCACACGCAATTGATGAGGATGAAGTAAATCTGTATGAAAGCAACTGCTTTGTATGTATTATTATGTTAGTAGTTACACATCAGAGAGCTTAAAATATCAGTAGAAGCGTGTTACTGGGAGCCTGTTTACACACATTATATATAGGGGTCATTTAATTCTGCCCTTCGCCGCAGGTGGTAAGTGAATAGTTTTGTCATTTCTTTTATGATTTCTACGATCTTTATTTCAATGTGTAGGCATATATACAACAAAAGTCATACACACAAAAAATTAATAGGAATAATTTTGTAATATCAATTAAAATATTTGTAATATCGGTTAAAAAATTAATTGAAATTTCACCTGTAAACAATTTGATAATATCAATTACGTTCTTCCACTCAAATTAATTCATACAATTAAAAATTTAATGGAATCAATTAAATTATTAATTGAAGACATTAATTGGTTAATACTTTTTTCTATGTACGTAAATATAACCAATTTTGACTATTGCAATTTCAGCAGTCAGCGGAATCAGCTAAACTAACCAATGAGAAGCAGTTAAGTAATTGTTTTTTAAATTTATAGTTAAAATGAACCAATTTCGTGCCTCAAAGTTGTAACAGTCGAAGAGAATATTTCAAATAACGACGTATATTTGCTAAATTGGCCTTGGAGCAGTTAAAACTGATGCTGATTTTCATGAAAATAACAACTTCATCGAAGCGGCCCAATACTGGGCACTTCAACAAATAATTTGTTCGAATTTGGGACGATACCAATCCATATGATATCAAAAAGCATCCTGAAAAAATTCTTATTTGGTGTGGATCATTACTTACCAAATTCGCTTGACCAAAACTGAGTGATAGGGTCACCAATGACATGTGGTTTAAACAGAACGGTGTTACGTATCATACAGCTCATTCTATCATCTCACATGTAGGTGATGTGAACTTTCCACAGAGTCATGGAAAATTGAACATTGTGAACGCGGGCCATCCAGCAAAGCTTTAGCGTCAGGCATTCCAAACATAATGAATCGATAGGCCTTTCAAACATATAAAAATCGTCGATAACGTCTCACGAACACTTTCTTTTATTCAAATCTAAGGATATAAAGCGCTGAATGAAAGACTCTTGAATATCAAAACTCACCTTAACCCCAGTACAGCCTGCACCTGGATTCCGTAACTTTTATTACTAAAATCGATTCGCTTTAATAAACATAATGAAAATTTATAGATTTTGTTATTCAGTAGCATATTAAACGATGTTCTCTGCCGGTTGAAATAAAAAAGTAAAATAACAAGCTCAAATGCATTAAAATTTTCTTTATTTCTTCTTTGTGCTTTTTGGTTATTTTGTCATTTTGTGTGCAGGTGTGCCATATGATAAACAATCAAATGGCGAGTGAAACACAGATGTACACTATCGTTAAAAAAGAAACTACAGAATCACGTTATCGTTACCGACACCGAATAAATATGTAGATCAATAGATAGTTCGATTGTAGGTTCACAAAAAGTTTGTGAATCCATTTACTGATCCAAGATGTCGAAAGAAAATGTCAGTGCGACACTTTGTGTAGCGAACAACAAGCAGCACATTTTCTCATATTCTTTGTGGTTTTTAATATATATAATATATATATATATATATATATATATATATAATATAATATATATAATAATTTTTGCCCAGCTGAAGTTGTTGTTATAAGCCTTTTGACACGTTTTTCCTTAAAACACCTAAAAAAGTTTCAGCCATATTAATAAAAAAAAGTTGATTGAGGTTTAAAAAGCATATTAGTTAAAAAACATTTTAAGGCTAAAAAAGGTTTTTTAAAAAGTGTTATTCATCATCAGTATTTTTACTAAAAATCAATTAACTTGCTTATTTTTAAATATCGTGGCATTACTGTATTATCTATTTGTCATTGGCATCATAGTTCTGCAAACCAACGATTATTACGGCCTGTCCCACGATGTCACTAGAAATCATTCGATCGAATACTTATATTGAAAACAATAATGACATCGTGGGACAGGCCTTTAATTCACAAAGTACTCGTATTGTGTTTTTTGTCCATTTTCGGAAAAATTTTGTTTTTATAAAATAAAAAATGTGTTCCAACTCGTATTTAATAAAAATAAATAAAAAGAATTCATAGCGAATCGTTATTAAAAGTGCTTTTATATGATTTTTTTTATTGAAGATTAAGAGTCCATTTGATATTTCGACAATAGTTTCTACAAAAAAATTAAATATTTTTTCTAAATAACACTGACGCATATGTAAATACATAAGTACATGCATACATACATACAGGCAAAGTTAAAAATGTAAAACACGAAACAAAATTACAACAACGTCATCTTAAAATTGGTTTAAATATGGGTGCAGTCAATTTTAAAATTTTCTGATTTACACAAGCTTTAAAAAACGGTTTCTAAGCTAAAATTCTATTATGCATACAATTTTAGCGAATATTGCTCAAACAACATTTTAAATGCTGTTTAAATTTTTATGAATACGACTCTTAAAATTTAAAATTTATTTTGTTATTCAACACCTTTAGGGAGCTTACTTTTCGAAAACCAAAATTAAATAATAATAAATCAAAGATGAAATACTCTTATAGGCTGATCTTGTTTTCTCCGCATAAAATAGAAAATCTATTTACTGAAAAACAGACAATAAATACAACAGTATTGTATCTCATTTGATAAATTTTGTTGTTATTTACAGCCAATTAAAAGTTGCTTGATCATAATCTTGTTGTTGTTGTTGTAGTTATTACAATACATGAACATGATTAAAGAAATAATGATCATTATCTTTACAATACAAATTTGTAGTCGTTTAATTATTATTCCTTTACTCCCATATCAAAAAAAGGGCATAAGTCTAATTTTAAGTTTTTTCACCAGAGCACTTTAAGGTTTTAAGTACATAATTTCTTCCATTCATTATTATTTCTCTTGTTTTATAAGTGTTGCTTTCTTTGATAAGCCGGGTGGAAATTCAAGTTAAGTCATTATTACAAATAAAACAGCATATTGGAATAAAGTAAGCAAAACAGAAAGGGTATTTCATTAAGCGCTTCTTATCTTGTAATTTATATAAAACAAAGTGTGTGCGCGGTAAAATCGAGTTTTTTAATCGTTTGAATGGCTTATTGATTAGAGTTATCAATTATTCGACATTTTTGAGAAACTGGTTTTCAAAATAGTTGAAATATTTTAAAATTCAGCAAAAACGGAACAATTGGTCAACCGGTTTTTTTAGTGAGAAAATTATTTAAAAAAATTTTTGATTTTAAATTTGCTTTATTTAAAGAATAGAGTAACAGTTCATGTAAATACTATAAAATAATATAAAAATTAAAGGTAAAACATAAAAAATAACTTCTTGTACATATGATTAGTACAAATCGCACAATAAATCTTAAGGTCACAAAAAAAAACTGTTGATAATGTAATGTTTCTCTGACTAACCAAACTTTTACTCTGAAAAAAAATACATGCGAAAGTCAAGAGAAAACATTCGTCTAAATTTTAATATAATAAAAGCTAATCGAAAAATATTCGACTGAGCCGGTTTGTTATTAAAAAAACGAACTTTTCAACATTAAAAAAATTAACATTTTGATAAAACCTAAAACCGCATTTTAAAGAAACCGGTTTTAAAAGCGGTTGAAAAATCGATTGAAAAACCAGTTGAAAAACTGAGACGATCATTCTACTATTGATGCTATTATGTATGGAATTTAGCTATGAGAAAATGCCATCCACGGCTTCTCTGAGTGAGCATTTATTCGAAATTTAAATTTTACAAATATCAAGCTGAATTTGACCGGGTTATGCTGGCTTTGAGGGCCGCTGTGCTTTGTGGCTTACTTTCATATTTATGCGACTTAAGAAAAAGTTAAGAAAGATCAAAAAGCTTAATCTCAGTGGCCATTTAACATTGCTTCCTTGAGATGGCTAGTCCCTTAACTCGATCTTGCAGACTGCAGTCGTATGTGGCATTTGCAGGTAAGGGTCTAATCTGTAATTGATTGTTGTCCATATTATCCAATTCTGACCGAAAAAATTTGATAACCATCGTCTTATAGTTTTTGTCGTTGATGGTGAAGGCCTGCCCAATATTTTGCTCAAAGCAACATGTTGCAATGACGCTGTCAACCCAAACCGTAACTTTTTCAGCATGCATTTTTCGCTTTTTGATCTCATGTGGATTAGTATCGGCCCTATTCATCCGGAAATGGGTATTATAAATGAAGATGATTCTTACATATATATTATGGCCAGTTTCCAACTGCTCCAGGGCTCATTTAGCGAACACTCGTGACGTTTTCTTTGATGGTCTACCCTTAACTCTTGAGTCAGCTTAATTTTGTATGAGCGCAGGCTTAACGATTCAAAAGTTGCCAAGTTGTGTTGTGTATTTTGTGGCAGCGACGCGAAATCAACTTCCCCTAAGCACTCTCACGGGCAGCGGCTATGTTTTCGGCAGATCTCGTGTTTCGTCGACTTATAGGTATTGGCTTATTGTTTATTGAGTCAATGGACTCTAATTTATAATTATACTTTGCAAATAGTCTTGTCGGGGGTGCGATTATCAACACCGTAAAATGTGCGAAGCGCGGAGAACGTTACCGCAACAGAACTTCCATTTTGGTAAGATAATTTTATCATTTGCACGTGTTAATTAGCGCTATATCTGCTTATCACGATATGGTCAATTTGACAGAAAAATCTTCAACAATATGGCCACTATTAGCTGCCAAACTTAAAAGTATCTATTTAGCTTGCCAAAAAATCATTTTGATTTTGTCAAGACTTTTTCTAAATTGAGAAATCTTAATAGTATCATTATCAAAATATCAGTTAGCCTAAGTCGACTTAAACATTTCTTGCCACAGATTTGATAACATTTAAAAATCATTTGTTAACGTCATTTCATGTCGTTTGCTTTTAAATGTTGGCTTTTGCGTTCATCAGACGATATTGCGTGTGCAGATATTCGCATTTTTACAACAACAAAAAGAAGAACTACTCGTATTCATATTTTGTGTCTTTCAGATACAGGTTTTTTACTCAATACAAATAAATTATTAGTTTAGATTTCGCTTGGTGTTCGAAAACTTTCAGTGCGGTTTTGTCTTTATTTTATAATTGTTTATAAAATTCAGTTAATTATAAAATAAGTTTATGGTATAATTTCACTATTTATTTAAAGTTTGTTTTTTTATTATACTCATGTGTTTAGTTTTGATTGGATATTGAACATGTGCTGTTGAGCAGAAATATTCCATTAAGATCAACAATACGCGTGTTTAAAAATTTGATGATTTTATTTTACTCTTTTTTTTTTTTGGAAACACAATAGTTAGTTTTGTCTTTGTTATTTTAATAATAACCGGTTGAACTTGTGATCAGTTAGCTAGTTGTACATTAAAACAGTTTATAAAAATGAACAAATAAACAGAAAATAACCAAATGACAATTAAAAGTTTTAATACAAATTTTAATATGAGATTAGTTAAAGAAGAAGTGGGTTTATATTTAATGACAATATTTAAAATTATATGCTTTAGTAGATTTCAACTGAAATTTAATGCTTAATAGTTCAATGATAACATTGAAAACTTGATTTGAAATCAATCACAGCAACTGAATTTTTTTTAATGCATGCATGTAAAATCGAAAAATGTTTCCTTTGCATTTGAGACTGGTTCGGCTATAACACAAATCACTGTGAATTAAGCATGTGTTAAACTTTATTTAAGGCGGAAGCAACGCCCAAATTCGAAGACTTTGATGTTAATGATTTTATGCAATCTTCATAACAGTTAAAAAACTCTGTGCATTTGAAATTTATTTACAAGCATTTTATTGAATATTTAAATGCTTATGACGCCAGCTTTAATGCTTTATGAACCTAGTCGAAGATTTTTCGTTTTCAACAAAACCCACAGCCATTGTTCAGTGGGATATAAACAAAAATCTTTAAAATAAATGTAAGGTTTCTAAACGGCCAATTAGAATTTTAAAGAAGTTGAAATACATGGCTCTAGAAAAAGTTCAGTTGATCTTAAGTCACAAAATTGAATTTATGTTCTAAAATGGGATTCATCCACAAGTCCCCACACTTTGTGTACCAAAAAAAAAATACACGCTATGTTAAGTTTTATTTTACATTATTTTATTGTAATTTATTTTAGTTTTTATTTTTATTTTTATTTTATTTTATTTTATTTTATTTTATATTATTTAATTTTATTTTATTATTTATACGATGTATAATTCAATTAGCATGAAAAATAAATCATTATATTTCTATTATATTTTTTGCATAAAAAAAATTTGTTGTATGAAAAATGGACGATGTATAGTATATATAGTTCGTTTAATTATTAGCATGAAATATTTACGATGTATAGTCGATTATATTTTTTGCATGAAAAATTTTTGGTATGCAAAATGGACGATGATACTCCATTATATTTTTAGCATGAAAAATATTTTTGTATGAAAAATGGATGTATAGTTTACTTTATTTTTAGCATGAAATATTAACGATGTATAGTCCATTATATTTTTTTCATGAAAAATATTTTTGTATGAAAAATGGATGATGTATAGTCCATGATATTTTTTGCATGAAAAATTTTTTGTATGAAAAATGGACGATATATATTCCATATTTTTTGCATGCAAAATTTTTTGGTATAAAAAATGGACGATGTATAGCCCATGATATTTTTGCATGAAAAATTTTTTGTATGAAAAATGGACGATGAATAATCCATTATATTTTTTGCATAAAATATTTTTTTTGTATGAAAAATGGACGATGTACAGTCCACTATATTTTTTCCATGAAAAATATTTTTGCATGAAAAATGGACGATTTATAGTCCATGATATTTTTTGCATGGAAAATTTTTTGTATGAAAAATGGACGATGTATAGTCCATATTTTTGCATGAAAAATTTTTTGTATGAAAAATGGACGATGTATAGTCCATTATATTTTTTGAATAAAATATTTTTTTCTATGAAAAATGGACGATGTATAGTCCATGATATTTTTTGCATTAAAAAATTTTTTTTATGAAAAATGGACGATGATATTTTTTGCATGAACAATTTTTTGTATGAAAAATGGACGATGTATAGTCCATATTTTTTGCATGAAAAATTGTTTGGTATAAAAAATGGACGATGTATAGTCCATTATATTTTTTGCATGAAAAATATTTTTGTATGAAAAATGGGCGATGTATAGTCCATTATATTTTTTACATGAAAAATTTTTTGTATGAAAAATGGGCGATGTATAGTCCATTATATTTTTTGCATGAAAAATATTTTTGTATGAAAAATGGGCGATGTATAGTCCATTATATTTTTAGCATTAAAAATATTTTTGTATGAAAAATGGACGATTTATATAGTCCATTATATTTTTTGCATGAAAAGTTTTTTTTATGAAAAATCGGCGATGATATTTTTTGCATGAACAATTTTTTGCATGAAAAATGGACGATGTATAGTCCATATTTTTGCATGAAAAATTTTTTGTATGAAAAATGGACGATGTATAGTCCATATTTTTTGCATGAAAATTTTTTGTATGAAAAATGGACGATGTATAGTCCATATTTTTTGCATGAAAAATTTTTTGGTATAAAAAATGGACGATGTATAGTCCATGATATTTTTTGTATGAAAAATGGACGATGTATAGTCCATATTTTTTGCATGAAAAAGTTTTTGGTATGAAAAATGGACGATGATATTTTTTGCATGAACAATTTTTTGTATGAAAAATGGACGATGTATAAGTCCATATTTTTTGCATGGAAAATTTTTTGGTATAAAAAATTGACGATGTACAGTCCACTATATTTTTTGAATAAAATATTTGTTTCTATGAAAAATTGACGATGTATAGTCCATGATATTTTTTGCATTAAAAAATTTTTTGTATGAAAAATGAACGATGATATTTTTTGCATGAACAATTTTTTGTATGAAAAATGGACGATGTATAGTCCATATTTTTGCATGAAAAATTTTTTTTATGAAAAATGGACTATGTTATAGTCCATATTTTTTGCATGGAAAATTTTTTGGTATAAAAAATGGACGATGTATAGTCCATGATATTTTTTGTATAAAAAATGGACGATGTATAGTCCATATCTTTTGCATGAAAAAGTTTTTGGTATGAAAAATGGACGATGTATGGTCCATTATATTTTTTTCACGAAAAATATTTTTTTAAGAAAAATGAACGATGTATAGCCCATTATATTTTTCCCTAAAAAATATTTTTGTATGAAAAGTAGACGATGTATAGTCCATATTTTTTGCATGAAAATTTTTTGGTATAAAAAATGGACGATGTATAGTCCATGATATTTTTTGTATGAAAAAAATATTTTTTTCTATGAAAAATGGACGATGTATAGTCCATGATATTTTTTGCATTAAAAAATTTTTTGTATGAAAAATGGACGATGATATTTTTTCCATGAACAATTTTTTTTATGAAAAATGGACGATGTATAGTCCATTATATTTTTTGGATGAAAAATATTTTTGTGTGAAAAATGGACGATGTATAGTCCATGATATTTTTTGTATGAAAAAAATATTTTTTTCTATGAAAAATGGACGATGTATAGTCCATGATATTTTTTGCATTAAAAAATTTTTTGTATGAAAAATGGACGATGATATTTTTTCCATGAACAATTTTTTTTATGAAAAATGGACGATGTATAGTCCATTATATTTTTTGGATGAAAAATATTTTTGTGTGAAAAATGGACGATGTATAGTCCATTTTATTTTTTGCATGACAAATATTCTTGTATGAAAAATGGGCGATGTATAGTCCATTATATTTTTTGCATGAAAAATTTTTTGTATGAAAAATGGGCGATGTATAGTTCATTATATTTTTTGCATGAAAAATATTTTTGTATGAAAAATGGGCGATGTATAGTCCATTATATTTTTTGCATAAAATATTTTTTTCTATGAAAAATGGACGATGTATAGTCCATATTTTTTACATGAAAATTTTTTTGTATGAAAAATGGACGATGTATAGTCCATTATATTTTTTGCACAAAAAATATTTTTTTATGAAAAATGAATGATGTATAGCCCATTATATTTTTTGCATAAAATATTTTTTTCTATGAAAAATGGACGATGTATAGTCCACTATATTTTTTGCATAAAGAATTTTTTGTATGAAAAATAGACGATGTATGGTCCGTTATATTTTTTGCATGAAAAATTTTTTGGTATAAAAAATGGACGATGTATAGTCCATTATATTTTTTGCATGAAAAATATTTTTGTATGAAAAATGGGCGATGTATAGTCCATTATATTTTTTGCATGAAAAATTTTTTTGTGTGAAAAATGGACGATGTATAGTCCATTATATTTTTTGCATGAAAAATTTTTTTGTCTGAAAAATGGATGATATATAGTCCACTATATTTTTTCCATGAAAAATATTTTTGCATGAAAAATGGACGATGTATAGTCCAAGTTTTTGGTATGAAAAATGGACGATGTATGGTCCATTATATTTTTTTCACGAAAAATATTTTTTTATGAAAAATGAACGATGTATAGTCAACTATATTTTTTCCATGAAAAGTTTCTTGTATGAAAAATGGACGATGTATAGTCCATGATATTTTTTGCATGAAAAATTTTTTGTATGAAAAATGGACGATGATATTTTTTGCATGAAAAATATTTTTGTATGAAAAATGGACGATGTATGGTCCATATTTTTTGCATGAAAAATTTTTTGTATGAAAAATATACGATGTATAGTACATATTTTTAGCATGTAAATTTTTTGGATGAAAAATGGACGATGTATAGTCCATGATATTTTTTGTATGAAAAATTTTTTGTATGAAAAATGGACGATATGGTCCATATTTTTTGCATGAAAAATTTTTTGTATGAAAAATGGAAGAGTTATAGTCCATATTTTTTGCATGAAAAAGTTTTTGGTATGAAAAATGGACGATGTATGGTCCATTATATTTTTTTCACGAAAAATATTTTTTTATGAAAAATGTACGATGTATAGTCCATGATATTTTTTGCATGAAAAATTTTTTGTATGAAAAATGGACGATATATAGTCCATATTTTTTCCATAAAAAATTTTTTTCTATGAAAAATGGACGATGTATAGTCCATGATATTTTTTGCATTAAAAAATTTATCCATCCATTAAATCCATTAAATTTTTTGCATAAAAAATATTTTTGTATGAAAAATGTACGATGTATAGCCCATTATATTTTTTGCATGAAAAATTTTTGGGAATGAAAAATGGACGATGTATAGTCCCTGATATTTTTTGCATGAAAAATTTTTAGGTATGAAAAATGGAAGATGTATAGTCCCTATTTTTTGCATGAAAAAGTTTTTGGTATGAAAAATGGACGATGTATGGTCCATTATATTTTTCCCTGAAAAATATTTTTTTATGAAAAATGGACGATGTATAGTCCATTATATTTTTTGCATAAAATATTTTTTTCTATGAAAAATGGACGATGTATAGTCCATGATATTTTTTGCATTAAAAAATACATCCATCCATTAAATCCATTATATGTTTTGCATAAAAAATATTTTTGTATGAAAAATGTACGATGTATAGCCCATTATATTTTTTGCATGAAAATTTTTGGGTATGAAAAATGGACGATGTATAGTCCATGATATTTTTTGCATGAAAAATTTTTAGGTATGAAAAATGGAAGATGTATGGTCCATATTTTTTGCATGAAAAAGTTTTTGGTATGAAAAATGGACGATTATGGTCCATTATATTTTTTTCACGAAAAATATTTTTTTATGAAAAATGAACGATGTATAGTCCACTATATTTTTTGCATGAAAAATATTTTTGTATGAAAAATGGACGTTGTATAGTCCATGATATTTTTTGCATGAAAAATTTTTTGTATGAAAAATGGACGATGTATAGTCTATATTTTTTGCATGGAAAATTTTTTGTATGAAAAATGGACGATATGGTCCATATTTTTTGCATGAAAAATTTTTTTTATGAAAAATGGAAGAGTTATAGTCCATATTTTTTGCATGAAAAAGTTTTTGGTATGAAAAATGGACGATGTATGGTCCATTATATTTTTTTCACGAAAAATATTTTTTTATGAAAAATGTACGATGTATAGTCCATGATATTTTTTGCATGAAAAATTTTTAGTATGAAAAATGGACGATGTATAGTCTATATTTTTTGCATGGAAAATTTGTTGTATGAAAAATGGACGATGTATAGTCCATATTTTTTGCATGAAAAATTTTTTGTATGAAAAATATACGATGTATAGTCCATATTTTTTCCATGAAAAAGTTTTTGGTATGAAAAATGGACGATGTATGGTCCATTATATTTTTTTCACGAAAAATATTTTTTTATGAAAAATGTACGATGTATAGCCCATTATATTTTTTGCATGAAAATTTTTGGGTATGAAAAATGGACGATGTATAGTCCATGATATTTTTTGCATGAAACATTTTTAGGTATGAAAAATGGAAGATTTATGGTCCATATTTTTTGCATGAAAAAGTTTTTGGTATGAAAAATGGACGATGTATGGTCCATTATATTTTTTTCACGAAAAATATTTTTTTATGAAAAATGTACGATGTATAGTCCATGATATTTTTTGCATGAAAAATTTTTTGTATGAAAAATGGACGATGTATAGTCTATATTTTTTGCATGGAAAATTTTTTGTATGAAAAATGGACGATGTATGGTCCATATTTTTTGCATGAAAAATTTTTTGTATGAAAAATGGAAGAGTTATAGTCCATATTTTTTGCATGAAAAAGTTTTTGGTATGAAAAATGGACGATGTATGGTCCATTATATTTTTTTCACGAAAAATATTTTTTTATGAAAAATGTACGATGTATAGTCCATGATATTTTTTGCATGAAAAATTTTTAGTATGAAAAATGGACGATGTATAGTCTATATTTTTTGCATGGAAAATTTTTTGTATGAAAAATGGACGATGTATATAGTCCATATTTTTTGCATGAAAAATTTTTTGTATGAAAAATATACGATGTATAGTCCATATTTTTTGCATGAAAAAGTTTTTGGTATGAAAAATGGACGATGTATGGTCCATTATATTTTTTTCACAAAAAATATTTTTTTATGAAAAATGTACGATGTATAGTCCATGATATTTTTTGCATGAAAAATTTTTTGTATGAAAAATGGACGATGTATAGTCTATATTTTTTGCATGGAAAATTTTTTGTATGAAAAATGGACGATGTATAGTCCATATTTTTTGCATGAAAATTTTTTTGTATGAAAAATATACGATATTTTTAGCATGAAAATTTTTGTGTGAAAAATTGACGATGTATAGTCCATATTTTTTGCATGAAAAATTTTTGGTATAAAAAATGGTATGAAAAATGGAAGATGTATAGTCCATATTTTTTGCATGAAAAAGTTTTTGGTATGTAAAATGGACGATGTATAGTCCATGATATTTTTTGTATGAAAAATTTTTTGTATGAAAAATGGACGATGTATAGTCCATGATATTTTTTCCATAAAATATTTTTTTCTATGAAAAATGGACGATGTATAGTCCATGATATTTTTTGCATTAAAAAATTTATCCATCCATTAAATCCATTAAATTTTTTGCATAAAAAATATTTTTGTATGAAAAATGTGCAATGGATAGTCCATGATATTTTTTGCATGAAAAATTTTTAGGTATGAAAAATGGAAGATGTATAGTCCATATTTTTTGCATGAAAAAGTTTTTGGTATGACAAATGGACGATGTATGGTCCATTATATTTTTCCCTGAAAAATATTTTTTTATGAAAAATGGACGATGTATAGTCCATGATATTTTTTGCATGAAAAATTTTTTGTATGAAAGACGGACGATGATATTTTTTGAATGAAAAAATGTTTTGTATGAAAAATGGACGATGCAGAGTCCATATTTTTTGCATGAAAAATTTTTTGTATGAAAAATGGACGATGTATGGTCCATTATATTTTTTGCATAAAATATTTTTTTCTATGAAAAATGGACGATGTATAGTCCATATATTTTGCATAAAATATTTTTTTCTATGAAAAATGGACGATGTATAGTCCATATATTTTGCATGAAAAATTTTTTGTATAAAAAATGGACGATGTATAGTCCATATTTTTTGCATGAAAATTTTTTGTGTGAAAAATGGACGATGTATAGTCCATATTTTTTGCATGAAAAATTTTTGGTGTAAAAAATGGACGATGTATAGTCCATTATATTTTTTGCATAAAATATTTTTTTCTATGAAAAATGGACGATGTATAGTCCATGATATTTTTTGCATTAAAAAATTTTTTGTATAAAAAATGGACGGTGTATAGTCCATTAAATTTTTTGCATGTAAAATATTTTTGTATGAAAAATGTACGATGTATAGCCCATTATATTTTTTCCATGAAAAATTTTTGGGTATAAAAAATGGACGATGTAAAGTCCAAGATATTTTGTGCATGAAAATTTTTTTGTATGAAAAATGGACGATGTATAGTCCATGATATTTTTTGCATAAAAAATTTTTTGTATGAAAAATGGACGATGTATAGTACATATTTTTTGCATGAAAAATTTTTTGGTATAAAAAATGGACGATGTAAAGTCCATGATATTTTTTGCATGAAAAATTTTTTGTATGAAAAATGGACGATGTAATTAGTCCATTATATTCTTTGCATTAAAAATATTTTTGTATGAAAAATGGACGATGTATAGTCCATTATATTTTTTGCATGAAGAATTTTTGGGTATGAAAAATTGATGATGTATGGGCTATTATATTTTTTGCACGAAAAATATTTTTTTATGAAAAATGAATGATGTATAGCCCATTATATTTTTCCCTGAAAAATATTTTTGTATGAAAAATGGACGATGATATTTTTTGCATGAAAAATTTTTTGTATGAAAAATGGACGATGTATAGTCCATATTTTTTGCATGAAAAATTTTTTGGTATAAAAAATGGACGATGTATAGTCCATGATATTTTTTGCATGAAAAATTTTTTGTATGGAAAATGGACGATGTATGGTCCATTATATTTTTTGCATGAAAAATTTTTTGTATGAAAAATATACGATGTATAGTCTATATTTTTTGCATGGAAAATTTTTTGTATGAAAAATGGACGATGTATAGTCCATATTTTTTGCATGAAAAATTTTTTGGTATAAAAAATGGACGATGTAAAGTCCATGATATTTTTTGCATGAAAATTTTTTTGTATGAAAAATGGACGATGTATAGTCCATGATATTTTTTGCATGAAAAATTTTTTGTATGAAAAATGGACGATGTATAGTCCAAGATATTTTGTGCATGAAAATTTTTTTGTATGAAAAATGGACGATGTATAGTCCATGATATTTTTTGCATAAAAAATTTTTTGTATGAAAAATGGACGATGTATAGTCCATATTTTTTGCATGAAAAATTTTTTGGTATAAAAAATGGACGATGTAAAGTCCATGATATTTTTTGCATGAAAAATTTTTTGTATGAAAAATGGACGATGTATAAGTCCATTATATTCTTTGCATTAAAAATATTTTTGTATGAAAAATGGACGATGTATAGTCCATTATATTTTTTGCATGAAGAATTTTTGGGTATGAAAAATTGATGATGTATGGTCTATTATATTTTTTGCACGAAAAATATTTTTTTATGAAAAATGAATGATGTATAGCCCATTATATTTTTCCCTGAAAAATATTTTTGTATGAAAAATGGACGATGATATTTTTTGCATGAAAAATTTTTTGTATAAAAAATGGACGATGTATAGTCCATATTTTTTGCATGAAAAATTTTTTGGTATAAAAAATGGACGATGTATAGCCCATGATATTTTTTGCATGAAAACTTTTTTGTGTGAAAAATGGACGATGTATAGTCCATTATATTTTTTGCATAAAATATTTTTTCTATGAAAAATGGACGATGTATAGTCCACTATATTTTTTGCATAAAAAATTTTTTGGAAAAATGGACGATGTATAGTCCATTATATTTTTTGCATGAAGAATTTTTGGGTATGAAAAATTGATGATGTATGGTCTATTATATTTTTTGCACGAAAAATATTTTTTTATGAAAAATGAATGATGTATAGCCCATTATATTTTTCCCTGAAAAATATTTTTGTATGAAAAATGGACGATGATGTTTTTTGCATGAAAAATTTTTTGTATGAAAAATGGACGATGTATAGTCCATATTTTTTGCATGAAAAATTTTTTGGTATAAAAAATGGACGATGTATAGTCCATGATATTTTTTGCATGAAAAATTTTTTGTATGGAAAATGGACGATGTATGGTCCATTATATTTTTTGCATGAAAAATTTTTTGTATGAAAAATATACGATGTATAGTCTATATTTTTTGCATGGAAAATTTTTTGTATGAAAAATGGACGATGTATAGTCCATATTTTTTGCATGAAAAATTTTTTGGTATAAAAAATGGACGATGTAAAATCCATGATATTTTTTGCATGAAAATTTTTTTGTATGAAAAATGGACGATGTATAGTCCATGATATTTTTTGCATGAAAAATTTTTTGTATGAAAAATGGACGATGTATAGTCCAAGATATTTTGTGCATGAAAATTTTTTTGTATGAAAAATGGACGATGTATAGTCCATGATATTTTTTGCATAAAAAATTTTTTGTATGAAAAATGGACGATGTATAGTCCATATTTTTTGCATGAAAAATTTTTTGGTATAAAAAATGGACGATGTAAAGTCCATGATATTTTTTGCATGAAAAATTTTTTGTATGAAAAATGGACGATGTATATAGTCCATTATATTCTTTGCATTAAAAATATTTTTGTATGAAAAATGGACGATGTATAGTCCATTATATTTTTTGCATGAAGAATTTTTGGGTATGAAAAATTGATGATGTATGGTCTATTATATTTTTTTCACGAAAAATATTTTTTTATGAAAAATGAATGATGTATAGCCCATTATATTTTTCCCTGAAAAATATTTTTGTATGAAAAATGGACGATGATATTTTTTGCATGAAAAATTTTTTGTATAAAAAATGGACGATGTATAGTCCATATTTTTTGCATGAAAAATTTTTTGGTATAAAAAATGGACGATGTATAGCCCATGATATTTTTTGCATGAAAACTTTTTTGTGTGAAAAATGGACGATGTATAGTCCATTATATTTTTTGCATAAAATATTTTTTCTATGAAAAATGGACGATGTATAGTCCACTATATTTTTTGCATAAAAAATTTTTTGTATGAAAAATAGACGATGTATGGTCCATTATATTTTTTGCATGGAAAATTTTTTTGTATGAATAATGGATGATGTATATTCCATGATGTTTTTGCCATGAAAAATTTATTGTATGAAAAATGGACGATGTATAGTCCATATTTTTTGCATGCAAAATTTTTTGGTATGAAAAATGGACGATGTATAGTCCATGATATTTTTTGCATGAAAAATTTTTTGTATGAAAAATGGACGATGTATGATCCATTATATTTTTGGCATAAAATATTTTTTTCTATGAAAAATGGACGATGTATAGTCCATATTTTTTGCATGAAAATTTTTTTTGTGAAAAATGGACGATGTATAGTCCATATTTTTTCCATGAAAAATATTTTTGTATGAAAAATGGACGATGTATAGTCCATGATATTTTTTGCATGAAAAATTTTTGTATGAAAAATGGACGATGTATAGTCCATTATATTTTTTGCTAAAAATATTTTTTTCTATGAAAAATGGACGATGTATAGTCCATGATATTTTTTGCATTAAAAAATTCATCCATCCATTAAATCCATTAAATTTTTTGCATAAAAAATATTTTTGTATGAAAAATGTACGATGTATAGCCCATTATATTTTTTGCATGAAAAATTTTTGGGTATGAAAAATGGACGATGTATAGTCCATGATATTTTTTGCATGAAAAAGTTTTTGGTATGAAAAAGGGACGATATATGGTCTATTATATTTTTTTCACGAAAAATATTTTTTTATGAAAAATGAACGATGTATAGCCCATTATATTTTTCCCTGAAAAATATTTTTGTATGAAAAATGGACGATGTATAGTTCATGATATTTTTTGCATGAAAAATTTTTTGTATGAAAAACGGACGATGATATTTTTTGCATGAAAAATTTTTTGTATGAAAAATGGACGATGTATAGTCCATATTTTTTGCATAAAAAATTTTTTGTATGAAAAATGGACGATGTATAGTCCATTATATTTTTTGAATAAAATATTTTTTTCTATGAAAAATGGACGATGTATAGTCCATTATATTTTTTGCATGAAAAATTTTTGGGTATGAAAAATTTACGATGTATAGCCCATGATATTTTTTGCATGAAAAATTTTTTTTATGAAAAATGGACGATGTATGTTCCATTATATTTTTTGCATAAAATATTTTTTTCTATGAAAAATGGACGATGTATAGTCCATATTTTTTGCATGAAAATTTTTTGTGTGAAAAATGGACGATGTATAGTCCATATTTTTTGCATGAAAAATTTTTTGGTATAAAAAATGGACGATGTATAGTCCATGATATTTTTTGTATGAAAAATTTTTTTATGAAAAATGGACGATTATAGTTCATTATATTTTTTGCATAAAATATTTTTTTCTATGAAAAATGGACGATGTATAGTCCATGATATTTTTTGCATTAAAAAATTTCTTGTATGAAAAATGGACGGTGTATAGTCCATTAAATTTTTTGCATGAAAAAAATTTTTGTATGAAAAATGTACGATGTATAGCCCATTATATTTTTTGCATGAAAAATTTTTGGGTATGAAAAATTGACGATGTATGGTCCATTATATTTTTTGCACGAAAAATATTTTTTATGAAAAATGAATGATGTATAGCCCATTATATTTTTCCCTGAAAAATATTTTTGTATGAAAAATGGACGATGTATAGTCCATGATATTTTTTGCATGAAAAATTTTTTTGTGTGAAAAATGGACGATGTATAGTCCATTATATTTTTTGCATAAAATATTTTTTTCTATGAAAAATGGACGATGTATAGTCCACTATATTTTTTGCATAAAAAATTTTTTGTATGAAAAATAGACGATGTATGGTCCATTATATTTTTTCCATAAAATATTTTTTTGTATGCATAATGGATGATGTATAGTCCACTATATTTTTTGCATGAAAAATTTTTTTTATGAAAAATGGACGATGTATAGTCCATATTTTTTGCATGCAAAATTTTTTGGTATGAAAAATGGACGATGTATAGTCCATGATATTTTTTGCATAAAAATTTTTTTGTATGAAAAATTGACAATATATGGTCCATTATATTTTTTCCATAAAATATTTTTTTCTATGAAAAATGGACGATGTATAGTCCACTATATTTTTTCCATGAAAAATATTTTTGTATGAAAAATGGACGATGTATAGTCCATGATATTTTTTGCATGAAAAATTTTTTTTATGAAAAATGGACGATGTATAGTCCATATTTTTTGCATGAAAAATTTTTTGGTATAAAAAATGGACGATGTATAGTCCATGATATTTTTTGTATGACAAATTTTTTGTATGAAAAATGGACGATGTATAGTCCATATTTTTTGTATGACAAATTTTTTGTATGAAAAATGGACGATGTATAGTCCATTATATTTTTTGCATAAAATATTTTTTTCTATGAAAAATGGACGATGTATAGTCCACTATATTTTTTCCATGAAAAATATTTTTGCATGAAAAATGGACGATGTATAGTCCATGATATTTTTTCCATGAATAATTATTTGTATGAAAAATGGACGATGTATAGTCTATATTTTTTGCATGGAAAATTTTTTGTATGAAAAATGGACGATATATAGTCCATTATATTTTTTGCATGAAAAATATATTTGTATGAAAAATGGGCGATGTATATAGTCCATTATATTTTTTGCATGAAAAGTTTTTTGTATGAAAAATGGACGATGTATAGTCCATGATATTTTTTCCATGAAAAATTTTTTTTATGAAAAATGGACGATGATATTTTTTGCATGAACAAATTTTTGTATGAAAAATGGACGATGTATAGTCCATTATATTTTTTGCATGAAAAATATTTTTGTATGAAAAATGGGCGATGTATACTCCATTATATTTTTTGCATGAAAAATTTTTTGGTATAAAAAATGGACGATATATATCCATGATATTTTTTGCATGAAAAATTTTTTGTATGAAAAATGGACGATGTATAGTCCATGATATTTTTTGCATGAAAAATTTTTTGTATGAAAAATGGACGATGTATAGTCCATATTTTTTGCATGCAAAATTTTTTGGTATGAAAAATGGACGATGTATAGTCCATTATATTTTTTGCATAAAATATTTTTTTCTATGAAAAATGGACGATGTATAGTCCACTATATTTTTCCCAAAAAATATTTTTGTATGAAAAATGGACGATGTATAGTCCATGATATTTTTTGCATGAAAAATTTTTTGTATGAAAAACGGACGATGATATTTTTTGCATGAAAAATTTTTTGGTATAAAAAATGGACGATATATATCCATGATATTTTTTGTATGAAAAATTTTTTTTCATTATATTTTCTGCATAAAAAATTTTTGGGTATGAAAAATGGACGATGTATAGTCCATTAAATTTTTTCCATGAAATATTTTTGGGTATGAAAAATGGAAGATGTATAGTCCATATTTTTAGCATGAACAATTTTTTGTATGAAAAATAGAAGATGTAAATATATAGTCCATGATATTTTTTGAATGAAAATTTTTTTGTATGAAAAATGGACGATGTATAGGCCATTACATTTTTTGCATTAAAAATATTTTTGTATGAAAAATGGACGATGTGTAGTCCATTATATTTTTTACATGAAAAATATTTTTGTATAAAAAATGGACGATGTCTAAGTCCATAATATTTTTTGCATGAAAAATATTTTTGTATAAAAAATGAACTATGTATAGTCCATGATATTTTTTGCATGAAAAATTTTTTGTATGAAAAATGGACGATGTATAGTCCATTATATTTTTTGCATAAAATATTTTTTTCTATGAAAAATGGACGATGTATAGTCCACTATATTTTTTGCATGAAAAATATTTTTGTATAAAAAATGAACTATGTATAGTCCCTGATATTTTTTGCATGAAAAATTTTTGGGTATGAAAAATGGGCGATGTATAGTCCATGATATTTTTTGCATGAAAAATTTTTGGGTATGAAAAATGGAAGATGTAAAGTCCATATTTTTTGCATGAAAAATTTTGGGTATGAAAAATGGACGATGTATAGTCCATTACAATTTTTGCACGAAATAATTTTTTTATGAAAAATGGACGATGTATAGTCCATGATATTTTTTGCATGAAAAATTTTTTGTATAAAAAATGGACGATGTATAGTCCATGATATTTTTGCAATGAAAAATTTATTGTATGAAAAATGGACGATGTATAGTCCATATTTTTTGCATGCAAAATTTTTTGGTATGAAAGATGGACGATGTATAGTCCATGATATTTTTTGCATGAAAAATTTTTTGTATGAAAAATGGACGATGTATGGTCCATTATATTTTTTACATGAAAAATATTTTTGTATAAAAAATGGACGATGTCTAGTCCATAATATTTTTTGCATGAAAAATATTTTTGTATGAAAAATGGACGATGTATATAAAGTCCATGATATTTTTTGCATGAAAAATTTTTTGTATGAAAATTGGACGATGTATAGTCCATATTTTTTGCATGCAAAATTTTTTGGTATGAAAAATGGACGATGTATAGCCCATGATATTTTTTGCATGAAAAATTTTTTGTATGAAAAATGGACGATGTATAGTCCCTTATATTTTTTGCATAAAATATTTTTTTCTATGAAAAATGGACGATGTATATATAGTCCACTATATTTTTTCCATGAAAAATATTTTTGCATGAAAAATGGACGATGTATAGTCCATGATATTTTTTGCATGAAAAATTTTTGGTTATGAAAAATGGAAGATCTATGGTCCATATTTTTTGCATGAAAAAGTTTTTGGTATGAAAAATGGACGATGTATAGTCCATTATATTTTTTGCATGAAAAAGATTTGGTATGAAAAATGGACGATGTATAGTCCATGATATTTTTTTTATGAACAATTTTTTGTATGAAAAATTGACGATGTATAGTCCATGATATTTTTTGCATGAAAAATTTTTTTGTATGAAAAATGGGTGATGTATAGTCCATATTTTTTGCATGAAAAAGTTTTTGCTATGAAAAATGGACGACGTATAGCCCATTATATTTTTTGCATGAAAAATATTTTTGTATGAAAAATGGGCGATGTATAGTCCATTATATTTTTTGCATAAAAAAATTTTTGGTATGAAAAATGGGCGATGTATATAGTCCATTATATTTTTTGCATGAAAAGTTTTTTGTATGAAAAATGGACGATGTATAGTCCATGATATTTTTTTTATGAACAATTTTTTGTATGAAAAATTGACGATGTATAGTCCATGATATTTTTTGCATGAAAAATTTTTTGTATGAAAAATGGACGATGATATTTTTTGCATGAAAAATATTTTTGTATGAAAAATAGGCGATGTATAGTCCATTATATTTTTTGCATGAAAAATTTTTTGGTATAAAAAATGAAAGATATATAGTCCATGATATTTTTGCATGCAAAATTTTTTGTATGAAAAATGGACGATGTATAGTCCATATTTTTTGCATGAAAAATTTTTTGGTATAACAAATGGACGATGTATAGTCCATGATATTTGTTGCATGAAAAATTTTTTGTAAGAAAAATGGGCGATGTATAGTTTATTATATTTTTTCCATGAAAAATTTTTTTTTATGAAAAATGGACGATGTATAGTCCATGATATTTTTGCCATGAAAAATTTAATGTATGAAAAATGGACGATGTATAGTCCATATTTTTTGCATGCAAAATTTTTTGGTACGAAAGATGGACGATGTATAGTCCATGATATTTTTTGCATGAAAAATTTTTTGTATGAAAAATGGAAGATGTATAGTCCATTATATTTTTTGCATAAAATATTTTTTTCTATGAAAAATGGACGATGTATAGTCCACTATATTTTTCCCTGAAAAATATTTTTGTATAAAAAATGGACGATGTATAGTCCGTATTTTTTGCATGAAACATTTTTTGGTATAAAAAATGGACGATGTATAGTCCATTATATTTTTTGCATGAAAAACTTTTTTGTATGAAAAATGGAATAAAATATTTTTTTCTATGAAAAATGAACGATGTATAGTCCACTATATTTTTTGCATAAAAAATTTTTTTGTATAAAAAATGGACGATGTATAGTCCATTATATTTTTTGCATGAAAAACTTTTTTGTATGAAAAATGGATGATGTATAGTCCATGATATGTTTTGCATGAAAAATTTTTTGTAAGAAAAATGGGCGATGTATAGTCCATTATATTTTTTGCATGAAAAATATTTTTTTATGAAAAATGGACAATGTATAGTCCATGATATTTTTGCCATGAAAAATCTATTGTATGAAAAATGGACCATGTATAGTCCATATTTTTTGCATGAAAAATTTTTTGGTATAAAAAATTGAATTGTATGAAAAATGGGCCATATATAGTCCATGATATTTTTTGCATGAAAAATATTTTTGTATGAAAAATGTACGATGTATAGCCCATTATATTTTTTGCATAAAAAATTTTTGGGTATGAAAAATGGACGATGTATAGTCCACTATATTTTTTCCATGAAAAATATTTTTTTCTATGAAAAATGGACGATGTATAGTCCACTATATTTTTTCCATGAAAAATATTTTTGCATGAAAAATGGACGATGTATAGTCCATGATATTTTTTCCATGAATAATTATTTGTATGAAAAATGGACGATGTATAGTCCATGATATTTGTTGCATGAAAAATTTTTTGTAAGAAAAATGGGCGATGTATAGTTTATTATATTTTTTCCATGAAAAATTTTTTTTTATGAAAAATGGACGATGTATAGTCCATGATATTTTTGCCATGGAAAATTTAATGTATGAAAAATGGACGATGTATAGTCCATATTTTTTGCATGCAAAATTTTTTGGTACGAAAGATGGACGATGTATAGTCCATGATATTTTTTGCATGAAAAATTTTTTGTATGAAAAATGGAAGATGTATAGTCCATTATATTTTTTGCATAAAATATTTTTTTCTATGAAAAATGGACGATGTATAGTCCACTATATTTTTCCCTGAAAAATATTTTTGTATAAAAAATGGACGATGTATAGTCCGTATTTTTTGCATGAAACATTTTTTGGTATAAAAAATGGACGATGTATAGTCCATTATATTTTTTGCATGAAAAACTTTTTTGTATGAAAAATGGAATAAAATATTTTTTTCTATGAAAAATGAACGATGTATAGTCCACTATATTTTTTGCATAAAAAATTTTTTTGTATAAAAAATGGACGATGTATAGTCCATTATATTTTTTGCATGAAAAACTTTTTTGTATGAAAAATGGATGATGTATAGTCCATGATATGTTTTGCATGAAAAATTTTTTGTAAGAAAAATGGGCGATGTATAGTCCATTATATTTTTTGCATGAAAAATATTTTTTTATGAAAAATGGACAATGTATAGTCCATGATATTTTTGCCATGAAAAATCTATTGTATGAAAAATGGACCATGTATAGTCCATATTTTTTGCATGAAAAATTTTTTGGTATAAAAAATTGAATTGTATGAAAAATGGACCATATATAGTCCATGATATTTTTTGCATGAAAAATATTTTTGTATGAAAAATGTACGATGTATAGCCCATTATATTTTTTGCATAAAAAATTTTTGGGTATGAAAAATGGACGATGTATAGTCCATTAAATTTTTTCCATGAAAAATATTTTTGTATGAAAAATGGATGATGTATATAGTCCATGATATTTTTTGCATGAAAAATTTTTTTGTATGAAAAATGGATGATGTATAGTCCATGATATTTTTTGCATGAAAAATTTTTTGTATGAAAAATGGACGATGTATAGTCCATTATATTTTTTGCATAAAATATTTTTTTCTATGAAAAATGGACGATGTATAGTCCACTATATTTTTTCCATGAAAAATATTTTTTTCTATGAAAAATGGACGATGTATAGTCCACTATATTTTTTCCATGAAAAATATTTTTGCATGAAAAATGGACGATGTATAGTCCATGATATTTTTTCCATGAATAATTATTTGTATGAGAAATGGACGATGTATAGTCTATATTTTTTGCATGGAAAATTTTTTGTATGAAAAATGGACGATATATAGTCCATTATATTTTTTGCATGAAAAATATTTTTGTATGAAAAATGGGCGATGTATATAGTCCATTATATTTTTTGCATGAAAAGTTTTTTGTATGAAAAATGGACGATGTATAGTCCATGATATTTTTTCCATGAAAAATTTTTTTTATGAAAAATGGACGATGATATTTTTTGCATGAACAAATTTTTGTATGAAAAATGGACGATGTATAGTCCATTATATTTTTTGCATGAAAAATATTTTTGTATGAAAAATGGGCGATGTATACTCCATTATATTTTTTGCATGAAAAATTTTTTGGTATAAAAAATGGACGATATATATCCATGATATTTTTTGCATGAAAAATTTTTTGTATGAAAAATGGACGATGTATAGTCCATGATATTTTTTGCATGAAAAATTTTTTGTATGAAAAATGGACGATGTATAGTCCATATTTTTTGCATGCAAAATTTTTTGGTATGAAAAATGGACGATGTATAGTCCATTATATTTTTTGCATAAAATATTTTTTTCTATGAAAAATGGACGATGTATAGTCCACTATATTTTTCCCAAAAAATATTTTTGTATGAAAAATGGACGATGTATAGTCCATGATATTTTTTGCATGAAAAATTTTTTGTATGAAAAACGGACGATGATATTTTTTGCATAAAAAATATTTTTGTATGAAAAATGGACGAGGTATAGTCCATATTTTTTGCATGAAACATTTTTTGGTATAAAAAATGGAATGTATAGTCCATTATATTTTTTGCATAAAATATTTTTTTCTATGAAAAATGGACGATGTATAGTCCATGATATGTTTTGCATGAAAAATTTTTTGTAAGAAAAATGGGCGATGTATAGATCATTATATTTTTTGCATGAAAATTATTTTTTTATGAAAAATGGACGATGTATAGTCCATGATATTTTTTGTATGAAAAATTTTTTTTCATTATATTTTCTGCATAAAAAATTTTTGGGTATGAAAAATGGACGATGTATAGTCCATTAAATTTTTTCCATGAAATATTTTTGGGTATGAAAAATGGAAGATGTATAGTCCATATTTTTAGCATGAACAATTTTTTGTATGAAAAATAGAAGATGTAAATATATAGTCCATGATATTTTTTGAATGAAAATTTTTTTGTATGAAAAATGGACGATGTATAGGCCATTACATTTTTTGCATTAAAAATATTTTTGTATGAAAAATGGACGATGTGTAGTCCATTATATTTTTTACATGAAAAATATTTTTGTATAAAAAATGGACGATGTCTAAGTCCATAATATTTTTTGCATGAAAAATATTTTTGTATAAAAAATGAACTATGTATAGTCCATGATATTTTTTGCATGAAAAATTTTTTGTATGAAAAATGGACGATGTATAGTCCATTATATTTTTTGCATAAAATATTTTTTTCTATGAAAAATGGACGATGTATAGTCCACTATATTTTTTGCATGAAAAATATTTTTGTATAAAAAATGAACTATGTATAGTCCCTGATATTTTTTGCATGAAAAATTTTTGGGTATGAAAAATGGGCGATGTATAGTCCATGATATTTTTTGCATGAAAAATTTTTGGGTATGAAAAATGGAAGATGTAAAGTCCATATTTTTTGCATGAAAAATTTTGGGTATGAAAAATGGACGATGTATAGTCCATTACAATTTTTGCACGAAATAATTTTTTTATGAAAAATGGACGATGTATAGTCCATGATATTTTTTGCATGAAAAATTTTTTGTATAAAAAATGGACGATGTATAGTCCATGATATTTTTGCAATGAAAAATTTATTGTATGAAAAATGGACGATGTATAGTCCATATTTTTTGCATGCAAAATTTTTTGGTATGAAAGATGGACGATGTATAGTCCATGATATTTTTTGCATGAAAAATTTTTTGTATGAAAAATGGACGATGTATGGTCCATTATATTTTTTACATGAAAAATATTTTTGTATAAAAAATGGACGATGTCTAGTCCATAATATTTTTTGCATGAAAAATATTTTTGTATGAAAAATGGACGATGTATATAAAGTCCATGATATTTTTTGCATGAAAAATTTTTTGTATGAAAATTGGACGATGTATAGTCCATATTTTTTGCATGCAAAATTTTTTGGTATGAAAAATGGACGATGTATAGCCCATGATATTTTTTGCATGAAAAATTTTTTGTATGAAAAATGGACGATGTATAGTCCCTTATATTTTTTGCATAAAATATTTTTTTCTATGAAAAATGGACGATGTATATATAGTCCACTATATTTTTTCCATGAAAAATATTTTTGCATGAAAAATGGACGATGTATAGTCCATGATATTTTTTGCATGAAAAATTTTTGGTTATGAAAAATGGAAGATCTATGGTCCATATTTTTTGCATGAAAAAGTTTTTGGTATGAAAAATGGACGATGTATAGTCCATTATATTTTTTGCATGAAAAAGTTTTTGGTATGAAAAATGGACGATGTATAGTCCATGATATTTTTTTTATGAACAATTTTTTGTATGAAAAATTGACGATGTATAGTCCATGATATTTTTTGCATGAAAAATTTTTTTGTATGAAAAATGGGTGATGTATAGTCCATATTTTTTGCATGAAAAAGTTTTTGCTATGAAAAATGGACGACGTATAGTCCATTATATTTTTTGCATGAAAAATATTTTTGTATGAAAAATGGGCGATGTATAGTCCATTATATTTTTTGCATAAAAAAATTTTTGGTATGAAAAATGGGCGATGTATATAGTCCATTATATTTTTTGCATGAAAAGTTTTTTGTATGAAAAATGGACGATGTATAGTCCATGATATTTTTTTTATGAACAATTTTTTGTATGAAAAATTGACGATGTATAGTCCATGATATTTTTTGCATGAAAAATTTTTTGTATGAAAAATGGACGATGATATTTTTTGCATGAAAAATATTTTTGTATGAAAAATAGGCGATGTATAGTCCATTATATTTTTTGCATGAAAAATTTTTTGGTATAAAAAATGAAAGATATATAGTCCATGATATTTTTGCATGCAAAATTTTTTGTATGAAAAATGGACGATGTATAGTCCATATTTTTTGCATGAAAAATTTTTTGGTATAACAAATGGACGATGTATAGTCCATGATATTTGTTGCATGAAAAATTTTTTGTAAGAAAAATGGGCGATGTATAGTTTATTATATTTTTTCCATGAAAAATTTTTTTTTATGAAAAATGGACGATGTATAGTCCATGATATTTTTGCCATGAAAAATTTAATGTATGAAAAATGGACGATGTATAGTCCATATTTTTTGCATGCAAAATTTTTTGGTACGAAAGATGGACGATGTATAGTCCATGATATTTTTTGCATGAAAAATTTTTTGTATGAAAAATGGAAGATGTATAGTCCATTATATTTTTTGCATAAAATATTTTTTTCTATGAAAAATGGACGATGTATAGTCCACTATATTTTTCCCTGAAAAATATTTTTGTATAAAAAATGGACGATGTATAGTCCGTATTTTTTGCATGAAACATTTTTTGGTATAAAAAATGGACGATGTATAGTCCATTATATTTTTTGCATGAAAAACTTTTTTGTATGAAAAATGGAATAAAATATTTTTTTCTATGAAAAATGAACGATGTATATATAGTCCACTATATTTTTTGCATAAAAAATTTTTTTGTATAAAAAATGGACGATGTATAGTCCATTATATTTTTTGCATGAAAAACTTTTTTGTATGAAAAATGGATGATGTATAGTCCATGATATGTTTTGCATGAAAAATTTTTTGTAAGAAAAATGGGCGATGTATAGTCCATTATATTTTTTGCATGAAAAATATTTTTTTATGAAAAATGGACAATGTATAGTCCATGATATTTTTGCCATGAAAAATCTATTGTATGAAAAATGGACCATGTATAGTCCATATTTTTTGCATGAAAAATTTTTTGGTATAAAAAATTGAATTGTATGAAAAATGGACCATATATAGTCCATGATATTTTTTGCATGAAAAATATTTTTGTATGAAAAATGTACGATGTATAGCCCATTATATTTTTTGCATAAAAAATTTTTGGGTATGAAAAATGGACGATGTATAGTCCATTAAATTTTTTCCATGAAAAATATTTTTGTATGAAAAATGGATGATGTATAGTCCATGATATTTTTTGCATGAAAAATTTTTTTGTATGAAAAATGGATGATGTATAGTCCATGATATTTTTTGCATGAAAAATTTTTTGTATGAAAAATGGACGATGTATGGTCCATTATATTTTTTGCATGAAAAATATTTTTGTATAAAAAATGAACTATGTATAGTCCATGATATTTTTTGCATGAAAAATTTTTTGTATGAAAAATGGACGATGTATGGTCCATTATATTTTTTGCATAAAATATTTTTTTCTATGAAAAATGGACGATGTATAGTCCATATTTTTTGCATGAAAAATTTTTGCATGAAAAATATTTTGTATGAAAAATGGACGATGATGTTTTTTGCATGAACAAATTTTTGTATGAAAAATGGACGATGTATTATAGTCCATGATATTTTTTGCATGAAAAATTTTTTGTATGAAAAACGGACGATGATATTTTTTGCATGAAAAATTTTTTGTATGAAAAATGGACGATGTATAGTCCATATTTTTTTCCATGAAAATTTTTTTGTATGAAAAATGGGTGATGTATAGGCCATTATATTTTTTGCATTAAAAATTTTTTTGTATGAAAAATGGGTGATGTATAGGCCATTATATTTTTTGCACGAAAAATATTTTTTTATGAAAAATGGTATTTTTTGCATGAAAAATTTTTTGTATGAAAAATGGACGATGTATAGTCCATTATATTTTTTACATGAAAAATATTTTTGTATAAAAAATGGACGATGTCTAGTCCATTATATTTTTTGCATGAAAAATATTTTTGTATAAAAAATGAACTATGTATAGTCCATGATATTTTTTGCATGAAAAATTTTTTGTATGAAAAATGGACGATGTATGGTCCATTATATTTTTTGCATAAAATATTTTTTTCTATGAAAAATGGCCGATGTATAGTCCACTATATATTTTCCATGAAAAATATTTTTGCATGAAAAATGGACGATGTATAGTCCATGATATTTTTTGCACGAAAAATTTTTTGTATGAAAAATGGACGATGTATAGTCCATTATATTTTTTGCATAAAATATTTTTTTCTATGAAAAATGGACGATGTATAGTCCATATTTTTTGCATGAAAATTTTTTTGCATGAAAAATGGACAATGTATAATCCATGATATTTTTTGCATAAAAATTTATTGTATGAAAAATGGACGATGTATAGTCCATATTTTTTGGATGCAAAATTTTTTAGTATGAAAAATGGACGATGTATAGCCCATGATATTTTTTGCATAAAAAATTTTTTGTATTGAAAATGGACGATGTATAGTCAATTATATTTTTTGCATAAAATATTTTTTTCTATGAAAAATGGACGATGTATAGTCCACTATATTTTTTCCATGAAAAATTTTTTGTATGAAAAATGGACGATGTATAGTCCATTATATTTTTTGCATGAAAAATTTTTGGGTATGAAAAATGGACGATGTATAGTCCATTATATTTTATGCATAAAATATTTTTTTCTGTGAAAAATGGACGATGCATAATCCATATTTTTTGCATGAAAATTTTTTGTATGAAAAATGGACGATGTATAGTCCATTATATTTTTTGCATGGAAATTATTTTTGCATGAAAAATGGGCGATGTATAGTCCATTATATTTTTTGCATGAAAAATATTTTTTTATGAAAAATGGACGATGTATTGTCTATTATATTTTTTGCATGAAAAATCTATTGTATGAAAAATGAACGATGTATAGTCCATTATATTTTTTGCACGAAAAATATTTTTGTATGAAAAATGGACGAGTGCATGATATTTTTTGCATGAAAATTTTTTTGTATGAAAAAACCGTGATATATGCCATTATATTTTTTGCATTAAAAATATTTTTGTATGAAAAATGGACGATGTGTAGTCCATTATATTTTTTACATGAAAAATATTTTTGTATAAAAAATGAAGTATGTATAGTCCATGATATTTTTTGCATGAAAAATTTTTGGGTATGAAAAATGGACGATGTATAGTCCATGATATTTTTTGCATGAAAAATTTTTGGGTATGAAAAATGGAAGATGTATATATAGTCCATATTTTTTGCATGAAAAATTATTTGGTATGAAAAATGGACGATGTATAGTCCACTATATTTTTTGCATGAAAAATTTTTTGGTATGAAAAATGGACGATGTATTGTCCATTATATTTTTTGCATGAAAAATTTTTGGGTATGAAAAATGGACGATGTATAGTCCATTATATTTTTTGCACGAAAAATATTTTTTTATGAAAAATGGTATTTTTTGCATGAAAAATTTTTTGTATGAAAAATGGACGATCCATTATATTTTTTACATGAAAAATATTTTTGTATAAAAAATGGACGATGTCTAGTCCATTATATTTTTTCAATGAAAAATATTTTTGTATAAAAAATGAACTATATATAGTCCATGATATTTTTTGCATGAAAAATTTTTTGTATGAAAAATGGACGATGTATAGTCCATTATATTTTTTGCATAAAATATTTTTTTCTATAAAAAATGGACGATGTATAGTCCATGATATTTTTGCCATGAAAAATTTATTGTATGAAAAATGGACGATGCATAGTCCATATTTTTTGCATGCAAAATTTTTTGGTATGAAAGATGGACGATGTATAGTCAATTATATTTTTTGCATGAAAAATTTTTTGTATGAAAAATGGACGATGTATGTGGTCCATTATATTTTTTGCATAAAATATTTTTTTCTATGAAAAATGGACGATGTATGGTCCATTATATTTTTTGCATAAAATATTTTTTTCTATGAAAAATGGACGATTATAGTCCACTATATATTTTCCATGAAAAATATTTTTGCATGAAAAATGGACGATGTATAGTCCATGATATTTTTTGCACGAAAAATTTTTTGTATGAAAAATGGACGATGTATAGTCCATTATATTTTTTGCATAAAATATTTTTTTCTATGAAAAATGGACGATGTATAGTCCATATTTTTTGCATGAAAATTTTTTGTATGAAAAATGGACGATGTATAGTCCATTATATTTTTTGCACGAAAAATATTTTTGCATGAAAAATGGACGATGTATAATCCATGATATTTTTTCCATAAAAATTTATTGTATGAAAAATGGACGATGTATAGTCCATATTTTTTGGATGCAAAATTTTTTAGTATGAAAAATGGACGATGTATAGCCCATGATATTTTTTACATAAAAAATTTTTTGTATTGAAAATGGACGATGTATAGTCAATTATATTTTTTGCATAAAATATTTTTTTCTATGAAAAATGGACGATGTATAGTCCACTATATTTTTTCCATGAAAAATATTTTTGCATGAAAAATGGACGATGTATAATCCATGATATTTTTTGCATAAAAAATTTTTTGTATGAAAAATGGACGATGTATAGTCCATATTTTTTGCATGAAAATTTTTTTGGTATAAAAAATGGACGATGTATAGTCCATGATATTTTTTGCATGAAAAATTTTTTTTATGAAAAATGGACGATGTATAGTCCATTATATTTTTTGCATAAAATATTTTTTTCTACGAAAAATGGACGATGTATAGTCCATATTTTTTGCATGAAAATTTTTTGTATGAAAAATAGACGATGTATAGTCCATTATATTTTTTGCATGAAAAATATTTTTGCATGAAAAATGGACGATGTATAATCCATGATATTTTTTGCATAAAAATTTATTGTATGAAAAATGGACGATGTATAGTCTATATTTTTTGGAAGCAAAATTTTTTAGTATGAAAAATGGACGATGTATAGCCCATGATATTTTTTGCATAAAAAATTTTTTGTATTGAAAATGGAAGATGTATAATCAATTATATTTTTTGCATAAAATATTTTTTTTTATGAAAAATGGACGATGTATAGTCCACTATATTTTTTCCATGAAAAATATTTTTGCATGAAAAATGGACGATGTATAATCCATGATATTTTTTGCATGAAAAATTTTTTGTATGAAAAATGGACGATGTATAGTCCATATTTTTTGCATGAAAATTTTTTTGGTATAAAAAATGGACGATGTATAGTCCATGATATTTTTTGTATGAAAAATGGACGATGTATAGTCCATGATATTTTTTGCATGAAAAATTTTTGGGTATGAAAAATGGAAGATGTATAGTCCATATTTTTTGCATGAAAAAGTTTTTGGTATGAAAAATGGACGATGTATATATAAAAAATTTTTTTTATGAAAAATGGACGGTGTATAGTCCATAAAATTTTTTGCATGAAAAATATTTTTGTATGAAAAATGTACGATGTATAGCCCATTATATTTTTTGCATGAAAAATTTTTGGGTATGAAAAATGGACGATGTATAGTCCATGATATTTTTTGCATAAAAATTTTTTTTATGAAAAATGGACGATGTATAGTCCATTATATTTTTTGCATAAAATATTTTTTTCTACGAAAAATGGACGATGTATAGTCCATATTTTTTGCATGAAAATTTTTTGTATGAAAAATGGACGATGTATAGTCCATTATATTTTTTGCATGAAAAATATTTTTGCATGAAAAATGGACGATGTATAATCCATGATATTTTTTGCATAAAAATTTATTGTATGAAAAATGGACGATGTATAGTCTATATTTTTTGGAAGCAAAATTTTTTAGTATGAAAAATGGACGATGTATAGCCCATGATATTTTTTGCATAAAAAATTTTTTGTATTGAAAATGGAAGATGTATAATCAATTATATTTTTTGCATAAAATATTTTTTTTTATGAAAAATGGACGATGTATAGTCCACTATATTTTTTCCATGAAAAATATTTTTGCATGAAAAATGGACGATGTATAATCCATGATATTTTTTGCATGAAAAATTTTTTGTATGAAAAATGGACGATGTATAGTCCATATTTTTTGCATGAAAATTTTTTTGGTATAAAAAATGGACGATGTATAGTCCATGATATTTTTTGTATGAAAAATGGACGATGTATAGTCCATGATATTTTTTGCATGAAAAATTTTTGGGTATGAAAAATGGAAGATGTATAGTCCATATTTTTTGCATGAAAAAGTTTTTGGTATGAAAAATGGACGATGTATATATAAAAAATTTTTTTTATGAAAAATGGACGGTGTATAGTCCATAAAATTTTTTGCATGAAAAATATTTTTGTATGAAAAATGTACGATGTATAGCCCATTATATTTTTTGCATGAAAAATTTTTGGGTATGAAAAATGGACGATGTATAGTCCATAATATTTTTTGCATAAAAATATTTTTGTATGAAAAATGGGCGATGTATAGTCCATTATATTTTTTGCATGAAAAATATTTTTTTATGAAAAATGGACGATGTATAGTCCATGATATTTTTGCCATGAAAAATCTATTGTATGAAAAATGGACGATGTATAGTCCATATTTTTTGCATGAAAAAATTTTTGGTATGAAAAATGGACGATGTATAGCCCATGATATTTTTTGCATGAAAAATTTTTTGTATGAAAAATGGACGATGTATAGTCCATATTTTTTGCATGAAAAAGTTTTTGGTATGAAAAATGGACGATGTATAGTCCATTATATTTTTTGCATGAAAAATATTTTGTATGAAAAATGGACGATGATATTTTTTGCATGAACAAATTTTTGTATGAAAAATGGACGATGTATAGTCCATGATATTTTTTGCATGAAAAATTTTTTGTATGAAAAACGGACGATGATATTTTTTGCATAAAAATTTATTGTATGAAAAATGGACGATGTATAGTCCATATTTTTTGGATGCAAAATTTTTTAGTATGAAAAATGGACGATGTATAGCCCATGATATTTTTTACATAAAAAATTTTTTGTATTGAAAATGAACGATGTATAGTCAATTATATTTTTTGCATAAAATATTTTTTTCTATGAAAAATGGACGATGTATAGTCCACTATATTTTTTCCATGAAAAATATTTTTGCATGAAAAATGGACGATGTATAATCCATGATATTTTTTGCATAAAAAATTTTTTGTATGAAAAATGGACGATGTATAGTCCATATTTTTTGCATGAAAATTTTTTTGGTATAAAAAATGGACGATGTATAGTCCATGATATTTTTTGCATGAAAAATTTTTTTTATGAAAAATGGACGATGTATAGTCCATTATATTTTTTGCATAAAATATTTTTTTCTACGAAAAATGGACGATGTATAGTCCATATTTTTTGCATGAAAATTTTTTGTATGAAAAATGGACGATGTATAGTCCATTATATTTTTTGCATGAAAAATATTTTTGCATGAAAAATGGACGATGTATAATCCATGATATTTTTTGCATAAAAATTTATTGTATGAAAAATGGACGATGTATAGTCTATATTTTTTGGAAGCAAAATTTTTTAGTATGAAAAATGGACGATGTATAGCCCATGATATTTTTTGCATAAAAAATTTTTTGTATTGAAAATGGAAGATGTATAGTCAATTATATTTTTTGCATAAAATATTTTTTTTTATGAAAAATGGACGATGTATAGTCCACTATATTTTTTCCATGAAAAATATTTTTGCATGAAAAATGGACGATGTATAATCCTTGATATTTTTTGCATGAAAAATTTTTTGTATGAAAAATGGACGATGTATAGTCCATATTTTTTGCATGAAAATTTTTTTGGTATAAAAAATGGACGATGTATAGTCCATGATATTTTTTGTATGAAAAATGGACGATGTATGTAGTCCATGATATTTTTTGCATGAAAAATTTTTGGGTATGAAAAATGGAAGATGTATAGTCCATATTTTTTGCATGAAAAAGTTTTTGGTATGAAAAATGGACGATGTATATATAAAAAATTTTTTTTATGAAAAATGGACGGTGTATAGTCCATAAAATTTTTTGCATGAAAAATATTTTTGTATGAAAAATGTACGATGTATAGCCCATTATATTTTTTGCATGAAAAATTTTTGCGTATGAAAAATGGACGATGTATAGTCCATGATATTTTTTGCATAAAAATATTTTTGTATGAAAAATGGGCGATGTATAGTCCATTATATTTTTTGCATGAAAAATATTTTTTTATGAAAAATGGACGATGTATAGTCCATGATATTTTTGCCATGAAAAATCTATTGTATGAAAAATGGACGATGTATAGTCCATATTTTTTGCATGAAAAAATTTTTGGTATGAAAAATGGACGATGTATAGCCCATGATATTTTTTGCATGAAAAATTTTTTGTATGAAAAATGGACGATGTATAGTCCATATTTTTTGCATGAAAAAGTTTTTGGTATGAAAAATGGACGATGTATAGTCCATTATATTTTTTGCATGAAAAATATTTTGTATGAAAAATGGACGATGATATTTTTTGCATGAACAAATTTTTGTATGAAAAATGGACGATGTATAGTCCATGATATTTTTTGCATGAAAAATTTTTTGTATGAAAAACGGACGATGATATTTTTTGTATGAAAAATTTTTTGTATGAAAAATGGACGATGTATATAGTCCATATTTTTTTGCATGAAAAATTTTTTGGTATAAAAAATGGACGATGTATAGCCCATTATATTTTTTGCATAAAATATTTTTGTATAAAAAATTAACTATGTATAGTCCATGATATTTTTTGCTTGAAAAATTTTTTGTATGAAAAATGGATGATGTATAGTCCATTATATTTTTTGCATAAAATATTTTGTTCTATGAAAAATGGACGATGTATAATAGTCCACTATATTTTTTGCATGAAAAATATTTTTGTATAAAAAATGAACTATGTATAGTCCATGATATTTTTTGCATGAAAAATTTTTGGGTATGAAAAATGGACGATGTATAGTCCATGATATTTTTTGCATGAAAAATTTTTGGGTATGAAAAATGGAAGATGTATAGTCCATATTTTTTGCATGAAAAATTTTTTGGTATGAAAAATGGACGATGTATTGTCCATTATATTTTTTGCATGAAAAATTTTTGGGTATGAAAAATGGACGATGTATAGTCCATATTTTTTGCATGAAAAAGTTTTTGGTATGAAAAATGGAGGATGATATTTTTTGCATGAACAAATTTTTGTATGAAAAATGGACGATGTGTAGTCCATGATATTTTTTGCATGAAAAATTTTTTGTATGAAAAACGGACGATGATATTTTTTGTATGAAAAATTTTTTGGTATGAAAAATGGACGATGTATAGTCCATAAAATTTTTTGCATGAAAAATATTTTTGTATGAAAAATGGACGATGTATAGCCCATTATATTTTTTGCATATAATATTTTTTTCTATGAAAAATGGACGATGTATAGTCCATTATATTTTTTGCATAAAATATTTTTTTCTATGAAAAATGGACGATGTATAGTCCATATTTTTTGCATGAAAAATATTTTTGCATGAAAAATGGACGATGTATAATACATGATATTTTTTGCATAAAAATTTATTGTATGAAAAATGGACGATGTATAGTCCATATTTTTTGGATGCAAAATTTTTTAGTATGAAAAATGGACGATGTATAGCCCATGATATTTTTTGCATAAAAAATTTTTTGTATTGAAAATGGACGATGTATAGTCAATTATATTTTTTGCATAAAATATTTTTTTCTATGAAAAATGGACGATGTATAGTCCACTATATTTTTTCCATGAAAAATATTTTTGCATGAAAAATGGACGATGTATAATCCATGATATTTTTTGCATGAAAAATTTTTTGTACGAAAAATGTTTTGTATGAAAAATGGACGATCTATAGTCCATGATATTTTTTGCATGAAAAATTTTTTGTATGAAAAACGGACGATGATATTTTTTGTATGAAAAATTTTTTGTATGAAAAATGGACGATGTATAGTCCATATTTTTTTCCATGAAAAATTTTTTGGTATAAAAAATGGACGATGTATAGCCCATTATATTTTTTGCATAAAATATTTTTTTCTATGAAAAATGGACGATGTATAGTCCACTATATTTTTTGCATGAAAAATTTTTGGGTATGAAAATTGGAAGATGTATAGTCCATATTTTTTGCATGAAAAATTTTTTTGGTATGAAAAATGGACGATGTATGTATGGTCCATTATATTTTTTGCATGAAAAATATTTTTGTATGAAAAATGGACGATGTATAGTCCATGATATTTTTTGCATGAAAATTTTTTTGAATGAAAAATGGGTGATGTATAGGCCATTATATTTTTTGCATTAAAAATATTTTTGTATGAAAAATGGACGATGTATAGTCCATTATATTTTTTGCATGAAAAATATTTTTGCATGAAAAATGGGCGATGTATAGTCTATTAAATTTTTTGCATGAAAAATATTTTTTTATGAAAAATGGACGATGTATAGCCCATTATATTTTTGCATGAAAAATTTTTGGGTATGAAAAATGGACGATGTATAGTCCATGATATTTTTTGCATAAAAAATATTTTTGTATGAAAAGTGGGCGATGTATAGTCCATTATATTTTTTGCATGAACAATATTTTTTTATGAAAAATGGACGATGTATAGTCCATTATATTTTTTGCATGAAAAATATTTTTGCATGAAAAATGGGCGATGTATAGTCCATTAAATTTTTTGCGTGAAAAATATTTTTTTATGAAAAATGGACGATGTATAGCCCATTATATTTTTTGCATGAAAATTTTTTTGTATGAAAAAACGGTGATGTATAGGCCATTATAATTTTTGCATTAAAAATATTTTTGTATGAAAAATGGACGATGTGTAGTCCATTATATTTTTTACATGAAAAATATTTTTGTATAAAAAATGGACGATCTCTAGTCCATTATATTTTTTGCATGAAAAATATTTTTGTATAAAAAATTAACTATGTATAGTCCATGATATTTTTTGCTTGAAAAATTTTTTGTATGAAAAATGGACGATGTATAGTCCATTATATTTTTTGCATAAAATATTTTTTTCTATGAAAAATGGACGATGTATAGTCCACTATATTTTTTGCATGAAAAATATTTTTGTATAAAAAATGAACTATGTATAGTCCATGATATTTTTTGCATGAAAAATTTTTGGGTATGAAAAATGGACGATGTATAATAGTCCATGATATTTTTTGCATGAAAATTTTTTGGGTATGAAAAATGGAAGATGTTAGTCCATATTTTTTGCATGAAAAATTTTTTGGTATGAAAAATGGACGATGTATAGTCCATATTTTTTGCATGCAAAATTTTTTGGTATGAAAAATGGACGGTGTATAGTCCATAAAATTTTTTGCATGAAAAATATTTTTGTATGAAAAATGGACGATGTATAGTCCATTATATTTTTTGCATAAAATATTTTTTTCTATGAAAAATGGACGATGTATAGTCCATATTTTTTGCATGAAAATTTTTTGTATGAAAAATGGACGATGTATAGTCCATTATATTTTTTGCATGAAAAATATTTTTGCATGAAAAATGGACGATGTATAGCCCATGATATTTTTTGCATAAAAAATTTTTTGTATTGAAAATGGACGATGTATAGTCAATTATATTTTTTGCATAAAATATTTTTTTCTATGAAAAATGGACGATGTATAGTCCACTATATTTTTTCCATGAAAAATATTTTTGCATGAAAAATGGACGATGTATAATCCATGATATTTTTTGCATGAAAAATTTTTTGTATGAAAAATGTTTTGTATGAAAAATGGACGATCTATAGTCCATGATATTTTTTGCATGAAAAATTTTTTGTATGAAAAACGGACGATGATATTTTTTGTATGAAAAATTTTTTGTATGAAAAATGGACGATGTATAGTCCATATTTTTTTGCATGAAAAATTTTTTGGTATAAAAAATGGACGATGTATAGCCCATTATATTTTTTGCATAAAATATTTTTTTCTATTTTTTGCATGAAAATTTTTGGGTATGAAAAATGGACGATGTATAATAGTCCATGATATTTTTTGCATGAAAAATTTTTGGGTATGAAAATTGGAAGATTATAGTCCATATTTTTTGCATGAAAAATTTTTTGGTATGAAAAATGGACGATGTATGGTCCATTATATTTTTTGCATGAAAAATATTTTTGTATGAAAAATGGACGATGTATAGTCCATGATATTTTTTGCATGAAAATTTTTTTGAATGAAAAATGGGTGATGTATAGGCCATTATATTTTTTGCATTAAAAATATTTTTGTATGAAAAATGGACGATGTATAGTCCATTATATTTTTTGCATGAAAAATATTTTTGCATGAAAAATGGGCGATGTATAGTCTATTAAATTTTTTGCATGAAAAATATTTTTTTATGAAAAATGGACGATGTATAGCCCATTATATTTTTGCATGAAAAATTTTTGGGTATGAAAAATGGACGATGTATAGTCCATGATATTTTTTTCATAAAAAATATTTTTGTATGAAAAGTGGGCGATGTATAGTCCATTATATTTTTTGCATGAACAATATTTTTTTATGAAAAATGGACGATGTATAGTCCATTATATTTTTTGCATGAAAAATATTTTTGCATGAAAAATGGGCGATGTATAGTCCATTAAATTTTTTGCATGAAAAATATTTTTTTATGAAAAATGGACGATGTATAGCCCAATATATTTTTTGCATGAAAATTTTTTTGTATGAAAAAACGGTGATGTATAGGCCATTATAATTTTTGCATTAAAAATATTTTTGTATGAAAAATGGACGATGTGTAGTCCATTATATTTTTTACATGAAAAATATTTTTGTATAAAAAATGGACGATCTCTAGTCCATTATATTTTTTGCATGAAAAATATTTTTGTATAAAAAATTAACTATGTATAGTCCATGATATTTTTTGCTTGAAAAATTTTTTGTATGAAAAATGGACGATGTATAGTCCATTATATTTTTTGCATAAAATATTTTTTTCTATGAAAAATGGACGATGTATAGTCCACTATATTTTTTGCATGAAAAATATTTTTGTATAAAAAATGAACTATGTATAGTCCATGATATTTTTTGCATGAAAAATTTTTGGGTATGAAAAATGGACGATGTATAGTCCATGATATTTTTTGCATGAAAAATTTTTGGGTATGAAAAATGGAAGATGTATAGTCCATATTTTTTGCATGAAAAATTTTTTGGTATGCAAAATGGACGATGTATTGTCCATTATATTTTTTGCATGAAAAAGTTTTTGGTATGAAAAATGGACGATGATATTTTTTGCATGAACAAATTTTTGTATGAAAAATGGACGATGTGTAGTCCATGATATTTTTTGCATGAAAAATTTTTTGTATGAAAAACGGACGATGATATTTTTTGTATGAAAAATTTTTTGTATGAAAAATGGACGATGTATAGTCCATATTTTTTTGCATGAAAAATTTTTTGGTATAAAAAATGGACGATGTATAGCCCATTATATTTTTTGCATAAAATATTTTTTTCTATGAAAAATGGAAGATGTATAGTCCATATTTTTTGTATGAAAAATTTTTTGGTATGAAAAATGGACGATGTATTGTCCATGATATTTTTTGCATGAAAAATTTTTGGGTATGAAAATTGGAAGATGTATAGTCCATATTTTTTGCATGCAAAATTGTTTGGTATGAAAAATGGACGGTGTATAGTCCATAAAATTTTTTCCATGAAAAATATTTTTGTATGAAAAATGGACGATGTATAGTCCATTATATTTTTTGCATAAAATATTTTTTTCTATGAAAAATGGACGATGTATAGTCCATATTTTTTGCATGAAAATTTTTTGTATGAAAAATGGACGATGTATAGTCCATTATATTTTTTGCATGAAAAATATTTTTGCATGAAAAATGGACGATGTATAATACATGATATTTTTTGCATAAAAATTTATTGTATGAAAAATGGACGATGTATAGTCCATATTTTTTGGATGCAAAATTTTTTAGTATGAAAAATGGACGATGTATAGCCCATGATATTTTTTGCATAAAAAATTTTTTGTATTGAAAATGGACGATGTATAGTCAATTATATTTTTTGCATAAAATATTTTTTTCTATGAAAAATGGACGATGTATAGTCCACTATATTTTTTCCATGAAAAATATTTTTGCATGAAAAATGGACGATGTATAATCCATGATATTTTTTGCATGAAAAATTTTTTGTATGAAAAATATTTTTGCATGAAAAATGGACGATGTATAGTCCATGATATTTTTTGCACGAAAAATTTTTTGTATGAAAAATGGACGATGTATAGTCCATTATATTTTTTGCATAAAATATTTTTTTCTATGAAAAATGGACGATGTATAGTCCACTATATTTCTTGCATGAAAAATTTTTGGGTATGAAAAATGGACGATGTATAGTCCATGATATTTTTTGCATGAAAAATTTTTGGGTATGAAAATTGGAAGATGTATAGTCCATATTTTTTGCATGCAAAATTTTTTGGTATGAAAAATGGACGGTGTATAGTCCATAAAATTTTTTGCATGAAAAATATTTTTGTATGAAAAATGGACGATGTATAGTCCATTATATTTTTTGCATAAAATATTTTTTTCTATGAAAAATGGACGATGTATAGTCCATATTTTTTGCATGAAAATTTTTTGTATGAAAAATGGACGATGTATAGTCCATTATATTTTTTGCATGAAAAATATTTTTGCATGAAAAATGGACGATGTATAGCCCATGATATTTTTTGCATAAAAAATTTTTTGTATTGAAAATGGACGATGTATAGTCAATTATATTTTTTGCATAAAATATTTTTTTCTATGAAAAAAGGACGATGTATAGTCCACTATATTTTTTCCATGAAAAATATTTTTGCATGAAAAATGGACGATGTATAATCCATGATATTTTTTGCATGAAAAATTTTTTGTATGAAAAATGTTTTGTATGAAAAATGGACGATCTATAGTCCATGATATTTTTTGCATGAAAAATTTTTTGTATGAAAAACGGACGATGATATTTTTTGTATGAAAAATTTTTTGTATGAAAAATGGACGATGTATAGTCCATATTTTTTTGCATGAAAAATTTTTTGGTATAAAAAATGGACGATGAAAAATGAAAAATTTTTTGGTATGAAAAATGGACGATGTATGGTCCATTATATTTTTTGCATGAAAAATATTTTTGTATGAAAAATGGACGATGTATAGTCCATGATATTGAAAAATGGGTGATGTATAGGCCATTATATTTTTTGCACGAAAAATATTTTTTATGAAAAATAGACGATGTATAGTCCACGATATTTTTTGCATGAAAAATTTTTGGTATGAAAAATTATATTTTTTGCATGAAAAATATTTTTGTATGAAAAATGGACGATGTATTGTCCATGATATTTTTTGCATGAAAATTTTTTTGTATGAAAAATGGGTGATGTATAGGCCATTATATTTTTTGCATTAAAAATATTTTTGTATGAAAAATGGACGATGTATAGTCCATTATATTTTTTACATGAAAAATATTTTTGTATAAAAAATGGACGATGACTAGTCCATTATATTTTTTGCATGAAAAATATTTTTGTATAAAAAATGAACTATGTATTGTCCATTATATTTTTTGCATAAAAAATTTTTGGGTATGAAAAATGGACGATGTATAGTCCATTATATTTTTTGCATAAAATATTTTTTTCTATGAAAAATGGACGATGTATAGTCCACTATATTTTTTGCATGAAAAATCTATTGTATGAAAAATGGACGATGTATAGTCCATATTTTTTGCATGAAAAATTTTTTGGTATGAAAAATGGACGATGTATAGCCCATGATATTTTTTGCATGAAAAATTTTTTTTTTGAAAAATGGAAGATGTATAGTCCATATTTTTTGCATGAAAAAGTTTTTGGTATGAATAATGGACGATGTATAGTCCATTATATTTTTTGCATGAAAAATTTTTGGGTATGAAAAATGGAAGATGTATAGTCCATTATATTTTTTGCATAAAAAATTTTTGGGTATGAAAAATGGAAGATGTATAGTCCATATTTTTTGCATGAAAAAGTTTTTGGTATGAAAAATGGACGATGTATAGTCCATTATATTTTTTGCATGAAAAATATTTTTGTATGAAAAATGGGCGATGTATAGTCCATTATATTTTTTGCATGAAAAATATTTTTTTATGAAAAATGGACGATGTATAGTCCATGATATTTTTGCCATGAAAAATCTATTGTATGAAAAATGGACGATGTATAGTCCATATTTTTTGCATGAAAAATTTTTTGGTATGAAAAATGGACGATGTATAGCCCATGATATTTTTTGCATGAAAAATCTATTGTATGAAAAATGGACGATGTATAGTCCATATTTTTTGCATGAAAAAGTTTTTGGTATGAAAAATGGACGATGTATATATAGTCCATTATATTTTTTGCATGAAAAATATTTTGTATGAAAAATGGACGATGATATTTTTTGCATGAACAAATTTTTGTATGAAAAATGGACGATGTATAGTCCATGATATTTTTTGCATGAAAAATTTTTTGTATGAAAAACGGACGATGATATTTTTTGCATGAAAAATTTTTTGTATGAAAAATGGTCCATATTTTTTGCATGAAAAATTTTTTGGTATAAAAAATGGACGATGTATAGCCCATTATATTTTTGCATAAAATATTTTTTTCTATGAAAAATGGACGATGTATAGTCCATATTTTTTGCATAAAAAATTTTTTGTATGAAAAATGGACGATGTATAGTCCATTATATTTTTTGCATGAAAAACTTTTTTGTATGAAAAATGGATGATGTATAGTCCATGATATTTTTTGCATGAAAAATTTTTTGTAAGAAAAATGGGCGATGTATGGTCCATTATATTTTTTGCATGAAAAATATTTTTTTATGAAAAATGGACGATGTATAGTCCATGATTTTTTTGCCATGAAAAATCTATTGTATGAAAAGTGGACGATGTATAGTCCATATTTCTTGCATGCAAAATTTTTTGGTATGAAAAATGGACGATGTATAGTCCATATTTTTTGCATGAAAATTTTTTGTGTGAAAAATGGACGATGTATAGTCCATATTTTTTGCATGAAAAATTTTTTGGTATAAAAAATGGACGATGTATAGTCCATGATATTTTTTGTATGAAAAATTTTTTTTATGAAAAATGGACGATGTATAGTCCATATTTTTTGCATGAAAAATTTTTTGGTATGAAAAATGGACGATGTATATATAGCCCATGATATTTTTTTCATGAAAAATTTTTTGTATGAAAAATGGACGATGATATTTTTTGCATGAACAAATTTTTGTATGAAAAATGAACGATGTATAGTCCATATTTTTTGCATGAAAAATTTTTTGGTATAAAAAAATGGACGATGTATAGCCCATTATATTTTTTGCATAAAATATTTTTTTCTATGAAAAATGGACGATGTATAGTCCACTATATTTTTTGCATAAAAAGTTTTTTCTATGAAAAATGGACGATGTATAGTCCACTATATTTTTTGCATAAAAAGTTTTTTGTATGAAAAATGGACGATGTATAGTCCATATTTTTTGCATGAAAAACTTTTTTGTATGAAAAATGGATGATGTATAGTCCATGATATTTTTTGCATGAAAAATTTTTTGTAAGAAAAATGGGCGATGTATAGTCCATTATATTTTTTGCATGAAAAATTGTTTGGTATGAAAAATGGACGATGTATAGCCCATTATATTTTTTGCATGAAAAATTTTTTGTATGAAAAATGGACGATGTATAGTCCATATTTTTTGCATGAAAAACTTTTTTGTATGAAAAATGGATGATGTATAGTCCATGATATTTTTTGCATGAAAAATTTTTTGTAAGAAAAATGGGCGATGTATGGTCCATTATATTTTTTGCATGAAAAATATTTTTTTATGAAAAATGGACGATGTATAGTCCAGGATTTTTTTGCCATGAAAAATCTATTGTATGAAAAGTGGACGATGTATAGTCCATATTTCTTGCATGCAAAATTTTTTGGTATGAAAAATGGACGATGTATAGTCCATATTTTTTGCATGAAAATTTTTTGTGTGAAAAATGGAAGATGTATAGTCCATATTTTTTGCATAAAAAATTTTTTGGTATAAAAAATGGACGATGTATAGTCCATGATATTTTTTGTATGAAAAATTTTTTTTATGAAAAATGGACGATGTATAGTCCATATTTTTTGCATGAAAAAGTTTTTGGTATGAAAAATGGACGATGTATAGTCCATTATATTTTTTGCATGAAAAATATTTTGTATGAAAAATGGACGATGATATTTTTTGCATGAACAAATTTTTGTATGAAAAATGAACGATGTATAGTCCATATTTTTTGCATGAAAAATTTTTTGGTATAAAAAATGGACGATGTATAGCCCATTATATTTTTTGCATAAAATATTTTTTTCTATGAAAAATGGACGATATATTTTTTGCATAAAAAATTTTTTGTATGAAAAATGGACGATGTACCAAAAAAGTTCTTTAGAGAACGATACAGAAGATTTCACTTCTTTTTGATTTAATTAATTTGTTAGAAATATAAATATAAATACCTATGTACATATTTAAATATAAACTGTGTGTACAAATAATATGAACCACAGTGCAAATAAAATATTCATAAGAAAATAATTAAATAAATTGAGTTAGTATTATTTTTAGCAGGGATTTTTGGGGATAGTACAAATTAATTTTTTTAGGGAATTTCGGGGATCAAAATTTTCAAATTGGGTATGACAGTCGAAAGAAATCTTGGATCCCTGATTTAAGTACAGATACCTACGTACATAAGTATATGTAAGTATGTGCACATGTATGAGTAGATATGTAAATCAGTGATAGGATTTGAAAATATTCACTTGGTGCTGCTGAGCTTGTAGCGAAAACGTGCCAAACAAAATTTAATAGTACCGAAACTTTATTTCATACCAAAAAAGGCTTCGATAGTATAGATTTTAAACTGGAATTAAATTAATGCTTATAGGTATGTATGTATGTATTTAGAAATTGAACAGTACCTACTTTCACTAATGTTAAGCCTGCTGAGCATTTTCGTTGTCTGTAAAGGCTCAGTTAGCCGACTGTAATGCAATGTAAATGTAATGTAGGAAACTGCTGATCGATATTTTTGTATGAAAAGTAACCTGTTACATTACATCTCTATAACCATTTTCATTACTTTTGATATAACAATTCGATCAGCTGTTTCCTACTGTTGCAGTTACATTACATTACAGTCGGCTAACTGAACCTTAAGACCGACGCATTACTTTTTTGTTGATTACATTACAACAAAAAGGGGAAACTCCCTCATTCTCTTAGTATCTTTGCGATTTAGTGTAACAGGTGCGTTTGAATCAGTGTTGCCAGTGAAATTTCGAGAAAGATACATTTTAGTTTCCAAAAAGATACATATGTATGTTCCCAAAAATATACATTTTGTAAAAAATTTTAAAGTCCATTTTTAACGTTTATTATTAACATAACATTTTTATTTCATATTTCATAATTGTAATTTATTTGCTGGTGGTTAAGAGATATCTATATGCATTTCATTGTTGCTTTAACAAATCGTCAGTAGACTTCAACCACACATTTTGAACAGTCACAGACCTCTTATCTTATGCACTTATATTGATTTTGAGATTTTCAAAAATATTATTATTTGTGAATTCTCTAATAGTTTTTGGAAGTTTGTGCATAAGATAAGAAGTGTGTGACTATTCAAAATGTGTGGTTGAAGTCTACTTGACGAATTGTTAAAGCAACAATGAAATGCATATAGACATCGCTTAACCACCAGCAAATAAATTACACTTATAATATAATTATGACAATATGTCGAATAATTTCTTGAATGTTTAATTAAGATTTTATTTTGTAAAGAAAAAGCTAACTTTAAAATTTATCAAACCAAATTCATTTTTGTAAAAATTAATATAGGAGTTGAGGCCCTTATACTAAGGCGATTACATCAAAAAGTTTATATAAATTTCCTGAAAATAAAAAAGGTGTTCAGATTTTCTCAAAAAAAAAAAAAAGATGTTCATATTGTCTGTACATTTTGTATAGATTCAAAAAAATGTCGGGATTACTCATGGTACTTGAAGTCATCAAAAGATACGCAAAATGTATAAATTATATTTTTTGCATGAAAAACTTTTTTGTGAGAAAAATGGATGATGTATAGTCCATGATATTTTTTGCATGAAAAATTTTTTGTAAGAAAAATGGGCGATGTATAATCCATTATATTTTTTGCATTAAAAATTTTTTGGTATAAAAAATGGACGATGTATAGACCATGATATTTTTTGTATGAAAAATTTTTTTTATGAAAAATGGACGATGTATAGTCCATTATATTTTTTGCATAAAATATTTTTTTCTATGAAAAATGGACGATGTATAGTCCATGATATTTTTTGCATGAAAAATATTTTTGTATGAAAAATGTACGATGTATAGCCCATTATATTTTTTGCATAAAAAATTTTTGGGTATGAAAAATGGACGATGTGATATGACATGATATTTTTTCCATGAAAAATTTTTGGGTATGAAAAATGGAAGATGTATAGTCCATTATATTTTTTGCATGAAAAATATTTTTGTATAAAAAATGAACTATGTATTGTTCATTATATTTTTTGCATGAAAATTTTTGGGTATGAAAAATGGAAGATGTATAGTCCATATTTTTTGCATGAAAAAGTTTTTGGTATGAAAAATGGACGATGTATATATAAAAAAATTTTTGTATGAAAAATGGACGGTGTATAGTCCATAAAACTTTTTGCATGAAAAATATTTTTGTATGAAAAATGTACGATGTATATAGCCCATTATATTTTTTGCATGAAAAATTTTTGGGTATGAAAAATGGACGATGTATAGTCCATGATATTTTTTGCATAAAAAATATTTTTGTATGAAAAATGGGCGATGTACAGTCCATTATATTTTTTGCATGAAAAATATTTTTTTATGAAAAATGGACGATGTATAGTCCATGATATTTTTGCCATGAAAAATATATTGTATGAAAAATGGACGATGTATAGTCTATATTTTTTGCATGAAAAATTTTTTGGTATGAAAAATGGACGATGTATAGCCCATGATATTTTTTGCATGAAAAATTTTTTGTATGAAAAATGGACGATGTATAGTCCATATTTTTTGCATGAAAAAGTTTTTGGTATGAAAAATGGACGATGTATAGTCCATTATATTTTTTGCATGAAAAATATTTTGTATGAAAAATGGACGATGATATTTTTTGCATGAACAAATTTTTGTATGAAAAATGGACGATGTATAGTCCATGATATTTTTTGCATGAAAAATTTTTTTTATGAAAAACGGACGATGATATTTTTTGTATGAAAAATTTTTTGTATGAAAAATGTATAGTCTATTATATTTTTTGCATGAAAAATATTTTTGTATGAAAAATGGACGATGTATAGTCCATGATATTTTTTGTATGAAAAATTTTTTGTATGAAAAATGGACGATGTATAGTCCATTATATTTTTTGCACGAAAAATATTTTTTTATGAAAAATGAACGATGTATAGCCTTATATTTTTTGCATGAAAAATATTTTTGTATGAAGAATGGACGATATATAGTCCATGATATTTTTTGTACGAAAAATTTTTTCTATGAAAAATGTACGATGTCCACTATATTTTTTGCATAAAAAATTTTTGGGTATGAAAAATGGACGATGTCTAGTCCATGATATTTTTTGCATGAAAAATTTTTTGTATAAAAAATGGACGATGCATAGTCCATGATATTTTTTGTATGAAAAATTTTTTGTATGAAAAATGGACGATGTATAGTCCATTATATTTTTTCCATAAAATATTTTTTTCTATGAAAAATGGACGATGTCCATGATATTTTTTGCATTAAAAAATTTTTTGTATGAAAAATGGACAATGTATAATCCATTATATTTTTTACATGAAAAATATTTTTGTATAAAAAATGGACGATGTATAGTCCATGATATTTTTTGCATGAAAAATTTTTTTGTATGAAAAATGGGCGATGTATAGCCCATTATATTTTTTGCATGAAAAATTTTTTGTATGAAAAATGGACGAAGTATATATAGTCCATGATATTTTTTGCATGAAAACTTTTTTTTATGAAAAATGGACGATGTATACTCCATATTTTTTGCATGAAAAATTTTTTGGTATGAAAAATGGACGATGTATAGTCCATGATATTTTTTGCATAAAATATTTTTTTGTATGAAAAATGGACGATGTATAGTCCATGATATTTTTTGCATGAAAAATTTTTTGTATGAAAAATGAACGATGTATGGTCCATTATATTTTTTGCATAAAATATTTTTTTTCTATGAAAAATGGACGATGAAAATTTTTGGGTATGAAAAATGCACGATGTATAGTCCATTAAATTTTTTGCATGAAAAATATTTTTGTATGAAAAATTTTTTGTATGCAAAATGGACAATGTATATAGTCCATTATATATTTTGCATAAATTTTTTTTCTATGAAAAATGGACGATGTATAGTCCACTATATTTTATGCATAACAAATTTTTTGTATGAAAAATGGACGATGTATATATAGTCCATGATTTTTTGTATGAAAAATGGGCGATGTATAGTCCATATTTTTTGCATGAAAAATTTTTTGGTATAAAAAATGGACGATGTATAGTCCATTACATTTTTTGCTCGAAAAATATTTTTTTATGAAAAACGGACGATGTATAGCCCATTATATTTTTTCCATGAAAAATATTTTTGTATGAAAAATGGACGATATATAGTCCATAATATTTTTGGCATGAAAAACTTTTTGTATGAAAAATGGACGATTTATAGTCCATTATATTTTTTGCATACAATATTTTTTTCTATGAAAAATGGACGATGTATAGTCCACTATATTTTTTGCATGAAAAATATTTTTGTATGAAAAATGGACGATGTATATTCCATGATATTTTTTGCATGAAAAATTTTTTTATGAAAAATGGGCGATGTCTAGTACATTATATTTTTGGCATGAAAAATTTTTTGGTATGAAAAATGGACAATGTATAGTCCATGTTATTTATTGCATGAAAAATTTTTTGGTATGAAAAATTGACGATGTATAGATATTTTTTGAATGAACAATTTTTGTCCATTATATTTTTTGCATAAAATATTTTTTTCGATGAAAAATGAACGATATATAGCCCATTATATTTTTTCCATAAAAAATATTTTTGTATGCAAAATGGACGATGTATAGTCCATGATATTTTTGGCATGAGAAATTTTTGTATGAAAAATGGACGATGTATAGTCCGTTATATTTTTTGCATACAATATTTTTTTCTATGCAAAATGGACGATGTATAGTCCACTATATTTTTTGCATAAAAAATTGTTTGTATGAAAAATGGACGATGTATAGTCCATTATATTTTTTGCATGAAAAATATTTTTGTATGAAAAATGGACGATGTATCCTTCATTATATTTTTTGCATGAAAAATTTTTGGGTATGAAAAATGGAAGGTGTATATTCCATTAAATTTTTTGCATGAAAAGTATTTTTGTATGAAAAATGTACGATTTATATATAGTCCAGGATATTTTTTGCATGAAAAATATTTTTGTATGAAAAATGGACGATGTATAGTCCATGATATTTTTTGCATGAAAAATTTTTGGGTATGAAAAATGGACGGTGTATAGTCCATTAAATTTTTTGCATGAAAATTATTTTTGTATGAAAAATGTACGATGTATATATAACCCATTATATTTTTTGCATGAAAAATATTTTTGTATGAAAAATGGACGATGTATCGTTCATTATATTTTTTGCAATGAAAAATATTTTTGTATGAAAAATGGACGATGTATAGTCCATTATATTTTTTGCATGAAAAATATTTTTGTATGAAAAATGGACGATGTATAGTCCATGATATTTTTTGCATGAAAAATTTGTTGTATGAAAAATGGACGATGTATAATCCATTATATTTTTTGCATGAAAAATATTTTTGTACGAAAAATGGATGTTGTATAGTCCATGATTTTTTTTGCATGAAAAATTTTTTGTATGAAAAATGGGCAATGTCTAGTCCATTATATTTTTTGCATGAATAATATTTTTGTATGAAAAATGGGCGATGTATCGTTCATTATATTTTTTGTATGAAAAATTTTTGGGTATGAAAAATGGACGATGTATAGTCCATTATATTTTTTGCATGAAAAATATTTTTTTATGAAAAATGGACAATTTAAAGTCCATGATATTTTTGCCATGAAAAATTTATTGTATGAAAAATGGACGGTGTATAGTCCATTATATTTTTTCCATGAAAAATATTTTTGTGTGAAAAATATACGATGTATAGCCCATTATATTTTTTGCGTGAAAACTTTTTTGTATGAAAAATGGACGATGTAAAGTCCATGATATTTTTTGAATGCAAAATTTTATAGTAAAAAAAATGGATGTTGTAGAGTCCATGATTTTTTTTGCATGAAAAATTTTTTTTATGAAAAATGGGCGATGTATCGTTCATTATATTTTTTGCATGAAAAATTTTTGGGTATGAAAAATGGACGATGTATAGTCCATGATATATTTTGCATGAAAAATATTTTTGTATGAAAAATGGACGATGTATCGTTCATTATATTTTTGCCATGAAAAATATTTTTGTATGAAAAATGGACGATGTATTGTCCATTATATTTTTTGCATGAAAAATATTTTTGTATGAAAAATGGACGATGTATCGTTCATTATATTTTTTGCATGAAAAATTTTTGGGTATGAAAAATGGACGATGTATAGTTCATGATATATTTTGCATGAAAAATATTTTTGTATGAAAAATGGACGATGTATCGTTCATTATATTTTTTCCATGAAAAATATTTTTGTATGAAAAATGGACGATGTATATATAGTCTATGATATATTTTGCATGAAAAATATTTTTGTATGAAAAATGGACGATGTATCGTTCATTATATTTTTTGCATGAAAAATTTTTGGGTATGAAATATGGACGATGATGTATTATAGTCCATGATATTTTTTGCATGAAAAATTTTTTTTATGAAAAATGGACGGTGTATATAGTCCATTATATATTTTGCATGAAAAATATTTTTGTGTGAAAAATGTACGATGTATAGCCCATTATATTTTTTGCGTGAAAACTTTTTTGTATGAAAAATGGACGATGTAAAGTCCATGATATTTTTTGAATGCAAAATTTTATAGTAAAAAAAATGGATGTTGTATAGTCCATGATTTTTTTTGCATGAAAAATTTTTTTTATGAAAAATGGACGATGTATAGACCATTATATTTTTAGCATGAAAAATTTACGATGTATAACCCATTATATTTTTTGCATGAAAAATTTTTGGGTATTAAAAATGGATATGATATTTTTTGCATGAAAAATATTTTTGTATGAAAAATGGACGATGTATAGTCCATGATATATGGACGATGTATATATAGTCCATTATATTTTTTGCATAAAAAATATTTTTGTATGAAAAATGGACGATGTATAGTCCATGATATTTTTTGCATGAAAAATTATTTGTATGAAAAATGTACGATGTATAGCCCATTATATTTTTTGCATGAAAAATTTTCGTTATGAAAAATGGACGATGTATAGACCATTATATTTTTAGCATGAAAAATATTTTTGTACAAAAAATGGACGATGTATAGTCCATTATATTTTTTGCATGAAAAATTGTTTGTAAAAAAAATGGACGATGTATAGTCTATTATATTTTTTCCATGAAAAATATTTTTGTATGAAACATGGATGATGTATAGTTCATTAAATTTTTTCCATGAAAATTATTTTGGTATGAAAAATTAACGATGTATAGTTCATTAAATTTTTTGCATGAAAAATTTTTTGGTATGAAAAACGGCCAAATTATTTTGCACGAAAATAATTTTTGTATGAAAAATGGACGATGTATAGTCCATTATATTTTTTCTTGAAAAATTTTTTTAATAAACAATGGAGAATCCATTATATTTTTTGCACAAAAAATATTTTCGTACGAAAAATGGACGATGTATTGTCCGTTATAATTTTTTGCATGAAAAATATGTTTGTATGAAAAATGGACGATGTATTTTCCGTTATATTTTTTGCATGAAAAATTTTTTTTATGAAAAACGGACGATGTATAGTCCATTATATTTTCTGTATGAAAAATTTTTTGGTGTGAAAAATGGACGATGTATGGTCCATTATATTTTTTTTATGAAAAATTTTTTTGTATGAAAAATGGGCGATGTATAGTCCATTTGATTTTTAGCATTAAAAATTAATTATGTGAAGTCCATTATGTTTTTCATATAAAAATTTTTGTGTATAAAAAATGAACGATAGATAGTCCATTTAAATTTAAGCTTGAAAAATGGACAAGGTATATATAGTTCATTGAATTTTTTGCATGAACAATTAACGATGTAAAGCATTAATTTTTTTTGCATTGCATAATTTTTGGTATGGAAAATGGACGATGTTTAGCGATGCATTGCACGTTTTATTTTTCTATATGATAGAACTTTTTAAAAAAATTTAAGCGACTTCAAAAATAAGATCTAAAAAATAAAGATAATTTAGATTCAGTTAAATAAAACATTTGTTGTATGTATTACATATAAGTTTTATTTTTAAATTTCTTGCAAACATTTGTGTCTGCCCACTTTTCTAAATTCAAAATCCCGTCGCTTTCAGAGCTCAATGTGAATGTCCAGTTCCGTAAAAATCGGTCAGATAGAAGTATGCGAAATATAGTATCAATTTTGAATGGGCATAGCCCCGCTTATTTCTTTATACACAAATTTATGTCATTGTAGACGAAACTCTTTTTTAAGTTTCGTGAGAATCGGATAAATAGAAGTATATATAATTTAATACTAACCGTTTATGTACGTGGCCACACCCTTTTTTTTTTTGAACACCAGATTAAGTGTTTTTCAAACCTTAAGGTGTGTTTCAAGTTTTGTAAAAATCGGTAAAGTAGAAAACTATGAGATATAATGGGCGTAGTCCCGCCAACTTTTTTTACTGCAAATTTTGTCCTTCTAAGAGTTCAAGATTTGCAATATTATATTGGAATTTAATGGGCGTGATCCCCCCACTTTTTTATATATGTACAATATTGTATCTTTTTTAGCTCACAAGGTGGGTTTCTTTCTAAGTTGCGTAAAAACCGCCCATAAAGAAGGACGTGAAATATAATGATAGTTTTTAATGAGCGTTTCTTGGCACATTCTTTCAAAAAGGAATTTCTGTAATCGGTCTTAAATTCAACAAGTTATGAAGTAATATTGCCAAAAAAATACCGACGAAATGGTAATTTCCGCCATTTTTTTAAGTCGGTTAAAAATAAAAAGCAAGCTGTACATACATGCATACCTACATATCTAAGTACGTATAAGTATGCATATATATATGTTTGTTCATGTCTGCGGTACAAATATGTATACAATATTTATTTTACATTATATTACCATTGTTCAGCCGTAGCTGTTGTGGTCGCTGTTCAAATATCCAATCTAATTTCACCGAATGGTCATAAGCACCACCCACTTGTTTCCATTAGTTGTGGAAAAAATAAATGAAATTCATGTACACGCTTAGGTATGTATGGTTGTATGTATGTATATGTATATGGTTATTGTTAACTATGAATTAAATTAAATAAATTGTGTCTGTTGTTTGCTATCTTGATATTTAATAAATATCTACGTGCCTTCTGTTATCATTATAAACACAAATTTTTACTTAATTTGTCGTTAATGCCAGGTGAGAAATCTGAAAGAAATATTCTCTGGAGAGGTTTTGTTGGCCATAGGGTCTACTGTGTATACAGTTCAATTCTTGAAACGTCGATATCCGAGGAATTCTATCTTGCAGGCGGACTTTTCTGTCTACTGATCTTTGATTTGCCCTTTTTTCTGAAACAAGTCATTGTTGACAGCTTTTGTTTATGGTGGTAACAGATTTATTTGAACAGGACAGTGGGCAACTTATGTGTGTGTTTGTGTATGGCAATTTATCTGTGTATATTTGTGTATTAAAAAAGTTAGGGAAACATAATTGCAAACAGCCAATGATGACCTTACCTCAAAATCTTTGGGCGACTTTATGCTTTTTTTTTTGTTGTTACTCATAATTTTTATAATTAAGCAAAAAGTTATATAATTTTTTTTTTAATTGAGTTTTGGTATGAGTTCCAATTGACCTGCTAAAGTTATTCAACATAATTTTGATATTAAAATTGTACATAGGTACTTGAAATTTTATTTTTAGTTGAAATATAAAAACTTTTACTAGGAAAAACATAATGTTTATGCAACTTTTGGTATTTCGATAGGGCCTGTCCCACGATGTCGACAACGTTTGACCTGTCGCACACTTACATTTGAAACAAAAACAAAATTTTAAAGTATGTTTTTCTGTTGAATGTAATTTTACGACAAGTCATCTGTTGTTGACATCGCAGGAGAAAATAGTAAATATGTACACATTTTCTAATTCAATATTTTAACTACAAACTAAATTAAAATTTCTAAGCTAAAATATTATCGTTAACTCCACTGTGCGGTTAATAAGCATTTATTAGAATTATTTTTCTTATGTTTTTAAATCAAGAAAGTTTATTAAGAACACATATCCAACAGATAATTGTATAAAAATTAAAATACATATATACTCGTATGTATGTATGTATGCATACATATAAAAACACATGTGTAGCGAGATAAAGCCATTTTCTTTTTTAAACGACTGCGATGTTGCTGTAATGTTGTTTATGTGTTCACATTTAATGTAACTGCAGCGCTATCTTTACCTTGAAACCCAACAAACACAAAATCGTACTGTTCAGTTTTATTGACTTTTTGAACTAAATATTAATTCAGATATGTGTGTCCATAATTATGAAATGCATATTTTTCTTTGGTTGATATACTTAAGAGATTACATTTGAGCAAATCAAAAAAAAAATTTATATAATGTAACATTTAGTTTTAGAGTTGCATTAATTAATATAAATTTATTTAAAATTTATTAAATATTTTTTAAAGTTTGTTTTTAAGATTACCTTCATAATTAAGGGCCCATATGAACTGTTTCGATGTAAAGTAATATTGGCTATCAAAAATCTTAAGGTCTTATTAATAAAAATATTTTTGATTTATAAAACGTCTATAAAAAAGTTTTTCATAAAAAAATCGTATTATAAAATCTTTATAAAAAAAATTAGTTTTTATGAATATGGCAGTAAATGTCTTAAATTTTAGAAAAATTATTTTCTGGGGAACTAAGTATATATATTTAAACTTGTTAGTACTTTTCTCTCCTTCAGGTCATGCTCAGTTGGTTGGTGTTTGGTGATCTTAAGCATAGTCAAAACCCAGCAGGTCTCCAATTTGGCTTAATCGGAATTTTGTTGTTTTCAGATGGAAGCAGCCATCATTTAGGATTATGCACATAAAATGACCCTACAAATGAAAAAAATTATTTACTTATTTTTAATTAAAGTCGTTCAAGTGATGTCAACAAAATAATAACAACTATCGACAAATGAAAATATACTTGTATTCTCATCTTTAATAAAAGTCCATATCTCTAAAAAGACTATACTCATACTTGTTTTTGAATCAAATATCGACTTTTTATGTCTCATAATGACAGTTTTATAAAGTAGAAATTTTCACAATAGAAATTTAAAGAGTTTAATAAAATTGTACTTTCCAACAATAAGAGATTAGGCGAAATTAATATTATAATAAAATATTGTGAAATTCAATTTTAATATTTAGTACTGAAGTGCTATTTTTTAATGCAGGTGAAAAACAAAACTGGAACCAAGGAAGAAACTTAAAATAAAGAAAAATATGAACTGCATTTAGGTTGAGAGAGAGAGAGAGAGAGATGGCGAAAGGGATAGTTAAAGCAGAAATACTAAGGAAACTGTTTGCTGTTAATATAACTTCTATCTTAAAATATCTTCGACTGGAGTATTTTGCTGGCTATGATAGTATGGAACAAGTTAACTAATAACCTATTTATCTTATTTTTTAATCTCTGCGAGTTTTCATACTAAGTCACACCCGGCACATAATAGGGTCACACACGTTACACATGCGAAAAACTTTTTTTAAGAAAAAAAATTTTTTTTTCCAGGCAGTAAGTCTTTCACACAATCAAAAGGGCTTTGAACAACTTACTACACCAATATTATTGTGTGCGTTCTAGGGAAGATATTACAGAACGAAGTCTAAAAATAGTAACTGGCATATTCATAAAAAAATATTTCAGGTTTATTAAGCTCTTATTTGACGAATTTCTATGCGAAATTTGTCAAATAAACCTGTAATAAACCTAAAATATTTTTTATGAATTATACCGTAATTCTTTAAAAATTTAAATGTATAAAGTGACAGCCTACCGATGTCTATTCTCAGCATGAATCATTTTTTTTTTTTTAATGTCTATCAATTATGAAATGTTTTCAAGATTATTGCCAACCGCACAATTTTTTTTTTAATTATAGATTTTATATTTTTAAGTTATAAGGAAAAAATTCAGTTTCATGGTCCGAATAGAATTGCCCACTTGAAATACGTAAGTTAATGTCTGCTGGGTAAACAACAGTAAATTCCACATCCACCAACTTTGTAAGTTTTATGTAGGTGGCTGGCTGGCTTTGCGTGCCAGAGTATGTCTCGTATGCGTGTGTGTGTTTGGCTGTGTAAACTATTAAGTGAGCGAGTGAGTGCAGTTGACAAATGTCCCCCTAATAATTATCTTGTTTTTGTGTCATTACTTTTTCCGGTTGTATCTTCTTTCATTGCTTCATCTTAATTTTTAAGTTGTTTTTTCTTTTTCTAACAAATTTTAAAGAAATCAAAAGTTTCCTAAACACATTTTTGAAATTATTTTTGTAGTATTTTTATTCGTAGATTATTTCTTTTTTTTTTTTGGAAAAACTTTTGGGTTGTGTGTTTTCCACATAAATGTATAGTATATTTATTAAGTATTTTCAATAAATTAACTTGATGCTTTTACACACACTCAATTGCCAAACAGCTCGAGATTTTATACACATTTATTATTTACTTTTTCTTTGAGAAATCATTGTTTCTAAGAGTTTTCAGAGGGCCTAGACTTGCATGTATGTACGTATGTTCACCGTCTAATTTCATGTTGTTGGGGGGACACTTTTAATTGTGTTTGTGTGTTTAGCTGCTATTTGTATTATGAACGAAACACAAAAAAAAATTTAATTCAAAGTAATAAAATTGATATTTTTAGCTTTTATTTTTGTCAATTTTTGTTGTGTTTTATTGAAAATTTCTACCTCTGGTACACGTTTGTCGCCGTCTGTTTATTTCAAATACAGTTGTTCCAAATATATTTTTCATAAATTATTTCATTAGTTTCATGTACGAGAATGAAACGTAGGAATTTTTAAAAATAATTACCAATGCAAGAAATTTATAGAAAATATCTTTTAGCTTTCGAATGCTATGAGGGTTGTTATATTTATCGAAAAATTGCATTTGGGCATAAAAATTTGTTACTTAAAAGGTTTAAACATATTGAATTTATCTCAGCGGTTATAATTGATTGAAAATGGAGAAATAGATATAGTTGTGAATATTGGCCATTTTTTGCGTTAACTAGGGATAATTATTTTTCATAAAGTTTAATCAAATCGGTCCTATTTTTCTAAAATTATATTAAATTATAGTAGTATGAATATTAAACATTTCTAAATAGCAAAAAAAAATTTTAGCACATTAGTTTATTTGAAGAAGGCTTAACAGAATAAAACTTTACAATTCCCATCGCTGCTGCAAACAGCTGATTGTAATTTTATTGTCGACTTATGCTGTTATCGCTTTTAATCACGGATGTATAATTTATCGTTGTAACTTTTGAATTAGCTGGTAGATTGAAGTTATAATTGTAATTAAGCTGTTAGTTATGTTTATAATCAAATAACACACAAAAATGGGCTCATACTATAACAGAGTTGCCAGATCTTATAACCGCATAACAACATTATCCCTGTGGCAAAGTTTTAACTTAACTTAACTTATTTTTATCGCAACGGTTATTTACTAATGACGAGTAAACACTATGAAATTTTTTGAAATCGCAATATTTTCTGTTGTGTAGCATTGCTTTGCATATAAAAATCATAATGTGAACGACGTTGCACACATTTTGAAAATGACGCCACAAACTGACAACACAAGAATAACAATATGTTGCTCATTTACTGAAACAATGTCATAACTCAAAAATAAAACAATGGAAAAAAGCTTAATGGAAAAATAAAATTTGATTTTTTTTCTTAAGAGTTGAGTTGACAAGATATTAGTATGAAATTTTTACACAATATATATAAAAAGCGATATGAGGATTAATTCTATTAGCTCGAAAATTCCGTTTTTTGAGTTATGACATTGTTTTGGTAAATGAGTGATATGAGCATATAAGTAGTCACCCCAACCAGTTGTTTCTTGACGCTTACGTATTAATTTTTACAAATTCCTCGTATCTTCCACAACACGTCGATAGGAATTATTTTTTAATATAAAAATAAAAATGTCTTCGTTATTCCAAAACACTTTCAATGAAATACACTAATATTCAAGCAAATGGATTAAAAAAGAATTTGAATGGTATTTGTGCTACATTTGTATGCTTTAGTATTATAAATTATAGAAAAATATAATTTTTATCCAAACAAATAAAAAAAAATATATATATATATATCACCTATTTTATATAATAATAGCATGAATTTCTTATTTGAACAATTTATTTATTTTTTTTTTTAATTTTTAGGGCCTGGCTCACGATGTCGTCAACGTTCGAATTACAAAGCAAAAATAATTGGAAACACTATACAACTTATTTGCACATAGTTTTCGAGAAAGCTAATAACTACAATAAAAGATGTATACGGCAAACGCTTTCCACTTTTATTTGCAAATAAGAAGTCCTTATAAATGGGGTCGTTGTCGCATTTCTGATGAAGTGCGTGGCTGCACAAAAAAAATCGGTATTTCACCCAGCTAACAAAAGTCTATTTTAATTTTTCTTCTTTTCTTTAGAAACTCACATTAATTAATAAAAATATTTCATTCAACAAGAATTAAAAAAAAATACTCAACTTAAGCCCTAATAAGAAATTATTTCTGAAATTATTTTGAAATTCACTATAGTTCAATTAAATTTAATATGTACTAATTATATAATAAGCATAAGCTTAAAATATTTGCATTAGCCACCAAATTTTTTTTATTTTTTAGACTTTTTTCCTAGTAGTGTAGGAAAAGTTGTCCGTATGTCAAGAAAAAACAAATTTTCCAAAAATTTCCCAACAAAAATTTTTGGAGCAGCCAATTAAAAACTATTGGTATTACAAAATATTTAGCATTTTACTAATGAGATATCTTTAATAATTTATTAGTTTATTTATTTTAAGAAAAATATTCCCCCACCATTTAATTGTTCTTTATATATGTATATTGTACGAGATAAAATACTCTTTTGATATGCTAATTAAATAAGTTCCATTTTGTTCTTGTTTTTCTTGACCAAAAAAAAATTGTTTTTAATTAAAAATGTATTGTTAAATTGAGTAAAAAAAATACCTATTTAGTAGGCGTTTTATGTTGATTTTTAAATACATATTTTAATATTTATTTAGTACACAATTTCTTGTATTGTAGTTGTTGCTCATCTTTGGCGTCTTTTAATTCATAATCATTGAATTATTGTTCTTTTTCGTTTCTCGTTTAAGCAAAATTGTACGTGTGCATATAAATTAATTTAATAAATAGAAAAACCAAAGTCTTATATTTTTTAATTTTATATTTCAATTTCATATTAAAAAAAAATAACACAAAATTTTTTAATGATGTCAACCGTTTGTGAATACTAAAGCAAAATAAAAAAAACCAAATTTGATATTTTTTCTGTTACCTTGACTACGGAATTTTTTAATTCATATTTTTGGTTGGCTTTGTATTAATTATGGGAACTTTAAATATTAAAAAAAGTGATTAAAATAACAAAAAACACATACATTATTTGTTGTTTTTTGTCTCTAATAGAAATACACAAAAGCAAATATTTTTACAGATCATAGTTTTATTTATTTTTTCGTTTTCTTCATTTCAAGAAATTTTATGTGAACTTTTTAACTACAGGTTTAAATAAAAGGTGTTAGGCTTGCGATAATGTCGCCATCGTTAATTTTCCTGACTATCAGAAATAAGAAAAAAATAATATCTTACTACCAGTTTTGCAGCTCTCACAAATATGAAACATTTTGTTTTAATAAAACAAAATAAAACATATTATATAATATTTAATTTACCACCGATTTTAGGAAATTCTGCTGTATATATTGCGCATTTACTTCAACAACTATTAGTGCAGAATAATCTGGCATATCGAATTTTATCTTTATATAAATGTATATATTTTTAAGACCGCTAGATTTTACGAAAGGCTTAACTGTCATACTCACTTTTTGACATTTATTATCAAAATACTCTGGCAAGTCATCATGAATTGATTAACAATTGAATAATGATACTAAACTATGGAGATTGACTGTGAAACTCAGTCATCGATTCGCGTAACTTGCGGACAACTTCCTTATTTTATGGCACACATAATGATCATCGAACTGTGGATAGATTTTATACCATAAGCTCTCTAAATGAGGCCATAACACCAACAAGGTCGAAGGAATGTGCGTACTGAAAAGAATATTGCCGCCGTAAACGAAAGCGTCGTCGGTCACAGAAGTTTAAGTTCAAACCGTCCACTAAGTGGAAAATTTTGCGCAAAGACTTGGCCTGCACCCGTTTAAGATCCATCTGGTGCTGGAATTAAAACCACGAACCATAAGTTCTACAGACTCCACTAGATCCAGAAAAATTAACCGTTTAGTTCAGCTTACATGCTGATGGCATCAGATCAAGTTACTGTTAATGCAAATATGGATGGCATTTATATGAGCGAGATGCGGTTTCAACAGAAAGTCGATAAGTCGATTTCGAGAAATTGGCCTGTCAATTGGCCCTAAGGTCGTGAAATTTTACACCATGTGAAGTCAACGGTGTAAGCTGGTAAAGCAGCAGCAATTCACGCCTAGAAGGCGAACATTGTTTATGTTAATCATTTAAAAATTTTAATAACATGTACTCGTATCGATCTTTCAAATAAAAAAAATTTTTCAAATAAAATTTATCTTGTTTTTATCGAGTTTTAAGCTCTACCGGGCTTAAGTCCTAGTTTACACTATGCAAGTCTTATTGCTAAGCTGAGTAGTTTGTTAGGAGAGAGAGAGACGAGGGGAAAAGAAACGTTACTGTTCCCCTCGTGTCTCTCTCCTTCAAACTAATCAGCTTAGCAATAAGACTAAGGAAAACAGCCTGTACAAAGTCCTCTCAAAAATATCTCACATTAGAATTGCTTTTCTGCAAGATCTCAATTTTGCTTTCAAATTGTACGTAAAATTGGGAACTAATGAAGGAACTATTTCCCAATTGCGGTGCCTTGAGGATGCTTACACATAAAAAAAATATTCCTGCAATAAATATTTTTAATTTAAAATAAAACCAAAAATCAGTTAAAAATGTATTTAAGTCAATTAAACTTTTCTTTAATTCCTGCAATAAACAAATTTAACTGAAAATAAAGCCAAAAATTAATTTAAAATGTACTTAATTCAATTAAACTTTTGCTTAAAAATTTAGTTTATTACAAAGTTGAATTGACTCAATTACATTTTTAATTGATTTTTGGTTTTATTTTCAATTAAAAATGTTTATTGCAAGAATATTTTTTCTATGTATTGAATAATCGGCTCTTGAGAAAATAATATTTTTTATCTCTTCATTAAGTTGTGTATGTAAATTGAAACCTTAAACTAGTTTTTTGTAAAACTAAATAAAAGTTATGACGTTGTTGAATTAAATGACTGATATGTATCTTAATTCATAATATTTTAACTCACATTATACATACATACATAATTTACAAATTTATGGGTTTTTATAAAATATTTTATGCGGCACGTCAAAATTTCAAAACCCATCACTGTTGTTTTTTTTATATCCTCCTTAATCTTTTTGCTTAATTATATGTATATAAAAAAAAATTGCAAAAACAAACTATTCAACCCCCTAACAGCCTAAAAGCAAGTTCGTTTCAAACTTGTTAGTACAAATGGACAAAGAACTAGACTTGGCTCGAACTCATGCTGTAACATGTCCGCGTAAGTAACTGACTTACAGCAACAAAGTTGCTAAGCAAAATTGTTGCAATATCACAAACAAAGAGAATTCAAACAATAATAACATAATAATGAGTAAATCAATGTTTATTAAGATGATGATGATGAGTAGGGCAAGTGTTTGATAGACAGCAACAACAAACATTAATTATCATTAACTTTAATGACATCAAACGCAACCAGACAAGTATTTCATAGAGAAACTCTTAAACGAATGGTTTAATAGCAGCTGTGTTTGTGTGTATGGGCATGCATGCATACATACAATGAGCAAGCAGGTTGGACATAATTGTTATTTGTTGGGTAGGACGGACACAAGGCCTTTTCCATGAGATTATAATGCTAAGTACATATGCATATGTATGTCTTATTAACCCCTTAAAGACAAGTTATCAAAGATTTCAATTTAAACAAATATTATCGAAATGTATTATCAGCCAGCTATTTAAAAAGTGTCTTAAGTCAGTCAGTCTACTAAAAATTTCCAGTCGGGGGGCAAATAAAGACATTCGTTATCAAACGAAATTTAAAAATATTTCAATAGAATTCAATTGAAAACATTTTTTTATATATCGTTTAGGTTCTACGAATAAATCTGTAAATTAAAATGCAAAAATTTGTAGCAATTTGTTTGAAAAAATAACTCCGATATTTCTAATGAACAAATTGTTTCGTTTTAACAAATTATTTTCTGAAATTAAAAAATTAATCAAACAAAGCCATTTCCACATATGAAAAGAAATCTTCTCTAAACAATATTGTTACAAATGTTACTTTGTATTAATTGTATGAAATAAAATGTTTCACCGTGTATAGCAGCGGTGCCCAAGCCCTATGCGCTTGGTACTCATTTTTTTTATGCGCTAATCTATATGCTATGTGTTTTAATATACACGTACATCACTAACAATATAAAATACACATACACACAAACAGCACACAGAACTAGCAATAGGAAATACACAAACAACTTTGTCTTATTAGTTTTTTTTTTGTAGTTCTTCACTGTATTCACGCAAGTGCAAACCAAAACACTTTTTCTTTTTTCTTTGTACATACATATATATTGGTTTTTACAACAAAAAATATTGAATAAAAATTAGTTTTTCTTTAAATGTATTGGTGTTTGCTCTTCTAAAGGTACTTTTGGGCACCCCTGCAGTCTATTTTTTTTATAAAATAAAATTGGAACAAAGCATTTACTGGGACATTTAAAATATTCACTGAAACGATGTTTTATTTCAAACAAACTTATGTTGGAAAACTTTTTGGAATTCACATTTTGAGTTCGTAGAAATCTATTTTTACGATGATGTCCGTATAGATTAATTTATGTGTGTGTGTGTCTGTCTGTATGCGTGTATGGATGTATGTAAGCTTTTCATAACTAAAGAATGGCTGAACCGGTCTGATTTTGTGTTGAAGTGAATCGATTCGGTTTAGCAGATTTTGGGAGTTTTCAAAAATAATATTCTCAAAAAAAAAATTTTTAATAAATTTAATCAGTTGTTTAACTTAAAAAAATAACGACTGCTGCAAATTTTATTGCGATCGCTTGATTCGTTTTGGTAATTTTTTGGACTTGAGAAACTATGTCGAATGCCGCAAATTTTTTTTATATTACTCCCAAAATCTATAGATATTCCAGAGCTTTGAGATCCAAATTAACAGGAAGTTCCAGTATGATCTGGAAGGTCAACTGTGCCATATATTTTTCTTATTTTTTTTTTTTTTTCATTAATAACGATGCAAAGTATCTCCTGTATTCTATATATTATATAAAGACTTAATTGCCCCCCGAGAATTGCTTTGGCAATCCTGTAATTGTCTATTTTAATATTGATCGTGAAAATCACCAGTCGTAATGCCCCCCAAAAAAAAATTTAAGCTACGCCAATGAGAGCAGCTTTTGTGATATGGACGGCACAAAGTGAGATTTTTGTGGTCAAAAACCCTATATTTCGATCTTTCAAGTGTCTTTTTTATTCTAGAAATTTTATATACCAAGTTTGAAATCATCTACTTGGATATTAAAACTTTTATGAAAAAAAATCAATTTAGATTAATGGACGCTGGGCGGTAAGTGTGAAAGATTTTGATGAAATTCTGTCCTTCTCTTCTTCTTCTTTTCTTAATTTAGCCAATATAATATTCGGTGCTAACTTTCAATGATCCAGTACCTATCTTTATAGTTTTTGCCCAAAAATATATGAATCCATTCCACTGTGCGGCACCTTGGATAGAATTCATAAATTTTTTATGTGCAGTGTTATTTCGGGAACTAGATATGAATCAGTAAATGTTATCTTGTTATCATCACAAAAACAGCACGAATATTTCAATTTTATTTTGCATTATATTCCGAATTTTGCACCATTCTGTCCCTAAACGCGGAAACAGAAATAAACACGCATCATTATCCGTCTCTTTGTCTGTGTGACTAACACAAGCATGATGTGCTTTAAAAAAAAAGTTTTTATGGTTTGTTTTGGTCTAAGCTCTTTCTAAAAATGGTTGCATGTATGAAAATAATATTTTTATTTCTATTTTCCTTGTTGCTGTTGTTGCCACATACAGCACGGAAAATACTCCAGCAGACGTACATACATACGTACACTCGTATGAGTAGTTTTGTCTCCCCATTTATTTAGTCATTTATTAGTTTTTGGCTTAGTTAACGTGCATCATCCATCCCCGAAAGTTCGAGTACCACTTGCACACAATACCAAATCCGTGTTCGTTACGTGACGTAGCCCTCCTCCCTTACGTTCAAAGTCAAGCAAGCACATTGTGTGTAAAAATGGTTTATTTTACTCTCATTTCATTTACTATTTAATATAAAAGTCTATACGAGTGTGTGTGGGTGTGTGTGTTTATCAATGATCATTATTGTTATGCTAGTTATTAAGTTATTGATGATCATTAAGCGCAAATGTTCTTTACTCTGCTCTTGTTCATTAGCCTGTTTGTTTGGCTGTATGGATGCACGTACACACATGCATACATACATACATACGAACACACATGCATACATACTTACGTCGTTTGAGTAGTTATTATGATTTTATTTTCTTTTTATTTAGTTTGTGTTTTATTAAAATATTTTTGTTTTTTCTTTGGTTTTGTTGTGTGTTTTTGGTAACTTTGTATTTTTACTTTTTGTGTTTTGTTTTTGTGCAATGTGTGGGTAAGACTATGTGTGTGCGTGCTAGTGTGTGCATGTGTGAGAGTATCTCTTTACTTATGGGTCGGTTTAGTTGCGAGTGCGAGTACAACAATTTACAACAACACTTAACTGAATAATTTTTATTATATTTTGTATTTGTTTCTGTTGTATATCTTTTTTTTTCGTGTGTCTTCTGTGTGTCTTGTAGGTTGGTTGTTCTTATTGTTGTTCGTTTTTACTACTACTACATTTACGGGTCTTGCTTGCGCTTGTTACGCCGTAATAACAAATAATCAAAATCAGTACGCTTTTAGCAATCAGGCGGGTAACAAGTACAATTTTTACTTGATTGCCATTGAATAAACGTGAAATATTTCTTTTAATATCTAGATGATAAAAAAGAAAATCATAAAAAACACACACAAACAAAAGAAGAAAATAATAAAAACAACAATAACAAAAAATAAACCTATTTCAAAGAAAATAATGTTTCTCGAGTGAAATTATATACTACAAACAAACAATTGCGGTGAAACACAAGTCCCATGTAATTAAAATTATTAATACCTATATGTAATAAACAACAACTGCAATAATAATTGTTTGAAATCAAAGTGACTTAATTTAATAAAGCTGAACTTAATTAAAGGCATTTGTAACACACAAACAAACACTCACATACATACAAACACAGAAATATTCAAGACACACAACACACTAAGAAAACAACATTAATGCGGATAATTGATAATAATTGCAATGATTAATAATTGTTATTAATTTAATTAAATTGTAAAAAATGCATAATAAGAAAATTAAGTTGGTTTTTCTAAATTGCTGTTGCAGATAGTTTCTTAAAAATATTTTCAAATGCTTTACAAAAATTTATTCATAGAGATTTATTTTTTGATTTGAACACAAATAAAAAAAATAATTTTGTAATCAATTTTTGTAAAATAAATTAATTTAATTAAAACAAATAAAGATATCAAAAATATTTGAATATGTATTTTGAAATTAGAATCTTTTAACAATAATATGAACGAAAATTAAACAAAAATTATTAATTAAAAAAAAAACTTATAAATGCAAAATGCTTCTTATTTAAAAAATAGAAAAAAATATTAAAACGAAAAATAAAACCAAGAAACGAATGTGAAGGCATTATATGAAAATTAAACAGAAATTTTTAATTTGGAAAAAGCATACAAAGGTATTTTTTATATAAGATAAAAAGAAGAATAATATTTACAAAATTTTTGTAGGATACCTGCTCGTAAGCCGGCTATTTTGAAAGTGACTTAAGTCACATCATTAAAAAAAATTCAATTAAGATTTATTTACACTATCTAAGTTATCGTCTTATTGCACCTAAATTCTGATGTTAAAAAGGGATTTTAAATCATGGTTTTGGCAAGCTTGGCTTAAATACAAATATTGAAATATGTACAACATAATAACTTTACTAAAAAATTCAATCATCTAAACGGCTAACTAAAGTTTTATAATAAATTGTTTTTTGACACTTTTGAAAGAAACGGCTCATATACATATATAAATATATATACCTATAAGCATTTTATTTTTTTTTCATATCTTAAACAAAAAAATATTCTCTCACTTTTTTAAGAAATCCAGAACCACTGTTTGAAATTTTGATCTCAGCGAAATTGTCTTTCCTAGTGGCCAGTTTAATAGTTAAAAAAAAACTTGTTCTTGATTAATTCACATGTTTTGCACATGTATGTGCACTTAAAACCACTTATCTCGACATAGGTGTTGAATATTAAATATTAGTTAAATATTGAATAACGTTTTACTAAAATACATATGTTAAAAATTTATTAGAAAAAAAACTGTTTAATATTTTAAAAACTTTTACAACTTCAGTATTTAATTTAAAAAGTATTTCATTTAAAATCTATTGAAATATTTTATTTCGCTGGATATCGAAGTTCGTAATTTATCACCAGGTTTATTTCTCTATATTTTTAATTTAATCGAATTTAATTTTGAATGTACATACAAAATTTCTATGGTAAAACTGAAATCAACTGGACTATATTTTAAATACTTAAAACCCTCCAGTTTTAAATGTTATTAATTATTTTTTTCTGTCCCGCTGCCAAGATATTGTCTACCCACTTGGAGGGATTTATATCAATTAAAAACTAAAAATTAATAACATAACAATATTTGGTTCGATTATGTATCATAAAAATTGATATATTGTGATAAAAAATGCAATACAAATTTTAACCACATCTTCGCAAATGCCGACGGCAAAAGTGAAAAGTACACGAGTATTGCAATTTGAAAGTCTTAAGAATGTTAAATAGAATTCGTTTACGGTTATAAAAAAAAATAATTTGTATTGCGTAAAACCTGTGTGAAATTCCAATTTAAATGATCCTTGAAATCATTGATCTTGGAATGTCAATAGCTTTAATACTGTTTAATCTTTTTTAACTTCTGAACATTTTATAATTTTTTAAATTTTTGCTGCAAAATATATTTTCAATGCTTTAGGCGACACTGAAAATTTTTTATTCCAATAAAATCCTTTCGGAAAAGCATTAATTTTTTCCGCCCCTAAAAGTATGCTTCTTTTATAATTCTTAGTGTAAATCAGCTAATGGCAAAATTAATATGATTTTAAAAATGGAAAAAATGGTTTTCAGCCCATATTTCCGTTTTATGGTTTCTAAAGAAGCTATTTGCGTTATTGAATTCACTTTTAGTAGAAATTGAAAGTGAGCGAAACATTATTGAAAATTTAATTGATATTTAAAATTTTTTTTTTTATTATCCTTAACCCTAGAATAAACTAATTTAATTTTAATTTCTTTATATAGTCATATAAAAATTAAAAGGGCCTTATATAATTTTCAAATGTTTCTCAGGAGAGATAAAACTTAATAAAATTCAAGCTATGTGTGGTTATAAAAGCGATTTCTTCTGCTTAGTATCATTAATAAATTTTGAATTAATGATGCTATACTGACGAAACAGTTCTTTTTGAAATCACTAGTTTGTTTTGTATTAAGTTTTTTCTTTCTCCAGAATTTTTTTTAAATGTTATTAGGCCCTTCAGCATTTTATATGACGATATCTATGTATGTGTGTGTAGAAAGTAAATCGATTAAAACTGTAATTGTTTGTCCATTTAAGCTTTTGCACTAAAATTTTGATTACGCAATAATTGTTTAATAAAAAACTATTTATATAATCGTTGTAATTTCAAATCAAAACGAAACCGCCTAAATGCAGAAAGTTTACTCCATAGTCGGTCAAAGTATCACCAGAGTGCCGAACTTTAATTGGCTTCTTGTACAAATTAATATACACATAAACGAATACAGTGAGTGAGCAGCACTGGTCTACTATGTAATTCGCAACGAAAGAAAATGCTTTGGAACTTACATATTATTAGCAGGCAAATTTATTTTGAATTACAGAATATATGTCCAGGAGTTGCGAATGATTTTAAATACGTCCATATAATTTGCGAGTTATTGTATAATGAAAAAGCTTTCAATGAAATACATTTAACAAAATAACTTAATCTATTTTGATGCTACATATCATGGAAAATATACATATACATAACCTTCTTTAATTTTATTTGAAGCTTGTTTCTTTTTTTCTAAAATTTATTAATTTTTCAAAGAAATAGAAAGACAGGTTTTGCCTTTACTTCAGGCGAAATTTTTCCGACTCTGCTTTCTCAAACACTCTTGCATTGCAGGATTTCTTTGTGAAGTCTGCATGTTGGACTTATTTCATAGTTTTTTTAAGTTTAATTTTATTTTTTTTGGCATCTATGTATTTAATTGTTTTTTATATTAGAAGTTATTTTATTTTGAAAGGTCTCAAAATTTGGGTTTCATATAATTTGCAGAGTTGGGTGTACTTATTATTAGTGTCATTCTTTTTTGTATTGCTACTTTTATTTTTTTTTTTTATTCCTATTAATTTTAGTTTTTAGGTCCCATTTCATTTGGAGTTATTTCATTTATAAATTGTATTATATATTATATAAGTTCTGTTGATGTATTTATAACTAGCAATTGGTCATAATATGGGGTCAAATGTCTTACTAATTACAATGTAATATCACATATATTCCTCGAATATTATATCAAAAACAAAGCTACACAAAAAAAGATTTTTCTTTAACCCAATGAAAAAAATCAATTATAAATTTAAATGTGTTAATTAAAAGTTTTAATTAATTAAATTCTTAAGCAAAAGTTGAATTGAAGCAATTAAATTTTTAATTAAACTTGTAATCAATAAAATTATTTACAAAAAAGTTTAATTGATGCAATTTTGTTTTAAATTGATTATTTGGCTTTTTTCCATTTAAGGTTTTGTTTGGAGAACAAATTTTTCTGTATATTTTAGAACTTGATATTAAACTGGAGTCGTAATATACATATGACAAATAAAGAAAGTCTGAAATTGCTGTTGGTTTTAAAAAAGTAATAACTTGAGTTCATGGATTTACCTCTCAACTCTCATTCAATCAAAATATGAATATTACAGCAATTTTCTTTAACATCATTTAACTTGCTATTTCATTTGCTAATGTGTTGAAAAAAAATTACACAACACTGATCTTAAGAGGATTTTAAGCAATTTCTGTGATCCTAGTGCCACAAAAATTCATTGAAAAAATCAGTGCAAATACAGTATTGCTTAAATCTTATTTATTTACAAACAATTTATTAAAAAAAATTATTTATAGGTATATATGCATATACTTACATGTGTATGTGCATAAGTGAAACATTTACATAAGCTTTATCTACAATAGTTATTAACCCTAAATGTAACACTAAAAATTATTATTATCAATTTTACGCTTTAATACTAGATTTCAAACACATACAAAAAACACTGTGTTATGAAAATTTCTTTTTATTCATACAAAAAAAAATTAATTTTCATAGATGCAAAAAAAGTGCAGCCAGTCAGCCAGCCAGCCAACAAAAAAGCACATGCCGGCACTTGACTCATATTAAAACGTAACAAACGCACACATACACATGAACACACAAATTCATACAAAATTGTTAACGTAATCAGCAACAACAACAATTCCACAAACAAATGCAAGAAAAACTCTCAAATATAAAGCAGACACACACACACATACTTACATATGTACGCAAAACCTACTAAAATTGTCATGTCACATTTCGCTAAGAAAAAAACTCATTCACAATTTTTTCCTTCTGGTATTTTTTTCTTTTCTTTTTTGTTTGCTTTAAGCAAAAATACTATTACTAACACTCAGACAGGAGACAGAAATTATAAAAAACTTACCGTTGCATGAAAAAAGTATCATAAGAGCTTGAAATTCAAAGAGTATGGAAAAACAGAGAGAGGGAATGAGAGAGAGAGTGCAAGCATAACAGTAAAAATTTTAACACAGAAATCAAAACAAAATCAAAGACTTAAACTGCAAGTGAACTGAACTTAAAATCGCAAAAAAAAATTTATTAATAAACGGAAGTTGTGCATTTTATTAATCAAGCTGTGACAACCAGCAACAACAACAATACTAATGAAAAATAATAACAATCATCAGCACAACAACAGTAAATTATAAAAAAACAGCAAAAAATAAGTGACGTTTTATATTTATTTTTTTTAATGTTGGATTTGTGTAGATTTTAGCTGTCGTTGTTTGTCGCGCTTAAAAAAGTGTGCATCTGCGAGATTTTTATTATGAAATGCAAAACCTTGTATTGATTAAAAAAAAAATTAAAAATATAATTCAAGCAAACAAACAACAAATAAATAATAATAAAACGTAATACAGGTTTAAAAAAAATTCCGAGTTATTGACCGTTATATTTTTAAATTTAAAAGACATATAGAACAACAATAACAACAACAACAACAATTGGGAACAATTAATTACAAAATCCTAAAATACTTTTGTGGCTGGCTGATATTTTACAAACATCTGCTTGTGCTTACTAGTTATACAACAACTTTACCTTATTTTAATTATATTAAACCTTTAATTTTTTTCTTGCTACACAGATTAAAGTGAAAATGTTATAAAAACATAACGTTCCTCTAAGCAAATTTGAAAAAAAAATAAAAATTTTACATTAATTTTGCGAAATAAAACCGAAAAGAAATATTCAAATCTTGAACCAATTTCAAAAGAAGTTTTCTACAGCGCAACAAAAAAACTCAAATAAAATAAACTTTTAATAGTGTTAATAAAATAAATTATAAAAAACAATCGAACGCAAATTTTAGCAGACATCCTTAACACCAGTGAACTTAGAACAAGCTTATATTGAATAGACGAAAGAAAAAAATACAATTCAATTAAAAAAAGGTAAGTCTTAAGATTTTTTTAATACAATATCTATGTATGTATATTTACATATACTCGTATAAGTAGGGGCTCATTCGTAAATTCATTACTAAGCAGCATATTATGAGAGCAGCACGTTCATAAATGCAAATATGTATGTATTGCCAACAATTTAGCTTCAACAGAATTCAACTATGCAGTAATCATAAAAAAAGCGTTTGGTGCAATGAATACTAAAGTTGGCAATATCACAAATAAATAATCAATAAAAATATTGCAAACATAATCATGTTATAAAGCAGGCCCCCGTATGTACATTTTTTTAAAATATTATATTGAATTGTATCCATGCATGCCCATATCCTTAATGACAAATATGAGTTTTTGTTACGTCTATTGTGATTCTATGCATATACCAGAATGTGTCCATAGTTAAGAAATTTAATTTAATATTAAATAAAATCTTTAATAAATATTTAATAAATATTAAATAAAATTATATGAATCAAGACTAGTAGTAGTAGTAGTAGTCTAAATTAAAATGTTGCATAATATAAAAAAAAGTATTTACTCAAATGTAATCTAGTAAATATCTCGAAACAATAAATACATGACTTAGACCACTTTCGTAATTAAGGGCACGTATGTACTCGTAGTCTATGCATGATGTTTTTCTCAAGTACAGTTGTTACTAAAGCGCCCGAATCATCGGCGAATTAAAATAATAAATAACATGGCTACTATATATACAATGTCGGAAATGGATGTGGCACAACACTAGTCACGTGATCGGTCCCCAAGTGATAGCGACCAGCCCGAGTTCTAACACTTCCTATGAAGCGGCACAGTCACTTTTAAATAAATGAGGTTGGCCTACGCTACGGTTGATTGATACTTTGTATGCACGATTGTGACCCAATCGGTGTAGAATTATATAAATTATTTAAAAATGCCACTCCGATACTTATCTGTAACAATGCAAACTTGTAATTTTTTTGTTATTGTTACAAATGCAATTATATTTTATTTTTAAGTATATGTTTTTGGGATTCGAACTGACAACCTCCGACATGCCAAGCTTGCACTCTATCCGCTCGACCACAGAGGCACTCATATTTCAAAAGCATAAACACCAGTTAAGCTTAGGCTAATATATAACTATAGTTACGGGACTGGTTCCAGAGTGGCTTGGCGTTATCATTGGAAGGAACAATTAACATTATATTTATACTAAATGATAGGTCCTGGATCCAACCACATGGAACTTGTTCAGTGACGTTTACCATATACTACTCCCTACTTTTTTCAACACTCCCATTTTTTCAAGTGGCAGGACGAGTACGTTTGGATCAATTATCATCAAATTTTCTGCAGGGTAGTTTAAAAAATTTAATGCGTCGTCTTGACATCAGGGGCATTGCAACCCTGCTATAAGCAATAGCGTTACTTCGTTTCTCTCAGTTACTTCTCTTAAAAAAATACTTGGAAAATACATAATAAATACTATTATAAATTAAATTTGCTGACCATTATCCTGGTGCTGTAAGTATTGCTCCAATTGAATTTTATAAGGATGCAGCATATGCTGAATATTAGTTCTTTCAAAAAAAATTAACTAAAATGCAATATTACTTATTATTTGTAAAAAAAATTAGGTTTTATATAATTCTTTTCCAAACTTGCATATATTTACATATGTATATGCAAGTGATATATGTTTAGAGATATTCAATGAATTACAGTTGAATAAATTAAAAAAAAAAATTATTATTATGCAATATTTTAATTTGGAATGATTAATAAAATAATTTTTTAATATTTATTTAAATATGCTTAACATTTATTTGATATATCCAGAAAGAAAAAATATAAAAAATTAATTTGTTGATGTCAATAGACTTCAACCAAAATTGAAAAAGGTTACAAAACCATTATTGAAACATTATTGAGAATTACAAAACTATAATCATAGTAGGCTAAGAATGTTTTAAACAAATCAACAAATAACATTAAATTCGAATTATTAATAATATTAATATTATTTAATAAATATAAAATATTAAAAAAAAAATATTTGTACAACTGAGACAGTTTTTATAACAAAGGACACAAATTTCAAAATAGCTGGTTGTCGTCTACTGTATCCACTGTGTATAGTAATACTTGATAGAATTAGAATTTTGCCTCTTGCTGAATTAGCAGCTAATTCAGTGGCTACCTCAAGCTCTATCACTTTTTGAATTAATGCTTCGGGTTTTGGTAAAACGATCATATTTAGTCATAAAAATTAGATTATTTCCAATTCAGACAAGACTTTCTAAATAAGGCTCTTGATTGAATATTTTCAATTCTTTCCTTTAATTATTTTTTTTTTAATTATTTAAGTTTTTTTTTTTTTTTTTTGAAGAAGACCAAACTGTTTTGAAAAACGCGACGCACTTCATCCCCATCGACTTGGTCGGAAGTAAGCTATGAGAACACCAGCTAATGAACATGAATTTGTATTGAAACACAAATACGAATGCTTTACCATCTTGTGATGAAATATTTATTAAATTATATTCCTTCTTATTCTGTAATTAATACAATATCAAAGACATGACGCTTGTCCTCGCGTTGTTGAAAACAACTCACTGAGAGGGACAAACTCATGCTATTTTCTGGACTTCATAGAATAGAAATAGACTGTCATTAGCATAAACAATAGACAAAAGCCAATTTTTTGGTATTATATTGAGAATGATATCTACAAATAGTTATCGATTAAGAGGAATTATTAACATTAAGACTAAGACCATCATAGGGCTAAATTTTCCACGGCCTTCCAACCCAACGAACAGTAATAGAACAGGCAGATCATGAAATTTGAATCTTTTCACAAATAAATGATCAAAAGAATTAAAAGTTTTCATATTTAAAATGAAATGCTTTATATGATAAATAATTTGCGATAAGAAACTTGAGAAAAACACAATAACCAATTAAAAATTAAATTGATATAAATAAACGTTTGTTTTAAAAATTAAATCGAATAAAATTTAATTGATTCAATTAAACTCTTTTGCTGAAAATGTTATTAAATAGTTTATAATTGCACCAATTAAATTTTTAGTGGATTTCTTATTTAAATTAAAGGTGTTCTGCATACAGTGCAAATAATATAAAATTTTTTCGAATATCAATTAAAACTTAAATATTCTGCAACGAAATTCATCTAGATGTGGCAACAACAAATAAATTTTTTAAATATCAATTAAGTTTTCCACTCCAATATTAATTGAATTTATTAAATTGAATAATTAAAAGCATTAAATTTTTAATTCAAAATATTAATAGATGAACAATATTTTTGCGTATATATATTTTTTTTTCTTGACAAAGTATGTTTCTAAATTTATCGGAACAAAAAACTCTCTTTGAAAAACTTTTACAATTATTTATATCTAATGTTTTATTGTTCGATATTTAAATATTATGGAACTAAGGATTTTCTTTTGAAATCACAATAACTCTAAAAGTTACAAAACAGTTAACCAAACAATGTTTAAAAAAAATTTAAATAAAAAAAATATATTATTAAAGCTCATGGTGGAAGAGAATAAAAGAAAAGAAAATCCCGTCGGTAGTTATTTTTTATGTTTGTTTGAAAATAATTTTTAGTGTTTTATCAAATTGTTGTTGCCGCTTTAGACTCGTGGTGCATGAATGTCCTTTATTTATTCGTACGTCATTTATTTTCAATGCCACTTGTTTAAGACCCCTTTTGTTACGATTACAGCAGCACCAATTTTTTTTTTAAATCATTGTTTTGCCACTTATTTTTATTTTTAGTTATCTATTTTTTTCTTCTCCCAAACATTTAAGTACTTAATAATAAAAACGTGGTTTGTTTTTATTTTATTTTATTTTATTTTTTTTATACAATATATTTTTTAATTTCTCTATTATTTGCACCAAAAAAAAACAAACTTGAGATGCTGGCTGGGTTTTGAAAAAGAGAACAAAAAAAGAAGCAAATTATTTATATATAAATTATAATTCAAAACAAAGGCGAAAAATGGGCGAGCAAAAAAGGATAATTAAGAATGCTTATTTATCTAGAACGGCGACATTTGGACGGCCGTTAGTCTATTTTATTTCATTTCATTTAAGTTGGATTTTTTCTGCATTTTGCTTTTTTTTTGTAGTTAAACAATTTTTATGAATTACACAGAAAGCAAATAATACATAAAAAAATCACTGCACATTAAAGGGAGGTATAACAATCATAATAGATAATGATGATGAGATGAAAAATGCTACGGAGAAAAAGGGTGTTTCATAATTTAGTAGCCAAAGAAAAATGGTGCAGGCAAATAAATTTGTACATAATAGATTCGCTTACAAAAACACAAATACCCGTACACACATGTGCATGTTTTGGTACTTTAGGAAATAAAAGGCAAGAGAGCCAATTACTGCTTTAGCTAAACGTTTTCAAAAAGCTCCAGTAGGAGTTCACCAGGACTTAATGAAGCCTTCTGGCGATATCTGCTTTAGCAAATAATAGATAGTTTTGGAAGTGAAGTGAGAAAGAAGTTAGTTCTTGTGCGCGATTAGAGAGCAATAAAGCAATGAAGTTTTAAGCACAAAATCCCTATATTTAATCAACTAATAATGATGCTTTAACTAATCAAATATTTATGTATGGAATATGCTTAATTGAATTAAAGTCATAAGCTAATTACAGACTGTCAATTGCGGCCTTAGTGAACGAAAGTTATTTTTGGGTACAGAAATTGTTGAACCAAAAATTGGTGGCTTAACTTTAATTCTTGTTTTTTGCTTGCGGTTTTACTTTTTTTTTGTGGTTCAAGGAAGTCGTAAGTACATCTACCCGAATTGTAGATCCAACTTACTATCATTGAAGATTGTGACTGAGTAAAATACCTTGGTGTCGCGTTCCATGAAAACTTTCGAGTATTTTATCGATGACATGCTCGAAGGAACCAAGAGGATATACTAGTCGTATTAGTTCGTTTTGAGGCATAGGGCGGTAGTCTCTTATGCCTTTTCAGCCTGGTTTGGAATTTTTTTTATTCCAGATTGAGAGGCTTAGAAGATGGGGTGCGAATGATTGTTTGATTGATTGAATTGAATTTGATGACTAGATTAAATGTTTGAGTTCTTGAAAGTTAATGTAGAACCATTAAATTGCATTATGACTACCATGGGACTCAAACCCAATAATAATATATATTTTTTTTTGTAATAAAAAGAAGTAACACTCAAACAATTAATAGGCCTACTAGACTTGGATCGAACTCATTCCGTCGGTCGTGTTGGACACAAAACAATCATGAAACTCATGCAATTTAAATGGGTTTGAGCACCGGTTTGTGTCGAAAACGCTCGACTGAATGAGTTCGACCTATGTCTAATGCCTACCGATACAATTATAACATATGTTATATTTGCGATACCTTCCTTAGGAAATATTAAGTTATTAAGCTTAACTCGTTTTGCATTTCTGCACATTAGCAGGTTGGTTAATTTTTATAGCATCGTTGCAGCGTCTCTGGTGTTAAGTAGGCACATTACTATAACCACTTTATTAGTTATTTTAATAGATGATAGAATAGAGAAAGATCTGGCTCAAGACCGGCACTGCGACACCTGATGGATCTTTTGTGCCATAGATCTGTAAACTAAATCAAGCTGTGTTTGACTCTTCTTATGAATATCAGCACATAGTTTGGAGAAGCCCGCCTAATATCATCTGAACACAGAAACTCAAAATGAAAAACCCGCCTTCTACTATTATATAAAACGATACACTGGCAAAGAATCTGTGCCGCTGTTCTGTCATCTTCTAAGGATAAACGACACAAGGGTGAACTTTTCCACAGAGGATAGTTCAGACCAAAGTAAACCGAAAGAAAACCAGTAATAAGCCGCAAATCATTCCTGTTGAGGATGATTGCTGCATCAATGCTTTAGCCTGCCTTAAACTAAAAGAAGTCTGGAAGTATCATCTCCTTTGATCAGAGAGATTACAGTCGACCAACTAACGCCACAAAACGGCTCTTGGCTCATGAACGGAGCAGCAGATGCCGTCCTAAGCAGTTCGTCTGCTTCTTCATTCCCCGGATGAACGATGTGGCCAAGTATCCAGTAAAAGGGAAACCTTGTTCCGTATGGAAAGCTTTTTAAGTGAGTCAAAGCACTCACTCTTCGAACGACAATTGATTGCTACAAATATTAACGAAGGAGTGAGATATTTCTACTGATAACAGAAACCGGCAGTCAAGTTATTTACGGCTTCATACAGCAAAATAATGCCTGCAAGTACGCTGGTTGCCGTCATAATTTGCTAGCAGTTATTCTCGAGGGTACGTAAGGGTTGATCTTGCAGGCAAAAATTTAAGTCTTTCTAGATTTTTAGCAAAAGCGTAAGGATATGGGTAGGAGTTTACTTTTTTTAGTATCCCACTTGCAAAGTCGAATGTTAGTTATTAAAGTTTCTACATACATATGTATGTGCAACAGCTTTGAAAAATATTTTCTATTATCTCAAACTATAATTTTGCTTTGTTGAGCAAATTAATGACATTATAAATCCCTTTTGAAATACGTCGCAAAATCAATATTTTTAAAAGCTTGTAATTTTTTATCCAAAGCAAAATATGCCCTTCTATAGTAAAAAAAAATATATAAAACATTTAACCCGTTTTTTTGCACAAACTTAAGGCATTTGCTTCTTGGCGATTTTATGTTTCTTCTGCTGCTAATTACACCAACTCGTTTTATGTTTTCTTTTCTTTGGAATCTTCAACTCATACTCCAGCAAACAAATTTTTAAAATATAATTAGCCAGGCCAAACAAAAAAAAATAAAAAATAAATAACAACCATAAACCAACTTATTGACTCAAAAAAAAGAAAGATCCACAAGTAATAATAATGGAAATAACAGAACATGGAAAAATCATAAAATGTAAAGAAGCTAAATTTTTTTTAATATTTTACTCTTGAAATGGCGTTGAAAATTCATATTGCTACCAACAATTTACACACTGTTTAACTTTTTTGCATTTTGGAAGCACAAATATATCTTTAGCCTTATTTTGGCTAAAGCATTAAAATTTATGTTTTTCTTATACCCGCCAGGGTATAGACAACCGATGTGAGTAATTAGTAAAAAATAATAATAAAATGAAAATATTTGGTATTTAAAATGTTTAAAGGGGATTTCTTTACTGTATCTTTCGTTTTTGGCGTTAGTTAAACGTTACGAGCATTGACAGCAACAAAATATGCGTAAGTACCAGTAGATATTAAAATCTGAAGATTTTAGAGGGATAATTATTTTAGCTTTACTTAAAGCTATTTCTCATAATTTCTTTCTTCATTTAACAAGATATGTAGCAATAATCGTTCAATGACCGTAATTATGTAAGCTGGTATTTTTTCCTTCAATCTAATTAATGTAGTTATAGGGTTTTCTAAAAAGGGAGTGTATCTGCTGACAGTCGATGGTGGCCATGCGGCTTGGGCGGTATATGAAGGAACCGCTGTTTAAAATTTAGCTACTGCTCTGCTGTTGAATCATTATGGTTCAGTATGTAAACGAAGATCAGTGGGAAGCTGGTATTAAATGTGTACTGAGTCGGATTTTACAGACGTCAATATTTTTTACATAACTTATGCTGCAAGCATAAAAAAGTTTTGGGAAATTTGGTACCTTTTCCCCTCTCTATAATTCTGTGGCAGAAAAAGTGCTTAAGTAGAGACAGGCACCCCTGTAATTTTTTTATACAAAGGTACACCTCAGCAAAATCTTAGTTCTTTTGTGCGATTTTCTAGAAGGTTATAGCGCAATAACTTCTTGGCTATCTTTTTTCGGCTCATACTCGCATATACTCCATATGCTCAATTTTAGCTTATACTTTAGTATATATATAATTGAATGTATTATTTGTAGTGTGTAGAGGAATGTTTTACTAAAAGCAATAAAAGTGAACACCTAGTTTCCCAATTTAACTGCAAAAGAAATAAATTTTTGAAAATCCAATTAAAAGATTAAAAGTCCTTTCCTACAAAACAGTAAAATGTGACTTAAAGTACTTTTACAACTATTTTTGGTAATAACAATGAAGCAATGAAATTTAAAATATCTTATTACTACTTTAATATTTATACTAATGGTACCTTTAATACTCATACCCCACCAAAAATACTCACAGAGTACTCATACTAAACGCTCATTGCATTTGTATCCTTATTATCGCTTAAATTTCCTTATTTAAATAATGCCCTCACTCCTAATGAAATAAAATGTTTAAATTTTATAATTACTTTTTCCTCATTTTTCATTGCTATTCATCATTAATATTGAACAAGTTAAACCTTTATAAATACATATAATTTTCTAATATTTTTTTTTGTGTTGGCAAACAGCACAATGCACAAAATACATTATTAGAAATTTTTTTCCAGTTTTTATAAATTAAAAAAAAATAAACTACAAAAAAAAAAAGAAATGAAATTCTAACGCAGTCGCACTTTTAGTTTAGAATTTTATAATTTCGTTTAATAATTTGTGGGTTGTTTTTGTTGCTGTTGGATGCACATTATTTATAACAAATATATAGACTAGAAATATTATATATAAAATGTAATAGAAACAACAAAAACAAATGGTATAGTTTGCAAAAACACTGTAACTACTCTGCCTAAAAACTAATAAAATTCAAATTAACAAAAATATCAGCATTAGAGCAGTATGGAAGAGAAAAAAAAACAGACAGTGAGACAGACTTGCAAATGTTCAATTCAATAAATGACAGTACATATTTGTGTTTGTGTTTTTGTGTTTGTGCATGTGTAGGAAAGAGTACTAAATTCTATTAATTTTTAAATAAACACCAACACCCATGAACCAAAATAATACCACCAACAAAGGCAGCGGCAGCAGCAACAGCAGCAATAACAGCAACGACAATAACTAAAACTATAAAATATTTAATAATGCATTTTTGCCAAACACCAGCAAATTTTCCCCATAACTATTGCATGTGGTGAAATTTTTGTGAGGGCAAAGGGTTGCATTTTAAACCTCAAATCATAGAGGAAGGAGTAGTCCATGATAGTTGGTTTGCACAAAACCGAAATAAGACATAGAGAAACTGGGAAAAAGTTTAATTTTTGTTATTGGGGGGGCTGTTTAAGTAATAACATTTATCACAGCTAAAACAATTGCAAACAAACTGGCCAGCGTTGCCACGTTATAAGCAACTAGTATCTGCGTAGTTGAATTAAATACTTTTTAATTATTTTTTATTTTTTTTTCAAAAAAAATTTAACAAGCAAGAACAAAAAAATTAGTTATATAGACGGTGCTTAACCAAAGAAACAAGTGAAAATTCCTAAAATTTTGTTTATAGGTATAATTAAGCAAATAAATGAGTAAAAAATTTTAAACACTTTGGGCCTCTCCCACGATGTCTACAACAATCAAATTGTCGCATTTTTTTATTCAGAAATAATTTCTTAATCGGTTCAGTAATTTCAATTCTTATTAAATGAAATATTTTTATTAATTAATGTGAGTTTCTAAAGAAGAGAAGAAAAATTAAAACAAGACTTTATTAGCTGGGGGAAATAACGATATTTTTCTGTGCCGCCACGCACTTCATTAGCTCTCATGTCTATCTACTTGGCTGCACAGAAAAGTATCGGTATTTCCCCCAGCTAATAAAGTCTTGAGAAGTCTTAAGAACTATTAAGAAATTATTTCTGATTAAAATTCACTATAGTTCAATTAAATAAAAATTTTTTTTCAAATGTAAATAAATGTCAACAAGTCGAATGTTGTCGACATCGTGGGACAGGCACTTTTAATTTCTATAAGTATTTTATGTATATGTACATACAAATGTATGCAATTAAATTAATTAATTAAATAATTTCGAATCATTTAATATACATATAAAGACTTATGAAGAAATTTTTTATTTAACTTGCGGCAACGCTGAATCTAACTAACCTTCCTCGCGTTTTTTTAGCTCTCCTAAACACTAAATGAACTCATGCTCTTGCTCTCGCTCACAAACCATCATTTTCTACTCACTGCGTTTTTTCAGCATGCAATAAACAGTTACTGCACTGGAGGCAGTAGTGGGAGTGGGTGGAGGCTGTTATGATTTACAAATGAATAAAATTTAGCAAAAACAAAAAGAAATAACATGTGAATGTGTGTATGTTTGTACGTTGTTTTTAGGGGTCGTAGGTAGGGGTCATTTGTATACAATTCAATTATGGATTTGTTGGTGTGTGTGTGTGTGTGTGGGTTAATCATGGAAATTTTCACTAAAGCGGGAAGGAAGGAAGTATGAGGATGTTAGAAAAAGTCAACCATATAAAGCAACAATTTTGCGCGGCTTTTGTGTTGCTTTCTTTGTACAAGTTGTCTTTATTATCATCATAATCATGACGTTTATTATGATGTTTATTATTTTCAATAATGATTATCTTCATAATATTGTTTGTGATAATGAGATTTATGTATGTGTATATGTATGTATGTATCCATACATATGTACATAAATGTTTGTATGCGGTAATCATCATCATTATTATTATTGCATTGCAGTCATTTGTATAATATTGCAATTTGCCAAAAAAAAACGAAATAAAAACAAAGACAGCGGAAAAACTTAAGCTTAAGGGTAATATCAACCTGCCCTACTCTTTAGTATTAACAGTGTAAACTACTTACGTGGAGTGTAGAAAATAAAAACGCTTAAATATTATATAGAACATTAAGAAATTACAAAGTACATTTAAGAACTTGAAATAGGTATGTGCTTATAAATATTTTTGGAACTAACACCGCATTTACACGATGTAAGTTTGAATGAAATTTGTTGCAATAGTTAAAAAAAGCTCTAGCGAAGATAGAAAAAATTAAGTAGCGCGAATATCTGAAGCATTCTTTGCAATCGGAAAGAATAGGAGTAGTTTTTTTTATATTATAAAATTTTATAATTTTTTTTCTATTTGCTAATAGAAGCGAAGAAAAAAAAATCACAAACTCAGAACGAGTTTCGAAAGAAAATCATTTTAATTTTTGACCCAGCCAATGCCGACCGGTCTTTGGTAACCTTAATAACGGTAACACCGTTAGAGGTTTTTTTTTAAATGCCGAGGTTGGTGTGTAAAGAAAAATTTCCGCAATTCTGATTGTTGTTTCTAGGGCTTGTGAGCTCGATTTGGCAGATTTTCGTAATTTTGCTCACAACATGTAAATGCCCTCACATTACAAAAAATGTTTAATTCATTTTCAGCAGATCATTGGAGAATTATCGGAAACAGCTCAAGAAGCAAGGAACAGACTTTAAGAAATATAGAGAGATTTTTTTCTGGCAAATGTATGCGCGATAAGTCAAGTGAAGATATTTTTAGCAGTTTTAAGTTCTGCTTAACTTATATCAATCAAGACAATATAAAAAGAACAAGAAATTAAAAGAAAATGTATCGAAGTCACAACAAAATCTATTAATGTTGCAAAAGACTTTGCAAGAAAAGAACGAGATGATCAAAGTGATGATAGTGATGATTATTGATGATGAGTCACATTATCTTGATAGTGAAGACTAAAATGGCCTTAATATATAATTCTAAAATAAAACCTAAGTACATCATAATTAATTTGTAAAATAAAAAAGAAATTTTGCATAAAAAATTTTAAGATCTTGTTTTTGTACAATGAAACCCATTGTGCGGCAGAGCAAAAGTATAAAAATAGAATATAGATATTGGAATAATTTCAGAATTTTGTTTTGTGATTTTTTTTATCCGATTTTCGTATAATAATTAAAAAAATAAATTGTTGCATATACATATGTACACATTTAATTCCATGAAAGATTCCGTAATGCAAATTCAGTCTTACAGAAAAACAGACACGTAAATGTTAAAATTTTTAATATGAACTAATATCATTTATGTGTTTTTATAAAGTATATCTTAACATAAATATCACATAAAATAGAAGAAAAAAACCAAAAACAAAACCTTGCTTCTCACATTGCAATGTGAAGACCATTTCTTTTGGCTCGAAATAACAAAATGGATAGATATCCTGTTGGAAAAGCAACATTCATTGAGGCGAGTCAAATTATATGCATGGTTTAACTTATGGTTTAACAAAAATTGTGTATTGGAAAAAAATTTAAAAAACTTAGGACCATCCTAAAATCTATAACAGTAATTGTGTGATTTTTTTTTCTCTAAGAAATCACCGGTCTAAAATCATATCCAGTTCCGCTCAAACAGAAATAAAAATTTTCTGCTCATATTTCTCAAGCGGTTGACAGAGTTTCAAACTAGAGAAATTGAAAGTGGTTTCTTAAATATTTCTGTGCACTGTACTTAAATCAGTCTAAAAAATTTATATGTACGATAAGCAGTACATTTTTCGAGTAGCTTCTATAAAAATTTTCTAGATAAGTTGACTGGAAATAAAAAAAAATATATTAAAATTGTTCTTAATTCTGAGTTATAACTTCAGAAATGTTGTTTAAATTGAGGTGAATTTTGTTGAACTTTTATTTTTTTTAAATCAGTAAAGATATAAAGTGAGCTAATCCCATTTTATAAACAAAACGTGCCCTCTTTCACTAAAATCTGTGCTCTCTTTCGATCTTACTTGCCATACTAATATCTATCAAGTTATAAGAAGCTTCATTTAATTTAAATTTTCACAGTATTAAAAAAAATCGCTTAATTAGTCTTACTTATTTTTCCTTGCCTTATAAAACCTTTGGGAACAACTCCTTTCCGTGTACAATTTTCAGACTACTGTTTAGTGTGTTCGTTTTGTATAGCACATAATAAGGAATAAATATGTATGCATGTAGGTACATATGTATGATTTTGTATCTGCAAGTGGCCACCATGCCAACCCACTGCACTTTAATGCAGTTCCACCTAAAAATCCACTCTTAAGCTCTCCAGCATGCTAATTCTCTCTTTCTCTTTGTTAGAAATGTGCTCATATTTTCCCATTGGATTTTTTCTTTTCGTTTTCTTTTTTTTTTTTGCCTGTTTATAACGGTTAATTTTTTTTCGCCATTGTGCATTTTGTAATACAGCAAAAAAAGCAATTGCGTTTTTTGTTTTGATTACAATTTTCCACTCTCTTAGAAGCAGTTGTTGTTATTTTTCTCGTGGGATTTCTTCCCCAACAAATTGTCTTTTTTCACCTTAACTTTTTGTGTTTAATTTTCATTTCGGTTTTTGCAGTTTTTTCCACAGCTTTTTTAATGTTTATTTATTTATTTATGTTTTTTTTGTATTTTCCTTTTTTTTTGAGTGTTTTTATGTGTTTTTTTATCAAAACAGCTGAAAAAAGCACGTGTCACAGCAAACGCGATTTTTGTTGTTCTTAACAAATTTGCTTTACAATTCAGTCCTTTTTTTTGTTTCCTATTAAGTTTTCCTTGCAATTTTCCTTTTATATTGGTTTTTTACTTTGTGTTATATTTTTATGTACTGTGGCTGTTTTTGCCATACTGGAAACAGAGCAAAAGATTTGTTAAAATCACAAAAACAAGAAGTAGTCTTGAAAATAAGTAAATTATGAAAGGGAGTAGTGTTTATTACAAACCTTTACTAATATGTATGTACATATGTGCATAGTTGCGGAAAATAGTGATTTCACCACCCAGCAGTAAAATGTTAATTCATTCCACAAATAACTAATTACATATGTATTACTAAAAACACATGTTTCCTCTATTAAAAAAAATGGGGAAGGTGAATAATGTTTGCAGTTTTTCCTAGTATTGGCTTAAACAATTCTTGTATTCTATTTCAATTTATAAATTTATACTCACTTATACACGACTGAAAAATGCCTTGCGAAAATAAATACAATTTCCTTTCTTCTATTGGTTGCTTAAAAAATATCATATGTCCAATGAATTTACGTCTTACTCAATAATAAGCAAAAAGGCAGTAGGTATTTTTAATGCAGAAATTTATATCATTTTAAATCACATGCCGTTATAATATCGGGTGTTCTGTAAATCTATTTTTTTGGCATTTTTCGCTGTGATTGTAACTTGTCTAAAAATGTGAATTGAAAAGATCTTTCCATTCTTAGAGACTTCGTACAGATTTCTGTCAGATATTGAATATAAAGAACGAAAATGTCTGTCAGAATTCGTGTCAACCACTTTATCCTTTTTTTTTCTCAGATGTATGCCATAACTAGTATGTATACGATTCGGACTTTTTTGTTGACGTTTTTCGCAGATAACCTACTGATGTCAGACTATTTTGCTGACTGGGTAGGTATGTATGCATGTGCATACATACTTACAAAAATATTTATTTCTGTATGTTTTTGTTTAATTCAATTATTTCAAATTAATGGTTATAGATTTTCTTTTTGCACATATTGACATATTGACATAGCAAATCTCGCGCAATGCAAAAACACACATAAAAAATTACAACAATCGCAAAAATCCTAATAAAGTCTAACACCGCTGCCACTCATGCCAATAAACCAAACTAATACAAATACTATATTTGCTATATAATGCTTTTGTTTTTTTTTTATTTTTCTTTACTTGATTTTTTTCGTTTTGGGCTAATCAGTTTTGTTTTTGCTGTCTCTTGCTTTTGCTTTTTCATTTTTTCCTCATTATCATGAAAGCAGTTGCTTCATTATCATTTGGCATTCGCAACATGTAGTCTGCGAACATGTTGTTTCTAGTTTCTAACTCTCATACAGGTTGCCTGAGTATGGGATTTATTTTATTTTTTATTTTATTTTTGAATATGCCGTTGGCGAGAGAGTTAGTAAGTTGGTTGACTTGTTTAGATTTTCTTACATGGTTGTTGTTTGATTTGCTACAGATACATCACTAAATTAAGAATTTAATTTAGCCGGAACCGGATATGCAAGGGTGTGCATACATGGGAGTCAATTTGGGTTTTTTTAAAGCGATATGTGTACATAAGAATGTAATTTCAATATAGACAGTTTTCATATATATTTTTTTGTCTTATTGAACTGAGTGAATTTCATGCATTATTTGGTGCATTATAGAGAGAATTTTATTTTATATCAACAGAATATTTGTTTGGCCTAAAAAAAATTACTCACACATACACACTTAAATTCGCAAATATGCATGTATGTATGTATGTATATACATCAGATATGAGACATAATTTATGAAATTTATGTTCTAAGTTTGAGTTTGTTACATTCTAAAGCGAAAACGGCTTAATGGATTTGGATGAAATTTGGAGAAAATACCAAGTACTTTTTAGGGGGTAAGAAACTGTGTACTTTTGGTACTCTTTCTGTTTTTGTTAACTTTATAAACATTAGTTTATAAGAAATGTTTTTATCAAACTTGCCAACAATTCATGTAACACCAACGACTTCTTAAATAAGAATTTATACAACATTTCTTCAATTAACATCTTTAATATTAACATATCTAATTGATTATTTCTTTGCATTTATTTTAAATTAAAGTTTTTAATTGGAGAACATTTTTTCGCGCAGGTAATACATATGGGGTTTTTTTTAATTAATCACATTAAAATTTTATAATATATATTAAGAGAACAACACATTCAAATTATTCCAAGAACAGTAATGAACGTCCAAATTATCTTAGCAATTACTCTTTGGTAACTACATACATATATAAATACATACGTACAAAATTACTTAAAATTTAAAATAAAAAACCAGTTGGAATGGATAAAAGGTACTTATTAATAAAACACAAACATTACATGTACTCCTTCATTAACACACATGCTTGTGTATGAATGTATGCCTCACACCCATACAATAACAATTTTACAATAATTTCTTTTATTTTTCGGTGAATCACGTTCAATTACAAGAACATTTTACTCATTAAACAGAAATATTAAGGAGAAGAGCGCAAAACAGGAAAGAGAGGGTAGTGAATAAGCAAAATTATTCAGCATCATCAAATAACTAAACCACGGCTAACCAACAACAACAAAATAAAAATAACCGTAAGAGCAAACTCATTCATTTATACAAAAACAACAACCAACAAAAAAAAAGTAGCAACAATAACAAGAATAATTATGTACATACTCGTGTGTATGCATGTACCTATATGAAGAATTGGTTAAAAACTCTTTTTGAAACAACCACAATGATCTTTAAGTAGGTATTAATTCCTCCCAAGTGCTTCAAAAAATTTTAGGAAGGAGTCCAGTCCAAAAATATATAAACAAACGCACACACATGCACACACACACATACACACTTACACATGTTCACTCGCATCCGTAAGTGCATAACTTACAGCATTAACATGACTTGGAATATTTCTTTTTTTACTCTTTTATTTATTTGAGTCTCGCATTCCTTTTTATCAAGAGTAGTTGTTTCTTTGGCTGGCGTTCCTTTTTATTTATTATTATATTTGTTCGTCTTCACCAAATATGTGTATGAAAGTGTGTACAAGTGCACAAGTGCGTACTGGATGTGTTTTTTTCGAATGTGTGTTTAGTTTAATGATTGGAAATATTTATTTCTTTACGCATACATGAGTGTAATTAATTAAAACGCGTCAGCTGGAATTTTCGCGTATATTTAACTGCTTAGCCAGTGTCAGGTTTATAAAAAAAATATTGTACAATATATTTTTTACATATAAAAACCCCCACCAGCACTTTGATTACGAGATCAGTATTTTTAGTATGTATGAAGTGTAATCAATAAATTGTAATTGGGGACACTTTTTATTCCATGAAATGTATTTTAAGATGTTGTTTTTTTGCTTGCCTTGCCTTTGCAAACTGAAAATTAATTCTTTGTTAAAGTGCATTTGTCTTAAAAAAAATTAAAATAAAATTTATTGTTAAGTTTATTTAAAATTGTTTCAATCAATCTTATAGTTTTTGGTTTTAAGGTAAAAACCATTTATAAATCAACTTGCAAAAAAAAAATTATTTATGCATACGCACACATAAATACCAGGGCGGAACGAAACACCACACAATGAATTTCGTTGTCAAAAATCCCTATTTTTTACCACCCGATTTCAGAAATCGAACGCAGTTGCTGTTTTGTAGATGAATTTTGAAGTATAAAATGTGAGCTTATAGTGTTTGAGAACAATTTTATTTTATTTTTCAAAAATTTAAATAAAGTCCACGCAAGGGTGCTAAGCAAGAAATTCCTTACATTATCTCCCTATTCCGTGATCCATACATAAATTTTTAATTTTATTGTTACATAATAAAATTAAAAACGGCTTTGGTATATATAAAAATATAGCATTTCTCCATACATTAAAGAGAGTTAAGGTGATATTATAATTCTTTCGGAAGTAAGCACAAATCTATGTCTTCAAAAATTTGATTTATTTTTGGTTTTAATGGCGCAAAACAATTATGTAGACCCACTTTCTTTTAGGCTTTTCTATCAAAAATATGAAAGGTGGGAAGCCATTATATTTACAAGAAAAAAATAGTTCTTGGAAATGTTCTTAACAGGAAGAAAACCATACTTTTTCTACTAACAGGCAAGAAATTTGTCATAAAATTTTTGCAAAAAAAACTATTGCATACTTTTAGCCCAGGTATTTAATGAATAAGTCATATAACATCAAATGACAGTCGAAGTTCCCTATAATGAATGTACATGGGACAAAAAAATCACTTTCTTATACAGAAGTTATATTTTTCCATTTTATTTGCAATAATCATAATTATTATATAGTGCAAATTAGCCTAATTCAGAATCTTGTGCAAATTGTCTTGCATTATAGCATGTGCTGAATGGTATAATATGTATATTGATACTCACCACTGAGAATTGTTAAGTGGTGAGTATCAATATACTATACCGTTTTGCAAATGCTACGATGCAAGACCATTTGCACAAAATTGTGAATTGGGCTATGAAATATATTTATTTTTAATCAGCGGCCAAATTTTAAAATAATTCCATATAAACTTTATTGAAATATTTCGTAATTTCGTTCGATAACGAGCGCCGTAATTTGCCCCCAGCATATTAGTGGGGATTACACTCTTTCATTTTTCTTCTTAAAAAAAATTTTTCTCATGCGCTTAGAGATCTAAATATGTTTCCTAGTACGTTAATTACTGAAGAAATTTGTATTTATGGGTTTTTTTATCCTTTTTTTATTCTTATTTGCATCTTTTGGGGAAACCCCTGATTATGTTTTACTTCATCTCGATGTACAGTGTTGTTAGTATGCGTAACAGAAATTTGTTTAAATTAATTAATTATACAGAGGCAGAAACGCATGAGAGCCAAAATTAATTTATTTATTGTATAGAAAACTTCACTATATAGAAATTCATTATAAGAAGATCAATACGCTTAAAATTTAATGAAAAAAATTGTGTTTTTGAAATCTATTTATAATAGGCAGGGCTTCATTCTTATAAACTTCACTATACAGAAGTTTGACTGTATTAACAATTATGGGGAAAAAATACGTAGAAATTGTTTAGTTAAAAAATAAAAAGGAAAAATAACAACATTTGAGATTTTAATTTTCAAAGTTATTGAAATTTTTATATGAAGATCTTTATAATCAACCTACTCGGTGCAAAAAAGGGGGAAAGACCACCTAAAAACTTTAAAGATTGCAGTGAAGGTGTAAAAAGGTTTAAAGCTGCGAGTGGAAATTATGCAACTCCATCTTATATACTCCGTGACTAAAATTTTTAGTCGCTTACTGGTTTCATCTGACTCTTTTATAACCAGATTAAGACATGTATATATAAGTTTTTTACAAAAATATGTAAAGCCATTCCACTGTGCAAAGCTGTTAAATTAGTCATACTAACTGTACTGCAAATTTTTGGCAATAGCTTAAAAAATCGAAAAAAAAAATTTGGAAGTAATTTTCTTGCTTACCGACCCCAAACTCACTTGAAAAATCATTCACTTGAGGTTAAAGAAGAAGTAAAAAATCTTTAAACCGGTGTTATTTTTAGTTCTTTTTTTTCGTTATACTCCTCATAATTTCTTTAAGTATTAACAATAATTGTCTTTTAATTTTATCTTCAATTTAAATTTATATTCTCCACTTTTTATGAAATTTAATTTACTTTGTTTTATGTAATTTATTTTATATATTTTTTTGTTTGTTTTTGCAATATTGCTGATAGTGTGCAGTTGATTTTGTATGTAATTGTTTGCCATTAATTACAACAACAGCAAAAGCAAGCGCAAAAAAAAGTATTTATTTGTTATATGTGTAACCATAAAATCACCTTTTATAACAATATGATGACGATTACATTTCGTTTCGTTTGTTCCTTCTGCCTCCATTCACATTGGCCGGTTTGCAGTGTTTTCTTTTCTTTGTTATTACTGCTGGTTATGGTTAATTTTTATTTTATAAGTCCTTTAGCACTTATTGTAAATATGTATATGGCTCGTTTATGGCAACAAAGGCATAACTTGAAAAAGCTAGTTTTGTGGACAATAAGTTTTAAGTTTTCAATTTTTATACAACTCAATGAAGATATAAAATTATTTTCTTTTCTCAGGAACTGTAAATGCAGGTCTTTTATTTGAAATTTGTTTACAACATTTAATATGGTATAACGATTTTTTGTACATTATTATGTAGAAAAAAAACGCATTTTTTGAGATACGTCTATGTGGCAATAAAGGAACGATATGTACATTTAAAAGACTTGACTGACCTGATAGAAATTTAATTTCAAAGAGAATATATTTAGATACTGAAAATTATAATGATATTAAGAGTTTTGCACGCACATACTCATTTGTACAAATGGTTAGAGAGCGTTGTTTTTTTACCATTATTAAATTTTTATTGAAAATAAATAAAAAACAGCAATGATTTCATTTGAAATTTTACATATGCCGAACTGGGCAACAAAATTAAAATAGACATTAATTTTAATAGATTTCAGCTTATCGGGAGCCTACTGTCCGACGTACTTACACAATAGTCAGCTTTTTGTGATGTATTTCGCTTGTAAATAACAATATCCAATTATACAAAAATTTTGTCTTTGCATTCATTTTCAAGTAAGATTAGAATCCTGTACATTGGCAAGTAGAAATAGTTACAGTCTAACCTCGATAATGTAAAATTCAAAAAAACTAAAAATTTTTTTTGCACAGACGAGACTTGAAAAATTGTAAAAACTGTTTTTACCATCAAAAATAAACTTTTTAATATACATTTTATTATTGCTACTGCACTGCAAAAAAAAATACGTCAAATCATATGATGATCCAGCTACACATAAAAAAAAACTTGAATCGATCAAAAGTATTTTTAATTTCTCCTATGATTTTAATTACCAGAATTGTAAAAATTTTTAATAAATATTTCATTCATAATGTAACATATGAGTCAAAGTAAACGATTTGCAATCGAAAATTAAATATTGTAATTTTGCAAATCACTTAATATTTAAATTTTTTCCAAACGGGTTGCTAAGAATGTTAACAAAGATGAATTGTATAAAATGTGGTGTTGGGTGATTATGATGATGATGATGAAAATGTGTAGTAGAATCAGCCAGTGGCCAAGTATTGCATTGACACACCTTTTACTTTAACTTAACTTATTTTTTATTACTCGCATTATTATTGTTATTCTTAACCAGAATTGAATTTATTACTTATGCATATATATATACATGCATTACATACATACATATGTATATATGTATAGTTGTATGTAAAAGTTCAATACTTCCTTGTTACTTGACTTAAGTTTGCCGTACAACAATTCATTTATTTTTTTCGTCCAGTGGTGCTTGGTGCTGTTGTTAATGGTTAATGGCCTTTGATTAACAAGCTGGATTCATTATTTTCTTTTTTTATTTTACATCCCTGATGTATGTCTGTCCCCCTCTCTCCCTCTATAACTCTCTCACTCTGGCTTACTATTGCTTATATACATACATGCATTCATATGAACATGTACAGTGAGTGTGTGTCACCTTTAGTGACTTAAATTCATGGCACTGTGTGCGCATTATAACGTGTCGCCGAAATGTTTTATTATTTGTACAAGCTTTTTTGTCCGTCCGTCTGTCCGTCTGTGCGTTCTGTGCGCTTAAGTAATAATAAGAATAAATTCTTTGTTTTATTGTTTTGGCGTGTTAATCCTGTTGTGTTTCTGCTCAATCCTTTGCGCCCTCTCCCCCTGTCCCCCTGTCCCCCTCCAAATAGTTGGCATTATTAAATAAATGGTAAATTTATATCTTAACTTTGTGTAAAGATTTCTTTTAGCTTTTAATATCTTAATGATTGTTGGACAAAACCAAAATTCCACAAAACTTAAATTATAAAAAAATACCCAAAAATTCTTGAAACAAATTGTATTCCATTTGTTAAAAAAATTGGGTTGATCTTAAAAATGATAAAAAGCCGCTCATTTTTAAGTAACTTAATGCTTTTTTTTTTGTTTCTTTTTATTTTTTCAGTATTTATGTATTGAAGCAGCTCAAAAATTGTGGAGAAGAAAACTTATATTTTCAACTTTTTTTCAACAAATCAAATAAGTAGCATTTGGCCCTGGTATTCCCATTTAAGTTGTGTTTATGCGTGCTCTTTTAGAATTCTTATATTTCGATTAATGAAGGCAACCGAAATTAAATTGCCCTGCCAACTGGCAACGCAACTGAAATTAAAATTAAATTTATGTATGGCAACTTTCTGCAGTTGCTAAAACGTTATCGAAAATATGATTATGACAGATAGACAACTGAAAATAACCTCCCTTATTCCAGTTGTCGACACCGACATCATTGAAATACAATACCCAAAAATTGTAGCTTGTGTACCCGTTGTCAGGTTTATGCGGAACGGAAAGAGATTGTCAGAAGCACAAAATTGTTCTCTCAAAAGCGAGTAAACAACTCAAATTTGTTGGTATTGTGTTAAATTAACGTCGATGTTGTTAACTGGAATAAGGGTGAATGCACAAAATATTGAATCTATTCGATAACACTCAGGGGCAAATTAAATCCCTTAAAATTGCCACCCTACTAACAGTAAAAGTTATTGCTGAAAATAGTTTCTTACTGACAATTTCTTTTATCGGCTATAAAGCATATTTTCGCTCTACCATTACTATGAAGAAATTTATTTCATTTAATCTAAATTTTTTTTAATTCAAAAAATATGCAGAAACTAAACATTTGTGGTTGCCCATATTATTGCTATTTGGTAACTGAAATTAGCAGCTGATAATTTCCACTTGCCAGACGTTATTATATTTTGGTAATTGGCAACGCAACTAAGGCTAAGTTTCCATCCATAATCGAGCCATAAAATGACTTTCTTAATATTATCAACAAATTAATTAGAATTTATATTAAACTTTTGAAATCACTGGATAATTCAATTTATTTTTTTAGCTGTAAACAATATTTTCGCCTTGCCAAAAAACGAATAGTTTATTTAGTTTAATTAATTTTATTTTACTACATTTTTGCTTTAAAAAAAATATGCAGCAAATAAAAAATTATTTGACAGGGGTTTCAACTTGCCATACGTAACAAGATTTTGTCAATTGGCAATGCAACTAAAGTGCTGTTGCCATCCATGGTGGAGGCATTAGAGGTTTAACATGCTTCTCTAAACTGTTCCTTGCAAGATTTGATATAAAAGTGATGAGTACATTTTATGCTGAAAATGCAAGGCGCTATGAAATAAAGTGCAAGGAAATAACACCCAAATAAGAAATGAAATAGGCCCTAATAAAATAAAACGCAAAAAAAAAAGAAATAATACCCAAAAGAAAATTTATGAAAAAACATCCAACATAAATGAAATGAAGCCTAATGAAACCAAACTTAAGATGCAATAAAGCCCAAAAAAATAAATAAAGTCCAACCAAACTCAAGATGAAATAAAGGATATAAAGCCTAATTAAAAATTCTTTAATTCTTTTATTTAGCCTGATTTCACTTTTTTAACTGGGCGTTATTTTCTTGGGCCTTATTTCATAGTACCAAAATGCAAGCGTGTAAATATTTTGTAATGCAAGAACAAAATGGCTTTGATTCGAGTATATTATAAATAAAGAAGAAAAATATTTGTGATTATTTTTGCTTCAGGCCCCATTGTGCGGAGTACACATATAAAATGTTTTGCTTTTATACGAGCTAAAATGCCTCCAATATTAACGGACTGGCCCACTATGTCGACAAGAAAGTTTCTTTCGCTTACTTACATTGAAAACAAAAACAAATTCTCTTATTTTTTTTTTATTTTCAATATAAGTAAGCGAAAGAAACTTTCTTGTCGACATCGTGGGCCAGGCCGTAAGTTTATAATTGATATACTTTAAAATTACAAATTACAAAATTTAGTACCAATAAGGTTTTCATTCTTATTTATTGGTTGCGCTTATTCGGGCAAATGTTTACCAAGTGTGACCATACCTTAGTGCAATTTTATTTTACTTCAAACTTATTTTATGATTTTTTTTTTTGTTCACTTTATAATTGTAACATATTTAATTGTAACAGAAACAGGTGAAATATTCAAGATTGTCATAACAAACATTTTTTATTCTTCGCATTTTGTAATATTTTTTTTTAGATAAAATCACGTTTGCATAATAAAAATTTTTCAGCAAACATTCTAAAATGGTCATAAAATACATATTTAAATAAAAGAAATGCAGACGACAAAAAAGTTTATAGGAAAAACAAAAACACACATTTTTGCATACACTTGAGCAAAAAGACATATGTAAAGGGTATTCCTATAAGAGGGTTGATATGCAAAGAAACCGAGTATTTATAAGCAAAGTTAAAGCAGGTGATATTCCATTCATAATTAAAAATAATATAAGCTAAATGAGCGAAACGACTAAATTGTCCCAAGAGCTCAAATTTGCGAATCATAGTCACAATTGCTGGCCAAAAATATGCTTCACGAGGACCAAAAATTGCTTTAGTTTTGCGAACTGTGAAGGCGAAATTTTTACCATTTTTGTAGTGAATCTTAACAATTTCATACCTAGTGTTTACTTGTCATCTGTTAAGTAGTTACAGGTTGAGTCATAACAGCTGTTAATATTGCGAGCTACTTAAAATAAAACGTCTTATTGGAGTACTCTATGCTTAATTTTATTTATCCCTTAATTTTATTTTACAGCAAAAATTTTTGTACTGTTCATACACGAGACAATCGCTTTTATAAGAAACGCAAGTTGATTGATTAGTCTCTTCGCGAACAACTAATCGCATTTTATTCCCCATAACTTCCAATAAGAAAAAATAATTTTGAAAATAAAATGCATATGTTAGACTTTCCTATAAAAGTGAGTTTGAAACCTACTCTAAAATTTCTTTGAGTGCATTTTAGTCACTTCACTTGGAACCCTTGCAACAAACACTTTAAACCCCTTCAATTAAAACAACCAGTGTTGGCGCATTAGACGCAGTTGAAAAAAGGGTTAAATGTTTTCATTTTTCCGCTATTAAAACACAAACAAAATATATGACTAAATGTGTAAATAATGCAAAAAAAAGGATAATTTTTTTTTTGTTAACAAAAAAAAATATTTTTAACTACTACAACATGTTTTAAAAATTACAACGAAAAATTAACATTAAATTAAACAAAAGAGAACAAATTTTAACTGCGCTTTTATTTATGAGTTTCCTTAGAACTGTTTTTGTGTTTTTTTTTTCAACGCATATCATCTACATAATAATTACACGTATTGTTTGTTAAATTATTTTTTTTGGTGAATTATTACTAATTTTGTTTTAAATATAGTAATAAAATAGCTTAAGCAAATTAGGCACTGGCGAAACATAAAAAAAGGCCTAGAGAATGAGAGAAAAACCATACATACCTATATGACAAGAAATATAAAAAACCCTCTCAAACAATTAATTCAAATTAAAAATGTACAAGCTGTTAAAAAGTTAGAAAAAAACGGCAACTGAGAAATCCACAATAAAACATTTGTATGAAATGGTTATGAGTACAAGAAACAATAAATTATATGGAAAAAATGCAACTGCCTACAAATCTAAAAAGTGGTCAGCAGAGTTTAAGGGTGCATTTTCACTCTTAAAATCCAGTCAATTTGTGTTTAAAAACTTTGAACGAAACCGGAAAAACAACATAAGTCCCAGCTTAGATGATGAAAATTTTCTTGCAGAAAGTATTGCTTTCTTGGTGAGAGGATAAGTCATGTATTTGACTTTTTGGAAGCTCTTTGTTAAAAAAAAAGTAAAAAAAAGTTCGCCGCATCAGCGAAACTTACTGGATTGTGCAAAGAACAGGGAAGTTAACATCGTGGTATTCCAGCAGTGATTAGAGTAACAGTGTGTGTTCAAAAGCTCCTAATATCAGTGTTCTGTTTTGATAAGAATTGTACTCTGGTGATTTTTTTATATTATTGCAAATATTATAACCTGCGAAAATTTCGTTTTTCTTGTGCTACTAACAGCAAAGTTAACATTACGGTATTGCAGCATTAACATTGTGTGCTTAAAGGCTATTTTCATCAGTTTTGATTTAATAAAGTTTGCTGATTAGATAAGAACTGTATAGTTGTGATTTTTTTATATTATTCCAAATATTCTAACTTACAAAAATAACGTTTATATTGCATAAATAACAGTAAAGTTAACATCATGGTATTCCAGCAGTGATTAATGTAACATTGTGTGTTCAAGATCTCTTAATATTAGTGTTGCTTAAATAAAGGGTTTTGATTTGATAAGAATTGTATACTTGTGAATTTTTTTATTTAATTGTAAATATTGGAACCTACAAAAATAAAGATTTTGAAAAATAAAAACGTAGAAATATTGAACAAAATTGTGAAAACTGTAAAATCACTGTTACACATGAAAAAATATAAAAATTTTAAAAATCCCACGATGTCGGCATTCAAAATAAAAACAAATTTCAACATTTTGTTGTTGTTTCAAATGTAAGTGTGCGACAAGTCGAACGTTGTTCACATCGTGGGATTGGCCCTAAATTATCTGTTCAGCTTGAGGTCTAGTTATAAATTGAAAAAAAGTTAAATTTTCCTCCAAAAAAATTTCATAATTCGGAAATAACTATTTATATAATTACAATCTATGCCTTGCAATTTTCCTTCCATCAAGTTTTCTTATTAAGCTAGCTACACAATATCTTTTTGACTCTTTTCTAAATTTTTTTAATTTTTAAAATAAATTATGTTATTTCACATTTTGGAAATATATTTTTCAGACCACTCACTGTTCACACTCACTCGAATATGCAGTTTAAAATACACACTCACACACACCCTGAACAATAGCAAGTAAGGGTGCATGTGTGTGTATTGTTTATTATTAGGGTTAGTTAAACTTGTTACTTGATGTTTGCATGACAACTAGTTATATCAATTATAATAACAAAAGGTGTATTAAAAAAACCGAAAATGTGAATGTATTGTAATCATATTCACATACCATAAACACAATAACACACACACACTCGCACACACGGAAATACTCGCCCAAACATACATTTCAACATGCAAGCAATTTGACTCATATTAACCAGCAAATATTAGTATAAAACGAACTACAACTAGTGCTGGTATTGTACTAAATAGTAACTAGAATTAATACGATATAACAATACAACAATTAACATAAACATAATTTTTACGGTAATAAACATCTAATGAAAATTAACCGAACAGCCAGACAGTCATCCATCGTAATAAACTCTTGCCACCCCCTTTGGAATAATACGTACATACTCGTACTTGTATTATTAAGAACAAGAACAAAAATTTTAATAAACGATAAAAGTTGTGATAACAACAATGGAGGAGGGGACAGAAGGTTACTAGTGAGAAAAAGAAGGAAACAAATGTTAGAAATAGAAATGCGTTGACTTGTAACCCTGGCACCTTTTATCACTTATTGTCACTTAATCGAGTGTGGCCGTGTGTGTATGTGTGTGTATGCGTGTGTGCGTGTCAGAGCCTGCTGCCTTGAAAAATGTCAGTGTTTGTTTGTGTATTAGTGACTCTTTGTGTTCTAGTGTTTAATTTTTAAATACAGAAATTAACATATTAGTACATGATAACTATTAATTTTTGGTTCTTTCTTTTTGTATTACTTTTATTGTTTTAGCAGAAAATAATTTTAGTAACTATTAAAAAATAAAGAGGTTAGTTAGAGAAGTAATTTAAAACTAAGACATACACTTAAATTAAATTACAACTCTAATCTGACATCACTGGTACATTAAAGTGATGCCAATTTACCAACTAAAGGCTCAGTTAGCCGACTGTAATGGAATGTAACTGCAACAGTAGGAAACAGCTGACCGATATTTTTATATATAAAGTAGGTTACGTTACATTACATCTCAATAACCATTTTCATTACTTTTCACATGAAAAAATAACAATATCGATCAGCTGTTTCCTACTGTTGCAGTTACATTCCATTAGAGTCCGCTAACTGAGCCTTCAAGCCTGGTAGGTACTCTGTTCAACATTTCACACGAACTGCTGTCAAAATACATATGTATAAAAAAATTGGCATGAATTGTTGATGAAAAAATGTTGCAGAAATAGTACGCTCTGTTTATCTTGGCAAAAACGTATGAAATGTACTATCTTCAACATTGTGAGTTTTCATGCGAAATAAGATACGTGGCACTTATTTCGCATGGAATTTACAACAAACACATGGGGCGTTTTTAAAAACATAAGAAATTGTAGCATAGTTTCAGGACTAGTTAATATTGTTTACATGTCAAATTTTTCGTATGAAATAATCAATTTTGCTCAAAATTTTTCACAAATTTTAACAGAGTACTATGCTTAAGTGGACAACAGTTAAGCCAGAAACATTTCTGGTTCTCATTTTCCACTTATTTGATAGTTTGTCAAATGATTACAGAATTTTTATTATGAAGCCTTGTATGGTTTTGTTAGAGAGTTGAAGGCAGTAGAGGAATGAAGAATTGCTTTTCCCGCCCCCGCCCCTCCCCCCCCTACATTTATTAAAAAATTTCCTATAGTTGTCTATTTTAATATTACTAATGAAACTCACCAGTCATAATGCCCCTCCCAACCCTTTTATTTCTTTTTAGCTCCGCCAATGATCAATACAAAGTTTGTATACATTTTCGATACAATATTGATATAGTGTAGCGATACAAAGTTGCGAAACATTGTAACCATTAGTATCAACTTTGAAACCAATAAATTGATTGCGTGTTAGCGGCTTTTTTAGTATTTATGTATATCGACGACGTTTTAAACACTTTACTTTGTTCGAATACAAAGCAATTGACCATTCGGAATTCATATTATTATCATATTACAAAAACAATGTACAATTCTTATTAAATCAAAACACTTTCTTTACTCAATACTGAAATGAAGAGCTTTTAAATTCTAATAATCTCTACAGACACGAGTCAAAGAAGATGAAATTTTTTTTTGAAAAGTAAAAAACTTAAAAAAAAATACTTTTTATCTGTATTACTCACATCTAGAGGCATCTCTTTATTGCAAATACAATTTAGAATTACTAAATATCAAAACAAAACTTAAAAAGCTTTAAGCAAAACTCAACAATACATTTTAATTGATTGAATCAATTAACATTTTAATTGAATATTACATACTGCCGTATTCATAAAAAATATTTTGGGTTTATTAAAGGCCACTTTTCAAATAAGCCTGTAATAAACCTAAAAAAAAATATGAATACGACAGTTAAAAATTTAGCAAGAAGATTGAATCATTCAATGATTTAATTAAATGTGGATACTACAACAAACAACAGCGGTAATTGAATAAAAAAATATTGCTTATTTTTTCTAAATTCTTTTTCTGCAGGCCTCGTAACAAGCATATAAACAGTACTAAAGACCAGCAGTATTTTTTATTTATTTATTTATTTTTTTTTTTTTTTTGCTTTTTATGGAACCGACATTAACACATGTTTTTACAACATTCAAACAGCATTCCGGCAAAATTAGTTATAAATGTCTTTTTTCTCAAAAAATAAATGACAAAAAAACTGAAGTCTATAAGCATGAACCCTTTAATTATTCTAGCTTTTATTCTTTATTTATGGCTAAAATAAATACACGTGAGTGTTGTATTTTGCAGGTTAAATTTTTTACTGTGGAATATAGTGGGCGTGTTGGTGTTTTTTTTTTTATCGTTTAATTAGAATATGAATTCATAATGAAATTAGTCGTAATCATAGTTAGTCTGCATGCAAATTTTCACTTTTTGGAATTATGACCTTAAGGGGGAGTAAGTCTCAAAAAAAATATGGGTACTTGCTTTGGGTGTTGACCCAAACATTAATTCCTTTGTATTTTATTATTTTTTTTGTTTAAGATTTTATTTAATATATAATTAATACAGTGTGAGTTTGTACATATTTTCGTAAGAAATCGTTAAGCAGCATAACTAGTAATTTTGGGTAATAAAACTCAGGATAAGGCAACAATTCTAAAGTTTTCTTAGAAAATAAAATTTTGTTTGCAAAATACATACATATGTATGTACATACATATGTATGTATTTATGTACTCGTCGTATGTAAATAGAAGGTATATAAAAAAATGTTTATGTAAATATTATTTTTTTTTAATTATATTCTATATGGGTTCCAAGAAGTATTTTAATAAGGTCCTTTCAAAATACTTTATTTGAAGTAAGAGGAAAAAATAAATGTCTAGGCACACAACTATTTTTTAAAAGTCATGCAGCCAAAAGATCAGTTTGTAAGTGAAAAAAACACCAACCATGTTTCAATCCCTAATGCAAGATAAATTTGCTAGATATAAATAAAAATATTTATTCCTTTCTTTTCTCTCTTAACATTGAAAGAAACAAATTTAAAGAGAATGATAAATGAAAAATCAAGAAACAGCAGAAACTGCAAGTGTGGAATTTTATTAAAATAACAACTTGAATAAATAGATTATATTACGATTAAACAAAAGATTCCAAAATAATAGACACAAGATCAGGGCCTTACTTTTTGGTAGGGCATAATAAATTGATCACTAAAAGGTGCTCTGACACACACACACTCACACTTTTACTCAATTCACATCCCGCACATAAGAGTACAATTATAGATTTTAAAAAAATAAGAAAACTGGGCGGCAACATTTACCAAACATATTTAGTTCATTTACTATTTTTACCTGTATTTACCGCTCTTAATAACAGCAGGTAATATTTTTGTGTTTACTTCTTTCAAAAAATAAAAATAAAAAAACCAAATTGTATTCATGACTTTTGTCACTTTTGGTTTTAAGGAAAAAGATTTGGTTTCACGTTTAGCAACTGGAACAATATTGTGAAAAGAATAATTTAAAAGATCAGTTGTTCGTTTCAATTTCGATTGGCAATAAATTTTATTAAAATCGACAGTTTTATCGCTGCTATTAAACCTTTTAAGAAATTAGACGTTTTTCTTTTTCATTAAAAAAAAAGGGTCGAACAAATTCAGCTTTTCGTTTATTATCGTGTTATTTTATATTATAAACGCAATTGCGGCATTTTTTGAAAATAATATGCCGTATGTGGAATAAATTTTAAGTCTTATAGGATTTTTTTTTTCAATTAGCACATTTAGTGTGTTTTAGTATAGTAAAAACTCTTAAGCATATTTATTTTCTTTATAACTATAAAGTTTTTGAAAGACTTTTGCTGCAACAATTGTGTAATGCACGTTTGGTTACATAAAAATTATATATTGCTTGTTTTTTAGAGAGAAATAACAGTCAGGCAATTACAAACATTAAATTAAAATGTGATGCTGGGAACACAATTAGGACGAACGACGAAGTTTGGGCCGCAAATATTCGTCGCCAAAAATAAAATATATTCGCACTTATCGTGAATATTTATCCACTACAAATATTTTGCCTTTTCTCAAAATTGCAAAATTGAAGAATTTTTTTTATCATAAATAATATTTTTCACGGGGATCTTTTCACTTTTCCCTTGATTTTGTTCACTTTAGTTTTACCTGCGAACTGAATTAATACATCGTGTAATTCAATATTTTCTTTTCAATAAAATATTAAAGGTCTTATAAAACCAGCAAAATTAGCAAATAATGTTCACTATTATTCACAATAATTCGTTGCAACACCTGTTTGCATGGAGCATAAACCTATTTGGTTTAAATATTTAGAAGAAATTTTATGACGGTGGCATACTTAAGTATTTTTTTCCACAATACCAAAAATATTTCAAAACATATCTTTATGCAGTAAACACATTCACCACAGCAGACTACACGAACACACTACTTCAAATGCGGCCAGTTACTTAACTATTTTGGATGTTTACAGCAGCAGCATCATATTTCAGTGATACCACCTTCAAATGTTTCTCATTTATAAAAATATTATTACTCTTATAAAATGTACTTTTATAACTGAAAAGTATAAAAAATAATCAATTTATTTCTAAACATCAATTTCGCAATATTCTTTATGTTCAACAATATGAAATAATTGCAAGATATTATTCATTCAGCATTTTTTTAATATACTGGCAACACTATATTTGCTCATTGTCGCCAACAAAATCAGAAATAAGTTAATTGTACCAGCATGGATAACAACCTGCCGCCTTAATTCCCTGCTGTCGTCTGAATAATCATTCTCATATAAACATGTGTATTCATTATATCATTAACATTTTGAAGTCGGTAGCTTACTGTGGTGAATGTGTTTAATCTTGATGCTTAAAACATTTCATTTTCCGTACAACAAAGATGTTTTCGCTACGATGTCCGTCTGTCAGCCTGTCACAGGCTGTTTTCTCGAGAACCGTAAGAGCTGCGGAACTGAAACTTTTACTGAATATGTAAAACTTTGGTCGCTACAACAACAAATATATGAAGCCTAAAAATCAAATTAATATAAAAACAATTGTATATTCAAAGTTAGTGTATTAATATGGATACTACACCAATTAACACTGAAATTTAAAAAATTTAAATTGACGGGTATTCTATCAGTTAGTGTAATTTGGAGAAACCGTAAGAGGCAATTTCTTGAAATTATCAAAAACGATAAAAGTAAAAAATACCAAAATGAAAAAAATCCCAGAACGACAAATCGAGGTCGCCATTTATTGATTTTATTTACATTCACTAAGAACTAACAGTAGGAAAAATGTTTCACGGGAATTTCACGAGAGTATTTTTCCTACGAGGGGAATAAACATTTTATGGGAACAAACATGCTACATTTTATTCATGATAGTTGTGATTGTGTTTACGATGAAATTTTTTTTAAAAAACTGACACCACGCAATTAGCGGTAAAGCGGCGACCTCTAATGAGTGCATGTCGCTCGCCGCGTGGCGTGTTTGAACGGCAAAAGACTTATTACTGAGCGACATTTGTGAGATTTTATTTTTGAGCGGCGCCGCTTTGTCTCTCAAAAATGTCGCTCACGTCGTGGCCACTTCCATAGACTTCGGTATGTTGTAATATTTTGCCAAAAACAAAGTAGTATTAGTCGCGTTATTATAAAGGTGTCAAATAATTAATATTAATATACAGGGTGTTTTTTTAGAGGTATAGAACTTCGAATTGAAAAAAAAACACAAGAAATTCGTTTAATGTCCATCAATTAATTTGGCTTTATTGGAAGGATAATTTTATGCCATTAACGTTTAAATATGATTTCGGGCATGTGGCCGCCGCGGCTGGCTCGAATAAAGCCAATTCTACAGGTCCAATTTTCAACCACTTTTTCGAGCATATGGGGCCGTATGTTGGCAATAACGCCACGAATGTTGGCTTCCAAGTCCCTTAACGTGCTGTGCACGGTGGCGAATCGATTCATTCGGGTCCTCTTCAACACTTTGCTCTACAGCGGCAATTGTTTCTTCGGTGCGCACTGTTCGACGTCTCTGCGGATGCGTATTATCACATAGAGTAAACGTAGTGCGAAAACGATCCATGGTTAACCGAATTAATTGCACTGATGGACGATTATGTCGACCATAAAATGGACGGAGCTTGCGGTAAACTTCGCGAACTGAACCATTATTTTCGAAATAAATTTGCACGATTTGCAAGCGTTGTTATTTTGTCAACCTGTTCATGATGAAATGGCAAACCAAACTAAATATTAATCACTTGACAGCTGACAAAATGGCCGCCAGTTAAAAAAGTGATGCCAACTTAAAGTTCTATACCTCAATAAAAAAACACCCAATATAAGTATGTATATAACTGGGCAAAATGTATTCATAAATCTATGAATACAGCAAAGATTGAAACTAAGCTGAAAAAACAGAAATTAGGCAAATCTTAAAATGCGCTTAAAGGCCGTGAGACACTATTCTATACAATAGCGCGATTTTTGAAAAAAATACAACTCTGGTACGAGGGAGTCTACAGACTTGTATCAAATTTTATATATGAAATTTTCATATACATATGAAAATTTTCAAAAGACAATAACAATTCATTAGATCAGAGATATATTTTTTCGTAGATCATGCGATTGTGTCAGATAGTAAGTCAGGGCCTTGAAGGAATGACTTCCTGCGTATACACGCAGCGCAGCGCAGAAAGTAACACTTTTATTTTTTTTTTGTAGCACAGTGTAATCACCCTAATTAAATTATCAAAGTAAGTCCAAGAACAAACTCTTATTTTGTTTTAAATTACTAACTAACAAATGTAGTTGCACTTTTTTTCTTAAATGCGTTGATTTGTTAATTATGGGGTTATTTAATTTCTCAAATACAATAAACAAATATGATTGACAGTTTAGCTAGACTTTTGACAGTAGAAAGAAAGGAAGGTCTGGAACAAAACAAAAACAATTTTACACGAAAGTGCAAAAGTACTCCTTTATAATTATGGTTTGACATGCGTTTGTCAAAACTAATATAAGTATGTATGGATGTGTGTATGTACGAGTATGTATATAAATACATGCACACATATGCAAGACCTTGCTTTCATTCATAGAAATTTTTAGTTTAAAGCGAGACCTGCTGCTGCTTAAGTTATAAGTTACATATGTATATACTACAAGAAAAATAAAAACAAAATACAATCATACAAACATAAGTATTTATGACAGGCCCAGTTAGAAGAAGGAAAAACACCCTGGTGGCAAACGCACAAAACCACGATCATCATAAAATTACTTTTAGTTAAATTTGACATTTATGAAAGAGTGCCATAAATAGACATTTCAAGACAAGTATGCATAACAATTCTGTTGTTGTTTTTTTTTAATTTTTTTATATTCGTGGCACAATTATTTAGGGTAATTAAACAGGGATTTTTAATTATCTTTCTCTCGCGTACTTAATAAATTATCAGAGTCGAACAGACGTGAGAAGTTGAAATTAAAACAGTGTAACTGAATTAAAAAGAATTAAACCTAGACCAGCTACAAAACAAACAAAAGAATTTTGAACAAAACAAGCTTGAAGGAGTGAAAGAGAGAGAGAGAGAGCACATAAAATTACGCCTACTAGAATAAATAAAAAAATAAATAAATTTCAGCCGAAAGAAATAGTAAAAAAGATTTATGTTTTTATGACTAATTTCAAATGTCTATGCAATTTTTGCCGCTTTTTTAAAACGCACAATATTTTCAAATTCACTCTTAAAGAATAAATGAACAAAAAAGAAAGAAAGAATAAGGAAAATCTTATAAGCAAATGTTCTGAAATTTTTTATTACGTAATATATAAATGCTACTGCCAAGTACTTATTTGTACTTGTAGATTGAAAACTACCTGGAAATTTCATATTCGTTTTGCTTCAAGTGCACCGGCTGTTAATGTTTAAAAGCAAACAGAAGAAAAGTGTGAGAAATTCTATCAGTTTTTGTTGATGTGTTGGTTTTCTTTCCTTTCTTTGCACAGCATTTAACTCCAGCTGAGTGTGTGTGTGTGTGTGTGAGTGTGTTTTCAAAAGCCATCTGTATGCCATAGACTAAATAATAATATATACTTGTACCATAAAATCTTCATATAAAATCATTTTAAGCCAAATACAATATCCATACACGTTTCTCAATTTAATATTTTCCATGATAGAAATTACTCGTACATTGATATTTTAGATTTTTTTAATTTAATTTTTTTCTCAATTAAAAACGCTTTCTCTTCGTATTGTAATACATATCTGGGCAATGCAGAAGTTCAATTGTACACCTTAAAAAGAAAAACCTTTTACCTATATTTTTAATTATTTTTATGCTTTAATAGTTTATTAAGGGAAAATTAGCAGGGCCTGATAAATCTGTTTTGATTTGTAATGTGCTATTGTACGAGTGTATATAAATTTTGAAAAAAAAAATTCTATTTTTTCGAATTTTACTGCGAGGCTTCTCTCGCAACAAAATGTTAAAATTTTCTACTTTTATTTAAAAAAATCTTAAATAATTTAATTTGCAAACAAAACACTAACGATCTATTTCATAAAAAATATTTAAGGTTTATTACAGGTTTATTTGAAAAATTATTATTAATTATTTTTTATGAATAAGGCAGTAAATATATTTGTGCCCTTAATTATGAAAGTGGTCTAAGTCATATGCATATTTGCTTCGAAATATTAAATAAATCTTAAGAAAACTTTAATAAATATTTCATAAATAACTTGAAAATTTGCTTGTTTTTATGGTTTAGCAATTGTCTATATGCATTTCGTTCCTGCTTTTGGAACTCGTCAGTAGACTTCAACCCAAAAAATTTTTGAATTTAGTTGACAAACTTCGTATGTTTATATAAGACTCTTAATACATACGAAGTTTGTCAACTAAATTCAAAAATTTTTTGGGTTGAAGACTACTGACGAGTTCCAAAAGCAGGAACGAAATGCATAAACCATAAAAACAAGCAAATTTTCAAATTAAATAAATAAAGACTTTATGTCAAATAAATATACTTCGGTATTTCAAATTTCATAAATAACTATAAAATAAATTTATATTTATCGAGACGAGTACAACTCTAAATTAAAACGTTGCATAATATAATTTGAAATTTATTTGCTGGAGGTCAAGCATTGTCTATATATTTCATTGGTGCTTAGCCAAATCATCAGTAGACTTTAACCACATTTTGAACAGTCACATAATATAAAAATATTTTTTGATTTTTTCAAATGTTATCTACTAAATAAGTCGACCAAAGATATATATGACTTAGACCACTTTCATAATTAAGCGCACATTTGTCATTAAATATTGACATTAAAATAAAAGCTGCAGCGCTCGTTTCTAATACATAAATAATTTCTTAATTATAAGCTAGAAGCAAATGAACTTTCTCAAAGAGGTCAATGAATTTTGTTTCAAACTTTATTTTTTTGTTTTCTTTTGTTTTGTTTTAGTAACAACCAGAAATGGTTTAACATAAAGAAATGCTAATATGTATATTATTTGTTAGCAACAAATATTTATAAAATAACGAACAGTTGAGAGATAAAAAAAAATTAAAACAATATCAAGTTTTTCGAAAACTATTTACAAAAAAAAGGAGTAGCATACTCGTATAATGTAAATAGTTAATTAAAATCTAAAATATGTACATACGTACATATGTATGTATGTATGCAGGTACACATGCATGTATGTGTGTTTGAAACAATAAGGAGTAACAAATATGTACAGCTATTTTCTTTAAACCTAACATGACAGTTAAAGCTGAAGTTGGTAAAATGCGAGGGCAGTTAGATAATTACATGACTTTTTTTTATTTGAAGACTAGTGGCTTGAAATCAAACATTGGTCCCTTTATTCGTTATCTATTGCTAGACTACTGAGAAAGCTGCGTCTGCTAGATTTTATTTTTGACAGCTATTGAAAGTGCACAACCTCCCTAATTTTATAGAAAACGGAAAAAGTGAATTTGGTGTAATCATTTAAGATTATTTTTTTCAGTAAATGCTTTTGTAATAGGAAACCCTCCTCCTACTCGAACTATATTTCATTTTATTCGTTATACTTAAATCTATATTTTAATTTCGTAACAATATGAATGATTTTTGATATGTTCGATGACCTAGCCAAGTATTATTATTGCTATAATTATTTCAATTAAAATAATTAATTAATATTTAATAATTATTTAATTTATTTACTCGTAATATTTAATTATTTATTTTAATTTTATTCATTACAAGATCATCATCTCTCTTATTTTTCTTGCAGATTTACGTTACGTTAGCATATTTGGCTTTGGGTTTCAGGTTTTTTTTTTGGTAGAAAAACCAATTGGACAACAAGAAGTAGAAGAGATGCAAATGTACAGTGAAACCAGCAACTAAGAAAATTATATTTACTCATTTTTTGGCAAGTAAGTAAAAAATATTTTTCATAAAAATATACAAAAATAAATTTATATAAAAAGCAAATATTTTTTAAGCCACGAGTAAGATATATATCTCTGATTAGCTATGATAAAAAAAAATTAGAAATGAATTTTTTTGAAATAGAAAAAAGTTTACTCAGCTTTAGAGAACATAAATCGCGAATTTGCCAAACTAGGCAACCAATAAAAAACACAATAACGGAAATCACGCTTCGTTGCAAACTGCTGGTGCAAATATTGCAAATGCAGCAAGTATAGGATACATGCTACATTTCGTTGTACTACAACAACGAATCATATGAAATTTAAATTTCCTACACTAGTTCATATATGCAACACAAAAAGTCATTGCAGACTGAGAAGTGCAAAATGTTTGCAACGCTAAAACAGCTGTGTTTTTTGTTTTGCTTATTAAATCAAAACAACTACACTTCCGCGCTTTTGGAAGTGCCGCCAGGAAAAACTCAGAATGCAATTGTATTAATTTACGTAAATTTGAATAAATTGAGTAAAATGAAGGAATGCTGCTATCACGTAGTTATTTTAGCGGCGGCTTAGCTAATGTCGTCTTTATTTATTTATTCTGCACATAAATTTGAAAATTCAACTGTCACAATAAGATCCCCTCAGGGGGATCTCGTAGAAGAGTGAACTTGTGAGTTACTACCAAAACTCTGGCAGCAGAGGAAAAGTAAAATAATATATTAAAAAAATTGATTTGCTACGTTGCCTTGCAGGTGTGGCGTCGCCTGGAACTGCCCTGAGTTCAAAAGACGATAGAGGTGAAGCCATTCGGGGTAGAACTTAAAGGACTAACCAATGGCTTTAAGCTGGTACCAAGGGTGCCGGTGGCCCGACAGCTGAGCTGCTCTAGGAGTTAGATGGGTGTAATGTGTCGCCATGGTGCTTTGCTGAAAGGTAGATTGCGTCTAACCCCATGGGGTTAAATAGATGATGTCTATCACCGTAGAGTAGGTTATAGATTGTGTCCGACTCGGGCATTGGTTTGGCTCCAATATGCCGGTTATTCGCACTGGTGTGAGCTACCACACTTGCAACGGGTGATCGCGGAGAATCTTACATGGTGGCTGTGGTTGCTACCAAAAACGCTGGCAGAACAGTCTTGGCTTCCCAGTGTTAAATCAGTACTAGTGATTAGCGTGGCGCGGTCAGCCAGACACTATTCTAGGTGCTGTTGCCATACAACAGAAGCTGCTTTGACTTGCTTGATTTGCAACCTTCGTAAGTCGCATGGAGCTTTCTAAGAGTGCATGGGGCGATGGCTGGACGATCACTTCCAGCCGGTGTTTGGACCACCGTGAGATAAGGCCGTAAAGGCAAGTGCTCACGTTAACGTTTGAAACATCTGTCATAATAACATTGTTAAACGGTTAAAAACAACACTCACGCTTTGTAACAACGTTGCAGATATGTAGCGAAGAGTAATTTTCGTTAATGTTTCGCTCAGTTACTTGAACGACATCATAACTCTAAAAATTTGAGTTTTAAGTAAATAATGCAGAACTTATCCTCATATCGTTATTCATATTGTGTAAAAATTTTATACCAACGTTGATAGGAAAAATAAATTTTTTTTCCATTAAATCCGTTTTCTGGGAAACTAGTTATTTTAAGTTATGGCGTTTCTCAAGTAAATAAGCGATATTAATGTTTACATATATAACTTTTGTTCAAAAAAGCAGTTACTAAAGAAGAAAAAACATTTTGAATACATTAAACTATAACTTTAACGCGGTTCATAAAGCCTTGGGTTTTTAGCAAACTATTAGCAAACTATTAGCAAACCATTAGCAAACTTTTTGTTAAGCTTTTGATTTGAATTTTTTGTTTTTTGTTTGTTTTTTAATTACGAGCTTAACAACACTTGGTTAACATTAGTCGAAAAAATTGTTCTTCTATCTTTATTTATTTAATAATTTAAAATTTCTTTTTATAAGAAAGTCTTGATATCGTTGATATGCATTACATTAAAAAAAATTTACAATTAAATAACATTGAACAAAGGAAACAAAAACTAATCAATTAACCAAAAAAAAAAAAAACAAGAAACATTAAATAACACAAACAGTACAAATAGCAGACATTTGATTAAATTTGCAAAACAAAAAATATCTCGATCACAAAACCCAACAAACTGCCGGACTCCACTTAAATTATCACAAAAAGTTTAACGAAAAAAATAAGCATGCGCCAGGCTGCCGAATAATATCAAAGGGGTACTTGTTTGAATTATTTCTCATTCAAATAAAACTGATTTCTTTTATATTCATTGTCTGATTTTTTGTTTTTTTTTGTTTTCTTTTTTTTCTTTAAAAGAACTTTAATTCAATTGTTTGCATCATGCGTGTACTTGAGTTTATAATTCTTATAATAAAAATGTTTCAATATATTTTCAATATAGAAAGGCTTGGGGAATGGGAGCTCGAAAACTGTGGCGCTTAAAATGTAGTTTTTTGGGAAATATTGTCAAGTACCAGCAACCAACAGTAAGCTATTATACACTGAGGAGGAGATTGAAGTTTGTTTGCTTATGGAGTATGATTTACATTGGACTTTTTTTTGTGTTTTAAAAGTTTATGAACTTAGAAAGAAGCCATAACTATAAATTTAATTAGGAATTACAATATTTTCTTTGCATATTTTAATGCATTAATCTCAATATGGGGTAAAATATTTAAACAATAAGAAAAAAATTAATATTTGATTATGAATTTGTTATTAGTAGCCTAATTTAAAGCTAATTATTACAAGACTTTTTTCCTCACTTTGTTTTAATTATGAAACAAGTTACTCTTCATCAGACAAATAATGCCCACCCACTCGCAAAAAAGTTTTAAGAAGAAAAAAAGCGGGTAAAAAAATTACAAACTACTTAGTACGTCCTTCAATTAAATAAGTAACCCATGCGTTTAAGCATGCAAATATCTAATACGAGGGTGAACTGCAGTCGTTGGCAAAATATGGCAAATAATGTTTTTTCTCTAAGTTTTGAGTGTAAATTGGTTTGTAATTTAATTATTTAAAAATTTTTTTTTAATTATTCATTAAATTTGTCCAGCATATTTTTGCATATTTTGCTTATAAAAGCATATTTTACTAAAAAAAATTAAATTATAATGAAAAGTTTTCTTAAAGTTTAAATATAGTGTATCAGCAAATATTTCTGAAACACAAATTTCATTTTAGAAATAATTAAATTTTTAACAAAATCCTGCCTAGACATAATTTGGTGCCACCCTCGTACATACTAGTTTGCTCTGCTAATTTAGCCAAACCGTTGAGCACTTCATTAGAAGCTTTAGCTTTTAAATGTTGTTTTATTTTTGCATAATAAGTGATTATGTTGCCGTTTTATTTATTTATTTTTTTGCTTCTCTCTTGCCTTTAATAGACAATTGAACATTTATTAATTTTTCCGGTTTTAATTTTATTTTTCTCCACAATAATAATTTACTTTTCTTAAATAATTATCATGAAAGAAAAAATAATAATATTTTTCTTAAGCAGTAAAATGAAGTACACATGTGTGTATTTTTGTTTGCTATAAACGAAATTCAATTCAAATATCAATTAGCAATTCCAACTACTTGATCAATATTCAATAATACTAATAATAATCAATAATAAAAATTTTCATATTCTACATACATCTTATGGCTTGACTTTCGCATGAACCAAAAAAACAAACAAAAAAAACAACAAGAATGTTCAATAGCAAATGTGATAGAAAATAAAGACGTAGCAGATTTTTTTTTGAAAAGCTTAGCAACCGGGAAATGCAAGCTATAAGGGTTGTGTTTTTTATGCCCCATAAAATTTTAATTGCAAAAACTTACACAAATAATTTTTCCAAATAAACCGACTTCAATGCAAAGATCTGATGGAACATTTTGAAAAAAATTTGTGAGACCAAACTGCTAGTGAAGTCTCTCAAACAAAAAAAAATTTGAAAATCTATTGGTTAAGAGGAAGCACATGAAATATAAAATTAAATTTTAATGGGCGTAACTCCACCCATATTTTTAAATGCAAGATTATGTGGTTTGCAGAGCTCAGAGTATGTATTAAGTTTTGTTAAAATCGGTAAAGTAGAACCACGTAATATAAAATATTAAATTTTAGTGGTTGTTACTCCACCCATTTTTTAAATTAAAGATTTTGTCTATTTTAGAGCTCAAGGTTAAGTAGAACCACGTGAAATATAATAATAAATTTTAATGGGCGTAGTCCCGCCCCTTTTTTCAACTTTCAAATTGTGTTCAAATTGGGTTCGCAACAATCAAAATTAACGGCCTGGCCCACGATGTCGACAAGAAAGTTTCTTTCGTTTACTTACATTGAAAACAAAAACAAAATAAGAGAATTTGTTTTTGTTTTCAATGTAAGTAAGCGAAAGAAACTTTCTCTTGTCGACATCGTGGGCCAGGCCGTTAATTTTGTGATATTCTACTTATTTGATTGTTGCGAACCCAATTTGAACACAATTTGAAAGTTGAAAAAAGGGGCGGGACTACGCCCATTAAAATTTATTATTATATTTCACGTGGTTCTACTTATTTTGTTTTTGTTTTCAATATAAGTAAGCGAAAGAAACTTTCTTGTCGACATCGTGGGCCAGGCCGTAAGTTAAAAACCTGCGCGTGTCTCCGCCAACTTTTTTTACAATGGAACAAACTGGAAGCTATACTCCAATGTACCACTGTCAAAAAATAACTTCCTCCTTCTTTGAAGTCGGTTAAAAATTAAGGGACGAATTGTCTAACTCAAAAATTTTGAAAATTTTATTTTTGTTTTTGAGACAAATTCTAAACATTTTGAAAAGTCGACCAAGCAAAGTCTGAATTCGCTGATGAATGAATATGAAAACAAAAACAATATTTTTGAATATTTCAAAAAATCACTTCGATTACGTGACATAAATTTTAATGCATGGAAAACGCCATAAATATGTATAGAAACCAAAATAGAAAGAATTGCCGCAAATTAGAGGAAACAGAATAGGCAGAAAATTAAAAAAAAGAAAATTATGAAAAATTAACTTATTTGTCCCACATCCTTTTTATCTATAAATGCTTTAATTTCAGCTCACGCCCCTGTACAAACATATGTGTGTATGCACGTATAAACACATGTACACATGTATGTATAATGTGTACTTAGGGTCTTTGTGAACAATATTGAAATTCAACGAAAATTATGAACTTTATTGCTTAATTATTTTTCTTTAAGTAATAAACTCTAGATATAATGAAGTCTTTAATTGAATATGGCGCACTTTATAAAAAGCCACATTAAAGCACATTAAACAATTATTGAACATAAAATAAAATAAAAGAAAAAAGTAATGAGCAGCCACCACACCACACCACCCCACCACCCAGCTACACAAAGACACACGCTAAAGGTGAAAGACACATAAAGAAAGAAAAGTTTTATTTTTTTTGGAAAAATCCCAGCAGTGGATGGCAATATTTTTAGTTAAAATTACGTTAATGTGTTTGTTGTTATTATTGAAAAAAAAAAATATATATCATCAACAACCTAATCGTCCATAAACACTCGAAAGAACAAACAAACAACAACAACAACAATAAATGTATCGAAAAAAAATCTGAATAAACCACATTTTTCTGTTGTAAATTAAAATTATTATTACACATATTTCATATGCATACATTTTTACATACATACATGTAAAATATGTATGCATGTGTGAAGGTATTTTACACAAAATCTGTGTGCCCCATATTTATACGCTTGTACTGTTCGTTACCTTCCATGCAGACACACAGAGGTTTACGATATTTACCGCCTGCAAAGATAAATGAGTTTAGCAGATATGTTTCGACTTATTTTTATTTTTAATTCAGAAACAGAGACTGGGAGCTGTATTTAGTATTTGTTTAGCTTTTAAGAGTACAAAAAAAAAATTAGTTGATTTAACCCTTTAGATCACAATGGACCCAATTGGCTCTCCAAGTAGAGGTGCGTTATAGCACTACCCTTCATAACCTAACCCCTAGCCAGTGCCTCTAGGCGTAGCTAGAAATCTTTTCAGGTGATTTTCATGAGTAACTTTAAAATATATAATTTTACATACAACTTTTAATAATTCTAGGGGGTATTTCTACCCCTATGCCTTTAGCTTATTTTGTTGAAATTTTGAGAATTTTTGTAAGTGTAATAGTAAGAAAACAAAAAATTTTGAGTAAATGTGAACAGATTTTCCTTCATAGTCTGAACCGTACTCGGCCATCAATCGGCTTCTTATATAAAAGAATAAACATACGCGAATACATTTCTTTCGGTGGCCAACACTTTAGTCGGCACTCTGGTGCCACTTTGGCCGACTAACGTCTAAACTTCTAAGAGATGCGTACGAGTCCTCTAAAAGCCCTAATGCAATAGTAACATTATTTCTATGACCTAAAGGTAATAGCCATATACACAAGTGGTGCTGCAAAATAGTGACATCTGGGCGTCGAAGGACCATAAATATGAATGTTAGCTTGCTGTGTCTCTGCGGCTAATAAGTCACTAATTAAACTAAGGCTCGAAATTTAATTTAAAAACAAGAAACTAATAAAACCATCAAACACTTTTAAGGATTAATTTCGTAGTTTTACGTAATTGGTACTAAAAAATGCCAAAAATACGAATGTTTTCGATTTTAAATCTGCCGAGTTTCGAAGGACCATAAATATGAATATTATTATCTCACATTGTGCATAAGGTTAATTTTGCTTAACATGCTAATAGAACATCCAATATTCGTTTTATTCTTCCAATCAACGATTAGCAGCAGTTTGTCAAGCTCTTAAAGTGGTAATTTTCAAAATTACTCTTTTTATATTTTTGCACAATTCTTCCACATTTTCTCATAAGGTTTGTTAAACTAACCCATATAATGCATGGGGAGGTGTGTGAACTTTGCAGACATCGGTACATACATAAAAATAAATACTACATCAAATATGGATTTTTGTTACATTGTTCAATGTTAAAAATAAGTACATACACTGGTTATTTGGATGAGAGGGACTCTTTTGAACTTCTCTATGAGCTGGTGAAAACTGTTGGACAAATTAAAAAAAAATTTCAAAGTAATTCAAGCATGAAGGTCTTCAAAAGCAACAAAAGCAGCATTAGACAAAAATATAACCAGTATCATTTTCTAAATGTATGACAATGTACGAGTATATTTTTGGTAAATTACTATAAATATTTGTTGTTGTTGTTGTTGTTGTTGCTGTCCATATGAGATACTTTAAATTTTGTTTGTTTGTTGTTGTCTTCTATTCGTGGAAATAAATATTATGACATAATTATTTATTCATTGAATAATTTCATGTGAATTTAATTCCATTTAAGTGACCTGAGAAAACAATATTCGTTTAATAAATATATTTTTATTTACATATGTATATATTTTTGGACCAATAGGGGAAGTAAATTGTATTGATATGTATTGTATGACGATATTGATGATGATGATGATAATTTTTTTCAAATGCTTCAGTGCGTGTAATTCAATTGAACAGAGTACATACACATTTTTTACCTTAAATCAAAGAATGTTAATTTTTTTCCTACATAATTTAGATTAAAGGGATTAAAAAATATTAAAGGTAATTTGGACATTTTTCTAAATTTATACTTTAAAAAAAAGTTTCGTATAGGTGTAGCACCAAGGCTGAAGAACCTTAAGCAAAACATTACAAATGGGAAAATATGAAGTTTTTCGCGGTAAAGCTATTTGATTTTTGGAAAGATTAAAAATTTCAAATACGCGTGTGAAGGAAAATTTTAAACTTAAAAAAAGTACAAGGAAAAATAAATTTTCTCAATAAAAACAAAAATGAGTTTTTATGACAAGATCACGAATTACATATTTGTAACTTGTTTCTCTTGAAAGTGATAAATTTTTACCAACTTTTAAATGAAAAATTTTGAAATAATATTCTCATTGATTATATACAATTAGTTCAATTATCATCTCTACAATTGTTATAACTATTTGTTTTGTTTATTACTTTTTTTTTTTGTTTATTACACACATACAAAAAGAAACCGTAGCTAATAGCTTAACAAAGAGAAGATACAAAGTACCAAAAAGTGTTAACCAAGAAAATTAAAAAAATAAATAAAACAAAGAGTTAAACAAAATAAAAAATTCAATTAAAAGATTTGATGGCAATTTTATGTGCTTTAAGTTACGAAATTGTTTTATTTTAATGCGTTTTTTTTTTTGGTGGGTGTTAAGTTCAGTTTAGTTTAGATTTGGGTTTTATTTTCAAGACTTAATATCATGGCTTAGAAACTCTAATCTTTGTGGACTAGAAGGAAGCCATTTGTAAATTTGTTTGAAAATTTTGAACAATTAAAACTTTTGCTGCTGCAATAGTTTTTGATAATTTTTAAGGGCATTTTTAGATTCGCTTAAAGCCTTAACCTTTTTCTGTTTTTTTTTTGAATCTTGTCTGCTTTTAAAATCTTGATTTCAGTTTGTTTCATTTTTATTGAACAAAATCAAAATACTTAAACTTATTTTATTGCCCAAATTTTTTCATTTAACAAATATCTCATTAAAACCCAATAAAATATAAACGAAGACAATCTGTTTGTATATGTATGCAAGTATGAATGTAATTGTTTAATAGTAGGCTTTTTTAAGATTTGAAACCTTAAATAATTCCTCATGTCGAGGGAACAAAACTGCATCCAATAAATAAAATACACGTTTTATGAAAAACAAATCAAACTATGAATTATTTACAAAATAAAAAAATTTACCCAATACATGTACATGCATATGCATATGCATATGTTTTAATTATTATAATTAACTTGACCTTTTTTATAATTTTTTTATATTCATAAATATTTATAATAAAGGCCTTTTAATAATTATTACCATAATAGTTTCATAAAAAGTTTTTAGTCAGGTTTGGGTTCGATAATTTGAATTATCCATAAGATATGAAATAATGTGATAATTTGTTTAAAAAGACACAAAAATGAAACTTATACTGTATACATATTTCAGTCATTGGCACTCAGGAGTGAGTATCTAATTGGTCAAAAATTAGTTATGATCAGGAAAACCAGAAATGTAAATATTGTACGAATTAAAAAAAAACTAACGTTAACAGCTGTTTATACACATATAAACTGTAATGCCAGCTGATATGAATTATTTGGCGTTATATAGCAGAAATTGTCTGCATTAGACACAAAAACACAACTACAAATGCTGTCGACTGCTATGGCCTCCTTGTAGTTAGCAACCTACATATTTATATTGACGACGACTACTACATCATAAGCAGCTGATGTATTAGTATAAACACACCAGGTGACACATTCAAATATTTCACCTCTAAAAATATACAATCGCACAATCGATGCACCCAAATTCGTCATCCGTTTCCTTCCATTAGTTCTAATTCGGAATTTAGTAACAAAGGGTTTCGCAAATATCGAATTTGTAAATCTTAAAAAAATACAGAACTTATTTTTTTTAATTTTATATTGAATTTTTATTTTTAAAGAAAATAAACTTTAACTCTGGCGTTCTTTATAAATTAATTTTTTCAACAAGACACGTCCTCTTTTTTCAGAAAAATGTCATCTTTTTCTGAGGTTGACGTCTTCTTTTTCTCCGAATAGAAATGGCAACCATATTGCAGTTGTTGCGAACAGAAATAGAAAGTAGTTTTATGCATTAAACACATTCACCACAGCAGGCTACACGAACACACGACTCCAAATGCCGCTAGCAGCATTTGTCGCCTCGTAGCCACCTACCTAATTATTTTGGAGACGGCAGCAGCACCATCAGCACCTCATATTTATGTATAAATACATAGTTCAGTATTGCCACCTTCAAATATTTCTCATTTATAAAAATTAAATAAATTTTTCAAAATGTACTTAAATGACGTAAAAGTATAAAAATTAATAAATTTATGCTTTTCATCAATTTTTGGATATTGTTTCTGCTAAATAATATGAAATAATTGTACGATATCATTCATTCCACATTTTGTAATATACTGGCAACACTGAATTTTCTCATTGTTGCCAAAGAAATAGAAATTAGATTAATTGGACTACAACGACAAAATCAGGATAGACAACAACCTGCCGCCCTGTTGCCTTGCTGTCTTCAAAATAATCACTCTCATATAGACATTTGTATTCTAGCCTTGACATTTTGTAGTCGGTAGCCTGCTGTGGTGGATGTGTTTGATGCATAATTTGAGTAAAACAACAAAAGCAGCATGGAAAACAACCTGCAGGAATGTTGCCATTTGGCGTCAAAATAATCGTGTAATCTATTTTTTTTTTTGGATATATTGAAGTCATAATATTGTGAAAAAAGTTCATCGCTGACAATAATATATTCGCTTTTATTTATTCAAGGTTGCACTGCCGCCATGGAGGCGTTACACTCTGCAATCGCTGTTATAACAGAATAAGTCAAAATAAAATCAGTGAAATTCTGCCCGAAATCAGCACATTTTCGCGCAAAATTGGGTCTTCTCTAATATTACATTATTCGTTTAGAATAATTAGATTAGATCGTAATGCAATTTTCAGCTGCTCCACGACAAGACTTTCTTGCGGATTTCAATATAAGAAATCTCAAATCGAATACCCACCAACAGAACTCCCTCTATCCATAACATATTTTAATAAGTTTCCTATAAAGTTCATACTTATTATAAATAATTAAAAAATAAATTCACGCGGCCGGCAATTAATCACTACCTCGGTCAAAAGAAAAAAACTCAATTGCGTGAGGCCATCTTTTACTTGAAAGATCAAAGACGAATGAAATTAAAATAAGAAAACATTTCTAACAACATGTGTAAACTCTTTTTTATACGCTTTCAAACAAGTATGTACATTCAGTCTACAATTCATGTCCACACAAACGTCTGTTCGCAGATGAAACAAAAATTTAAGAAAAACTATTTATTTTTTGTATGAGGCGCCAATTGCAGGTAAATACTCATACATATTTTTCCTTACAACATGACACCGAAATCGGGCAACATAAAAATCCGTGTAATAAAAACTCAAATTACAATGTTTAGAAAGCCATCAAGAATGCCTGCTTGCTCTTTTACAGTTGCTGGTTAATTTAAATGTTTTGTTTTTATTGTTTGAATTTTATTTCGTTTTGGCCGGACGGACAGGCTTGTGCATGATTGTTTGATTACATGACTGAATGGGCTGGTAGACATTTATGACAAAAAGTGCTTAAAAGATGAATGATTTTATAAGTATTTTGATATGTGCTTGCTTGTTATTAAAGCATATCTATCTATCTATCATCCATGTGTGTTCAGGAAGATACATAGATCACCATCTTCTTCATCATCATCATCATCATCGCTGCTATTAAAGAAGATTTCCATCAAGCCAGAGCTGCCGTTTGATAAGATTTGATAAATTAATACACATCAATAATGTCAGTAAAATAGGTAGTAACATACTTAAATATATAAACAAATTATGCTTATACGTGATTTTTTTTTGTATAAAAAAAAAGAGAAAAAAATTGTAAATTAATCTACGTGCTTCTTTACATGATGTTTACGAGTATCATGATCGCGTACAAGTGATCACAACTGAGGTTTTGAGGCTGTTATTAGGGTTTCGTAAGCCAAAAGTGATCTGTTTTGAAATTATTATTTTTGTTTGTTTTATTTGTTGTAAGAAATATTTTAAATAACACCAGGGAACAAAATGAATTTTTCTTTATTTATATAGTAAATATTTGCAATCGCTGAAAACTCTTTCTTTAATTAAATGTAATTTGATGATGAAATTTGTAAAACATTTAAGAAACAACAATAGTTTGTTTGCTACAAACATATTTAGCATACGAGGGCGAATCAATAAGTCCGTGACTTTTTGAATGAAACACAGTTTTTTTGCAAAACAAAAATTTATTTTTCAACATAATCTCCTTTTAACCCAATACACTTAGTCCAACGTTGCTCCAGTTTTTGTATTCCTACAAAAATATAGGATTTTTCGAGGTCCTTAAAATAGGCATTTGTTTGGTCAATAATTTCATCGTGCAGCGTCATTTGTGCTTGTGCGACTACAACGAAAGTCAGTAAACCACTTTTTTACCATTGAAATCGATGGTGCAGAGTCCCCCTTGTATTTATCAAGCTTTTCCTTGATTTGATTGACAGTTTTTTTTCGCAAAAAATAATATTTAATCAGCACTCGAAATTAACTTTTTTCCATTTTTAGAAAAATACACGAGGTTGTATTTTTTGAACAGCTGTTAAACGCAAAGTATATAAATGAGGACACTTGCTCAAAACTTTGCAGTAGTCTATTAACAGGTGGTACTTGATGGGAACAGTGTTGCATTTCATATAACTACAAGGGAAGTTCGAAAAGTCACGGACTTATTGATCCGCCCGATAGTAATAGAATTATACGTTTTTGCATAATAAAAGTATGTATTATGTACTTAGATGCAAAATGGGGTGTATGTTCGCTTTTGCGAAAGGGATAAATGACATGCAAATGACCTGGTGCTACAAAATTAAGTTAATACACAAAAATTAGTACAGTACTTCAAGCATCTCTAAAAGCATAAAATTGTGCCTTTAAACTGCCAATACAGACCATATGATTTTGTGAAATATAGACCATATGTTTTGCGTTAAAAGAGCACTCAACTTATTTCCAGGCCTCTATTACTATTTCTTCAGATCTTCTTCGATCTGTTTTACACCCTTTTTTATACTTTTCTACTTCGCCAAGCATAAAATTAATTTCTGCCCGAGTAAGGTTTGACAATATTTTATATATGTATGTTTAAGCAAAGAATTGACAGCCAACTGTAAAACAGCTGTTTTTGACATTTATACCAGTACTGTCATAACTAGTGCTGTGATTCATTGCCATTGAACTTAAGCTACATATAAGCTTAGGTTTAGTTCAACTAAACCAGCTTTTAAACTTTCAAAGATTTATTAGCGGGTTAATAGAGGGTTAAAATGTTCGAAAAAAGTGTTCCGCGCAGGATTTCACAAAAAAAAATGCTGCACTCAGTATGAGCATAAAATTCAAGGAATACAAATGTTTCCGAAGCCAAAACTTTATTCCCAGACATCAACTTTCAAAATGCCGCACAGTGGAATGACTTCATACATTTTATGTGCTAAAACTATAAGAAGTGGTCGTAGATCATTGAAAGTTGGCACCAAACATTACATTGATTATATTAAGAAAACAAGGGAATTTCAATAAATGCAATGAAAATCTAAGCTTCAAATTTGCTACATACACTTGCTAGAAGAAAAAAATACACATTCCAAGTTCCATCAAAATCGGATACGCCCAGCGCCCATGAAACCCACACACAACATAGATCGGATTTGTTTAAATATTTTTTTTTATAATTTGATTAAAAAAAAAATATTTATTCTTCATCTATCATTTGTTTAACTACATCGTCACATTACGAATTCTGTTTGAATGCCTCATGTCTTGAGCTGATTTTACTGAGTTCACAAAACGTATTTTAAGTTGAGCAATGTTCGAGTTAATGGAACAGAGAGGAGGAGATAATGAAGGGGAGCGAGAGACCCCTTATATATTCCTCCTTCGCCTATGAACTAAAAAGTAGATCAGGTAAAAATACCATGTTTGAATTTTTTTTAGAAAACATTAATCTATACTTCCCTTAATTTCCAAAAACTACTTATTTTTTTTTTATTGAAAGAAGACATTCAGACATATAAAATCAAAAATAAGTTAATTCCTAGATTCTTCTATATTTGGGCATATCGTGCCGTAACGGCCAAAAAAGTTTAAGCGAAATAATAATTTTCGAGTTAAACTCTTTAGCGAAAATTTATTTAATTTAAGATCGTAGATATTCGATTTCCGTCGGAAAACCAAGTTAAAAAAAGCTTAGTCGACAAATTGTTTAGACCCCGTTTTTAAGACGAAAATCAATTAATTACGATGGTAAATAATGGATTTTTTATCAAAAATTAAGTTCGAATATTATGTCACTTGAGCTTTTTTCGCAGTATGGCACGATAACTCCACATTTTTTTACTTACGGAGAAATGCTGTGGAAATTTATTGTAATGAATTAAAAAATATAAAAAAATCAAAAGATTTTTCAAATATACATATCAAAATCAAATCGTATTATCATGAAAATTATAAATATTAATTGTTCTCAAATAAAATGAAATTGTTTTCAAAAACCATAAATGCACGTTTAATTTAGTTTCTTTTAAGAAATTGCATGATTCGATTTTTGAAACTGAGTGGTTTAAAAATAGGGGTTTGACACCAAAATCCCACTGTGCGCCGATGCACGTGGATTTTTTCTTTTTTTTTTTTTTGAACCTTGTTGTGCAGTGTTCTCAACACATATGAGCGAGCATTACCAAGCATTTACTTTAACCGCATCAAGTGTTTCTTGGCTGTTTTGCACCAAAGTACCAAGACTTTTTGGTTTAATTTTTCTTCTTTTAACATAACACAGCAATTGTTTATTTAGGTATTTCCTTTTAATAAATGTTTTTGTAGTTGTAATTAATGATTTTAATAGAGAAGTCGTGTTAAATAACTCAAAGATTTATCTACAATTGTTAAACCTTGCTGTAAACGTTAGCCACCAGCGTTGTTGTTTGAATAATATTTAATAATAATGATTTTTTTGGAATTATATTTTTGTTTAGTTTAAGCCATACTTAAATAAATTAATAGTTTTTTACTTACAATTATTTTTGGTAATTATGCAGAAATTGAAGTTCAAGTCAAGGTCAAAGAGTACATTATTTACTTCAATTTGTTGATCCTGTGGCTGGTTTTTTTTCTATCAACTTTCTTTTTCCGAATATGCATCTTAGGAAAATACATGACTCCTAATACACATTTGCAAATTGCTGAAATAATAAAATCAAAAATATTAAATAAGAAATAGCTCCTTTTAAGAAGAGAATGTTTATTTTATAAATGTCTTTTGAATATTATTCCTAATTGTCTTTGATGTTATTATTTATTATAACATTTTAGCTTTTTGCTAAAGTTCAATTGACTTCCCCTAAGTCAAAGTATACAACTATACCAATAAGCCATATTTAAGTATGTGTACATGCTTATTTATATTTGCAATATGTTTTAAAGCACATTTACATAAATCATTAATACAATTAGCTGTATACTAATTACTTCAAATTATTCAATTTATATTTGTAGGAAATCTATTACAATAATTTACAACCAACCAAGTGCATGCGTTCATTTTAAATAAACAGACAAGCATAGTGGAGTGACAGACAAAAAGTACAAATGAATGTGCCTTAAGTGTAAATAAGTTTTTTTTTAATTCTTGAGGCAATATAAATAAATATAAAGATAAACGCAAACGTAAGCTGCATACAATTTCTAGGGTGCTCATCAGGATTATTACATAATTTTAGGGGTTAAAAATATTTAAAAATCATTGTCGTGTTACAGGTTAGCTGCTATTTTTAGACCATACTTTAAGGCTTACATTATATTATTAAATGTTGCAAGCTTATCAGGGTTTTAGTAATTATTCTTCTTTTTTCTCTAACAAGTTTTTTACATTGTTTGAAGTTTTTTTTTCAAATCATAATTATACGATTGACTAACTGCGGTATTCTAAAACAAATTATTTGTGTTTTTAAGTGTATGTTAAAACAAAATGTTCATACAAAGTTTAACAACAGACACTTGAAATACAAATAATTATTTTCACAATGCGCCCGTTATTTATATAATAATAAATATTTAAGAAAAAACAATATTTTTCCAACACCAATTGTACTCATTTGTATTAACATATGTATGTTAACAAAATACTCGTATGTATGTTCGTATGTTCTTAACAAAATACTATAACCAGCTTTCATTTTGTTAATAGGCTTAAATTTCCTAATAGTACGCCTAATACTCACTCATAGAACCTATTTGTATGTATTTGGTAAATTGATATTTTGCTTATTGCGTTGGCCTCAAAATTTACATATGACCCTTTATTTTATTTTTTGTCTGGTATGACCGTGTAAAAGCCAAATTGCTTGAAGTTTTCTTTATGCTAGTTATGAGTAATGAATATTTTTATGGCAACAGGATGCTGCCATTGAAGGGGAAGAGTTTTCAGAGAAAAAAACTGGTGGGAAAGAAAACGGCAAAAATAAGTCCCAAATTATATTTTACAAAAATTGTGATGAAAAACAGCATTTAAAAAAATCAAGTTAAAAAAAAATTTTTTTTTGTTAAATTGGCCTACGACAACAAAACTAAAAAGTAAAGTAAATTTATGTAAAAGGGTTTTATCAAAATAACTACCCAGTGAAAAAAGGACATTACCAAGAAATTGCGAAAATCTAGAATTTGAGAATTTGCGATGCGGAAGTCGTACGAATTTAATTTCGATCATCACTAGGAGTTCCATCTTACGATTTGTAATCACCGAATAGGCAGCATTGTTAAAAACATTTCTTTTTGGCGCACTATAAGAAAAAGGGTAAAATATTTGGCCATTTTCGCAAGTCATTTCTTTTTATGAAAACTAAAATGTAAAGCATTGTGTGTTCATGGAAATTTCAGTTAATATTTAAAAAAAATTAAATGAAAATTAGTGCATTAACAGAGAAACAAGTCGAGGCAAAATTCAAAGAAAGAATTAAAAATTTAAATAGAAAATCGATTTTCATAATTGATGTGAATGATGCAATCGACGGCGGTAGGGCGCCGTCGACTTCAGGCTGTTCGACATGTTATTCTGTGCATTTATTTCCTAAAAAAAATGCATTTATTAAAAAGTAATTTTTCTATCACTGATATAAGTTTTTACTCACTTTTCTACTACATGATTATATACATATTTTTAATATATTTTCTTTGTGAGCAATTAAATAGCAGTTTCTTAAAAAGGACTTTCCAATTGTTTTATCTAGGCACTTTTTTGAAGGTATCTTTTTGAAAAAATAATTTTTGTGAAAAACCACATATTGCAATAAAAAAAGAAAGTATAATTTTGAAAACGTACTTTCTGAAAGTTCAATTTCGTCAAAAGTGCTTTCTCAAAAGTACAATTTTAAAAAGTACCATTTTGAAAAAGTACTTTTTGAAAGGCTCCATTTTGAAAAAGTAGTTTTTGAAAGGTACCATTTTGGATAAGTACTGTATTGCAAAAGTACTGTTTGAAAAGTACCATTTTGAAAAGTACCATTTTGATAAATTAATTACTTTAAAAAAATGATAAAATGGGTTTCTATCAAAAAGGTCCAAAATTTCAATTGCTTTGTCTTCGCAAAAAGTGTAGTGCTTCATAGAGCCGCAGTACCAAACGTTGACAATACACACCATTTCAACGCCAACAAGCAATCAGCTCATTAGTTTCAAAGTTGATGCTCAAAATTACAATATAAATATAATAGCATTTGCAAAATGGTATAGTATATTGAGACTCACCACTTAACAATTCTTAGTGGTGAGTATCAAAATACTATACGATTTTGAACATGCTACGATGCAAGACAATTTGCCCAAAACTATGAATTGCGGTAATAAAAACACCGCCTTGCACATGTATTTCAACTTTGTATTGATACATTTTGAAAGTCAAAGCCTTAAAGAGTAAATTTTTTGTAAAGTACCTTTTGAAAAAAACTGCTTTGTTTGGAAAATAGTACTTTATTTGAAAAATAGTACTTTATTTGGAAAATACTAACTCTTTTGAAAAAGTATTGATCCTAAAAATGTCTTTCTTTCAAAAAGTACCTATGTATATAGAAAAAAGTACTTTTTCAGTAAGTACATTTCAAAAAGTGCCCCTTTTTAAATAACTCGTTTGGAAAAAGTACAACTGCTGAAAACCGACATCTTTGAAAAAAAAGTACCTTTATTAAAAAAAAATATTTTAGAGAAATGCCATTTTGAAAAAAGTACCTTCCTGAAAAAAAATACAACATATATGTATATTGAAAGAAAAATTCTGAAAAAATGCCATTTTAAAAGTGGTATCATTGGAAAAGCGTCTATTTAAAAAAACTTCTTTTTTTAAACTACCATTTTCAAAAAAAGGTACTTTTTAGAAAAGTACCTTTTTGTAAAAGTATCTTTGAAAGAATTACTTTTTTTAAATAAAGCTTAAAAAGTTTTTTGTATTAAAAAATTATCGATCTGTTATATATAAATTATATATCTGTTTGAAACAGGTATAATTTTGAAAAACGTTTATTTAAACCCTTTTTTAAGTACTTTCTTGAAAAAAGTAACTTCTGTAAAAGTATTTTTCGAAAGAATTACTTTTTGAAATAGGAATCTTTTCGGAAAATTTAGTTTTTTTAACCAACTTTCTGGCATTAACAGTGAATAGGAAATAGGAATAGGAAAATGTTTCCAACAGAAAATATTATAAAAAAAATTCTTAACTCTTGTGAAAAGTGAAAAAATAAAATTTCATAAAAAAATAGAATTGGAAAAAAGTAATTTTTCCATTAAATATGTTTTGTGGGAATTTTACATATGTATCTTAAAAGAGAATTTGGTGAATAAAAAAAGAGAATTTGGTGAATAACAAAGCTTTTCAACAAACAAACAGCTTTCGACAATGATTGTTAAATTACCCTTTTGGGAGAGTTTTTATTTTGGAAGTAATGTACCGTTGTCTTACATTTAAAATACTGTCTGTCATCATTGTCCATATTATTTAAGAAAATACATATTGCCTATTTTTCAAGATACCTTTTTCAGTAGACTTTAGCTGACTAAAGAAAAATGTGATTTGTTTTAGCTCATAATTCATAAGTAACCACTAACTATGTTAACAACTATCAAACATGCTGAGGGATTTTTTGTGGTCCCTCGTGGCTCTCCGAGTACATTTACTTCATAAATTTACTCCATTTTTCGCCTGCCGTTTTTAATAGAAGAAATTCATATTTTGCGATGCCTGTGCTTGAGTTACTCTTCTTGCAACCTTGTTTATTTGGAATACATTTAGCAACATTTTGTTTTCTTTCGTTTTTATTTTATTTTTATTTTTGATAATATTTATGTAGTTGTTTATGTCTTAATATCTTAGCGACATAATAAAAATAAATATGCGTTGAAATAATCGTAAAATAAATGTGTGGTAAATGTTTATTATGTTTAAATAAAGAAACGTACAGAAAAAAAATTTTTTTAAACGCAAAAAATAACAAATTGCTCAATTGTTTTTATGTACAAGGAAAAAAGCATAAAAAAATCTACAGTTTGATTTTGGATTGTACAAGGAGGAGGAAAAAAGGCGAAAAAAGTAATTGAAATGTATTTTTTATTTTTAGTACTCATATGACTCACTTGAATAAAATTCTAAAGAAATGTCAAATAAAAATTTTATATGGCTGTGTTTCTTTCGTTCAGTCTGAAACGGAAAAGAGTAGTAAAGATTTTACCGACAAAGTTGTGTAAAAATTTACCATTTTCTTTACATGCGAGTATATTTAAAGCAGCTATTGGGAGGTAAAATACCTACATCACCTTAGTGTCGTTGGCTGAGAGTCAAACAAACTTTGAGATTGGTATTGCCATCGTTTGAATTTGTGATATAAGAATTTAGTCATCTGAGAGTCAACCTTACTTTCATATTAGTATTGCCACTTGCAACTTAAATACGGGCATGTGACATACCTTGTGACATAATAATTTCAAGCAAGAAATTCGTGTTGATTAACATTACCAAAGAAATTTTTAATTGTGTGAGAGTTAAGTTGACTCTCGGACGAATAAACTGAGTTGAGTTGAGAACGGCAGTACCTATTGATTTAGTGAAGATTCTGTATAGATTTTCTTAATTTAAAGAAAATTACTTTATAAGTTTTGGGCATCACTCCAATGAGGAATTTTGCTATTTTAAAAAGTAAAACCATACATTGCAATTTTAATCCACGAATGCTATAATAATAGGGGCATTCATTGGCAGTGATTTTTAATTTTTTTTTTTTTTGTAAAACTGTCGCCCCTTCCATTTATATTAAATTGAAACAGATAAACATATTGCAATGCAGTCTTAAATTAATATAGACTAAAAGTTAAAAAATATATCCAACAAGAATTACGTAAAATTGTTTCTCTGATTTAACATGGAACAAGTAGTAATTAAAAAAATCAAAACACCCGACTGCGACCAACTTTGAACAGTAAATTAGCCTAAAGGGTCATTCGAAATGAAAAATCATAAGAGAAACCTAAAGATGATTTTAAAATGCCTGTCGAATGATACCCATTTTGATATAGTTCGCCGGCTTATTTACAAAATTTCGTCTGTTGGCCGCCATATTTAATTTTTACTAGAGTCACTCCCAGGGTTAAGACAAATCGATTGATGTAAAAATTAAAATCGGTCCACGCGTTCGTTTTATATAGTCCCGCAAAAGAACACACATACATGCATACCAACATACATAAATACAAACATAGATATATACAAACATATATACATACAAACATACATCCATATATACATAGCCTGATAAGCAAAATACCCTTATTTGCGTCGAGCAGTCGGGTAAAAAAGAATAAACGTTTTCACCTTGTCATTATATGTCTTTTGATTTTTAAATCACTTGCTAGTTTTGCACTCCTAGAAATTTTTTAACAAATCATTAATTGAAGCAAAGCCGTGAATAACGTTGAAAGAGACAAATTTTGAAAAGCCTGTTTTTCAAACATTACTCTGCCGTTGTTCAAATCTCAAACCATCCAGAATTATGCATCTTATGATAAGAGCTTTGCAAATAATATACGAGAGGAATGGTTGAAAGTAAAAAACAAAAAAAGAAAAGTTAATGTTAATTGTCATTCAAAACAAAATTAACAAATAAATAAATAGTCTTGCCTATAAAACATGTTTTTTTCTTTCTTTCTTTAGAAATGCGCTTAAAAGTTAACGATTGCATTGTTTATATGTCGAAATATCACACTGTGCGCGGTAGTCTTTTCTCTGGGAGAGATTTTTCCCCAGTTCACCAAATTGATTTTAAAAATCACAAAAATTCGCCGGAATTAATTTTATGTAGTTTTTCTCAATAAATTTGATAATAAATATTTTTTATAAAACACTTTTTTAAGTGGAAATAAAATCGCCAAAATTATTTCTTGTAAAGTTTTCTCATCCAGAAAGAAAAAAAGCTCGTCAAAATCAAATTGTTTTAATTTCTTGCATATGAGTTTTGTTAGGATTTATATTTAAAACTAATCCTTCAACAAACTAATTTTTCTTAATTACAAACATTTTAAGTTCAGTTTTGTTTAAAAATAAAAACTAAAAAATTTATTATATCGCCAAATCAAAAATTTAGACGCCAAACAAGTTGAAAAATCGTGACGTTTGGCGGAAAATCGCCATATCTGACATGTTTTGTTTCATAATTTCTTTTGTTAAGAATCTCTGAAGAGAAGTGATTATCATCAAAACAAAGTTCTAACCTAAACTTACGGTACTTTACTTTTATTGTATATAACGACATCTTTTTTTTTTTTTAATAAAATATTTTCAATTATTTATAACTGTGTTGCTGCTGGCTGGCTTTCTACTTTGGATCTTTATTTTTTCAAATAGATATTAATTGTCTCTAAGGCGTAAAAGCCTTTGTATGTATGTATGTAGATATGAGTGTGCGTGCAACTAAGAGTTTTAAACTTTAAATTATCAATTCTTCTATATAGATATGTATTTATTTTTCTCTCCTCTATTATTTATTGTAAATGCTTTTGGTTTATTATCTGTATGTATGGCTTGCTTTATTACTCAAATATCTGTGTGTGGGTATTTTTAGAAAATATCCAATTTTATTATTTTGTTAAAGAAGTTTTAATACCAACTACACACAACAACTGCATATGTAGGTAAGTATGTACGAGTATGTATGTATGTATGTGGTGTATAGTTTAGTAGTGGAGGAAGAAAAAAAACTTAAAAATTTTTTAAGTATTTTTACCTAATTTAATTTATGGCTGATTTATGTAAATTTAATGCTTCGTTTCTTCTTAGTTTTTATTTCATTTACTCGTAGTTTTGTTTTTCTTCGTTTTTGTTTCTTTTTTTTTTTTTTGTTTCATTAAATTTATTTATTTTTATTTTATGTACCAATCGATGATGATGTTGCTCTGATGACAATTAATTTATGTATTTTTATAGCTATTTAGGATTTTGTTTTCTTATAACGCGTGTGTCTGATTTTGTTGTAGACTCTACAACAGAATCAAACTCTACAATGTAGAGTAAGTAAGTATTTGCTTCTTTCTTTCTTTTTTTTTTTTTTGAAGTTATTTATGAAAAAAAGACGCGAGTATAACACATTTTAAATATCTGTTGTCTCTAAAGTTCAATGACATTATTATTTTTTTATTTGTTTTTTTTTCAATATTGTAGTGAATAAGTATAAACTTAAAGTATCAGTTTAATACAAAATATAGTTGGAATAAATGTTTTGAAAGCTATTGAATTTTAAAATTTTAGTTAAGAAAAATGTTTGTTTATAAACTGGGGTAGAAAACAAGTTTTGTCAGTTGAAGTTGAAATAAAAGAAAATAGGTACCTAGTTGAGTTTTTTAATAGTTTTTTTTTTAACTTTTTTACAATAATTAAATTGATTAAACAAATAAGCCATTTGAAAATCCATTTACATTAACATATAAACACAATTTTTGTATAAAAACCCGGCGGGGTTTTTTTAAATTAATAATTTTATACCTGCCTATGTAAATAAAATTTGTTTGCTCAAGCAAGAGACAAGAAAGCCTTTGGTAAACAAAGAATTCACTTTTTAAGTGCCGTTATTAAAAATTTATTAGGATTTCATCGGACTTATAAAGGTTTTTCGTTAATACATTTAAGAATTTTTAATGGGTGTCAAAAGGAAACTAATAGAGGCAGCTATTAGTACGACCGTAGTCTAGCAATAGATCACAGTTAACGGGACCATACGGGGCGTATTCTGTAATTCGCTCAAGCTAAAATCGATGGCTAAAACACTAAAATTTCCGCGGATTAAATTTTTAAGCCATTGCCTAATTTAGCCAAACACGTTTGAAAATTGCAATCGAAACCCAAAATCGATAAATCGACTGTATAGATTTTTAGCGATAGAGATTTAGATTTAGCGAGTTACAGTGTTGCATTTAAGGTTGCTGATCTGGATATACAAAAGGTCATGGCCTTATCAAACTGCTCCGCAAAAAGAGCAATTTTGAATCCGTTCAAGTCGGAAAAATATGAAATATATTGATCATAAATTGGAAATATGTATGGGTACAAATTTCTCATATTAAAAATTAATTTTCATATTAATGTGAAACCAAGCCCGTATGCTAAAAATCACATGCATAATTAAGGTTTTTTCCTGACTTGAATTTAGAAGGCAAGAACAGCATATCGACACATAAGCGACACATTTTTTTACGAAAATTTACTATTTACAAATATGTAGTCGATTTTGGTCCAAAAATGAAGTTCGAAAATTATGTCGTTTAAGATTTTTTGGCGGTTATGGCACGATATTATTATTTTAAATGAATAACAACTTTAAAAAATAACTTTATTAACTGGAATAGGCACTTTAAATTAATTTAGAAAAAACCTTTTGAGTTTAAGAAATTTTTTTTTGAAATATGTACTGTACTTCTTATAGGTATATACATACATCATGTTCATTTTAGCCGTAAGACATTCATAGGTATAATAATAACAATAAAAATGAAATTATCAATAAAAAAATTATTAAACACCATTTTAAAATCTTGAAATACACACATACATACATACAAGTGTACATAAATATGTATATATATGTATGTAGTATATGAAATTTTCATATGACCGGTATTGACCCCCTTCTTAAACAATTCCACAAAAGAACATAGAGATAGATTTAAAATTCCTTTAATAATGTGTATAAAATGTAAATTAAGATTAATCTTAAACAAGTCAGCTAATTAAAAAAGAAAGACAAAAAAAAAGAATATCAACCACGAGAAGAACTTAAATTGTCGTCATTAAGGGGCGTAACTATCGTGTAGATTTAATCATTATTATTATTATTACCGCTCTATACTTGCACTGGCTCACCTCACCAAAACAAATACATGTGTACCTACATGCTACAAAAATATGTAATCATTTGTTTTCAAATTAAAAACTATTAAATACAATTGCCCAGCAAACATACAAGGTACACGCCGAAAATTGGATTTTGGTGAAAAAATATAAATTATGTCGCTTTGTGGTTATGGCACGAAAAACTATATATTATCTTACTTACTTTAATTTATTTTTTAACACAAGATTTCATATGTGTTTATATTTAAATGTGGAAAAAGAAAAGTATCTCGATGACTTCCACTATACGTTCTAAAGACGTTAAGGATTGTGAGAAAGTTTTAACGCACAGATGTGGAGTTAGTATAATATATATATATATTATTCCAAAAATTACTAAGAGAGCAAGAAGTTACATCAAAAGTTGTCTTTTATTTGAATACAACAATATAAATTGTTCACAGGTGACAACAAGTGTGCTGTTAGATTATCCAGCTTAAATTGTGATATCATAATGGTGTCTATTCTAGAATACGCGTCGAATTGTTGAAAATTACAGGGAAAATTAAAACAAAACTGCGTAAATGCAAAGAATTTGTTTTTGTTTCTCATACAGAATCAACCATTTTTAAAACAAGTGGAAACGAGTGTAAATTCTCACGTTTGCTTTATTTTAGGAATGTATGGCAAACAAAAACAGATTTTTGAAAATTTTATGCATCTTCGATGCGTTTTCCAGAATAAAAGAAAAAATTTTTCTTTTTTAAAATATTGAAATGTGATAATTTCTTTATATGAACAAGTATTTATTTTTTAAGTAAATTCATGGTCCTTATATCACACAAAAGAAATTTTACGTGACACATTTATTTTTCGTTCCCTATTTTGTGAGGACAGTTAAACAGAAGTGCCCGTGGACAATTTTTCTTTCCGTAAAAAACGTTCATTGTTATTTTAATACAAACAATAAAAAATTTGACAAATCGGTTGAACTAAAAAAAATCAAGTGGATTACTACAAATATTTATATAAAAAACACAAAATGATGCAGCTTTTCTCCGATTTTAGATAAATTACAAAAAAAAGGCGTTAAGGCTAAATTGTTATTTATTGTAAAACCTAATTAGGGTTATGAAAACATAAAAAATTAGCAAAATTGATGTAGCCATTCTCCGATTTCAGATAATTAAAAAAAGTGGACGTAAAAGTAGGCGTGGTAAATTTTTTTTTCGTAAAACTTAAGTTAGGCTATAACAAACATTTATACAAAATGCAATGCAAATATCAGCGGCCGACATTTGAGTTTTATTTACCTATATAGATTTACAACAGAGTTATCCACAAAAAATTTGTTTTATAAACCCTTTATTAAACAAAGCTCATCACATTGAACTGAAATCGACTTGTTTGCTGGGACTAAAATAAATTGTAAAGAAAATATTCAAATACACAACACACAAAAAAATTATAATAAAAACTATACATTAAAAACAAATACAAAGTGAATAAGAAAAAAAAGTACAAAATATTATAAAAAACAACAACACAATAATTTTAACCAATGAAAACTTCACGCACATTAGATACCAACAACAAAATAAATACATAAGTGTACATGTTGGCCAATAAGAGAGATTAAAATAATAAAAATATAAAAAAGCACTGGAAAGCATATTTTTGTAGTTGTAGTACTAATAATAATAACAACTACATACATACATACACTAATAAAAATAATGTTAGTGTGTGGTAAGAGATCTCCGAGTATTGCGGTTGTATTTTAAAATAAAAGAAATACCCTCACACATTCACATTCACATTTACTTGTTTAATTTTTTTATTACATAAAGCAGGTTACAATCAATTATTTAACTTTTTTTAGAGCTTACTTATACAATTTAAATTAAAAGAAAGATAAAGAAGGCAAGATAAAATTAAGATAGTGATTGAATATGTATCTATTATTTCTTGAAAGAAGATGATGGGAAAACCCAAACAAATATCTGAGTTTAGTTAAATAAATTAAATAATCAGAGAAAGAATATGATGTCAAAACCAACACATTTTTAGTTAAAATATTTACCCTAAAAGGGATATGGGTTATTTCGTTTGTATTTTGTGTGCATGTATGTATATTGTAGGCATTGGTGTAGGTTCAAAGATTATGGCATAACTAATTACAATATGAACTTCTGTCGACCGACCACATAAAATTAGAAAGCGATGAATGATAGGGAGCCTGTCGCCAGACTGTATATCTTTGATTATTTGCTTAAAACAACAAGTTGAACGTTCAGATTAACAAGAAATCTGTTGATTAAGTTGTTTTCACATATTTTAATAAAATATTTGACCAAATGTGATATAGACAATTAATAAAAACAAAGAGCACAGAGTAATGAATGGAAGATGTTGAAAATGTGAAAAAAATGCGTTAACATTGACATTATCTAACATCTACCATCATCTTAGTTGTCGCAACGTTTTAAAAAAGGACGCACAGCATACTTTTTGTTAATAAAAATAAAAGTAAAATTTTGGAATGAAACAATATGATTATGCGCGCGGAATAATTCAAATTGTCTATCTGCAAAGGGGTAATGGCAAATATTATTAAAGTAACGGTGAATATTATTCAAACTTATTAGGTCGATTTAATGAGAATTTGAAAAAAACGAACTAATTTGGTTTAGAAATAAATTCTTTTTCGCCAGAACAATCAAGAGTGCCCAAGAATTGCGCTACGCATTGCTCTCTCATCCATCCTATTCTCTGGATTTAGCCCTGAGTGACTATTTCTGGTATCCAAATCGGAAGAAATAGCTCGGAGGAACGATATTTGAATCCTACGATGAAATCATCTTACAAACAAATAGTTGTTTTGACAAGGTTGACAAATCTTATTTTTTGAAAGGGTTAAAAAAAATAGAGAAACGTTACAAATACAAAAATGGTTACAATGAGATCAAAGGAGACAACGTTGAAAAATAAAATGATTCTTTTTTTTACCCAAAAACGTGTAAACCTGTGTTTCATTCAAACGATCACGGACTTTTTGAACCGCCCACGTACAGTTTTTTTATTACTTGAATTTTTAAAAAATTTGTGGAACAACTTTTCCAGAGACTATTACAAAATTTAATGAAAATTAGCCCTGCAACATTGTGGTCAGCAGCCTGAATGTGAAATCTCATTGACGATGTGGTTGTAGTCTTAATTGTAATTGCACTGTCGCAGAGAATCGAATTGGGGTTTTTAGCTTAGATTGGTGATATCGTATTATGAGAAGAAGTCAATTATAACTTTATTTCAATAAAGAAGATTTACATACATATGTTATAAATTTTTAAGCAAGAACATTCAGAAACAAATGAAGGAATCGGATATCGAATCCATGTTTTTTTTAACTAGAAAAATGTCTATTATAACTCTTTAATTGCTATTACTATTGATCACAATACTGAATACTTTCGAATAAGTAATTTCCCAATTTTATAATATTTATCACAAACAGTTTCTTAGTTTACAAATTAAATACTTTTCTCTTTTTTCTCATAAAATGTAAAACTAATTCGAAAAAAAAATTATTTTTATCTATTTACAGAATTCCGTCCACTTATTGAAATTTAATATTTTAACAAAATACAAAACTCAAAAAGAATTAAAAGAACAAAACAAAACAAATGTTTGGGTCATTTGGTTGAACGAATTAGCAAATAAAAATCCTTGCTTTCGCTACAAATGAATAACAAGGAGCGAGGGAAAATGGAATTTTAACAACAATACACACAAAGAAATTTAACTAATTTTATAAAGACCAAAAAGAAAGAGAAAAAAAAGCGCCAAAAAGAACCCTTAATGGCCTAGTTTGCATATGACGAAACTATTTATATTTTACATATTGAAACTTTACACAAAATTTAAACAATAGTCTTTTTAGAAAACAGACATTGTATTAATATTATTTAACTAAGAAAATAAACAATAAAATCTCTGGAAAAAATATATTTAAAAATTAATTCATTATTGAGAAAGAGAAGAGGGAGTAGAAAAGAAAATCAAAATTTTGCTTTCCATTATAAATAAATATTACGACGCAAATGACTGAATCAACACAACTACAAACAGCTGAAAATAATAACGCAGGGGTTGTTAAAATGGAACCTTTACCGCCTGCCACAACCGCTTCAACAGCCAACACAAGTTTGGCCACCTCGCCAGCTCCATCATCCGTTATGGAACAACAAGCACAACAGCAACAAACGGCTTCAATAATAAGTGCAACATTACAGCAGCAGCAACAACAACAACTGCAACAACAACAACAGCAGCAACAGTATGCTTTAAAATGGAATGACTATCAAACGTCTATGTTGAGTTCCTTTCGTCATTTGCGCGATGAAGAAGATTTCGTCGATGTCACCTTGGCCTGTGATGAACGTTCGTTTACCGCTCACAAGGTTGTGCTGAGTGCTTGTAGTCCATATTTCCGTAAATTACTGAAGGCCAATCCCTGTGAGCATCCAATTGTTATATTGAGAGACGTGCCGGCAGATGATGTGGAGAATTTGCTAAGGTAAGAGAATGGGAAAAAGTTAACAGTAAACAATCTTAGCTTAGCCCTGGCATTTTTAAAATTTTTCGTAACATTTCATACACTGTATGACTAAATCAACAATTATATATAAAAATAAGCAATTATCGGCTTTTGAACTTATTAAATACGGTCGATTAAGGGGGTTTTTTTTTAGGTAAAGAATATTTCTGCACTTTTATACAAAATCAAAAATATTTGGTGGAAATTTTTAACCCTGAACTCTTCACCGTATGGGTCTTTTTGGTCCTTTCCGGGAAAAGGAACAAGAAACGGGTTAAAAACAAAAACAAAAGCATTCGCCATCAAATTCTATTAGAAGTCTTCGAATACATTAAAGCTCGAAATTACAATCAAACGGCAAAAAATTGTCAAAACTTTAAATCCTTTTAATCACTCCTCCTTTTTGGCTCTATAACACACACATCGCAACACATCACATATAAACGACAGTTTTACGTTAAATCCTATGGGGACCATATTTTTTTCTTGGTATGGGTGATTTTTGTCCCTTTCACAAAAAGGGTCCACTATGTACTACTTAACGGGTATATAATGGGTGAAAATGCGCTATGAAAATATTTGCCGTGACATCTTAATTATTTATAAAAAAAATATTGCTCTTGAAAGTGAATTTTTCGCCTTTCTTTGGTTTTTTTATGAACATGTCCTTTGAGCCAGAAATGAGCCTCTTCACCGAACAGAATACTGCCATAAAATAATCTTCAATCACGATGTACATATAAAACTTTTCAGTGTATTTGCGTCATTCATGACCAAATGGCAAGTCAAATGGATACTAGAGTGGCCAGATGTGCAAACCGTATGACAATTTAAAACATTTTTACAAAAACATATGTGCCATTTTTTGTTTAACATAGTTAAAGTTTTGCAAAAATTCCTAGGTTTTTTCATATTTTTAAATTATTTTAAAAAAAATACGTAAAAGATTAACTTCACGTAAAAAAATTATTTTCACACAAATTCACTTAATTTCAGTTTTATTTACAATGGCGAAGTCAATGTGGGGCACGAGCATTTGCCAGAGTTTCTCAAAACCGCCCATTTACTACAAATCCGTGGTCTGGCCGATGTCAACAACGGATCTTCTGCCTCATTCACCTCTACACTTGCTTCGTCAGCGCCCTCCAGCAAACACAACAGTTCTATGCACAGTCAACTATCGGGCAGTGCGAACAAATTGAATTTTCTAACAGCTGCCACGCAAGCTCTAAGCAATTCCTCTAATTCACCATTTACAACGCCATCGTTAAGTTCGTCGACACCTTTAAATAATTTATTGAACAGTAGCAGCAGCCACAGCAACAATAATAACAACAGCAATAATACCAACAATAGCAACAACAATAACAATAATAATAATACCAGCAGCAGCAACAATAATAACAGCAATAACAACAACAATAGCAACACAAACAATGGAAAAACCCCTGCCATACAGGAGCTGAAGGCCTCGTCAGCGTCACCCGTAAGAAAATCAAACAATAACATAAAAGTAAAGTAGACACTCTTCCCCTGTAAAAGATTTGTCGCGAAATAGCAAAACATGTTTTTCTAATAATATTTTTGTTTTTCGATTCTGTTTCTTTTTTTCTATTTGATTTCCTTTAATTTAGGCTAATCACTGGGATCTATCGGACTCAGAAAGTAATCGCAATAATCATCTGACACCTCCACCTCAGAAAAGAATTAAAAGCGCTGATTTGTTTCGTGCCCAACACGGTATCAGTCCTGAACGTTTGCTGATAGACCGGGAATTTCCCGTAGCTGGCCAACATGCCTTAACGCGCAATCGTGATCGCAGTCGGGAGACCTCACATGACAGGGATCGCGAAATGCGTGAGTCATTGTTGGGTCAGGCATTAGAGAACACAAATGGTTTACAAGTGAGTATTAAAGTAGACGATTTAGCTATAAACATTTTTTTAACTAATGTGTTTAGTACTTAATTATTTTGTTAATCAGGCTTACCTCTTGTTTCCACAAAACAAACGTTCGATTTTTTTAAAAAATTTCTGTATATGTATATATTCTGATTTTTCATAAAAATTATCTAGACGAGTCGACTGTCTGACTAGTGGAAATAGGGGCTTAAGGTTAAGCCAACATGGACGAACGACTTGAGTAGAAAATTTATATTAAACGCACTAATTTTTGAGTGATTTTTTCATAAAAATTATCTAGACGAGTCGACTGTCTAGCTGGTGGAAACAGGGGCTTAAGCCAACACGGACGATCGACTTGAGTAGAAAATTTATATGGAAAGCACAATTTTTTGAGAGAGTTTTCATAGAAATTATCCAAACAAGTCGACTGCCTGGCTGATGGAAACAGAGGCTTAAGTTCAGTATTTTTTTAATTCTTGGTTTTGTGATTTTTTCCCAAGAAGAAAATCTTCCGAAAAAGAAATAATCAATGAGTAATACAATTTGTAGTCTTTTATAGCAACTGTGTGAGGAAACCCCAATTTTCTTTAAATTTTTTCGTATTTTATTTTTTAGAAACAACACCTCGATATGGCTTCCTTACACGCCCAAAGCGCTGGCGAAGATTCAAATAGTTCAGATACAGAACCCTCAGATCGCGGTGATGGCCAACATGACGGCACTATGGATTCTATGGACAATCAACGTTCTCATTCCTTCCCCAATGCCTTTTTAGGTTTACAAGGCATACCTGGCCTATTACCAGGTCCCTCCGGTATGGGTGCTAATGACTTTGGTAAGTCCAAAATATTTCTTTCTTTTATACTCGTTTGTATCTTCAAAAATCTCTTCTTTTACAAAACATTTATAATATATTGAATATATATTTGCCTCTTGTTGTTATGTTGACAAAATTTGCTCATATCAATTTGAATTTTAAAGTACATAATTTGGAAATCATTTGGAAAAGAAAGCAGAACTCAAAAATTAAAACCAATTGGAAATTTTTTACTTTTATTTTGCACATTTTACTTTGTTTCAACTAAATATTTATGTACGAGTAATACCAAATAAAATATCATAAGCATGAAATATTGTCCGAAAAATTATATTGAAAACTAATGGCAAATCGTAGTTATATATACACATGGAGCAAAAGAAAACTAAAGATAGATCATATATATATTAGTTATAATTGGCTATAAGAAAAAAAATTAAAATTTTATGTAAAAAATTTGCCATTATGTTCAAAGGAAACTGAAAAATTCTATCACCATTCTGGGATAAAAGCTGTCGAGCAAAATTTTTAGAGAAGCACAAACTTACGTACTGGTCTGTTTGAACTTTATGCTTTTAGTCACTCAAAGTTTATCAGTGATATTCACGTTAGTGTTAAAAATATTAAGACATTTTGAAAAGTTTCTTAGTTGAAAATACACCATTTCAAAATTACTTTTACATTACACACAGGCAAAAAACTCTATACCATCGACGTCAAAAATGTACCAGAAACAGTATGTGTGGTTAAATTGTTTGTTGGGAATTTCAAGACAAGCCAATGAGTTGAGTAAAAAATTTAAATGAAAAACACTAATTTTTTTGAGTGTTTTTCATACAAATTGCTTAGACGAGTCGGCTGCCTGGCTTGTGGAAACAGGGCGTTTATTCTATCTTGTTTTTTTCTTTTGTTTAATTTGATTTTTATGCCTCTAATATGATTTATTTAATTTTATTTAAGTTGTTATAATTTTATTATTTTATTTTTTTTTATTTTATTTTTTTTTATTTTATTTTATTTTATTATATTTTATTTTATTGCATTTTGTTTTATTTTATTTTATTTTATTTTATTTTATTTTATTTTACTTTATTTTATTTTATTTCATTTTGTTTTATTTTATTTTATTTTGTTTTATTTTATTTTATTTTGTTGCATTTTGTTTTATTTTATTTTATATTATTTTATTTTATTTTGTTCTATTTTATTTTATTTTGTTTTATTTTATTTTATTTTATTTTATATTATTTCTTTTTTATTTCATTTTATTTTATTTTATTGTATTTTATTTTATTTTAATTTTTTTTATTTTATTTTATTTTATTTTATTGTATTTTATTTTATTTTAATTTTTTTTATTTTATTTTATTTTATTTTTTATTTATTTATTTTTTTTTATTTTATTTTATTTTATTTTTTATTTATTTCTTTATTTTATTTTATTTCATATTATTATTTTTTTTTTATTTTTTTTTATTTTATTTTTATTTTTTATTTATTTTATTTTATTTTATTTTATTTTGTGTTACTTTAGTTTATTTAATTTTAATTCATTTCAATTTATTTTTTTTAATTTTTTTTTTTGGAAAATTAGTTATAAGTAAAATTAATTAAATCCTTATTAGCCTCAAATTTCAAGTAAATTTTCTTTATTGATGTTGTAAGACCATGTGGAGTTAAAATTTTTTAAAAAGAAAATTTAATGACTAAATAAAGAAAAATGTCTAAAGCAAAAAAGCTTTCTAAGCTTTATCCCAAAATGGTGCTGTGTTGGCCACATAAGCCGTTTAGTAATACATTTTATAATTCATAATACAAATTGCTTGCTGTATTTTTTTAATTATATAACATAATTACATATATTATTTAATTTAATTTTTTGTCCTCAATACTAAATAAAGGTGAAATATCTTGCTATTATAAACTTATACAATATTTCCCCAAAAACAAAAAAATTTTAAGCCAATATCATTATTTTACGTACAATTACCATGATTATGGCCAAAACGTGTTTCAATTTAACACTTAATATGTATGTTTAAATATAAATAAAAGAAAATTATTTATATTTTCCTTAGATTTTATTTGCACATTTAGTGTCATCGAAAAATACTTGAAAACAATAACTAAAATTATTTTTACGACAATGGATTCCTTTTTTTTTTTTGTTTTAGCTCTCACTCTGACTTATTTGAATTTATATTTCTAATAATTTTCATGCAATAATAATAATAATCATAATCATCATCATCATCAACGGCAAAGACATTTAGTCAATGTGTTCACTACCCTCAAATATTTGATGACCCATCTAGGAGAGGAGACATAGTCTAAATGCTCATATTCACCATTAAATTATCTTTATGTATATTGAACAAAATATATACATATAAAATATTATTATTTTTAACATTTGTTTAATATTAACAATATGTATTGTGCATATGTACCGACGTTTATTCTTTTTATTTATTTTATTTTATTTTTTTGTTTTTAATATTCAATACACATCGATTTAAACTGACCATACGTTTTATGTGTGTGTAATAAGTTGAGCGAAACTGCTAAACTCATTTATGCAGGACATATTTTTGCTAGGGTCGGGGGGAAAGAATTTAAGGGTGGGGTGTTTAGGTGGAACTAGTTGTTATTCCTTTTGGTTGTTAAGGGTTGCCAAGCAATGATTTGGTTCATTTTGTTTTCGCATAAGGATGTTATTTATTCCTTGAAGCCATGAATGTACGAGTACATGCATATAAATATGTGCTGTTTATTACTCTTGTTGTATATTTTTTACGAGTATTATGATTATAATAATCTATAAACATTCAATTTCTATGCTTATGTTCTGTTAACGAGCATTAACATGTGTGTTTGCATTATTTTTTAAGAACATTTATATGTTATTGTATATAAATACATATATCTATAAGTATATGCAGATCATTATATACGAGTATCCTTAAGCATAACATTTAATGTAAATAGTTCCGGTGCAATTTTAGTTCTTCAGAAATTCTCTGAACGACATTTATTAGCTGAAAAAAAACACTCGTAATATGCTGGAAAATATGGAGCAAAAAAATAAAGCTATTTAAGTGCTCAACTAGAGAAAGATTAGAGAAAATTGTAACGGATATCACTCTTCGTTGCGTATGTGCAACTTGCAATAACTTTCTGCTACAAAGCTTGGGTGAGTGTTTTTAAACGTTTAACAAACTTGTTGTAGCAATTGACTCTTAAATTATTAAAGCACACAATAAATAAGTAAAGCCGACATAAGCTAAGCTGCCGCTATGATATCTTCTACGTGATAGAAGCATTCATTCATTTTACTCATTTTATTAAAATTTCGGTAAATTAAAACAATTGCAATTAAAATGTTATTCTTTTATAAATTCTAGCAGTTTTCATTAAACATTCTCAGATTTACATATGTACATAATTTTACAGTCTAGCAGCAGTTTCCAAGGCGGCGCTTCCATCGTAAAACTTTGCCAGCGCGTGAGTTTGTTCTTTATTTTATAAACAAAATAAGAAACACAGATGTTTAGCGTTGCAGTATGCAACGATTTTTGTGTTGAATATGGGCATTACCACAGAAAAGTCCACCCTTTTAGGGTTCCGTACACCAAAAGGTGAAAAGAAACCCTATTGTTTTCGCTAACGATGTCCGTCTGTCTGTCTGTCTGTATGTATGTGACAGGCAGTTTTCTGGAGAACCGTAAGAGCTATGGAACTGAAATTTTTATAGAATATCTCAAACTTGTCCCATTACAAGAGCAAATATGTATATTATAGCTAAAATTTAAAGGGTGTTCTAAAGCGAGCAACAAAACATGTTAGAATCTAATGTAATATACACACAATTATATATAGACACTTGAAATTTTCAAAGTTAGAGTTAACACTGAAATACAAAAAAAAATTAAATTAAAGGGTGTTCTACTAGTTGATATAATTTTAACAACTTGCTGTATCTTGGAAACCGTAAGAGACAAACTCGTGAAATTTTCAAAAACGTCTCAACTAACAAATCCCAAAATTACAAAATACCGAATAAAAAATATCGCCCAAATGAAAAAAACGCTTAAATGAACAATATCACCAAAAATAAAATAAAACGCTAAAATGCAAAAAATCACCACAAGTAAAAAAGTTCGCCCAAAGAACTGTAAAAATCGCCAAAGCAAAAAAATCGACTAAACTAAAAAGTAACCGAACAAAATCGCCAAAAGCCAAAAAATCTCTAAAACTTAAAAGAGTGGCAAAATTAAAAAAAAACACTTAAAAAATCTCCAAAGCCGAAAAAAAATTGGCTAAACGAAAAAAACGACAAAATAACTTTTTTTAATGTCTACATCAGTAAGATATTCAATTATATAGGCTAAAGCTCGTATAGTGGCCGTACGGATCCCTTCGTGTGAGAGTCAAAGTCTTCACTGCACTGAATTAACTTATTTTATAAAGAAAACTAAAATCACAGTTGCTTGGCGTTGCAAACATTGATTGGTTACAATTTTATCTTATTAAACTAAAAGTTCAAATAACAATGTTATGTAGTGGCAAACTCGCAAAAAATGCTTAAGCGACATAATTTACGAACTTTATTTTTTGACGAAAATCGTTTATCTACGATGTTTTTTAATCGATTTTCGCCGTAATACGAAGTTCAAAATAATATGTCGCTTAAGTTTTTTTTTTTGCGGTTATGGCTCGATATGTATGAAAACCAAACAACTTTATTATTTACACTCAGCCAGTTGTAATTTTAATGAAAAAAAATTTGTTTTTGCTGAGCTGTGTAGTCACACATACATAAATCTTAGAACATAAAGCAACTTTTATACTTTTTGGTGGATACAATTTATTTATTCCTACAGACAATAATGTGCTCAAAACATTGCGTGTTCAATTTTATTGGAAATACATTAGACTTCACAAGAAAAGTAACGCGATTTACAAGTGATAAGCGCATGTATTTTTAACATTAAAACGAAAATTGCCAGAGTAAAAGATATGAAAAATATAGTGCGTGTGTGTGTGCTTAATAGTCATTAATCGTTTATAAGTATGTTGTAGAAGAAACTATTAAATTAATAAAGAGGTATCGTACACTCTATTCATTTCGCAAAGCGATCAAGAAACATTGTATGTATTTAGATTTTAAAACAACATTGAAGAATTAAAAATTTTTATATATATTCTAAATCGCTTGGATGCTGTTTCAATAAACTTGTTTCAATTTTTAACTGAAGCATATTTTAAGGGTGCGCTTTACGAGATGTATATTTTTTTATTTGCTAACAAACGAAATTGAAAACTTTTTTACTTTACACATAAAAAGAAATAAACTAAAAATACTTGACCATTATAATGAAAACAGTGGTCAGTATTGTACGAGTAGTTTATTAAATAAAAGGAAACAGGATATAAGGGCGTTTAGAAAAACTGCAGACAATTTTTTTGAACAAAGAGCAAAAAGAGACAGAGTGACTCAAGCATTTTATATATAAATAAATTTTACAATTTCAAATGTTTTTCTTTACTTAAGAAGGTTGTGTTCTTTAACCAAGCACACACAAAAAAAAACAATCTCTTGTCTTTATTGTGGTTGTCTCAGTGCTGTAGTACTGTAATTTTTTTTTTTGATTCCTTCTTTTCTAACTTTCAAATTTTACTATATATTGAAAACAAAACAAACAAAAAAAAATAGAAACTTAGAAAAACATATTAAGTATACGGGCTTTGGTAATGTGGTATTATTTTGTAAGGAAATAAAATAATATACCATGTGGTATGTATTTAGGGATATTGCTGTGTAAAGTATACATTTAGGCTGCATACCTTTTTCTTATATCGTTTTTTTAGCTTAATTGAAGAGTTGACGTTTGCCAAAATTTAAAGAAAAAATAAATAGAAAATGATATTTATTTTATGGTACGGGAATTAAAAATATCTATACATGTGTTGGTACAGGCCTTTTAATTACTTATGGTTTCTGTTTTTATGACAAATACAATTAAAAATGCTTTTCAGTGAATTAAGATTTCCCAAAAGTAGGCTGCAATATTTGCCAGTCCAAAATGTAAAACTCATAAATAACCAAGGAAGTGTATAAACAAATTGCTTGAAAAGGACCCTATTGTTTTCGCTACGATGTCCTTCTCACCGCCTGTCTGTCACAGGCTATTTTCTCAAGAAGCCTAAGAGCTACGGATCTGATGTTTTCCCAGAATATGTAAAACTTTGTTTGCTACAACAATAAATATATGGCAGTTAAACATGAAAGGGTGTTCCAAAGCGAGCAACGAAAAATTTTCAAATCCTAATGTAATATACAGACAATTGTGTATAGATACTTAAAATTTTAAAATTTAGTGTATTTTTATTTAGACTACAACAATTAACAATGAAATTTAAAAAATCAAATCTAAAGGGTATTCTATTAGTTAATATAATTTTGACAACTTGCTGCATCTTGGACTCTGTAAGAGGCCAACTAAACTAAAAAAAGCTTAAATTAAAAAATACCGAATAAAAAAATCGCCAAAATGAAAAAAAGTGCTTAAATAAAAAATATAACCAAAAATAATATAAATCGCTTAAATGCAAAAAAAAATCACCAAAAATAAAACGGTCGCAAAAAACTCAAAAAAATTCGCAAAACCCCGAAAAAACGCCAAAACGAAAAAACGCCAAAAAAAACAGCGTCAATAATAAAAATATCGCCAAAAACTGAAAAACAAATCGTCAAAAATAAACAAGCGACATACGGTACCCTATGTGTGCGAGTCTTAGCCGCACTTATCTCAAGTTATTTTTCAAACAAAATAGAACTTTGGCTACTCGCTCTTCTCTCTCTTCTTGTATGTAAAGCTCTGCTGAATAGAAGTAGAGCTACGAATGCGGAAAAATATTTCCGTGACTTTTTGAATTTCCCGCTTTTAAACTGAAAAGACAACACTGCTCTTCAACAGGCAACTGTCCGATGACTCCTGTCAAAATTTTAGCAAACTAGCTCACTTAATTTGACAAGGTGATGATGAAATGCGTTGTCGCATAGAAAATGCGGTATTTTCCCCCAGCTAGTTCATCTTTCATTAGTAAAAATTATTTATCAAAAATAATTGAAAAATACTAAACTTGAGCCTGATACAGAAATTATTCCTTGATTAAAACGCTGTACTTTTGACAGAGATAAAGAGTTACAGGTGATTAATAAAAGTGGCAAATCAGATGTAAAAAACAGTTGGTGTTTTAAGGAAGATAATAAAGCTTTACAAACCACTTAAGTAATTCCTGCAAAAACTTTAAAAAATTATTAGGCTTTCACTTGCTCTATTTGAAGTTACTTGAAAATTTAAGTAGCTGCATTAAAGTTCGTGTTGTATTAGCTGAAATTGTTTTCTTATCCCTTTTTAATTTTTTTTTTTTTTTTTCTTTAACCACTGTCAATCTTTTTATTTATTTGCGGCCAGAGAAGACAAAGTCAAGTAAAGCAAATCGTAAACCTTTGGCAATTTAGTTTAATTTCAAAAATGTTCCTGACTTATGTGATCCTTTTGGTTTTGCTGTTGTGTGATGCTTAACAAATCAGAAACAACAAAATTTTTAGTTTTGTCTCTCTTATTCTAGAAGTTTTTTTTTGTTCAGTAAGATTGTTTTTTAGGAAAACATATTAAAATGCAAAGAAAAATATTATATTTTGAAAAACTGGCAAGTGTCCTTTAACACATATGTGCATTATTAAATTTCATTTAGAAATATAATAAAATATTTACTTTTTCTTGGCTTTTTGCACAAAATAAAAAAAATAATAATAAAATTTCTAATTCTTGTGAATAAGAAGAAAAAAACTTTAAGACAAATAAAATTAAAAATGGAATTTCTTAAAAACTTTGAGGATTAATAAATGAAACTAAAATTCTTATATTTAGATTATTTTAAGTTTAAATACAAAATATTGTCGTTATTGAAAACTGTAGTTTTTCTAAACATTTCTAATATATAAAAATAATTAATTTTATAAAGAAGTATTTTCCTACTCACCAAAGCCATACTATAAGCAATTGGCATTACGTACGTATGAGTGTGCGAGAAGACGAAAAGAAATCAACGTAACATACCGGAAAACCGGAAACAGGCGGAAGCATTTTATTCGCGCGCTTTACTTAAACGTTTTAGCAAAAGCAACAATAACAGCAAATGCACACACACACACACACACACATATACACACATCCGTGTAAATGATAAAAAAGTTCCACAAAAAAATATATAAAAAGAATTCAAAAACCAATTACACGTAAATGTGGACTAAGTATTTATAAGAAAACAATGAAAATAATCACAATAACAATAACATGAAATTGCAAGTGCGTGTCGTGTTTGAATTTAATTTATTAACACTAATACACACACACACACACGCACATTCACCAGCAGACAGTAAAAAAAATAAAATAAAACATACAAGAACACCAAGTTAAAAAAATATATATATAAACTTAATACACATGGAAAGATACATACTCGCATAATGAAAAACTTTTGTTGAAACGTTTTGGTATTTAATGTGTGTAATGTTAATAACACATTTGTAGTTGTTACCACATACATTCATTGTTTCACTTAAACTTATATTTATTTATACTTGCAAGCAAAATTTGTTTCTTATCAAAAGAAAGTACCAGTAATGGTTAAAGTAAACGCACCACCCATTAAAACTATACGAGTATTATAAATAAATTCCATTTAGCTGCCTTAAAATATGCTGCGATATGAACACTTAAATAAAATCGTGAGTGAGTGAAATGGTACACACCGTGGGTCGTCAACTCTAATGTTGAACAAAAATGCTGTCTATGAAATTTATAATGTGAATTATATCGGATAAATCTGGCAGCTCAAAAGCAGACATTCCTGCCCGTATCAACAAAGTAGGACAACCCTTCGTACAGCTTAAACCTGTTTGGAACGCGACGAGTGATACTGCCCACTGCTGCACTTGTAAACAACCATTTGTGCTATAGTTTGCTACCTAAATTATTTATATTGTTTTATACTGAACAATGTGGCCTCGTTGTTGCTACGCACATACATAGACATATGTATACATATGTACGTATACTTCATGCCATATGGTTTAATTTTCGCGTTTGGCAACATTCTTCTAGATATTTTATATTAATATCTCTTGATCGTTTTGCCTTTATTTATTTTCTGTATAATTTTTTTTTGTTGCTTCTTGAGCTCCTCCAACAATCAGTTGGGGAAGGAAGAAACATTTGATGAATATACATTATCCTTTAACACGCATGGGGCAGGCAATAGAGGAGTAATCTAAGATGGATTTTGTGCATGTATGCGTAGAAGAAAGTTTTTTTGTTGCTGCTGAATTCATTAAGAAAAATTTCTTTTAACATTTGTTAGTTCGAAGCAGAAATTATTCGTGTTTGTGTATGTGTGTGTGTGTGTGTGTGTGTGTATGTCATGTGCTGGCGTTAAATCATATGGGTGTGTATGTATTTAAACGATCAAATAATGAATGGGTGCTGCCACACTTACACACATTCACACTCACACACGACAACGACTGACTACATTAACTGCAAATGGACATTGACAGCAGGCGAAACTAATTTATATGTATGTAAACCAAGCATATAAATAATAAAATTTATTTATGTTTATATAAAGAAAAACACTTAAATGCTAATACCATTTATTTAGCTTTATATCAATTTTTGTTTTTTTTTTAATTTTCCTTAAACCAAATCAAATAAAGTAAAACAAAGATAAATCACTTCTCTTTTTTATTTGTAACCAAATTTATATTTTTTAATAATGGAATTGTTTAATAGTTAAGTTGGAAGGTGTTTGCATAACACTAGTATTTCAATTTAATTTATATGTTGCAAAATAACAAAATTATGAAAAATTTCCATCGCGCCTAAAAATAGGCTACCAAATTATATAAAAGCATGCTGGCAGTCATAAGCTAACGTGCTTCTCATATTATATCTTAGTTTAATTCGTAACAAATTATCTAAATTTGAATCAAGTTTTTATTCTAAACTAACTAAAAAATATAAATAGAAAGGCCCTAACTCATTATTTTTTTTTTTTTTTGAAATAGAGTTTTTTGTATATTTTGATAGAAGAACATTAATGTATCGAAAAATTCAAAAATTTCGAATTAAAAAAAATAATGAGTAAGGGCATTTCTATATCAAAGTAACCGATATATTTTTGTTCTAGTTTTTTGTTAAGAAATCTTATACACAGAGCTTAGTGACAAAAAATAAATAAAAAAATGAAAAAAAATATTAAACGAATTTATATTTTTTAACAATCAAAATTTTTAATAGTTCAGTTGGGAGGCGTTTGCCAAAAATTTATAATAATTAATATAATGAACAGAAGCAAAAAATTACTAACGCCCCTAAAAATATGCTAGAAAAAATTTGCTAGAAAACACAAGCAAACGTGCTTAATTTTATGTTTTAGGTGAATTAATGACACATTCGATTTTAACCAACTAAAAACAAAGTACACAGAAAAAAAATTCCTGCGATAATTTAAAAAAACAAAAATCAATTAAAAATTTTATTCAGTAAATTAAAATTGTAATTAAATTTAATCAATTGAATCAATTTAATTTTTAATTGATTTTTGTCAATGCAGTTACTAAAATTAAGACTATTTACTTACAAATGCATATTTTTTTTCGGGAACACATTGTCATTCTCTGGTAGACGTTGCTTAACCAACAAGCAAACCAAAAATGGCCTTGCTTATAGAAAATATTTTTGATTAATGAGAGGTTTATAAAATAGTTTTCTTTACAAAATTAATTTTTAAAGAATAACTCTTTTACTGCGTTAAATTCGTAAAAATTATTTCAAAAATATTTTAATTTAAGTCTACTGATGAGAGATTTAACCAACAAGCAAACAAAAAATATTCTAACCCCTTTATAATCAATTTCAATGTATTTAAAAAAAACAATCAAGATTTTACTGAACAAGTTAAACACTAATTTTGGAAAAAGTGCGATTAAAATATTAAAACTTAATAAAATTTTCTTATGTTTCCTTTCTGTTCTTAAATATATATTTTTTTTTTTTTGGAATTTCTAGTTCTATAAGAAGATGTACATAAGCATATGTGAGTTGTAAAACCACAAAGTATTATATACAAGAATATTTTTCCTTGTTTTCCTTAAAAAATTGTTAAGCCTACTAGCCATTATTGCTTAGAAAACTTTTTACTAAAATAAAAAGCTGGTTTTGAATACGTTTGTTACAAAAAACTCCCATTGCCATGGTTAAAAATTCACAATTTCCCTCTAAGCTTAAAATAATATTATATTGTTATTGTTAACTGAAAGAGAGAGAGAGATAGAGAGAGCAAGAGAGAGATAGAACACATGATATTCATTTGGAGAGAAAAGAAAAAGTATAATTTGTATTTCACAAAAAAAGAAAGTATGGGCCAAAGCCACATATGCCTTGATTACAAAATATAGAAAATACATTAAATTTAAACTAAAATGCAAACAATGTCCTCACACAAAGTAATATTTGAAACACTTACATACATATGTACATGCATATGTACATATTACATATAAAATACATACATTTATATACAAGTATTATTAAAACTTAAATGTTACAAAAAATACAAATGTTAGCATTCACATATGTATGTGCACACACACACACACACACATGTAAGAGAGACTTATGCTAAATGTCCTTTACTTCTACATTTTAACTTCTTTTTTTTTTTTGTAATATGAATGAATAAAACATAAAAATGGACGTGCTTATACAAATATATTATTTGAAAGTTAAGAAAATTTTTAGCCTACACTCATGCAAACATTTATATACATTTGCATTAACAATTGCTATAAGTTCGTTGGACACAGAGCACATACATACATACATATAAATTTATATAGTATGTATGTATGTATGTCCATAAAGGCTTTCATAAGTACGAGAAATGGACACAGACCCAAAGTACTTAAGGTAGAAAATTTAGAAAATTTTCTAAACAAAAAAAGGTTTTTTTTTGATATATTTATTTCTATATTGGTTAAAATGTAGTTTTTGCATACACCCACACGCAAGCACACACATACTGCTTGAACAACAACAACAAAAGAAGGGGGATAAAATTTTGAAATTATTCACAAGTGTTGTAAGTATGTGTTTATGTAAGTATTTGTCTGTGTGATTGTTAAAATGTACAAGCAACTATGTGTCCTTTTTTTTTTTTTTTTTTTTGTTACTAAAAATGTCTATGTGTAAGCATTTGTTTAAGTATGTGTATTTATTACCAGAGAAAATAAAATATAATTTGAATTGCTCATTCGTATAGGATTTCAATTCATTTTTGAAATCCATTTCAAATTGTATAAATTTTATATTGCCAAAGTTTATTATATAGTTAAAATTGCTGTGATAGTACGAGTTCGGTAAAGGAAAGTTATTCTGTATACTAAACACAAGAAGTCTACAATATTTGCTTAAAAATTAAAAAAAAATATATATCAGTGTTCTATAGGCAGTCATGTTAAAGTGCATTGAGGCTGTATAGTAAACTGAATTTCACAAAACTTTCTTTTCTTTTACATAAATTTTAAAGGTAGCTTCCAGCAAGTGTTCTTAATTATATATTCCCTCAATTCGGTTCGAAGGACCATTATTTGACATCTTCTTATTTCTATTTAAGGCTTGCTAAAATATAATTACGAAGATTCAGTAACACAATGAAGAATGTAATTTAGCTGCAGCTAAGCAACACTTCAATTAGAGATGAGCGATTTTACAAACCTGTTACTTTTTCACAGCCATTGAAAAATCACTAATCACAACTCTGACCGAATTTATCAAGTAACAGGTTTTAGAAATATAGTTATTTCATACATACAGCAAATAAAGCTACCACATGAATTCTTTTATACTTCACCGTTTGTGGAGAAAAAAATCGTCGAATCGTGTCAAATCGTCTTTTCTGGCAACTATGTGTACTCTCACATTTTTGTATTTGAAATTTTACTGTCTCTCTGCATCTTATACCATTGTTTGTTCTTGTCGCTCTTCTTACTAGTATTTATCAAAATACCAATACTAATAAATACTTTTAAAGCAGAAGAGCTGAAATGTGTTAAACCGTGATCACAGTCACTGTTTAATTTCACTGCTGCTCTTATTAGATTTTGTCAAAATAACAGAACTGCTACAAACAAAATACTGCTAAACTGTGATCACAGTCACAGTTTAATAAAACAGCGATCTAGAAATCACGTTCACAAGGAGCAACATTATTAAAAAATCACAATATCGCTCAACACTAACTTCAATAGACTTCAACTAGAATTCAAAAAGGTTAAATCTCAATGCTGATAGAAAACCTCTCAATAGATTATTGAGAATTACAAAATTGCAATCATGGTAGGCTAAGAAACTTAAAAAAAAATTTCAATTCGTATTTACTTTGACTCGCGTTAAATGATAATAAAATATTGCAATGAAGAATTTAATTTTTTATATAAATTTAAACCAGCGTTGAAGCTGTGAACTTAAACTTTCAAGTGATCTAAATTATATGTTCGCACCCACATATTTGTCATTCCATTTTATATACACAAATGTATGTATACGGTGGCAAATGATGAATAAAATATCGCGAGTGTCCTGAGTATTTTTTTTGTCCGATTAAATATCCACAGCCTGCGTATAAACACACTCAGACTGAAAGTATGAGAGAGAGAGTCAATGCGCTTGAAACGCATATGCCTTTTTATTTTTAGTTGTAGCGTATTTTATTTTTTCGTATAAATCAAGTACAGATGCTCTGGTAAGTTGAAATCGGCTATAGTCCTAGTTGCTGGAGAGAAAATATATGAGCGTAAGAATTATAGTTATACGCAGTTACTAAAATTAAGACTATTTACTTATTTTTTTGAGGACTCATTGTCATTTTCTCATCTACAATAGTTAAGAAGTAAGACACTTTTGGCCAAGACAAAACAATTTTGAACCACTGTGCTCCTTGTTTGAAGTAATAAAAGCGCTTGCTGTTTCTTATACACAAGTTGACTTCAACTGCCGGAGTTCAAAGCTCAGCAGTGTCTAAAAAATTTACTTTTCTAGGTACAATATATTACATAATTTCTTTTAGACTTATTAATACTCTGAGCTGAGATCCAAATTAAAAAAGTGGCACATGACAAATCTACACAGAATGTAGATATTTACCATGTGACAATTGAGGACCCTTATAGACCAAGGCATTGATTTGGGGCAGTTTAAAGGAAATATTAGAACTCAGACTAGTTCCTTGTTTTGTGCCACTTCCTCTGCTTGTAAGAATAATGCATTCTAAGTCCCATTTAGTGCACTGAGGTCCTACCATTTTATATATTTCCTTTTAAGCATCTCATAAAAAGTAATTCAATTACCACTTGATAGGATATTAATGCTTTGTGTATTTTATTTTTCCTTTTCTTTGATTTGCAATGTGCCTTTAAAAACGTGCCTTTTCTCAGAAATTGCTACTTAAAATATTTTTTAAATGAATTTTCGTAACAACCTCGTTGGAAATACCATAAAGTATACTTGCTTTAAAATATTATAAAAAGTCAAAGTGAAATTGAGAGAGCAGCAAGCAGCCTTACAGCAGAGCAACAACAACAACAACAGCAATAAAAAAACTATGCAAACATTAGAAAAGTTTCACATTTATATGTATATTCCCACACACACACACACACACGCAGAAACTAACATAAACCAACAACACACGTTTATATTGACATTAAGACAAACCAGTTTTTTAGTTTAAAGAAAAAGGACCTTTTTCCTAAATGCTGCATAAGTATTTGTGGGTGTACTTGTAAGTGGAAAAAGGATATTTGTTTAAAGAATGATTTGATATTTTATTCTTCAGTTTAGGTCATGATGGGCAGAAGCCACTGAGAAGGGTGGGGAGGGGAATTGTGGGGCACACATAAAGTAAAGATGGTTGGCATAGATTTACATAAATCCATATGCAGTGCACATACATTTATTTTATATCGGCAAACATACTTCACACATCCTTACAAAATTCAACATAAAAACCCATCAGTTTTACTTATATTATTTCAAAAAAAAAAAACAAAAAATACATGCATATATTCATAAGACAAGAAGCATAAGAAGTGTATATATATATATATGTATATGGTGGACTCGTTGCCAAACTACTTGCTACTCACTTACATATATACTTTTACAAATAATGTTTGCTTAACTCCCTCAATTTGAGTTCGAGTCGGGTCCGGCATATGATTGACCAACAAGAACCATTTCTTCAAGTAATTCATATATACATATAAAATGTTTTCTTGTATTTATTTTTTTTTTTTGTAAGACTACATTTAATGTATGTGCTGCAGAATATGCTGTCTTTTGTATAATTGTATGTAGTATGTATTGGAATATTTTTTAAGAAGAAATACATCTTATTACCATATTTGTATGAAGAGGGAGCATATAAAATGAAATAGATATTTTTTTTAATATAAAACGTAGGTGGCAATGTAAGTTTTGAGAAGCTGTTTTTTAATACATAAATAATATTGACCTGCATATAAATATTAGTTGCATTATATAAAAACTAATATTAAATATTAAGGTTACTGGAAGGTTGCAATTCCAGTTTACCAAATTTGATTCATCTATATAAATGTGCATCTTAAAAAGTTGCTCTACAATCAGTTCTGGACATCATGCATTCTGCTATTAATTATATTAACCCTAGCGAGGCATGTTAAGTTTCGGCTCATTTTCGGTGTTTATGTTCAATTTCAATTAAGTTTTTTAATAACAGAATTTTTTAGCAAATATTGTTATAGTACTTATTTCCACTCTTTGTACGATATAGACAAACAGGACCCATGCAAAAAAAAGTTCGACAAATAAAATATTCCACGATAAAGTTCTTCCGTCCCATGCGTTTGAAATGAAAACTTAAAACTTAGTTAAAGTATTGATTCATAACCCGGAAAAAGACAGCTTCCTAGAAAGTCAATAAGATCCTGAACTTGTGATCCAGAAGTAGTGCAAATTTGGATAATTTCTAATGTTGTATTCACTGATTCCGAAGTCATGTTCATCATGTTAAAGGCTAGGATTCACTTTCCTAAACAATCGTGCGACTTATGAGAAAATATAACCCTAGACTCCATCTATGAAAATGTGCAAAAGACAATAACAACTCATCGTAAATCATGCTATTGTATAGGATAGTAAGTCTTGGCCTTAAGTAAATCTGATTTTTCGTGTGTTTTTTTCCCCTAAATTTCTTTTAAATCAATAAATTTTTTATAAATAAAAATGCAATACTTCTATATGGAATTTTATTGTGCTTCAAGCATTACACTGTGTTCCTAGCATTACACTTTCATTGAGTCGTTTTAATCGTTTTTAATTTTGTTAGGTTAGGAAGGGTGGTGTTAAAACCCACCTCTACTCGGAGAACCAGTTGGGTCCATTGTGATTCCCTTCTATTGCCCATTAAAAGTAATATTTACCCCCCCCCCCCTACCTTTGTAAACAAAAGTGACCCTATTATCCGTTATTAAGCCGCTGAATTCCCATGATGAAGCTTTTGATGTCCTCCAGTTTACACTCTGCGATATCAGTAATGCTTTCATGGAAACATCTGCTCAGCCTTCTAAGCCTATGACGCTGCAGCTTCGGGCTGTGACAGATAATATGTTCAATGAATTCTGGTTCGTCTTCATCCCCACACATCCTATAGAAATCTGGAGTTTTAGCTTCCATATGCTGTTTCTTACTTTGACCGAGCCACTGCTCGGCCAGTCAACACGCCTATCACGATTTGCATTGCCTTTTCATCCATGTGCAGCAGCAGTTTGGATCTTCCTGTGTCAAGTTTTGGCTAAATAGCCCTCGAGACTTTACAATCCAACCTACTTCACCATGAGCTGATGCTCTACCCAATTACTGAGTTCCCTATAGTAATGATCCATCGGTAGTTTCACCGATCTGTTACACATTCCCTCATCTAACGCCGCCCCTATTTTTGCCAGCTCATCGGCATTAATTTCACAAATGTCACAGTTTAATATTGCATAAGTAGTACCACCATGTAAACATTAAAGGCATCCTTTAAAGAGAATATATTTGACAGATATCTAATACATATTTATAATAATAATTATTATTATATGTATATATAATTATAAAACAAATTAAATAATGTTTCTAGTGACGCCAACAGCTGACTGTCATTATGATAGCGCAGTGCTGCCAACATGCGCGAACTCACAAACTAGAACTAGAATTTTGAAAAGCGAAACCCGAATTTGATTTCAGCACCTCAAATAACGTCAAGATTTGTTCTCATCTGCTCTGATCCGAAACTTGACCGGAATTTGTAAACTTGTGTTATATACATACACGAGTTTTTCACTAGGCATATAAGGCAGACTCGGTCCAATTCGCTTTGAAAAATTTATACTAAAAAAATTGTACTAAAAATTTTTTTTTTTTTTACATCGGAGGGCTATTCAAATTGCAAATGGCGAAAATGTTCAGTTGGGCTGTTGAAACCACCTATAATATGAATTCGTCTTGTCATCTTGATTTCAAATACAATACTTTTGAAAATATATGTCTTACTCTATTTCAAAAAAATTATCGATTATTTTTTTTTTTAATTTTCACACCAAAGATACTAACAGCTGACAGCATCATCTGCGAAAATAATACCAGCTGATTTTGAATTCGCCTAGGATTGTAATTTAGGAGAAAACATTGCCACTTAAATAGCAGAAATGTGTAATGTTAAAGTTTTAATTATTTGAAAATAATTATATTTATTATTATCAAATAAATGCGAAATTGTATGTTCAATTTGCGTAAAGAAATTTTTGCCCACTACCTCGTATATGAATTTATGTACATACACAAATATAAATATTTTATACAAGTGCAAAAATTTTCTTAATGTGTGCATGTACATACAAACGTATGTATGTACATATGTACGTAGACGTAACTATTCTTCATCATTATTATTATTCTACTTTTTCTTATCGTTGCGAGAAACCTACATACGTTTTGTACTCTGCTTAAACTCACACGTCTTTCATATTTTTAACCAACCACCCATTAAAAAATCTAAGTAAAAAGTACAGACAACAGAAAACTACACACACACATACAAACACACACACGCACATACACTCGCATACACTCGCTTACACATGCATACATCTAAAAATGTAATACTTCATGCTTTATTTCGGAATTGATATCCTTTAAGTAGATGCGAACGAATGTTGTATGTGAGAATATTTTGTTGTTGTTGTTGTTGCTATTGTTGCTGTGAACTTAACTTGACCCTGTCTTACAGAAAATTTTCTTACATTTAACACCACCGGCTCAAACTCAAAGCAAGTACAACACCCAACTTTACCCCACCCTCAAAACTTTTTGTACAAAACGCACACACATCATATGTATGGACATACAAACTCTTACAATTTATATTGTTTGTCTATCTGCATAAGTAGAAATGTAAGTGTGCGTGTGCGTGTGCGTAAGTATGTGTGTGGCATTCGTAATATCCCTTTTAATGGATGAGTTATTGCCCAACATTCGTAAGTAATGTAAGTAGGTGCGTAGTGTTCAAATTTATTTTATTTCTTACTTAGTTTCTTTATCCTTTTCCTTTTGCTTGTTTGAAAGCGTGTGGGCTTTCATTGTTTTTTTTTTGTTGTTGTTTTATTTTTATATTTTTTTTTCTATATGTGCGTTCAAATCGATTGTTGTTTGCATTTCATTTGCTCAATAGTCAAAGTGTTTCTTATTTGAAATATGTATGCGTAGTTTTTCTTATTTTATTTTCATTTGCCCATGCGAGTACATATCTACCAATACTTTTCCTTTTCTGCCCAGTTCTAAGTTTAATTCTTATAAATATAAATTGGTGCGTGCGTGTGTGCATATATTGATAAACTTATGGCCGTTGAAATAAAGGGTTAGAGGTTTTAAGTTTAAAATAAAAAGATTTCAAGTAATGAAGAATAAATAAACAATAAAGGATTTGGGCGTTGGTTATTTAAAATTTAAATTTCTTTTAAATATCTAGATGCGAATACATGCACTTTTATTCTAATAATATCGATTTATTATATAGAAAATAAAGCTTTTAAAAAATAAAAACTTGCAAAAGTAAGGGAAAATCTTGCCATACTTGCTCGAATAACTTATTTCATCGTTTGCATTTTTGACTTAAAATTAATTATAAACACTATAAATAAGTCATAGACCTTGCAAACAACTCGCTTATTATTAATAAAAACAATGGAAATTTCGGCAGTTACTAAAATGCAGGGAACAAATCACCGTATTTGATATCGAACAAATTCTCATATAAATTTTAACTTTGTATGGAAATTTCGATCGGAGGTTTTTGTTGACATCGAATCTCTGCGTGTACTCGTACATGTATTTTCAAGGAAATTTGAAACTCATTTTTTATGTTGATGTTTAAATTTTAAAATTTTCATAGAAAATAAAAAATTAACAAATTTATTTCTTGTTGATTTTGCATGTCTAGATGCAGCAACGAAATATATTTAGAAGTTCTAGGCCAGCAACAAATGAATTTTTTAAATTCGTATTCATTTTGACACGCGTTAAATCAACATTGAAATATTTAAATGAAAATAAAAAAGTTTTAAGCAAAATTAAACCAGCTTAATATTGTGCCTGTAAAAGGTTGCATTTTATTGCAGAGTTGCAGCGAACAATAAAATATTTGCACAATTAAACTATACTAAAGAGAACACGCTAAACAAAAAAAGTATAAAAATGGTAAAATGTTTAAATTCTATAGATAATTTTTTTTTTTTATCTATTTAAGAAAAATTGTCAATATTTTATAATGTCATAACTCAAAAGTGTCAGTCCACTATATTATTATAATAAACTAAGAAAAATTAAAATTTACATAATCTTTAATCCGTTTATATATTGCGTTTCAATAGGTGCAGTAGTTTCGGAGTTATAATAAAAACATTTAGCCAAAAATATATTTTTTGCGTGAAAATAGCAAATTTTTTTGTTTTTAAAAAACCATGAAAAATCGAAACCGGCAAAAATTGTTCAGATTTATTGCCTTATCAAACAAACAAAAAAAATAAGATATCGATCACAAAAATCGATTGATTATTTTCGAATTTATTCACAATTAAGTGAATCCACTCATTTTCACAAAATTTTAGTTATTAAAAATGATTCACTTAAAGCTCTGGTACATACTTTCGTACATACACATATATTAAATCAAACGTATTGATAGTTATAATATTTCTTATAATTGATTTTCTATAAAAAAATCGCCAACATGTTCTACGTAACTTATTGTAGACATCTCTCAAAAACTTATTTCATTCAATTACGTTAAGCTGTTACTTTTATGTTTGTTCCTTAAGAAAAGTTCGAAGATTATTTGTTTTGATAGTTAATGCGCTATAATTTTTGCTATGCAATGTATTTAATTGATTAAAGTTGTATGTTTGTTATTGGAGTGTCAACGAAAGAAAAGTGTGTTTTTTTTTAATTAATCAATATACTACAATTATCAATTGATTTTCTTTAATTTTGGGTTGGTCCACAAAATAAGTATAAAACAACAAACCTGCAAATGCCGCAATAGTTTCATTAAATACCTACACCAGGGTTGATTTAAAGGTACAAGTGTGTGTATTTATGTGCGCGGGTGTGAATTTATAGCATACACTGCTGCAATTGTATTTATCAAATAAACGCACAGTTAATGCTAATGTATTGTTAAAATGTAGATGCCCTGCAGTCAGCGTAGCTAGCGAATGTCTAGCTATTTCATTAACTACCAATCGTTACCATTAACTACCATCCTAACTACTAGTCACCATCTGCATAATTTTAATTAATTTTCTTATTGATAAAACAATTAATTATTAATAAATGTTTCAATTATTTTGTCTTTTTATGCGACGTTTTAATCAACTTCTGTTGCTCATTTACCTTTCTAAGAAAAAACACTTTTTTCATTAAAAATTGTACGTTCACTGACCACGAACTTTCAAAATCAAATCAAGATAATCACTTCAAATAATTTTTTTCTTGTTGATTGTCTTTGAAATAACCGCACGGGTTTTTCCCTTCGCAAAAAATAAATTTTTGACGTTAAAGGCATGAACATATTCATGAGTGAGAGAGTCAAAAGGTGAACTCTTGTATTACTTGTGGCTACTGTAGTAAGTAGTCAATTTTAGGGAAATACCTAACGATTTTAAGTCAATTTATACTTTTAAGACTGCAGGGTGTTTTCAAAAAGACCTTTGCAGTGAAAAATTGGTTCTTTGCGCGTTTTAACAATAATTTTTATTGTTGCTGCTGCTGCTAAAACTATCAACGTCGTTGTAGTTATTCATTGTTGAGGAAATATTTGCAATAAATCTATTGAAGTTTTGTGTATGATGTTGTTGCCTATTTTGGTTTTGATATATTATTTTAGTCCTCCTACCAACAGCACATAGAAACAATTTCTATGTGTGTGTGTGTGTGTGTGTGTACGTGTACATCCGTTGAATACAAATAATAAATGTGGAATTTATTACGTACGTATCGATTCATATGATGATGAGTATAATGTATGTGTCTAAACAAAACATTTTATGTATGTGTGTGTGTCTATAAATACTCCAACGGACCATAATGACATGACCCATCATCATTATCATACCGAAATTTATTTCACTGCCAATATACTCCCTCTTTTACCTCTCCTCAAGCACCCCTTTAACCTTAATGTCATTGTAGCTACATACAGATGTATGTATGTATATTCTATAATTATTTATGTGTGTGTGAATGTTTGTATGACAATGCTTGTGCGTGTGTGCATAAGTACAAGCACTAGAAAGCTGTCATTGCCTAAATTATATGCGAAATGTGCGTGAATAAGTATTGAACATATAATAAATAAACGTTAACCTGCACAAAGCTCTTACGCAACAACGGCAGTTTCAAAAGGTACCTAGAAACTAATTAACACCATAATCGTATTTAATGCAGTCTTTGAATTGTAAGGAATTTGTTAAAGATTGTTTAAATTAATTTTCGAACGTACCTCGTATACTTATATGAACAATACATTAGAATATATTTTAACTCCCTGCTCTCACTTCCCTTTTTATTTGCTCAAACTTTTAATGCCAATTTTTCTTTTTATATTAAATTCAAACAAATTGAGTATGATAAGCATATATGTACATGTATGTGTGCGAGTTTGCGTTTGTATGTGTGTGTTTGTGCGAGTGTGTGTTTTGTATTTTAGAAATATTGAACCCAGCCTTTTTTATTACTTTATCAATTGTATAGCAATATGTAAGCATTACTCTAAAGCACTGAATAATATTTTATTTTATTATTGCGCTCTCTTTCTTCTGACACTCTCTAACGGCTCTCTAAACATAATGGTCTCATTGCATGCATGTTGGCGCTACAATTTGTGTTGAGCGTTGTGTGCTTTTAGGCTTTTGTTTTTATTGATGAAATATTCTTCAATTATTGTAAATATTTAGCGCTTATACATTTAAACATATGTATGTAGTTTTTTGTTTTTTGTTTTTTTTTTTTTTTGCTCAATATTATTGTGATATATCATTAGAAAAACACACACCTTGCTGCATACATTCACAAATTTGTGGAGATAACATTATTGCTTTGCTATTTGGTAAAATTAGAGTGAGTTAGAAAAAAATATGGGGTTATTTTGCTTTGTTTTAATTGCATGTATGTATATGAGTTTCATTTAACAAAATAGCCGCAATATACTCGTACCACAAAGGGGAGAGTCTTCTAGCTTTACATTTGAAAATGCAAAATTCGAGGTGTGTTCATATTCATCCTTCATTTAGTTCATATTCAAATATAAAGTTTGATTATTTATTATGTTTTTTTTTTCTTTCGTTATAGATTTGTTTATGCAGATAGTGAATATTGATGGAAAATAATAATTAGATTTGCTTTTTGCGTCTACAATTCTGAAAGTTTAACATAAAAAATATCGCACAATTTACATATGTAAACAAACATTTTTATAACTAATTAACTAATTGTGTTTGATAATAGTTTTTGCTTTCATATTTGTCAGAAAAATTAGGAACTAAGCAATTCAAGATGTTTTGCAATTTACAGAACGGAATATTGAAAACTAAGCTTGAGGGTGGCGTTAACTGAAGTAGTTAAGACGTTGACTACAAAACAGAAGGTACTGGGTTCGAGCCCGGTTTCCGACAGTGATTAAATAATAAAATCACGTATTTTTCTGATGTGCATTAGTGTCCCTTTGTATAAGTTGTTGCAGGAAAGTTCAAGTGATGAAGGCATAGTCACTGGTCACTGAACTATACCGACTTCAGCAGATACTAATTCTAATGTAACATCAGACCGTCCTCCTACATCGGTATTGTGTAGCAGAATCATCGGCGAAGTAAAATAATCAATAAAATGACTACTAAGCACAGCTTCAAAAACTTAATACGCCTCATTAACACCAGAGGCGCTGCAACTCTGCATTATTTAAAAAAAGGTGCAAAAAAGCAGAGCTGTTAAGGAATGAAGCTTTTCTCTATCTCTTCCTTCACCATTTTTCTTCTTTATCACTATTCCTTTCCTAAAGAAGGTAACACCTAGTAATAGCAGTACGCCTGCATGCTACTTCTTTTAAAAACAAAAAAAATTGCTATGCAAGCATCATGGGCTTTAATATGGAAACTAGATTGAAGTGATACTTTAATTTCCACGTCTATGTTGGAAAATAGTACTATTAAAAAATTACGCTTATTTTCTGTTATATTATTTTTTTATTTTTTATTCTTGGTTTAGGCTAATTATGCATATTTTGTCGTTAAAAAAAAGTTTGTCATGAGTTGGCAAACATTTTTCAAAAGCTTAACTCTCTGAAGTCACATACTTGAAAGAGCACACTTTTGAATATTTAATTCCCTATTAAGAAATAAAAAATATTACTTCCGGCCCAGACTTTCAATTTTTGTTGCAGCAATTCTTTAATATATGTGAGAATGTTGAAATAGAAAGTCGCTCTTTTGCTCGAAAAAAAAAAAAAAAAGTTGATGCAACAAATATTGCAAGTCTGGACCGGGACTTAATAAAATCTATAAACTTTTATAATGTACCGACTCTGAAGATACACAGAAAATTTTTTCTACGATTAATAACTTTAATTATATAAGGAAAAAAATAATCAATTAAAAATATAAATGAGTCGCTTAAAATTTTGTTTTAAAAATTTCATTAATTAAAATTTTAATTGAGTCAATTAAACTTTTGTTCAAAAATTAAATTAATTTAAATTAAATGATTTTGAGTTTTTTTTTCAACTAAGGATGTTAATTTAAGAAATATTTTTGTATAGAAAAATATTTATATTTATTTTTTCCAAAAACTTACTTACATATGGTTTTTTGCAATTTATGCAATAAGGTATTGATTTATTTATTAAAAAAATAATAAAAAAAAAACGTTTAATAACACATATTTCAAGCTACTTCAGACTTTTACATTTTTAAACACATTATGTTATTATTTATTTAATCCTTTTATGTGCGAGTAAAGCAAAACCTTTGAAATAAGAAAGTATTTTTTTATTTTTGCAGTTTAAAATTTGTTGCTATAAAATAAATATAATAGGCTTTACGAGTATTTATTTAGACATGCTCACACACACACACACAGCCTCTCTTTACACACTACCCTCGCACTAACACTTTGATATATTTCTAAATAAGCGCATATAGTTTTTTAGTTTGTTTGTTAGCCAACAAATAACTCACCCACATACACTAATTTCATATGATATACACACATACTTACATATACATATGTACATAGTATGTATGTAAGTTAAATGCCAGCATGCCAGATTATTCCCCTTCTAACCCTTTTTGCCCAACGAGAGCAGAGTTGTTTTCGGCATTTTAATGGTATTTCTGGTAATGTTTTTTTTTAAATTTGCATTCAACTATTCAACCTAGAAATTTGCTCAAACTCTTACCAAACTCTATAATTTGGAATTTTCTATAGCACAGCCTGCAATCTTCCCCCAAAAATTAAATGTATTGAACACAGTCAACACATACTAGAACTTTGTTTTTGTTCTTTTTTTTCAAACTAACCTATTAAACTACAGCAAGTTTTATGTGTTTTATTGCGCAAATTTATGTGCAAGTATTTGGCCAGCTAAAGTAATATAAAAGTAGAAAATTTTTAAATAAATATCAACATCATCATTATTTGAAAAAATTAAATAAAACAACTAAATCATGTTGTTGAACGCATAGTTTGAAAAGAGAGAACTTAAGTATTTTCATCAATACAATTAAATTTAATTTAAGGAAAACAGAATAAAAATATTAATGTTATTTAAGTAAAGGCAAAAGAGCAAAAAAATTTAGCGAATATTATAGAGAATGTGGCAAAACAGAGTTGAGTAATTATATTCCAAACTCCCGTTTCACACACGGCAATTTTAGTATAGCAAGTTTTAATGAGCGAGAGAGGAACACATGATGGCTACCCTCTTCACTATCTTCTCCTCTTTCTACCATATGCTCAAAAGTTTTTCAACTAAAATTGCCTTGTGTGAACCCAGTTAAATCAGCACCCGGTCTTCATGTCTTAAGAGTATTTTGTAATTTAACAAAAAATATTTGTTACTTGCAAAGCATTGGTAAGAATGCGTACAATAAATACATAAATTACACTATAAAGAACAACATACGTTGACACAACAAACATTCTTCAAACAAAAAATAAATATAAATATACATATTTACATATTCCATTAAACATTTCTTGTAGCGCATTTGAAGTAAAAAACGATTGTTCACACGAGACCAACTGCTTTTGTTCAGTGATGGCAACAAAAAGCGCTAAAAGGCTTTAAATATTGAACAAAGCTTTTATGAAACAATGTTGTTTTTTTTTTTAATTTCCTCTTGAGTGTAACTTGGGGATCCTTAATTTTGTGTTAATATATTTAGTTTACTTAATAAATTGCTTGATCCTCACCTTCAGACTATAGTGCTGTTTTTATAGAAAAATTTAATTTTTTATATTTTATTTTAATTAAATTAATTAAAAAAACTAAAATACTCCTATCAAAGTAAAATAACACTACGGAACAAATTGAAAAAAAGAACACTGACATGGCTCTAGGAGGTGTAATATGTCTTAAGGTTCTTCTGAAATTAGATTTCACACATCGTAATTATATTAAGAATTCTTCAAAAATTTACCTCAGAAATTAGATTTCACACATCGTAATTATTTTAAGAATTCTTCAAAAATTTACCACAGAATCATAAAATATTTTTTACAGATTCGTAATCTAGACAAAATTCCCTTTATTTGGGTGTATTTTTTATAGTTTGCTTGTGGATAACTGAGTTTCATTGCAAAGAATTAAAAAATGTCCTTTTCCTGCTTTTTTATGATTGTTAAAATAAATTAATTTTGTAAATATGTATTGCTTATGATCTCAGAAAAAACTTTAATAAATCTTAGTGAAGTTAGCACAAAATTAATGATTCTAAATCAAACATAATAATCACAAAATTTCGTTATGCATCTCATTTATTTAATCTAAGTTTCTGCCAGATTTTTGTTAATTTTCCAAACTGTTTGCTAACAGAGAGAGAGAGAGCAGCAACAATTACACAATAACAAAGTATATATGCATGTTTATTTATTCATACATAAACAATTTGAATACAATTCAAAGTTTTTGGCACATAGCACAAATACAAACAACACATTGCCCAAATTGCAAAATATGCTGTTGTGGTATGATATGCTTTACTGCTATTTCTTTCCATTTTTTTCAGTACAGGGGATCACAACTACATTTACATATACTTTATAGTTAAAGTCAGAGTTGCCAGTTAGAAAGGGTCTCCTACTAAATTGGGGGAACTAGATTTTATTGGTGGTGTTTAAATAAATTACGGAAATTTTCAATTGATTATCCATCTTTATCAAATCTTCTATAGAAAAGTGTGCTGTGACCCAATTAACTTTTTTCTATAAAAAAGTGTGCAGTGGCACAGTCAACTTTTTTCTATAAAAAAGTGTGCAGTGGCACAGTCAACTTTTTTCTATAAAAAAGTGTGCTGTGGCACAGTCAACTTTTTTCTATAAAAAAGTGAGCTGTGGCACAGTCAACTTTTTTCTATAAAAAAGTGTGCTGTGGCACAGTCAACTTTTTTCTATAAAAAAGTGTGCTGTGGCACAGTCAACTTTTTTCTATAAAAAAGTGTGCTGAGGCACAGTCAACCTTTTTCTATAAAAAAAGTGTGCTGTGGCACAGTCAACTGTTTTCTATAAAAAAGTGTGCTGTGGCACAGTCAACTTTTTTCTATAAAAAAGTGTGCTGTGGCACAGTCAACTTTTTTCTATAAAAAAGTGTGCTGTGGCACAGTCTACTTTTTTCTATAAAAGAGTATGCTGTAGCACAGTCAACTTTTTTCTATAGAAAAGTGCGCTGTGACCCATTCAGACAAGACAAGCATTTATTTAACATTAGTTGTTGAATTAAATAAATAGTTTCTACAATTCAGTAAATGTGTCGTTTTGAGCTTTTGTTTAGAAAAATAATTTTTTTTTGTTAAAATTAGGTGCTGGTTTTTGTTTTGTTCGTATTATTGATCTTTTTATTGGCCCATATTCATCGTAAGGAAGTTAAAATTATTTTGTGTAGAAAGTAAATTCTATAATTAGGTGACATTTTCATTTCTTTAATAAGTTTTCTCGTATTCTCGCTTAGTGCTTGGATAAAACGGCAACTTTTCAATGTAAAATTTTCGTTCTCAACTGTCGTTTTAAAACGATACTTAGAAGAAAACAGGCCCAATTAAAACTCCGTATATGCTTAACGAAAGCCCCACTAAATTGGGAACATTTGGCTTTATTATGTCTCAGTTAAAAATTGCAATGGTTTAATTACAATGCTGGATATGCATGCTGCAGTAATTCGCTTCAAGTTTATCAATTTGAGAAATAATTGTATTGAAAAATATGTTTACAAATTAATATTCTGTTATCATCCTTAATTTTTTTTAATTTTTCTCTGAGTTTTCGAGATTTTTGGAAATTTTTCAATTTGTTTCGTCAAAACTACAAAAAATAACTGGTAACTCTGAATAAGGCCCAGACACATTTGAACTACAAATAATAATAACAATAATAACACTACTGTCTATATGGCCTTAAAAAATGCAGAAAATCTACAACATCATGCGTTTATACTTATACATATATGTATGTATATGTGTATGTGTGCAATGATGCTGTAAAATATTTTTTTCATGCCATTGCAAACTTATCTAATGCCAACAACTACAAGAACAATAATAGTAATAATAACAATTACAAAAACAACAACAAAATACTCCCAAATACCACAACCGCAATGCTGTCACTCTCACTTGCTGCCGAGCTCCCGCTAACACTCATCATGGTTTAAACTCGCAACACACACACACACACACACACACACATGCATACACACTTATTTTACATGAAGCAAATCATACACTTGCACCCTAAATGTATGCAGCCTTTTAACTATGAATTTTAGTATGTCTATACGTTTCGTACTAGACATTTAACCAAATAAATAAACAGCAACAACAAATTCATGGAAAACTATCAGTATTTTGGCAAATGTTAAATCCCCGCTTAAGCCGCGCGTAAACAAAATATGTAACTGGTAAAACGTTGAAATACACAACTCTTTTGATATAGAAAATGGCCATCCGTACATTTTATTTGTGGCATCAGAAACACCACACCACCTTATCCCACCTCATCATCATTTCCAGCACCAGTCATGCAACAAATTTGTGAAATGTATTCGTGTAGTTTGGGCAAATGTTGCTCGTAACTAATAGCCGGTTTTGTGTTTCTTAATCCATTGGGAGATCAGTTGAGTTTTGAAATCAAGAAATTTTAATAAATTATATACAATTTCTGGATTAGTAGGAAAATGGTGAGGCAAAATAACAACTGCAACAATCATTGTTCCTCAAAATGGTGAAGCAAAATAAAAACTGCAATAGTAATTTTTCCTGCTTATTTTTATGATAAAAATGCAGAATATGACAGAGCAGAACGAAGTAGAAAGGAATAGTATATAGTACAATAGAAAATAAAAGAATGGAAAAGAGTGGAACAGAGTGGAACAGAATATAACAGAGCAGAACAGACTATAACAGAATAGAGCAGATTAAAACAAAGTAGTACAAAGAGGAAAGCCGTTTAACAATTTTTAGCGTTAAATATGGGTAGTTTATATTGAGTACAAAATATTTGTGTTCTACAATTCACAACAGTTTTATTAAATCGAATTTGTTTCAACAAAATTATTTACTCCAAGAAAATGGTAATTTTTGGTTGATAAATTAAACAAGTAATTTTTACAAAACTTTGTACTTTAAATAAGACAATTTTGTGTTTTAAAAAGTGGACGATCCACGCCCCCTTTAACTGAATATTTATGTATCAGGTTTTTGTTATCAACTATTATTGATTTTAATACAATTTTGTACACACCCCGATAAATAAAATACATTGCAAAGCTTTGCTTACACAAATTTAGACTCTCTTGCTTTGATGCCGGTTTGGCATAATAAGGAGGCAAGTATGGGGTCTTATAAATATCGGCAGTATTGCCAGATTTTTCTTTCACATATTCACTGAAAACTAACGCATCTATTGCCGTTCTCAACTCAATTCAGTTTGATTAGCTGAGAGTCAACCAAATATTGACACAATTTAATTATATTTTATTATTGTGAGTCGCAACTTATATTTACGTGATACTATTAAAAGACAAGACAACTACAAACTGAACCATTATTTAAATTGTGATAGGTAATACCAATGTGTAAGTTGGGTTGACTTTCAGACAGCCGAACTGAGTTGAATTGGAATGGCTTAAATTGTTTCAGATAATGAGCACCAGCTTAAAAATGGGCAACATAAAAAGTAGAAATTAAAAAAATATATACGACTATAAAAAGCTATAACAAAAATAGGCGTTTAAAGTTAAAAACAACTTCGTTTACGTCAAATGCAAACAATATGTTGGAATTTCACTGTAGGTAACACATGCAATAAATGTTTCATTATTTTGGCGTTGCCACTTGCCAAAATAATGTAACGTATGGCAACTGACAACTAGCAGCTGTTAGTTTTAGTTGACAAATTGCAATAATATTAGCAACCAAAAATTGTTATTTGTTTCAAGTTTTTAAGGCAAAGAGATTTAAAGAATTCAAATTAGATTAACTATGCGAAAGCAAAAAGATCGAGCCATACGTAAATTTTGAATTTTAAAGCTTATTTTTGCAATCGCCTCTACATATTTAGCGGTTATTAACACAGAGATTAAAGGTTCCATTCCCAACGATGACTCTCATCGTATACTCTTCGGTGTATAAAATTACGAGTTACTTTTTTGTGATTTCTATACTGGATTAATCAACTATGCGAAATTTTATCTTTCTGAACAACAAAAATGTGTATTTTGATTTTTTTTTTTTTTTAACTTTACCGTTAAAACTCTTTTGAAATTAAAACATAAATCCTTAATCTGAAACCCATAGTGATGCTTGTAAAAAAAAGAAAGGGTTAACATTGATTTTCATAACTTTCATGTGGGTCTTAAAATGTTAGTTTGGTTTGCTTTAGAAACTTCTCAAAAATTACCACGAAAACTATCTGTATTATTACTTTACTGCTGTATTTTAAAACACTGACTCACACAAATGTAATTTCATTTTCCTTTTTTTAACAACAACATCAACGACCCACATTATAGAAATAAGAAACACACAAACACGCAAACACTTTTATATAAAAACGTCCTTCATATCAAAAGGAAAGCAAAAAAAATCAAGCAACCCACTTTAATCCTTACAAAATTAGTCAACCATATGCCTTGCATACACACACACACAACCACACACACAAACTTTAAACGGAAAATGTCTGCAGCTAAAACTAAAACAACAACTATTACAATAGGAAAAGGGAAAAACCACAACTTAAACCTCATTTCAAAAATAACCATTCAAACTCTGTGAGCATTTTTCAGCTACAAACTCTCATGTATGTCCATGTATTGTATTGTCTACATGCCAACATTTACTAGCAGCAAATATCTTCTTACTACTTCATGGCATCTTGTAGGGAAATAGTGTGGCAAGGCCAAGATGATGACTGTGTGGGAGAAACAGGATGAATTTATTTTGAATAAAAAACAATTTTTCTCCTACCCTGTGTTACACGTATGTACTTTCTGTGTAATATCAAAGTTTACTGCGAAAAATTTATTGAAACCTAGAGAATTGCGTGTAAAAAGATGAATTGTACAGGTTTTGTAATAAATATGTTTACACTCACAAAAATTGTTCAGTAAAATACTAAAAGTTGAAAATGTGAAAAAAGCTCAGCAGAAAGATAAACCAAAAATTATTTTACAAGTGGATTCCTTTTACACAACAAAGGACCAACAAAGTCACAAATGCACATCAAAGATAAATAATTTATATAGTTCATTTACATCTTACATTCATCAATAGGATAAAACATGCATCATGATACCACAACAAATACTTTTGTTTATAAAACTACCACTCATCCCATCATTAGCACAAACGAAGGGTTTCATTTAGAAAAAAAAAACATCTTAGAAAATAATGTAGAAAAGTAAAATCAAAAACAACTTCATCATTAGCGTATAAAATGAAATACATTGACTCTTATAAATAAATAAACAAAGAGAATCCTTTGATTTTATTTAAATGCTTTTAAAAAATTTCAATCTTCAATCTTTTATTATAATGTTTCTTGCTAGCCCCTGCATGTTTGTAAAGTTATTTAACCATTTTCTTGGCTAAGGAAACAAAGAAACAATTTTAACTTCAGCACGTTGATACTGTGGCCAAAACAAAAAGGAAAAGTATATGCTGTACACAAGGCTACAAGTAATTAATGCCTACGTGTGTGTATGTGTATATGTATACATAAAAGCAAAATATATTAGAAAATTAAGTACCGCTTTTTGTTGTTTGGTCGTTACTCGGCTTTTCTGTAACATTTTCCTAATGTCCGAATATTAAGGATATGGATTTAAAGGATGCTAATTGTTCAGATTAATTAGATGATTTATACACCAGAGTAGAAAATAAGAAAAAAGAGAGAAAATATGTTGGCAACTTTAATGAATGAGTAACATGTGTCAAAAATTAATAGATAAATGAAATGTTAAGATCCTTGCACATATTGAAACGTGAACAAAAGAAAAAACATTAGATAAGCATAATAAACAAATAAAGTTTATAAACGAAAAAAAAAAGAAAAAAATAATAAACTTAAATAAATGTTATGAAATTACTTTTTTTCAAAGAGGCCAATGGAATCTGGATTTTTTAGGATTTTAAGCATAAATTTTGATGTTAATGAGGTTTTGACTAATTTTTAGGGTTCCATACACCGAAGGTGAAAAGGAATCTTATTGTTTTCGCTACGATGTCCGTCTGCCTGACTGTCACAGCCTGTTTACTCAACAACCAATATATGACAGCAAAATTAGAGGGTATTCTATCAATTAGTGTCATTTTGACAACTTGAAAATTATAAGACGCAAACTCTTGAAATTTTAAAAATTCAAAAATAAAAAATCGTAAAAAATCGCCAAAACGAAAAATTGCTAAAATTAAAAAACCGCTTAGATGAAAAATCTCACCAAAAATGAAATAAATCGGTAAAATGAGTAAAATACCAGAAGTAAAACAGTCGCCAAAAAAGTAAAAAAAGAAACTCGCCAAAAACCGAAAAAAATCGTCAAAACGAAAAAAACACCAAAAACTAAAAAAGGGTCAATATAAAAAAAACTCAAAATGCGAAAAAAAAAAATTTCGCTTAAAACCAAAAAATCTTTAAAAAAAAAACAAGCGCCGCACGAAACCAATCATGTGCGAGTCAAAGTCGAACTTTACTGAATTTATTGCTGTTTACGTTTAGTTTCGAGCTTTGGCGTATTCGGAGACTCATAGAAGAACATGTTGCTTTCTAATACCATCATTTAACAGCAACTTTCCAATCCTTTTGCAAAAGTCGCAAAAAGACCCACTTGAACAAGACTTAGAGGGTTAAAATATGGCGCAACATACGTAAATACTACATCGTATACTTAAAATGAAAGCATGAATAAGTATGAAATTATTCCTTAAGCGCATAACAAGTTTTTATGAATGCGTTAAAGGCAAATTTCGAGATTTTCTGTATATAGGGGAATTTTATCGTGTATATTTTTGTAAAGCTCCTTTTTGTTTCTTTTTACCCTTTTTCAAAAGACACGAAATGACTGTATTAAAATGTTACACGAAAATTTTTCTCCTAAAATTTTAAATAAATATTTCAAGCACATCCTTAAGTTTAATTGAAAGGCTAGAAAGGATACACAATGGACATAAATATCTGCGAGTGGATGCCTAAGCACTTCCTCTCTTTCAAACCCAACTTAATCCTGAGTAATGGTACACATGTTTATATTCTCACCAAATAAAATATATTGGCTGCCACAATATACTTCTGCAGCCATTGTTTTCCACAGACCTGCAGTGCAATTCAGGAACTTTTCACGATCCGACAATCGTAATTTTTGTCTATACATTTTATCGCTTGCAATGACGATTGTGTGATTCTGTAACTTCTTTTTAACGATACTACGCAGCTGATATTTTCTGTAGATTTATATTGATAAAATTAACAGCACATAAATTATTGTCGCTTTAATAACGACACAGCTGACATTAACCTACAGCAAATATCGTTAAAAATGTTACTGAATAGCAAAATTCAAAAATTTTTGTTATAATTATTTTAACGATGCGATTATCGTAAAAAAAAGTTAGTGAATCGCACTAACCGGTGACCGAAAGCTATAGCCGAGCGGAAAGTTGCAGGGACGGCCTGCAACGTCTACGGAAACAAAAATTTAAAAAAAAGAAAAACTGCATCTGCTTGAGATAAAAAAAATAACATGCTCTTTCATTAAATTAATTTTTATAATATTTTAAAATTTATTTCCCACTTCATTAGAAATTTCGCAGCACATTATGTGTACTGTTTCTCTTCTTTCATCCAGAAATAATATTTTTTTCTCTTTTATACAACAATAAAAAGAAATCATAATTGTTTTTGCTTTTATTGTAAAATCCCAAGCGAAAATTTTCATTTTACATATTTAGAAAAACATGCCGTAAAAATCATACAAACTATATTGATAATTTAAAAGTTTAATTTATACAAATTAAGCAAAAGAAAAATACAATCCCTTTGAGTCCCCAAAAATTTAAAATGTGCTTATACGAGTAGACACACATCCAAGTATGTTTACAAATGAAAAACTAAAACTTCCTGTTTAGAATTGACTAAAAGCATCCCTTTTTATTATAGATGTGTTTGAATTAAATAAAAAAGAAGGAGGAAAAATGCCTAATGTATTGGGTATTGTATACAAATAAATATGTATGTACACATGTATGTGTGTGTGCACACAATTTTATACCATGAAATATAAAACTAACCATATTACACATCATTCATCATTCCCGGCTGTGCATAGAAAAGAAGTCCACTACCGCATACTACTATAACTAATGAATTACGCAATTCTAATATTGTTCATAATAATGATGCACTCATACCTACAAATATAAGTATGAACATGTACTACGTCAATAGGCGTAGGTAGGGCACTGCTTTTGCCCCCTTTTAATTAATAATAATTGCTTGTAATTATCTATTTTCATATTACTCATGATTTCACCACTCACATTCCCCCCCTCCGGCACTTGCAATGAAAAATTTTTTAGCTTCTTCAATGGCTCCTGGCTTCGTACATATGCCTATTTACTTATAGAAATATTTTGTTGTTGTACATATCGTTCATTTACTTCAATAGTGACACAACTCAAAAAAATTAGTTTCTCAAAAAACGCGTTTAATGTGTTCGATTTACATACAACTCAATCAATGAAAAAATATTCTTCTCTGAGGAGGTGGTAGTACAAGCAATTTATTAAAATACGAAATGCTGAATTATTCTCTGTTTTTTTAATTATGACACTATTGAAGTAAATGAGCGATATATTCTTGAATATCTTTGTATAAAGATTTTATTTGAAAATATCATAGTGAAATTCACGCCAACAAAAATTTTATATATTTTGTTAAAACAATAGCAACAATAAATAAACCATCATTTTATCTAAAGAAAACTTTTTGGCCCTATTTGATACTTTTTACATACATACATACATATGTGTAAGTATGTATGCATGTGTGTGTATGCAAGTTTTTTTGTTGCTTGTAATAAAATCCCTATTTATTTTAAAGTTTTACTTAGTTTTGCTCTGTACACAAGCTGATGATGAAGTTTAATTTACCCCTTTTTTTGATAAATATAAATAAAACAAAAACCTTCAAAATCTAAACAAAACTTAACCAACTCCCTTGACAGCCCAAAACCTATTTTCATGCTGCCTTCCTCCACACACAGAAATGTCCTGCTTTGCCCTCCTTCGTTTGGACCATGTGCTGCTGCTGATGCTGCTGCTGATGTATGTTACAATAAAAAACCATTACGAAACAACAAAAATAAATTAATGTTAAAACTTACAACAATCAGACACATCATAAACATAAACATTACTAGCACCATTACGATTATATTTGATACACACACACCCACATACTTTGGCTGCTCTCTCTCTATATTTAACCCACACTTTTATACTCTGTTAAATTCCACTCTTAATCTCTCTCATCTCCATTGAAATCACAATAGTGTTTGAAATATATAAAAAACCAAACAAGCACAGTTAGATTCATTGAACATTTAGCATGTCCTTGCAATTGTTTAGTTATATTTAGTTGTGTGAATTTGTATGTATATTTTTCGTGGACGGGGGGAGGGCGAGGACGAAGCCTTTCCTAAGGGAAGTTAAGCAGCCAGAGTAGTGTCAAAAAATATCTATACGAAAATAATATGCTGTGACTCGTATAACAAACAGTTTTATATTCTAAACCAACATGTTTGTCGATGATGTATTATACAAAATAACCGTAAAATATTTATACGCACACACATACACCAACGATTACACACACACACACACACCATGCTTTATGTACGTAAACGTTAGTCTGATGATGCTTTAACCAAAAACTATCATTATTTTCATGATTGTGTACGTTTGAAACTTAATAATGAAATTTAGTTTTATTTTATTGTTGTTTCTATTGACTGGAAAATAAAATATTTTCGTTACGAGGGTGAACTTAAAAGAAATTTTAATACATAAAAAAGTACTTAGTGCTCTATGTACATATGTATAAATATATCGTGATTTTCAACATAACTATATTATGGTGCCACCGGCTTTTAGTACCAAATACTCGTAGCTTCGCAATCTATACCCGATTCTAAGAAATTTAGCTTTATAAAAACAGCTTATGTCGAAATAAGTGGCTTTAATCGAAAATATTTTTTTAATCTATATTTAGGAAATTTAATCAGGAATAATTTCTTTCAGTAATATATTTATGAATTAATGTGGTTTTCTAAAAACAAGAAAAGTTAAACTAGACACTGGGCGAAATGCCGCATTTTTCTGTGTCAGCAAACACTTCATCAGCAGCGCCGTGAGCATGCTGTTTTAACACCAACCGTGACGTGCTCACGGATTTGAACTCTTATAATTTAAAAAAATTCTGCTTGTTGCAAATTTTAAAAATACTAACAAAAGAGTAATAGGAGAAAATTAAATACAAACAAACTCTTTTTTACTTATTGAATAGATACGGGATGTAGGATAATAAAATTGCAGATAAGACTATTTGTCAGTAGTTTTATGAAATTTAAAAAAAAATATAGAAACATTTAATGTAAAGTTAGCTTTTAATAATTTTGAGTTTATGAAAGATGTACATTTCAACAGCTGTTAATTGATAAATTCAGTCACAATAGTGACTAGTGATTTTTAAATCAGTGTGATTAAGTAGCAAGTATGGAAATAGTGTTCATCTTTAATACACACACTATCTACTTTCCACATATTTAACAAATCTAATGCCAAGTACACAATATTTTGTGCCATCGCAATAGTGCATACTGGTGGCAACGTTTGCCATTTAAGACATTTTTCGTTGTGTACCATTGCTTTCTATATAAAAAAACATAATGGAAACGGCGTTGCACACATTTTGAATATGACACCACAAAATTACAACACAAGATATGCCAGATGTGTACTCGGCATAAGTAAAATACAAACAATTTCAACGCAAACGATTACACCGATCCCTTAATTTGCTTGTTTTTGTTCAATTACAACTTTTCTACAAATTGTAAGATACACGTTTAATTTATAAATTATGCTTTAATTATTAATATTTGACAGTTTAAGTTTTTATAATCTCATGCAAAAAAAAATTGATTTTAATTTTAATTTAAAAGATTTTATCACTGTTATACAAATCTCATAAAACGAGGAATAGGTGTATTAGCTAACAATATCAAATGCTGTTTTGATTGTATCTTTTAATTTTTTTTAATATATATATGTATATATATATATATATATATATATATATATATGCAAAAAATAGCCCACAAAATAAAAGTATCAAAAAAAAAAAAAATACAAACTATAATAAATTATATGGTTAAAACTTAGCGACATCTTGATATGGGTTGAAAATGTCTATAAACATTATCTTCAGTATCAAGACTCAACTAGCATTAAGCTACCAAAACTCTCCTTCTACTTTACTTTGCTTCCCAATGAACATTTGCTCAAGTGCTACATACAAATAAACTCACGCTTATTTTACTGTGGGGTAATTCATCTCCTTAGAAAACAAAACAAACAAAAAAAGAGACTGGCCGCATTACAGTTACAATCAACAACAACCAAGCATAAACAAAACAATAGCAACAACTACAGACACAAGTAGGTACTTACTCTTCGGCATCATATGATTCGTATAATTTGGTTTCGGTACTATTTTCTTATTCCTCGTATGATGTTACGATTAATGGGAATGTGGGCTTCGATGAATGCGTGCGTGTGTGTGAGTCTGTGTCAGTATATATGAAAGTTGTTGTTCATTTTTTATGGGGTGCAAAATGTTTTGCTAGTTGTTATTGTTATTGTTATTATTATCGTTTGTTGTCTGCTAAGGCAAAAAAAATACGAATAAAACATACATACGAGTACATATAAGAACTTTCAGAATTCCTTAAGCTTTTATTTTGTTTTTTTTTCTTACGTTTTTCATCGTGTACATTATATGAGACGGAAAATTATTATACTCTTTAGAGGACGGAAGTGAACAAAGTACATACTTACATACGTACTACATATGTATGTATGTATGTATGTGCATTTGTGTGTATGCGGCTACATGCAACACCAATTGCTTTCGTCACATGAGAAATTTATAACAAGTTGCCGGACTATTTTTAAAAGCAGCATATTAATTTGAGTTAAAAAATTATTTCTAGAGATATTTTCTTTCTGACTTATTCCTGCCCTATGTTAGAAATAAATATATAACAACTTCTAAAAGCGAACTTATGTTAAATTAATGAACAAACATATGTATACCTATTTAAAATTACACATTCTCTAGAATAAAAATAATTTAAATCAGTCAAATATAAAAAAAAAAATAATTATTAAATGTAACGAAGTAAAAATAATTTTTTAAGCCTGAAATGCTAATTTACGTAAATTTTACGCCTGCTTTTTGAAAACTCTTTTTCACACTGAATTAGGTTACAAATTTTTCACGATTTTTAATCTCCTTTTTTCAAATATTAAGGAAAAAATTTTCTTTCACTTTTTTCAAAATAACTTACAGGGACTCCCAATTTTTTGCTAACAATATGAGGCAAAGTTGTACCTACGGTAGAGCTGGACAACTTTTTTTAGCATATCAATGTAATCTGAACGTGTCTAGGCCCCCCAAAATACCTCTTTAGGACCGCTTTGTACCTTAAAATTTTTCGGAAAATTTCACACAAAGATCTTGACTTCAGATCCTAAACCTAAGATCCAGCTGGTGCATAAACTAAAATTTGAACTTACTACTATTTTAGCGCAATATTTTATTCACTGATGATTCACTTACATATTTCTATTATTATTTCTATTATTACGAGTGTGATTCGAACATTAAATATCGAATATCAAAATCATATTATGAGCATCGAAATTTTCGTTGGGCAACGAATTTTCTATCGAACATAATTTTGCCTTCGATGCAGTATTTTAATGTGAAAAAATATTAAAATTTTAAGTGTTAAGCGATTGTTTTTAATTTTTAGACACCCAAACAGAAATTTTAAACTATTTATGTAAGAATTTATGTAGATCTAAGTTCAAAAGAATTCACTTATGGAGGAAAATCTTAATTTCCATTATTCAGCATGATTCTTGGTCTTAAAATCTGTGATTTAAATTCACAATAGCCACATTGTTTGTCAAATGCTCGTCATAATACCAAATGAAAATTCGTTCGATCAGCACTTTCGACTACAGTCGAAGATCGAAAGTGGTTCATAAAAGGGGCCTCTGTCCATCAAAAAAGCACTTGCACAAATCGCCATATCTCACTTATCCAATCTGGCCACTTTTATTGTGATTTACATAAAAGAAAAAAGCGTATACTCTAGTTATTACTCATGTTTAATAATAATGATGAGCGTAATAATGATTAAAATAATAACAATGACTAAAATAATGATGTAAATGTTATTGTTAATCGTAATGGTTGTATGGTAGTGGTAGTGATAGGCAAGTGTACATACATACGAACACACACACACACGCGCGCGCAAGCAAACAGTCGGGCAAACAGGCAAACCATCCAAGGAAACGGAAGTGACAGACTTAATGACCATTACAACTAACACTGACTGTGTGACAACACTTTGCTAAAAGTTCTGTTAAAAGCGGAGAGCTTCCACGAAACATAGAATACGAATAAAACATTTTCATAGACATATGATGAAGCATGCGAGCGAATTTGTGCATGGAGAAAACATTCACATGGATACTGATTACAAGCAGCATATTAGAAGTAAAGAAAAAAAATTAAAACAAAACTAAACTAAAACTAAAACTAAAAGTAAGCATAAGAGAATAGTATTCCTAAGAAGAAACGTAAGCAAGCTTAGACCTTTCTTTTTGTACTGTAGTTAAGGCAAACTGGGGTTTATTTTTGGCGCTAAGATGCCACATCAAACAAATGTTGTTGTAGTCCTGGCTATGGACGAACATGTGTGTTAGTATGTTGATGTTCGTGCAGGATAGGAGTAAACCGGGCCGAATTTTGCACAGAAAGTATGATATCGGGTGGTTGCTACAACAACAATGAAGGGTATCATATCATATGAAAAAAATTATAAACTTACAGACACAAGTATATACTTTCTTGCCAACGCACACTTATATCTACTCGTGTGTAAGTAAAAGTCACAAGGAAAGCCAAGGAAACTATAAGAAAAGAACTCATGTGTTTTTAGAAGTTGCATGTATGAGACGATTGTGTGTGGCTGCATGTGTGTATGTATGTATGTGTGTGTGTATATGTATGTAGAGTTATATATTTTTTGGTTTTAATGATGAATATCTTTGTTAAATTATATGTGTTCAAATAGTATCTGTCTATTTGTATAAGTGTTTTGGCCGTTTGGTTTCTTTCTTTTTTTGTATTTTATATTAAATGTTTGTCTGTTTGAATGACTTTTTGTGTGTTGTCTTGTTTCCGTTCACTGGGATGTTGAAAATTTTATTAATTTGACTTGGGTGACTTAAAGCGAATATTAACACCTTAAGGTATAATTTAAGATTATTTAAATATTTTATTTTATTTAAAGCGTGTCAAAATGAATATTAATTTAAAAAATGCATATGCTGATGAGTAGATGTTCTTAACCACAACAAATAATTTTTTTTCTTCAAAGGTTTAACTATCTTACAAATATATTTTCCATAAAATTCTATATAGTATAAACTCAAAGCTGGAATTTAAATTCAAAAACCAGAAATAGGCGAAAACCCATACAGAAATTTTTTCTTCAAGTAACAACTTTAATTGACGAAATATGTGCAAATAATTAATTACAAATTTAATTGATTCAATTAAAGTTTTGTTTCAAAATTTAATTAAATAAAGGTCTAATTAAAAATTTAATTGTTTCAATTAAAAGTCTAATAAAAATGTAATTGATTCTATTAAACTTTTAATTAAAAATTTAATTGCTTAAAACTTTAATTAAAAATTTATTTAAAAGTTTTATAAATTAAAAAGTTTAATTGTCATAAATAATTTTTTTTTATTGATTTAATTTTACTTTTTTTTCAATTAAATGTGGTGATTGGATAATTATTTTATTTTGTGTAAACTGTGTGTAAGGCTTATTATTTACTTATGCACAACTGGTGCCAGAATTAGTCCTTATTAGGACCATTTATATCACAAGAAATTGATAATTCCAAATCTAGAAATAATTTGATTTAGTTTTTATAACAGTCAATATTTTTATTATTATTACAGTTCTTGTCTTGGAATTCACCCCCAAAGGGTTAATTACATTAAAATTGTTTTTACTGTTGTAATTTATGTACCTACATATTTTTCTAGTTTGCCGGTTAAAACATTAAAATCTTCTTAACTTTCTTTTTGCTACACACTGGGCCTGTAAGCAGTTCTTCATAGAAGCACACACACATTCATAATAAATTTGTACATTTTTGCTCATCCTTTTATGTCAGCATTAGAACAGACAAACTATCATCATGTTTGCCAGTGGCTGCTGTTGTCGCTGTCCACATTTGTTGGCTTGCAAGTATGTAGTAAGTATTTGAATAGTTGTTGTTCGAAGTCTACTCTTCTGCCCTTTAAATCATGTGTGTGTGCATGTGTATGTGCTTGCGTGTGTGTGTGTGTATGTGTCTGCATGTAAGGCTTTGCGTTTATATTTGAGTATAATGTAATACATCAATTGCAAAAAGTTATCCTTTTTATAACATCTTTTCGACAACAAAACTTTCTTACTTGATATTGCATATTCACACATACTTTTACAATTATTCTTCATCTTTGGGGTTTTTCTTTTTTTTATAAATTCTTTTCTTTTCTTTCATTTATATCTTATTCTTGTTACTTTTTGTTGTAGTAACTATTGGAGATGTTTTTGTTGTTAATGAAACGTGCACGATTATGTGCGATATTGCAAGTAGGCGGGCAGAAAAGTGTTTAAAAGTTGAACAACAAAGTAATGGGTTAAATTGCTAATAAATATTTGATAACATACTTTACGCTAATTGTATTTTGATATTTTAATTCATTATTTTGACATGGGGATGTCATTGCAGGCCAGTGCTTCTTAGAATACACAAAACGTAATAAAAATTAAACGCCAGCTGCCAATGTTGCTTGTTGTTTCTCTGCAAGCCGTCGTAAAAAGTCGACAGTGACAGCTTTGAAAAAACACTCGGTGGCGTCTCATAGCCGGCTTTAGCCGGATAACAGCCTTAAGTTTTGTTTTCTACAAAACAATGTATATTTCTGTGGCAATAAATAATAATGGCTTAAGTCGAAATTTCTTGTTTTGAGATACTAAGGGTTTTGTCTTTTTTTGTGGTTAGTTTTGACATAAAATGTTTCCATGTACAGACCAAACGGTCGGCCGAATTTTTATTTAGTTTTTTCTGTTTGAAAGGTGACTTAATCGAGAGGGTTCTTAGCTATGTTTTAAGAAAATCGGTCCAACCGTTTAGCAGATATCACATCTTTTCTACATATATCGGGAGTTTTTAATATTTTAATTTTTGTTATTAATAATAACATTTTATAATTGAAATTTAGCTGAGTGATAGATCTTGAAGAAGAGAATAAGAATATGTAATAAAATGAAAAAGCACTTATGTCAACTTAAGCCATTATTATTTATTGCCACAGATTTATAAGGTCCAAATTCTAACGGTACAATTATGAAAGTAACGGTACAATTATAAAAGAGATTAATTTTTTTCTCGTTTCGAGAAAACGAAAGTTAAATTTATCCACTAAAATTAATTAAAGGATTTAAAAATGTAATTGAAAAATTTAATGGGTTGAACAATGTTTTTTGCGTAGAAAAAGAAAACTTACACCAATTGCTCCTGCAAAAAAAAAATTACTCTGTTGTTTTATCAAAAAAAAAAAATTTAATATTTCGTGCCGATCAATTGCGATCGTAAATGATAGATTTTCGTCAAAAAAAAACAAGATCCAAAAAATGTGTCCGCTAAGCTTTTTTGACGGTTATGGCTCCATATGGTATCATATGAACGTTAATTATTCCATGTGGAATTTTTGAGAACAGCTGGTCAAGTAATGAAATGCGGTTACAACGAACTACGAATATATTTATGACTATATTAGTTCATTGTTAATAAAGCTTTGATGTTATACTACTTCTGCAAACAAATGTTCATGAACATTTCATACAAATTTCGATATATATTCTGACATTATTTCACCTGAAATATTCAAAAGAGTGCTGGAGTATTTTTTAAATCAGGCTAAAAATCATTATTTTTATCTCTTTTTTTTAATAGAAAAATAGAATTTTTTAAATTAAAAAATTTAAATTGGAATTTTAGAGGGAATGATAAATTTTCTGAGCTACATTTCAAGCATTTTAATTATATTTTAAAACATTTTTATATTTGGACATATTCTGAACATTTTATTAAAATATGTAAAAGATACGAGTTTATTATTAAAATTAATTAAAATAATGCCGCAATACAGACTTTAAGACTCAGTTAGCCGACTGTAATGGAATGTAACAGCAATGTTTGGAAACAGCTGACCGATATTTTTAGTTGTTTTCACATAACAATATCGATCAGCTGTTTCCTACATTAGCAGTTACATTTCTTTGCAGGGCTAGCTGAAAATCTATAACTTAGAGAGAGAGAGAGAGTGTGTGTGTTAGTGATCACTGCTTTGGAAAAATAAATTTTACTAAATTTTAAAAGATTTTATGGTTTAACCCTCCCATAATATTTTATATTTAATGATATTGTAAGTTTTCTATGAGTTATATACTATTGTGAGTCCTTAACCGTTACACATAGCCAAACACACACACACACACACACACACACTTAAACTTAGCCTTATACAAACAGATACATAAATAAGTATGTACGTATGTATGTATACATATTAATGATAAATGTATAAAACAGACGCTTATACATCATTGAAACATGTTAAATATTATACAATTGTTTCTAGTGCATGAGTATGTAGACTCACAACTACACGCGTAAATGTTAAAACTCATACACACAATCTTAGTTTTTACACGATTTTCATTTGTATTTGTTAAAGTTAAAGAGTATTGGTATTTTTTAAGTTTTCTTGGTTAGTTTGTGTGTATGTTGTAAGTGGAGGTTTGTCTAGCTATCTGTCTGTATGTACTCGTATGTCTGCATGTACGCAGTATGTGTGTGAAAGTGTGTCTGTGTACTGTGTGTGTGGGTCTTCATGAACGATTTATCTTTTTTAACTTTATATTTTACTACAAGTTAATATTATTTTGCTGCTGTTGTTGTTGTTGTTGTTTTTATCGTGTATTGTTTTATATCATTTTTATTTTACCTCAACTATTTATCCAGTAAGTTTGAGAAAAAGGTTGTTCAGGGGCAGGGTGCAGGGATGGGAATTTTGGGTTTTGTGCAGCACATGTGCTGGAATAATTTAAAGATGTTTCTTTTTTTTTTTTTGTTTCTCAACAGCATTTTGAAGAAGAGCAAGATGTATATCTCTAGTACAGGATACTTTTTAACATTAATAATAGGAAACATGTTTTTGTACTGAATATTGTTTTTTTCTTACAGAAGGCGTCATTTGGGGCGATTCTAGTTTCAATTCATTAAAATTGTTTTTTTTTTGTTTTATTTATTTATTAAAGACATGTTCTATAAACATAAGTATGTAGTACGCAATTAAAATGAAGCGTTTAAGAACTTAATTAGAAGTAACTCAAGAAGGGGTAACTTTTTCAAATTGAAATCAATGTTAACAACACTATGCAACAAATGAAGACATTTGGAAAAACACACGAACTGGACAGTGTAGGTTCAATAGTACTAAAATAGTAGTAAAATCCTATAATCAGTTTGGCGATTTTGGTGACCAATTTTTTTTAATGAGCCTCAAAATTTTTGTAGTAATTTGTTTCAACGATAAATCTACCAAAACTGGTCTGCAAAAAATTTAAAACAAGAATAAAAAACTGGTAGAGGGTTACGAATTTTCAAAGCCAGTTATATTCTTTCCATTTTTTTATTTTTACTAAAAGCTTGCAAATGTTTTATTAAAACATGGAAACAAGTAAAAATTTCCTGGGGAATCGTCATTCCTAATAGGCCTCATTTTACGATGTTCTTTGGGCATGAGTGTCATTTGAGTTTTACAAAGCACGCAAAGGATTAGCCGTAAAGAAAATAAATTTGCACAATTTGAAAGCATTGATCTTGTTAAAATAACAACTCTAAACTATTGCTTATAGTGCATTTACTTTTGAGCAAAATTTAGTACTTACGAGATTTCGGCAAAATCTAATAGATTTCCCATACAAAATAATTTCGTTAAAATCTAATTAAAATCCAGTAGAACTTAGTGAGGTGTGAATTGGCTACACTGCAGTTGTTTGGTTGCAGTTTTTGGAAAATTTGCAGTTAATTGGTTTTGTTTTGAATAAAAAATCTTGATTTTCTGCAGGTGTAAATGCCCTTTTTCGAATTTTAAAATAAAACTATTTCGATCATTGCAATTATTTCTTAAATTAAACTAAATAAGGGAGTTTAAATATATTGAATTTTCTTAATAATACTTCGCTATTAATATTTGGCAATTTTGTTATTGCAAGACGTATTGCCAGATTAACAAAGAAAACGAGGACGAAGGCCAAGAGGAGTATAACCCAAATTTTAGGAAACCTTCATCATCTGCTTAGGTTATAACTCTGCTTTGTATTGCATACTTTACTTTCTTTGTCATTTTCTTTATGTCGTACGTAATATTTGAAAGGTTAAATTTTAAAACAAATTCGGCACATGTCAACTTACATACGAGGCCGCAATCTATCTTTTGAGATTTTGTTTTAGTCTAAAAAGTAAATGGAAAAAAACAAAACAAACAAACTGCAAATCTGCCAAACAGAATAATATAAAAATACACGTTTGCAAAAAGTATTTGGGCCTCCCACCAATGTGTGCTTTTTTAAATAAATAAAAAAATGTCAATTTTTTTGCATTTTTTTTAAATATGCCCTGCGATAATGTTCGGGTTTGTGTGTGTGTTTTAAGTATAATCTTAAAAACATTAAACAGGCAGTCTAACTGACCCCAAACGAGAAAAGTTTTTAATATATTTCTTTCTTATGTTTTTTTTTATGCTAACACAAAGAAAAATTTGCCAACAAATGTTGTTGCTATTACAAAAAAATTTTACATGTACGAGGCCAATCCTAGAATTTATTTTGAAGGTTTAGGAAAAGGAAATAATGGTACACGAAAATAATTATTACTTTTAATATTGTTAAAAGTCTGAGCAAATTTAATTCAATTTGATATTTCAATTATTGCAACTGTTTTCTTCTAGTAGAAAATTAATTTAAATATTTCTTTAATAAATCTATAAGGAAGAGATATATTTTTAAAAGACTTTTCAGCTTTAGCATTTCAACAACAAACTTTTACATACATATTTCCTTGTATGTCAAAGTTACAAAGTAGTGGAAAAAAGCAACATTAGAGACTTTTGTTACAATTTTAGCCCAAAAATGCAAAAAAAAAATTTATTTTAAGTTTTGTAAACAAAGTTTTTTTCCAATAATCGTTTTGTTATTTTCCAACATACACACACATACACACTTGAATATGTACCCATAGCAAAAATCCTCATTTGGTAACATCTTTTTACATGTCTTAAGGTTTATGTAAAATAAAAAGGGAATTTTTCTTTAAAAGGAATTTTACACCACCACCATGGCTACTAAATATGTAACACGTGTCTACACGCACACACACACACACATGTACATGCACACGTATATTTACATGCTTATCTCTAAACATATGCGACTTAGTGTTGTCTTCTTTTTTCGTAGTATACTTTTAGGTGATGTATGAACTTTTGAGTATGTTAAAAGTACAAAAAGAAAATAATAAAAAAAGCCTTTTTGGCTTAAGACCATTAGGCAATTTTCAGTTTGTTTAGTTTTTGTTGTTAAGGTAGGCGTCGTTTATTCTTAGACTTAAAACTTTGACGCCAGTTTATGCAACGCATTTGCCGGAAAGAAAAACTGAAAATCTGTGCAGCAGCAAAAACAAAAAAAAAAAAAGAAAATACTCTAATGTGATGAAAGGACATGTGCATGAATTATGTGATTTCTTTTGCGGGAGGTTAAAGTGCAGTCTTCATATATATTTTGTACAGAACGACAAAAATCTTTTTGATTACAAAAAGCTCATTGGTATTATGACTTTTGCTATTGCTGCGCTTAGTTTTTTGGCTGGCTGTATGACAATTGTTTGTCTAAACTTGTTATTAGATAATATTTTGTGGTAAATTGGAAAAGTTGTAATACTTAAGATGTCATTGTTGTTGTTAAATAATTTGAAAGATATTAAAACTTTTTCTCGATAGAGATAATAAAGTGGCATTTTAGTTTAGCGTAAAAAAAAATTATAATAAAAGAAATAACCTAACAGACAAAATATACACGTAATGGCAGATCAGATTTGAAAAACTAATTAGCTATTGAACAATATTAAGCCAAAATATATCACACTCTAAAAATTATTGTTTAAAACTAATTTTACAAAAATAAATCTGAGCTGAAGCTGCGTTTAACGTTTGATTTCGTTATTAAAATTTACATGTAAAGCACTAATTTTTTTAGTGATTTGCAAATTTTCTACAAGTGTTGTTACAGAAAACATTCATATCACAATCCATTGTCGTTTACTTAATGTAAACCTTTAAACAGCTTAGCTTCGATATGCTTATTAATAAAATGTATTTTGATCGAGTCTGAACATTCGTTTGGGTGTCAGGAAATAATTTTTTTATTTCCATGGGTGCTCAACCATAATTTTAAAGCTTATAGGGTCAATTATTTTAGAGATAAAAGGTTTCAAGGTCGCTCAAGTCGAATTTTTGGCAAACAATATGTGATATAAAATCTATCTACAGTTCGACGGATGGCGTGCTCATAAGAACGATGCATGTGGGCCATAAAAATCACGAAGTCGTCTATAAGTTGCGCCAATGGATGACTGATTTTTAAAGTAAATATGAGTATTGTGAGCGCAATATGACAGTTCGTTTGACAGTAGAGGAAAAGGTCCTTGTTTTGCTAATATCAAATTTTTGGGAAATTTATTAGTTTTTAAAAATTTCAATCCAAATATTATAAAAAAATTAAAAACCAATTTGTCAAAAATAAACTAGAAACAGCAGCTTTTGTTCTATGCCTCCTTAGTTTCTTTTTTTTTTTAAAGAGTAGTAACACTCATTACTAGGTGTTACCTTCTATAGGAAAGGGATAGTGATAGAGAAGACAGGTGGTAAAGAAAGCGATAGAGGAAAGCTTCATTATTTTACAACTCTGCTTTTTGCACTTTTTTTTAATAATGCAGTGTTGCAGTGCCTCTGGTGTTGAATGAGGCGTATTAAATTTTTGAAGCTGTGATTAGTGGCCATTTTATTGGTTATTTTACTTTGCCGATGATTCTGCTACACAACGAAGGAGGGCGCTCTGATGTTACATTAGGGTTAGTATCTGCTGAATTTGGAATGGTAGTTAACCCATTCGTAGGTTTTATCACATTAATTTTTAATATGAACCCTATAAGAATTCTGTACACAATTACACAGTGAATGCAAGCAGTACATGGCAACGAATGTGTTTGTTAGTTGGATATATAAAACATAGTCGGCCAAAGTGGCACCAGAGTGGCGAATATCAATCGGTTGCTCATACAAATGAATACAAATATACGAATACGTTTCTCTCGGTGCTTAGCAGTGATTTAAAAACTGATAGATATTATCGGGTATGTTCTGTATTCCACGTGAAATTAAAACATGCGGCATTGCCATAGAATTGCTATTGGAAATGGGAATTTATAACAACAATGCTATGACAATTCCGAACGATTTAGGTTCACGTGGAATACAGAACATGCCCGTACATTTAAAAAAATGATTACTTTAGTACTTTGGAAAATTGCTTTTCTAAGAAATGATTTTCTTTTAGTTTTGCGAAGTATTTTTGAATAAAGCATGTTATAAAAAAATAACTACATTTTCCTTAAATAAAGTATTTAAAAATCTACAAACTATCAATGTCCAATGCGTAGAACCTTATTTAATCAAAATAAATTGTTTTTCTTTCTGCGTTCTTATTAAAACGTTGTCTAATGTGAATTATCTTTCTATGCCTCCCAGTCATCATTTCTTTAGATTAGAAAACAAAACGAAAACATTTTGCATTTGAGTTAATTTAACTAATTCAGTGATAATAAATATTAATAAATATTTTATGGCCATTTTGTTTTTAAGGCTTGACCAAAAGTTTTATATAGTTGTAAGCAATTGCCGAAATCTATTAAGTGGCAACGAAACCCCTTTCAAATGCTTTAAAACCACGTAATGCAACCAACACTTTCTAAAAGAAAGAGGTCACTGAAAATGAATAACTTTTAATTCCCCACCTAGTTTTATTTTTTATTATTTTTATTAACTTCTACTTTTGAAGGTGTTGATAACACCTTTTCAATTATGTATCACGACGACAAAAGAGAAATAAACATAAAGCATAAATATTAAAAAAAAAAGAAAATGATATAAGACAGCTTGAGAATTATTTAACAGAGATTTCATTAAGGAGGCGTAAAAATTGAAAATAAAAAAAGATGATTCATATTTATGGCAACTTTTGTTTTTCGTCAAGGATTGCATGTTATAAAACTGTTAACTGTTTTGTGTTTTTTGTGCCCATACTCCTAGGCCTTTAAGGGGTGTCTTCGAGGAGATAATAATAAATATAGCCGCGAATCAAACTTTTTTTTAACGTGTTTTGCTATTATTAGCATATCAAATGCTTTTGATAATAATAATCCCAAGAATATTATTACACAAAATAGTAATTATAGTTACATTTTTTTATGTAGATTTTCTTACTTGAATAACTCCCTCATTTATCTATAAGAAATTTTGCCAACTGACCCTTAAATGGTTGCTAGGACTACGTGTTTGAGAATACTTAGATTTTGCTTTCAAAGGGGTGAGTTTATTGCTCTTAAAATATTTGTATTACAATACGATACATTTGTATGTATTTAGTTTCATTTAACAAGTGTGTATTTTTAATGTTTAAAGAATTTTAGTTGGAAACGAAATATTAAAATTTTAATCAGATCTAAGGAGTGTTTGTGATCAATAGCAAAAAGAAGTAATAATAATAATAAACTAAGGAAGAAAAATAGAGTTATAAAGACTATAAAAATTCCTTAATTTCAAGAAAGTATACACTTGTGGTCTAAAATGCAATAGAAGAAACTGCTGACCTGATTTTAGCAAATAAATAAGTTTTTAGTTTCTGTTCTTTGGTTCGAAAAGAAAATTGTAAATTTGTGTATTTTATGAGTATAAAATCGTTGAAAGAAACAAATCCAGCTTTAATAATATTAATTATTTGCATAAGATCCATAAATCACTTTAAGACCTTGTTTGAGAAAAATATATATGTATTTGTTGACTTGCACATACGCGTACACGACACAAACTCTGTTTTGTCCAGCATGGATTCCGTTTTTATTTTTTTATGATTTTTTAACTAATTTTTTACATTTTCGAAAACAATAGCGAAAAAAATTAAGCACTACAAAACATTTTTAGGTTTACGTACACCAAAGGTGAAGAGAAGGAACCCTATTGTATTCATTACGATGTCAATGTGTCCGTCACAGGCTTTTTTCTCGAGAACCTTGAGAGCTACGAATCTGAACATGTATAACTTTAAACGCTACAACAACAAGTATATGATAGTTTAACTTTAAATTGTGTTCTAAAGCGAGCAACGAAAAATTTTTATATACTGATGTAGTTTTAGTATTTATCATTTTTGTCAAATTCTTGAGCTTTAGCAAACCTTCGGTTAACGAAATATACATCAAATAAATAAAAATATAAACAGACCTAAAGCAAAAAAACAAAAAATAGTTTAATTGAATTTATTGTTGTTAAACTTGCGTATCCCGAAATGAAACCATGTGAAATATGTCGCCCATGCAAACAATTCATATCTTGTATACTTATAGCCAAACGATTTCTAGGAAAGTTTTTATACATTTTGAATACATGCTGTGATATAATTTCACGTTGCCAGATATTTTCCACAAAGTTCAACACATTCACTGATGAAAATCACTTCTGGCCCCGAATAATTTTCGGTTGATATTTAGAATTTTTAAGACTTGACAATAAATAACACATTCAAAAGAAATCCTAATGAACGTTGAAAAATATCATCGTTTATGAATACTGTCATTTAACCATGCACGTAACGTTTGTGTAATTTTTTATTTTCATATTGTTATTGATTTTATTTATTTTTGTTTGAAACCAAATAACAAAATAAATACCCTCTACTTGCTTAGCAGTTTTTAAACATCATAAGAGAATAAAGTATACTGGGAGACCAACAGCAATTTGTTTAAAAGCTCATAAAATCTTTGGATTTTGCCACAGTTACAATTAACTTTTATGATTCATATTTTATTAAACAATTTCTTTAAACACTTTTTTTATAGCACTTTAGTACTTTTCTTAATATTTTTATTTTGCAGTTTTTACTTTATTTCCTCTAACGCCCTAAAAACTTACTTACTTACAGTTTCTGATTTCCTTAAAAGTCTATAAAAATATTTGCAGTAAATAATAAAAATGTTACATGAAATCATTAATAGTATGTTTGTATGATAGTTTGATTTTTATATTGCAGCATATTTTAAGTTGTTTCTTGAAAGTGTTTGCCCAAATTACACATTCATTTTATAGTTTCTTTCCCTCTCTCTCGCGCTCTCTCTCTCTCTTTTTTATACAAGCTCTTTTCTTTGTTGTTAAAAGAGGACCATAAAAATTAGTTATTACTTTTCATATATTTGTTTTATAAAGTGTTTTTATTAATTTTTATTGTCAAGTATGTACGAACAATAAATACACTTTTGTGAAATAAAATATTAAGTCATAAAAAATATGTCATACAATATAATTTTGTGAGGAAATCAAAGTGGCGTGTAAAATTAATCAAACAATGTTGATAATTGCAAATGCTGGTATGTAGTAAAAGGAAGATAAAAGTTTAAGAATTTTTTGGGTTACTAAAGGGATAAAATTACATCAGGAAAACTAAAAAAGAAACAATAATATATATGTATATCCCACTCATTCCTTTAAAGAGTGTCAACAACCAGCGTTACCATTTGTTAAGTTTTTTTTTGAAAATATACAGTTTTGTTAAGTTTTTTTTTATAAATGCATAATTTAACTTTTGCAGTATATTGGATGAAAATATTAAGTGAAGTTTGTATGAATTTTATTTTATTTTTTTTTTTATTATATATGTGACCTGCTCCACGAAAGGGGACCTCTGCGCCGAAAAGAAGTTATTGAGAAAAACGCGTTTAAAAAAGCGCTTCGTTTTTCCGTGTTTTGCACATGGTTATGCAACTCTTCCTTCAACCTAATCATCTGGCGATGTATTTCGACTCTCTGCTACTTTGTACGATGTTCACTATGCAGTATTGCCTCTATGAAAATTATTTCTAACAGTTAAAAATCTGTTTTTGCTAATTTTGTTTTCAAAATTACTAGAGCTGTTTTATTCTATTATTTATTATTATTTAATTTATCTATTATTTAATTAATTTCAGGTTAAAATTTGTAAAAAAAACTAAAAGACATAGAAACTTGCGGTTTGCGGCATTTGAAAGAACGTTTTTTTCCCTATAAGAATCACTCAAAAAGTAAAAAAAAAAATTTCGGCGCAGAGGTCCCTTTTCATGGAGCAGGTCACATATTATGTTTTTGATTTTAATCGTTTTTATATTTTTAAATAAAGTGAATTGCAAATACATTTTTACGTTTTCTTTCAAAATTTGGGTACTTTTGTAGAAAAAAAATTTTTTTTTTTTGGAAAAAAAAGTTCTTTTTAGATATGAGAAGTTTTTTAAAAAATGTATGTGGTAACAAAAATTTGGGTACTTTTGTAGAAAAAAATTTTTTTTTTGGAAAAAAAGTTTTTTTTAGATATGAGAAGTTTTTTAAAAAATATATGTGGTAACGCTGGTGTCAACTCAAAATTTACCAATTTGCAGGAGAAGCCTGTGTAGTTTTGAATTTTTCTGTTGGCAACACTGTACACAATTGAGAGTTAGTCAGAGAGTGCGAGTTGTTTTTGGAGATTCCTGGCTTAGAGCGGAATTAAAAATCTATAATTTTTAATTTTTTTTTTAATTTTTTTTTAAATTACACATTTTTGTGTAATATCGCATCCTAAAATTGAGCAAATAAACGACAGCTTTTCTTGGTACTTTTTCTTTACCCTTTTGAATCCCATTAATCATCCCCTGATTTAATATTATCTGCCTGCCATTTGCTATTTGCTTTAATTTCATTTTATGATCGATTTTATCTGTCCAAATCAGGGTCAATTTATTATGTTTGTGCTACTTTTGTCAAATGACAATTTCAGTTTGTTGTTTCTGTTTTTGTTTTTGCATTAATCTTTTAGTTTATCCAAATGTATTTTTATTATCAAAGTCCACTATTTTAAGTCATAAAAATCTTAATGAATTAATTTTATTTTTTTTTTGCATTTTATTTCTAAACTTAACAACACAAAAAAAAATCCAATTAAAAACGCATAAATTTTATTGCACAAAATGGTCAAGTTAAGCAGTTTTTTTTAAGAGAAAATAACATTAAAAGTTAAAAGAGCTTTTCAGCAAAAGATTTAGTGAATGCAAAATAGTAAAAATAATTTCAATCAAAGAATTTATCATGAACTCAAACAAAAAAATAAATAAAGTCATAAAATTAAGAAAATCAAAACAAATACAAAGTAATAAATTAGAAATAGAGATATTTAATAACTTGTTATTTAGTAGGCGTCGCTAAAAGGGGTGGCAGCTGCTATTGTTTTATATGTATATATGTGTAGAATTTAAAAAGTAAATTTCAATGAAAAAGTGTAGAACCAAAACTTCACTAAAATAATAAATGATACATATTAAAAGGTGTATCATCTTTAAATAATAAATTTAGTATAAATTAAGTATTTGATATTTTAAAAAAATATATTTCTTCACTGAAAACTTTAAATTTATTTTTTTGGCAAAACTTTTCGCAAAAAAATACTCAACTATTTTTTTTTTTTCCAAAAAACCTATTAGTAAAAATTTGTAATCGAATGTGACCCATTGGCTAGATTACTGCAAATAAAATAAAAAATAATAAAGGCCTTATTCATAAAAAATAAATAATTTTGATTTATAAGAGATTTATAAGACAATTCACAAGTTCAGTTATGTGGTTTATGGTTAAAACCAAAAACTATATTTATTTATGCACTTGTGATCAAAAAATTTAGCTGTTATATCCAGTATTTTAAAAAACTGTAGAGATTTTCATTTCATTTGATTTTGCTTCTACTTTCGCTTTTGAAAAATACAACAGTTTCAGTCCAAACAAAATCAGAAAACGATTTATGACGAATTGCGCAGTACTTTCTGCAGTCGATGATTTGAAAAATTTGAATTTGATTTGCTTTTGTTTTTGTTTAGTATCGCAAGTAAAAGCGGAAGCAGTCTTAAGGCTCAGTTAGCCGAATGTAATGTAACTGCAACGGTAGGAAACAGCTGATCGATTTTGTTATGTGAAAAATAATGAAAATGGTTATAGAGATGTAATGTAACGTAACCTACTTTTAATATAAAAATATCGATCAGCTGTTTCCTACATTACAGTTGCATTGCGTTACAGTCGGCTAACTGAGCCTTTAATGCTTTTGGAAGTCGCAAACAGTCACAGTCGAAGCAGCATAAGCTCTTGCTTTTAAAAGTTTTAAGCAATCGCAGTAACGTGGTTTTTGTTTTTGCCTCTTGTCTGATGTACACAAACAACAACAAAAACATGACAAACACCACAAAATAGTTGACCGAAGCTGCAGAAAGCTGCTAAAAGCAAGGGCTTTTACTTCTTCGACTGTGACTTTTTGCTACTTACAGAAGCATACAGACTGCTTATGCTTTTACTACCGAAACTAACCAAAAGCAACAGCAAATCAAATTCAAACTTTTGAAAGCGTCGACTATTTAAAGTACTGCGCAATTTTTCATAAATCTTTTGCTGCTTCTGCTTCGACTGCGACTTTTGTTGATTTTCACAAGCACAAGCAAAAGCATGGGTTGATTTTAAACAGTTGGAAAAAGCAAAAGCAGCGAAAAGGAAAAATTTTACGACTTTTGCTACTTCGACTTAAGTTTTTTAAACAATGGTTATATCGTTATTTAACTTTATTTTTAAGTGACTTCAATTGAAAACATGAAAATTAGCAGGGTATGGGAACTATAATTTAATGCGAAATTGTTAGAAGTTTTTTGCTATTTCGCAATTGTGATTAAAATAGCTTGAAAATTTAATTTAAATGAATTAAATATATATTTATCGTTAAGATGAATTTGTTTTCAAGTGCTAATTATCACATAAATAGTTAAAGGATTTTTACAAATTTATCTAATGTATAGAACATTCCCAGACCTGGCCTCAATACAACTAAAAGGTGATTTTTTAAGAGCTTTCGAATTTGATTTAAAAAAAAACACATACAATTTAGAGAAATATATTGAGTTTTTATTTGAGTCGGCAGAACGATGCATATAATTCAATGCAAGTAAATGTTGACCGCGCATACGTCTGAAATGGTTCATACGCTGGGTCCAATTTTGGCATACTCAACCCAACAAACATATCGCCCGGTATCCCACGAATAAATTCCTCAATCTTGTCTACCTGTGCGTAGACAAGATTGCCTGCCTCTTCATTGGGCCATTGTTGGCATGGTCTTGCTGAAACCACATGTCAGCCCATTCCAGCTCTTTCGCTTTGGGTGAAAAAAAAAACACAAAAGTAACAGAGCCCCAATTGCTGCGAATGGCGCCGAATCGATAATTCACGGTCATCAATAACACTGTCGTTTACAGCTGCAATGTTTTCCTCTGTCCGCACTCTACGTATGTATATGCCTCTTGGTGGTTTAATATTCAATAATGTAATTTTGGTGCGAAACTTAGTCACAAGATTCCAAATAGCCGCCTCAGAGTCACCCAAAATGGCCATAAAATGAAAGAAGTGCACGATGCACTTTCTTACCCGAGCATAAATTTTGATAATAAATTTTAATAATATGCAAGAGTCGATTCATGGTTCAATTATAGACCAAACTGAACATATTCAAAAGTAACATGATACGCGAAAACAGCTGAGTTGCCAAAAAAAGAATTGTTAAAAAATCACCCTTAACATATTTAAAAAAAAAATATAAAATTCAATCGTATATTTAGAACACACTTTTGCGTGAAAATTATTAACAACAAGAGGACAGTATGTATTGCATAATTAGACAATTAGACAACGCATACGACGTTAATGCGAGCTTTTGAATTGAAAAAATTTTGCATGCAAAATTTGCTGCATAAAACAGACTTATTTTTATGAGAACAGGGGCTAAATTACGGCATTCGATACGATTCGAAATTTAAAAATATTTCCATATAAACTATTGAAATATTTGAAATATTTCGTAACGTCGTTCGATATCGAGGGCCGTAATTTGCCCCCAGGACAGTAAATAATTTTTCCGCAAGTATCTTTTTTATTCCAATAATATAAAAATTTTATGAAATTTGAAGATTTGGCTTGTTTTTATGGTTAAGCAATTGTCTATATGCATTTCGTTCCTGCTTTTGGAACTCGTCAGTAGACTTCAACCCAAAAAATTTTTGAATTTAGTTAACAAACTTCGTATGTTTATAGTAAGACTCTTAATACTATATTGAGAATCACAGTATACAGTATTAAGTATTAAGAGCCTTACTATAGACATACGAAGTTTGTTAACTAAATTCAAAAATTTTTTGGGTTGAAGTCTACTGACGAGTTCCAAAGGCAGGAACGAAATGCATATAGACAATTGCTTAACCATAAAAACAAGCCAAATCTTCAAATTAAATAAATAAAGACTTTATGTCAAATAAATATACTTCGGTATTTCAAATTTTATGAAATATCAGATCTATTTGATAATGACTCTCTAAACTGCTTTAAAATTTAATTTTTCCCCCTTTAAAACTTTTGTTAAATGATTTAGAATAATAGAAATTTAAAATACTTTAAAAAAAGACGTAAAGGTTTTTTTATAGCTGCTAAATCCTTTGTGTTTCGTTTTTTTTAACATATTTTTATTTTTATTTTTTTGCCACTCATTTGCTAATTCATATGAACACTTTATTCATTCATTATGATTATACATATAGTATAAATTTATATGGACATAAAGAAAATTGTGCATATATGCGTAATTATTGGTTTTCTAATAACGTTTTTGCTTGCTTGTGCAAATACATGATCTCTATACATATAAGTGTGAACAAATGTTGCTATATTATATGTATGTATGTATGTAAACTGCATCATTTTCAATTGGTTCCTTTGTTCAAAAAATATAAGAAAACAAAGAGGAAAAATATTTATCACAAGCTTTTGAATAACAAAACATCTTCCAAATGATTTGTTTTGGTAACCAGGATTATTGCTAAACAGAAACTAAATCTAACACGAACAATATCCTATAGCAGAACATACATATACATTCATATTAGACAGCGATAATGATAGACAGAGAAAGATAAAAAGCTATCAAAATCAAAAGAATTGGCAGGGGAAGGGGGTGTGAGTAGAAGTATGCGTATTACATATTAAAAGATTTTGTGCAAATATGCAGAAAATATAAAAAAGTTTGAGTTTGAGTTCGAGTTAAAGAAAGAAATTAGATAAAACTATAAAAGTGTAAATGTGCATAATTAATTAAATATAAAATCTAGCAATACCCATTCTTCAGACTCAATAAGCACTCATGCCCATGCACACATACACATACACACATACATATTTAAAAACATCGAGTCATGCACATACATAAATACATGCTCCATTCACACATACACACATACTTACATATATGTATGTATGTATGTCTGTATCTAAGCCTGAATATATGCTGAGGAATAAATCTTAATATTTAAATTTTGCTATACTCGTATTTGCTTTTTTCTCTCTTTTATTATATGATAAAATCAAAGGCAAAAAAGAAAAAAAATAACAGTATTTGAAATGAATCAAACCATAACATGACAGGTATCTTTTTGATATAGAAAAAGTTTAATTTTTCTGCAAGTATTTAAATACATAAGCACAAAAAACTTCTTTCAGAATTTATATATATAAAAGTATGTTTGAATGTGTGACTTTATCTTGTGGCCATAAACATCTAACCAACTACATATGTACATATATACTACTTACGAGTTTAGTCTGAGAAGTACACAAAATGTTTTGTAGCTACTGGAAAATTTACTCTCAAGGATTGAACACAAGATATTCTTTTAAATGTAATTTTAAAATTTTACTCCCTGTTTACAAAAGCCAGGAAAACTTTTATAAAAACCAATTAAAAGAGTTAGTACTTTTCATAAAAAAATCGCAAAAATTTTAAATGACGACAAAAAAGTGCCAAAGCTAAGAAAAATAGTCAAAAAATAACTTAAACTAAACTAAATCGTCTACAACCGGAAAAAAATCACCAAAAACGAAAAAATGCCTGAACCAAAAAAGGCAAAAATCTAAAAAAAATCCCAAAAACGAAAAAAATCGTCAAAACTCGAAAAAAAAGTTTTTTTTAAATACCTACATCAGGTTATTTATTCGATTACAGTGCAGATTCGGTTAACGCAACCAATATAAATTTTTGGCATGTTGCGAAAACCGGGTAAAAAAGCTCTATGCCTGTTTTCCACAAAAAATTTTATTTTAAATCAAATTTACAAGGTTATTAAAGAGTCAAAGGTTAACTTCTAAAATAAATAGATTTGTCACGAACGTCTTTAGTGGTTGCTCATTTTATTTTATTTTTTTTTTAAATCTACATACTGTTGATTTATGAGTTTTGTATTCATTGCAAATCGTTTTCACACGTATGCTACTTTCAAGTTTCTTCAGAATTTCGCTCTTTTGCTTTATTGTTAGTTTAACAAATTTTGTTGCTACAGGCATTTTATTTATCTTACTAGAACAACCACGCACAATCAAAGAATTCTTTTAAACTGCGTTGGTTGCAAAAATAAAAGCACCACACAAAAATTCTTTGTCATTCCTAAACTAGCGGTATATCAAAATGATTTTTGTACGTTAGCATAAGATTCCATGCACAAATGTTTATAGTTTGAATTTATTTATAAAAAAAGAAAGTAAAAAACAAAACGAAAGAGAGAATCTTAAATTTTTTTTGCAAAGTTGCATTAATTGAGGTTTTGTTTTTTGAAAAGTTGTGTTAACAGAGTCACCAATGTTAAGAATTTGGGTGTTGCGAGTATCGAGGTGTTGCGCCTACCGAAGGTTGCGTTAACCGAATCTGCACTGTATATGTGCTAAAGTTCGTCTAGTATTACATAAGTAGTGTCAGTGCGGAAACCTTCGTGTGCGAGTCAAGGGAGCACTTTACTGAATTAATGTACTTTCTATTATATCAAGGTGTTACATATAATGTTAAATCTTATGATGTTTTGCATACATATTGAACTCATTTTATGATGTAGTACTGCATTTAGAAAAGTCAACAGTGCTCTAAGCCCAGGGTTGGAAGATCAAGCAGTGCCTCAATCTTCTTATTCTTCCTCTTAGTATTTTATAAAATAAAATTTCGTATTTTGTTGTTAGAATAAGCATTCGTACTCTAGCTAGATTCTCTCGATTTTCATCAATAGCAATCTGGTCTGCTTTTCGCGTACTGCTGCAACAGCCTTCGTTTGAGAGTGTGTATGTGTGTGTGTGTGCACATGCCTAAGTATATACTGAAGTACTCGTATGTGCGTTTGTTTGAGCATGTATGGAAAAAAGCTGATAAAATATTTATCAAATGCATTTTATGCGTCTATCAATCAAAAGAAAGGACATCCTTGCATTGTTTATGCGTATGTATGCACATGTAATCACATACACAACTACGGACATGTGTTTATATGCATGTACATTTTGTATGTATGTAGATACATATGGGTGTATATACATATGTATGTATGAATATTATAGTAGGAGTTGTTTTTTAATTTAAAATTCATTTTATTTATTATAATATATTGGGAAAACAAAAAACTATGTTAATTGAAGTGTAAAAATTAAATTAGTTTTTGCACACACACAGACACACACATGCATACAAAAACTTCAGAATAATAAAAAAAACAATTTATGTTTAGAAAAAAGAAGACATGTACATGATTTAAAATTCTAAACTTAATATTTTTTAAGCTTGCCAAAAACCGAATAATATTTGGTACAGTTGCTAAGGGTTTTTATAGTTTAATATATACTAAATATATGTATGTACGTTTGATAGTGTATAACTAACAACAGAGAATATTTATTTGATTAGAAAATGTTTTAAAACTGTATAACAAATTTAATTTGCTTAGAAAAAAATGTAACTTAAGAAACGATTGTAGTGAAAAGTAGTATCATGAAGACAAACAAAATGAAACATTATACTCATTTTACTTCGTAGGAAGTTGTGTAAAAAAACTCCTTCAAACTTAAAGAAGAAGTATGCAACGCATGTAATGTATGCAGTAACAAACAATAGACCTCTCGATTTATATTAATTAAAATCAAAATATAATTATTTACAGTTTTCTAAGGTTACCTGGAGACGATCAGATAAACCCATCAAGCAACTACAATTCGAGCTGAAAAAAAAATTACTCAGTGTAGCAATGGTAAAGTAAGAAAATAAAAAACATATTCATTATTATGTTCTTGTTTCATCTATGATATAAACTGAACTTCTGATTTGTTTAAGTGAAAGATTGATGTAATATCTCCAGTTGTTCTAAGAAATTTTTGCGTAAAGGTTCCCTGATTATCTGCATTAGCAACAGTTAAATGCGCATAGGATCAATAATTAATTTTAATATATTTTTAATAATAAAAATTTTTACTGAATAAGTAAAATAAAAATTTGTTAAAATCAATTAATGGTTGTGTGGGTGCAGTCGTCTGTTTTCGGCTACTCATATGCGCTATCGGCAATGCTTTATGAAAATAAAAAAAATTTAATTTTTTATTATTTGATGGCTGATTATTTGATCCTTTTGAACTCTGATTGACAAATCAGTGATTCTTGTTAGTGATGCAGCAGTGCGCTGACGAACAAAAGTTTATATATATTACGTTTTTTGAACATTGTCAAAATGCAAATGCTAAGTAACGTGTTTATTTGAACTTCTCTTTTTAAGCGACAAGCATTCGACACCCACACATATGCAGTGATTTCCGGGTTTATTTGATCGTCTCTAGGACACTTAAAAGCCCACAGTGGGACATTTTGGCAAAAAAATAAAATTAAAATAATATTGTTGTTTCTAAACGGGCAGTCCGATTGCTATAAAATTGCATACAGCATTTAAGGAGATATTACAAAATATATATTTTGAAAGGGGATTAATGATAAATTCAAAAACATGCCAAGCAAAAAAGATTTTTTGCAAGTATATTTTTCTATCCAAGAGCTAAAAAAAAGGTTGCTACTTTTATGCATTTTCGCTTCTTCTCGTGAAACTCTAATTGGTGCTATTTTGTTCTTCTAGGCAAAAAGGGATAAAAAATTCCCTTAAACGGGGAACAATTTGAATGGGAATGTTTGACTCATCTGTTACAATTAATCCTTAAAAGCTTGCTATCTCTTTCTCCACTACACAGTATGTATAGGATCTGCCAGATAACTTTTTTTTTTGAAAACAGGACGCAAAACATCGAGTGTAGCTTCGGCTGTGTGGCACGTGGCGCCGTCCTGTTGAAACCAAATGTTGCCAATATCCTCCTCTTCAATTTTTGTGAACAAAAATTCGTTCAACATGGCCCGATAACGATCGCCATTGACTGTAACGGCCACTCCTTGCTCATTGGCCCAATTATGCCTCTGGACGAAATTCCGCACCAAACAGTGACTCGTTTTGGGTGCTTCGGCTTTTCAATGTATGCGTGCGAGTTTTCTGTGCCCCAAATGCGACAATTTTGCTTGTATACATACCCGCCAAGATCAAAATGAGCTTCATCTGAAAAGATGATTTTTTTTGGCAAAATCGGCATCTTCTGTAAGTCGATCGCAGGCCCACTTAGCGAAGCGTTGTTCAACCGTATACACAACCATATTCGTTCAGCGGAAAGATAAAACTAATTATCTGTCAAATCAGACATGAGCTAAATGTTACCATTCACGAAATAAGCACTAGTTGAAAAAAAACGTTAGATTGCGGACCCTATATTATAGAGGTCTCTACTTTCCTAATTTTCATTTTAAATATAAGAAATATTAGATACGTGTGCCTGCCAGGGAAAACACATCTGACAGGTATTAAAACAGCAGAAAATTTCGTACACACCTCGTTTTATATTTACAGGCGCTTGTTGTTGTTTTAACAGATGTGCCAATTGCAGGTTGTCAGTCTTGCTGTCTAACCATCTATAGATTATGAAAATGAAGTTATATGTATATCAGCTAGCAATTTTGTTCTTAACTTCATAAAATTGTTATTTATATTTGAAAGGATAATTTAAATTCATATGCTTTTTACGTATACTTTTACATTTTTGTTCTTTTTTTCTATTTTTCTTTTTGTAAGGTTGCGTTTAGTTTTCGATAACCATAATAATAAAAATATTTTTTATTATTTCAATCGAATATAAAATAGTTTAATGCATTTAATGCACGCGATATTGGTAAGTGCAGCTTGCTGAATTCATTTCTTAAAACAGCAAATAATTTACACATAATTTTTTTTTTTTTTTTGTTTTTGTTTGTAATAAATATATCCATACTTGTTATGGATAAATGATTATTATAACTACGTTATTAGCTGGGAGTTGTGTATAATATCTATAAAACAAAAATATTGATACTATATATTTTCTTGTTTTGTTTTTAATATTACGCCCAGTTTTGAAAAACAAACTAATAGAATTTGGAGTCAAGAGAGTTAACAAAAACATATATCACACACCTTAACTTTATTTAACAGAAAAATAGTTTTTTTTTCATAAAAAGTCTCTCTGAATCTCTACAATACAGAACAAATCTAACCAATAATAAGATAGATGTACATATGTGTATAACAATTTCCATGTTTTTTTTTATTTTCCAAAATTTGTTTATTAAATTTTTAAGGTAAATTTTACAAAAAATTCCTAGCAGGGAGAAAAACCGTTTAATGGGAGACTTAACTGTATTTCAAATGCTTTTAGTCAGACGATTCTTACGAAATTTGGCACATACATATTTTTAGCGCTTGTAATGACACAATCTCGTATTTCAGAAAATTAAATTCAATATTATTTTTCACGCGTTTCTGTTCAACTCTTAATTGCGAAACCTTGCTTACGTCTAGTTTTCCTAAAATGAAAAACTTTCTAGTTTAAAAATATGGCGCTTTTGAGTTCTTATGATGATATTTTCTTGGATTTATAAAAGTGGGCGGAACCATGCCCATTAAATATTAGTATAATATTTAAGGTAATCCTATCCAACCGATTATTAGGAAACCTGCTATACACTTTGATCTTTCTTTTAATGAGCCTAAAAGTATGCAACATTAAAGTTATAATACATTTAAAACTTCCCGTATAAGATTTTCAGGAGTTCCTTGTAGTGAAAATATATTTTAGTTTCCATAAAAAAATAATAAAATCTCGAATTTCTGCAGCATTCTTTTATTTCAATGGTTTTAGGGCTGGAAAAATTTTATTTTCTTAGTCACCCTGAAAATTAGAATTTTTGAAGATTTCTAGAGGTATACGGTTCCTAGATATCAGAGGTTGTTGCTTATAAGCAGTTTTGACCGCTTATGCAATTTTATTTTTAAGTATTTTCAAATATTTGATGTACTGCCTCTGAGTATAAAAAATTAACTGCTTTATTTGTAAAAAAAAATATTACGGCTTTATAAAGGCTTAATAAGCAAAATTTTGTATCAAAATCGGTCTTATAAACCCTATATATAAGCTTTAATAATTTTTATAAATACGCCTGTAAAATTTTAACTCTGGCACAAATTTTTAAAATCTTTAAAAAAAAGCAGATTCCTTTAACGAGAGTCCTTGCTCACACAAACAATAAAAAAGTAACCCTTAAACTAGACTACACATGCATTATATAAAAATCAAATACATATTTTAAAGCAAGATATTCCATCTCTTTAGTTTAATTCATTATTAATTATATGTATTTTCTTAAAAAGATTTTTAGTTCAGCTTCAAGAAATTTATGATTTTACAAGAAGTATAACATACTTTCAGGCGCTTACGGCTGCATACTGCAAAACACGAATATTTCTGCAAATATTTCAATAAAAATATTTACGACATCTCCACATACATATTTGCATTAATCTTGAAAACTGAAAATCTTTTTAAAATTTATAAAATACATAAACCAATTTAATTTTTTTTATTTGTATGCATTTTTGATGTAATGATTTTATTATTTTTTTTTATAAATATTTACTTTTAATTGTATATAATATGAGTGAATGTTTTTAATTTATAACCTTAAATCAGCACTTTTACTATATATATTTAAAAGGCCATGATCTTTAATTTATAATTTAATATTAAAAATTGGTAATTTTTAACAAAATTAATTTTAAGTTGCAAAAAAAAATTGGCTAAATCACCAGCAATTAAAAACCTTAGAACTGAATGTTTTTTTAGTCCTTTAAAACCCGTCCCCCATATCCAAAAAAAATCCTCTAAACAATTGGCGAATTTATTTTTAAAAAAAGTAAAAAAATTTAAACTAAAAGTTTATGTACCAAAAAAAACCCAATCCAAATTATAATTGGCTTCTAAAAATCAAAAAAAAAAAAAAAGTACGAGTATTCAGTTCTGCTGTTGCTGCTGTTGCTGTTAAATGAAAATGAAGAAAATTTCTAAATTTCACTACAAAACACTTCTGTTTAAGTTACAAAGATCAAGGTTTAAAATCCAATAGCTCGTCTTAGTTACAGTAATTAAAACAAACAAAAAAGCATTTTGCATATCCCACAAATGCATTTACACAAATCAAAAAAAAAAAAAACAAACAAACACCCCACCAAAATAATTTTTTACTATTTTTCCTCTAAAACTTTACACCATATTTACCTTGATCACTTACGCCACCTTTCAACCGGTAGCGGCAGACGTACAGCAAAATCTGGGCAAATTTTTAAATACCACACAAATTAAAGAGGAAATCAAAGAAGATGAGGACATCAAAGTGCTAAACTCAGCAAAGAAAGACTCCTCAAATGACCAATCCGCTTTGGCTGACAAAGGAGATGTGAGAGCGAATAACTCACCACATGGGCCTACCGCAGACCATTTAAGCCCTGAACAAAATCATTTATTGGTTTCACATTTAAACAATAACATAGTAAAGTATCGTTCAGCGAATTCATCACCTGCCCGTTCTATACGTTCATGGCATGATAGTGACGATGAAAATTTTATAGATGACGATGGGGCCTCGTCAATATCATCGGCCATATCGTTGACCATGAAAACCTCAAGGCATAATAGTGAGTCGGCTTTGTATCAGGCTTTATTGAAAAAACAACAACAGCAGCAGCAGCAACAACAGCACCAGCATATGATCACAGATTCTAAACAACAATTGCCTCCACACCAAAGACATTTAGCTGATCACAGCCAGCAGCATCAGCATCCACAACAGCAACAGGAGCACCAACCACACAAGCATCAACAACACCAGCAGCAGCAACAACAACATCAGCAACAACAACAACAACAACAGCAGCAGCAATATTTAGATGAATACCAGCAAACGGCAGTTACGCATCAACAACAACTAACGGCCAATCTTTTGATGGCTCGTACAATAGCCTTCAGTCGCTCTCGAGATTTTCCCGAACTATTTCAAAATCCTGCAGCTGTAGCGGCGGCCGCTGCAGCAGCTGCTACCGCTTCAGCAGCCTCAGCCAATGCAGCTGCCGCCGCCGCATCTAGCAGCAACTACATGTTACCTTGTCCCCTGTGCGAGACTCCGCTCGAGCAGAGAGTGTTTCGCCAACATCTCGATAGACATTATCCGCGCGACAGCCCCGTCTGTCCCGTCATCGAATGTGGCCGCCGCTTTGCTCATCCCAATTCAGTGCGAAACCACATGCGCATTAAGCACACACTTCAATGGGCCAAAATGAAAGCAATGCGCTCATCGGGTGGACCATTCGCGGGTGGTCCGGATTTCAAATGAAACTGTGAGGGTGATTAGTTCGAATGAAACGTTGAACAAAACATTCCAAAAGAAAACGCGAACCAAAGAAAGTAGTAGACGTTGAACGTTTAGATTTATGTAGATGAAAACAAAGGCTTGATTACTGAGAATTCCGTTAAACACAAACAAATAATCAAAATGCTTCCTAAAAGTAAAATTAAATTAAACTGAAGACAAATAGGATTATGTCACTAATAAATAGTTAGATTCAAATACGTAAGTACAGCCGAATGTGAAAAATGTAGGAGGAGGATTTCAAATAAATTTAAAGACACGAAAACTAAAATTCAATTTATATATCGGTTGGTTTTCTAAAAGACACCAGGTTTAAATTAATTCTTAGCAGGGTTACTCACAGGGCTATTGCGGATATTGTATCCGTGTTATGTGCTAAAATACAATATTAGAAGATCAAGCGCTACCCAAAGAACTTATCTAAGCCAATCACTAGTAGTGAAATTGGAAGATATGACTGCGCCAAGTCTTCTAGAAAGATTTTCTTTATAAAACATTTAACATTTTATTGATTTGCATTGAAGAAACTACCAAGCTTCGTGTGCTTTAATTGATCTTTACACGTATTCCTTAATATATCCGATTTAAATTTTAGGATATGTAGTAAATATTTTTCATACTGATAACAAAAATAATAATATGTACATATATACACAAATACTGAAGTAAATTTATTTGACATTAAGTATGTAATATGTGTATTAAGATGAAGAATTTTTGTTTGTGGTTGATTAAGCAACGTCTTAGTATGTGCATTTCGTTCCTGCTTAGGAAACTCATCGTTAGACTTCAACTAAAAAAATACTTAAGAAAAGCTAAAAACACTTCGTGTATTTATAGAAAAACTCTCAAAGTGTTATTGAGAATTATGTACACACAACCAAAACCTTTTTACAATTAGTTGCCACACTGGGCAATTTTGTGAAATTTTTGTTTAAAACTTTTTAACTTATTATTTTTGTGTACGTAATTCTCAATAACATTGTGCGAGTTTTTCTAAAAATGTCAGAAGATTTTTAGCTTTTATCAAGCGGTTTTTGATTGAAGTCTACTGATGAGCTTCTTAAATAGAAACAAAATACATATAAACGCTGTTTGGTGGTAGTTTACATGGGTGTGATCATTGGTTTGTGTCAAAAACGAGCCACTGAATTAGGCTTGTATCGAACTCTTTCAGTAGCTCATTTTTGACACAAACGAATGATCAAACCCAAGTAATTTAAATGGGTTTGATCATACGTTTGTGTCAAAAACGAGCTACTGAAAGAATTCGATACAAGTCCAGTGCGTATACTAACGCTTCAAAGTTGCCAGATTATGAATTTTTCTATCAAATTTGTAGGAAACATAAACTGAAAATATTTTGAATTTTTTCGTGTCTTTTTTTGCATTCATTATTTTAAAGGCTTACCCAAAAACATATATGAATACATAGTATGTTTATTTACCCCTTTAACAAAAACCAAACAACTGATTAACTTACTGTCTATCAAATAGACAAAATCTTTTGAAAATTATACATAACTAATATTTATACATGAAAAACTAAATATACATATACACAAAATTATACGTTCCTATACAATAATGTATTATGCAAATAGTATATAAATATATGACAAAAAATAATTATAAAGAAATGTAATTTAGTAAAGATAATTATTACAAAAAAAAAAACTATTACAAAAATCCTATAGTTAGTAAGTTAAAAAAATAATTTAAAGTAATCGCATATAAATAGTAAATTAAAAAAAAGCAAAACAGTATTAAAATACGAGTAAAAAGATTCTGTAGATAAACATTATTATCTTAAAAAGAAGTTTAACAAAAATTTATTACAAAAATATGTACATATGTATGTCTCACACTTGATGTAGGATTTCAAAACTTTCGAATACAAAATTTTAGGTATATACGCGTATGTATGAAAATGCAAAGCTTCCAAGACATCAAAAAATTTGTATGAAAAGAAATCAGTACATGTATAACATATCGAGCATAACTGCCGTAAAAGCTTAACCGAGTGATCGATTTTGGTCCAAAACTTAAGTTCGAAAATTGTGTCGCTCAAGCATTTTTTTGTTTGGCGGCTATGGCACGATATGTGTTTCATCGTTTTAACTATTTATATTCTCTTATTCTAAAGGCCCAGTTAGGCGAAGGTAATGTAATGTAACTTTAATGTAGGAAACAGCTGATCGATATTTTTATATAAAAAGTAGGTTACATTATTACATTAACCATTTCCATTACTTTTCACATAACAATATCGATCAGCTGTTTTCTACTGTTACAGTTACATTACATTACAGTCGGCTAACTGAGCCTTAAGATTTGTACAGTTTTACGCAACCGTGCGCAAGCCCAAAATTCCATATATGTAGATACCAGCAAATAATTGACCTTATTACAATTATATATCAAGTGCAAACAGTTTCGAAAATTTTCCAAATTTCCAAAACATATTTTTGTAATTAATTTTTGTTTAAAACAAAAACTTTTATATACTATAATTTAAAGAAAAGTATTATAATTATACTGAAACAAAATAGAATGTGCCTGCGTAAATATATTTTTAGCCAAAACAAAAGAAAAACCAAAAAAAAAAAGAAAACTAAAAGATAAACACAAAGATATATAATCTGTAAAATAAAAATTAATACTAATAAAATAAATAACACTAAATATAACTAAAACAAATGTATAGTTTAGAAAATAAAAAAATATAAATAACTTAGTAAATAATTAAAAGAAAAGTATATACATACATATATATAAAAAAAAAACTTCGCTAATACTCATATAAAAACTATAAACAGAGCTCAAATTTCCATAAATTAATTATTCAAATAAAACTAATTCCTAAATTCAATTTATTATCAATATATTTTAAGTTGTATTACACTGAAATTGAAATATAATTTGGGTTATGTCCCCCAATTTTAAAATTTGTTTTTATTTTGAATGTAAGTGTGCGACAATTCGAAAGTGGTCGACATCGTGGGCCAGGCTCTAAAGTTTTTTTTTCGCACTAGATGTGATAATTTCAGTCAAATTGGAACTTTTTTCCGTTTGAAGCCTATTTTACTTTTAGGATAAGATAAGACCAATTGTATGATGAAAACTTTTTATATGTTTTAGTTTTTCAAACCCAAAAAAACTTTAGCATGGAGAAAATGTTTGCAAAATTCAATAATTCGAAAGACGAACAATAACTACTCAATTTTATGTATATCAAACAAAAAACAAAAATTTTGTGAAAATGAGTGAACTCACTGAATTGTGAATAAATTCGAAAAGACTCAATCGATTTTTATGATCGATATCTCATTTTATTTTTATTACATGTGGCTTTGCGATAAATTAACAAATCTGAACAAATTTTACCGTTTTCGATTTTTCACGATTTTTTTAAAACAAAAAAAAACGTAAAAAATATATTTTAGGCTACAATTTTTTATTATAACTCCGAAACTACTGAGCCATTGATATAAATTTAAATTTTTCTAAGTTTATTTTTATAATCTCGGACTAACACTTTATGAGTTATCATTACTTAAGTGTAGAAACGTCAAAAAAAAATTTATAATTTTACTTAAAAATTTAAAAAAACCTCTTCATACAATTTAAAATGTGGACCACTTTTGTACTAATGGAACCACAATACATCAAAATTGTATAGTGGTTCTACAAGCCTTTAAAATTTTTTAAATTTTTTTGCGCTGTATTATTAATTTGGCAATTAATCAATGCAGAGCAAACAAGAAGTAAGACTATCGTGAACTTTAGTATCGCAATTACAATACAATCAAGCGACTTGTCTAGGAAATTTGTAGCAGAATCACTTGAAAATTTTAGTGTCTTACATATATTTTTTCTATACTAGTCGCTTGTATGCATTTTAAAAACTACACATAAATTTCAAAGTCGAACCAACTTATTTCATTTCAGTGTAAATGTTTTTTTTTTTAATAATTACCTTACAAACTTATAATTTTTAGATATAATTTTGCAGCTTAAAAAAGAAAGAAAAAATATATATATATTCAGAAATTGAAACCAAAAAAAAACAATGTTTAATACGTAAAAACAGGTTCCTATTAAATTAATCAAAAAAAGATTTATGACAAAAATAAAAAATACAAAAAGAATTTTTGAAAGAATTTTTTTTTCACAAAATAATATTTTATAATTTCAAATAAATTACAAAAAAGTCCTTAAAATCGTTTTAACATTTTGGGAAGTACCTACAAATTAAAAAAAATAATCTTTTAAAATTAAACAAAAATTCCTATTTAGTTAAAAATTATATAATTTAGTTTATTAGTTTGTTGAAAAGCCCCAAGAACCCTTAAGTATTACTAAACAAAGATAAACTAGAGTAAAGAACAACCAAGACAAAAAAGGCAAATATATACATACAATATATTTTCAAATAAAAGTTAAAAAAGGAAATAAAGAAAAGAAAGAAAAGTAATAAAAAAAAAACTTAAAAGAAAATAAACAAAAACGATTTTTTATTTAAGCAGAGTTGTATATAAATAATATTCAATATTATTAATGAAAACCCGAATTTTTCTATTTCTTTTAACAGTTACCCGCCGCTCTTTAGAAATGCGTGTACGTGCTACTGATCCTCGACCTTGCCCCAAGTGTGGTAAAATCTATCGTTCGGCCCATACTTTGCGTACTCATCTAGAAGATAAGCACACTGTATGTCCGGGCTATCGCTGTGTTTTGTGTGGTACTGTAGCGAAATCTCGCAACTCCTTACACTCTCATATGTCACGTCAACATCGTGGTATTTCAACTAAAGACTTACCCGTCTTACCGATGCCAAGTGCATTTGATCCTGACTTGGCTTCTCGTCTTTTGGCCAAGGCCGGCGTAAAGATTTCGCCCGCAGAATTAAGAGCTCGTGCTTCGCCAACTAATACTAGTGGTAGTGGACAAAAAATTGATATAAATTTATCAGGTGGCATGAAAGATGAAGGAGAAGACTCCGATGATGATCCAGAGGATCTGACTACCAGCACTGGCTTTGGCAGTAGTGCGGGCAATAACGATTTAAGTCGCTATCACGAAAGTTTATTGAGTAATTTTGGACATGCAAATACTACGATATCTCGTATACGCAATGAGGCGGCTGCTGTGGCCGCTGCAGCTGCATTGGGTCAGCAAAAGGATTTGGCCAGTAGCCAAATGTCGAACAGTACAACAGCTGGCCAGTCATTATTGGATACGTATTTGCAATTTATAACCGAGAATACGTTTGGTAAGTGCCAAATTTATGATAATCAATAAAAAAATTTAACTTTTGTACTATTCGCTCGATATTATTAAATCGTGTGTTTTTAGTTTAGTCCTTAAAAGTTTTTTACTTTAATTTTTTAACCTAAAATAACTACTCTTTATGTATTTCGGTCCGCTGATTACGAAAGTAGCTTTATTATTTTTCTATTCTGTCTAGTTTCAAAGTTTTCACCGTTTTTGTTTGGTTTTTGTTTTGAATCATTGAAAACAACAAAATAAACCTAAAGCAAACGTTTCCTACTCTTTATTTTCGTACTTTGTAATTCGAAAGTAACTTCTTGAAATAAATATGTTTCCATAAAAAGTACCTTTTTGAAAAGGTGCCTTATTAAAATGTATTTTTGCAAGCAAAGAAACTTCTTAGAAAAAAGTATATTTTTTTTTTCTTTTACCAAACATACCTTTTTAGAAAAGTACCAATTCGAAAAAATAAAAATTATGTTCTTAGAAAAAGCGAAAGTGCCAAGCAGCGTAGAAAGTAGCGTTTTAAATAAGTATCTTTTTTGAAAAAGTATCTTTTAAGAAAAAACTTCTTTTTGGAACAAGCACCTTTTTATAAAAAGTACCCTTTTGAAATAAGTACCTCTTTGAAAACACTTTAGTGAAAAAGTAATTTTTTTGGAAAAAGTGCTTTTATCAAATAAATACCTTTTTTAAAGTAACTTTTTAGAAAAAGTACGTTTTTAGATAAAGTGACGTTTACAAAACGTACTTTTTTATAAAGACAAACTTTTTTAAAGAAGTATTTTGATAGAAAAAGTAACTTTTTCGAAAAAGTACCATTTTAGAAAAAGTACCTTTTTAGGAAAAGTACCTTTTTAGAAAAAATAACTTTTTAGGAAAAGTACCTGTTTAGAAAAGGTACCTTTTTAGAAAAGGTACCTTTTTAAAAAAAATCCCATTTTAAAAAAAGTACCTTTTTAGAAAAAGTGCCCTTTTAGAAAAAGAACTTTTTGAGAAGAATTACTTTTTTAGAAAAAGTACATTTTTAGAAAAAGTACCTTTTTAGGAAAAGTACCTGTTTACAAAATGTACCTTTTTAGAAAAAGTACCATTTTAGAAAAAGTACCTTTTTAAAAAAAGTAACTTTTTAGAAAAAGTGCCCTTTTAAAAAAATACCTTTTGAGAAAAATTCCCTTTTTAGAAAAAGTACATTTTTAGAAAAAGCACCTGTCTAGGAAAAGTACCTTTTTACAAAAAGTGCCTTCTTAGAAAAATGGCTCTTTAAAACAATTATCTTCAAAAAAAAAGATATTTTATAGAAGATGTACCTTTTAACAACAAATACTTTTTTAGAATAAGAGTACCTCTTGGAAAAAGTAATTTTATGAAAAAGTACATTTTTGTGAAACGTCAGAAGAAGTGACTTTTATAAGTATGTTGTACTACCTTTTTTAGAAAAGTATTGATTATTTATTAATTTATTTATTAAAACATATTGTTATTATAGTTAAATATAATAAAAATAAATGAGGGATAATACCTTTTTACAAAAAGTACTTTTTTAGAAATGGCAGATTTTTAGAAAAATTACCTTTGGAAAAAGCCTGCTGAAGTAAAATTTTAAATTCAAGGATATAAAAATAAATACATGTAAGCAATAAGTTAGAGTAAAGCCGAAAATTTAACATATTGTTCACGAAAAAAATTCATCACACTATTGTACTCGTAGCATTATATTTTAATTTTTTCTCTTAATTCTCTTTTAGGCATGGGCATGTCGCAAGAACATGCTGCTGCTGCCGCTTTGCACGCCGCCAAAATGGCCCAACTGAACGCTATGGGCCATGGTTTGGAAAAAATTCCCCCAGGTCTTTTACCACCACAATTTGATTTGAGTAAATTAGCAGGCACAGCCGGTTCAGCATTTACAACAGCGTCAGGTAATAATTCAGGCCTAACAATTGAACCCATAATGAGACGTGATCAATCGAGTACACCCAGCAATGAGAATAATACAACTTCCAGCAATAATACACCTGCCACGCACAATAGCGAACTTAGAAGAGATCCTTCCGAACCCATGGATTTGGGATTGGATGGCAACAATCAGTCTGGTAGTCATCATGACAACCAAGGCTCCGATAATGAGGACAACTATTCAGAAGATGAGGGGGTTCATAATACATAAACTAGAGATTTAAGCGAACATTTTCAAAAATGAAAAATAAAAATAGAGAGAGATCAAATTTTAGAAAAATACTTGAAGAAAAATTTTTTTAAAAAGAAACTATTTGATTAAAAAATTATTTTACAATTGCAAAAACCTAAAAGCAGATATGGGTATTGAAATAAAGTAAATATAAATATATATATTAAGAAATGCTGTCAGAAAATTCGCATGAAACTAAAGAAGCCTTAAAATGTATACCAGTTTATAAAAATTAAACTTTTGTTTGTTTAGAAATCGCTTGTATACGATTTACCTTAAAGAAAATTTAAACCTAAATAACAATTTTTGAAAGAGTTATTTTAAATAAACATTATATTAATTACTGTATATATACATATATATTGAAAAAAAAACAAACAAAAATACATAAAGGAAATGCAATATTATTAAAGAAAAAAAATGGCAAAAATATAACTCTATTCTTCACCTCTAAATCCAATTCAAAGCAATTTTAGATTAATGTATTTAAAATTAGAGCTTAACGCCACTACTTTTTTTTATTAATTAATAAAAAGATAACATGTAAATATTTATATTAAATGTTTAAAACTAAAAAAGTAGTAGAAAAAAAATTTACAGAAAACAGCAGAGCATATTGTAAATTTAATGTCTCGAAATCGTTTTTGAAAACTTGCAAGCGAACAATTAATTCAAAATGTTAAAAAAAAAAGAAAAAAACTTTACAAAATCAGACCACAAGTTTTAGTTTACTTAAACAAATTTGTTGCTAACAATTAGTTAAATATTTTCTCTATATTTATGTTGTGTTAGTATAATTTTTACATAAAAAAGAAATTTATTTTTTCAAGTGCCTTTTTTTGGAAAATGCTTAAAAAGATTATTTTGTATTAGAAAAAAATTTATATTTAAATTTACAACTCTGCTGATATACATACATATAGTTTTTTTTTTTTTTTGTATTAATATTATATTAGTTTATAATGCCCAGAAACTTGAGAACTTTGTCTAACTAAAAGTAAATATAGTACAGAAGCTTTTCTTTAATAGCAATCATGGAACTTGCACTTCTAAATATTAAAAATTAATTAAAAATTTTACTTTAAACATATTATCAGCCACAAAACTATCTGCCAATTCCAGCGTTGCCAGAATTGATTATTTATAATACATATTTTTTATGATTTTTTTTAACCGAAATGTGATTTGGTTAGTTTGTATTTTTTATAATTACTTTTTGGCTTTCGCTTATTTACTAAAACAACGTCATAACCCAAAAAACCGGTTTGCTATCAATTTTCAATTTACACACAATTTAGTGGAAAAATAAGATTTTATTTTTCTCTCAAAAGTTGAGTAAAGAAGAGATTTGTATAAAATTGTTACATAACATATGAGGATTAATTCTGCATCATTAACTCAAAAATTCAATTTTTGAAGTCAATGAGCGATATGTATTCACTTTTAAATTTTTTTTATATGTTTTTGGCATCTTGAGCTAATGGATTTTTAATAACTAAAGTATTATTTTGGAACTATATAGTGCCATAATCGGAGAAAAAGCTTAAGCGACATAATTTTCGAACTTAATTTTTTTTTTTTACCAAAATCGATCATTTGTGATCGTATAATCGATTTTCGTCACAAAAAAAACGAAGTCCAAAAAATATGTCGGTTAAGCTTTTTTGGCGGTTATGGCTCGATATATAAACTACGCTTTTTTAACTTTCCCTACAAATAGTTTTTATTTTTGTAATAAACTTGCTATGATCGTGGCGTTTTATCTACATATGTTTTGAATTCCATAAAAATCTATTGGATTGTTTGGGAGAGGTCCTACTTTTCAGATAGATGACAAAACAAAATAAACAATCAAAAAACAATAAATAATTTTAGCTTTGCTTTAGGATTTACCCTACTGTTTTTCTCTTTAAATCATTAAAATGTATTAAAGCGAAAAAAAATAAGTATTCGAATCGGTCAAGCTGTTTTATGAGTCTTGAACCAGGGATCGCAAATAACGATATAATAGAGAAGTGCTACGTGCACAAGGAATATACCAAGATACTCCATGTTACATGGACTACCTATAGATGCAATGATTTTTATTTTTTTGATTTTTATTAAAAAACTTAACTTTACCAATTATTTTTTGATTTTTATTTATTCCGCTGAAAATAAGAGTTATTTCTTGATTTTTATTTTTTGCTCAATAAAGTTTTAATTTTTAAAATGAATAAACTATAAAAAAAGTAAATTTTATTTAACATATAAAGAGTTTTTTTTACAGACTCTTGCGATAAATTCAATTTTAAAGCGGATAATGTTAATTTTAACGCAAAAACAACGTTTCCTAAATTTTAAAAATTAAGCAAAAAAATAAAAATCAAAAGTCACAAAATAACTGTTAATTTCTGAAGAATAAATAAAACTCGCGAAATAACTGTTCAAATCAAGAAATAATGATCAATAAGTAATTTTTAAAATAAAAATTATAACCGTCACGATCCCTGTCTTGAACAAACTTTCCATTTTCAAACAAAAATTAAATGAAAGCTGAAGTCAAAATGGTCGCTCGCTATAAAAATTATTATCTTTGTGATAACAGAAGTTACATATGTAAGAACATGTATAACTGATAGTATAGAACTAAAGTTTTTGCAATAAAAAATTCAAAACTTTCGTAATTTTAACTTACAAAATATGATTATTTTGCGCCATACGATGATTTTATTAACAAACTTTCTGGCAACGCTGACCAATTCTGATCAACGTAAAAAATAAACCAACAACTTTAACACTAATTAAAGATTTTATTTTTAGCTGCTTTATGGAAATAATCAAGGCACATTTATTTCCAGGTAATATCAAGATTACAAAAAAACAACATGGCTTTTTAGATGATCCAAAATGTCAAAAATAAAATTTGTTTAAAAAAATAAAAATTATTCACAAAAAGTTGAAAAAATTTCTCCACCGCACTCTGCCACTAACAAAATTTGCAACATTTTGCACTTTTCACAATTTTTTAATTGTTTTTTCATATTCTTAAATTTGTTTACAAAGAATTTTTTTTATAAAAAATATATTTCATGATGAAGTTTTTTTTAACATATTTTTTTAATTTCTTTTTCGTAAACAATTTTTGAAGTTTCCGATGAACTTTAACTTGAAAAAAAGAAATAGCTCAGCTGTGTCTTTGCTACTACCTGGTGAATGTGCCCTGGAAATAAGCAAGAAATTTTCGATATGTTTGAAGTGATTGATCTCTATAAAATTTTGTTACATTTAGCTAAAAAAAATCCCCTAGAAATCCCATAGAAATTCACTTAATTTAAGTTTTTTTCATCTAAAGCTTCCTCTAAAGAATTTTCCATCGCCCGTCAAAATGTACCCCTAAAAAAATTTAATGTTTCATAACGCGCTCATGCACACACACGCATATGAGTTTCAAAGTTGATGCTCATTGTGAAAATGTTTCGCAGCTTTGCATCTGCAAACAATATACGAAATGTATACAAACTTTATATACTCGTAGATACATTTTGGAAATCAGCTTCTATTTTAATTAACTAGCTTTAAAAGTTAACTTGTGTCTACAAAAGTTTCAATATTATTATTAAATAATATTATCTATGCTACTATTAATTAGCTAAAAAGTTTCAAAAACTTTCTGGGTTTGCTTTAAAAATATTAAACACACTGGCTTTAAGTAACTACAACAACAACAAAAAAGAACATCACGCACATAGTCCAATCTTTTTATTTAAAACAATCTCAAGGAAATAAAAGAAATGTAATTCAAATGTGCCATTTAATAAAGAAAATAAAACAAACACGAACACGAACACCTCAATATTTAACAAAACAAAAAACTTTCCTAAAGCAACCTCAACAAGTCAACTGCATACATACATAAATAAATAATTTTTTAATAATTAAACTCAGGAAAATAAAATAAAACAAAACATAAAAGACATTCCTTTTTTTAAAAAGCAAACAAAAACCTCAAAACTACCTCAATTTTTTTTATAGTTTTGTTAAACAACAAGTCAGTGAATTAACTAATTTATTTACCTCAAATGTTAAAAAACAACATTAACATACATACATACATACATACAAAATAATTATAAACATACATATAAAGTATTTAGAAATTGTAAATATTTATAATAGTATTTTGTTAATTTTAAGACAGCTCTACTCTTAACAACCACAAATGCAATAATTTATTATAAAATTAACTATAATTATACAAAAGGAAATATTGTATTTTAAAATAAAATCTTGCCAATATATACATAGATACATATGTATATACATATTTAAATATAAAACCCCCAACTAACAACTAAGTATGTATTTTAAAAACAATTACGATGCACTTTAAAAAGAAACTTAAAATATTACACTTAACCCTAAAAATAAAACACCACCTATTACATAAAATTAAAAAGAAAAACACACACACCTATATCTGTAGTACTTACGTTGAAAAAATAACTTCTTAAATAAAATAAAGCGTTTAAACTACTCCATATGAAAATAATAAAAAAAAATCGTATATAAAAGTTAATTTAATTTCTTTTCAACTTGGAAACTATTACCTCAAATATACTCAGCATTTAATTTTAAACAAATATTTAATTATTTTTAACTTATTTAACACTTAAAAAAACTTAAAAATTAATAATGTTTTTTTATTTTTTTTTTTTTTTTGATATTTATTTAACGAAAATTTCTATTCTTAAGCTTTACTTATTAAATAAATAACTTTATGTTTGATTTTGTATTATTTTTCCTAAAGTCTCCTTTAAAAAAGTTAAAACTCTTTAAGAGCCTCAACATTGAAATAATTTTAACTCATCAACTATTTAATTTTTGTTTGTTTTTAAGTTCTACCTCAATTTTAATTATGCGATATTTCTTTGTAAGTCTCTTTTAGTTTTTTTTAAATAACCTAATGAATTTTCTACAAACATTTTAATTTTAAGTTTATTTCATAATTTTTGTATAAAAAAGAAGGAATATAAAAATCAACCACATGCATACATACTTAAAAGTAATTTAAATAATTTTTAATAAATTTTAGTTAAAATATTTCATTAAAAAAATATTAATTAATTATGTAGTATGGTTTTCAATGAATTTCTTTTCTGAGATTAAAAAAAATCGTAAGTATTCAACTTGTTGCGAGTTAAATAAATGCATACTAATCACCTAAAAGAAGGTTATTTTTCTTTGTTTCCTATTTTTAACACTTTTTAAAGTTAAAATATTGTGAAAGAAAAAATCCTCGCCATTTTAATGAAGAACTCTAAACTATCAAGCAGAATTAAGAACTTTGAACATTTCATTTAAATAAATATAATAAACGCCTCTATGTTTTTCTAATACATGACATTCCACAAACCTTTTCTATTTGTTACATACAACACTATCGAAAGCTAGAACTAATTTGAATTCAGCACAAAAAAAATATATTTGAGAAACGACTTTCAGTTTTTCTAATCCAAAAAATAGTATTATAATTGTTTTATTTGCCTCTCGAGTGTTTTAGCAGTAAGTTTTGATGTCGATTTTCGAGGCACAAGATTTTATTTAAAAGCTTTTCTAGAATTTTAATTTCAAACGCTATACGGAATGTGTTATTATTTTTTTCTGGGGATCGGGACACAACAAATCAATGAAGAAAGAAAAACCATTTCATCGATAACTTTCGGTTTTATACGTGTTATGGATCTCTACAAATGACACAAAACGTATGTAAATTTTTTTCTATTTTGTGACACAGTGTATTTCGTTGAAAATTGTAAAATAGTAAAATAAAAATCTAAATTTTCGATTAGCAACATTTCAACATCAGAGTCTGACAACACTGTTTGCTTACTAAAATGCACTTAGCTTTCGTTGCGCAGTTGCAACATTTTTCAAAGGGAGTACCATTTTTAGACTTCCGTCATAGGCGTAGAAAGGCCATTCTGGGGGCTGCATTGCCCCCAAAGAATTGCTGTTGCGAACTATTAAAAATTGCATGTAATTGTTTACTTTAATATTACTCATGAAAACCACCAGTCATAATGCCCCCTAGAAGAAATTTATAGCTACGCCAATGGGTTCCGTACACCAAAGGTGAAAATCAACCCTATTGTTTTCGCTACGCTGTCCGTCTGTCCATTTGTCCGTCACATGCTGTTTTCTCGAGAACCTTAAGAGCTACGGACCTGAAGTTTTGACAGAATATCTAGATTTTTGGCCGCTACAACAATAAATATATGACAGTTAAAAATTAAAGGGTGTTCCATAACGAGCAATGGGAAATCTTAAAGTTCCATGTAATATACTACATGCAATTATACATATACAGACACTTGAAATTTGCAAAACACTAAAATTAAAAAAAAATCCAAATTAAAGGGTATTCTATCATTTAAGGTAATTTTGACGTTTGTATCTTGGAAACCGCAGGAAATTGAAATTTTCCAAAACGCTAAAACTAAACAATCCAAAAATTAAAAAATCATCATAACGGAAGCGAAAAACATCGCCAAAACGAAAAAAGCGGCACACTAAACAAATATTAAAACTAAAATAAATCGCCAAAAACTAAAACAAAATCCCGAGACCAAAAAAATTACTCAAATGAAAAATGCGCAAAAAACCGGCAAAACTAAAAAAATTGCCAAAAAGCGGGTACTTGATTTTTTTTCTTAAATTTCTACATCAGGCAAGATATTCGATTATATAGGCTATAGTTCGTATAGTATTATATATGTAGTGTCCGTGCGGAACCCTTTGTCGCACTTTACTGAAGTTATTTATACAATTTACGATCCTTAAATTTATTTTCTTATTAATCACATTAATTAATAAAAATATTTCATACGATAAGAAATAAAAAATACTGATTCATAAATTATTCCTCATGAAAATCAATAACTGTTTAAATTCAATTATTTAATTAGTAATAAATTGTATATTATTTTTAATTCATTTTATGTAATTTGTAGTATAATGTAATTTTTAGAATCACCAACTTGTTATAAAAAAAAAACCATAATAAACATTGTGTTTTTCGAAAATAACTCACTAAATTTATTTAAATGACTCTCACCTCCATATTCATAAAAAATAAAATGAATTAGGAAAATTTTTTATGAAAAGTTTGAAATAAAATACATTTCAAATTTATGAATATGGGGGCCAGGTTTTATCATTACAAAAAAGAAACTTAAGATTTAATTTTTACCGACTGTCGTTAAATTTCCAGTCACTCTTGAACATTTTCTTATACAGAAACTTAACACATACATACATATATACATATTAATTTGTGCCGAAAGGCATAAAGAAGACGAGACTTGTTCTCTTGACTCTTGACCATTTTCGTGCGCATATTGATGGACAAGGTCTGCCACCTGATTTCCTTTGTTATCATTTGATAGTGATGCTTTCAACAGCTTTCGAGAAACTTACTTATTATCGGACACTTTTAAATCTGAATCTTCCGTAGTTTGATCCCTGCTCCAATTTTGATTGTCATTAAAATTGATGTCAAAGTTTTCACCCATGTTCCACATTAACTTCTCTACCAGTATCCTCGTAGGCAGTATGTATTTGATTTAATAAATTTTGATAACGGAATATCGTCTTCACTATCGTACTGATCACCATTCCACTATTTTATCTTATTTACAATTTTATAAGAATAGCTTGTGGCACTTGTGTACGTTCATAAAAGTTAACTTTTTAAATCTGCACGTGAGCGTTGAAATTCGGTTAACTTATCCGAGCGATTAACTTGTACGCGAGCTAAATTTTTCGAAATTCTACTGTGTTACAATTCTTTACAACTTTGACTGTCAACATTACACCACGACTTCTTAAGGCATGAACAGGGCTGTCAGGTAAAATTATCGAAAAATCGTCAAAATTCATTTCATACTCGAAAATTCGGACAAATCAAAATGTAATTTTTTTTATGTATGCATATGTTTTATTTCATAAATATATTTATTAGGAAACAAAAACATAACAATTCATGTTCATACATGAATATTTTCGCATTATTTTTACTCCCTCATAACTTTCTTTCCCTCAGTGGTAATATTACGAAAAATATTCCTAAGTTAGCAGGTCCAAGTTTTGGTCTCAGTGCTTTTCATGTCCAAAAATTTTGATGATATCAATTTACAAGAGATCAATATATCGTTGGTCTCAAGTAGAAAGGCCCAAACTCAAACAATTGTAACTCTACAGGGGAAGGTAAAACACAATAGCAAGTGTAATATTCAAAATTTAACTTTTTTTGTACAACTGCTTGTAAAAACGTTATTTTTGGCAATAAATTTTTGTAACGAGGTATATTTGTGTTATGTATTGGAATCACTGAAAAAGTCAATTTCGTAAAAAATATGAGTTAGGGCCATTCTACTTGAGACCATCGATATATAATATATATATGCATGTATATACATACATACATAAAATTTCTTTTAATTGAACCCATATACATGTGTACTTGCATACATAAAGAGTCTGAAATTTTTCACCAAAATCTTTTATTGGGTATGCATATATGAATTATAACAGTAGATTTTTCATAAAAAGCTGCTCTATTTGGACTATTGAAAAATAGTCAAATCATCATTTCGCTATTTTCGGCACCAAATATCGTCAAAATGACGATAAATTCTCACATCTGGCAGTTGTGGGCATGAATCTTATTTTTTTATTTAAGCTTACTTTAGTTTTGCATCATATTCTCTTACTTTCTAAGGTTTGAGCCTAAGGTTTATTAAAGCTGTTTACACCCACTCTTTTACACTATCTAAGACATGAACCTTATTTTTGGCCTTCTTTTATTTTCACTTAAGTCTTTGTCCACACTATTAGACATATGCTGAAAAGCTTTAGTTAGGAGTTTAATTATGAATGTGGAAAGGCGAACGGAAAAGGGTACTTTGTTTCATATACCTGCAGTTCTTTTTGAGTATGCCATTCTCATTTCATTCCGCTGTTAACCCGTATTTTCACGAAATTGAGTTTTTCAGCGATTCCAATACATTTCAGACAAATACACCTCGTCACAAAAAATTTATTGGAATAGTTTAAAAAAATAACGCTTTACAAGCGTTTTACAAAGAAGTTGTACAAGCACTTGTAATGTTAATTATTTTGTTTTTACCTTCTCCTTTAAAGTTACGGTTACTTGAGTTAGGGCATTTCTACTTGTTAACAGCGATACATATGCATATAAGGAAATATATTAGGATTCAAAGCAAAAACTTCGTGTTTCAAAAGAGAATTTAAAAATGATTCGCAGCAAATGTTTTGCTGTATGACCCTTTCTCTACACGCGAAGTTTACTTTGCAAAGTGTTATTTCATCTGTGTGAAATAGTACTTTCGCTTTTTGTCTTCCTCCAAGCTGAATTAATACTTTGCAAAGTAAACTTCATGTGGAAAGGGAGTGTATAGGAGCGGGACTAACTCTGCTTAAATTAATACACAAAAATATACAATTTGGAGCATTTATCGATATGTATGTATGCATACATCAATATGTACATACATTTTCAATATAAAATAATTTGGGCAAGAAAATAAATCACCATTGTGCTTTATCGGGGTTGTCGTATTTCGACCCCTACTGTGACACTTTTGTCTTGGATGAAAGCAAAATATTGCGGTAGATCGAGGATCAAATACGGCAATGGTGATTATTTCTTCCAATTATTTTTCTTCCAATCTTTTTCAGTAGCTTTGAATCATCTTTGTACTCCAGGAACAAGGTAAGGTTCTTTATAAAGTGGTTGGTATTTCTTAAACAGTGAATCTTTTATGTTTATATTTACTTACATATGTATGTATGTATGTATGTACATCATTACTTGTGCACCTCCGTTATGTTCGGCACAGATGACAATCAAAAATAGAGTATTCCTTATTATCCACTTTTCACTTACTTTAAGAGAAGCTAAAACACATTTTAGATTTCACACAAATTGTTTTATACACATATCGAATGATATTTTAAATAACTACTAAGTTTTCACTAATTTCAGCACTTTTTATTAGAATTATAACCAACTTAAGTACTAAGCTTCTTGCTAAAGAATGCAATGTTAAGTTGGCTGCAATTGATTTGTTTTGTTGTAAACAATTGTCATTAGTGTTGGGTAACGCATTAATTATTTATTACATAGGTACTCATATAGATAACAGTAACTTTTATATACATACATATTTGCATGTATTTCCAATGTTTGAACAATAAGAGGTGAATTTATAGTATATATAAAAAGATTTCGGAAATAACAAAATACCGAATGATATTTTAAATAACTACTAAGTTTTCACTAATCTCGACACTTTTTCTTACAATTATAACCAACTTAAGTACTGAACTTCTTGCTAAAGAATGCAATGTTTAGTTGACTGCGAATGATTTGTTTTGTTGTAGGCAAGTGTCATTAGTGTTGGGTAACGCATTAATTATTTATTACATAGGTACTCATATACATATGTATATAATAGTAACTTTAATATATTTGCATATATTCCCAATTTTTAAACAGAAGTTTCGAAAATAACACTACCTGCTTATTTGCACAGTGAAAAAAAACTTAGGCCGAGTTTACATCTGTGTGCCATGTGCCACACAAGCGTAAAAAAACGTAACCACTAATTACTAATGAAAAACTGTTTTATTCAGACACGTACATATTTATTAGTTAAAGTTTCCTACATAACCAATAGACAATTTTATAGAATCCAACATGATTGGAAACAGTTTAAATCAATAAATATATATCTGAATCAAACAGTTTTTAATTAGCAATTAGTGGTTACGCTTTTTTTGGCACATGGCACACAAGAAATGCCAGATGTAAACTCAGCCTTACTTGTGTAGGAGTGTTGTTTCTTCCGTGTGGTTTTGAAAAATATTTTGAAGTTGTAAAGAAATGGACAAGAATTAGACAAGAAGCACATGAAAAGAAGTCAATCAACTGAGCACTTTCATAGGCTGAGTTTACATCTGGCATTTCTTGTGTGCCATGTGCCCAAAAAAAACGTAACCACTAATTACTAATAAAAAACTGTTTGATTCAGACATGTATTTACGCTTTAAACTGTTTCCAATCACGTTGGATTCTATAAAATTGTGTTAGTTATGTATGAAAGTGTTTAACTTAATAAATACGTGACTGACTCAAACAGTTTTTCATTAGTAATTAGTGGTTACGCTTTTTTTACGCATGTGTGGCACATGGCACACAGATGTAAACCCGGCAATAGACCTTATTTATTTGGCAATATAGAATAATCGCTTAAGTCCACTTAAGCAGATTTAACGTCCCAGTTGTAAGTTGCATTTGCTACGATGCTATATAATCATTTATTTCGGTAAAAAGTTTTTTATATGTAGTTTCTGCCATTTTTTGCTTTTTCGCACTAACGCAGGTGTCGTCAAGCTACAAGTTAAAGATGGTCCGAAACAAATGGGTGAATCCACATGTAGTTTTGAACGTTTTTTTTTTACTAAAAAAAAAACGGGCGTTTAGACACTGCATTACTAACATCTCTGCAAAAGTACAACCAATTTTAAGTTGAAGTTCGTTTCCTGTATCAGATCAATGATTAGCTATAAACTGAAGCCTAACAGTCTGACCGCCGATGTCCAAATAAGACGTTGATTCCACAATTTTCATTGAAAGAAAAAACAAATTGTTTATTGTTATTTTATTTTACTGTTTTTATTTATTATAAAGATTATATTTTCTTTAAACAAATGTTACTCTAACAGCGTAAATTAAACTCACAAAAAATTGATTCATACGAATTCAATTCGATCGACATGAGATATGAATAATGTAGAACATTCTCATGCTAATGTAAACTAAACAAATTTATTAATGTATATACAGAAAATAAAGTAAAAACAAACATATTTTTCTGAAAAAAAATGCAACATAAATACATATATAATAGATTAGGATTAATGCGTAGCTAAAATAAATTAAAGGTTTCTAGAACTATTTTTTTTGTTCCTTTAGAAAGAGAACATGAACATAATTTTAAGTCAGAGTTTTTCGACAAGCATTTAAAGAGAATTTTTAAATTTTACATGTAAATTATACGTAAAATTGAGGACTATTTCTAAAACCAGTGAAATGGTTCAATGTGTATTAAAAATGTAAACTAAAACTATCACCATTGTATAATATAAAAAAAATACAGGAAAATGCCAACATTTCATAAAAGGAAATGTGAAGTTTTGTAACGTACGTTGTATATAAGAAAACTTTTAAGTACTAGGAAATGGCAAATAAGTAGTATTAGAGAGAAATTTGGCTTTTTATTGAGCCTGTTCCAATTGAGAACGCAACTTGATTATTTCTTCACGTCGAATTGATAACACCTTTTTAGCATTTTCATATTTTTCCTTTACGGTTTTTAGTTCATAATGCAATGACTCACATTCACTCTGTAAGTTTTAGGGTATTTAATTTAGATTTATATTTTGATTTTAATTTTCTTTAATGCACGAGTAGATATGTACTTACTTTTAACATTTTGATTTGAGTTGCTTCAACAACGGACAGGGAATTTCCATCAGAATTTTCTTTTTGTGCCATTTTTTCTTCCAGGTCTTTAATGACTTGGAAGCGATGACGACAAATATTTTTCAAATCATTATATTTGCCTTGTAATTTTTGTATACAAGTATTAAGATCATCAATTGTTTGCGTTTCAGCATCGGCCACAACTTTAGGTAAGACGGGGGTTGCTATTTGTTCGGCTGCCAATTCTGCATTAGCTTCAACATGTGCAGATTTGGCTGCGAAATGAGCAGCATCTGCCAAAGCCTTTTCAGTTTTAGCTGCCTGTTCGTGGAGTTTACTCTTGCAACGTTTTATTTCTGCACGATGTTTATCTTGTTCCTCTTGTAAACGTTTCTTTAATAACGCATTTTCTTCTTTCATTGGATGATATTTAAGTTGCATATTCAGGGTTGTAACTTGGCTGTTCTTAATGAAAAGATTACGTTCACATTCTTTAAGTTTAAGGTCTAGTTCCACGCAATTGCAATTGGTATCTGTTATCAAAAAGAAATACATCATAGTTAATAGCAAATTGAATTTTTTGCAATATGTACATATGTATGTACATTTCCACCTACCAATTGGATCTGTCATGGTGCCTTTGTCATGATCCGCACCCCAATAAGATTGTCTTCTTCTCTCATCGTGCGTGCTTAAACGGCGATTTTTCCTCTCTGTCGTTGCAGTATTTTTCTGCTGTATGGTACTTAACCTTTCCTCTAAACTTACATTGGATATTTTGTCAAGACTCAAACGTTCAAGACTTCGGCGGCCCCTGGACGAGTGTGAAGAGTTAGAGTCGGTGGATATATTTGCGGTGGCATCAATCGCTTGACGTTGCAAATCTTGTTCGAAATTTCTTACAGTTATCTCTCTTAGTTTCTGTTCCAATGAAACTTTTTCTTTATTCAGCTCTACTATGCCAGCGGAAAGCTTAAGATTTTCTTCGGTTAAAGAATGCAGTTTAGTTTCCTGCAAGATAAGTACAAAAGTTATTCGAATCATTAAATTCTATTTAAAATATCATTACCAATTTAAGCTTCGTTGAATTATGATCTGCTGATTGTTTTTTCATCATTTCCTCATGCAGAGCCTGACTAGAGCATCTGGCTTCTTCAATGCTTTTCTTCATGCTTTGTTGCAGTTCGCTGTGTTGAACTTTTAGTACTTTCAATTCTTCTTGTATATTATTGAAATCTTTCAACTTTTGCTTAACTGAACTAAGTTGTTGTTCCATTTGTTTATTTAGATTATCTAATTGGGTATTTGATAACTGTAAGGAATCACATTTCAACTTAAGTTCTTCCGTAGCACTCTTTAACTCGTTAGTTTCTTTCTGCGCAGAAGATTTCTCGGCTTGGAGAGTTTCTTTCAAATGCAATAATTTCGTTTGAAGCGTTTGTTTTTCTTCGGTCTGTTTTTCAAGTTGTTTATTGAGGTTTTCAATTTCTATCGATAAGTTTTCTATCTTGGAGGCATTGCTTTCTTGTTGGGAAGCAAGTTGTGAAATTTCTTCTTGCAGTTTTCGATTTGCGGTTGTCGTTGATGTGAGAACAGTTTCCACTTCCTCGTGTTCAAGTAAGATTTTTTCGTAAGATTTTGCTTTGCCGCGCATTTCATGCAATTCTTGGCTTAGAGTTTCAACTTTTTGTTGAAGAGTCCCTTCCTTTTCTTTGAATACTTTGTTTTCTTTCTCATATTGTTGGAGAGTTTTTCGGAGTTGCTCTGTTTCTTCTTGAAGGCTACTCAAAGCACCTTTTTGGGCTTTTTTTAACACATTGAGACTGGTTTCCAATTTATTTTTATCATCCTGAAGTTTTTGACAATGTAAAAGTTTTTCTTGTAAATTTTGTTGTTCTTCTTGTAGTTTCGTCAACGATGCTTTAGTTGCATGAAGTTCAGTCTGCAGCCGAGTATTTTCTTTTAATTCTTTCTGATGGTCTACTTTGAAATTTACCAGATCTGCATTTAAGTCGTTTACTTCCTTCTGCAATTGCTGGTTTTGTTGTTTGACTTTTTGGTAGGAATTCTCTAAATTGTTAAGCTCTTCTTGTTTGTTTTGTTCAACCTTGGAGAGAGATTCCTTTAACACTTTAACTTCTTGTTGCAGATTGCTACATGCTTGCTTCAGTGCATCCAAAGACAATTTTTGTTTTTGCTTTTCTTCCTCCAGTTTTGAGAGATCTTCTTTAAGCTGAAAAGTATCCTTTTGATAATTGTCCACACTCTGCTCTTGTTTTTTAAGTGTTTGTTGCAGATTGCTACATTCTTGCTTAACTGCATCCAAGGACAATTGCTGTTTTTGCTTTTCTTGCTCCAATTTCATGAGATCTTCATTAAGCTGCGAATTATCGTTTTGATATTTCTCCATTATCTCATCTTGTTTGTATTTTTCCTCCATGGCTTTGTTGAAACCTTCTCTAAGCGCTTGCAGATCTTCGAAAAGATTAGCATTTTCTTGTCTTGTCTTTTCTTTTTCTTTTTCTGTCTCTTCTAATTGCTTATGTTTTTCTTGAATAGTTTTGTTGAGAGACCTTTTAAGCGACTCGAGTTCCTGTTCAATTTGTACTTTTTCTTCGCTGTAAAGCGATGCGAGCTTTTCGCTTTCTTTCAGCTGATTTTGAGTAGTTTCAAATTGTTCTCTTACGCAACGTAGGTTGTGCGTTAGCTCGGCTTTCTCGTTAATTATTTCTTCTAACACTTTTTCGAGTTTTTCCTTCTCTTTGAGACATTTAAGCTGCTCTTCCAGAACTTGTTTCTCCTCTTGCAAAATATTACATTGTTCGTGCAGTGAATTTCTTTCTGCGGACAGATCATGGAGTTGAGTTTGTAACGAAACCTTCTCAGTTTGTAGTAAATCATATTCAGTTTTAACTTGCCTCAATTCGTCTTCTATATCACACTTTTCCAATGCAAATTCAGCTTGAGCACTTTGTAATTTCGACACATTTTCCAATAGTGTTTCCACTTGTTGTTTTAAATTCTCAATTTCTGCGTCTTCTGTTTGCAGACTATGAATTGCTTCTTTCAACTGCGCCATTTCAATCTCAAGTTCTGCCTTTTCATTCTCTATTGTTGACATGGCACAAAGCTTTTCTTGAAGTGTTTTTATTAGTTCTTCTCGACTTAAGTCCTCACTACACAATATCTGAATTTGTTGTTCAGCCTTTTGCAGTTTATCCTGCACTTGTTTATAATCTTCTTTTAGATTGTTAAAATCATTTTCCAATTTCTTTTTCTCTGCTGCTAATGATTTTAGATCAGTGAGCTTAGTTTCACTATTTTTATCTTCCGGAGGGAATTCTTGTATTTGTGATTCAGTGTTTTGAAGTTTTTCTTTTATTTCAGCGTATTCCTGATTCAGCTTTTCCATTTCATCGGACAATTGCTGGTTTTTATCATGCAAAAGCGGTATGCAATCGAGGTCCTCTCTAATGTCATCTATTTCAGTTTTCAAAGAGGCATTTTCTCTGCTGATGGATACATGCAAATGCTTGGCTTCAGCTAAAAGTTCTTCCAAATGCGCAAGTTTAGCATCTAAAAGTGTTAATTCTTCGAATTGGTTACGATTTTCTGCTTTCATGCCGTCCAATAGTTCCTCTGATGAAATCAGCTGTTCCTTTAGATTGATGTTTTCTAGTTCTAGTCTATATTTATCTTGTTTTATTGCTTCTACATCTTCTAAAACTAATTCCTGTTGCTCAGCACACGTTTCAGTTTCTGGAACTATGACCAAGTTTTCCAGTTCCACTCCACATTCTTCATTGCCGACAATGCTTTCCTTGTCTATTTCCATTTTTAACTCTCCTGTTGTATCTTTTTGTTTGATCACATCTATTTGATTCTGTAAATCTTGAATGGTTTGCTCATACTCGTCCCTTCTCTCTTCCCATTCTTTATTATATCTTTTCATATTGTCCCTATATTCGTTGGCACTCAGTTCTAGTTTTTGTAAATTATCTAATTGCAACTGATTGCATTTTTCTCTGAATTCATTTTCTTGACTTTTAAGTTCCTCTCGGAGAATCTCGAGATCTGCTTCCATATCAGTGCAACGTTGTGTCATTCTTTCTAAAGTTTTCGTCTGTGCATCGTAGGACTCTAATAATGATTGTTCCTTGAGTTTAAGTTGTTCCAGCTGCTTAAGTTTATTATCGCTAATTTGTGCTACGGAACTCACAACCAATTCACTACCATTCAAAGTATAGTTGAATTTTTCTTGCAGTTGTTCACAAATTATTGTGATATCAGTCTTTTCCTTCTCCAAGATTTCAATCTGTTGCTGATAACTTTTACAGGAACAATTCTCAACAAACATAGATTTTTCTAATAACTCGGACGATAGTTGTGTTATTTGCTCTCTCATTTCACTGAAAGCTCGTTCAGTACTTTCCAGTAATAACTTGCTGTTCAAGCGCTCCTGTTCGTTTATTGTTTTTAGATCTAATATTTCTTGTTTCAATTTTTCTATATATTCTGCCAAGTTTTCGCAACCATTGATATCAACACTATTACAACCCACTTCATAAAGTTTATTGTGTTCGCCACTCAATTCCACAATGTGGAAGGAATGATGTCGGAAAGAACCTTGCAAATGAATATTTTCGATTTTCATATCGAATACTTCTTGGGTTTTCTGTATATCTGAAATATTTTTCAAATACATCTTGTAACTTTTTGGAGTAGAGTTTTTCTTAGTGGCAGATTTAAATAATAATATGTTTCCCTTGGATGCTTCCAGTTCAATTTCAGTCAATGACTCAGAGAGCTCAAAGAATTTCCTCGACAATTCTTGGGATTCAAGAGAAGCAGTAACATATTCTTCTTCCTCTACACATACGCCCGAACTTCGCATTGATGAATGGCGACAGGAAGAGGGAGTCTTAAGATTTTGTCCCTCGCTTGATAATGCCTTTTCTAACAGCGATTTCAATTCATTTATTTCAGCTTCTGCTCGGGTTACTTCGTATTTCTTTTCTTCATAGTTTTTAAGACTTTCCTGCAATTTGCTATTTTCTACCTTAAGACATTCACTGTCTTGTAAATTATCCATTAGCTGATTGGATAAGTCTTCGTATTCCTTTTGTAATACATCGAAATCTGTTTGTTTTTGCAGTAGTTGTTTTTTAATTTGCTCATTTTCTTGTCGTATTTTTGAGCTTTCACACGTATGTTCTCCATTTGCATTCTTACTGTCATTTGCGACTTCTGCGTACTTTGTATTACTTTCCAACAAAGTCTGCTGAGCATCGTGTACTTTCTTTTTCAGATCTTCAATCTCGGTTTGTAAATCAAAGTTTTCCTTTTCCAAAAGCTGATACTCAGTTACAGATTGGCCTCTAGTCGCTTCTAGTTGTTCGTATTGACTTTGCAGCTGTTCATATTTCGTTTGTATAGTGAAATACTGCCTCTCGATATCCTTAATAGTTTGTTGTTGTTCTTGCCAAGATATTTCGAGTTTTGTAAATTTTTCTTCTAACAGCACCATTTCTTCTTTGGCCTGTTCAACCTGTCTATTCAGTGCTACACATTCCTCATGTTTTGAAGAATTCTCAATGCCCAACTGCTCATAGTCGCGTTGCACCTCTGCTAGTCTATTTCTCAATTGATCGACCTCCGACAATAATGTTTCACACTCAGCCTTTTCTTTTTCTAAAAGTACAATTTTTGATTTATGTGTAGCGTTTTCCTTTACAATTTCGTCGTAGTTTAGTTTCAGCTCTTCGTATTCCAAAGTTAATTTTTCAAATTCCAAAGTATTTTTTTTGTTTTCTTCCAACAAGGACTTCAGATCTTCACATTTTATACAAAATTTGCCATCATGATCACCTTTGTCACTCTCATTCAATGATCTATGCAACAGTTCATCCTTTGTGTTTTGTAAACGTTCGGCTTTGATGATGTTAAGGGATTTTTCTAATTTTGATATTTCTTTTTCTTTATGGTTGAGCAATTCCAATAATTCGTTTTCTCTTAGCTTTGATTTATTTTTATGACGTTTGTATTCAAATTCTAAATTGACTGCTTCACGATTTTCCATTTCCAACCTTTCGTTGGTTTTCTTTAGTTCGTCCAATTCCGCCTCATGTTTGGCGATAGTTTCGTTGGCAGTCGTATTTGAAGTTATAAGTTTGCTAAGTTGTACTTGAAGTTCATCGCATCTGCAATTGAAAATTGGAAAAGGTGAAATCTTACTTCACTCTAAGAAGAAATACATTTAAGCAGTTAAGTTAAGACATGCAGCAAAGTCTTGATGTATAGCAAGAAAGCATGCATTCATTCACTTACAGTATAAAATGTTTGCTATTGCTATTCAAATAATGGTATATGTAATTTGTTTTCGGTTAAATTTAAAAATTTAATTAGCAATGAAACGATTATGGAACAGAAAACAATAGCTGAAAATTATCATAGATATGGGAAGGAAAATATTTTGGGTTTATTTCATCATACACATTGTTAAGTTGTTTTGTAGATTTGAATCTTTTCAATTAAAATAAAAACTCACAAGTGTATGTATAATTTCTATTTAATCAGAACACTTTATTTACTCAACACACAATGTTACAATGTAACTAATTCCCTGCTAGAATACCACGATGTTAACTACGCTGTTCTTTACACAACACTCAACTCGACTGACTGCGCTGCTTAGCGGTTACATTGCACTTTCTGCACTCAGCATAAAGCTTCCAGAATGTTACCAGCATCCAGAAAGTCACAGCCATTCAACAGCTTTTCGAATACATAATACGGCCTTATGCATAATCAAAAATTATTTTAAATGTAAAATTTTAAGGCAAAACTCGGTCTTTTGCCAATTACGATAACTGGCTGGAAATTTTACTTTATGCTTAGGGCTGTTTGTATTTGAAGTAAAGCGAATTAATTAAGAGATGAAAATTATACTTATACATTTGTATTTATATATTTATTAATAATGTGACAGGGACCTATGGGTCGAAAATATCGACTTTTACTTTTTGGTGATTCTTATAGTAGACTACACGCTCTTACTAATGAAAATTAGCTTCAAAATACACTTTTGATATAAAAAAAAGTAAAAAAGAATATGGGGCCTTATTACGAGTGGCGACGATATTTTACTAGACTAAAGAACATTGCAGCAGTTTTTCTTTAATCTAGTACAAAATCGTCATAGTCGTAGTCGAAATACGACACTCCTAATTAGGCCAAGTATGTGACAAACTTTTCCGCAATTGATTTTATATATCCGATTAGTAATCAGCGACAACGAAAACCCATTGGTATAGTTTCAAGCCATAAAAGCGTTCAGGCGCATCAAAATCAACTTGTTAACTTCAAAGTCGTTTTTCTCCAAAACTTATTTTGTAAGCATAAGTCCCTTTTAACTTTCCTTGTCACATACATATCTATGTAGTATGTATACTATGCTTATGGTGATCTGAAAATCTCAAAATGTTCGTTTATTTTATTTATTATGGATGAATTTTTTAATGTATTTATTTTTTTTTTTTTTTGCTATTTGCATATTTTTGGTACTATAGTGTTAATAATCTTTTTTTCTTCTGAATTACTTGGGAGAGTGATTTTGTGAATTTATGTTTTACTCTCTCGTTGCAATTTTCTTGTTTCTAATGTGAAAGTAAATGAACACTGCTAATAAAAACAGATTTATGATGGCACAAATTGCTTATCTACATTTGCATTCGCAATAAAATATCAGATTTTTTCTGATATTTATAAGAATAACAATGTTCATACATACATACATATGTACGTAATGTAATATTTAATTTTGAGTTTCTGTTTAAGCATACTGAACTAATAAAGGGAGCGCACTCTTATAGAAATTAAAAAAATAAAATTAGTTTTCAAATAAAAAAAAAATGTTTGTGCTAATTTTAGATATTGTACTTTGTTTTGCCCTCATCGGTTCTTTTTAGTATTTTTTTTTTTTTTTTTGATGACGATATTATTAATGACGGGTGCAATAAACACATATTTTTGTCTTGCATGGAAGTTTTTGTTTGTTTTGCTACCATAATTGTGCTTGTTACAGTGGGACGGGCAGATGAAGAAGAAAAATATGTTTATTAAAAAAATTATTGTATTCGCTTTAAAGTTTTTTTTATTGATTTGTAATAAATTTTAAACGTTATTATCGAAAATTTCCGCACTTTAGCTGTTGGGATAGCGGTTTGCAAGTATAGATCTTGTCTTCTCCAAGTATGACATCTCCAATAATGCTTTCACAGTCGTTTCCGCTAAAAAGTTTAGCTTTAGAGAATGAGTGAATTTGACTCGTAGGCTTTTCCTTCTAGCATTCGTAATTACATCAAGAACATCGGCCTCACGTCAATAGAATACCAAAAAAATTTTATTTGCATACACGTTGACCACAACAATTGTTTACCAATTACAGCCTCTTTCTCTTACCTAAGGCCTTGAAAATGTCGATAGGCTACTAATGGCAGTGAAATATAATCAACAACGAGTAGGCATGTGGCGATTTTCGGTATTATATTTACCTGACGGCAATAAATAGTTACGGAATGATATGGTATATTAAAAAGCAGCCCACAGCTGTATTACTTTAGTTTTGACCTCTATTCTTTCGATATACATACATATAGGATAGACTGACTGTTCCGCATCAACTCTTAAGGTGTTTACTTAGTCAGCACATGATTTGCCTAGTGTTGGTGATATTGATTGATATGTTAAAAAAAACTTATTGCATGCAATTTTATCAATACCCTGTTCCACGGTATAAAGTGTATAAGCATATGTACGAGTATGTACATATGCATATACATTCATGCACATACATATGTGCACACACTGCGAGTCACTTAAATACGGAATTTATCTTGCAAACCAAATAATTGGGGGATTATAAAACTGTGAACTTTTACACCCCTAATACCGTTCTCAACTCAACTCAACTCAGTTTGGTTGTTTGAGAGTCTTAAACCAAATTTTACACAACCCAATTATTTTTTAGGATTATGAATCACACAAGACAACTACAAATTCAAACATTATTTATTTAAGTTGTGAACGGCAATACCAATATGTACATATATAAGTTGTGTTGACTCTCAGCCAACCAAACTGCATTCAGTTGAGAACGGCAATTATCTATTATTAATTTGGTGAAAGTTGTGAATAAATTTCTTTTTCTCATTTAAACAAAATTGTTTTATAAAGTAGAGCCATAATATGCAACATGTATATTATATTGCAACTTTAATCCACTAATGTTAATTAAAGTTTTATTTTTAATTAAAAAAAAAATGGTAAATGTTTGCTGAAGTAGTTAGCGCGACGACTACAAAGCAGTTGAAAGGTCTGCGACAACCCGAACTCAATTCCTGCCTGACTCAGACATATCACAGATTTTAAGCTTCATAATCTTCGAAACGAAGAAAAATGCTTTAGAATTTCCATGTAATTAATTATTAATTATTAATTATTATAATTATTATAATTATTTTCTAAAGTAGGCAAAGTAGAGCTCACATTATTTTAATTAATACTATTTTTTTAATTTTTTCTGAAAATAAAAATAAAATAAAAATTTTCGTATTTTCAACGTTTCTTTGTACCAAATTTTTTCCTTGAATGACGGTTGGAGTGTCAACATAATCAATAGTCTGGTGAGTCAAAACTATCATTCAAAACTGATGAATTGCTGACTCTTAATAAATTTATGTAGTGTGTACCTCACTTAACACACATGCATATTGTCGGCTTAGAGTGTAAACCTGCTAACTCACTTCCAGCAAATTTTACAGGAGAGACAAAATACTGTTAACGGTTTCTGTACAAAGCTTAAGAAATTAGCCTAATACATTAAGCTTCTTCGACATATAGAGCGTAAAATTAAAATAAATATTTTAGCAAGTCGATGAGGCGTCTCTTTCTCTTTCGAACGGCATTAAAATTGTCATATGTTATAAAAGTGGATTCAGCAGGTTTACACTCTAAGCCGACGATATGTATGAATGTTGATAGATATGTATATTAATTTCCCGAATGTTCCTTCTCTTAAAAGAAATTGGTAAGGAATTGAGCGGTAAGATGATGCTATATAATCTAATGATATTGAGCTCCAGACATTATTATTGTGTCCCTTAAAGACTACTTTGCATCAAATTGCTATAAACAATCTAATACTTTTCTAACAAGCCACTCCCAGCTCCCAAGAACATGAAAGGATCCAATTTACAGCTCTGGAAGTGTAAACGCGCCGTTCTCCGTTTTAAATACAAAGTCTGCATTTCCTGCTATAGTTTTGTTTCAAAAAATATTTCTTCCTTTCTTAGGTCGCGTTTAATGAAAGTTGTATTCATCTGATAGTACATCGATTTTAAACCCTTTTTTTTTTGTCCGAAATACATATTTGTTCGAAATTGGTAACATTAAATTCCTTATTTAAGTGATTCGCAGTGTATATAAACTTATTCATTTTAAAAAATATACATATACATTATATATACACATACATATATCCACACATACATACATATATGTATGTATATATATATATATACGTATGTAGACATATTTTTGCAATAAGTACACATGGGAACACAATAAACACAATTGGCTTATACTATTTTCGTTTGCACATGGTAGTTGAAATTTGTTTTCCAAATAAACGGAATAATTTTATGGGTTTTTTACTTTATAATTTCGTATGAATTACATATTTACATTAGAGTGGCCGTTATTTTTTATTTTTTGATTTCTTATATTCTCTCCCCTTGAATCGGTTCAGTTTTATATAAAAAAAAATACCAAAAAATTTCATAGGTATAAGTTGTTTTAGGGGGTGCGTTCGCCCCTCAAAGTTGGCCTTCAAGCCGATTTTCAATGTAATTCGTTTGCATATGACTATCTTTAAAAAAAAAACATTTTACAAGAATATGATATATGGCAATATTTTAGCTCTTCTAGTCAACAACAAAGAAAGTTTTTTGCAAAAATTAATATTTTAGCAAATAATGAAGAAAATAACCAACAAAATACCAAAAATTATATTTACCAAAATTATATTTATATGGAAATTATTTATATTAAGCGTGTAAATTATTTCATATATACGAGTACACTACGTACATATAGTCGAAAGAAAACTAAAAAAAATACATTGGATAATAAATGGGCTTAAGGGCCAACTTTGAGGTACGGACGCACCCCCTAAAACACAACTTATCGCTATGACATTTTTTTGTATTTTTTTTTTTTAATAAAACTGAACCGATTTGGGGGGAGAGAATATAAGAAATCAGAAAAAAAAATCTCCATACAATTAACGGCTACTCTAATGTACATACATATGTATGTATATAAACGAATAAATACATATGTATATCCATACATATGAACATGTGCATGTTGATTAAATTAAATATAAATTTTTATAAAAAATAAATCATTTATTTTTATCCATTATAGGTATTGGCAATTTGAGTATGGGAAGCGGATATTTAAAACTAACAAATGCAAATATTGAACTGTTAACTCAAGCAGAAATAACATTGCATTTGAAGAACGACGGTCGGTCGTTCGGCTGGTTGAGTTGAGTTGCATTTCAAACTTAATATGGACGTAGGTATGTATGTATTCCCTTCTCTCCCTTCTCACCCTTCTCAATAATAGTTCGATTATTTATTATGTTTAGGTATGTAGGCTGTGTGTGTGTGTGTGTAAGTATGTCTACTTTCTTTATCATTTAAAGTCGAATTAATTGGTCCCCCGCAGCACACAAGCTTGTTGACGTAACGAAGGTATAAGAAAGGTTTGGATTTGTATAACAACTCATTGGAATTTGCAACAAAAGTAAATACGAGTACATACGAGTATGTACAATGTTCACAATGCACAAACATATCATTCCATTACACTTTTTTATTTACTTCCTAGTTATTTTTATTATTTGCTAACACTTTATACTAAATAATATTAAAAAATATATTGTCGCACATAGTTTTGCCATACATATCTCTTTATGAACAAATAATGAATTATGCAAACAAAATGTTTTTATTTTTATTTTTTGATAAGACGTTTTTTTAACTTAAAATGTTTAACACAATTGATAAGACGAGCAGCTCCACTCGTTTATACATACAGACATACTTATGTACATACACAGATATTATGTAGATCACAGCGCACAGTAAACATACACATGTGTGTATTTATGTAAATAATTTATTCGAAAAATAGCAGTAATGACGACGAAAACTACCAAAAATCTAGAGTTAACCGACAAACACGACCAAATTATTTAAACTGTTTTGTGGACTGACTATACAAAGCGTCAGTTGAACAACATATTGGCAACTGAAAAGCGAAAGCCCACAAATGTATCAGCGAATGAGTATTGTTGCTGTGAATGGCTGGATGGATGGCATGGTGTTGTTTACATTGCCGTTGTTGTCTGTTTTTGTTTTCGTTTCTGTTTTCCTCTACACATTTTTTTTAATGATTTTTTGTCTTTCGTTGTCTGCATTGGATGGAAGAACATTATGTGCAATTCAAAGAAAACTGAGTGTGTGGAATGCAGGAGAGCCAACTTTTTGTTTTTATTTTTACCAACAACTGAGGTGGCAAAGTACATACGAGCATCAAGCCTACAGTACACGATATGTAAAAAGCTACATGCGAATGTGGCAATGGAAAATAAATGAACACGGTTTGAAATATTTGCGGCGAATTTGACATCATCATATAATATAATCTTATTGCATTGTTATTTAACACATTAAGTATGTTTCATATAGCTAAGCAGCATAGCTATAACCGGGGGTCCTAAGACACCTCTCTTCTTTTTTTATTATCCAAGTAAGTCCAGATTTGCAATTTTTGTTGCTGCATTTTTTTTTAAATTCATTAGTGTCCACACAATGAAACTCAAATTTTGATATGCATTAAAAAAATTCCATTATACCACAAATTTCCCTGAAAAATTTATAATTCTATTTACTTTTAGTTATATTTTGTGTTTTTCATACAACTGAAGAAATAAAATTATAAAAAAAACTTCATATACAAGTAACTACTTGAAATTAAAAAGTACCCATGCCCAATCTTCTCACGTCTCTCACCAATAAACTTTAGAATTGCTGCAACAAAAATTGCAGGTCTGAACAGGGACTAGCATTTATTTTCGAAATTTCAGCTCAACTATTCAGACGGATTAATCTGAGTATGGGTTATATGAAAGAGCTAAGACAAATAGTGATTATCAATAAACTAACGTGTAACCTTAGTAGTGTAGTGTACAGCAAGCCCTTGGTGTAGAGATAGGTCAGATGGTGGAGTTAGTAAGCTAATTCTACCAGAGTAGAAGTACATGAAATGTTATATTGTATTTTGATGGACGTGGCACAGTTCACTTTTTTTTTAAATTAAACCGATTTTAAGTTGTTTTTTTCGAATCGGTTAACAAATGACGGTGTTTTGAAGTAAAATAAATATTAAAACCTATTTTCTGAAATCGCCAAAAACATTGTTATTTACAGCAATATTGTTGTAGGGGGTTTCACAGTATAATAAAAGTGATATCTATTGCTTTTGATGAAAATGCAACTCTGATGAGTTTATGAAAATTAAAAAGTAAACAATACATGTGTGTTGTTTTAGTTGAAAATCGTAACACCTGTATTATAGTACGAAATGACTTTTAAGTGCTCTGGAGACGATCAAATAAACCCATCAATCAGTGCGTATGTGTGAGTTCCGTATACTTGTCTCTTAAAAGACGTCAAAAATAAACACGCCAATCGCCATTTGTACTTAAAACTTTTTTTGTCCCCGCACTTATCAAACATTAACAAGAATCACAAAAGAAACTCATATTTTTTTTGTCAATCAGTGTTGGAGACGATCAAATAATAAGCCTTCAAACAAGAAATCCAAAACATTTTGATTTTTATAAGCCATTGCCGACACGTGTGTTTCGTGTGACCGAAAAAACACGACTGCACGCACACAACTATGTGATTGATGAGTCTTCAGCAGTGTTGCCAGAAAATGATGATGATAGAATGCTAAATCGGTCAAAAAATTCTGCTAAAATGTTCTACAGAGGAAAAGTATAATGCCTGATTTAAATGTAGAAAAAATTATTGAAATGGATTTGAATTTGATGTTTATACAAACTTATTAGTATTTGCAGGTATTTTTAGAGCACATGCAAATATAAAATAGTTAACAATTGGTGTTTTTTGGAAGTGTTACAATTACGTTTAAAATTGTTTAACGCACTATAATTCCGAAATATTATTTTACTTATTCAGTAAAATATTTTTTTAATTATAAATACATGGAAATTGATTATTGAGGGGTTAGCTGGATTTTATGCGCATTTCACTGTTGCTAGTGAAGATCATCAGAAAACCTTTAGCCTGCAATACAATGCAATATGAGAAAAATCCTCTATACAGAAGAATTTTTTTTTAGCAAATTACAATTTTTTATTTTCAACAAATTCTGCCAGAAAGCATCTAGCAGAATTTTTTGAAAGTTGAATGCTTTTCAACTAATGAAAATGCCAGATCTGGCAGTGAAAATGCTAAAATGGCAACAACGGTCTTCAGGGTACTTAAATAACAAATAAATTTATGAGAAAAAAAGCTGCCGTCAACCAACATTAATTTGAGAATAAACTTCCCAGCCGGAAAAATGGTCATTGATTACACAAATAATGAAACATATTTTAACGCGTGCCAGTGTAGATTTAATTAAAGTAAAAACTTTATAGTTATAGTGTTATAGATTTGCCGGATACATTAAATTAATTGTTACTTACCGCGTTTTAGTTGCAGTTAAATCCTCAGTTGTTACATCAACAACATTCTTCAATTCTAAATAGCCAAGTTTTTCCGTCTCCAGTTCTGTATTCCGTTTGGTTAAGTTTTCAACTTTGTTTTGAGCTTCACTTAAACTTTCAGCCATTGTTTCAATTTCTTTTTCTAATTGCAAATTCTCTAATCTTTCCTTCTCTAATTCAGCGTTGCGTTGTCTTAAAGTTTCAACTTGATGTTTTAAAGTTAAAACGGGCTCATCATGCTGAACTTCTACTTTACTTTCCCAGTTAGTAAAGCTTTGCAGTTCCTGCAAATCACTTTCAATTTTTTCCAGTCTTAAGTTAGATTATTACAAAATAATGATGCAAGTACATGAACAATGCAAAAAAAACAAAAACAATAGCAAGTAGAAAATAAAAATTGTAAACATTGAAGAATGATTGAAAGCTTAAATAAGGTGCAATCAAACATATAAAAAAAGAGGGGAAAACATAAACAACTTACAGCCAGGCCCGCGATGTCGAAAGGAAACTTCTTTCGACAGTTTATATATTTTCAAAACAACAATAACATAAAAATAAAATTTCAAAATTTGTTTTTGTTCTTTCGCCATCGTGTTCCAGGCTTTAATATTTTAATTGCGTACTTACGTTGATTGCGCACAATCCATAAGTTTAGGTGTTATACTAATTTTACGTAGTATGGGTTGATTTTCTGGGGTTTTTGGCTGCTCTAAAATATCAAAATTTACCGATTCGGCTGGCGTAAACTCTTCATCAATTACGGGAAAGTCTTCTGCTGCAGTAACTAAACCACCAACAGTTTTCAGTGCAGCCGGAGATTGCGGGGGTGGTCTCATTGTTATCAAAGGTGTATTATAGTATGATGTTTTTGGTGGTTGTAAACGGGACGGGTGCGCTATGCCAGATGTTAAGAAAGTAGGCACCGGCAAAGGTAGTGCCGAGGACGTTTGACTCACAGTACTGGCATTCAAATTCGTAGATGAAGGGCACCAAGTACGTCTTCGCTTTTCACGGCTGCGCAATGAATGCAATGAATTGCAAGATATTATTTTTAAATCTTCGTCTTTAATACGTTGCTCTAATTGTCGAACTTTAAATTGGCTCTCATTTTTGCGTTGCTCTTCTTCAAGGCGAGTTTTGAGCACTTTTATTTCATGCTCCAAACGTTTCATCATTGTTGCATCTGATACAGTTTCATTCACTTGAGGCTTATTTTTGATAGCTTTAGCACGTAAAGCAAAACTGTAATGAAAATTTAACATTTCAATAAATTATAAAATTTTGCCAAACAAAACTTACTTCAATGTAGAATGTGTTTCTTCAATTGCATTTGGCTTGATGGTACAAATGATAGCTGTTAGAGCATTACCACCCAAAGAAGCCTGCAATATGCGGGTCAACTTCGAGTCACGAAAACTTATATACTTGTCGTCCTCATTTTCCGACAAACGTTTAATAACATTACTTAAAAATAAGAGACTTTTATTGATATGTGCACCCTCCTTAAAACGTGTGCCTCGTGCCCCAGTTTGATCGGCCCTTTCAGAACCAGCTAAATCGACTAGATTTATAACACTCTGTATAACAGCGTCATCCTCACTCCGTTCGATTTTCCGAGATTCGATAATCTAATTTAGAAATTTGTAAGCAGCAATTAATAGATTTCTCATTCGATTTTTTATATGAATTATACTTACAATACGAAATATGGCATGAGATCGGCTAGAACGTTCATTCATATTTGTTTCACCTACTGTGCGTTCTTTACCGCCTTTTTCTAAATTGGTTAACAGATCCTCCTCAGATCGTATAATTATCTCTTCACAATTTACACTGATTATGCCAGTAGATGTTTCATGAATTTTTAAATCTTGATTTTTCTTATTTAATAAATCATAAATTTTTTCATTGTATATTTCAATGTAACCAACTCTGTGAAAGAAAATAAAAAATAATATTAAATAGAATACATACATATGTAAACAGCAGTTATGTAAATTTCATATTCCTTCACCCACAATTCAAAAAAGGGGACTACAATACAATACTTAAATTTTTTTGCATAATTTTTTTTTTTGCTGAAATGTGTTACATAATAATAAAATAAATATTATAACATTTAAAGCGATGTTTTGGAATATGAACGTCAGTCTCATTCTGTATAACAATTCCCCGGTAGCCGCTCCCTATTCCTTGTTCGACTATTTTACAAAATTGTTTATGTTTTGTTTAGATATAATAAAATAACTGGAAACAAAATAGAGCAGTCAACTCGAAATTTTTTCAATTTTCACTTTTTGCAAGAAAACGTTAATAAAATGGTTTCTTCCAAAAAAAAACTTAAAAAGTAATAATACAGTAAATGATATATTGCCGAAAATGATACATCGGCAAACCTGATTATTCGATTATTTCCCTAATACAAACCTTAAAAGAAACTGCCGATCTTGAGTTCTTTCAATTTCCTTAAATATTTCCTTCGCAGCCAAGACCATTACGCCGGGATTGTCGTCGTCACCCATCATGGTGTATGTTTTTCCTAAAATAAAATATACACTACATATGTACATTTTTACATTTCGTATTGTCCTGCAATGAGCTTACCCGAAGAGGTTTGACCATAAGCGAATATGGTACCATTGAATCCTCGGATGGCTGAGTGAACAATTTGTTTTGCCATTTTGTCAAAAATAATTTGATTGGAGGCATCTTGATCGAAAATATGATCTATTATGTACAAAAAAAATTATATTAATATTTCACTATTTAAAGAGGCAGCAATAAAACATGATCTCTTATTAATAGAACTAGGTTGTGTTATCTATTTTTAAAAAATTAAATGAACAAATATAAGCAACAAATAAAAGCTTCTTTATTTGCAAGTTGCATTCAAATTTTATCCATCTCTTAGGTTTTATTATGCATTTCTGGTTGTGTTGTGTCTTTTATTAGAAGAACCCGTTATACAAACCACAACTGTACGCTAGAAATAACACTGCATGTTAAAAATAGCCAAACACACAAACACTCACAAACTTGTAAATCAATCTTTGAAAAGTTTATATATGTTTATGTACATACTACATATGTATACATATGTATGTATGTAAATAATTCCAATTATTTTCGATTTCAAACAAATGCACTTGCACCATGTTACGAAAATCCAGATAAAATTGAACAATTTTCCAGATTTTTTTTTCAAATCTGAATTAAGTTGGCGGAATACAACATTCACAAACTGCCAGGTTTAACTCAAAAAGTATTATTATTTCGGTTTTCAAAATTAAATGTTCATATCGTTGTTACCTTAATATAGAAAGGCTCTAACATATTATTATTTTGAAACTTTTGCATTTTTCGATATACATATCTTTTAGATTAGAGTAAAATGTAAAGTATTTTACTGCACAGTAAAAATATGTTATTTCTGTTAAATAAATTACCAGCTTTACGAAAATTGAGAAAGTTTCAAAAGGGTACAAATACGTTAAATGTTCCACCATCATTTCACAAAAAGAGAACGAAGAAATGCTTTGCGTTCATTATTGCTCAAAACCATTATTAAATTGAAATATGAGAGTAAACACTTAAATAAAAGTTACTTTTAGATTGAAACGGCATATTTGATATCCAATACAAAATATAGCTTAACTATATCGGATGATACAGAACTCCCAAAAGAGAGCAGTTTTAGATCAAAATGTTTTGAGTTTCGTTAAACTTCCAGGGGGACCACTCTGTTGTTGTCGAAATGAATGAAAATGCTTTCGAATTTACATGTTATTAACCATGGTATAATTACTGGTGACTGCGTAATTATACCGAAGAATGTCAAACGCACGAAAATAATTGTACCAAAACAAAATCGAATTTTTTGACATTCTACAGGTACAAGGCACATAAAGCAAAAAATTATCAGCTGAAGTAGCGCTGAAAATGGTTATATACACCTTGTTATTAAAATATAAATTCGAAATGGTTTTATTTCGTTTCAAATTACAGAGTTGACCCCCAGAGTTTGTAAGTAAGAAACGGTATTTAAATAATTTAATTATAATGAGTTATATATGTACATATATATGTACATGGATATGAACATATCGTTAGCTAAAATGCAAGAAGGCGTAAGTAATAAAAAATTAAAAATTGAGTTTTTGATTAATTATTATGAATGCCACTAAACTATGTATATGTCTTGACAAAATTTAACACTTCTGAGATCAAGAATTACGCTTTTATTAACAAAAAACAAGGGGACTTAACTATAAGTTTTAGTTTTTTTTTAGTTTTTTGCTTCTCCTGTAAAATTATTTTTTTCTTAGTTACGTCTTTTTGCATTTTCATTTAATTTCATTTTAGCTAACGATATGTATATACAATGTGAACTTTCACATTTGACAATTAGGGCCTTAGCTAATTTTTTTAATAGCAATACTATTTTAAAAACAGTCTTAATACACAAAAATTATATTTTATTTAGGAAAAAAAACAAGCAATTTCCAATTGTATGTATGTATGTATACTTTCTGAACACGGTGTATTTACTTGCATAAATATGTGCAATCAGAGACAAAAGTTTAAATACACATCCCAAGTCAGTGGTTTAAAGAAAACTAAAGTTTCGGCCAAATAATTCTCTGTTATTGCAAATAAAGAGTAGCTTTAAAATCAAACAAACAGCAATTTCTTTTAGACTAACTCTGACTGTATCTGCATACAATTGTCCATGCGTTTGCTTACCAAAATAGTAGGGGTCCGTTTGGGTATCTAATAGTTGTATGGAATTAGCCACAATACGCCAAGAAGATGGTTGATCTTTCTCTTTTCCAAAAAGTGGCCTTACTTTAATGGCAACTTGTAGGAAATTTTTGCCAGACATATTAACTGATTGTGTCACATACAAACATTATTATTGTTTTTTATTTTCATGATCATTGAAAGATATTAAATTTATCATCAATTATATTATGCATATGTATAATTTAATTTTCATCGTGGATGTGTCTTAATTTCTGGACAAACATTTAAAGCAATATGCGAAACTATGCTTTTGGAAAAGAGGATGATCAACAATATTCCTGGCGTGCAGTTGATAGATAATTGCATACAATTGTTTGAAACGCAGGCCTGCTATTATTTTGGCAAGCAAACAGAATTGTTTGTCCATGCATACATACATATGTATGTATGTATATATGTAGGTATGTATGATCTGTACACACAATTGTATGTGATTCGCTTACTAAAAGAGCACATCTGCTTGGGAATCTAAGAATTCTACGGAATTATTCACTACACGCCAGCAATATTGTTGATGACTTACTTTTGTTTATTTTTTTTTGGGAAAAGTGGCCGCACTTAATTGGCCACTTGTATGTATAGAACTTTTGAAAAACACACTTGAAATCTTTGTCTTGAAACTTTCAAAGACACATCAATGATGAAAACAATTATTTAATACAACAAAGTTCATGATATTTGACACAAACATTTATTTTATATTTATTAATGTTTTTCCACAAATTATTTTGCTCAACAACACAACGAGACGAGTCAACACAGTTAACACAAACAGTTATTTTAAAATAAGCGACATGATGCCGCTCGTTGTTTTTGTTGGATTGGCCATTGTGTTAGCAGGCCGTGTTACATATTTTAAGTGTAGAAACGTTTTATCAGCTGATCGTTGTGTAGTACCTCCTGCAATGAACAGAGGTGTATTTTGAAGTGTTGGAAAGTATTAAAATATAATAGCCGTTAATATATTAATGTACTTGAGCATACTTTACGGATGACATAATATACATATGTGCAATTAATGAAATTAAGTTATTGAAAAGCATAGTTTTCGGCTTTTAATTGTGTAATATGTACATACCTATATAACATGCAGACATAACACATCCATACTAATATATTTTCATTTTATGAACTTTCGGTTTATTGGGTGCAATCGAGTTTTTAATACTTCCAAAGAAATGATCTAATCAAGTAGACCTAATTTTCAGAGATGTATTTTCTATATATGAACTAAGAAGCACACACTCAAACAAAAGACATAAATACATACATATCGTCGGTTGGTTATTGGTTTGCAGCACAGTATATTCAAAATACATTATGACTGCAGCAAACCAATAACCAACCGACGATATGTATACTACTCGTATGTACTATTATTGAATGAAAAAAAAATTTAACGTGTAGTTCTACAATGCAAGTCTAGAAAATGTGTATAGAAAACATTAAAAAATTTGAGTGTTTTTCATATTTTTTCTAGACAAGTGGAAACTGTACGTAAGTAAACGTCTAGAAAATTTGTATGAATCCCTCAAAAAGATTAGTGCTTTTCATATATGTATGTAAATTATATACTCATATATGTATGTAAATTATATACTCAAGTCTACTGTATGGATTGTAGAAACAGGTAGAAGGGTACATAAGATTCGGCACAGATGATCGCAGTACTTACTTTTACTTGTTTTAAATATTAATGCTATGCACTCGAACATCTTATGGAAAATTAACAAATTTGTTGTTTTTACTTTTTATATTAAATAATAAACAGAGATATCAGTTACCATGCCAATTCAATGAACGTTCATATTGAATAAGTAATCTGAGAAAAGAGACGAATATTAATAAAAAAAAAAAAATTACAAAAAAATAGAAATATGTAGATATATAATATTAAATGAAATGATAGTCATAAAACGACTTTTGAGAGCTCTAATCAAGCGTATTTGCGAAAAAATTTTATTATTTCATAATAAATAAACACAATTTTAAAATAAACAACAATTGCCAAAATTCAAATTTTATTCCAATTACATAACTGCAGCTATTGAGGTGGATGCAAACGATACCCTAAAATTTGCACAAGGTGATCGATAGATTTTTATGATAGGTACATCAAGCTATTTATTTAACTCATCGAAAGTGAATTCTAAAAGGAGAAACTTAATGGCTGTACCCTTATCTGCAGTACGAGTACATATAGAAAATTTAAAAAAGTACAAGTAGGTGCATACATACGTATGTATCATAAAAATATAAAATGCAATAACAAAAGCATTGAAATTTTATGTGCACAGTCCACTCTCCATAAGGCAACAAACAACAGGCATACAATTTGAGCATGTTAATTAAGCGGTGGAACAGGTGCCACCCAGCAAACATACGCTTTACTTCAGATTACAGAATATTTATTATCTATAAGTTGTGGATGCGAATATGCAGTAAAATAATTATTCAAGAAAGTATAGAATTTTTTTAACAATAAAATGTTAATTTTTTATTTAAATGTTTGTACTAAATTCATACATATTTTTTAAATTTCAGCCTTTGAAAACAAAATTCTATTTGAATTAATAAATGGAAAAATATTCTAAGATTGTAGCAAACATATTAAGATTTTATTTATCTTTGGCTTTCATTTTTTAGTTTAATTTGATTTATTATTTTAATTCTTCCATATCAGTATGACTTAAACAATATTTTTTGTCTCCTTTTGTTTGTTTCAAAAGCAGTATGTATATACATTGTATATACGGTCATGAGACCGTCTCGCCTTACGAGCAAAAATAAAAGTTCACCCTACACCACCGAATACAATGTATTGTTGCAAGTTAGTTTCAAAATTTCTCTTTTGCCGAGCGTAGGGGTCAGCAAAATACATTTTTCATTATATCTTCGGCATTTGCAGCCCGATATCAAAGTGTGATATATTGATGTTTTTGTCTCGAAGAAACCAACGTTTTGCTTTAATAGTCATTGAACTCAAATATCCCGTTCTAGTATTTACCCACCAGATCTCAGTTCCTACCACCCTAATGTGCCACTTTAATTCCAAAAAATTAAACCTCTAAGGAAGTATTTCGAAAATTTCAACAGAACTATTTACATTCAAAATAAAAGGAAATTTTAAAATTTTGTTTTTGCCTCAAATGCAAGTGTAGTCGACAAGTCGAACACTGTCAACATCGACAACCCGGTCCTATAGAACATGAGTGAAAGTTCTGCTCAAATTTTGCCTTGACCGATAGTGTGAACATGAATTTGGTCGGTCAACAGTCAACCACGGAATGTTAATTTTTTGAGTGACAATCAGCGGCCGTATTGGTTTTTAGCTGTCAGTCAAGAGATATTTTTGTAGCATAAGCAACAAAAATTGGCCGCAGGATATTATTTTTTTTTTTAAAGATGTGATGTGATGTTAAAAAGAAAGTGTTAAGACAACAAGATCGTACGAGTTGTTAGACATAAGAAAAAATTAAAATAATTCATTATAAAAGAATTTTGTTCGCAATAATGCGCAACAAATTTTTTAAATTTGTATCAAACTCATTCAGTAGCTCGTTTTTGACACAAACAAATGATCAAACCCATGCAATTTAAATGGGTTAATGGAACTACTGAAAGAGTTCGATACAAGTCTATTTAAAACTAATGAACTTTTGACTGTTACTCATGTTCGATAGTGTGTACTGTGTACCCCACTTATGATTCAAAATTTTGTACTTCTTCAAAGGAAATCAAACGATTGTCGAAACTATCTTGAAGATATGTTATTATAATGCATTTTAAACATTAATTTAGCAATTTGGGTTTAATATATATACCCTTCGATCCTATAAGGAACATAGAGCCTCATAGGGGAATGGGCATTGTAAGTAAAGGTGGGAAATTCTTGATTGCTGCTCACTTGGGAGTGTCCATGGATAATTAATTTGTTGCAATGTCTACGCAGCTCACGACCTCCGGCTTTAGGCCAGGTATTCCCTGGGAAATAGCTATTGAAAACCCGTTCAAAGCTAGCGATTGTGAGAAGGCGACTAAGTATGGTTGAAATAACATTCCAAGTCAATACGAGATAACTATCTCTGAAACTAAGTTTTTACTAAAATATGGTGCCCTGAATGGCTTGATCAACGTCTCAGGAAGTAGTAAGAGATTACAAATATACCCTTCGAAAAACTCATTACCTACGCTTGCCTGGAAGTTAGCTGACAGAGTCAGTACCAGGATCGGATGAGAAAGCCTAATCAGCTACTCCGTCTTAAAATTAAATGATTACCGAAACCAAAAAAATTTGGGTTCAATGACTTGACTTTATGTTTGTTGGGTATTTTGCCGGTTCTTTATCTCATTCTCTCTCGGTGGCTAAATTCGAATCGTACTAACCTGATTTTGTTATCAATGATATTCTCTCTTTCTCCAGCAAAAATTATGTTGGCAAATGTTGTATTTTTGTTAGAGGGCATTTACATTTAGGGTTTTGCCCCTGCTACGTGAGTCAAGCTATAGCACTTTGAAGCAGAGAGGTGTAGAAGTAGACTGCAGCAAACATCTAAAATTTAATATTAGAAAGTCCTAGTTTACACTATGCAAGTCTTATTGCTAAGCTGATTAGTTTGTTAGGGGAGAGAGACGAGGAGAAAAGAAACGTTTATGTTCCCCTCGTCTCTCTCTCCCTCAAACTAATCAGCTTAGCAATAAGACTTGCATATTGTAAATTAGGACAAATGAACAGTTATTATTTAAAATTTTCCTCTACATCAGTAATTTCTTGTGTTGATTTTATGTATGGAAATCAATGTCACACAACGAAAAATATCGGAAATGACAAAAGTTGCCGCTAGTACACACTATTGCCATTTTACAAAATGCCATAGTGTGTACTTGGCATAAGCCGTGTTGCCAATTTGGACTATTTTTTCATTCGTACTCAATACAATACTCCAACTTTAAAAGGACTCCACTACAAAACTTTTTAGATGTAAATGCACAAACATCAAAAGAAAATTCAATGATTGTAGCGGGGTCAAAAACCTAAATGTAAACACGTCTTCTATGGATTGCATTCGATAATTTACACTGCTCGAGAACTTGAAATCAGTCGTATATTGAGAGCCGCGGGCGTTGGTTGATCTTGTTGGAGAACTAAAAGAAGTTTTAAAGAAAATGCCGGTGGATATAAAAAACGTGTTGGTTTGCGATGCAGTTGATAGTGCCTGTGTGGATCTTTTAAAGCAGAATGGCATCAATGTAAATTTGTTTGTTATTTATGGATTGAAATTTATTTATTTTTCTTTAATGCAATTCGTATTATTATTAATTAAGTGAAAGCTTGTGATGTGTATGGTGCATAAAAAATATATATATTTTTATTTTTTTTTTGCAGGTAACTTATAAATTAAAATTGCCAGTAGAAGAGCTTTGCAAGGAGGTTAAAGTAAGTGCTTTTGTTTTTTTTTATAATTATGTATAAACATTGTATACATTTTATATGTAAATTGTACTCGTATGTGTGTATAGAAAGAAGTATGAATTTAATAACATCTAAAAAGGTTATTAAAATATATTTTTTTTTGCTTTCTTTTACCTTTTATATAATTTCCAGAAGCTATTTAAGATTATAAAAATCGATCCACAATCTGCTCCAATCAGTACACACATTCATTTTTTCTGTTATCTTTTTCACACATATGCAAATATGTTTTATATTATAATATATGTGTGTATGTGTGTCTATTAAAATTTTTAAAAAATTAAAATTTTATAAACAACTAAAAATAAATTGATAATTATGAAATTTTTCATGAAATTTGTTGCACAAAACTTTTTTCTATTTCCTAAAAAGCAAGGATAGAATACAAATGTTTATATGAGAGTGATTCTTTTGAAGACAGCAAGGCAACAGGGCGGCAGGTTGTTGTCTATGCTGATTTTGTCGTTGTAGTCCCATTAAACTAGTGCTGGGTCCAACTCGTTCATTCGTTCAGTTTTGCCACAAACCCATTTAAATTACATGGGTTTGATCCTAGGTTTGTGGCAAAAATTAACGAAGGAATGAGTTGGACCCACCTCTAGTAATCTTAGCGCAACAACATGTACAACAAAACGAAAACAACGTGTTGTTCGCATCTCACCTGTCAAAAAGAGTTGACTAAAATAACAACATTTGTAATATATTCTACTACTCGTATCTACATACTACATACATACATACATACATCTATCGACAATATTTGTAAGGCATTATTTTACTAACACAGAATAAAGCTCAATTTAGTTTTTAAAAGACGTTTTTAAGTTTTGTTTATTATTTAAAACGTAAGCAAGCATTAGAAAAAACCATATTTCGACAGCTGGGGTCTAGTTCAATTCGACTTCGAACAGCTGATTATCATCAAGGCTAACGAGGTCACCTCTGTATGTCTCATAGACTTGTGTCCAACAGCTTTTTTTGAACTAGTTTGAGAGCGTTCGAATCATAAGTTGTTTCAAACCCATTTAATTTACATTGATGTTTTTGACGGGACTTGTGTCCAACAGCTCATTTTAGTTCAAAAGAGCTGTTGGACACAACTGTAATGTCTCATTTTGGACTTTGCTTATTGAAAAAAAAACATATTTCTTGCAGAACTATGATGCTGCTATTGTGCGTTCTGATACAAAGATCACCAAACAGGTCCTAGAGGCTGGAGCTGGTAATTTGAAAGTAGTTGGACGCGCTGGTGCTGGTGTTGATAATATTGATGTGCCCGCTGCCACACAAAATAAAATTCTTGTATTAAAGTAAGTTAAATAAGCAATATTTCACATACACAAATATGCATATTTAAGTTAAAATAATGCAAAATTATTCCTCTCATCGTTCTTCATATTGCGTAAAAATTTCATACAAATATCTTGTTTACTCAACTCTTGAAAGCAAAATAAAATGTTGTTTTTCCATTGAGTTGTATGCAAATTAGACTTGTATCGAACTCATTCAGTAGCTCGTTTTTGACACAAACCAATGATCAAACCCTTGCAATTTAAATCGGTTTGATCATTGGTTTGTGTCAAAAATGAACTGAAAGAGTTCGATACAAGTCTAGTGTAAATTGAAAACTTCAAGCTCGTTTTCTGGCAAACTAGTTTTTTATTTTGAGTTTTGACGTTGTTCGAGTAAACGAGCGATATGTAATATAAAACCAAGAATAACGATATTTTATAATGCTCAAGAAGAATATGTTGCAAAAGAAAACGGTGAACTGGTTTATGAAAAAACAATACCATTTTGATAATTTTGAGTTGGGACTGTTTTTGATTTAGTGTGCGATATGTACATATGTACATATAGTATGTGTACATATTTAAATAGATATATGTATGGCAGAGTTCAATTAATCTTTCAAATAAATGATGGTGCATAAGCTTGGCAAAATATTCAGGGTCAATCAACTCTTTATCAACAAATGAAGAATGAAATACATTAATGCGACATTAAACTCTCCCACATCAATGCTTACACCCAACTCATGCATACATATCCTACACATATATGTACATACATATTTATATATGTATATTTATATATGTATGTAAACACATTCATATGTACCTTTAAGGCAGAGACAAGCAAAAGACCGCCCGTGGGTACTTCTTTGTGCTTTTATTTTCACGTACATTCGTACAAGGAAAAAGTGCTTAAGTCATATTTTAATGTTTTGCAAGAGAGCACTTTTAAGCTTTAAAGTCGATTTTCAGAAATGTATTTATTTTACAGTTAAATTGGGAAATTCTCTGTTAAACCTTATTTTTTAAATCAAACATCATTCTACACACTCTAATGCATTAAACACATTCACCACAGCAGGCTACCGACTACAAAATATCAGGGATAGAATACACATGTTTATATGAGAGTGATTATTTTGAAGACAGCAAGGCAACAGGGCGGCTTAAGTACATTTTGAAAGAGTAATTTAATTTTTATAAATGCGAAATATTTGAAGGTGGCAATACTCAACTATGTATTTATAGTTAAATATGAGGTACAGATGGTGCTGCTGGCGTCTCCAAAATAATTATGTAGCTGGCTACGAGGCGACAAATGCTGCTAGCGGCATTTGAAGTCGTGTGTTCGTGTAGCTTGCTGTGGTGAATGTGTTTAATGCATAAGTAATACATTTAAGTTGAAATATACCAAAGTGTAACCTAAATTAAGCTATTATTCCAAATGAGATTAGAAGTCTAAAAAAGATAAGTCGCAAGTCATCGTGCTATAACTTCCAGAAAAATCACACAAATTAATTGAGATTTTGACCAGGGGTACTTTTGAATATGCAGATTACGGAGGTGCCATCAACTCAAAATCAGCTTATCTCGACTTAAGCACTTTTTCCTTTTTGCCACAGATTATATTGGAATGCACATATGTGTTTGCTTGACTTTGCTTTAAGGCAAGTATTTAAGAAAGCACATGTGTATCAAGCGCATTGACTCTTTCTCTCTCTCTCTCTCATACTTATAGTCTTAGTATGCGTATACTGAGGCTATGGATATTTAATCGAACAAAAAAAATATACGCATGAGACTCGGGATATTTATTCATCATTCGCCACTGTATACATACATTTGTGAATATAAAATCGAATGGAAAATGTGTGGCTGCGTGTAGCTGTTTGAAAACATGCTTTATGTATGTGTGTGCAAATAAAATAACCCTGTATATACCCATGTGTAGCCGATTAATAGCCCGAGTATGCGTATGATTGTAGCTCATACAGTCTATAAATCTTAGCTATATTTTTTTTCTGCTGCGTAATTTAAAAATGTCTATAAACATAGTTTTTGTATGTTTATAGTTAAACGTATTCGGTTTAAAAGTAATGCGTGTGTTTTCATATGAGAGTGTTTATTTTTTATTTTTAGCTGTACGCGTTCATAGTTGTTAGACGGCCAATACTCAAAGAGTATTTAAAACGATACTTTTGTCCTTCTCTGATATGAATATTGTGCAAATTTCACATAAGTATGACAAACCTGTTTTCCCCTACCATTTTTTGTTGAAGGGTGTAATAAAGTAGCGTGTGGTGTGCAATTCTCAGCGTAAGAAGCTGAAACGATTTGTTGTTTAAGCACGTGTCGTGTAATTTTACCTTCATGTGTTTTCTCTAAATTTCAAATTGCATCTGTGCATCTTTTCTTGCAAATGTTATGATATAAAGTTAAAGCAAAATTCTTGTAAACAAAAAATTAGCATAAATTTTCGTCTAGTCTTCTGAGCAACTGACAACAACATCATTAACTATTGACAACAACCCGATGGAAAAGTTAGGGCTTTAAAGATGTTCTCTTTAATGACTTCCATTAACGTATACATACATACGTTCCATTATCTCATCGATGATGTGCATACATACATATATGTGACACGCAAAATAGAAAGGGACCTAAGGGTAAAAACCGGTTTTGTTCAGGAGAGCCATTTTAAAGATTTAAATACATACGTGTATCTTTGGTGTACCATCACTGAATAAAAGGCGCATATCTCTGGGAGGGAACATTTTTGGGGCATGGGATCGGTCTTATTCGATGCTCAGATGTTGTCCACATCAAAAAAAAAGTGAAAATTGATTTTTTTTTACCCTTAGGTCCCTTTCTCTATGCGCTGTCACATATACATACATACATAGAAACCGTTAACAGTATTTTGTCTCTCCTCTAAAATTTGCTGGAAGTTAGTTAGCAGGTTTACACTCTAAGCCGACGATATGTATGTATTTATGTATATATGTATGTATGTAATGGTTTTACTCGTTTTATTATCAATGAAATTTGATATTATTTTTATTTTCTGCAGTACACCGGGTGGCAATTCCATTTCGGCTTGTGAATTGACATGCATACTAATTGGTACTTTGGCACGACCTGTTGTACCAGCTGTTCAAAGTATGAAGGAGGGACGTTGGGACAGAAAGCTTTACAATGGCAGTGAGTTGTATGGCAAAACATTAGCTGTCTTAGGTTTAGGTCGTATTGGTCGTGAGGTGGGCATACGCATGAAAACCTGGGGTATGCGTGTAAGTAATAACGATGAATGATGAATGAAGTACATACACATGTGTTTTTAATATTTTGTAACTTTTTTTGTATGTCAAACTTTAACAGATAATCGGTTATGACCCCATAACCACAGCCGAAGAAGCTAAAGCAGTGGGCATAGAAAAAATGGAATTAGATGAAATCTGGCCTTTGGCTGATTATATAACAGTGCATACTCCCCTGATACCAGCCACAAGAGGTAAGCAAATTGAACTAAATATCGCTCATTTACTCAAGAAACATCATAACTAAAAAAATTTATTTTTTTTTTGAGTTAGTGATGCAGAATTATGGCTTCGTTTGGCAAATTGTATCGTCTTACTTTTGAAGTTGTCGTACCGTTTAAGTCTGGATTTTAGTTAGTAAGAACGTGAGACTGCCAGCGAATGTATCAGCTGTTATTGTGTTTCTCTTACCTTTATACTTGTCTGTGTATGTATGCATGTTAAAATGCAGTTATTCGACTGTAAAGGCTCACTTAGCCGACTGTAATGCAATGTAACTGTAATGTAGGAAACAGCTGATCGATATTTTTATATGAAAAGTAGGTTACGTTACATTACATTTCTATAACCATTTCCATTACTTTTCACATAACAATATCGATCGGCTGTTTCCTACTGTTGCAGTTACATTACATTACAGTCGGCTAACTGAGCTTTAATGGAATGTAACTGCAATGGTAGGAAACAGCTGATCTATATTCTTATGTGAAAAGTAATAAAAATGGTTATAGAGATATAACCAGAATGTAAGAATCTGTACATTACTGTTCACATAACAATATCGATCAGCTGTTTCCTAACGTTCCAGTTACATTCCATTACAGTGGGCTAACTGAGCCTTAACCCAGAAGTTGATGTCTGCAACAGAAAATAGATTTTTACGTAGCAAACTTAGCCAACACATTTTCAATAAGTATCAACATGTTTGTTAAATGTTACGGATTTTGTCAGCTGATACGCAACAGCACGATACGATTTCAGTAATTCTACCGTTAATCCTCATATCGTTATTCATATTGTGTAAAAATTTCATAAAAAAATATCTTGTTTACTGAACTCTTGAGAGAAAAATTTAATTTTCTGTTTCCATTAAGTTGCGTGCATATTGAAAACTTCAAACTCGTTTGCTGGAAAACAATTTTTATTTAGTCATGATGTTGCTTGAGTAAATGGGCGATGTGAAGTGTACTTGTTTGGGCTTTTTGTTTAATTTTTTATTTTCACCTCTAGATCTCATTTCTTCTGAAACCCTTGCCAAATGTAAGAAAGGTGTAAAAGTTGTTAATGTAGCACGCGGCGGTATCATTAACGAACAAGCTGTGCTTGATGCCCTTGAGTCGGGACAATGTGCTGGTGCTGCTTTTGATGTCTACTCTGAAGAACCTCCGAAATCCGAAGTAACTAAGAAACTAATTAATCACCCCAAAATCGTGGCCACACCCCATTTAGGTGCCAGCACTGGCGAGGCTCAAGTGCGTGTAGCCGTTGAAGTGGCTGAACAATTCATTGCCTTGACTGGCAAATCAACCAAATACACGACATACCCGGGTGTAATTAATCGTGATGTATTGGCTCATTATCAGTAAAAGTGGAGATAATATATACAAGGAGATGTTTTGGCAAAACAAAACATTAATGATGAAATTTATTAAATTGGATAAATTGCATCATTTTCATTTACATTCGTGCGCAAATCAGTTGATTATTATTGGATTAAAAGATTATCACCGAAATATTTTGTTTACACAAAAATTACTTTATGCAATTTGTGAAAAATGAAAAATATGTTTTGAAAAAAAAAATAAACAAATAAATAACTTTTATATTTTTAAACGTGTTAAAGAAGCGTTCAGTTTACGTAAATGTAAATAAATTTTACAGCTTATTAAAAAATATTTAATAGGAACTATGTAGAAGTATGTAAAATACTCACCCTTATTCCAGTTATCAACATCGACGTCACGTCAATACAATAACAGAAAAATTGAGGCTTGTCTGCCCGTTGTCGAACACAACTTACTTCTAGACCTAAGGGAACAATAATAGACTATCAGTAGTACAAAATGGCTCTCAAGTGCGAGTAGATAAAGCCCCTTTTTCCCGAATGGTATTGACGTGACGTCGATGTTGACAACTGGAATAAGGGTGAATATTAAAAAATATTTGGTTTTTTATCCTCCGATATTTTTGAACAAGGATTTGGAAAAATATGAAAGGCAAGACTAAAGACTTCTAATCCATAGTACGTTCAAAATCCTATGGCGCCGGCCGATCGGAGATTGAAAGGGAGTGAGTTTATAGAATAAATGTGCATCTCACAAGTCTCATGGCGTTCAATTTTCAATTATCACTTGGTTGTTCAACCGCAATACGAACGAGCTTTTACGCCGTTTTGTAATTGCGAATTCACCACAATACAACAAAGACCAAGCAGGAGTCAAAATGGCGGGTAAATCCGCACCAAAGAAAGCCAAGGTGGGCTTGTCGCATTTGCCAGTAAAGTCATGGCAACCGTTTTTTTTTTTGCATGCACGCGATATAATCAAGATGTGTATCAAGTGCGTTCACAAGTTCTTTTTTGACACAAAGTTATGGCGTTGGCTGAAGTAGTTAGCACGTTGACTGCAAAAGCGAAGGTCCTTGGTTCGAGACCGGTCTCCGACAGTCATTAAAAATAACAACACCCCTAATTTTTCTGTTGTACATTAATGTCACTTTCTGTAAGTTGCTGTATGATAGTTCAAGTGATGAAGGCATAGACACGACATTAAACTACATCCGATACTAATCCTAATGTAACATCAGAGCACCCTCCTTCGTTGACATTGTGTAGCAGAAGTAAAATAAGAAATAAAATGGCTACTAAAAACAGCTTTAAAATTTAATACGCCTCATTGACACCAGAGGCGCTGCAACACTGCATTATTAAAAACGTGCAAAAAGCAGAGTTGTAAGAGAATGAAGCTTTTCTCCATCTCTTCCTTCACCAACTGTCTTCTCTAGCACTATGCCTTCCCCATCACAGGGATCATTGATTGGACACAAGGGAGCTGGACTCTACAATTTCACTCTTCCTTACCAGCAGCCTGTTAACCGAACCTAACCTATGAGCAAACTCATGTAATTTAAATCAGCTTGTGTCAAAAATTGACTACTGAACGAGTTCGACACAAGTCTAGTAAAGTCCCCATTGACTAGACTTGTGTCGAATTGTTTCAGTGTAGACTTGGGTAGAACTCATTCAGTCGCCTCGTAAATAATTTTATTGTTATCCAATGGATTTTTAATTATATAAATAAAGGTGTAGAAAAATAAAATAGATTCATATCGAACATAAATTATTTGCTGGGTTTTGTTAGAGTTTCTAAGTCTACTACGCTTATTTTTCTTTTGTGATTTTCTAAAACATTATTATTTTTTGAGAATTCTTAAATAGTTTTTGAAAGTCTGTGGGGTTGAAGTCTACTGATGATTTGGCTAAGCACCAATGAAATATATCGACAATGCTTAACCACCAGTGAATAAATTTCATTTAAATCTCTTGAATTACTTACATATTATTATAGTCTTATAGTATGTAAACTACAATTTAGTAATAGAAGTCACACTGTCGCGCCACTGGCAAAAATAATGTTAATAAGTTTTGTATCTTTTGAACTGCTGAGCAGACTTTAGGTACAGGATATGTTAGGGAATTTATGTAAAACTCTGACTCTTCTCTGCATAAGTCTTTTTTGTACCCTTTGTAAAATAAAGCGGATTGAAATTCTTACAAAACTATTTTTGCAGAATTTTTAAACTTTATGTTCTCTTTAAGGGGCTTATGCAATCTATTATTCGAAACTTACAAAAGAAGCCTGCACGAGCAAGACTTATGCCCAAATTTATAGTCTAAGCTTAACTAATAAAGATGGCTTAACCACTGATATTTGTAAAAATTTTAATTAGTCTTAGACTTGAGTCTAAGTCATTAGTTAAAGTTTGTGAATTTGGGCATTCGAGGGTTAATGACATTCTTATCTTCTATTCCAACAAAAATTCCATTAAGGCTTATTTTATTTATTTATGTATTTATTTGATAAGCAGCAAAATTCAATTTTAGATAGATACGAGTATGTATACAGTTTCAGAGGTAATTTGGTGTAATTAGATTGTGTTCGTATTAAATACATTATGTGTTGGCTAATGATGAATTGACGGAGACTTTTTAATGTTCCTTCTATTTGTAATCAATATGAGCAATTACAAAATAATTAATAATAGTGTATTAGTTACAAAGTATGCAAACATATCTACTTACATACAAACACATGCCATTTTTTATGTTGCCGAACGTTTTAAATATGAATTGATTAAATATAATTACATACTTAAAATGTTCTCCAAAAATAATTGTAGCTTTGTTTTAGAAACAAGCAACTTGCATTTGATATTTTTCATATCCAGGAATTTAGTAACTAAACCTGTAAATTTAAGTGAAATAGACGTTATATATAGAGCGACCTAATTTTTAACTAACCACGAAATAACACGAATTTCGTGATCTGCAATATTATTGTGCAATAGTTAATATTGTACAATAAAGTTGTGTGCACTTTTTATTTAAAGCCTGGTACTCTGTTCACAATTTCGTGCGAAATGCTGTCAAACTACATATAAAAGTATTTGGTGTGAAATATTTGCGAAATAAATTCGCAAAAGTAGCACTCTGTTCTTGTTGTGAAAAACACGTAAAATCATGTCTTTCCATGCAAAATTAGTCTGGCATCATTTTAGTTTAGCTGCGAAACAACATGAGCAGTGGTTTTTTCGCACGGAATTTTAAGAATGTTGCATACTTTCAAGCAATAAAAGCAAGAAATTTATAAAAAAAACCGCGAGTTGGGCTACATTTAGTACATGTCAAATTTTTCACGCGAAATAATCAATGGTGCTGAAAATTTTTCACAACTTTGAACAGAGTACCAGCTTTAAAGAAAAAAGGAGTATTTAGTAATTTGATGGCAGCATTGCATAATAATGTCACTAAACATTAGTTTTCTACTTTTTAAATTATTTAATAATAAACTATTTAATTGTAGCTTAAATATACATACGTACATTTTTATATATCACGATAAGTCGGACTTAAGTTCAGTATTTTCAATTCTTATAGAATGAAATATTTTTTTTTATAGTTAATAATATAATATAATAAAGGGTCCTTCAGATAACTTTTTTTTTTTGAAAAACAGGGCGCAAAACATCGAGTGTAGCTTCGGCTGTGTTGCACGTAGCGCCGTCCTGTTGAAACCAAATGTTGCCAATATCCTCCTCTTCAATTTTTGTGAACAAAATTTCGTTCAACATGGCCAGATAACGATCGCCATTGACTGTAACGGCCATTCCTTCATTTTCGAAAAAAATGGCCCAATTATGCCTCTGGACCAAAATCCGCACCAAACAGTGACTCGTTTTGGGTGTGTCGGCTTTTCAATGTATGCGTGCGGGTTTTCTGTGCCCCAAATGCGACAATTTTGCTTGTTTACATACCCGCCAAGATCAAAATGAGCTTCATCTGAAAAGCTGATTTTTTTGGCAAAATCGGCATCTTCTGTAAGTCGATCGCAGGCAATATTTCCCAGCGTTGTTCAAGCGTATACACAACCATATTCGTTCAGCGGAAGGATAAAACTAATTATCTGTCAAATCAGACATCAGCTAAGTGTTACCATTCACGAAATAAGCACTAGTTGAAAAAAAAACGTTAGATGGCGGACCCTTTACAAAATAATATAATAATATAATTAATAATTTTCTAAGGAAGAGAAGACAAATTAATTTAGACTTTTTAGCTGGGGGAAATGTCGACATTTTTCTGTACCGCCACACACTTCATCAGCACTCATATCTATCTATCTACTTGGACAGAAACTGTTGTTAACATCAGCTATTTAACATGCATTTTTAATGAAATGGAATATGAGAATTGATTATATTGTGTACTCAATTATTGAATGCATTACAAGGTATAACTATTTGTGTTCTGTTTTTCCGCTTTTTCCATTTTCTGTTCTTGCTTACCATTTGAAAAATTCAAATGGACTTAATGAATTCGTCGTCTGGTATCGACACTAATTGACTACTGCTGATAATTTTTTTAAATTTCTTGCATACTCATATTAAATACTTTTCAGTACCTTAGATAAATAATATAAAAAAAAAACTTAAAACAAATTTTATAATATGAAAAATTCATTATGATGCAAAATAGGAAAATTCTGATAAAAAAAAAATTACACTGCATATGTGACAGCGCATAGAGAAAGGGACCTAAGTGTAAAAAAAATCAATTTTCACTTTTTTTTTTTTTTTTTGATGTGGACAACATCTGAGCATCGAATGAGACCGATCCCATGCCCCAAAAGTGTTCCCTCCCAGAGATATGCGCATTTTATTCAGTTATGGTACACCAAAGATACACGTATTTAAATCTTTAAAATGGCTCTCCTGAACAAAACCGGTTTTTACCCTTAGGTCCCTTTCTATTTTGCGCCTCACATATTTCATATTAGTGAAATAACCCAGCAAAAATTACTGCTTCCCAACAGCGCATTTGTAAGGGGGACAATGTTAGAGATGAGCCAGCTAGAAGCAATACATTTAGCTTCCAAAATGCCATGAATTTATTGCCTTGCTAAAATGCTTCACAGAAGTAATAATATATAGGCGGTATTCGGTGTTTGATGCAAATGGTCTTGCGTTAGTGTAAATGCAAAATATCGTAGCTTTTCTTTAAATTGTGTGTGTATTTTGTTGTTGGACTTTGAAGAAAAGCTGCGATATTTTGCATTTACACTAACGCAAGACCATTTGCATCAAACACCGAATACCGCCATATTTTTTTGTTTATGTATTCAGATGCAAAAGTTACTGGCTTGCAATGTTTTTTTTACTTTTTTTCTTACGTTAGTGATTTTCAGAAACATTTTCGAAGCTTTTTTTTAATCAACTAAGCTAAGTCCATATTTACACTATGCAAGTCTTATTGCTAAGCTGAGGGGAAAAGAAACTTTAATGTTCTCCTCGTCTCTCTCTCCATCAAACTAATCAGCTTAGCAATAAGACTTGCATAGTGTAAATATGGACTAAGCAACACATTGCTTTCCTCAGTTGTTAGTGCTTCCAAATTAGAATTTTTTTTGCAATGTTCTCTTACACTCTTTCGGAAAAGTTAATTTAATTTGAATTCTTTGATAAATAAACTTTGAAAATTGAGTTTTGTTAGTTTGAAATGCTTTCTATGTATCATTAACATCAAAAGCTAATGCACAAAATTCAAATTCAAAATTATGTAGACACACAAATCCACAAATACAGTTGGGGCTGTCAATTTTATCTTGCTTATTAAGCCAAGGGTTGGTTCTATTTCAAAGTACGCATATCTATTAAATACATATGTACATAAATACGTATGTATGTATGTATTATTTTACATGTTTCTACAATTTGTTTTCAATATGAAAATAAATTGTTTAAGTATACAGACAGGCATACTTTGTGATAAACATGTGGAAAAACAGTCATTCACAAAGGCAATGTGTGGAATGCAGCATTCAGTGAATGTAAAAGTAAATGTGAAAAATTGCACTCTTCTAATATGTGTCAATGCAAAATGTAAATGTCTGGAAAAATAACAAATGTACTCGCAGCACAGATCAAAAATAAACAACAAATGCATTCACCAATACACAAAAATATTTGCATACAAATTGATGCAAGGCAATGCAAGAATATACTGAGTATATTCCCTCTAGTCAGCCTAGAACCATATGTCACTATGTCAACACACTTTTCTCTAGCGACAATTGCACTAGTTAAAATGTCGATAACTTTTCTTTTATGCGAGAGTAGAGATATACTACAGACAACAGTTCTAATGTATTTGTGATGACATTGTCAATGAACGCGTCAATAGTTTGTTTTTCTTTTTTATTATGCTGTGCAATAGTGTTAAAAAAATACATATGTATGTATGTGTTTACGTTTGTTGCCCCAACCCTTATAAAATTGTAGACGTAGGTCACTCAAATGTACTAATGAGTCTTTAGGTCAAATGTCTCCATATGGTCGTAAAATAATAGTGCTAAAGCCTACTGGTAGATTTTCAATGACAACCCTATTTTATATGTCCATAGGGAATTACGTGGGCTGGGGTACACCTCGTCAGTAGTAATATTGACAATGTCACTAGTAAATCACTACCATGTTACTATTGACATCGAGCGAGGAAATATCGATATTGTGGACTAGAGCCCCTAAAATTTACTATTGAATCTCTGGTGCCAATGTGTCCATGTGGTGCCAAAAGAACTACTTAGTCAGTAGTGCTACAGCCTAGTGGTGGATTTTCAATGACAACCCTATGTTAAATGTCATTAGATGATTATATTGGCTGGGGTACATCTGGTCAGTAGTAATACTGACAATGTCACTAGTAAATCACTACAATTTCGCTACTCGCATTTCCTGCAGGGTTATGCTCGCACGTTAAAGTTGACTAACGCACACAAACGCACATGTTGGGAAATTCATTCATAAAAAAAGAAATTTAAAAAGTGAAACGCATTTAGGCGCGCCAATATGCATATTTACATAAATGCACACATATGCATACGTAGAAAAAATATATCTAAGTAAAAATTTAGTGTTGCCACCTTCTTATTATAAAATAACCTTGGGTAATTTCTCAACAAATTTGCTTCCGACCTGTTAACCCTTTCTTAAGTTATGAAATGTTTACACACGTATGACCTTCATGGGGAAAATAGTCAAAATCGTCGCCCAATACTTCAAGTCGTCAAAGTATTGCGAAAATGAAATTTTCTGTAGCAGAAAGTTAAAGATAACTTAAAACTAATAGTAATAGTTTTAAAGCATTTACTTATTTTATTAGCTTAGCAAAAATTATTTAAATTAAGTGGTGCTAGTTTTAATACTTCTGGGAAATCGTGGTTGTAATATATCTAATCTAAAGCATTCACTGGCATTTTCTGTCAGCTGTTTTCTTACCGAAAATATTTCCAACAATGATATACGAGTACTATGATTAAGCAAAATGTAGCTTTGTAGATTTACATGGATGGTCTGGAATTATGAGTGAGTCTTACTAATATTTATTAACTCCCGACCAAAAAAAGGGGTGTTATAAGTTTATAGTGTGTGTTTCTGTATATCTGTGTATATGTGTGTCTGTGCGAGTCCACCTACAGACCTAAACGGCTGCACCGATTTTGATTTAGTTTTTTTTTTGGAAGGTGCCTTGATCGCGAGTGTTCTTAGCTATGTTTGAAGAATCGGTCCAGCCGTTTAGAATATACTCGTATCACATCTTTTCTTAACATATTGAAGGTTTTTTAAATTTTTAAGTTTTTTTTCTTTATTTATATGCATAGTGACCTCCATATTCATAAACCTTGAAGTGAATTTGAAATGTATTTTATTTAAAATTTTTCATAAGAAATTTTCTTAAATTTTATGTTATTACAATTTCATACATCTATGTACGTAATACAGTCCCCACCCCCAAAAATTGCATAATACTTAGTTTCGCTGCTGGCAACGCTGACCACAATAATCAACGACAGGAGCAACAGCAAGCGACAATTTACGATTTAAATATACGAAACGTATAAAATAAACGACTACCAAACTTCGTAAATTCACAAAGTTTTAAACAAAAGACGACAACATTATTAGATTTTAAACAGTCCGACGCAGGATGCAAACGTGAACGCATGAAATTCTCTAAGTAAGAACCGTAAATTGTAAAAAGGAAACGGAAACAAAAGCATATTTGTGTATATTCTTACCATAAGTCTGTTAACAGAGTGGCTGCTTAATTACTTGCAGTAGTTCAACAAGTGTTGGTACAGCGCAGATAATGAATGTTCTTTTAAATAGTTTTTTTAAATTCATATGCAAAGTGTGTGGACGACATGAGCTTATGACAGAAAAGTTGTTAAGATGTAAAAATGACAATTAAAAAAAAAAAAAAGAATAGAAGTCAAGAATATGTGTCTCATATAACCTGTTCTCTAAAACTTAAAACAATTCTTAATTTAACCAAATACGAGTATGTTATAATAAAATAACGCTTCCCGTGTATAAGAAATATCAAATTAACAAGCACCATATTAAAATAAATTTAAAGAAAATTGTCAATTAAATTATCTCGAAGAATAGAATTCATTCATGCCTCAGCCTCAGCCTCTTCAGTATGCTGTATGTAAAATTTAGTCAGGTGTTATATGTTTTATTAATTTATTTAATATTAAACAACATTTGTCAATTAAATGCCAAACAACAACAAAGCTACAATGCCAATTCCTCATTATCTACAATATCTCTGGCAAGTACATCGAATATTTTTAACAACAACTCTCGCGAAGTTGCAGTGGCAAATGCTTCAAATAAATATAAGAAAAATTTTAAGGATAATTTAAAAAACAACGTTAGGGACAAGGATAATATCGTTATTGGTTTTTTAGCCGAATATTCAGAGATGCGGGTGAGTATTTTATTATTTCAATATACGAGTATTATGTTGCAATTAATTTATGTAAAGTAAATGCAAACGTTAAAGTATATTTTAATGCCGCTTGCCCCATTTTGCATGTAACAGTTGAGTCTTGAAATGCGTAATTTTATCATCCAAATACATGAAAGACTTGATTTTAGTAAAAGTGGTTACATGAGAATTTTTCTAGTTTTTTTTGAGGCTTCTGTGCTTACAATGCAGTAAAAAAAATAGCTTTTAGCAAATTGTAATACGATGAATCAAAGAAATTCACATATTCAATTTGCAATGCAGAAATCTACATCAACTGACACCACACACAGTGGACCAAACACAAAAGAACGCTGATGAGGAAGGTTTAGTGGCCTTCGAAAACAGCCGGTTGTGCCATTCAACTATGTGTTTGTCAGAATATTTACAACTAACTTTGGTGTTTTTTGTTCCTTAATAATTATCACATGTAATTTGGCTTACAAAGCAATACGAACTTTAGCCTGATCAAATCATAAATATACATATAAGCAAATAAAGTTTGAATAATATTAATTAAAATTAACGAAAAAATTAAATTTTAAATTTAATTCATCAATATGTTTAATTTAACTGAAACGAAAGTTATAGCATCATATCGTGTTGTGTTCTTCATGGGGTTAGAAAAAATAAATTATGCGGCTTATGTTGAAACAAATGCAGAGTTAAGAACTTAAACACTTTTATCTAATGCCGCCCATACATTACACAAGTTCATTGCACAAGCCTGGCACTGTACAGTGCGTTTGTGTAGTGTATGGGGGTGGTTGTGCTATTTGCGCAGTGAACTGAGTTAATATCAAAACGATTTTGATATTTGCTCAAGTTTGTAAAACTATACAGTGAACTTGTGCAGTGTATGTTGCAAACGCTCAGTTGTGTCGTGATTTTGTAAGAGTTCAAAACAAGAAATGAGATCAGAAAAAGTATTATAGCACTTCAACTTATGTTGATCAACTCGTAATTCGGCTATAAGAAAGACAGAGAAGGAAATAGAAATATGTATCTCTTTTTTTTTCTTACAGCTAAATTGCGAGTTGATCAACAAAAGTTGAAGTGTATGAACCGGGACTATAGAGTAAAAAAAAAATTAAAAACATAAACACAAATTACAGTCGTTAAGCAGCTCTGGGCTGAAGAACAGCTCTCGCGTCATCGTAATTATTTCTTAAGTGCGGTCAGGCTTGTGCGTGTTGCTTGGCCTTCGAGAGTTTTTATAACCGTATATTCTTGCGGTTCTTTTTCCTTAACAACCACGTTGCTACTTCCTATGTGAAGGCATGGGTCGTGTACAGTCAGTCACAAAACCATACTATGCAAATTTACTTTGTACAATATGTGTATCAATAACTAAATAAATAAACACAAAAACTTTCCATAGAACAGCTGAAAACCACAATCATTTCATACAAAGTCAAATGATTAAATACGAATATATATATGTATATGCCAAAACTTAGAGGTGTGTTTCTTGTAAAAACTTAAATTCATTCATACATCATAAGTTTGCCGTCAGTATCTATGTTGGGCTTAAAATACTTTATTAATCAGTTTATCTTATAAATTTTTTCTGAAGAAACTCATACAAGAGAAAATTATTTAAAGCTGGAAATATTTTTACGAGAACTTTTTTTCTTTACGTAAAACAAAAGCAGGATTTCATGAAAATATTCGCACTCTTTTGCTTTTCCTTAGAATAGTTTTAAACACAAAAATAGAAAGAGATTTTATGGAAATATTTGTACTATTTTGCTTTTCCTTAAAGGAAAAGGAAAATTGTGCAAAATTTTCAATTACAAGTGCAAAATTGTTGACACTTGAAGAATATAATTTTTATGAACCAGTATTTTATTATGTTGAGATGATGATATTCTATTATTGTAACTTATCTTGCTTTTACAAATGATTGTTAATTAGTCTACTGATGCTTATAAAATTAAGGTAAATTAATTGGTTTGATTTTAACTCTCATAAATATAAATCAGAAGGGAAACTATTTGCAAGGACAAATGTTGTGATGAAACATGACTTTTGTTAATTGTGTTCAATTAAATTTGTGTGTTATTAAATTTATGCAAAATAATATTTTTTTTTAAATTATTGAAAACTAAATTTAAAAACTTATTTTGATTCAAATGAAATTGTGAAATTGTGCTTGTTTAAGAGTTGTCAACAAAATTCAAGGCAAATATTTTAGAAAAACAATTTATTTAATTGGCTACTTATTTTATTCTCTCTTAAATATTAAGGAAGTACGAGTATTCTGCCCTCCTGAGAAAGAAAGTTACATCTCCGTTTTAGTAGTTTTTTTTATCTTTCGCGCCTTAAAATTAAATATTTTTTTCAACATTTCAAAAATTATTTAAAAATATATTATTTTATTTTATTTTCTTGCCAAAAGATACGATTATAATGGAAATTTTGATGAGAAAGCAGAGAAAATGGACTTATGAGTTTTTTTGCCTAATAAAGGCCCCAAAAAATTTACGGAACCCAAATTGTGCAAATAAGTTAAAAATTTCTTTGCATTTGCTCACAATAATAACAAAAATTAAAAATTTTAATAACCCCTGATATATCTAGAAAAGATGTGATATCTTCTAAACGGCTGCACCGATTTTCTTAAGACATAGTTAAGAAGCCTCTCGATCAAGTCACCTTTAAAACAGAAAAAAACTAAATCAAAGTCCGTCCAACCGTTTGGTTTGTACGTGGACACGGACAGACAGACACACAGATAAACAGATACACAGACACACACTACAAACTTATAACACCCCTGTTTTTGGGCACTGCAACACTGCATTATTAAAAAGCGCGCAAAAACCAGAGTTGTAAAAGAATGAAGCTTTCCTTCATCTCTTCCTTCACCAGCTGTCTTCTCTATCACTATGCCTTCCCTATCACCCTCTCTCAATATCTTCTCTTCAACTCACAGGCAGTACAAATTGATCATTGTATTGGACCCAAGTGAGCTGGACTCTAAATTTCACACTTCCTTACCAGCAGCCTGCTAACCGAACCTAGTTTGATTTTAAAGTAATCCCCACCAAATTTAATAACTCTCACTGTTATAGCTGCCAATATAAAATGTATGTATAGATTATTAGGTGTATTTTTCTTCATAGTCCTATTCCTCCACCATTATTTTGGCTTATGCCAAGTAATGCATATCAAAGTCGAGCACTGTCAACATTGCAGCTCTCAAGATATAGAAGAACTAATTTTCTTTGTATGAGTGGTAAATTTTTTTAACATTTAAAGTATTAATTTCTATGATGAAACAGAATAAAGTCTGCAACTTCAGAAAAATCGCTCCCAAATTAATAAAGCCCATAATAACATCGTCGGCAGTAACTTCAAATGCTCTCTAATTTTTGTTTTATTTTCTTTTGTGCTTATTTTTCTTTGTAGTTTTGTTTACAAAATTTATGAAATTTAATGGTAACATTTTTGAGAGAATATTTATTTATATATGAGAGCATAAGAAAAAACGCTTTCAAAATAAAATAGATTCTATTTCACGACTGCTTTCTGCGGCTGCTTTTTGTGCCAATTTGTATGCCGGTATTCTGGTTATTCATTCTCAAAGCAAATTGAGCAGAGTATACCTCATATGAATTTGCCTTGACATGTACTTTGTTCGATTTTGACAGCCGAGAAACAAAGCAAATGAAATGCCATCACCTGATATGAATTCGCCTTGCAACCGAGATTCTGTTTTAATGAATCACTTTTTAGTTGATGCAATAACTGATATTTTAAAATAAAATTCTTAAGTTAAAACTTATTTTTTAACTATTTTATTTCGTTTTAGTTTTAATGTTTTTATTATTCTTTTCTATTTTTTAAAATTTTTCAAATACAATTTTTCTGCTTATTTAACTGTACAAACATTTTCAAACTCAACCATTTAGTTTTTACAGTTTTGGGTTTCTTTTACCATAAAAAAGCCCACAATTATTTATTATTGCTTTAAAAACCAAATGAATTTAATTGAGCAGTTACATTATTAATGTGCACACATTGTAGTCACTTGTAAATTGTAAAGGGAAAAAAACTCATTTGCATTTATGAATTAATTTCATGTAAATATTGACCATAACTGCTGACTGCATGAAAAACTATACAAGGAACAGTTAAAATTTTAAGAATTTCTGGAATATAGTGGTTGGAATGTTTTATACCATAAACGTACATATTAAATATGTTTTAAATTCTACTAGAGATGGAGATCACTTAAGTGATTGGCGTGAGTCAAGTGTGGTGATGTACAGCAATGAATGATTGAGACCAACTTTTTCCAACTTTTTTCTCAATTCACTTTGACAAATTCATTTGAATTGGAAATGAATTGCAATTCATTTTTACCAAACTAATTTGAATTGACTCAAATATCATTCAATTCAATTTTTGTGTGAAAAGAATTAATTCAAAATTTTGCTAATTCAGTGCATGAATGGATTCGCGAATTAATTAAAATATGAATGATTCATTTACATCTCTGGCGTAGGGTGCGGTTTGTGGTCAGGCGGCATCATCGGTCCGTATATTTTCGAAAATTAGCAAGGAAACGCCGTCACCGTAAATTCTTTGCGCTACCAAGCCATGATAACCAATTTTTTGTGGCCACAATTTTGGAATGTTGACATCAGTGACCTTTTGATTTCAGCAAGACGGCGCCACAAGCCACACAGCCGGCCAAGTAATTCAGTTACTGTATGAGGAATTTCCCGGTCGCGTAAATTCTCGATTTGGTAATGTCAATTGGCCTTGTGATTTAACAACGCTAGATTGCTTTCTCTAGGACCATTTGAAAGACCAGGCTTACGTGAAAAAGCCACAAGCAACTGATGATCTGAAAGATGACGAGATAAGCGAAGCTTTGTTGCAAAATGTGATTAAAAATTTTGTGAAAAGAGCGAACGTCTGCCGACGTGCTAGAGGTGGGCATTTGCTCGACATCAAATTGCAGTATTAATTTCCATATTTCTACTTAACATTGGTATCAATAAAACTGAATTTGTCAAACAAACAAAAATATGTTTTAAAGCCAATTTTCTTCTTAACCTTAAATTCGCCCATCCTTTGTTCATATTACTTTTTTCTTGTAATTAAAAATAAGTTGATGCTTTACCATAATAACCCACTTTACTGGGGTTTTTAAATTTAAATTTAACAACAACTTATGCATTAAAAACTTTTACCATAGCAGTCTCACCCAACTTCAAATGCCGCCCTGCAGTCAGCTACCTTATTAGTTTGAAAGTGGCAGCGACTTCATGATAAACTGATATGTACTCGTACATAAATATTTCAGTAGTTCCACTTGCAAGTATTTCATATTTATAACAATAAAATTATTTAGTCAAAATGTACTTATATCATTTAAGAATATAACAACAAACAATTTATTTCTTTATATGAAGTTTAACATGTTGTTTCTATTAAATAATATGCAATAATTTTAAATTTAATTTTTAAATTTCAGTGAAAATCAAAACATATCAAAACAATGTTAAGTTTTATATCTAATAATAATAGTAATAAATGTGCAAAAGTGAGTGAATGGACATGACATAGACGAGGGCGGTGCCAAAATTAGCTGAGCTAACAAAAAAGAAAAGAAGTGTGGGAAAAATTTTAATTTTCTTTATTTCTCAACATAATCTCCTTTAAGCTCGATATACTTTTCCCATTAATATTCAAAAGCTTCAATATCCTGTCTAAGGTCGCAAATGTGTGACTCCTTAAAAAAGCCATCAAACATAGTATTCGCCACATCGTTGTGGGCAAATATTTTACTACAGAGCTGTTTTTTATTTCAAGTTTTGTAATAGAAAATAATCTGAAGAAGGTTTTGGCCATCACAATAGTGAATGTGTGAACTGGTACATTATCTCGATGATAGAACACTTTGTTCTTAGCTTCACTTAAACGCCACGTTGACTGAAGTAGTTACCACGTTGATTACGAAAACGAAGATCCTACGTTCGATGCCGGTATAAGACAGTCATCAAATAACAACACCAAGCATTTTTTCTGATGTACATTAGTGTCTCTTTGTATCAGTTGTTGCAGGAAAGTTTAAGTGATGAAGGAATAGTCACTGGCCACTGAACTATACCGACTTCGGCAGATACTAATCCTAATGTAACATCAGAGCGCCCTCCTTCGTTGTGTAGCAGAATCATCGGCGAAGTAAAATAACCAATAAAATGGCTACTTACTAATCACAGCTTCAAAAAAAAATTTAATACGCTTCATTTAACACCAGAGGCGCTGCAACACTGCATTATTAAAAACGTGCAAAAAGCAGAGTTGTAAAAGAATGAAGCCACCTGTCTTCTCTATCACTACCCCTTTTCTAAAAAAGGCAACACCTAGTAATAGTAGTAGGCATTCATTGCCTGAGTGTTACTTCTCTTTAAAAAAAACTAGCATAACAATAAAACGCGCATCTCAAAACAAACAGACACCATAATGTGGCCTGCAGATGGAATTGTCTTTGCTTTTTTCAGTCTCCTTTCTTTGACTATTCCTTTGTCTCAGTTGTGCATTGCTGGACCAATGTCTAACCCATGCTTACAAATGAAAGTAATAACTCGACTTTATTATTGTAAAACATCGCCAAGGAGTCTTTTGAAATATCTTCAAGATGCTGTGTTCGTTCTTTAAATTCTCGGTCAATATGTGGTGCATACTTTTCCAAATGCCCATCATTTCCGCTAGCTCACATTAGTGATGAGCTATTTTTCGAAACCTGTTACTTTTTCACAGCGATTGCAAATGTAGTTCTTTCATACAAACTGTGAATGCTCTTGCATGCTTACTTTACAGTAAATAAAGCTACCACATGAATTTATTTGTATACGTTCACCGTTTGTCGAGAAAAAATCATCTAATCGTGTCAAATCGTCTATTCTGGCAACTATGCATAGCTCTCACATTTTTGTATTTGCAATTTTACTGTCTCTCTGGCTCTCATACGACAGTTATCAATATTTGGTTGGGGTTGATTGGTAATTGTTTGTTCTTGTCGCTCTTCTTACTAGTATTTATCAAAATACCAATACTAATACATACTTTTAAAGCAGAAGAGCTGAAATGTGTTAAACCGTGATCACAGTCACTGTTTAATTTCACAACTGCTCTTCTTATTAGATTTTGTCAAAATAACAGAACTGCTACAAACAAAATACTGCTAAACTGTGATCACAGTCACAGTTTACAAGAACAGTGATTTAGAAATCACTGTTCACAAGGAGCAACATTATTAAAAAATCACAGTTTCGCTCAACACTAACTCACATACATTTAGCCGACGAGCATCCAATACCATTTTGTTGATTTTTTGAGTATTTCATTATTCGATTACTACCGTGTTCGTCTTGACAGCTCATACGACTCCCTTTAAAATTTGCCACCCAGTACTTTATAGTTTAGATATAGGATCAGACTCTTTCCGAGTAGAATAAAGATTGACTTTAGTAGTCGTTGGTGTAATACCTTTGAAATGAAGATACTAAATTACTTAGCGTTGACCAATTTTTTTCATGTTAAGAAATTCACTGAGATCGTTTCTTTTTAATAGCTCAAAAAAAAAAAATAAAATACTAAACCAGGAGGTACCACCCTCGTATTATCAAAAGAAGTCTACAAAAAAAGGTTAAAACTGAGTAATTAATTTTCATAATATAACATAATAAATACATGACCTGTTTATTAAAAAAGTAGTTATAAATTAATATTAAACAATCAATAACTAAATAAGATAAAGTTATAACTATAAAATAGATGTGTTTATTTGTTATTAGTTCTACGCTTCAGGAAACATTTTAAAAGTTTGCATAAATTAATTTAGAAAAATATTGTTTTTGTAAAAAAAAAATATGTTCGAGCATATGTGTGTATTCGTAGTTATTTAAGCCATAAGCATACTCGTGCATAGGTTGAATATTAAATGCTCATAGTTAAAAAATTTCAATTGTTTTATGCCTTTATATACAGATAAGATACATACATATATACATATTTATATACATTAGAAAGGAAGAGACAACTTGAAAATCGTAAAAAAAAAATTAATTTTATACTAACCAAAAAAAAAATAAAAAACAATGAAGTAGCATCATTAATAATTCTTGATTGTGTGAATGAAATTTTTCATTAGTTTATTGAAACTTTTCGTTATATGCATGAAATTTCATAATATGCATGAAACTCAAAAAATGATTCTTCATTCATACAATAAATTGTTATGTTAGCTCGCTATCCATAACAAAATTCATTGACCCAATGAAGGGTTTCCTTTCTCAATATCATTACCTTAATAAATAAATGCCCTAACTCATAACTTTTTTGAAATCTCATAAATTTTTTGTATAATTCGATAGAAAAAACATCTAATGTACCGAAAAATGCAAAAATTTCGGTTTGAAAAAAAATAATGAGTTAAGGCCTTTCTATATTAATACAACGATATACAGTCACCTCGCGAAAACGTGAACACTCGAAAGTGTGAACATCTCAGAAACGTGAACAAATTTATTTTCCCATAGATTATTCTAAAACGTGAACAAAATCTGAAAGCTCTAAAACGTGAACACTTTTTTTGTTTGTTTTTTATTCTGTTTTTGAATTGGTAAATCCCCGAATTATAGGTTATTTGTTTGTTTACTTATGTATAGTTAAACGTTTTTTTTTTGTTTATGTATGCATTGACCTGTTAGTTGCTCTTTGGCATTGCTACGTAGATGTTGCAAGTGATTAAAAAATTTTAATTCTTGAAAGTGAAAAATGTCATTAAAAAACCTTAGTGTTAACTTTAAAAGATAAAGTTGATATTCTTGAATTATTGCAAAAGGGTTTTAGTGTTAGTGGCTTGGCAAGAAAATATGGAGTTGCAAAAGCAACAGTTTCTTCCATCAATTTCTTGTATTCCTTATGTTATATTATTTGTTTTGTTATTCATCGAATGCAAAGTGAACTGAATATATTGCATTTTATTTTTTTTGTTATTAAAAATTAATAAAATAATTAATTTAAAATAGCGCTAAGCATTTTTTACTTATTAAAATATAATTTTTTATATTATAAAGGGTAATTTTTTGTTTTAAATTTGGGTACTCGATAACGTGAACAAACTCAAATATATAAAATTTTCAGTAGATGTTGTAAATATTATTTTGACAACCTCCTGTTCCTCAAGCAAAAGTCCTCTCTACTAACCATCTTTTTGGTAAAAATTAGTTCACGCTATCGCGAGTAGTTCACTGTATGTATTTGTTGAAACTTTCTGAAATATTCTTCTCCCAAGGCATTGGGTATGCAAGTTTTTATATATAGCCGCAAAATTTCATTCGATAATCATTCAATAATAAACAATTTTATAGTATTAAGAAAATATATAAAACATATGCACAAAATGATTGTATTCATTCAGAAATTTTACGAAAGTTTTTCACCAAAGCGGTAAAAAATTTAATGTACGAGTATATTAAAATAAGATTGAATTTTTCATATCCGACGGAATCCATTTTTATTTATTTTGTATTAATCCTTTCCATGGTTACTTAAGTATAAATAAAAAATGTTCGTGTTCGTTTACTCTGCATATTGTATAAAGTTTTATAGAACAGAATTTTTATGTGTAGTGCGAATTCAGAATATTTTTAATCATTTTACTGCAACACACAGTCTTAAATAAAAAGAGCTTGCTTTGCGGGAAAAAAGTTTAGTTTTCAATTGCGCGCATACATTTCAATGAAGATATTAAAAATGTTACTTCTCCTGAGTGCACAATTTATTTACACAAGATAAAACATAAGTTTACCACCAATGATGTTTTCTTTTTTTTGTGATATGACTATGTTGCAATAAAGGACCAATGGATGGATACGCTTGCAATTTTAAGAAGTTCAGTTTTATGCACGCACTGACTGCAATACGACTTTTTGTTTATTTTGCCGTCTAGCCTTAAGTTTTATTATCTTTTTTTATTTAACTTTCTGTTAAATGTAGTGCATTTTATTTTTATGGTAGCGACACTGTACATTATTCAGCTGAAATTAGTGGGAAAACTGTTGATTTAATTGAAAATATTTTACATTCTATGAACTTAAAGGAGCTTTCTTTGTGGAAAATAAAGACAACATATTTTGCCATTTCAGAGAGAGAGAGAGAGAGAAATAAACTTCGTTACTGCAGAATTCGAGGTCTCAAAATATGTTTTTTTTTAGCAAAATTAAAAAAATAAAATAATATTGTTTAAGTTTTTTTAGAAAAGAAAACGCCATAATATAAAAATTTTTGAATGTTGAAAATTAAATTTTGAGAGGGTCTCTTGTTTATAATTTCAGTACACGTTAATGGCGAAAATACTGCCTGTTTATAAAATAGCTAGATCAGTTATTATTTAATTTATTAACTGTCAGCTTATAGAGGACAAGTAAAAATTCTCATCCGCCTTTTTGTATTGAAAACAAATTCGAGAATTTTTACTTGTCTTCTTTCTATAAACTGCCAAAATCCGAATGTGACGCATGTAGCCGAAGCCAACATTTTTGGTATGTAGCCAATGTAGCTTCATAATGAACTCAAAATTACGTCAGGGCCCCACAAGCGCATGTGTCTTTTTATATGCCGTGCACTGCAGGCTATAGTTCTATTTAGACTTGTAACCAATAGTTGTTTGCCAAATACTTTAAAGATTCTTATGCAATATTAATAAAAAAAATCTTTTGAAAAAGTGTTTGGATTATTATACATTTGTTTAGGCAAATGTAATAGCAAAATATATCGTGCCATAACCACCAAAAAATCTTAAGTGACATAATTTTTTAGCTTCATTTTTTACGAAAATCGATTATTTACGATTGTAGTTAGTGGATTTTCGTAATAAAACGAAGTAAAAAAATATGTCGCTTAAGTTTTTTTTGGCGGTTATGGCTTGATATAATACTTCGAATTCATTAATCGCTTTAAAAATATTTTACTAAATTTTCTTAAAGGTGACACTGGGTGGTCTGCCGTTGGCTGTGGAGGACGTAAATAGAAATCCTTTGCTTATACCTGGCAAACGTTTGTCGTTTAAGGCATTCGATATTGGCCATACGACGGGTCTTTATCGTGTACAACCAATCAGGTAAGAAATTTATAAATATTTATCCCTCTCTGTGTGAGTGTTCTTAAATTTAATTTTTTTTTTCAAAATATAAATTCTTCTTTTGGTTCCTTTTTAACCCCCGACCAAAAACTACCAAAAAAAGGGTGTAATAAGTTTGTAGTGTGTATCTATGTATCTGTGTGTCTGTCCGTGTCCACATACAGACCAAGCGGCTGGACGGATTTTGATTTAGTTTTTTTCTGTGTGAAAGATGACTTGATCGATCACATCTTTTCTAGATATATCGGGGGTTTTTAAAATAGTAAATATGTTCAAATATGTTCCGCGGAGTCAAGCAAATATTGAAAAGGCTAAAAAACTTCTTGATAAAGAATACTTTGTCGACGGAATAGCTTTTAGTTTTGTTCTACTAAATATATTATTAAACTTTTATAAATTCAAAAGTCAGTGCACTATTAAAGTATCAATCAAGGCATATCAAGCTCAATAGCTCACCCAGCTGATTAGTTTTATAAATATTTCTGATGTAAACTTTTTGTTAATTGGAATAAAAAAAAAAAAAAATTTTAATAAATTTCAAAAACTCCTGGAAAAAAAATTTAACTTTCTTGCTATTGAAAATTAATTTTTTTATATAAATTCCTATATAAATATTATTTTAATAAAAATAATAATAATAGTATATTATGGGTGTTCGTTTATTAATTCAGTCCCTTTTGAGAAATAATAATGTTGATGATGAGTCAAAACAATTCACATATTCCATTGCACTGAAAACTTTGCTGAAATTTGCATCAACTGACACCACACACAGTGGACCAAACACAAGAACGCTGATGATGAAGGTGTGGCGGCCTTCGAAAACAGCTAGTTGTTCCGTTCTGCTAGTGTTTGTGAGAAAATTTACAGCTAAACTATTACATGTAATTTGGCTTACAGAGCAATACGAACTTTAGCCTAATAAAATCATAAATATAAAATAAATTAAATGTAAATTTTACAAATAAAATTTGACATAGAGCTAAATAATGATATCACCTGTTAACATCACGGGTTGAAGTGAAATATTGTTGAAGTCAAAATATTTGGAAATTTTTATTCATACTGAACTTTGTAGCACTAAAGAATGCATAATTTTTTTTTATACTTATTGAGTTTGTTCAGAACAAAATACATATCGATGGTCACAAATATAATGGCCCTAACTCACACGAAATTGAGTTTTTCAGTGGTTCCAAATACATTTCACACAAATACATACACCTCGTCACAAAAAGGTATTGCAATAAAGCTGTGAAGTTACAATTATTTGAGTTGGGGCCTTTCTACTTGTGACCAACGATATGTACATGCTACCCACTATGTCTCTGTCCAGACTGGATATTTTTGTTGCAGATACTTTTTGTTTTCTAGTGAGAAAGAGCGAAAGGCGAATACAAAATGCGCCATGAATAAAAAAACAGGATTGCGCACTCAGCCGTCCAAAAAAAATTTTCTACTGCGAATCTACGTCATCATAGAATACAAATGAGTGTTTGTTGTAAAAATTGTGTCCACGTCACCCAAGCAGTCAAAATAACGGAACTGTGCAATCTTGTTTTTTTTGATTTATGCTAAATGTGTATATTTCTATTGCAACACTCGGTCACGCATTAAAGAATTGCTGCAACAAAAACTGCAAGTGTTAACGTCTGCTCTAAATAAATAAAGGTGATTAAGGGGATTTCATCAAATATTTACTATATCTGCCTCTGGCTTAATGTTTATATACATACGAGTATGTACATACATACACATGCAGCATTCAAATATTTCATATGATGCATTAAACAGATTCACCACAGCAGGCTACACGAACAAACGAATTCAAATGCCGCTAGCAGCATTTGTCGCCTCGTAGCCAGCTACTTAATTATTTTGGAGATGGCATCAGCACCATCTGCACCTCCTATTTAAGTATAAATACATAATTCAGTATTGCCACCTTCAACTATTTCACATTTATAAAAATTAAATTACTGTTTCAAAATGTACTCATATGACGTAAAAGTATAAAAATGAATTCATTTATGCTTAACATCAATTTTTGAATATTGTTTCTGTTAAATAATATGAAATAATTGTACGATATCATTTTTTCAACATTTTGTAGTATACTGGCAACACTGAATTTTCTCATTGTAGCCAAAGAAATAGAAATTAGTTTAATTGGACTACAACGAAAAAATTAGCATAGACAACAACCTGCCGCCCTGCTTCCTTGCTGTCTTCAAAAGAATCACTCTCATATAAACATGTGTATTCTAATCCTTGACATTTTGTAGTCGGTAGCCTGCTGTAGTGAATGTGTTTAATGCATGATTGTTGGTGTACCTCACTAAATGGAATTTAAATTATTTTTGGGTGCGGTGTCTCTTATTTCAGATTTATGACTCAAATGAAAAGTGAAAATGTTGCTGCATTTATAGGACCAGATGAGACTTGCATATCAGAAGCTCTGCTGGCTGCAGCATGGAATATACCAATGATATCATTTGTAAGTAAATCATGATTTCTTGTTTTTATTAATTTATAAGAACAGAAGTTTTGTTTTTTTTTTAATAATATAAACAACAACAAAGCATTAAAAAAATTAGTAGAAGACATGAGAATTTTTAAGAGAATCTAAATTTAAATATGTAGATAATATGTATGAATACATATCGTTACCTTAGTAGAGAAAGGCCCTAACTCATTATTTATTTTGAAATCGAGAGTTTTGCATTTTTCGATACACTAGATAGATGCTCTTCTATCCAAATATATAAAAAACTCGATTTTAAAAAATAAAGAGTTAGGGCTTTTCAATATTAAGGTAACGATATGTACATAAAAAAAATTATTTTTCTATTGATATCAATTTATGTTTGATTATTTAAATGTTTTCGGAAAAGTATTTTTCTCTCTTATTCAGTAAGATTTTTTATGACGATTTGGAATAATCTCAGAGGGAAAATACCATAGGGCTTGTATGAGGACCAAGTGGAGGCAAATTCATATCATCTTTTCTGGCAACTAATTTTGTAAGAATGCAGTCCATTGGGTCTTGGAGTAAATGGAATGAAATGATGATTTGTATACCTTTAAAGCACTTGCTCATTTCCTAATTGATAGATTAGATTCACCTGCAGTGATCTTTAAATTGCTCCAACTACAAGCCTTTACGTTTCTTACTTTTTTAAGGCTGGATTAGCCTTAAAAACGTTGCTGTTGCCGTACTGTACCATACCGTAGTGTTAGCACGTTTGTGCACTTATAGAACATTTAAAAACGTGCGCACGCTTTAATTTACTTTATTGTTTTAATATGAAAAAGAAACAGCAGTTGACAAAACAGTGATCGGAATTAAAAAAGTTCAAATAGTGACTGCAGCGAAGAAAAAGTAACTAAAATATGTAAATGCCCCTTGAACTGTATTGGTGTGTGCACATAAAAATAAATCTATGTATGTTATATATAATAAATAATATGTAGCAAATGAAATGTTTTGATACCAAAATATGTGCATAAACAATAAGAGGTTTTGATACCATTTAAATCCTTTTATATATCACATTTATAGTAAGCACATTCATATTTATATATTTCTTTATTATATGTATGCACATAAATCTGTATGTATTTATGTGCGTAAGTATGTATGTGTATACATATGCAAATATTTATGTATTATTTTAAGTTGTTTTTCATACAGATATTATTATTAACAAAAGTACCGAAAAACAGGACCAAAATACCAACTTTCCATTGAACATACAATAGTGCCATCACAGGTATACAAATGTCACTTAACAACAAAAGTTCATACGTTCATTTCGTCATATTTTTTGTTTGTTTGTTTATGTTATGTTGTAACTTTGTTATTGTTATATAGATACATACATATGTATGTATGTATGTATATAGTGCATCTCATTATACAATTACAATCCGCACTTACTTCCAGGAAATAACAATATTACAAAACTACAATAATGTAAATAACAACATGGCTTTTTAGTTGAATTGAAATGCCGAAAATAAAATTTGTATAACAAAATAAAAATAAAAATTATTCAAATTGAGTTGAAAAAATTTCTTGCTTATCACTAACCAAATTTGCAACATTAAGAACTTTTCACAATTTTTTCAAAACAAAATTAAATTATTTTTCATATTTTTAAATACGTTTGTTTTTCATGTTGAAATTTTGTTAACACTTTTTTCATTTCTGTTTTGTTTACATATCTGCATATTTACATGCATGGATGTATGTATGTATGTATGTATACATTCAAATACATAAAATTATAATTTTCATCAAAACACTTTTTCTGTATTTACATCCTCAAATACATATCGTGCCTTAAAATCCAACAAAAAAAGGATAAGCGACATAATTTTCGAACTTAATTTTTTAACCCAACTCGATCATTTGCGATGGCAAATCATGGATTTTCGTTAAAAAAACGAGGTTCAAAATAAGGTTTGGTTAAGCTTTTTTGGCGCTTATGGCTCGATATGTATGCATAACTTTGTATAATATATGTATGTATACCTATTTTAAGCAGAAAAGTAAGTTAACTTATTTTTGTAACCCTATTTGGAGTTTATTTTTATTTAAGTACATACATGCACTTATACATTTACATGCATTATATATCGCATATTTGCAACATAATGTGGATGACACAAAGTGCATAAATAATAAACTTGTTACAAGTTCATTTATCCTATTAGTTTTGAAGATAATTTTTCTTCTGTGTTAGAAATGAACAAAAATAAAACTAAAAAATCATAAAGCAGAAATTTAATTTAAGAAAAATTCTAAGGAATTTTTAGTTAAGAATTACAGGAAATGAATTTCTAGCCCACGCAAATCAGCATCAAAATGTTCTTCAACAAAATCCGAGCCCTGAATACGAGTATTACCAAAATTTGCTACATTGTCGTATGAACAATATTCAATCTGATTCGTTGTTACATCAATCATACGTATGAACGTAACTACTGCCCAATAAATGAGTGAATATTGGTGTCTATTCTGGAATACGCGTCACCTTCGTGAAAGTTACATGGAAAACAAAAACAAAATTGTGTAAATGTAAAAAATTTGTTTTTGTTTCTCATGCAAAATCAACCGTTTTTCAAAGAGAGAGAAACGCGTTGAAATTCTCAAGTTTATTTCATTTTACAAATGTATGGCAACAAACAAAAACAATTTTTTAAAATTTGTTTTTGTTTTAATGTAAAGTTTCACTTCTTCGACGCGTTTTCCACAATAGCCACCATTATTTAAATATAGTTTTAGTTAATTTTCATAAAAATTAAAAATATGTTATTCAAAAAGAATTGAAAATACTGATTAAGAAATTATTCCTGATTAAAATTCACCTTAGTTCAATTAAGTTTAATATGTATAACTTAAAATATATTTAAATACACATTCATTTTGCGGTGTTTAATTAAAATTCTTATTAAATTAAGTCGTGCGGTACGGTAGCACTGCAAAGTTGACAAATATTATGGAAAGCTTTAAAACAACAACTATTTAACCAAAAGAAGAAAATTAATTTATTTCTTATTTTTGTGTATAAAATTAAAATAGAAAAAAACACATTTTTTGTGGAACAAAAAGAGCGTCGGAATGCATTTTCCTATTTATATATTTCTTTGTATTGAACGAAATTTTTTTCATACGAACTCATGATGCTCATGCACATGTCTTCAATAAACACCCACACACATACTCGTAGAATTTAAATGCACAATGTTGGCTATTTAAGTATCATTTGGTTTTGCGATGAAAAATAATTTTTTTTTTATTTTAACAGGCTTTAAAAATAAATCACTGAAATCGATTTGAGTTATTAGGAAAATAAAACATTTTATGTGAAATTTTTCGTCAACGATATCTCTCGAATTTAACTCCCGATTTTAGTAAATTTGGCAGCAATACACATGTCACGTGAGGTTAAGACTTGGACTTGAACTTGATCGGCTTGGTAGTTTGAAATTAAAAAAAAAACAGTTTTATGAAAATACAATAATTACAGAAGTATATTTGTTTGAACGCAATAAAAACAAAAATGGGAACAGGTTCCAAAGGTTTACCACTTTCATGGCATACCAATACAGATACTAAATTTACTGAATTTAATATTCAATGGCTATTCTTTATATCAAAAATTGTTCTAGACAACCGCTCAATTATTTGGACCACTTCAGTCTTATGACAAGCTTGTGTTAAGTGCATTAATGTTTCACCAGAAATAGAATCACTTGGAGCTGAGTTCATCAATGTTGTTGTTGATTTGTATATTAATTTTTTGCTGAAAAATTCAGTCTTTAATGTATTAAGCATTTTTGCTTGTTTTGTCGGCTAAGCACCGTTTATATGCATTTCGTTTCTGCTTAAGGAACTTGTTTTGCAAAGAGTTTTATTTAAGCCATTTAAACTCATTACAATTGTATATGTGATTGTAAATAACATATTAAGAGTCTCACTATAAGCAGTTGAAGTTGCTTAGCTTATTTCAAAAAACTTTGTATTAAAGTCTACTGATAAGTTCCTTAAGCAGGAATGAAATGGCGGGTGGCATTGGCTGAAGTAGTTAGCACATTGACTACAAAACCTAAGGTCCTGTGTTCGAGCCTCGTCTCCGACAGCTATTAAATAACAACACCACACTTTTTTCTGATGAGCATTAGTGTCCATTTGTATCAGTTGTTGTGGGAAAGTTCAAGTGAAGAAGGCATAGACACTGGTCACTGAACTACTCCGGCTTCAGCGAATACTAATGCTAGTGTAACATCAGAGCACACACTTCTGTGTCGGTATTGTGTAGCAGAATTATTGGGGAAGTAAAATAACCAACAAACTGGCTACTAAACAAAATTTAAAAATTTAATACGCCTCATTGACACCAGAGGCGCTGCAACACTGCATTAGTAAGAAACGTGCAAAAAGCAGAGTTGTAAAATAATGAAGCTCGCCTCCATCTCTTCCTTCACCACCTATTTTCTCTATCAATATGCAGCAGTAGGCATTCATTGCCTGAGTGTTACTTCTCTTTAAAAAACCATAGTTTTGTGCAAACTGTATTTTCGAAATACATACACTGAACTAAATCAATTCGATATCCTGCTATATTTAAGTGGTCTCCACATTTTTGAATGTGGCAAATTTACTTTCGATTCGTTAACCCGATCAAAAGTATAGAGATGATAAAAACCTATCTACATCTATACCGACAAAAATAGTCAAAATTGATTACCAGGACCTCAAAACTTTGAAATTTTATGAAGACTCGATTTTTGAAAAGCGGGAAGTTAAAAAAAATTAAATACATAAATATTTTAAAATACTTAATTGAGGTTGAAAAAGTACAAGTTGGAAAGATTGTTTGTACAAAACTAATACCCCTTTATCATTTCTGATATTAATTATGAAAAAATCAATATTCATTTAAGAAAAATGCATAAAAATTCATAATCATTTTTTCCTAAACAGCAAATAATTCATTCAAACATAGTAAACACAAACAGCATCTGACGATTCTACTTGATTGCTTGTAAGTAGTGAGCAACCAAATACGAGGGCGGATCAATAAGTCCGTGACATTTTGAATAAAACATAGTTTATTTTTTAAAAAACAAAAATGTATTTTTCCCCTTTTGAGGGTAATCGATGTGGATTATAACGCGTGCATCCCAAAAAACTGTTGCCATCACCTTATTGGCCGACAAACTTACCTTGGCTTTCTTCGGAGCAGGTTCACCCGGAGAAACCCATTGCTTAGACTGCTGCTTGGTCTATGGAGTACAGTAATGGATCCATGTTTCATCCACAGTTACAAAATGCCGCAAAAACTCATTCGGATTGCGGTTAAACAACTCCAAACAATCCTTTGAAGTTGTCACACGTTTACGTTTATGGTCAATTGAGAGCAAACGCGGCACCCATCTTGCAGACAACTTTCTTAATCCATCTGATCACTTAAAATCGAAACCACACTGCCATATGAAATGCCTATGGCATCAACAATCTCACGCACTTTTACTCTTCGATCGGCCAAAATGTCAAAATTATCTACTCAAGCCACACTTAGTCGTTTTTCACGAATGAATATTTCATATGATAAAATTTATTGATTACTGCATGTTTTCAGTATCCAGTAAAAATTTACTGCTTACTGAAATTTATTGCAGTATTCAGTAAATTTTTACTGGATACTGAAATTTTTTTCGATAATAAGTAAAAATTAATTTTTACTGGAATTTTACGTTTACTGCAGTACAAAAAAGAGAAATTGCTTTCATTTCACTTGTTTACGTTTTGTTTTTTATTATTATTATTATTATTTTCACGCAAGTGGCTGTATAAACACAAAAACACTATGCCAGACTCATAAATGGCTTTTGCTTTTGCTTTTGCTTTTTTTTATTTCATTTGTCATTGCCCCTGAGGCCACCCACAACTGGTTGATGTCTACTTCTAACCAATAACACAATTTGTAAAAGCTTAAACGGATTTTATATTGGAAATAAAAATGTATACGAACGGTGTGAAATTTTACTGCGAACTATTGGGATGTTCAATTTAACGTACGAGTACGAGTTGTAGGGATTTTTTTTTTGCATTAACAATTTATATCTTTATTGTTTGATTTTATGTCATAGTGCTTCTCAATTAATGAAATCAGACCTAGGGAGTTTTCCTTAACTCTATAGACCTTTAAATTCTAATAAATAAAATAAAAAATTACATTTTCATGTATTTAAATTCAATGCCTTGAAAAAAATTAATTTTTTCTTATTCATCCTGTGTCTCACAAAGCGAGAAAAATTTTTCCGATTTAAAATGTTCCCACATGCGTTGCAGATACAAGACTCAACATGCCGCTTGAATTCTAAAATAACCCAAAAGCTGACTCAACACTAATTCCAGCATTGCAAATTGTTCGCCAGTGTTATTAAAGCCGCGTTCAGACTAAATAGTATTTATACTTGTCAAAAATTCAAATAATACGTGCAAGTGTGATAGTCTGAACGCAAAATGTCATCAAAGTGGCAAATAATACGATAAAAATTTTGACATCCCATAAGACTGTTTCTTTTTTATAAAATTTTCTAAACGATAATACTTTTCATTAGATCAGGGTTGCATTTTCACACAAACCTAATTTCCAAGTCGGCTGTTCCGCCGCCGATAGCGTGTCGTCATTGGTGTAATGTTTTGTCATATGTATATCGGCTCAAAATTTTGAATAAGTGAATCGTATGGAAGTATACTTCGTTGACGTAATTTTATAATATTATTTTTAACTGCTGAATTTTTTCAAGTGCCGGCACGTCCCCGCCTACATGAAACCCCTTTGCCGCCGCTAGTCAATGAATAGCATAGACATTTTCATTGAACAGCTGTTTTGTTTTCTGCTTGTATTACACATTTTATTTGAAGTGTGATGGTCTGAACACAATATGTGATTTTAAGTTAGATTTTTTGACAGTCGCAACAAATGTATTTAGATTTCTGTATCGTAAAATGTGATGAAAGTATTAATAGTTGAGTCTGAACGGGGCTTAAGCAGCAATCCATTTGCTTGCTATTTGTTTACCGTAAATTTATAATTAAATTATTTAATTCAGTCTTCTCATAACAAAGGCAATGAACTCTAAAATAAAGTGTGTGTGTGTGTGTATAGTTTTCTAAAAAAAAGATCCAACAAAATATCTTGCGATTGGTTGTTTATCAATTACAACTGCCCAAGTAGTCTTATACAAATTCTATTGGTTTCTAATTGTATTAAAAGTTTAACCACTTATCTGTTCATATTCGTTTATGCAAAGCAATTTGTAATGATTTCAAAATGCTTTATTATCCTTAAATAATAACGGTCTAATTCATAAAAAATATTTCAGGTTTATTACAGATTTATTTGACAAATTTCCCATAAAAATATGTCAAATAAGCGCTTAATAAACCTGAAATATTTTTTATGCATAAAGCAGTAAATATTTAATTCTCTCGAAGTCCAACATACCTTGACTAACATTAAATTATATTGTTGCAGTCAAGTCGTATTGTTACGTTTTCGCCGTTTAAAAACTATATTTTTGTAGGTCCGAATATTTGCAATTAAACAAAATGTCACGAGAAGTTACTCAACACCGATATTAAGGGTCTGTCCCACGATGTCGACAAGTCGATATCGTGCGTCAGGAGTCCTGACTGCGGACCTAAGAGTTTTTAAGCACACAATGTTAAATTAGTCACTGCTGGTAAATCACAAAGCAAACTTTCCTGTTCTTAGCAGAAGATTGTCATCTTAGCTGATACATCGCCTATATGTTAAGTATAAATACTTAACATAAAGTTTCCAGAAGAATCTTAGCAACGTCCCGAAAGTATCAACACATTATACAGCCTCTAAATACTAGATTTCGATCATGTTATCAGTTCGAGTTGCAATTCGTTCTGTTGGTTTGTGCGTATGTACGTTGAAAATAGAATAGAGTATTATTTTAGAAGTTATTGATGTCTGTATCTGGCGTCTGCATTGGCTTATGGGTTTACGTGTTGTATATTTCTTAATAAGCAGAAGGTGTAACATTACAGACAGCTATTGTTATACTTTGATATAAAATATCGTTCAAACCCATTTAATTAAATGCCAATTATACCCACATAAATATATTTTTGGCAATTACTGAGCTACAACAAACATTTTCGTTTCGAAATATTAAATACATCCCTATTTCCCTTGGTCACGGCATCACGCGTGAACAGCTACATACATACATACGAGTACATATGTATGTATGTGCATATTTTTATGCCCAGTTTGTTAACTTCAACAGAAATGAAAATCAATTTTCTAAAAGTAGAAGCAATCCCTAACGTTTTGTTTCCATCGTTTACACTTTCATGTTAATTGATCATTTAAATATCTATTTGCTGTATTTTGTAGCAAATGTAATAAATTTTAATTCATTTAATAGGTTTATTTTGCAGCTTTCAATCAATATTATTTACATGTATTCAACATACTAACTATGCAATCATTCCAACAGGTGGCTGAGTGAAATTATTTCAAAACTTTACATTTTATTTGCTGAAGTTATTTACAATAGCATTTAAAAATATATGTATCTTAATATTGCAACGTTTAAACTTTAAGGGCCTTATTCATAAAAATAATTTTTGATTTGTAAAAGGTTTACAAAACAAATTTCCATACAAAATTTGATTTATAAAGCCTTTGTAAAACAGAATTATTTATTTATTTGTTTCATAAATACTTTACAAAATAAATTATTGTTGCACAAATATGGGCAGGGTAACTGGACCATATGCCCAAGAAGTTTTTGTGACTGACTATACACGACCTATGTCTTCACATAGGAAGTAGTCACGTGGTTGTCAACGAAATTCCACAAAATAACCGCAAGATTATGTGGTTATCCGTGGCAGATCAGTCAACCATTGTGAGCGAGACGAAAAACTCTCGAAGGTCAAACTATACACACAAGCCAGAACGCACTTAAGAAATAATTACGTTGACGCAAGAGCCGCTTGACGACTGGGAAAACAGAATTATTTTTTATGAATAAGGCAAGTTATACTTTAATATTGATTGGGATTTTTTGCGCATAAATCACATTTAATACCACGTGGCAAATTGGAAAGTCTAAAGAGCATGTCATTTTCAATTCGCCTGAAGCAAATAGCTGCAAAGGAATTTTAAAAAATAATATAAAATGGAAGACTAAAATTAAGTGGTTTTTGAGAATTATGCAAAGCATTAATTTTTAAGAAACTAACAACAAAAACAAAAGTTAGTTGAATTAATACATTAATGTGCATACTCTGTTTTATAACGTTGTTCACAATAAAAACTTGAAGATGCAGCGGTGTTGCCATATTAAATTTTAAAATACCTATTGTGAATAACTTTATTGTACCCTTCGCTAAAAATGGTAACGGTAAATATAGCTTTATCATTTCTTGTGTACTTTCCTCAATATTATTAATGCATATACAGATGTATTAAATATTTAACATATATATCGTTGCTCTCAAGTAGAAAGGCCCTAACTCAAATAATTGTAACTTTATAGGAGAAGCTAAAAACACAATAGAAACTGAATAATTCTAATGAAACTTTTTTTGTACAAATGCTTGTAAAACCATTATTTTTTACACTATGGCAATAAATTTTTGCGACGAGGTGTATTTGTGTGAAATGTATTGCAGTCATTGAAAAACTGAAAATTGTAAAAAATACGAGTTAGGGCCTTTCTACTTGAGACCATTGATATGTAAAAGCGCATATGTAAAAGGCTTTCTTGTTTTGAACTTTTCATAGCGCAGTTTCTAAGCATTTGGGTTTTAGTTTTTTCAAGTTAATTTTTTATTTTGTTTTTTTTTATTATTACATTTCTTTTTTGCTTTAATAATACATAATAATAATAATAATATTTATATGTGTAATAATAATATATTTTTATTTTATTTCATTGCTATTACCATTCACAGAAATGCTCAGACTCCATTGTATCAAATAAGAAAACATTTCACACATTTGCTAGAACCTTGGCTCCTGCCTCTAAGGTAAGTAAATGGACGTAAGACTGTCGCCGCGGTTCTATGTTTAAGAATTAATTTCAAATAAATTCACAGCTGATTATTATTACTAATTGCCGATGTCATATTGATAGATAAAGTTGCTTTTAAAGTGCTTGCATCCTACGTTGCAGCTATTAATTTGACAAGAAGTATGTGTGAAAAACTTGAAAGAAAAATTTTAATGTGTTAGTGCAACATTAGCAACTCGTTAAGGGTCTGTAAACAGGAATTTGGGGGAAACTACTGTTCTAAAATTCCTCTATTATTAGTACGAACTCATGCTATGCTTAGTTACGTGTCGGCCCTGCATAAAAGAAAAACAAGTGTTTTTTGTACAATAATCTACAGGATTACCATTCATGCAAATACTTGATGTATTGTGAATATTGACGTTATAATCTCTATAAAAGTCAAATTTAATGCCACATATTACACAATGAAAAATACCAAAATGTGTATGTACACAAAATTATGACCATTATACAAAACATATTATTGGAAATGTATGACATAACTACAAGTAAATAGGAATATAATTGTACATTACAAGTTTGATTTGTTTCCAAAGTGACATAAATATTTTTACCATGTACATACTACATACATATGTATGTATGTACATGAATTTAACTATCCATGACAACCCATTAATGGTTTGTAAAAAGGAAATCCCACCATCTGTTGATTTTCATTCATTCTTTAGAAAAATTGAAGAAAACATTCTCTCGAAATGAAATTTTCTTTATATAGCATTTTAATTAACTTTACAGCAGAGTATTGTTAGCAAGTATGTGTGTATATATGTATGTACATATATATTTCAAGTACATTTATTAGGGCATTTTATTATTGGAGGGAAGAAACATTTAAATAAAAAGATATGTTGTATTAAATTTCTTGTTTTTATACTAATTTTTTATATTGTTACGTTTGTTTTTTTCTTTTAAAAAAGTTATTTTTATGGGTTCGAATATTTGCAATTTAAATAAAAAATTATAACTATACAATTATTAATAAATCAAAACACTTTATTTAATCAACATTGACATTAAGAACTGTTAAGCACACAATGTTAAATTAATTCACAGCTAGAACACCACGATGTTAACTTTTCTGTTTACACAAGGGTACTAAGCTATTAAGTACATCAATTAACTGACTGAACTGAACTATTAAAATATTTAAAAGCAGTTAATATTTTCATTTTCATTCTCCATGTTGTCTGCTTGAATTAAAAAAAAACTCACAAGCAGATGTTTTCGTAAGGCACTTTGCTTATGCAAACGGCATTGGCGAAACTTGACTAAAAGTTTTATTAAGTACATTATACAGGGTGGGCCAAAAGTTACCTTGGGGTTTAAAAGTTTAATAACTTTTTCGTTTATTAATTTTTTTTTTATTTTTTTCTCAGATTATATAATATATAAAATGGAAAATTTTTTACACTAAGTATGAAAAATAATGTCTCTTAAATTACCACTGTTTTCAGCTTCGCACTGATGGGCTCGTTTTAGAGCATTTTCCATAATATCTTCCAAAATTTCTGCAGCAATGTTTGCCTTGAGTTCAAGGATTGTCTCTGGCTTGTTCAGATACACTCGCTACTTAAAATAACCCCAAAGAAAATAGTCGGGTGCTGTCAAAACTGGCGATCGCGCTTGGCCAAATTATTTCCGAATTTCTGGAAATTATTCGCTCTCCAAAAATTTGACTTAAAAGTGCCATTGTGTCTCGGGCAGTGCGGGCAGTGGCTCCGTCCTGCTGAAACCACATACCAGGTATGTTTTCAAGAGCAAGACGTAAAAAATTTTCTATCATAAACCGAAACCGCTCTCCATTTACGGTTACAGCACTTCCATCTTCATTCTCGAAGAAGTAAGGCCCAATGATATTTTCAGATGTGGTCCCACACCATATTGTACACCTAATGGGGTGCAATTGGCGTTTATGAATGGCTCTTGGATTTTCAGAACCCCAGAACCTACAGTTCTGCTTATTAACGAAGCCATTCAAATGAAAATGAGCTTCATCACTCATAATCATAATCGCCCATCAGTGCGAAGCTGAAAACGGTGGTCATTTAAGGGACATTATTTTTCATACTTAGTGTAAAAAAATTTTCCATTTTGTATATTATATAATCTGAAAGAAAAAATAAAAAAAAGTTAATAAACAAAAAAGTTATTAAACTTTTACACTCCTCGGTTTCTTTTGGCCCACCCTGTAGTTTGCCTCATACGTTTACATATATAAGCACAGTTGCTTAAGGTGGCTTAAGCTAGCTTATGCCTATTACAAGTACATAATAGGGCTGGCCTTCTTATTATTGAACTATAAAAAAAGATATTGTATTTTATATTAAATTTCTTGATTTTATTAAAATTTTTTATATATTATAATTTTCATCTTTTAGAAAAGTTATTTTTGTAAGTTCGAATACTTGCAATTAAATAAAAAATTACAGGTATACTCCCTGTCCAGACTTGCAATTTTTGTTGCAGCAATTCTTGAGTTCATTAGTGAGAGAGGTGAGTAGATTGGGGAGGGGTACACAGTTTCATGTGCTCTGCGATTCTCTTTTCTTTTGAAATTCGCACTTGTTAGTTTAAATATATTTGACGTGTTATTTTATTTTCTTTCTTCAGTTCTATGAAACAGACAAAATATAACAAAAAGTAATTAGAATTGTTAATTTTTAAGGGAAATTTGTGCTGTAATAGAATTTTTAAATACATAATTGCAAAACTAGAATTTTATTATGTGGACACTAATGCAATTTCAAAGCAGAATTTTAAAATATTGCAGCAACAAAAATTGCAAGGCTGATGTCCCCATACTATTCTTAACAAATCAAAACACCTTATTTCTTGAACACTGACATTAAGCACACAATGTTAAATTAATTCAATGCTAGAACACCACGATGTTAACTTTTCTGCTCTTTATATTGTCTGAATGAGAGCTTTCCTTTCAGTGATGTAGTAGTTACGCCTTAGGGCCATTCACATATTACGTAACGCTATTTTCGGAGTTTATATACCCCCTCCCTTTTTTGAGCGCTTTTTACAAAAATTTCAGTATAAATTTTCTAAACTGTAACAAATTTTCTAACTGAACAGCTCTTTAAGTGTTTCAATTTATATTTTGATGCCTTAGAGTAAAAATCTAATGCCATTTCTTGAAAATTTAAACCATTTTTGGCTGCTTATGTTGTTTATTTACCCCTCGCATGTGTGTATGTTGGTACTAGATGTACGAAAAAAATTTATTTTTTTTAACAATAAAGATACAAAATTGATTTTATTTTCATTCATGCCATTTACCGTTTTTTCTTCTCGTTTCATGTTATAGGTTTCAAAAAGCATTATTAGTCTCCTGGCTGCATTTCACTGGCAAAAGTTTGCTATTGTAGTGAGTTCAAAGCCAATATGGGGTTCGGAAGTTGCACGGGCCATACAGGTAAGAAAGAATCAACAATGATGCAATAAAACAAAACAAAAAAACTCCATAGCAATAGCATTCGCATACGATACAAAGACAGCTTAGTTGGTGGCAGGGATGGATATTTTAAAATTATGCCATGTTAGAAAATGAAATAAATGCATGCTTTGTTGTTTGATTATTTGCAATAGTTAACTAAAAAACTCATTTTAAACAAAAGAAAGTGTCTGTTAGATATGAAAGAATTTGAAAAAATTTTAATTGGTTCCAATGTAACCATCTCTGATAGTAAGGATGGAACAGGTAGTCAGTATGCGTCCATACATACTTAAGTGTGGTGTTTCAATTTCGTGGCATTTGTTGCAAACAATTGCAATTGCGACATGTTTGCTGCTTGTGAGCAAAAAATAAAACAATGTTAATAAAACGCACATGCAACTAATTAATGTTGCCTGTTTGTTTGGCTTAAATAAAAACCAAAAAGTAATTCTTAAAGAATTTATTTATTCATCTTGTTTTCTAGCGCATACTACGATACGATCTGTATCCTTAAATATATTCATTATCAGCATTAAGAAAATTACATTAATTAATAGAAATATTTCTTTCATTTCTATAAAAAATTAAAAAAAAAATACTGAACTTGATCCTTTTAGACACGCAAAGTTTACTTTGCAAAGTCTTAATTCAGCTGGGTGAAATATAGAGGTAGGAATGCATTCTCTTTCTAGTTTTCTCCCAGCTGAATTAAGAGCTTGCAAAGTAAACTTTGTGTATCTAAAGGAGTGTTTCATCATCTAAGCTGTGACTTAAGAAATAAAACATAGTCATTACATACTTTTGGAAACTAAAAATTCATAACAGAAATTACATTTTTCACTGCAATGGTTAAAAAGTTCACTCGTGCATGAATACACTTAACTAATACCCCTTTCCACACGCGAAATTTATTTTGCAAAGTTATAATTCAGCTGTGTGAAAGACAGAGGTAGTAGTACAGTCTCTTTCTGTCTTTCTCCCAAACTGAATTAAGACATTGCAAAGTAAACTTTGCGCGTGTAAAACTGGTGTAACTGAATGTATAAATTCTCGCTTATGCTGTGAACACAACTGGGATGAACAACGAATTTTTCGATGCGAACTTTCGTCATAAGAAATAATACACATTTGTATATATGATAATGAACATAATACAGGCGTCGAACGAAATTTGTCGTTCGTAACGAACTCTGAGATAGATTTATTTCTTTTTTATGGGCCGACGAACGACGAAAAACCAAATTTCTCTCTCTCTCTTTCTCTCTTTGCACACACAATAACCAACTTTATCAATTATAAGAACTGAATTTACGCAGCGATTTTTTATCGACGAGTTCGCCGACGTGGACGAAATTCGTCGTTCGTCTCAGTTCCAAGCATTAGTGATGGTTTTGTCTTTTTTTTTAATAATATTCTTTCCTTTTTTCGTTTCACAGGAACTAGCAGAGTCTGAAAATTTTAGTATTACACACTTTAAGGAAATTTCCGATTATATACCCACCGAAAAGACTTTAATTAAAATACAAAAAATTATTGATGAAACCTATACAACGACACGCAGTAAGTTCATAATTTTTGCTGTGAATTTCTACAAAAAAAAAAAAAATTATTTACAATTGTTCACTTCACAAGCTAATTATACAATATAATAATTTTTTTGTTGGTAATTTTCACGTGTCCTCATCATAAAATGAAGATGAAAATTAAAGGTCGACCTTTTCAATGAGGATTTCCAAAACATTTGTCTAGAAATTCGTATTCTTGAGCTATACCGTGTCTAGCTTTATGCATATTTTGGTATTTTCTCCCAAGACAAAATATTTAAAAAAAATACATCATCCGAAAGATTTTTTCAAGACGCATCCTTTAGTGCATTAAACTTTATCATTTGTGCCATCAACAATGCGTTATTCCATAAAAACTACGAATGGTAAAGTTTAATGCACCCGCTTGAAAAAATCTTTGAAATTTTGTACTTTTTTTTTAATATGCTGCCTTGAGAGAAAATAAGAAAATATGAAACAAAAAAAAACTACAAAAATATAGGTTTTTTGACACGGTCCAAAAGGGTAACAAAAACTTTTTTTCAGAGAGTCGCCCTAATGTGCATAAGTAAAATAGTTGTATGGTGACCAGGGGCCCGTTTCTCCAAAATACAAGTTCCAAATCTATAAATAAAATACACAGAAAAACAATAAAATTTGTATTTTACTTGTGGATTTTTAACTTGTAGTTTTGAGAAACTGGTCCCAGGTCTGGGAATATTCTATTTGTTATATTAATTTTTAAGACTCTCTTAAATATGTAATAACTAACACAACAAAATAAATTCTTCTGAATGATAAGCACATGTATATGCAATTCGTTTCAATTTCATGTTGAAACTATAGTTCTACTTCTCATGTTTTTTTTTAAGAAGTTTGCTGGTCGACATAAATAATACGGAATTGACATTTTTATTTTTTTTTACTTAAATTGAACTAAAAGAAGTAAGAGTGATATATTCTGTTGTGCTCAATCTTATACACCCTTCACCCACGTATAGAGTATAAGCTTCGTAAGACTAGTTAGTGCCCATGTTTATGGTTAAAATAAATTTTCATATAAAAAAAGAAAGAAAAAATAAAGATATACAAAAAAATTAAATTTTCCAACCCTGCAACCATATTTTGGATTTTTCTGACTTTTAATACTAATTTATTCTCTCTCTAAAATATTGAATGTATCTAATTACGAAAAAAAAATAGTTTATGTATTATGTATCAAAAGAAAGTTTAAATTTTCCAGCTCTGTATTTGTGTTTTTCTGTTCCTGATTTTTAGTACTAATGTATTTCTTTATAAAATATATTTGATTTATACAGAAAAAGAAAACATAATTTGATCTAGTTACTTTTATATATCAAAAAAAGTTTAAATTTTCCATCCCTGGAATCATTTTTTTGATTTCTTATACCAATCTACTTCTTTCTACAATACAAAATATGTTTATTTTATAGAGAAAAAGAAAAGATTAGCTTTAGTATTTTACTTTTATATACCAAAAAAAAATTAAAATTTTCCAACCCTGGAATCATATTTATGATTTTTTGGATTTTGATACCAATTTTATTTGCACTGACACATAAAATAGGTTTATTTAAAACAAATTAGTTTTAGCTGGTTACATTTATATGGCAAAAAGTTCAAAGTTTCCAGCTCTGAAAACGTCGATAATGCTGATTTTCAATACCAATATATTTTGGATCATTTCTGATACACCAGTTCAAGACCGAAGTCTCTAGCTTTTCTGGGAGTTTTGGAAAACAGATTTCATGTACAGACAGACGGTCGGACGGACAGACGGACATCGCTTATACCCTATTCATAAGGATTCAGAATATATGTATATGCTTTATGCGTCGCTTATGAATACTGTGGAAATCACACATGGAATGACAAATCTACATATACCCTTTACCATTTTTGGTGAAGGGTATAAAACTGTTTTTTTATTATCAAAACAAAAAATATGAACCCTTGGGAGAAAAAAAGTTATACCCCTAATGCACACATTATCATTTGTCTTTTGTGTGTATGTAAATACATATGTTTGTATACACATTAATCTCACATGCACATTTTATCCTTTGCTTCCTGATTTTTATGCACACGTCCTCGTATGTTTTCTATGATCTCCCCTCAAACGATGTTTTTATGGAAATGTAAAGTTTATGTTTTTATTGGTGAACACATTGCGATGGTGGATTTTGTGCGATGCATGCAGAATCGTAAGCTGTTGCAAGACGGTGACTACATTATCATATCGGTGGACGATGAAATATACGACTCGAAAAGACGCGTAAATATAATGGAAAGAAGTAAGTACAGAGATAATAAAAATTTATTTTTATTTGTGTTTTAATTTTTTTGTAGTGAACATTGGTTGTGAAATGAAACAAAAAATGACAAAACAATTCATGCTTAATTTTAAATATACACATCAAAGAAAGTATTATCCTTAAAAAAAAGACTTAATATATAAGAAACATCCTTAAAAAAAATAAAAATCTTGTAGCAATTTATAAAAAGTCCTTCACATTTTTTTTAAATTGTTTAAGGTCTTTTAAATTTGTCTTGATGGTCATTTGATTTTTCTGTTACAATGTTGTCTGATTGACACTTAATCTTTTGACAGACTATTTGGATCCTTACATACGCAAGGACAAAAGCAAATCATTGGATAAAAACTCATTTCGCTCTGTTATAAAAATCAGCATGTCTTACCCACAAAATCCAAATATACGGTAAGTAAATTAAATTATAAACAAGGCCACGTAAAACATTTTAAATATTTAAAGTGTTTAAAATAATACAAAAATAAGCTCATGAGTATGAATTTTTTTATTTTTACATAATTAATTATGTGATATAATTCTAAAGCTTTGCTTATGTAATTTACATACATAATAATTAATTTAAAAAAGTGACAAATTTCAAATGTTTATAATAATTTATGAAGCAAATTTATAGAAATTTAATTGCATAAACAGTTTTAGCGACATTAAAGTTCTCTATTAAGAATTCTTCATGTATAAACTTGAAACTTTTATTATGTATTTAAATTTTATATATAAACATGAAACATACTTCACATAGACCCTAATTTTATAAGTCACGTAACATGAAAAGAAAAACAAAATTTTAACAATGTTTTCGTTTTCCATAAAATTTCAACACCGAAGAAAAACAAACAAATACAGGCTTCACATGGCCTTTCATAATATTTACAATTTGTATAAGAAATAAAACCCAATGTGATTTTGCCAATTACTTCCTTAATTTCATGTCATTAAATAAATAAATAAATGAAGTCTTAAAATATGTTCTGATGCTATTATTGTTTCTTTTAAATGTATTTTTGGCTATTTTAATTTTCTACATGTTGATAAGTCAACTTACTTATTTATACGAGTGTGCAACAGCTGTTGCTTGGAAACATAACCATAATATAGTATTATATAATTATAGTATTTACTGCCAGAAAAAAAACGTATTTAAATACAATTTAAATTTAAATGAAAACTAACTGAATTGGAACTAAGGCCGAGCTTACATCTGGCACACATGTGGCCAAAAAAGCGTAACCACTAATAACTAATGAAAACTTGTTTGATACGAGAACCACACAACTTTGATACTATCACGAGAGATGGCCGATATATCGATGGTTTTTCTTAAATCAATATATCGATAAAGTTTTTTAAACTATCGAAAAGTTTCGATAGTGACACTATCCATTCTAGTACACAAATTTTTGAAGTGGAAAACAATACGTGAATTGTTTTGATTCATCATATCGGAATTTATTGAAAAGCTTTTTTTTTAAGAAAAAAAATAATATTTTACTGAACAGGTTAAATATAAAAATTTAATATTGAATAAATTCCCAATAAAGTGCAAATTTCTTTAATTGTTTACCTTAATTCCCTAATCCAGTAAGAAGATTTAGGACGTTTTTGTTTGAAAATACTTTTGAGTTCTTATTATTGAATTCTCTAAATTATTTTCTTCAAAAATGGTTTTTGTCTTTGATAATTAAAAATAAAAATATTATTACCATGTTTTAAAACATAAAAATAAAATTAAATTATTATACATTAGTTTGAAAAATATTTGAAAAAAATATGTGTTGGATATAATGTTTGGAACAAAATCATAAAGCAAATACACGAACCTTCTAGCATGGACAATAAATAATAATCGTTTTAAAGAATCACAACTGCGGCTTTTTTTCGTCCATAGACAAGACAATACAATCGTCGAACAGAATTAGGGCATAAATTATTTTCTTCAAAAATGGTTTTTGTCTTTGCTAATTATAAATAAAAATATTATTAACATGTTTTTAAAACACAAAAATATAATACGATAGTTTGAAAAATATTTGAAAAAAATATGTGTTGGATATAATGTTTGGCACAAAATCATAAAGCAAATACACGAACCTTCTAGCATGGACAATAAATAATAATTGTTTTAAAGAATCACAACTGTGGCTGTTTTTCGTCCATAGACAAGACGATACAATCGTCGAACAGAATTCAGACATAAAATACTTTTGAATTCTTGTTTTTGAATAGACAAGACGATACAATCGTCGGACAGAATTAGGGCATAAGTGTATACGAGTACAAAAAGGAATCATCTAGAATCTAGACTCTAGATTCTACATTGTAGATTCTACTTGAATGCCTGCGTGAAGCAGCATAAGCTACTTAAACCAATTTTAAATGTATTGTTACTCATTTCTTTAGTGTTTTTATAAGAAGTATTTTGTTTGTTTTATTTACATATCGTCACTTCAAACGCAAAACAACGTAACATCACTTTTCATAAGTTTACAGGAGAAGCAAAAGACTTCATAAAATGCAAACTATTATTACGAGTACGTCAACATTTTTAAATCATGGTTTCAATAAAATCAGAAATTCATTTTGGATATAAATTATACATTTATCAAAGTAAGCTTAGTGTTATGTGTCTTACGTTGTTTTGAATTGTGGTTTTCCGAAACAAAATAAAGTGTTCTCAGCTTTTTAAGCTATACATATGAAAAAACGAAAGCTAAAATAAAATTATAGTTTTTATTTATAATTGAAAAAATTGTTTGGTGTTTTTTACCTTTGTATATTATGTTGACACTACTAATCTAATTTCTTTAACTTACTATCATAGAAGAAATGACAGTCTGCTGATGTTTGCATTTCTTTTTGGAAATGGTAAGCCTTTGCGAATGCAATGGCTTAGGTTGCTGACTTCCAGAATTTCTGGTAGTTCCTTGTGGAAGAAGCTGATAGTCAACACAACACTTTTATGCTTTTCTTGCCACATTTGAAAAAATTTTCAGAACGATACAAATTTGTACGAAAACTAAGATGTAATTAAATTGAATATACATAACTAAGAAGTCAATGCTTACTTCAATTAAAAACAGGAAAATAAATGTTCTGTATCAGTCGTAAAGCAGCTCTGGGCGAGTCAACATCAAGCGTCATTGGCAATTATCTCTTAAGTGCAACCAGGCCACTGTTGTTTATTGGCCTTCGAGAGTTTTGCATCTCACTCGCACTGCTTGACTGATCTGCCACGGATAACCGTATATTCTTGCGGTTCTTTTGTGGAATTTCTTTAACAACCACGTTGCTACTTCCTATGTGAAGGCATAGGTCGTGTATAGTCAGTCACAAAAACTCTTTTAAAATACTGTTAATATCATCTTGGGTATATGGTATAGTTACCCCGCCCGTATTTGTGCAACAATGCTTTGCAAATTAACTTTGTAAAGTATTTATGAAATAAATAAATAAATAAATGCTCTGTAGTTTTTTAAATTCATTTTGTTTTACTTCCTTGCTTATATCTAAATATTAATCACATGTACAATATGCTAAATAAATATTTTGCCAAAATATTGAAATTTTATTACATTAAATTCTCACAGTTGTATTCTTACGAGTATTATTATGATGTACTCAATTTAATCATTTGTCTGTAACTTCTAGCGAAAGATGTAGCAAAATAAAGGAATATGCTCGTAAGCATCCATTTTTAGTGCCGTATCACGAACGTGTGTTTGACAATATTTCGGTAAGTTAAATATTTAATCGTCATATGTTATATTTACTTATAAACACAGTAAACACATAGAAATCATATAAAATACGCATTAAAGACGTATACAACAAAGTACGGCCAAAACATATATACCAATGATATACATACATACATACATAATAGAGCGTTGCACGAGCAACATCATCAGCATGCCCATGTGTTTTCAGTTCAGTAAAATTCTTATAGGCAAAAGGCAAAATTACTTAGAGCAGATTACTCCTGAACATTGCTCGAGTATTCATTGCAGTGCTCTAATACATAATACTACTTGTATAAATGAGAGACTTCGGTTCAATAAGTCCGCGAGTTTTTGAATGAAACACAGTTTTTTTTTTTTGCAAAACAAAAATTTATTTTTCAACATAATCTCCTTTTAACTCAATACACTTAGTCCAAAGTTTCTCCAGTTTTTGTATCCTTTCCAAAAAATAGGATTTTTGAAGGTCCTTAAAATCATCGTTGGAATTAAAGCTCTTTTTTCTTGGCCATATGGGGTCGTTTTCTTATTAAACTCTCGTTAAATTAAATAATATTCACCAGCTGATCACTTAAAATCGAAACCACACTGCCATATGAAATGCCTATGGCATCAACAATCTCACGCACTTTTACTCTTCGATCGGTCAACACCATTTCGTGGATTTTTTCGACATTTTCGGGTGTACTGACCTCAATTGCAGAACATTCCATTGAAATCGATTGTGCAGAGTCCCCATAGTAAATGATGACACTTGGTCAAAATTTGACAGTAGTCGATTAACAGGTGGTACTTGATGGGAACAGTGTTGCATTTCATATAACTACGAGGGAAGTTCGTAAAGTCACGGACTTATTGATCCGCCCTCGTAAGTTCAAAGTTTTCAATTTACATACATTTACAATGAATATATAAAAATATTTTCTTTTCTCATGACGTGAGTGTACAAGACTTTTGTATGAAATTTGGTTCTTCTAAGCATTTTTTTATTATAACAAAGATTGTGTCTATGTCTTTGTACAGTTTTTAAATATTCAGAAAATTGTTTTATTCATTGTCTTTCTCTGATATGAACTTTGCTTATTTGATACACAACGCTTTTTTATACATATGTTTGGTAAAAAAAACCTATACCCATACTGATCAATACATGCTTATGCACAGACGTATTCATACAAATACCCGTACCATATTTATTTGATCGAACTATCACCTGTATGCATTAAACAGATTCACCACAGCAGGCTACACGAACACACGACTTCAAATGCCGCTAGCAGCATTTGTCGCCTCGTAGCCAGCTACTTAATTATTTTGGAGACGCCAGCAGCACCATCTGCACCTCATATTTAAGTATAACTTCATAGTTCAGTATTGCCACCTTCAAATATTTCGCATTTATAAAAATTAAATTACTCTTTCAAAATGTATGGCGTAAAAGTATAAAAGTTAATCAATTTATACTTTACATCAACTTTTGGATATTGTTGTACAATAGCATTCATTCAACATTTTGTATTATACTTGCAACACTGAATTTTCTCATTGTAGCCAAGGAAATGGAAATTAGTTTAATTGGACTACAACGACAAAATCAGCATAGACAACAACCTGCCGCCATGTTGCCTTGCTGTCTTCAAAAGAATCACTCCCATACAAACATGTGTATTCTATCCTTGACATTTTGCAGTCTGTAGCCTGCTGTGGTGAATGTGTTTAATGCAATAGATATACGAACTTGTTTGTGTTGATACTCATAAGTATGGATATCTGCTTGTAATTATACTTCTTGATGTGTATTTGCTTTAATACTTATAGTCGTTTGATTATAGATAATTTATGAGTATTAAAAATTTAATATATAATTTTATTATAACATTAACAATTTTTTTTTATATACATACAGAGTGTGTATGTATACAATTATATGACATAAGTATTTTATCTATAATTTTTGACAGGTGCCCATTTATGGTCTACATTTGTATGACAGTGTGGTCATTTACGCACATGCTCTAACCGAAATCTTGCAAATGGGTGGAGACATTTATGATGGCCGACTTGTAATGAGCCGTGTTTTCAACAGATCATATCATTCGATACAGGGTTTTGATGTAAGTTCATAATTCATAGTAAATATTTAATACAGTTATAGTTCCTGATTATTATTACTAATTAATAAATAAATAAATAAAATAAGTACAAATTTGCGAAATTTTGTTTGTTGTTGGTTAAGTAGGAAATACATGTCGACGTGCTTAGCCACAAAAAATTAAAATTTTTGCATTTATCAAGACAGAGAAATCCATTTGACTTTCACTGTTTTTGCAAGACAGTTGCTCATTTTTGTGAATGAGTAAGTAAATATTCGCTATTGTGAATATACATTTGAAGGGGGAAAAAGTAACAAAAATAATATGCAGTGCTTTTTTATGTGGCCTGTGGATAAAATAAATTATTTTGTTTATTTTTAACGATAGTTATTTATATATTTCTATTTATTTACTACTTACATTTCGAGTGTGAATATATTCCTTCTACTATTTTGTTGTTGCAAAAAAGAGAACTAAATTTCCTTCAATTCACAATAGTGATTATGTAGTTGCTCTTTGAAAAGTCAGGGTTGCTACTTCTTTTCAACCGCTGGCATTTCGGGGTATACCAACTTTGTTGTAAAAATTTCATTTATTTAAATGGTTGCAATTCTTAAAATTTTTCTTATTGATTCAAGCGTTTTAAGGGTTTAAATAATTTTTAAGGTTCTTTTTTAAGTGTATAAGTATGATATGTGACGATATCTAGATATTTCGTCCCCCTTAGTTATATAATTTCAATAAGAGTTTTTTATTTACTTATTTCTTATTTTAAACTATATTCTCCCTCTCTCTTTTAAACCAGGTGCACATTGATAACAACGGAGACGCTGAGGGAAATTACACGGTCATAACATTGCAACATGAAGCCAATAATGTTAATGCTGCAAGTTCATTGGCTAAAATGTCTATGCAGTCTGTAGGGTATTTTGTTTATAATAAACAATCAGCCATACCTGTATGTAGTCGTATGCGTTATTTTCTTTCTCTTAAAATGTGCAATTGAATATGATCAGAAATAATATAATCTTACGTTATATGATTTAAATTAAATTGAAACAAATTAAATTTCATATTTTTATAATGAAATTAAAAATAACGTTTTTTCAGGAATTTCGTTACATTAAAGCCGATCGCCCCATATTGTGGTTGAAGGGTCGACCGCCTTTGGCTGAACCACTGTGTGGTTTTCGTGGTGAGATTTGCCGTATGAAGAAATTGGATTGGCGATACTTAACATCGGGTTCATTTTTTGGATTATTCGTGATAATAGCTGGCATTTTTCTAATTAAGTAGTGAACATATTTTGATATTTAAGTGTAATTATTTTGTATTTATGTTTATATGTTTAAACTTTAATATATATGTATGCATTTACTTATGTGTATGTAAGTGTGTATGTATGTATATATATATAGTATATACATATATGTATGTATATATAGTACATACATATGCATGTTGGTTGTTTTTTATTATACAATACTTATCTAATTAATTTCTTTTAATAGACTTTCTAAAAGAAATTAAAATTAAGCTTTGGCACGTATGTGTGTATGGCGTGTAAATTGGTCATGGCGAAATAGTTCATCGAACTGGCCAAATAATTCTCCAAACGCATTTTATCGATTGGAGTAACTGAATAATATCAAAAAAAAATAAAAAATAAATGTATGAAACTTTTTGGGAGTAATAATGTTGTATATACGAAATAACGCTCAAGACAAGATCGTTCTAAAAAAATGAAGTCATACCAAACAAATTTTTATAAGCTTTTCACAAACTTTTAGGACTTATTTAGGCCCTAATTGTATAAATTACGTCACCACAGTAATTTTCAAATGAAAATAAAAACAAAATTTAAAAAATAAAATTCCTTTTTTAGGGTTCCGTACACCATGTCACTACGATGTCCGTCTGTCTGTCACAGGCTGTTTTCTCGAGAACTGTAAGAGCTAAGGATCTAAAGTTTTCACAGAATATGTAAAGCATTGACCGCTACAACAATAAATATATGACAGTTAAAAATCAAAGGGTGTTATAAAATTAGAAATCTACAAATCAAAAAAATCGCCAAAACGAAAAACTCGCCAAAAACACAAAAAACCGAATAAAATCCTAAAAAAGAAAAAAGCACTAAAACCAAAAAAAAACGAGGAAAACCGAAAAAAGTTTATTGGATATTTAAAATTTAAAAAAAAAAATTTCTACATCATGTATATCGAATACATGATGTAGACAGGCAAAAGTTCGTATAGTGTTACATACATGTGCCGTGTCTGTACTGAACCCTTTGTGTGCGAATCAAAGTCACACTTACACAGAAAAAACAAAATTTCATTTTCAGTAACCAAATTCATTGAATCAGTAAATATTTTGTCTGAATACGGTCCTACAAATAACTTTGTAAATTCTGATAACAATTTTCTAAAAAATTAAATTTAGCAGAGTTCGGCTGACAGAATTTGTTATTTAATTTTGTTGGTGTTTATCTTGCTTGTTGGTTGACAAAACGTGCTGTTGTGCTCTTGTTGTTGTTTATTTTGATTGATCGTGTTGTATACATGTAAATTCCGAAAAGTAGCCGACAAACGTCGTGGCTTGTTTCTTCTCTATACATCTTTTTTGCAACAAAAAATTTACTGGAACAGTAAAAAATTTTACTTCAAACAAATGTATGTTTGAATTTTTTTTGGGAATAATTTTTTTCTGTGTAACTGAATTTATTTATTTTAAAAATTTGCATGAAAAACACAAACAAAATTTTTATGATTTTTGTTTGTTTTACTTTGGTTACGTGATTTAGACTAATAGGTCTTTAATTATTAATTAATAATATTTTTTTTCCTAAATTAACTAATTTCTTAATAAAACTGAAAGTGAAAAAAGTGCCGAGAAATGTTTTGTTTGGGACTTATTACATTTTCATTGGGAGTTATTTCATTTAGCTAAATTTAGGTTTTTTTTTGGCTTTGAATTGTATTTTTTCTATTGAGTCTTATATATATGTGCGGTTTTGGATAATATTTTCTTAATAGTCGAAATTTTAGGAGTAGTTGTCTATATGTACGACGGCAGTGCCAAAATTATCCCACCTGATGCATAGATGGCAGCTGTAGTCTGGCAACCTTGTAAAACATTTGTTTTAAATTGCAGGGTGCCACAGTATGTTTTTCTTTCAAGTTATTAAAAATAAACGATCTCAGTTAATTTGTAAAGAGATCAAAGTCACGACTTTGCAAAGTCAACTTTGCGTGTGGAAAATGAGTCCAATGTGGAAAAAAATTGTCACTTTGATGTTCAATACTTTCATCTGATAGGTATTAGCCCATCCAATATTAAGACCGAGCTAGATTCTATTCCTTCGTTTACGACATTGGGCTGCAGATTTTAAAGGGGCCGTAAGAGCTGCAAGGACGACCAATTGAGGTGTTCTCGCCAGTAACGACGAAGAAAATCCACGAAATGTTATTGGATTATCGTCGGCTGAAGACGAGTATGTTAGCTGAAGTTAAAGGCATTTCAAAAAGTTTGCATATTAACCCAAAATTTGATTTTGTGAAACTGAGGAAAAGAGTTCTCATTTTGGCGAAAAAGAAAGGGTTGGAGAGTATTTTTCCAGAAAAATGTAACGAGCTAAAAAGAAGTTATATTGAAAAAAAAAATATTTCCAAATTTATTGTGTTTCCTGGTTTTAAGAACGCGCTCATATAATGCATTTTTCAGCAAGTAATTTTTTTAGAATTTCGGAATATTCTGTCATTTTTTGACATATTTTAATTTTAAATTTTATATATATGTAATGTGAAATATAAAAAAAAATAGTTGTTTAAAATAATTGTAAACTGCTCCAGGTGAGGCTCGAACTCACAACCCCGGCATTGCTCACAAGTTACTGATTATAAGTACCGTGCGCTAACCAATTGCGCCACTGGAGCATATGACAAGCCTTCGCTGAAAACAGTTCAAAAGTTTTAGTATAAATTCTATAAAAAATACCCAGTCTTAGAAAACAAAAAAAAAAAGAATTTATTATTCACAGAATGAATCATTTCATTTGTTATAATTGATAACCAAGATGTGCAGTAACGAAATAAATTTTATAATTTTAAGCGCTTTCAAGCTATTGTATCACACAACTGCAAGAAAACAAAACACATTAAAAAAAAATACTAAATACTGGGTAAATTCAATAAATTTCGATGAAAAAAAGAAAATTTTCGGAAAATTTTATGAGTTTTCCTGGATATTTTTTAGCCTGGCTTATCATTACACTTTCAGTTTAATAAAGAATATATTTTTATTGCTGAATATTATAACGAGCAAAAATCATTTAAACAAAAACTATTGTGTTATGCACAAAACAAAATTTTCTTTTAAATTTTGTCTTTTTTTATAAGAGCAGTCAGCTTTTGTATAAAGTTGTAATTTTTACTTTATATTATTTCAGGTTTTCTTTTTTTTTATGCTTGATGCCATTTTATATATCAGCTTCTTCATTTGCAGAATTTATATATTTTCAATTTTATATTTTATTCTGCATGTGAATATTTAAATTTATTTACTTTACTCCTTGCAGGCATTATCGTTACGAACAAACGTTGGCTGGTCTTTTATGGAAAGTTGATATGAAAGATGTGACCATCATAAATATGGACAATAGTTGTGACTACAATGCCGCAAAGAATAAAAATATTGTAAGTTGGATTTTCTACTTTTTTCTAAACTGGCATTCAATCCAATTGCTTTCCAGTTCTATTATCCCTAGATGTTATATTGGCATTTAAAATTCCACTCAATGTTCTTAAAGTGAAGGGCCAAGTATAAGACCCACTTAAGGAACTTGAGAGAAGGCAAATGTCAAGTTAAAATTAATTTAAATCAATTGGATTGAATGTCGTGCGCATATAAACATAATTCATCTAAAGAAAAATTAAACTCTGCTCTGCCTTTTTTGCGCTTTTATTTATTTCCTTATAATATTCAGTATCAAATATGCCGCCAAAGCATATTAACCGTGGGCGATGCAAACAAAAAAGCTTTTACAAATATTGGTGGGTTATATGATTAGATGATTTCACTTAATATATATATATCAATCGATTAAATCATTTCTCTTACATACAGTTTGTTAGATATAATTTTTCAAAGCTAAGAAATATTAGAAATATAATATAAAATATATTACACAGAAAAAACAAACATGTTTTTGAAACTGGTTTTAAGTTTTATTATTGTTTGTATTATATTTTGATGATGATGATGCGTTTTTTATTCTATTAAATTTTTCAAAATTTTTGGTATTTGATTTTATGAATCCTGTGGTAAAAATATTATTTGATTTTTCTGAATTTAGTAATTGAATACAAAACTAAAATTTTTTCTGTATAGATAATCACCCCTATCGTGAATAACAAGCGGAATTTATATTCCCGTGATATGCTATCGTGAATATCCCGTAAAAGTTTTTCTGCGCTATCAGTCCCAGTGAATGTAGAAAAGAGAAAAAGGTTTGTAAAGCTTAAAAATTAATTGAAAATCAAACAAATTTAAATTAGTCACAAGAAATGCACAAATTTTAGGTTCCAAGTGAAATTTTTTCATTTTAAAGTTGTGTTTTTAAATATTACAGGTGCAGTGAAAAAAAATTCCACCGCAGTGCACCGCCATAGAATTTACTGTGTGTGAACCAAAGAGATTCATACTGCATGGAAAAAGGGAATGCGCTGAAAATTAATATTTTTAACTTTTAATAGTTAATTCGAAACTATGCGATGCAATAATTCAGTTCACCTGCAAAAATAAAATGAACAAAACCCAGGCAAAAGTGAAAAAAAACCGCGAGAAAATATTATTCATGATAAGGGGAATGAAAAGAAGGTAAACCATTTCTAGGGAAAAATTATTCACGATTGCAATTTCATGAAAAGGGGAAATATTTCGGGGAAAAATATGTTCACGATAGGGGTGAATAAAATAAGGTTTTTTTAAGATTTTTCCTTTTTTTTGCAGCACTGAAAATATTTTTTTAACAAGCTGTAGCGTTTTGGTTTAGAAAATATAAACATGTTTTTTTTAAAATAAAATTATATTTATTTTTTCAACTATCGTTTCAAGGTTTATACCGTGGAAATATAGTGGCAATGAAAAAAGTTTACAAAAAGACTGTCGACATTACGCGTTCAATACGCAAAGAATTGAAACAAATGCGGGAAGTAAGTACGCAAAATAAATCAATAACACATTTTATTATGATATGCTCTTTTGTTAGGAATAAGAATCAATGTTCCTTTGGGATGGGTATAGCATTCCATTTGTGCAGAGTAAAATTGTAAGAAATCATAAGTCCCAGTTCAAACTATGCAAGTCTTATTGCTAAGCTGATAGGTTTGTAGGAGAGAGAGACGAGGGGAAAAGAAACCAGTACTCAGCTTCATGTACTCTCGATACGTTTTGTTGTCTCATTCGTAATGTTAAAAAAAGCACACCTGCATACACAAAATAAGACTTGCATTATATGAACGCCGATGAAAGTTCCAAGAAGAAAAAGTGATAAGCTTAGCAATAAGACTTTTGTAGTGTGAATTAGGATTAAGTCTAAAATATCTACATTCAAGCCACAGGCGTAATGTGCAAACTTTTAGTCCATATTTACACATTGCAAGTCTTATTGCTAAGCTGATTAGTTTGATGGAGAGAGAGACGAGGGGAACAGTAACGTTTCTTTTTCCCTCGTCTCTCTTTCCTAGCAAACTAATAAGCTTAGCAATAAGACTTGCATAGTGTAAACTAGGACTTACAAAAGAGCTTTTGTGCTTTCACACCGATGAAAGCACAACAGCCAATCAGATCTCGGCGACAACAATGCTTGCTCTTACCTTGCAAAAAAAAAAACAAGAACAAATTTAACAGCTTACAAAGCTGTTTACCTCAAATGCAAATATCAGAGTATGTGTGTTTGGGCGTAGCTGGTCTAAAATCAATTTAGATTCCGCATTCCGCGCAATTATTTCATAACGATTGGCTACAAGTTTTTGGACTGAAGAAACTGAAAAAATAACCTTTTTAAAAACCTAGAAACTGTAAAGTTTTCAGTCAGTTTTTTGGTGGCTTCCAAAAAATCAGAGTTCGCAACAAATAACAGAGCCAAATTTTTATTGAAACGAACGTCCGTATTAGATAGATGGCTTAGAAGCATATTCAAATAAAAATATTCTATAGAGTATCAAAATATGACCTAAAAGCTTTAAATATGCTCCAAAAATTCGAAAAAATACTATAAACATGCAATATGCAAAAAGATGCTTTAAATATGCAAAAATATGCAAAAATATGCATTAACAAATCGATGCCAAAATTCACAAAAAACGTAGAAACACTTAATTATCTTATCGTCGCATTAACACGTCTCACAAGAAAAAACATGCAAATGCATATTTGCGGTTTCCCTGATTATTATAATGGAATATGCAATATTTTTTCAGCCCACTTTTTAAAAAGAAGAAAATATTTAAATTTCTTTTTGGATCTGGATCCACGCTGAAGTTGAAAATTAAGTTCTTTACTTATTTTATCATTTGGTTGTTCTTTTTTTGTCGCCAGGTTCGCCACGAAAACATTATCAATTTCATTGGCGTATCGCTTGATCACGGCCTTGTGATCATTTTCACCACTTATTGTGCACGGGGCAGCTTAGAGGATGTGTTGGCAAATGAGGACTTACATTTGGATCAAATGTTTGTGTCATCCCTGGTCAGCGATATTTTGAAGGGCATGATTTATTTACATGAGTCTGACATCATATCTCATGGCAATTTAAGGTCCAGCAATTGTCTAATCGACTCTAGATGGGTGTGTCAAATAGCAGACTTTGGTTTGCATGAGTTCAAGGCCGGTCAGGAGGAGCCACAGAAGTGAGTTAAATATGCCAGTACATTTAAGCATTTAATTAAATAATTGAAAATTTCTATTATATTTTGCAAACGTTTGCTCATTTCAATTGAAGCAAAGCCGCGAATAACGTTGTAAAAGGCAAATTTTTAAAAATTAAGTTTTTTCACAAATTACTCTCTTGCACTGTTCAAACATCAAATCATCCGAAAATTATGCATCTATGAGTCGATGAGTCAAAATACAATTACAAAGATTAAGTCAGTGAAAGAACGTTGTAAGTAACTAACAAAATAATACTAAGGGGAATTGGCGAAAGCAATTGAGAAATATAACAGAGAATAGAGGTACAAAAAGAAAATTTAATACTAAGCTGAAAATCATTAAAAAAGATTATCTTGCATTTAAAAGACGTTTTTTTTTTTGTTTCCACAAAAATTAGTTTTTTGTCACTTGCAACGTTATTCGCGGCTCCTTTCAATTATTACTTTTTTACTATTTATCGACATATGTATATATATATTCAACAGAAGAAATAACAATTCTTGATATTTTGTTTTATTGATTTTTTTTTCTACCACAATAAATTTATGTTTGTTTTGAGTTATTGTTTTATGATTTGTGAGTGTCTTAAATTGTGGTTGTCTTTAATTTTAAGGCGAGAAATGGAAACAAAACGTGCTTTATGGAAAGCACCAGAGCTTTTAAGGGATTCATCCTCCGTATCTCGTGGCAGTCAAAAGGGCGATGTTTACTCGTTCGGCATTGTACTGTATGAAATAATTGGCCGTAAGGGACCATGGGGTGAAACCACTTACACATACGACGGTAAGTACATGCAAATGTGCTACACAGGCCAACAATGATTTTGTTACATTCAACCTAACGGGCCAATTATTAGACATGTGTTAGAGAAGTTAATAACTTGAAAGCAATTAATTAAATTGATTCTGGTTGCACGTAATATGAAAATTTTAGAAGGTTACACAATATCCAATAGAATTATGAACAGATGCGCATGATTTGGCTTAGCAAAAAATCTGCATTCATTTTAACTCAAGGTTATTATAACTTGTGGTCAAAGGCTTCCTACGAAACTCATTGTAGGCAGTGTCACGCCCATGCAAAACAGTTTTATATATTCTATACCGCTACCCAAAAAAAAATGTAGGACAGTTTTTGGGCACATAGGACTCATACTGTGATATAATATAATTTTGCCAGATTTTTTCCACACAGATCGATCAACATATTCTGTATTAAAATTATTATAGGCGCTGAATAATTTTAGTTGAAAAATCCGCACGATCTTGTCAGGGTAGTAAAACCCTATACTCGGTTTGGCAATTTTGGTGACCAGTTTTATTTTATGAGCCTTCAAAAATTTGGAAATCAGTGCGGCCTCAAAAAATGGAGTCATTAGTTTTTGGCCAACAGCTAATTCAAACTTATTGCTAGCTCTAAACTATAGATGGCAATAATGTAGCTATTAGTCTACCAAACAAATCTTGCTAACATTTTACACCAAAAAAATTATTTCCTCGTGCACTTTTTTTTGCAAAAATTAATGAAAATAACTTGCAGGGACTCCTTATTTTTTGCTGACAAATGGCAAAGTTGTAGCTATAGTAAGGCTGGACAGCTTTTGTGAACATATCAATACAATCTGAAGGTGTCTAGGCATCCTAATTAGGGATGTAACGATACGCCATTTCGCCGATCCGATACCGATACCGATACTCAAAAATAAATATCGCCGATACCGATTCCGATACCGATACGCATATTTAAATTGAGCTCAAGTAAAAATTAACAACACTCAAGTAGAATAATTCTTCTATTATACAAAATAACAGTGTTTATTAATGAGCCATTCAAATCATCAAAATTTTCAGTACATTTCAGTTTCTAAAATTCAAATTTTCAAACTACAAAACGTCTGCAATATTTATGATTTTACAAAATAAACGTTGGCATTCAGTTTAGATTGGCTCAAGATTTAAAATTGATATTAATAAGACTTAAAAAAAAAGAATTGAATTTCAATTCATATTAACAAAAAATTAATTATTGTTTTTCACAAAATAACAGTGTAAGATTGAATGAGCCAATTCAAACTGAATGAGTCAATGAGTCAATTCAAACTGAATGTCATACTGTTTATTTTCTAAAATCATCAAAATTGTCAATACATTTCAGTTTCAGTTGTTCAAAAAACTCTAAAGAAAAATATAAGAAGTATCGGCGTATCGACAGTAAAATATCGCCGATATCGATATATCGGAAAACCAGCAGTATCGCCGATATATCGGTATCGGTATCGGTTGCATCCCTAATCCTAATAGCCCATACAGACCACCTTTTCCTCAAAAATTTTCGTTTTACACAATTTTTCGAAGCTAAAAATTTTTTTAAGTCATACAATCAAATGCAGGCTTCCCTGTTGAGTTTCAATAGAAACTCAAAAAAAAATTTTCCGATTTTTTTTTCTTTAAAAAAAAATAGAGGAAAGAATATTTTGCTTTCACTTTTTTGAGCATAATAATTAATAATTTACCACTAAGGGGAGGGTCATTCACATATTACGTAACGCTATTTTCGGAGTTTTTATTTTTTATTGATTTTCACATAAAAAACATAATGTGCACACATTTTGAAAATGACACCACGAAATTACAATACCATAAATGCCTGATGTGTACTCAGCATTATGAGAAAATTTTAAATTTTATGTGTAATCCCTTAAGTTATGCATCAAAAAATTATTTGTGAATTATTTGTATTGAAAAAGTAAGTCTGGCATCTCGAATATAATTGAACTTTTAATCACTTAGTGCTTTTTTTAGTGCAAAGAATAAGAGAAAGGCGACAACAAAATGAACTTAATACAATACCAAAAACAACAATAACATTAGCTTAAAAAATTCTTATGGATGTTGCATTATTCTTTATGCAGTATTTGCCGACTACAGGCGATTATAAAAGTTGTCATAGGCTTTTTTTGTTATTTCATTTGTTTACTTACATTAGCATTAGAAGCGTGTGTCAATACTTTTGCGGTAAAGTATGACTTTGATCTACAAACAGCAGGTCACAAAATGGCAGCAACAATCGCACAAACAATTATTGAAATATTCGATTCATTAAGAGACGTATCCGTCCGAACCGAAATTTTATAAAAACTACTGAAATAATGATACATTAATCAATGAAGATCTATTTAACAAGAAAACTACATATTTGAAAGCACTTTTTCCATGTATAGATATATATACATATATTTCATTTGACATACATTTGCACATTTAGATGCAATTTAGAACAACGCACATTGATCTTAACTTGTGGGCATGTGCCTCTTATTTTTATTTATACCAAATGCATCTTATATTTTTTTAACACTTTTCACAATAAGTTCATAAAAAAATTCACTTTTAAATATCAAGAAAATTGTATTACATATTTATTATTGTAATAAAAATATTTTTGAGGAACTGTGAACCGAACTGCAAGAGAGATTTCACGAAACTAAATTTATTTCTTCATCCTCTTATCGTCTTCTTCTTAATAATGTGATAATTGTTGTTGCTATGTTCGAAATTCTACAAATCGAGCCCTAAGATATGCATCGAACACGATAGTTTTGATTTCAGTTATTATACGCTGAAGATCTGGCATTTTAAATTAAACTTTATTGACAATGAACTATGAACTACTTAACGAGCTTAGTGATGCCCCTTTCTTTGTTTGACTTTTATCATTACAGCTACGTAATACATACATGTTTGATTGGCTTGCCAATTTGCTTTAATGACCATGATAAAAAAAATTGCATGCGCCTGTTGTAAAATAAATTTAAATCTCAATAGTTTTCTCCCTTAAAATATGTATCAAAAAAATTAACTGTAAAATATTTGTTTTGAAAAAACAGATCTGGCATCCCTAAACCTCTAGTTCTAAAAAAGTTGATGAAATTTAGTAGCCACGTGCTTTTTTATTGAGTATACATATTAACTAAAGGACGACAACAAAAAGAAATTACGATAATGCAAAAAAGACTGCAACATCAGATTCAGAGATTCTAATGGATGTTGCAAAATTCTTTACACAGCATTTGCCAAATACAGCCGATTATAAAAGTTTTCACTGACTTTTTTGTTATTTCAGTTGTTTGTACTTACATTAGAATAAGAAGCGTGTGAACAATACTTTTGCAACAAAGTGTGACTGATATCCAAGCAACAGATCTCAAATAAGCACCAACAAAAAAACACGTACACTTTTTGCAATGTTCAACTCATTAAAAGGCTAAACGACCGAGCCGACATTTTGAAAAACTATTAAGATGTATAATGGAACATAAATCAATTAAGATTTATTTATCACAATAATTGAATGCACTTTTTCTATATTTATTTGATCTAACATATTTTTACATGAAACTTAGAAATAACTTTACACACATTGATCTTAACTTGTGGGCGTCGGCCGCTTTTATATTTATGCCAAATGAATTTTACTTTTCACAATAAACTAATGTATAACCTCACTTTTGTTTTCCAACAAAATTTTATTATTTTGTAATACACAACATTTTTGCGAAACTGCGAACCGCACTGCACGAGAGATTTCAAGAAACTAAAATTTATTTCTTTATCCTCTTATCATCTTCTTCTTAATAATATGACACATGTTTTCGCTATGTTCTATAATTCGCTCCCTGAGATATGCAACGCATACACTAACTTTGGTGGAATTTTAATTTTGAAGAAGATCTGGCATATCAAACTTGGGCTGTTTATTACAGTGTTGCCCATTTTATTGTTTTTTATACCCTTAGAATTAGGAGTTGGGTTGGCTTTTAAAGGGCCACTTGTTCGATCACTTTAATTGCAAGAAATTTAAAATCGCATTTTTTTTCATAAAAAATATAGTTTTGTAATTGCGTAAAAACTTTCTGTTTTGATCACATATTATTGTTGAACCTTTTTATATTATTGAGTTTTTATATGAGGTGATTTTCAAAAATATTAAAATTTTTTTAGCGAACATCTGTAAGATTAAATAATATTAAACATAAACAAATTTTATTATCCTTTATGTGTTAATGATATCTAACAGCTAAAAAATAATCGATTTTGGTAAAAAAAAATGAAGTTCGAAAGTTATGTCGCTTAAACTTTTTTATTCATTAAAAATTTAGTGAATTTGAAATCCATTTTAAGAAAATTATATATTAAAAAATTTTAAATAAAATACATTTCAAACTCGTCTTAAATTTTATGAAAAAATGAGAAAAAAATTTAAAATTTTGTAGAACTGTGTAATTTTTTTATATTATTTTCCACACCTTTCTACGCTATTAAACATTGTTAATTTTTCCTTTCATTCCTTTCTCATTACAAGAAATAATTACATTCGTCAAGCAAGCGGAGATGTTGCATCATGGTGTTTTCCGTCCATCTCTATCGCAACTTGACATACCGGATTATGTACGCCAGTGCTTGAGGTCATGTTGGGAAGAAGATCCTGAAATACGTCCTGACATACGATTAGTTCGTATGAAGCTAAAACCATTACAAGCGGGATTGTGAGTATGAAAAAACAAGGCAAACAATTTTAAATTTTAACGTGTTTCCACTTGAGCGGTTCTTACAGAACTTGACACACGTGTTGAGCTTTGAAAGTGGTGATATTTTGCATTTAGAAAAGTGGGTGGGTGGGAGGACAAATATTTTACAAAGTGGGCGTAAACACGACCCTGAATATTTTAAAGTGTTACTAAAAATTTAAAAATAAAGATTAAAAAAAAATAAGTAATACGACTTCAAATATAAGCGTTAAAAATTTTTAAATTACGTAGACTCACGGTTAACATTTGTTAACGCACTAGTAGCCCCAAATTATTATTTTACTTATTCAGTAAAATATTTTTTTATTAAAAATACATGGAAATTGATTATTAAAGGGTTAGCTCTGGATCTTATGCGAATTTCACTCTTGCTGATGTAGACCATCAGGGAACTTTTGCGCAAAAATTTCTTAGAACAACTGGAGTTATTATGTTAAATTTTCATTTAACAAATGAGAAGTTCAATTTATATCAAATTTGAATTAAGAACTAAATTATCAAGATGTTTTTTATATTCTTTATTTTCCATTATTACATTGGCTGACTTTTTTCAGCTCGAATTGTAGTTGTAAAAAAAATTGAGAAAGCAGATGTTAAAAAAAACAACAACTATTCATTGCTTTAGCAAGAATAGAGTGTTGCCACACAAGTATTTTTGACCGGGGGTGCAGTTTTAGTTTTTTTTTTTTGGAATTGTTACAATTTAAGTTTAACTTTTGTTAACGCACTAATTAATAGTCACAAATTATTAACTTATATGTAAATGTAGCATCAATCGACTTCAAGTAGCAGTATGGGTAACGCATGTATAAATGTTTTATTTGAATGAATCCAAATTATTTTTTTTTTTAAATTAATAGACGAAATGTAATCCATGAATTTTCGAATATTTGGAGGCAAAAATTAATACACTCTTGGATTTTTCTCAGTGTATATTTGTAAGGGCCTTGATACACTATCATATACAGTCGTGCGATTTTTGAGAAAATACAACCCTGGTATGCTGGAGTTTATAAAAATTTCCAAAAGACAATAACAATTCATCAGATAAGGGTTGTATTTTTTTCTTAGATCGTACGATTTTGTAGGATAGTGTTACATGGACTCAAGGGGCAGTTGTTGAAACTTCTCAAACAAATTTCAAGACTTTACCACTTTGGAGTATACTCGTATATTTTCTTTTGCATTCTGTTAAGCAAAGTTTTTGCTGGCAACATATGAAAATATGTTATTTGTGGAATAAATTACTAATTTTCCCGCTGAGTATATTTATAATGAACAACAATATTTTCTTAATTTATTTTTAAATAAATAGCTTTATAAGTTCTACGATTAAAAATTTTGTATTATATTTTATATTTTATATTTTATAATTTATATTTTATATTTTATATATTATATTTTATATTTTATATTTTATATTTTATATTTTATATTTTATATTTTATACTTTATATTTTATATCTTATATATTATATTTTATATTTTATATTTTATATTTTATATTTTATATTTTATATATTATATTTTATATTTTATATTTTATATTTTATATTTTATATTTTATATTTTATATATTATATTTTATATTTTATATTTTATATTTTATATATTATATTTTATATTTTATATTTTATATTTTATATATTATATTTTATATTTTATATTTTATATATTATATTTTATATTTTATATTTTATATTTTATATTTTATATATTATATTTTATATTTTATATTTTATATTTTATATTTTATATTTTATATTTTATATTTTATATTTTATATTTTATATTTTATATATTATATTTTATATTTTATATTTTATATTTTATATTTTATATTTTATATTTTATATTTTATATTTTATATTTTATATTTTATATTTTATATTTTATATATTATATTTTATATTTTATATTTTATATTTTATATTTTATATTTTAAATTTTATATATTATATTTTATATTTTATATTTTATATTTTATATTTTATATTTTATATTTTATATTTTATATTTTATATTGCTCCTTGTACTTGCTTTATAAATACGAAGAGCAACAGGTTTATTTTTGTTTACGACAAAGTCTTAAATTATTCTATTGAAAATTTATATTTGATACGCTGATGCTAAAGAAAGAAGTCAAATTAAAAAAAAAAAAAAAAATAACAAAACTATGTGGCAAAACTTTTATAATTAATATTGCTTATCAACAGAGAAGCCAAAAATAGTAAAACAAATTATTTTTGGGTGTTTGATTTCCAGAGAATCAAAGCAAAGCGAAATTTTAATTTATTTTTCTAGAAAACCCAATATATTTGATAACATGCTTTCTATTATGGAAAAATATGCTTACAACTTGGAGGGACTTGTCCAGGAACGTACCACACAACTTTATAAGGAAAAGAAGAAAACGGATATGTTGCTAAATCAAATGTTGCCAAGGTGAATTGAAATTTTGTTTTGAGCTAAATATTTAGGGAGTGCAAGTAAAAACAAAACACAACTAATTATAAATATGTATGTATGTAAATCTTGTGAAGAACTATTAAAGCTGTAGCTACTTGTGCGTTTACTTCAAATTTTTTCATAAATTCCTTTTTTGTTGTTCCTTTTTTAGATCTGTTGCAGAATCTCTAAAGCGTGGCGAACCTGTTGAAGCTGAATGCTTTGATTGTGTGACAATATTGTTCAGTGACATTGTAGGTTTCACAGAATTATGCAGCACCAGCACTCCATTCGAAGTGGTGGAAATGCTTAATGACTTGTACACCTGCTGTGATTCAATTATTAACAATTACGATGTTTATAAGGTAAAAAGTTGCAGTTAACATTTAGTTTTTGAATTTTTAAGCCCTTTATAGTGAAAAGTGTTTCAAGGTATCCCAGCAAAAAAAATAAATTAAAGTACAAATACATTAAGTAAAATCCCAGCATAAATAATTGAATGAATTTTCATTTAGTTTAAAAAATTAAATTTTTATTGCTTCCAAATAATGTACGTCGTTGTTTATGGAACACGATGTCTGTAGGAATGCTTAACAGGTTTCCATAGGCATAATTGCAAAATTTAATTAAATCTAATAATGATTGCAACAAGACTAGAAGTCCATTAATACCCTAATTCAGTAAGCAGATTTAAGAGATTTTTGTTTTTAAAACACAAAAATGAAATTATAGTGCATACGATAGTTTGCCAGATATATGAAAAAATATATGTTATATTTGATTAGAAAACTTTAGCGAAATCTATATCGTTTACACTACGCTTTTTTGTGACATTTTCCAAGATTTTGTATCCGAGACAAAATCCTTTGTCTGAAATTTAGTCTTAAATTTTAACGAAAAAAAAAAATGCCGACTTAGCTCATTCACCTTCGATATAAAATTGTGTAGAGCGTAGCTAATTCACTCACCTTCTATATAAATTATGTTGTACAGGGTAATAGAAATTGAATAAAAATACTAAATTTTTAGTTGATTTCCTACAAATCTATTTAAAAATTTCATTTTGTTGTGTATTGGAAATCTAGTAAAAAGTAATTAGATTTAGCTGGGAATCTCGCAAGTACTAGATTTAGAGACAATATAAATGCCCTTTTGGATATAATGGTTTGGGCATAAATCTAGTGGCTTTTTATAGGGCATTTACATCTAATTACTTTTTACTAGAATTAGCTACGATCTACACAATTTTCTATTCAAGGTGTGTGAATGAGCTGAGTTGGCATTTTTTCCTTATAGGACATTTACATTGTCTCGAAATCTTGTGCTTTTGCTAGATTTCCTATACAAAACAAAATCCATTTTATCAGTAGATTTTTAGGAAATCTAACAAAATCTAATATTTTTATTTATTTTTTACTACCCTGTATAACATATTTGCCATAAAGATGAGTGAATTAGCTACGGTCTGCTTAAAAAGGTGTGTAAATTAGGTACATTGCAGTTGTTTGGTTGTAGCTTTGGATATTTTTCAGTTAATGGGTTTTGTTTTAGATAAAAAAATCTTTATAAATGCCAAGGAAAGATGGTGTAAGCCGTAAAGATTTTCATAAAGATTTTAATTAAAATCTGCTAAATTTTGTGCAGTTGTAAATGCCCTATTACAATTTAAGATTTTGTCTCGGATACAAAGTCTTGGAAAATGTCAAAAAAGCTTAGTGTAAACGATATCGATTTTGCTAAAGATTTCTAATCAAATATACTAGATTTCGAGACAATGTAAATGCAGTATAAAAAGATTTAGCACGTTTTTGTTTGAAAATATTTTTGAGTTCTTGTTTTTTAATTCTCTAAATTATTTTTTTCAAAAATGGTTGTTGTCTTTGACAATGAAAAATAAAAATATTATCACTGCGGCGATACAATCGTCGAACAGAATTAGGGCATCATTTATTTAAATTTCAATAGCTTACCGCTTTCCCATAGTTCCATTATTCTCTGCAGGGCAAATTGCAAAACCATTTTGTTTATTAACAAATTTATGTTTTCCTCTGCACAAGATTGAAACAATTGGCGATGCATATATGGTCGTTTCTGGACTACCATTGCGAAATGGTAATCGTCATGTTGGAGAAATAGCCTCGTTAGCATTGCACTTATTACAAAGTGTGGCTAATTTGAAAATCCGCCATAAACCTACAGAATCACTACAACTACGCATTGGTGTGCATTCTGGTCCATGTGCAGCTGGTGTTGTGGGCTTGAAGGTAAGTAAAACGAAAATAAGCATGTTATTAGTTGTTGCATCAGTATTTTTTTTTTTTTTTCTCTCAATTATTCATTAGAATGCCAACAGCATATGTGGTATGATTAAATAGAGTTCAGTTGAAACAGTAGCATGAACTACTTTAAATACAACAACCAGAAGTCATGTGTTTAAAAAACTTTTTAAATTTGTTTTACGTTATGCAAGCAATAGGTAATTTACTTAAATGTGAAACTTTGTATGTTGTGTTTGGATGTTTGGATTATTCCTACTCAATCACGCAACAAAAATGGGTAAATAAACTTGAATAAAATTAGGCACTCAGACATTTTAGTGTTTGAATAAGCACATACATATGAAAAAGTTTGAAAACTGATAAATATCACGTTTTTCTTTCAAGTATTTACGCACTTATATACGGTTTCGGGCTATAATAAAGAAGAAAACAAGCTCTTTTTTAGGTAATTTGGGACTTTCACTTCTAATTCGTTTTTTATACATTTCACCCAAAGTGATAAAATAAATAAATTAAATAAAATAGGTTTGTTATTCCATTTGTTATTTCTACAATGTTCACTAAAGATATAATAAAATGGGCATACAACGACAGTCTAATGACCTACAACTCCCGAATGTGCAGGGCAAAGAGAAGTAATTTTTGAAACTTTTTTGAAAATATGTCAACCACTTCGGTGATCAAGAAACTTGTGTATTTGTCACTGTCACTCAAAATTGCAAATCGCAACTACACCTGAAATAAGAGAGAGAGAGAGAGAGAGAGAGAGAGAGAGAGAGATAAAAAAATGCTTCCGCTACTCTCGACTCATTTTCCGAGTAGTATAGAAGGACGCGCGCGCATCAAAACCATCTGCAGTATCTAAGGGGAAACAAGGAATCCTGTGACTCGAAAACTATGAACTGGACAGCGCATAAAATGGGCTATTGGCACTTTTCACCCGTACAAATGTTCAGGACGGGATGCCGTTCTCCTTATATTTCTCCAGCAGGGGAAAAAGGAGCTTATGCTCCAACTAGTAAGATTAACCAGGAGCAGCTTAGCTCTAGGCTTTATACCACATGTATGGAGAAGGGCCTGAGTGATCTTTATATTTAAGATAGATTTAAAGTATATTACACTTCCAAAGTCATTCCGACTCACAAGCTTAACCTCCTTTGTGCTTAAAATGCTGGAGCAAATAAATGATTACTATATCTGATCAACTATTTTATTTAGCGAGACTTTGCATACGTGTCATCGTTGTTTAATCTCAACTGTTACCATACGTAGTAGCCTGGAAGCTGTAGGAGTTGCGGTCTGTGCTTTTTTGAATGTGAAAGGGGCCTTTGACAATACAGAGCATACTGCCATTAGTTCTGCGCTCAGAAGGAAAGAAGTTGGCAACACCTCAGGTACATGAATATGGGCGAGGAATGGGAAGACTCCCTTGGACTGTAATTTCTCCACTATGAAGTCTAGTATCTGTTGAATTCCTGCACAGATTAACGTGCAGTAGCATGGAAAAGACGTTGGTGCTTATCTGTGGAGCTAAAAATCAAACTCCGCAAAGACTACCATTGTTGCCTTCACCAGGAAGAGGACACTGCCACGCTGCCAAATCAGCTGAGTAGATAACGCGCTGTTAGAATGCTCATCGGAGATGAAGTATCTGGCACAAATATTAGATGTAATGCTATTATGAAGTCAGTAGGCAACAAAAGCACCAGTGATTTGGAAATGTTTCACAAGTTTTGTGGGGCTATGCACCCAAAGACTTGTGATAGATATACATACATCAATCATCACTTATGCATGCAGCTGCTTGGTGGGTTGTAGAAATTACATAAGCTAGTACTCTGTAAGTTTTAAAGCTTTTTTTTTTAACTAAAAACTAAACATTTTTAAAGTTTTGAGAGATGAGAAACCAAAATAAGAAATTTTACATGGCACAAGTTCCCTACTTTGAATTTTCATAGCTCCGTCACTGAACGGTTTGGGCAGCTGGAACTTAAAACCTAAACGGACAGGACTATCCGCCTAGAAACAGCTGATTTATTGCCGAAATATTTTGATTCTGCTTACTGTGCGTCGCGTGCATTGCTAGTTTTTTAAAGCTATGCTATTTATTGCGCGATACAGGAGTTAGGAAGTGATTTTCGTAACAAAAATAAGCGACACTATTACAGTTATAAATTTATTTTTGTTTTGATTTCTTTGTACTTCAAAGCATAGTGCGAAAATAAACGAAACAAATTGTTTCATTTGTTTGTTTCATATGAACTTTATTTTCATTTATGCTCTAGATGCCACGCTACTGCCTTTTTGGTGATACAGTTAATACCGCATCACGCATGGAAAGTACGGGAGAAGCAATGAAAATTCACATATCTGAGGAAACGTTCAAGCTTTTGGAAAATTTAGGAGGCTATCATTGCATAGAAAGAGGTCTTATTAACATAAAGGTAAAAATCTCTTTATTAAAACTGTTCTAAAGTACATTTCATTTAATTACTTCCATAGTGGCATAACTCAAAAAAAAAAAACGTTTTTGAACTTATAATGGAGAATAAATTCGCATTTTGTATTTTTATCTTGTGTAACAATTTCATATAACTAAATAGCTCTTCATTGAGTTGTATGTAAATCGAAAACTTTACACACATTTTCTGCAAAGCTAATTTTGTTGAGTTGTAATACTATTGAAGTAAATAAGCCACATGTACGTATGTATGCATACGATTTATAGTTTATTTAGAAGTCTTATACATTTTTATTTCTGACAGGGTAAAGGCGATATGCGCACCTTTTGGCTTGCAAGCCAAACGAGCGAAAAACAGCAACAGCAACAGCAACAACAACAACAAAACTCTCATGCACCTGATCTTATTAGTAATGTAGATACGGAAAGCTTTACCTCAAGTTCGGCGGCCTTACAACCATCAACTATCAATCACAGTTTCAACAAACATCTGCCGCATGGAGACACTTACATCTCTTACACTGCCAGCCAACAAATGCAGGGGTGCGTCACGACCTCCTCCTGCAGCTGTGAGACCAAATGTATATACCAACGTCGTTCGGACGATAACGTAACGGTTGCGGCTACGCCACATCGCAAAATGGATATAGATAAAGCGGATGCAATGTGTAGTAATAGTTATTTATGCGTGTGTCATTTAAAATCGAGTGATTTGCATACAATGACAACAATTCGGGGACCACGTTCAGCACCGGTGATAACATTTCGTTTATAGAAAAATTTCACCCGACTATACAGTTATACTCTGTATCTGATTTAACTTTGTGTGATTCCAGCTCAAACTTGTATTTCTTTTGTTCCTGCAGCCTTACCCTAAGTAAATATCATTCTTAACTAATCCTTTTTAACTCTATATTACTAAAAAAAAATAAAAATTAATTACTCCAACTATGTACTTGTACACTACTTTCTACATACATACATATATACTAAATATATCAAATACAATTCAAATTCTATAAGTGTAAATGTGTGTGTTGTGTAAATGTCTTGTTGAATTTCGATAACAGTGAATGGTACTTGTGTTTTTGAACAATTTAAATTACATATGTATAAGTATAATCTTATTATGTATACATACTACATACATACATACTCGTATGTACATATAAATATATAAATGGTTGTGATATTAAATGTTCCATTTTGTTTATTGAAAACAAATTGTTTTAGTTACTAAATTTTATTATTTAGTGCTTAGTAATTATTTAATTATATTCACAATATTTACATCAGTATACAAACAATTTACAAATAAAAAAACATTTTAACTGATATACGAGTAATTCAATGAATAAAGAGCCAAATATAATGTTTTATTTAAAAAAAATTAGAAGAAGTTTGTGCTAAATTTGTTTACGCTAAAAAAAGTACTGAAAAACACGCTATGGAACATCTTACAACTCATAACCAATTAGAATAAGGAAAGGTAAGTGTATCCTATTAGAGTTATGGGTTAGATTAGTTATAGACTAGGTTTCAATGTTACCATCCATGTAAAGCGAGCAAGCATGTTGGCATCTGGCATCACTTATACTCTATAGCTGCTGTAAGCTATTGTGAATGTTTGGCAATTCCTGCAACAGTTCAGCAACGATTGCTTAAATGTTTAATAAGGGAATGCAAAAGCACATAAATAACTTACAATTAATGCCCTAATTCAGTAATAGCCCATTCAGGCTGACGCCAAATTAAGTAGTTTTGTGATTTCGGTCGAGATCAAATTGGAATTAAGTAATTTCCCATATATTTTGACAATTTCCAAATTGTTCAAACATGAATAAATTTACAACTATGAGAAACAACAAATAAAAGAAATAAAAAAATTTTAATTCAATATAAAATTAAAAAAAGATTGAAAGTTATTATAATTATAACGATTTTAAAAAAAAAATTGTATAAGTGTAACAAAGCTTATTCAACTGAAAAAAGTACTTCAATGTCTGGCAGCAATTAATAAGATGATTGCGAAATCAACTCAAATGTCATTCAGAGAAAAGCATAAAATTACTTAATTTCGTGTCAGCCTGAACGCACTATGAGAAGATACAATGAAAAATAAAAATATTATTGCCATGTTTTTGAAACATAAAAATAAAATTAAAGTATTGTACAATAGTTTGAAAAATATTTGAAAAAATATATGATGGATATAATGTTTAGAACAAAATCATAAAGCAAATACACGAACCTTCTAGCATGGACAATAAATAATAATTGTTTTATAGAATCACAACTGCTGCTTTTTTTCGTCCGTAGACACAATCGTCGAATAGAATTAGAGCATAAAGTTTTTGTGAAAAGATATACTCAAATCTCAGGGCAATTTTAGGCTAACTTTCTAGGAAATAGGAAATAAAATATTATAAAGCATTTCCACCTTCATGAAATCTAGCAGATTGCAATAAAAATCGTAATCTAAATCTATACCGCTTACAACCAGTTTCTTTTTTATATTTATCAAGAGTTCATATCCAAAACAAACACCATTAACTTAATTTTTCCCCCAAACTTCAACCAAGAAAGTGCAATATTGCTAATGCTCACACCTTTCCAAGTTCATCGGTTTAGTTTTTTGTACAATTTTGAAGAAAACAAATTCTGTACAACTCACAAAAAAGACAGAATTATGTATTTATTTATGCCCTAATTCTGTTCGACGATTCTATCGTCTTGTCTATGGACGAAAAAAAGCCGCAGTTGTGATTCTTTAAAACAAGTATTATTTATTGTCCATGCTAGAAGGTTCGTGTATTTGCTTTATGATTTTGTTCTAAACATTATATCCAACACATATTTTTTCAAATATTTTTCAATCTATTGTACAATACTTTAACTTTATTTTTATGTTTTAAAAATGTGGTAATAATATTTTTATTTTTCATTATCAAAGACAACAACAATTTTTGAAGAAAATAATTTAGAGAATTCAAAGACAAGAATTCAAAAGTATTTTGAAACATAAACGTCCTAAATCTTCTTACTGAATTAGGGCATTATTCTTTTATATATTTTCGACTTGTAAAATGAGTATTACACACTTTACTTTGTTACTAAAATACTTACTTTACTACAGACAAAATGGGTTTTTCAAAGAGAAACCTCTAATTATTAAGTTTGAAATTATTTTTCAAGGCCTGCCAACATTCGTAGTACTTGGCATCCAATTTTTGACAAGTGTCCTCACCCCACTTGGTGACTGCCATGCTCAAAGACGATTCAAACATGAAGGCTTGAGTACCCTCAGCAATACGTTCAGGCTGCAGTTTGGCGTTGGAAGCGCCATCAAAGCATTTATGATCAGGTCCGTGAGGAATCATCATGGAGTGTAAAGTGGCACCACCGGGCATAAAGCCTTCCTCTTTGGCTTCATATCGCCCCAAAATCAAGCCCATAAATTCACTCATGCAGTTGCCTGAAATATTATAAGAATTAATTTTATTAATTTAAAAAATATATTTAAAGACAATACGGTGATAGTAAGGTGGCCGGAATGTATGCTCTTGCACGGACCATCTGGGTGGAAATATAACAAAATCGGCTATGGCTGTGCCAGGCCTTGAGCTGGGGCAAGTCAAGACTGTAAAAATGCTGGGATCGCAATGATCAAAACTAACCGAATTAATTACACTGAATTTAGCCAAATCATATTTGTAAGGTACATAATTGCCATGCCAAGCCACCACATCGAAACAAGAATGACTTTGTTTGGATGTAAACAAATGGCCCTGGAACTTTGCTACAATCTGGAAGTCTGAAAAGGGAATAAAAATAATGAAATTTAATTATTTAGTGTTTAAATTTAATCTTACCTTCAACTTGTCTATCTTCAAACCAAGCAACTGGTGTTAGAAAATCTCTAGGATTGGCCAGACCATTGGCACCAATAGGTCCCAAATCGGGCAAATGAAAGTGATGGTCATAAACTTCTAAAATATAACCTCTGTAAAGAAAGAGAACAAAAAACAATATATACTTTAAAATATCTTCTGCTATATGACATGATTTTTATTTATATTTTTAATACCTGGTGGGTCCTGTAACATTTACGGCGAAGCGCATTCCTTGAGGTATGACACAAATCTCATTTGGAGACACTTTCATTTTACCAACTTCGGTCGTTATGTCTAAGATTCCTTGTTGAGGTACTGTAAGCAAATACACAAGTATCCTTAAGTTAAAACCATTTTATTTAGGGCTAGATTTTGTAAATACAAACGCTTTATTCGTTTTAAAATTTTTACGGAAAAAAATATTTTTTTTAACGTTTAGAAACGATTTGTTTTTACAATATCTGTTAATTAAATTTTTTGTTTTATGTCCAACTAAAACCTTTAATTGAAAAAATAATAAAAAATATTCAATTAAATATTTAATTAAGTAAATTAAAATTTTGTTTTATATTCGTATCAAAGTATAGTTTTGTTCGTCTGCGCAATTTCCCATCATTAACAATAATCACAAAGAAACTGAGATTTTTTGTCAATTAGAGGATCAAATAGTCAGCTTTCGAATAAAAAATAAAAACTTCTTGATTTTTATCAAGCATTGCCGCAAGAAATTACTGTACTATGGATGAGCGATCCCGTGATTTTTTAATAATGTTGCTCCTAGTGAACGTGATTTCTAAAACGCTGTTCTTTACTGTGTTCACACTTTATCAGTATTTTGTTTGTAGCAATTGTGTTATTTTAAGAAATAATAATAATAATAATAATAAATTTCAATACTTCTGCTTTCAAAGTGTTTATTAGTATTAGTATTTTGAAATACTAATAAGAAGAGCGGCAGGAATAAACAATTACCTTCCAAATACGTATTTAATATTGTGGTAAAAGAGGCAGAGAGGTAATAAAAATGTGAGAGCTATACATAGTTGCCAAAAAAATACTATTTAACACGATTTGATGATTTTTTCTCTACAAAAGCTGAAGGTGTAAAAAAATTAATGTGGTAGCTTTATTTACTGTAAAGTAAGCATACAAGAATATTAACATTTTTTATAAAAGAATTATATTTCCAAAACCTCTTACTTGATAAATTTAATCCAAGTTGTGATTAGTGATTTTCCAATCGCCGTGACAATGTAACAGGTTCGGAAATATGGCTCATCCCTAGACTGCATCCACACAACTACATATGTGATTGTTGAGTTTATTTGATCGTCGCCAGGGCACCTTAGGCTACTTTTATAATTAATGACACGGATACATTTTTATAAGGCAAAACGCATATACATGGTATAAAGAAGCAGGTGCGTATATTCGATGTATATAATTATATAATAATTGTTCGAAAGGCCAAGTGCGTATACTTGATATTAAAAATGTACTAACCAGAGAACTGCACGAGAGGAAATTTTTTTACTCTAAGTATACTCGTTTAAAAAGTTCGGGTAGCGACCGAACACACCGAATACCGCTAAATGTATTTGTCGCTACTTAATTATTTTGGAGATGACAGCAGCATTATGATCATTTGATATTAATTTATATACATATTTCAGTGGTGGCACTTTCAAATATTTCATATTTATAAAAACAAAATTACTCATATAAAATGTATTTAGATCATGTAAAATTATAAAAGTTAATATTCTTTCTATTAAATAATATCCAATAATTTTAAGCTTTCATTCATTTCACATTCTGTATTATATTGGCAACACTTTTTTGCTCTTTGTCGCTTACAAAAATACAAATAATGCTAGGAACACAACTGGGACGAACGACGAATTTTGTCCACGTCGACGAATTCGTCGATAAGCATTAACGGCGTAAATTCGTCATAACGACCAATTTACTCAACGAATTCCTCTCTTATAATTGATAAAGTTTGTTATTGTGTTTGCAGAGAGAGAGAGAGAGAAAATTGTTTTTTCATCGTTCGTCGGCGTACAAAATAGAAATAAATCTATCTCAGAGTTTGTCACGCACGACGAATTTCGTTCGACGGCGGTAATGTGCTCTAATTCATATGCACAAATGTGTTTTTCTTTTTATGATGAAAATTCGCACCGAAAAATTCGTCGTTCTTCCCAGTTGTGTTCCCCGCATAAGTCTAAATTGGCTACAGCTGAAAATAGTGGTCATCTGCAGGGTTGTTAGATATGGCGATTTCTCGCCAAACGTGACAATTTTTCAACTTGTTTGACCACTAAATTTTTTATTTGGCAATATGGCGATTTTTCTGCCGATAAATAAAAAACTTATTGTAATTCAGGAAAATTTGTTTGTCATGATTTTTCTTATTTTAATTAAAATAATTAAAGCCTATTGATTTTGGATGAGAAAAATTTGCAAGATTTAATTGTTGGCGATGTTATTTCTACTTTTGTAAAAAAAATTGTTATATAAAAACAAATTTATTATCAAATATATATTAAGAAAATACATGAAATATCGAAGTATATTTATTTGACATAAAGTCTTTATTTATTTAATTTGAAAATTTTGCTTGTTTTTATGGTTAAGCGAAATAGATGCACAATCGAATAAAGATGCTTGCTTTGTAAAGATTTTTGTTTGAAGTTTTCAAACTTATTATGTTTGTATATTGTGATTCTCAATATAGTATTAAGAGTCTTACTATAAACATACGAAGTTTGTTAGCTAAAATCAAAAATGTTTTGGGTTGAAGTCTACTGATGAGTTCCAAAAAGCGGGAACGAAATGCATATAGACAATCGCTTAACCATAAAAACAAGCAAAATTTTATATATATTAAGAAAAACTACATAAAACTGATTTTGGCGACTTTAGGCGATTTTTAAAATCGATTTAGCGAATTGGGTGGGAAAAAATCTGCCAAACCTGGTCGTGGCTGCCGCTTTCAAAATAAATAAGTAGCTGGTTATATGGCGACAATTGCTGCTAGCGGCATTTGAAGTCGTGTAGCCTGCTGTGGTCAATGTGTTTAATGCATTAGTTTAATCTTACTGGCGCCATGTACGTACGTTCTGCTATAATCTCTTATAATTCATTTTTGCTTTACTTCACTTGTGTTTTGATATAAAAACAGAAAGGTTTTTTTTTTAAACAATATCTTATCTTATGCCCTGATGTTTCAATTAAGAGGGAAACAAACCGGTTTATTTGAAACGATTTTTATTGGATAAAAAAATAAGTTATAATTTTAAAATGTACACTTCTCCGAATTATGCGAAAACTCTTTGTTTGTGCTACTAACAAGTACACCATACCTAAACTATGCAAATTTAAACAAAATGTAAATAAAACTTTAGGCAAGATAACAAACTTAGAAAACATACCGATTAGGAAGTCACCATCGCTGTTAAAAAATGCTGCATTATCCATAGAAATGTTGCACAGATACACATGAACAGCAAGACCATGTCGACAACGAGCATCTCCAGCACCACAGACCGTATGTAGACCTTGCACGAAATTCACCTTCTCATTCGCAGATGGTATATCAAAGGGCTTCCAACGCATCTGCAAATATGAAAGATCAAAAATGTACATACATACATATAAATATATGTACATACATACATATCGATGATGGCCTCAAGTAGAAAGGCCCTAACTCTTTTTTACGAAATTTGGTTTTTTAGTGATTCCAATACATTAAACAAAATATATATTGCAGTAGTGTAGAAGATAGTGTTTGATTTTCATTAAAACCTGCATTTAAAAAAAGTTACATTTTGAATATTAGTTTCTATATGTTTTTATCTTCTCCTTTAAAGATACAATTATTTGAGTTAGGGCCTTTCTACTTGAGACCAACGATATGTAAATAATGTTGTAAAAGTTAAAAAAACAAACATAAATACGAAACTATGTAGTATATCCTTTACCTTAATATAAAAATGCCCTAACTCTTAATATTTTTTTTTCAAACTAAATTTTTGCATTTTTTGTTACATTAGATGTTCTTATATCGAAATATACAAAAAACAAGTTTCAAAAAAAAATAGTGATTTAGGACCTTGCTATATTAAGGTAACGTTATACATTCGAGTTGAACTAAAAATGTTTTATATTCTTATTAATTTTAAATTTTCAGAATTATGCGTTGATGACCCACAGCTTGATAAACATTTTAAAGATAAATTTCAACATTCGCTGTACTCGTATGTTAAATTCTTAAGAATTTAAATTTTTATTTATTTTTTGTACATTTTGTAAAAAGGCATTAAATAATGAGGATACAACAGATTAAAATGCACATAAGCTTTTAAGTACAACAGAGCTTGAAATTTAGCTTAAGCCAATAGGATTTGGATTTGGGGACCTTTTAGCTACAAGCTGTGAATACGAACTAAATTAAGCCTAGGACGCACTTTTAGTTTTAATGTATCTGAAAGACTTAAAATATAATTTTTTGGCGATGTTTTTGAAAAAGTTGTTAAGCCGTAATATCCATATTTAGAGTACTTTGTTGTGCCTTTTTTGGAAAGTGTTCCAAAAATATTTTCATCGCAGGATTTTATATCTCATATGAAGTATGAAGAACTTCGAGCTATCTTTATATAAAACTCACATGTAAACTTTTAAAATATCAAAGTCTTGTTATTTTGGATAAAGTTCGATTTTATTGTACAAAATAATTTAATTTGCGAAGTTATATGCAAAAGATGCTATAGAGAAATTCAACACATCTTTAAACAAAATACAAAACTTTAAATTTCAAAGTTTCATTTTCATTTTATAGTATAATCAGACTAGTGAAGCTTACAATTTGCTTCAGGCTTACCACAACAATCGTTAAAGTTTAGAAAATTAATATAATTAAAATACTTCACTTTTTCTTAGCAAAAGTTCGCTCTAACATTTGCAAGAGGAAAACAAAATACATATATTAAGAAAAATATACAAGCACAACATACATATTTATATTGGAGTGAAATTTTTTTAATTTGTTCGTGTATTATTAATCAAACAAACTTTTCTATATGAAGTTTTGAAAACACCTAAGAAAAACCATGATACAATAATATATAAAGAATTTCGTAAATTAATAAGGGAGCATTAATTTTGCACTTTTCTTTCTACTTTTATATTATTGTATCATGAGAAAAATTATAAATTTTGTATGCTCCATATATAATTTACTTTGTCTACGTTTGCATTTTTTGCATTTTTGAATATTTTTTTTGTCCTTACCTGATTCGGATTTGGTTTCTGCTCATCCCAATTATGAGTTAAATACTTTCCGCCTTTCTCGCAGGGCTGAAATGGTTGATGCTTGGCACTGGGATTAATGCGATAAAACCAAGTGCGAGCATTTTCTTTGCGCGGTGCTGTAAAGGCAGTGCCCGACAATTGTTCCGCATACAAGCCATAAGGGCATTTCTGTGGTGTATTTTGTCCTTCGGGCAATGAATTCGGACATCTAGGATCTTCGGAGGAGAAATGAGAACCAAAACCGCTCATATACTGTAAGAAAGAATATTAATGCACTAAGTCCATATTTACACTATGCAAGTCTTATTGCTAAGCTGATTAGTTTGAAGGAGAGAGAGAGACGAGGTGAACAATAACTTTTCTTTTTTCTTTTCCTCTCGTCTCTCTTTCCTAACAAACTAATCAGCTTAGCAATAAGACTTGCATAGTGTAAACTAGGACTAATAATCCCAAATTATTATTTTACTTATACAGTAAAATATTTTTTTTTTTATTAAAAATACGATGAAATTTATTACTATTGCTAATACAGATCATCAGGGAACCTTTACCCAAAAATTTCTTAGAACAACTAGAGTTATTATGTTAAAGTTTCATTTAAACAAATGAGAAGCTCAACAAACAACAAAGTGGAAACAAGAACTCAATAATCAACAAGTTTTTTATTTCCTTACTTTACCATTGCTACACTGGCTGACTTTCTTTCAGCTCGAATGGTAGTTTTAAGAAAGTATGTAAAGCAAATAAATGTAAATAATAACAACAAAGAATAGAGTGTTGCCACACAAGTATTTTTGATCGGGTGCAGTCAAGTTAATAATTAGTATTTTTATGGGAATTGTTACAATTTAAGTTTATCATTAATCCCAAATTTTTATTTTACTTATTCAGTTAAATATTTTTTTTTTTATTATTTTATATCGTTTTTATTGAAAAATAATATGAATTTAAAAAAAAAGCAAGGCTATTCAAGAGGAGTTGAAACATTTCTTTAAGAAAACATATGGTATAATAAAAAGATGAACTCATTCTTTGTAGAATATAATTATGTCTAAATTTGAATTATTTTTATTTTAATTTTGAAATATGCTTTAAAAAATTGTTAAAACTACAAAAATATGCATTTATGGCAAAAATATGTAAAAATATGCACTTACCACTAAAATATGCAAAAATTTTGCATTTTTAAATCGATGACAAATTGCTTAAAATTTAATGATTCGAATAGACAATTAATCAATAACTTTTTATTTATTACCAAAAAAAAAAAAACATGTATCTGCATGAAAGTCAGAGCCCTGGTGTGGGGGTCTACTCTGTAGTTCAAAACGAAACCAATTCCTTTGAACTGTAATGTTAATAACATACAAATTTCAATGCATTTGCTTTCGTTTCGAATTATGTAAATCAACTCTACAACAACTGAAAACAAGCCGCATTTTTTTTTTTCATAAAATACTAAAAGTACGGACAGGAAATATATGCTCACCTGAGCAATTTCATAGACCTTATTTAAGAGGTTACTGCTTTCCAGGTTTTACAAAAACATTTCTTAATATTTTTTGCAAAGTCATGTCCCATTATACAAATGGAAAAAAAATTGCTGCATAATTGTTTTTATTGGTTTCATATTCATTAGGGTTCAGTTTATTAAATATATGTAGATCGTTTTATTAAAGACAGGTTTATTTGTTTTGGCGATTGTTTGCTACAGATTGAAAACAATTCGAAAAATAGAGCTTTTAAACAAAACCAGCAAAATGCTTGTCTTCTAACAATAAATTTAATTATTCAAAAGAATTATTAATGTGCACATGTTTATTATTGTTGTTACAAGTGGAGAGAGTAAGTGATCTGGTGTCGGTATGTATAATATCTTTCGATCGTGCCATTCACATAAATAGATATGTATTTGTTTTTCAGTTTTTTATTGGATTTTTATGTATATTTATTCAAATGTAGTACAACCTGGTTTTGTTTACTTGTTGAAATTGTATCTAGCTAAATTTTATATTATTGTTAAGATTCTTTTTTTTATATAGAGGTCAAATCAAAAACAAGTAAGGCTTTGCCGAATATTATATACTCTTCATCAAGTTATGAAAATTAGTTATAAATAATTATAAATTTTTTATAAAACGAAATGCTTCTTTATACTCGTATGTATGTATGTAATTACATATATATTCGCCTTTTTGAGACTATGTTCTCTAAGCTTTGAAACGGGGCCACGCCCATGAAATTTCAACGTCTATTTTCATATATTTCTGCCCAACCGATTCCTAAGAAACCTTGCACACAACTTAAGCTCTTGTAATGCCAAAACCTTAAGTTTTATAAAGTAGGCGGGATGACGCCTATTAAAGTATAACATAGTATATTACGTATTGCTACCCAAACGATAGTTGTCTCACATTACATTTTGTTCATAACGCACAGGATTTGTTTTGCAGGCAAATTTCGTAATACATATAAACCTCAAGTTTAGCTTGTATTATAAGGGCGACTTTTTGAGTTCAAGATTAGAGATTAAATTAAACTTAATCTTCATTTGTGAATTTTGGGTAGTCGATTATATGGTTTTACTTGCTAGTTTAAGCGGCCAATCGTGGTGGTTTAATCTTACATAAATATTGACAATGTGAAGCATGTAACTTTTTGTAAAAATTGTATGATAAAATAATTAAAATAATTAAAAATAAATATATATATAGTATTATATTATTTATCTATTTCCTTTAACACGCGCAATATTTTATTTGTAAATAACAAAACATGGCAGTCTCATCTTCTTCACACAAAAAATCAAAGTGTGTTGACAACATATCTGACTTTTGCACAGAAAATATTGCCACTGTTTTGTTCCTCAGTATGGTAAGAAGTTTAAACTACCACTCAAAAACATCAAACTCAATTAAGTTAATCTTCGGATTAGTTAATTAGAGAAATAAACTGATCTTAATCTCTAACCCAAAAAATCGCCCTAAAGGTGCGAATTTCCTTTACACGCAAATCTCACAATACACGATGGCACCAATATAATTTTCGAAAATCGATTTTTACTATCGTAAATAATTGATTTATGTCAAAAAACAAAATTCCAAAAAATATATCGCTTAAGCTTTTTTTGGGGGTTATGGGTCGATGGCTTAATATAAGAAAGGCGTAACTCAAATTTTCGATATTTTATAGGAGAAGACAAAACACAACTGGGACGAACGACGAATTTCGTCCATGTCGACGAATTCGTCGATAAGAGTTCGCTGCGTAAATTCGTCGCGTGAAGCACAACAACGACGAATTTACTCAGCGAATTCCTCTCTGATATTTGATAAAGTTGCTTATTGTGTGTGCAAAGACAGAGAGAGAGAAAATTGTTTTTCGTCGTTCGCCGGCGTAAGAAATAGAAATAAAGGCTCATGTAACTGTGATGTAGGAAACAGCTGATCGATATTTTTATATGAAAAGTAGGTTACGTTACATTACATCTCTATAACCATTTTCATTATTTTTCACATTACATTACATTACAGTCGGCTAACTGAGCCTTAAATCTATTGCTACTTTCGCCGCGTATGACGAATTTCGCCCTACGCCATGATTGTGAGCATTTTCATATACACCAAAGTGTTTTATTTTTGACGACGAATATTCGCGACCAAAAGTTCGTCGTTCGTCGCAGTTGTGTTCCTACCATAAAGCATTCACAGGCAAAAATTATTTTTTAAATGGCCATAATTATACGTTGGCTACCAGAAACCGTTAAAAACGCAATTTTGAAAAAAAAAATCGAGTTGCGCCCTTTTTATATTAAGCCCTCGATATACATTTTCGTGGCTTCTTCATATAAAGAAGAAAAATTCAAAAAGTACAACAAGCAGTTGTCCCAAAGTTGTAGGCGAATAAATGCGAGCCCTATTTTCGATTAAGCGACATGTAGTAAAAAATTCACTTTTTTAATGAAATTAAAATTTTATGGGCCTACCCATAGTTTAGAATTATCAAAATGCCAAAATTGCTGATAACTTTTAAGACACGGTCTGTAAAATTTTATCGTAAGCGACAATTTACATACAAAAACATATTTGAATATTAAAAAAAAACTTCTCCTGAAAAATTTAATTTAATCGTAATTAAATCGAAACTAAGGCTCGTTATTATAAAAAACCTTTAATTCTTTAATTTTTGTCACTTACGTTTAATGTGAAAATAGGGCTCGAATTCTGTTGATGTATTTTGGATTATCTTCGTCTGAGCTCAGGCCTATTAATTTGATAGTGTGAGTGCTATCTAATAAAGATAAAACTAAAGTTGACTGCAATAATGTGTTTGTAGGTCTGTCTGTGATAACGACAATGATGATAGTGTTTAAAATTAATTGTTATTTGTTATGTACGAGTATGTATCTATACTAAAATGATTTTAGAAAGAATGTTTCAAAACATATTTTTAGAAATTTTCTAAAAACTTAACATCTCCATATGTGTGTATGTATGTGTGTTTGTACATATATGTATGTGTTCGACGTAAAAATTTAAAATTTCAATGCATTTCACAGACAAAAAATCTCTTACCTTACGCTTCCCATTTATTTAAAATGTTTGAATTTTTAATTCTTTGTGCAATTATGTATTTTTGTATTTTTCTTTATTTTAATAAATGTAGAATGTAGAACTTTTTTGTTGAAATAACTCTTCAGTTTTTCGGTGTCCCAAAAGCGATAATTCTGCTTATTCGCGTATCCACAGGGGGATGAAACTGGGGCTCGTTGCTCATGATAATTTTCAATGAAAAATTGTCGCAAAAAATCGAAAAAATAATTTTACGGAGTATAGTGATTCATGTCTTATTTTGTTTCGGTCTACTTCACAAATGTCAAAGTGGAACTGGCATTTTCCTGCATTAGCAAAAATTATAGCAACTTCCGATAGGGTGATTAATTTTGCGCCACCCTTTATATTTATTAGCTGGAATATTTTAAATTTTTTTTATTTTTATTGTAAGAATATTTAATTTATTGCACATAAGTATATTTTTGAGTGATAACTGGTTTCGATACAGGTGGACCGGCAGCTGAGTACACACATACATACATACATGCGTATGTATGTAAAGGGTCCGCCATCTAACGGTTTTTTCAACTAGTGCTTATTTCGTGAATGGTAACACTTAGCTCATGTCTGATTTGACAGATAATTAGTTTTATCCTTGGAAATATTGCCTGCGATCGACTTACAGAAGATGCCGATTTTGCCAAAAAAAAATCATCTTTTCAGATGAAGCTCATTTTGATCTTGGCGGGTATGTAAACAAGCAAAATTGTCGCATTTGGGGCACAGAAAACCCGCACGCATACAATGAAAAGCCGACGCACCCAAAACGAGTCACTGTTTGGTGCGGATTTTGGTCCAGAGGCATAATTGGGCCAATGAGCAAGGAGTGGCCGTTACAATCAATGGTGATCGTTATCGGGCCATGTTGAACGAATTTTTGTTCACAAAAATTGAAGAGGAGGATATATGCAACATTTGGTTTCAACAGGACGGCACTACGTGTCACACAGCCGAAGCTACACCCGATGTTTTGCGCCCTGTTTTCCAAAAAAAAAAGTTATCTGGCGGACCCTATATTTATTTTCATAATTTTCATTTATTTAACTGGATTAATATGCAGATTGGTTAAATGGCATGATCTGATGTAGCTGTTTGCTAAATTTTTGCTTGCCGGGTGTCCGTCCGTCCGTCTGAACATAGATACCGTATGCAAAAAAAAATTATAGATTTATATAAAATTTGGCATGGAGGCGTTTTAGTAGACAAATGTTTCAACACATGTACATACATATGTACATATATACTACATACGTACATATTTATGCATATACATATGTATGTATAAAAATAAAAAAATATGTTCATCTAAATGCGAACGATAGATTCGATCGAATATTTATATTGGAAACAAACACAAATTTCAGTCTTTTGGTTTGGCCTGTCACAGAAATCGATCGAAATTGTTTTCATTACGAATTTTTATTTCGATCGATTTTGTTTTACCTTCTCCAGATTTCGATCGATTTTGTTCAATACGAAAAAGCAGCAATTCGATTGTTTTCAATTTAATGTGGCAATATTGGGCAACGAAAAACAAAAAACACATATGGTTATGAGAAGAGAAAAACAAAATAGGAAAGGCACATTTTTTTTTTTTAACTTGAAGTGAACAAAATTTAAAAATTAATACACGAAATGTCTGCAATAACTGCAGTTTGTGGTGAGCAGGGACGTCAAGACTTTACCGGAAAATTACGGGGAAGACGATTGAGGGATGCTTCAGGTTCACTTTCATATCCAAACGCACTGTACATATATATACATATGTTAAAGTTTTATTTGTTTTTATTTGACTGAACAGAATATTTCACTTTTTACGATGCTGCATTTTTCCTTAAGACTTAATTAAGGACATTTTATAATTTGTAAAAAAAAATTAAATAATACAAAAAAATTTTAAATAAATTGTTGAAAAACATTTTTCTTTATTGAACTAAGTTGTTTCAAACAGATTTTTGTACTTTCACATAAGGAAAATTACAATTCCGAGCATTAAATTTAAGTGGTTTCATTTCGAGCATATTCTTCGTTTTTCGTTTTCTGAAGAACCTAATTATGGAATTGAAATCATTTCGATCGAATTTGGATTCTGTGACAGGCCTGATAAATTTTCGATTTCGACTGAAATTTGTTTTTGTTTCCAATATAAATATTCGATCGAATCTATCGTTCGCATTTAGATGAACAGGCTCTGAAATGATACTGTATTTTATTATGTCGAGCCTGCCTTATTTTCGATTTAATCGTAAGCGACACAATTTAAATGTATGTATGTATGTATTTGAATATGTTTTTGTACGTAAATTGTCGCTCACGATAAAATCGAAAATAAAGCTCGATGTACTTATATTTTGTATTATGTCGAACCCTCTTTTCAATTTAATCGTAAAAAATTTACTTTATTATTGAAATTAAAATTTTATGGGCCTACCCAACCAAGGCACATTAATTTCCAGGTAATATCAAGATTACAAAAATACAACAATGAAAAATAAAAACAACATGGCCTTATTATAGTTGATCCAAAATGTCAAAAATGGAATTTGCTTAACAAAATAAAAATAAAAATTATTCAAATAAAGTTTAAAAACTTTCTTCACGTCACAATTAGCACTTTTCACAATTTTTTAAAATTTTTTTTTTTTTTTTTTTTGATAAAATATTTTTCATATTAAATTTTTTTTTTATTTCTTTTTCGTAAACAATTTTTAAAGTTTCCGATCAAGTTTATTTCAAAAAAAAAAAAAAAGCTCAGCTGCGTTTTCGCTACTACCTGGTGAATGCGCCTTGGGACTACCCATAGTTTAGTATTATCAAAATGCCAAAAATTGTTGACCTTCTCCCTAAATTTTTGTCGCTTACGATTAAATCTAAAATAGGGCTCCATGTATTAACTTAATTCCTTATAATTATTTGTTGTTAATGTTGAAAACACTTTTGTGATTACAGTTATTGATAAGTATTAGAAATCGTTCGCTAAAAATAAATTCGCAAGCACTTGTTAATATGTATGTACATACATACATATGTATGTACTCGTATGTACATACTATTGAACTTGACCACTAGATTTATTTTTTCAAGCACATAAACACTCAGATATTTTCAAACTCCCACTAAATCATAAAGTTTTCATATGAATCAAGTCGCTGACACAGACAGCTAGATTTATATAGTGCGCTAGTTTCTTTTTTTTTTCTCAAATAAACTTTTTTAGAAATATCCTTTATATCTCTGTATTCTAAATTATATTAAAATGTACTCGCATTTTTGTTTTTATTTTAATTGCTTTTTAACATTATTTTAATTTTTTTTTTTTTATAAAACCGTCAAAGCCAAAAAAGCTAATCCTTTAAAAATTTACCTTATAGTCACTCATTCTGTACCGTTTTCTTCCGCTAAACTTTGCGCAGCGAATGTTATTCTCGACACGCCACAATTGCTAAAAGATTTTTAATCTCGTTAGACGATGGCTTTTTATACCCCCAACAGCCAGCATTCAGCAGTCACTTCAATAAAACCACTGACTAACATGGTTCACGAGACTTACAGCAACATTCGAATTGAATCGAATTGAATTTCTATGTTGTAGAGCAATATACCAAAGACAGGTTTGTCTATGATACGAGCAACCAGCTGGAGAAAAATAAAAATCTTGTTTTTATTTTTAGTTTGCATATGAAAAAATTTTTTGTTTTTGTGCTAATTTTTCAAAATGTATTTAAAATAGGGTGATCGGTTTGGAATCCGGTTTTTTCAGAATTTTTATGAAAATAAAAAAAAATATGAGGACTATATACAGTATTTTTTTTTTCGATTTTATCGTAAATTTTATAAAAATGTATGAACAAATAAATTAATAAAAATGTAAACAAACAATGACAAGTATTCCCGTCGCCGTCTTCCTTTTTATTATGTTTATTTTTCTCTCCCGCAACGAGAAATCGCACCGCACCGCACCGCAAACATTGTGTTCAGACTATTATCGTGGTTGGCGTATTTCGACTTTGACTACGACAGTTTAAAAAAAAATTTTGTCGGGTTCTTTAATCTATTACAAAAACGTCGTAGTAAGAGTCGAAATACGCCAACCACGATAAGAGTCTGAACACAATGGTTGCGGTGCGGTGCGGTGCGATTTCTCGTTGCGGGAGAGAAAAATAAACATAATAAAACGGAAGACGGCGACGGGAATACTTGTCATTGTTTGTTTACATTTTTATTAATTCATTTATTCATACATTTTTATAAAATTTTCTACAAAATTTACTGTTTGTGTTAAATACTTTGTAATGGCAGTAAATAAAAAAATTTAAGCTATTAAAAAAAATGTTAATGTGGTAGAAGCCATCATGTTTTTTGTTTACAATAATGTTGCGAACATAGCCAATTATTCAAAAACTATGGCAACATCAGAAAATCGTATGAAAAACCGCACCGCAATAAATTATCGTTACATTGTGTTCAGACTCTAAGGGGGATTATCGAAAATAGACTTTTTTATTGAAATTAAAATTTTATGGGCCCAACCATAGTTTAGAATTATCAAAATTGCAATAACTTGATAACTTTTAAGACACAGGCTGTAAAATTTTATCGTAAGCGAGATTTTACATACAAAAAAACATATTTCAATATTTAAAAAAACCCTTCTCCTGAAAAATTTACTATTTGTCGCTTACAATTACATCGAAAATAAGGCTCGATATTGTACTTCCATCTCAAAAAATAAGTACAGCATACACAAATTAGAACTTATTATGAGCAACTTTTGATTTTCGACTGTTTCATTTGGTATCAGGGGCTGTTCACATATTACGTAACGCTCCAGGGGTGGGGAGTTAAGTATTTGTTACGGTTTAGAAAATGTATGCTGAACATTTTGTGAAAGCGTTGCTAAGGGGAAGAGAGGAGGATATAAAAACTCCGAAAAAATAGCGTTAATATAATATATACAACCAACCCATAGCAAATTTACTACCTTTGCAATCACACACCCTCTTACTTTAAACTAAAAATAATGAGAAGCGAAAAACAACTTTTTGTTACTTTGTTTTAAGAGTAAAATACATACATCTAAAGTTTATTGCTCTTTGTGATTAAAATGAAAATTAATAATTATAAAGAACTGATAATACACAAGATGTATGTATATGTACATTTTATATGGGAACACTTAATATTTATTATCAAGAAAGTAAGAAAAAAGAGTAATGCAAATGAATTCTCTTCAGACAAATATTTTTTTAGAGATTTATATTCTTAGAAGAAAGTACATACAGTATGTTTGTATATTTAAAAACTACATGAAATAAAAATGTTTAAAGCCAAAAATAAAACAATACTGATTGGGGAAAAATAAAAGCTAAAATCTTATAATAAATATGTAGATACACAGAGAAAGAAGTAGAAAGAGTAGCTTTAGAAGCTAAATAATAATATATGTAAGTATGTATGTAGGGAAGCAAAAAAAAAAAAATACAGTCAGGATAACGTAAAATCAGTTTGTTAAGCAAAACAAGAAACATATTAAATTCATGGCAGTAATCATCGCTTGTGGTAACGAGCTGATTCGATCACGATCGAATGCCATACTGTCAAACTGAAAAGACATGATCGAATCAGCTCGTTATCGAAAGCAACGATTAGACCCATGAATTTAAATCCAAGTCCACACGAGACAACCTTGGTTTCTTTGCCTCCTTGCCATCATGCATTCATTGTTGGCAAAAAACCAAGCCGGTAAAAACCAAAATATTCATACCACGATTGCCCCATCTGTACTTAGCGTAAGAAAAACGCATGAGTGAGTGCAAATTGTTGCTTGTTAAATATTTAGAATATTTTCCAATCATCTGTGTGTTAACACTTTCATTCGTATTTCTTAGATATATTCAGTTCCAAGACACAGTTTTCAACTTTATTGCGCAGTATCTGGATGAGTTTGTTTTCATGGTTATTATCAAAATAAAAATGTACTTCAACTGAAAGTTAAAAAAAAATATGTATGATGTGTATTTACGATTATAGTTAAGTCTTAAATTACGATCGAATGGTGTTTGTTCTCTTTTTTAATGTAACTAACTGATTCATTCATTCATTAGAAAGATTCAAAACATCGTCAGCCGTTTTGGGCATTTTAGCTGGTGGAGGTGCAGCCAAATCAGCTATTGACGAGAACTCCATACGTTTTTTTGTGGCTGCATTCGCTAGGCCGGCATTAGCTAAACCAACGCTGAGAGCTGCCAAGGAGCCAGGAGGTGCCAGTTCACCATAGAGACGTGTCAAATCCACGGGTGGCGTATTCGAAGGACGTCGGTGAGCCGAAGAATTGCTGCCATCGGATGGAGCTGGTGAGGGAGTATTGGAGGGTACACTAGAAATAGCCAAATCTACAGCACTAAAATTATATTTACTACCTCCTGAACCACCGCCACCTCCGGCGTTCGGGTTGCTACCTCCAGACATGGCTGATTTTGTGGGCGTTAAACGTTCCAGAGCTGGTGATGCCGACGATTCTCGGGTTCGGGAGGACGAAGTCGATTTGGGTGGTTTCATCATCATGGCATTTATAGATTCCTGCTGCATTTTTAATAGAGCTGAAGGAGACATGAAGAGATTGTTAGCGGCTAATGTTGACTTAGCTAAAGGATCGGGTATACCAAATTTACCAGCTTGTTGTTGCTGCTGCTGAAAGAAGGCTGCATAGTCTTGTATCTTTTCCTGGGCTAAAGCATTATAGTAGGCTGCAGCCGGGTCAGTTAAAGGTGAAGGCGCTCCAGTTGAGTTCGCTCCAGATCCTCCACTGCCGGACTTCGACGATGACGGCGTATTAGATGAAGGCGCCTGCGCAGTTGGTTGGGCAAACAAAGCGGAAATGTCATCCATTTTTTTGTTTGTGTGGTAAAGGAAAACATTTAAGTCCGATAATTGCTTCTCCGACTGTAGCAGATGATTCATTAAATCGGTTTGTTGCGATAGCTGCTGCTGGGCTTCTTTCTGTTTCTGTTTAGCAGAGGATGAGGAGGTGGACGGCCCAGTAGATCCACCCACACCGGCCGACAGTAAAGCCGATAATTCGTGTGAGGACGGTCCTGCTCCTTTGGACGCTATTAACGCTCCAAAGTTAGGATCGAAGAACTTGGTGTAGGTTTGTAAAAGTTGTGTATAATCTGAATGAGCCTGTGCCTGGGCCTGAGCCTGCGCTTGCGCCTGGGCTTGAGCCTGTGCTTGTGCCTGTGCTTGTGCCTGAGCTTGTGCCTGAGCTTGTGCCTGAGCTTGTGCCTGGGCTTGTGCCTGTGCCTGGGCCTGTTGTTGTTTTTTAGATGTGCTAGGCGAAGGTGCTTGGGGTATATTAACAGAAGCAGCCGCTGCTGCCATTTGTTGTTGTATAAAGGCATTTAAATCATTATTCTTTGTGTGTTGTTGCAAATATGAATCATAGCCCAATAGTTTAGATGCTTGTATAAGGTTATTATAATCCGCCGTCAAAGCTGCCCCAGAAGCCGCAGCTGCTGCAGCGGAGGACGACGAATTTTTACTTTTTCCGCCTGAAGAGGATGAAGCACTACCAGAAGTTGAGGGTTGTAGACCAGCAGCTCCTGTTAGGTAGCTGAAGTCTGCTCCAAATCCTAGTGTACCCAAAGTGGTGGCACCGAGAGCTTCGGCCTGTTGCAAAAGAAGGGCTGCATATTCTGGTGACCGTATTAATTCGCTCATTTTCAAAGGGTCATTTTTCAATTCATCCAATTCTTTCATTAGTTTCGTTTTATACGAGTTCGACGAAGTGGAAGATGATGACGAAGATGATGAAGAAGACGAAGACTTAGAAGATCTCTCCTTAGATTTGCTTTGCGTAGGAGTAGGAGTTGATACCTGAGGCATCATGTCTTGTAGGCGAGGCATGTTGAAGCTTTGCGAATAGGCGGCTACAGCGGCTGCCACATTGGGATCAGAAAAATCGGGAACTCCCGCTTGGGCAGCAGCTGAAGAGGAAGTCGTTGTAGAATTTTGTGACTTACTCTGTCCTCCCACTTTTGCCGCTGCAGCGGCCAATTGATTGAGAGATGTGCTACCGTAATCTTTGCGTTGTTGGAAAAGGGCTGCTAAGTCTGTTTGCAGAAAATTGGGAGGCAGTTGACCAGCTAATTGAGCCAAGCTTGCAGCCATTAAATCATTGGCAGTAGGAATTCCATGACTCGACGATGAAGACACAGAGGAAGGTACCAACGATCCAGAGGATGGATCATACTTGTTGGTAGGTGTAATACTGGGACTGTTTCGAGCAATATCACTAATACTGAACTTGCCTGGACTAGGAGCTGGAGAATTCCTTGTTCGTGAAGTATGAGAAGATGTATCAGACTTTGCTGGTGATGGAGATGCCCGCACGGGCATTTCAAATTTAGCGGGAGACGCCGAATTTGAAGGTATGGTGATGGGACTGTCTCTGGGCGAGGAAGAGGGCAAGTTGGCAGCTGCAGTAGGTAATTGAGGCAATGATGGCAAAGGAGGCATGGGTGGCAACAAGGCAGTCGTAGGAACGCTGAGTGGTTGCACCAGAGGCGGTATGATGGGAGGAATGCCAGTAGCGTTTGTGGTAGCCGTAGTAGTTGCTGCTATAGGATTTGGTGTAGCCAAAGGTGATAACATTCTTACAGGATTCATATTAAGTCCCGAAGGCAAACACAATTGTTCTTGAAGTGACAAAACTTTAAGTTCACTCGCTTTTTGTTCTGCTTGTTGCTGCTCTTCAGCTGCCCTTACAGCTTCCTCCGAGGAACACAATTGCTTCGTAGTTAAATCATCGGCTTTGAGATCTTCGTCTGGTTTTATTTCCAACTTTGTCTCTAAATCCAATTTCGGCAGTTCGTCTTTAGTGTCAATGATCTTAATTGTTTTAGGGGGAATAAAATCGTCTTCTTGCTCACAACCTAAAACGGCACATATCCAATTCCACAAAGCTTTATCGTTTTGCTTCATGGGGAATTTCGGATAAAGAGTATTTTTTAGTTTCTCTATATATGTGACATCGTCGCTGAAAACACTCGCAAAGCGCACAACTTCATTACGAAATTGTGAATAATAATCCACACAAGATTGAATTTCGGTACGAACTTCTTCGGGAATTTCTTTGTCGGGCAAAACCGAATATTGCATTAACATGGGACGGCCATATTCTAAAGCCTGTTTATTTTCATTAGGCGGCAGAACCCAGATTGATTTCACTACCGACTCCAAAGTGGGATTTTCACCAAAATAAGGAGCTTTAAGAAATATAAAATTATATTGCAAAAGAATTGGCTGTGAAAACTCTTTTATGCTTACATATCACCAAAGCCACACAGGGTGTGTATGTAGCATCTGATGAGCCCCTCATTTTAATTTGATAGTCCAATTGAGCATCGCAGTCACGTAATGTAGGTTCAGCTTGAAACTTGGGATGTGAATGGTACCAACCCACCAACAGTAATTGATCTTTCGCCATGGCTTTTTGTATTTCACGTTCTACCTCGCAGGCTTTACAACGATCAAAACGAGTGTTGCGACAAGGATAAGCTTTTGTTATAGCCAAAGCTGGAATATATATATATTTTTTTTTTATTAATTTAGTAGTCATACTTTTGAAAATCCTTAAAATAAAAACTTACTATGTGAATTAATATCCCAAGTGCCGCCCAGATAACCACAGACTTCATGCATTGTCAAGTGACTATGAAAATCGGCCAACAACAAAGCCGAAGAACTCATGGTCAATAGAAATGGTTGGAGTTTTCCAACAGATGTAAAGGGAACAGCTTCTATTAGCATATTAGCATCACTATAAAATACGGAGGGGAGAGTTAAAGAATATAATTATGTATATGTTAATAATTAAATTTTGATATCACAACTCACTGCATAATATTACGATTAAGAATGGCATTGTGTTGAAATACGGTGCGCTTTATAGCAGGCAAAGGTGAATCCGATTTTTTATCTGCATCTGAAAACAATATTTGAAATAAATTTATGTGTATAATAACAATTCGAATTACAGATGCTAATTTTGTTATAAATATATGCGGCTTATTCAATTTTAGAAACTAAATATATAAATATTTAAAAAAATTTTATTATGTAAGTGCGTATAGGTATATCTTAAAATTTTATTTAGAGTGACAATTATCAAAAGCATTTCTGATACGAAATTCAAGTTATTTATGCAAAACTGTCCATTTAAAAACATTTTGTAAATACAGATTTTTTATTGTTAAATCTTTGGAAATATAAATAAAATTTTTTCTTCCAAGCAGTTAAATAAGTATTCTATACAAAAAAAATTCATGCTTTTTTGTAAGACATTTATAAATATAAGCAAGTGATACTAAAATTCCACTCACCAGCATCAATATCTTCTGATATGGAATCCTTTTGCAAAGCGCATTTTCGTAGCCAACTATTTTTATAAGCATCTAGTTTCTTGCCTTTGTACTTCACAGAAGCCCAGCCACAACCACTCTTCTTTTCGGGATTAATAATACGTTTACAATTCATGGCCCAAGCACTGGGCGTCAAAAAAACTGTTTCAGTTTCTTGTGATTTAATTTTCCCATCAGGTAGTAAGTCGCCAACAAACTTCTGCCCCAAATATTCTATCGTCATGACGGATTTGCCGGGCTGTAAAACATTAGCACTCATAAGAGTTTGCAATGTAATTGTGCGTCCAGTACCATTAAAACCCTCATAATTTTCTTTAGTCTAATATTAAGTAAAATAGGTATGTATATGTATTTAAAATAATTCAATATGTAAAAACGATTTACCTCATCATCAGCATCATCTTCACCAGCGTCACTATCATCTGCTTTGTCCAGTTGTGCATTCTCGGCGTCTACAGTACCAGCTGCATTTTCAGATGTTAGAGTACCTGTGACTGCCAAGTCCATTGCATTAGTAACACCACTTGTGCCTTGTGATGCTACCGACGCTGCAATCACTTGTGTTATGGTGTCAGACAAAGTCGATGACATCGCGGCTTCGCTGACCGACGTTGCTGTCGCTGAAACATCCATTTCTACGACCATTGTATTTCCAGCCATTCCCCGTTCATTTCCTAGCGTTCTTCCATTATCCAGTAGCCGATCGATTTCACCTTCTTGCATGTTATCAAAATCAGTCTGTTTTTTAATTATTTTATAAAATTCACTGGTATTTTACAAAAATTTTGCGGAAGGCTCTTCGATGAATTGTGTATCTGCTGCGAAAAATTTGTTTCTTTTCTCTTGTATCTTTTATTTCTGACATTTACACCGATGTGTTTTGTGCATTATATCAAATTGCCCATAATTCACAATAGCGATGGTGACTACATTGTTGCCATTTTAACATTTTCACTGCTAGATCTGGCACTTTCATCAGTTAAAAACCATTCAACTTTAAAAAAATTCAGCTTAATGCCTTTCTGGCAGAATATATTTAAAATAATAAAAGTTTAATTTTTTTTTAATTTTTTACAGTATAGAGAATTATTCTTCTCATTAATTTGATCTGCACTTGCAACAGTGAAATAATGAATAATAATAATAAAATACTCAATATCAATATATATGTATTTAATAAAAAATATTTTACAGAATAAGTGAAATAATAATTTGGGATTATTAGTGCGTTAACAAATGCGAAACTTAATTGTAATATTTTCTAAAAAACACCAATTCCCAGTAAAAAAAGAGAGCTTCCAAGGCAGTCGATAAGATACTAAGCTTGTTATCCGAAAGTAGTGCAAATTTAGATAATTTCTAATGATTTTTAAATAGCGTTGTCATTGCAAGAAGTTCTCTTTTCTCGATACATATTCACTGATTTCGATGTCATGCTCAAAACCTTTTCAATAAATATTTTTAATTTAAATCTAGCAATAATATACTTTTCTTCGGTAGAACATTTTACCAGCGATTTAGCATTCTCTCATCATCATTTACTGGCAACACTGGATGGCTATGATAAAATTATTTAGCTTAATATTAACTTTATAAGTATTATTTGCGTATCATTATTATGAATCTTTTGAAAAGTAAGGAGTAAGGCACATGAATGTGCCTTGACAAAGAGTTTAATTTAATTAATCATATCTAGTGATATAGAAGTCTGAACAAGTGTATGTGAAAAACAGCAGTTACCCATCTAATGTATAAAGAGAATTCTAACTATTCACAATAACACAATTAGAATTATACCGGTACTATAGTACGGGTTGCGATTGTTTGATGTTTTTACCGCAAAGTATATTTTGTGGTTTTTAATATAGACAGTGATTTGCAGTCCAAAATATGTAACTTTAGTGAAAAGTGTTAATAAATTACATTAAGCAAGTTGTAAAAATATAAATTTGAAGTGCTGAATATGGAAATCGCAGGGTATATAAAAGTAAATTCTAAGAAAGGCCCTTTGGCGCAAAGTATATACATATAATATTTTAAGGTTTTTAGAATATATTTAGATTGTGTTTTGGAGTCCAAAATAAGTTAAGTGATAAGTTTTTATAATATACATAAATACATGAAGCAAGTTGCAAAATATATAAATGGAGCTGTTCTGCAAAAAAAGTTAAAGTGCTGAATATGGAAATGGGTATGTACATAAAGGTTTATCCATTCATATAAATATATACATATGTATGTTTATTTTACATATTTAAATTACAAGAAAGACGCAATTTTAAAAAACTTAAATTTTAATAAGTCGGGCTTCCGGGTTTGTGTATATTGATTATGCCTTGTGGTATATGTATATGTTTTGCAATTGTATGTACATATGTATGCATGGATGTATTTAAAACTAATTTCCCAAAAGGACCGTATGTCGTAGCCGAAAATCAATAGAGATTTAGCTTTATCGAGTTACAGAAAAAATGGGTTGTTCTTCAGCACAGAGCTTCTTTTCGACTTGCCTGTTATATTTTAATAAAATACATTTTTATATATTTGTGCAAACATATTATGCAAATTTACTTTGTATAATATGTATAAATAAATATATAAATAAATAAATAGATTCCCTACATCTTATTACATACATACTTACATACATCCATTCATAAGTATGTATGTACATACATACATGTATGTATGCATGTGCTCTTAATTGTAAAAATGGTCTATATTTTTATTTCAAAGTTTCTAGTTTTAAAAATTTCTCAGATTTCATAGCAAAAAATCCAATTTTATTTATACATTAGCTTGAAAATAGTAAGTTTAAAATATAACCGTCTTTTATTTGATCCTTTGAAAACGTAGTAGCGACAGATAGTCATGAAAAAATCTTGTAAATTTATAAGCTCAAGCATTTTACAATAAATAATATTTATTTAAATGAATTTGATTATTCGCTTATTATTCTTTGTTTTCCGTTGCATTACAAGTTTTTGGAACAGTTTCTACCTTAAAAGGCCGTGGCAGACCCTCTTGCGATTCACGTTTTGGAGTCGCATATTGAAAACTGCTAAAACTGACATTAATTTTACCACAGTTGCGCAAAGCGGCTAAAGGACGAGCAATGGGAGTTCCCAATCGATGGCAAACTGTTGAACTTGAATCTGAAGCCTGTCGTCCTTTCGTGTCGTGCATTAATTCGGACTTTACTACTTTGGCATGAGTTTCTTTGGGTTGTACCATGAGGGCTTCACGGCAAGCATCCTTTTCAAACTGCTTAATACGCTCACGCATAGCCGTCTCTCGGTTCACTTCACGAGTTATTTCAGCACGACGTTTCTGTTCATAACGCTCCAAGGCTTTTTCATCTCGTTCCTTATTTCGTGTGATTAATTGATCGGAATATTCTAGTCGCTTTTTAAACAGTTCTTCTTTGCTTAGTTTTTGAAAGATCTCGGGCCAAATACCCTTTTGTTTTTTAATCAATACTAGGCGAGCCTCATTCTTAAACAAACGGCAGAAACTTGCCACTTCATCGATTTCGTGGGTAAAATGTCTTTCAAAAAATATGGGAGGATTATTGAATTTTAAATATGTGGGCAATAGCACAATGTCCGGCTTGCGAGTTATCAAACGATTTAACTCAATGATGATATTTATTTCTTCTTCAGTTTGAGTTATTTGAACCATTATCTCAAAATTTTATCAATATTCCGTATATATATATATATGTACATATGTATGTATATACATTCATATATTCTTTCAATCAAGTTGGATGACCGCTTTAAATTTGTATTATCTTTTTGGATTTTTAATTTGTTTTTGTTTATTATTCTTAATATGGTTTTCAACACGAACTACTTTTCTGTTCTAAAGACAAATTCGTTTTGAATTGCCATGCAATTTTTCTGTCTTATTTTTGTAAATATTGAATTTACATTTCCATATGTATGTATGTATGAACAAAATACTAAAGTTTTATGTACTTTGATTAGAATATCGTTTAGTTTTATTAACCGGCATTATATAGTTTTTTTCGTTTTTTTTTTCTATGGTTACTTCTTTGATCCTTAACGACCATCAATAATAATCGATTTAACAAATTTTAGCCACAGTTCGTTAGAGAAGTGTGCAAATGTCAAAACAATTTGTATTTAAATATCAAGAGCTCTTGTTATCCATGTTCAATACACTGCTATACATACATATCTATCTAATACACTGAGATATGATTTGGGAATCATAAAATAGTATTCAATACATATGTATTTGCAAATTTATGTTGCAGTTTTTCAAAATATGTAAATAAATATTGCATTTGCATACTGTATACGAGTATATGCGAATTGATTTTCAGAACTTGATGTGAAGCAGAAGATTCCTTTCCTCTTGATAAAATTTTTACGGTGTACCATAGGCTACCTACAATAAAATAAGTCTGAATGTGAAAGTTTGCAAAAGAAAAAGTTTCATTTGAAAGTGGGTAGTTGCTATACTATGCAGGTATTTGCTTACCCTACACTTACACATTTATTTTTGGTGTCTTTTATTTTTAATAACGACAAGGTCAGGATATTTTACATACATACAATGTACATTTTTGAACTAATTTTTGTTTACGACCTGTCCGGCGATGTAGACAGAAATCGTTCAATCGACAACTTGTATTGAGAACAACAATAAAATAAGAAAATTTGCTTTTTGTTTTCAATATACATACATACATAAGTATTCAATCGAACGTTTTCTGTCGACATCGTGAGACAGGCAGTTAATCTATTGGAGTCCAGCTATTAACTAAAATTCTGTATCTGTATATAATTAGAGACAATATTTTTATATAATATTTAAGTTATTGCTATTGGAGCAAAACCGTTGCATATCAAAATGTAAAATTCGGCTTTACTGAATAATCCATTCTCATTAATTTTACTTCGGTTGACAATAAAATCCTCTTATAGGTTCAATAAACCCAGCAAGCATTTGGGTGATCATTAAAAAAAATCACTAATATCACTTTTGTTCATTGAAAGCTGATTAATCACTTGAGAGATTGCAAAAGGATTCACATATGATTCATACATATCGTCCCTACCATGTCAAACTATCCAATCCTAAAAGTGCCAGGCTTAAAATATTTCTTATTGAGTTATCTATCGGCTATGAGAACTTCAGCATTTTGAAACGAGGCATATCGTATAAATTAGGGTATTAAGATCACGAATCTGAAAAACGAATTTTGCATATTGGGCGATATGCTCACAAAAATTTTCTTGAAAATACAAAATCAAAAATATTCTGCAGTTGATCAAAATGTAATTACTTTGAAAATAATTTTAAAACCACACATAGGCCCGCTTAACGATAAAGAAAAAAATAAATAAGTATTAGTTTTCTTATAAAAATAAATTTGTACTAATTTTTTTCTTCGCCGGGTGCACATAATATTCTTGGAAATATTTAAAAACATATCCAGGCTTATCCTAAATAAAATTTCACATGGAAATTTCCGAACGTGTGAGAAATCGGTATCAAAAAACTGCATACGGTTGCGAAATAATCTGATCATTTATGAAAAAAAAAACATTCACATAGATTTGTCTGTTGGAAAAAGTGGAAATATGTTAGTTTTTAATTTTATTGTCCTTGTGACGAAAAATTTGATTTGGAAATTTTCACATGTGAAATTCATGATAAGCCTGATCATGTGTTAAGGTGGCATGATAAATTTTTTGGTTCTAGCTTTGGAATTTGAGAAAAAGGTCTTACATACTAAGCCACTTTTTTCTGCAAAAACGGCGAAAAATCTACTTTTTTTTCAAAAATGTATTTTTTCTTGCGTACAATTTTTGACTAAATTGTGCTTTTGATACCAAATTTTTTTTTTAAAGGCTATAAATTTTGTTCCTAACTCATTAAAAGTTTTTTCTAAATCGAACAAGATTTGACTTTTTTATTATCAGAACAGTGGACCCAAATTTTAATTTTTTTCTCGAATATTTCCTAAACTGTAAGCGAAAACTTATAAATGTAGCAGAGTTTGTTATCTCTTGGAAAGAAAAATCCACTTGCAAAAAATCTTTCTTATCAGATCAAAAACCTGAGCTTGGCAACGGTTTGAATTTTTCATTAACCCGTGGTTGCGCACTTGGGGGCTTTGTGGCCCCTTTAAAGACATATAGCCCAGACTTAAGCTCTGTGAGACTTCTCTAAATGCTGTATGAAATTTCATAACAAGCGGACGGCTCGTTTAGAAACTGCGGAATTATTTCCACTTTTTTTTAACGAAATCTCCCATTGTGCACTGACAGAAAATTGCTCACCACAAAAGAATAGGAAAATCGTATCATGTAACGAAATCCCCCATTGTGCACTGACAGAAAATTGCTCACCACAAAAGAATCGGAAAATCGTATCATGTATATGTATCATTCTTTGAGATGATTCGTCTGTAAAATACTCTCACATTTATGATTGGAATATGATATAAAATGCTAACTGGGAAATATCAAATTGAAATATTATACAAAGTATGCAAGTACATACAAACATACATATTTATGTTTGCACTCGTATTCACGAATAATTTGATAGGCCAATTACTGCAAATCAAGAAACTTTTTTTATGTTTTAACCATTTGATTTATGAAATTACGTTATTATAGGAAAATAATAAAATCATGTTATAGTGCGTTCAGGCTGACACGAAATTAAGTAATTTTAAGCTCAAACTACGAACGAAATCAAGAGTGTTCATGCTGTTCACTGAATGACATTTGAGTTGATTTCGCAATCATCTTATTCATTGTAATATTATTTATTAAACTTACAAATTGTATTTATTGATGAATATTTTAAGGTTTAAAATTTACATAATGAAATACATTCGTACAGATTTATACAATTTCACTTAAAATACCAGCTTTTTTTTTTTTGTTTGATCATTTTTTGTTGTTGTCCCATTTGGGGTCAGTTTAATAGGCCATTATACGATGAGCCTGCTCTTGTTCATCTTCGAAGGAAACCCATGTGTTTTGTAAATATTTTCGAACATCACTATCGGCGGCAGCTAAGTCGATAAGAGGGTTTTCCACTCTATTCTGTTCATTGGGCGAGTTATAGTGTATTTCGGCCTTCGATTCGACCAGACCGAAACCGTTTTGTTCTTTAAGAATATTTTTGGTTTCTAACTTAGCACTAGTGTCTGTATGGTTGTTGTTGTTGTTATTGTTAGTGTTATTGTTATTATTATTGCTTGATTTAACCTGATTTACCACCGTGTCTCGCCAGTTTTGGTAGGCATTTTCAAAGCAACGTGCTACCAGCAAAGTTATTTCATGTGCAATTTTACGTTTGGGACACAAAAATACATGGCAAGATAGTTTCTCCTTGTCGGAAAGAGGATCTTGTTCGGAGCTTACAAACGAAAAAGCATGATCGTTGGCGGCATCCACAGAACAGTAGGAAATTTTGTAAATAGAGAAACGCATCAGGGAATCATCGGTGGCATGATCCAACACTTCAATGCCCTCATGAGATATGTTAACTTTAACCCGTTTTTGCGTTTTTATCTTTCTACCACCCGCTTTGGCATTCGCAATCACAGTTTTTATCGCCTCCGAAGTAATTTTTTCGGAACGTTTATTCTCAATGGGTGTGCAGCCTAAATATTTAATATCGTATGTTTGAAATATGGGTTTAGCATCTTCCTCATCATCTGCCTCTAAATTGCCCTCGAAATTCAATTTCAAATCATCCACTTGCTTAGCGTCCTTGGCTACTTTTACGTCCAGGCCCCAATCCTCACCATCTATAGCATCGTCTGATGTAAATTCTGTAAATAAATCAATAATTCGCTTTAATTTTAATTTCTATTAATTTCAGTATTTTCTTATTAACTTAATTGTGTTGTTATTAAAACTATAAATTTATAAACTCGACTCGACCTTAGCACAAGCTGCTAATTTCGTAAATAGTATATCCCAGCAGAGATTAGGCGATTAAAATGCTTGTAAAATTATGAAGGTAATTTGTGAAATTCAAACAAATAAAAATATGAACTTAAGTTCAATTGTTGAACGAGCAAGTCAAACAAAAACAAAATGTTTGTTAATTGGTGATTTCACAATACAAAACACGGCATTTTCTTGGTTATAGTTAACTTATAGCTAAATTTTCTTAGACTGGCTAAAAGCTAACTGCAATGTCATCCAGAACAAATCCAAAATTAATTCTTAAGTTGAGTACGTAATCGAATTTGGTGAGAGCCAACAAATTTATTCTCAGCTAATTTGAAACTCATTTCAGTTTTATATTAACACTTTGCTGTTATTATTTTAGATGGTAACTTGGCTGGATAGTAAGCGCGTTGAGTACACAAAGTGTGATGATACATGTTCGAAACCCAGAATTTTTTTTTTTTAATTTACTGACTACCAGCTGATTTAAGAAATCAACTTTAAGTTATTTAAAAGGAATGCAGAGTGAGACAATTGACTACCGCCTAGGACATCGCAATGTTAAAATAGTCAGTTGATTACATGAAAAGTAAACCAAGTGTTAGTCAGTACTAGTTGCGAAAGAGTTAGCTTAAAGTTAGTTTAAAGTTAACGGAATTTCCGACAGGGTACGTATTTATTTAAAGAGGCAGTTAGTCAAACCGAAAACTGAAAAATGTCGACAGCTGGAGCTCTTCATTTTGTATATCTATCTATAACGTGACAAAAACTAGAGTTTTCTGTGGAAATGCCCGTATTCATATTTATAATAAAATTTATCAAATTTTTTCTTCAATAGAAGGATTTATTTTTAACTTAAATGAAGTAAATTTTACTACATTTTAGTTAAAAATATTTAATAAAATGCCAAAGAATGGTAAAGAAAATAATTTATATTTCAAGTGTGCTTTGGTCAAAATATTTATTGAATTTTTGTTTTAACCCACACTATTTTTCTTAGAACACGGCAGTTAGACTTTTGCAATAAGAAATATTTTTAAACAGCTTTCTATTCGCATAATATAATCAATTTGTCAATTTATTTACTTTAAATAATTTCCATTTACTGCCAGCACTCAAATTTGTTTTTGTTTTCAATATAAGGAGACAGACGAGAACTTTTGCTTGTCTTCTATAAAAACTGGCAGTAAATCATCATTATGATTATAAAAATAAGTGAATTGACTGAAAAGCTTTTAAGTAAATTAATAAATTTGTCTACATTTATAGTGCGTTTACATTTGAGCAAAATCTACTACTTACAAGATTTTGGGCAAAATCTAGTAGATTTCCCATACAATACAAAATCTACTTCGTTAAATTTGTACTAAAAAGTACACCTCTGTACTTTTTAAAAAGATGTGAGAATTGGCTACATTGCAGTTGTTTGGTTGTAGTTTAGGAAAAATTCCAGTTAATATAGGGCATTTACATTGTTTCAAAATCTAGTACTTACGAGATTCCGAGTTGCTTTTTATTGGATTCCCCAAACAAAACAAAATCTAGTTTTTCAATAGATTTGTAGGAAATCTAAAAATCTAATATTTTTATTTATTTTTATTGACGCAGCTCAAATATAATAAAATATGATATTTTGCTACAGAATTTTATTAAGTATTTTAATTAAGAATTATTTCACAATGAAAATTAAATTAATAATTTGATTAGATTTATTTCAAAGTTAACTCCTTTTTTTAAAAAAAAACAATAGTACGTGTATAGTAATTTATTTATCAAGTGAAATTGCTTCTTCAATAATTTTTTACTACCCTGTACAACATAATTTATGTATATAGAAGGTGAGTGAATTAGCTACGCTCTACACAATTTTATATTGAAGGTGTTTGAATGAGCTAAGTCGGCATTTTTTTGTTACAATTTAAGACTAAATTTCAGACAAAGGAATTTGTCTCAGATACAAAATCTTGGAAAATGTCAACAAAGCTTAGTGTAAACGATATAGAGTTCGTTAAAGTTTTCTAATCAAATATACTAGATTTCCAGACAATGTAAATGCAGTATAAAGCCCTTTTCACAATGTATGATTATTTTATTTTAACGAAAAATTAACTAATTCCCGGTTTGTTTAACACAAACCATTTGACCAACGGTTACTGATTTCCATTCCACCACACGGCTGTTACTTAACAAAAATATACGATAGGAAAATATGGCGATGCTTTAATGGGTTTTGTTGTGGATAAGAAATCGTGATAAATGTCAAAAAAAACTTAGTGTAAACGGTGTAGATTTTCATAAAGATTTTAATTGAAGTCTGCTAGATTTCGTGTAGTTTTAAATGCCCTATTAATAAATTTAAATAAAACTGGAATTCAGTAAAAATTCGTCTTTTGAGGAAAAAAATTTCTTAAACATAAAAATTTACTAAATTATAGTATGTATGTATGTATATATTTCTTTAATTATCTTAATTTAAGAAATTTTACTTAATTTAATTAAAATTTTCTAGGAACATTTTTTATGTACTTATTGCACTAATATTTTTTTAAGGAAATCCCTTGTAGATATTTAAGATTAATTTTTTTTTTATTTTTAGTTCATAAAATCAAATTAAATATGAATTAATGGCTGTTGCTGATGGAAGTGAATGAGAGTTATCGAATTGTGTTTGCAATTTAAAGTTTATAAACAAAACGCCCCCTACTTAAAAATATGTATTTCATTATACGAACGAGATCAATTTAAATTATTCAAAATGCTAATTGTTATTGCTATTTTATTGCATTTAGACCAATGAACATAATTACATACATACATATGTACATATATAAGTATGTATGCACATACATACATACATATTTATCAAGCTAATGTAAGATATCTGTGGCCACAGGGAAAAAATGCTTAAGTCGTATTTGACTGTTTTGCAAAATATCACTTTTAAGCGTTCAAGTCGATTTTCAAAAATTTATTTCTTTTAAGCACCCCATACACGATTCAATTCAATTTTCAATTGAGTCGGTTGTTGTCCAAATCAAAGCGTGTTAGGGCTCTGTCAATTGATTAGTTTGGCAGTTGTCGACTTGGTTGATTTACTAGTAAATCTTTCAATTCGATTGTGTTGTGTGTATTCGAGTCTCTTGATTAGCTGACAAAATTTATGTTTGTAGCTTTATTTTGTATAGAAAAAGTTATGTATTTTTTAAATTGTATTTAATTTCATTGAATTTTAAGTAAAAAATATAAAAATTAATGAATGAATGCAATAGAAGTTTTAAATTTTTATATTTGTAATTGTGAAAAAAATATAAATTTGACAGTTGAATGAAAATCTTTCAATGCAGCTTATGAAGGAAGTGTGTGTGGCCAAGAATCAATTCGATTGAAAGACTCAATTGACAATTAAATTGAATCGTAAATGGGGTGCTTTACAGTTAAATTGGAAAATTCTGTAAATAATACATTCAAGTTGAAATATACCAAAGTATAACCCAAATTAAGCTATTATTCCAAATTAGATTAGAAGTCTAAAAAAGATAAGCCGCAATTCATTTTGCTATAACTTCTTAGAAACTTGCACAAATTAATAGAGATTTTGCTAAGGGGCACTTTTAAATATGCAGATTACGGCGGTACCATGAAGTCAAAATCAGCTTATCTCGACTTAAGCACTTTTTCCTTTTTGCCACAGATATGTTGGAATGCACAGTGTTGTGCAAAACATAAGCAACAAACTCTGAAAAAAGTAAGGAGATACTTTTTTCGGAATATAGGCATTTCCACAGGAATTTCAACTTTTTGTCATGTTCGACATCTATATGTACTTGTTTATTTTTTTTTTTCAAAGAAAACTAATGTTTTTTTACTGCTTTATGTATTTGTGTGGCCGTCAGTAGGTTTACATATGGTAAAATTGTTAGAAAAATAAAAGCATAATTGCGTGCTGTCGCACGCGACAAAAAATGCACTTTCCCGTGAAAAATCCCATACATACGGCCATGTCACAGAGTTCGATTCCATTCGGAAACTGAATTGAATCCACCTCAAGAAGTCAAGCCATAAGCGGAGCAAACCCCTGTATACCAGAGCACCCTTTTTAGACACCGTCTCCTACAAAAATGGGGTGGATTGATTTCCGTTTCCGAACGGAACTGAACTCTGTGACATGGCCGATAGTATGTATGTATGTCATATGCAACAAAAACTTTGACCATATTTCATAATGCCCTTGAAAGCCTGAATAGATACAATATCTATATAATCACACTAATTCATATTTTATTTTATTATTTATGTGCATTATGTAGCACATGACATAAAAACTATGTACATATACATGTTAAAAAACTGGCTTTTAAAAACTTATCTAAACTAGTTCAGCCTTCAATATGAAGCTGTGCATAACAAAAGCTACAATGTAATAATTTTTAGTTTTTTCATAACTCACAAATATTATTTATTATGCATTAAGGAATAAATACTTTTCCCGAAATTGAATTATTTGTAATAATTTTCCGGAAACACTTTCTCGCTAATTTTCGTTTCAAGAATTTTGTTTTATTTTGTAGAAGGGTTTAACCTCGTACATACGTCGAAAACCAAGTCATCACCACCACAGCTATTATTCTTTAAACTTTTTTTTTTAAATTTCCTGGCCTTTTGCTAGGCCAGCTCCTAATTGTAGAGATTATATCCAACTTTGATATGTATGTACTCGAATGCAGAATTTAAATTCTTTAAGAAATAAAACGGTGGATTGTTCTACGAAGAAAAAACAATGAAATTGTTTCGATGAAAAATAAGCTATGTTTGAAGCTGTTTACGCCCTGTTTGCACAAGTCAGGCAGACGACTCGTCTAGAAAATTTGTATGGAAATCATTCAAAAAAATTAGTGTACACATAAATTATATACTGAAGTCGAACGCCTGGGTTATACACACAGGTGGTTAATTTTTCCAAATTATCTCTTGATCAAATTCAGTATTTTCCTAGTCTATAACTTTTTAAATTGCTTTCTAATGCACACTACAATTTTGATATTTTATAGCCTCACTACACCTTTTCCATTTGTAATTCAGAAAACGTCAATTTTAATTCAGAAAGCGTCAATTGTAATTTTGATTAGAAAGCGTTAATCTAACTAACCAAATATCTAAAACATTAAAGTTGTAAGTCAAATAGGGATTTTGTTGCTTTTATTTTGCACAACACTGTATGTATGCATTGTTGATACTTAGTCCATATTTACATTATGCAAGTCTTATTGCTAAGCTGATTAGTTTGAAGGAGAGAGAAACGAGGGGAACAGTAACGTTTCTTTTCCCCTCGTCTCTCTCTCCTAACAAACTAATCAGCTTAGCAATAAGACTTGTATAGTGTAAACTAGGACTTAAGTATGTATATTCATATGGACATGTAATTAACATGACTCAATTCATTTCTCTGCTCAAACGGCTCCCTTGCAACTGGTGAAGAGTTTCATTTAAACTTTTTTATTAAAAGACTGACTATGATTTGTAAATGAAATATTTAATTACGTGCATATTTTTTATAATTATTTTAAATTTTAATTAATTATTGTTGTTTAAATGTTCGCATTAAACGATTAACAAACGTCATACAAATTTGTATTGTTTACTTTTACTTGATTTCTATAACCAAGTTCAATCAATATTATAGATGCATATACTTATGTGCATTTGTATATACATACATACATACATATATATGTATGTATGTAGTTAATAATGCAATTCACTGCCAGCCACATAAACAAGGAATTAAATTTTATGTTAAATTACGCTCTAAAATACGGAAATTAAAAAAAATCTCTATAGTGCGTTTACATTTGTGGCAAAATCTAGTAGATTTTCCATACAAAACAAAATCTATTTTGTCAAAATCTACTTAAAATCTAGTAGATTTTAGTGATACAACTACGGTGTTTTTTTTTCAAATTTGTACTGAAAGGTCAGCCTGTGTACATAAAGAGTTGTGTGAATTGGCTACATTGCAGTTGTTTTTTGGAAAAGTTTCAGTGAATGGGGGGTTTTTTTTTGATAAGGAATCGTAATACTGCATTTACATTGTCTCGAAATCTAGTTGACTTGATTTGAAATCTTTATCGAAATCAATACCGTTTACACTAGGCGTGTTTCACATTTTTCAAAATGTAGTATCCATGAAAAAATCCTTTGTATAAAATTTGTCTTATACTGCATTTACATTGTCTGGAAATATAGTTTATTTGATTAAAAATCTTTAACGAAATCTATATCGTTTACACTAAGCTTTTTTGACATTTTCCAAGATTTTGTGTCCTAGACAAAATCCTTTGTCTGAAATTTAGTCTTAAATTGTAACGAAAAAAATGCCGAGTTAGCTAATTCACACACCTTCAATAGAAAATTGCGTAGAGCGTAGCTAATTCACCCACCTTCTATACAAATTATGTTGTACAGGGTAGTACAAAATAAATAAAAATATTTGATTTTTACTAGATTTCGTACATGTCTATTGAAAAATTAGATTTTGTTTTGTATGGGGAATCTAGTAAAAAGCAACTAGATTTAGCTCGGAATCTCGAAAGTACTAGATTTTGAGACAATGTAAATGCCCTATAAAGCAAAATATTTTCTTTTTGTTGTGCCATGAAATGGAGTATGTACACAAAAAAATAATTTTGAATTATAGTTTTGGCTGTCCAAGCTATCGATCATGTTTGACAATCAAAACGTCATTCAAGAAAAAAAATTGGACCCGCTTTATTACTAACAAATTTTTTTTATAATGAATCATTTTCATTGTTTCTTATATACAGGGCAATCATGAATAAAACTCGGCGTGAAATTTTTCCCGGCGAACAATTCCAACTAATAGCAAGTAATAGGCAAAACAAAAAATTCTAATTGGAAAAGGGAGAAATTTCACGCGGAATTTTATTCATGATTGACCTGATAAAAACTCCTACAATTTTAAACGAGTCCATTTTGTATAGTTTATGCTACTGACTGACAGTTTTTGATACACACTGTGTGTCAGTCAAAAACCAATATGGCCGCTGACTTTCACTCAACAGTTTACTTACGAAATTTGTATTCACACTATCGATCAAGTCATTAAAAGAACCCAAGATGTGCGCAATTTTTTGTTAGGACCAGTTAAGTGGACGTACATGCAGTATTATGTTAAAACTTAATAGGCGTGGTCTTGCCTAAACGCGAAATTATTTCACTGCAAGAATCCAAAATTTGTGCAATGTTTCACTGCTAGAATCGATTGAAATATTATCACAAAAATTTATGGTCGCAATCCGCCCATTTTTTCACACACGAGTTTGTGTCATTTCAAGATCTCAATGAGGTTTATACAAAGTTTCGAAAGAACAGGTTGAGTAGAAGTAGGTGAATTATAATATGTATTAGTTATTTGTGGGTGTGGCTCCGCCCACTTTTCCAAACGCGATATTGATTCAGCGCAAAATCCCAATATGTAAAAAAATATTCGCAAGAATCGCTTAGGTGGAAGTATGTGTATGAAATATAATATTGAACTTTAAATATGTGTAACCCGATTTTTTATTTCGGCATTAATTAGCTTTTCGAAAACGTAGTGATAACGAAATTGCACCAAACAGACAAGACCTAAAACAAGTTAATAAACTCGTTATAAAATACCAAATTTGCACTCTTATTTTTATTAATAGATATCGGAATTTTACTGTATCAAAGCGTTCTTTCCTTAATGCTTTTCCTCCATATGTCTGGAGTCATTAAAAAAACAAATGCTGAATAATTTTCGTATACATTTTTTAGACTCATTGCAGAAATATTTAATAATATTCACTGCCTTATTCATGAAAAATAATTTGGTTTTATAAAACAAATTTTGTTATGGAAAACAGTTTTATCAACCTTTTACGAGTCAAAAATATTATTTATGAATAAGGTTTTTTTTTAAATAATGTTTAACAATTGTTAAAAACAAATGTAAATATAAGTAGATAAAACGAATATATGTATGTTCATATGTATAAGCAATATTAAAAAAGAAAAATGAACTGCAAACAGTTTACTTACTTTTGTGTTTGTAGTGGGTTTTCCATTTGCGAAAAAATGCCATGGCCAGTCACAGCGAATAAAGCGGTATACGGGGCAGCAATTGAAAATGGATACAAATAATAATTGATCTCGCACAGCTTCACAAAGGTTTCGGTTTAAACGCAAATTCGTTGAATTAAATGTTGTACTCCGACATCCAATTGTATTTATCAAACGATTTAATAGATTAAACAATAAAATCTATCGATTTGCTTATTTGCGAGGGGTTTGAAGGAACTAGAGTTGTTAAATGTATTTAGCCACTTGCTATATGTTAAATAAAATTTATTTTCTAATTGCTATTGGAGTTCTGAATGTATGATTTTTATTTTATAATATGGTTTTGGTAAAACAACGCAATTTAATTTAACAAATTTTTATATTATTAAATCAAAATTTAAATTACTGAGAATTAATATTTTTTTTGTGCGATATAATCGATTTCTTACGAATCGAAAATAAACTTGTTTCTCCGTTCAAATTTGAATACAAAATGACATGAAAATAAAAATAACAATAAAATATTATTAAAAAGCGTTTCGTAGAATTTTGCGAAAAAAAATGTTTTTTTTATTTTCTTTACATTGTTAAAAAAAGCAACAATAATAATAAATACAAATAAAAACGTAAATTATTCCATAACAGCTTTAAAAAAGCTTCAACACAATTTTTTGTTTATTTTTTACGAATAAGGCTGAAGTTCAGTTGATAAGCTGGCTGTTACTCGCTCAATGGCGCAGCAGCCGCAATAGAGGTCGCTCTGAGACTCTATTCACAAACAGTGGACTGGATGGTACAAAGCATATCTACATACATACATACATATATTTATTTGTACTATTTACATGTGTATGTATGCAGATGCATATTTATGTGATGATGACATGTGTACGGACGGACAAAAAAGTAACATTGCAGTGTTGAAAAGATCGCACTTGTGTGGTAAATAAAGTTGCATGATGTGAAGACAAGTTTGTTTCATCGTCACGTTTGTAACGCGAAAAAAGAGTAAAAGAGAGGCTTTTAAAAGGTTGTAAGAAATGGAGGGTTCCCGACCGACTGTAAACTATTTATTCACTTGTATTCAAACTCAAATTCTTTGAAAATATTAAAAATATTAAATTAATAAGATTTGTGAAAGAGCTAAGATGATTGATTTTTTTATGTTCGCAGAGAGAGTTCATTCTAAATACTGCTCCAGATTTTTTTAAAGCAAATGAGTTCATTGAAATATCTACAGTGGAGTTTGGCTATAACGAATCGTCAGCTATAACGAACAAATTCTCCGCTCCCACAACTACGAGGGTGGGTCTTTAACTCAGTGTCTTTATGAATTTCCCACTTCCCTATTGAAATGGCAATACTGCTCATGTCAACAGGCAACTGTCTGTTGACTCCTGTCTAAATTTTAACAAGCTTCATTTAGTTTGCGCTTGGCAGTTGTTGATAGCAGACTACCGCGCGTTTTGAGAAGAAAATGAAAAAAGTGAATTTCGTTTTCGCGGAAAAAAAACCATCACTCAAACCAAGGCTAAGCTTGATAAAAACTATGGTGACTCCTCACCATCAATTTCAAAGCTAAAAAAATGGTTTACTGAATTTCATTGTGGCCGTACAAGCCGAACATTCTGGTTGCCCCGTTGAGGTCTCTACATCCGAAACAATTGAAAAAATTCACGATATAGTGTTAGTCGATAGGAGATTGAAAGTGAGAGAGATTGTGGAGCTATAGGCATCTCAGTGGTTTCAATTTTGAATGACCACTTGGGTATGAGAGAGCTTTCAGCAAAGTGGTTGCCGCGTTTGCTCACAATCGACCACAAACGCATGTGCAGTTGCCAACGTGAAAATGCATGAATTGGGCTACTAATTGCTCCCTCATCCGCCCTATACTCCAGACTTAGCCTCGAGTGACTATTTCTTTTTCGTTTCGTTATTTTTATTCCAATCGAGTTTTCGTTGCTTTTCATTTATAAAATCTTTCAATAAATAATGTTGTTTTTTCATTAAATAAAATCGAAAAAAAGAATTTTCTATTTCCAATATAAAAACCTGTTTCTGCAAAAAATCACTGAGTGAATGACCCACCCTCGTGTAGAATACAAATTAGTACGCTCATAGCGAATTCTGGTTATAGCAAATGCTTTTTTTTTGAGTCCTATAAACAAAATTGCATACAAATTTATATACTTATGACAACAACAAAAAGAGCCAGTTATCGGTTGTGTAGCGTTCCCTTGTTCTCAGTTGTTTGCTTATTTTATTTTTATAAATTAAAAAAAAAAACATATCTTAAAAAAATTTGCATTTTTTGAAGTTCAAATGAATTACTAATTGCCATTTTATTTGAATTGTAAAAAACACTCCGGTTATCACGAAATTTCCCTGTAACGAACTAAATTCCAAAGAACATCGGAGTTCGTTTTAACTGAACTCCATTGTACAATTGCAACACTTATTCCCATGTTGAACAATCTTTAAATATGGAGGCTATGTGCCACACATAATTCTCAAATTAGTGTAGCAACTCTTGTAGAAACAATTTCCCTACTATTCTTAAATATTAAACAAAAAACAAACCCACGATTTTGAATTGTAACTGTTTATGATTGAGGGTGCGATATGTACACATTTACTCGTACATATGTATATAGTCATAGACATTGATACAAAAGTGTTTTCTTATACATATAGCGAAAGTATTCTATTTGTGTTATATTAACGATACTTTCTTATTATTTTAAATGCAACTGAAATACATAATAGTACAAAAAATATGTACATATAAATTCAATATTCAGTAGCGTTAACTTGTGACAATAGCTGCATTGCAGTAAGTTTCGTGTAATGACAGTAATACACACATGAACAGACAGTAAAAAATGTTTATATACATACATATGTATGTACGTAAAAACAAGTAATAAAGCATCATCATCAATCCATCCATCCATCCATTCATTATACTAAATATTTCTCTCACAATCTTTACCCAAAACTCGCACGTTTCGTACCAGGCACAATAAATTTTTTTAATGCATCGCAGCAAATGTTTTCGTTTTAAAGCGAATAAGTTACCAGATCAACATTCAATGTGCCGGCAATGGGGATTTGGTTAAGTAACATAAATAATTTTCGCTTAAAATAAATAGTTATTATTTTAAAAGCAATTTTATTAGTCAGTATTCTCCTTAACTAGAAAATCTAGTTTCATTCGAATGAACTCTGTAATTCGAAACGAAAGAAAATACTTTCGCATTTGTATCTTCATAACATGTAAATTCGAAAGCCTTTTTTGTTTCGTTGCGAATTACAGAGTGAATCCCCAGTCTTACTGTGTTTTATAAGTCGATCCGAATAGTTCAATTGACGCCTTCCTAGTGATATCAGACTTATATCGAACAACAATTTAATTGCGTGCTAATTTTCAAAACTTATGATACTAAGTGCTTAACAAATCAAATTAGAAGTGTGATCTGAAATTGCTTTAGATATATCAAGATCAATTACTGGCTCTCTCCTAATATATCTAAACAGCGCATCGAGACAATAGGATAAACAGCACGATACTAAGACCTTGTCCCCACACACACACATACAGGTATGTTCTGGCACTCGCATGGTTTTGAAATCGCATGTGAGTTGCAAATCGCCAAGCATGTTCTCTAACTCATGCGATTTGCTTGCGACTTGCCATATTGATTTAGGTCAGCTGTTTGTTGAAATCGTCAGTGTATAAATAAACACTGCAAACACAATATTAACAAAACAAGAAAACATTTTATAAATTTCAATTTTATAATACGCATTTTGCGAAATTATTACTATTTTTGATTAAAATCTAAAGAAAACATATTTAATTTTATCTATTAACCATTTTGGTGTTTCTTTTAAGTTTGGTTTAGGCCAAATTCATTAGTTCACTTCAGTACATTCTTGCGATTTGAACTCGCCAAAAGTCTTGCGATTGCGATTTGCAGAACACCTCTCTTGCGAGTTCAAGTCACAATCGCAAATGTTATGCAAATGTTTTCAAAAGCTCTTTAAAATAAATTTTCTGAGTGTGGACAAGGTCTAAGTAGCCAATTAAAGTTGATTTTATGTAAGATAACCCTCAATTCGCCCTGTTGAGTGTAGATAACATTCTTTCTTATCAGCTTGATGCAATTGCAGCTAAAGGAAATTGATTGATTTACTAATTTGTCATGTTTTAGACTTGGCAGTTTTTCTTGAAGCAAGTCGTGAGTTTATGGGAGAGAGGGGAAAGAAGAAAGAAGAGGGGTACTGAGTTACTTGTACAGAAAAGTTAATTCAATTCTCTTTTGTTATTTCATTCGCTGTATTAAAACAACAGCCAAATTGAACAAGAAACCGTCTGAGTGTAAACAAACGAGCAATTTTAAAAGAGAATTGAAGAGAACTGCTTCAAGAAAAATTGCCGAGTCTAAAACAAGACTTTGCTTATAGTGTTTTTGGCGTTTTGCCTATGCTTTTCTATTACATCTGGCAGCATTATAATGCTGAAAAAAATGTTATGCAAAAGGGAATGGAAAGATAAAGACAAATATCTTTGGATTGACGACAACAAGCATACGAGGCCCCCTAAAATAATTAAATAAGTCATTATTTTTCATTTATAATAATGAAACTGGATTAATCGCGAGATTTCGCAACCGTTTTACTGATGATCGGAAATTAAAATATATTAATTTATTTACTCCACATATAAAGTATGTTCTTTTTAATTGCCCCTTATATGGACAAGTACTCGTATAATAAGAATTTTAAAACTTTTTGGGCCTTACTGTGAAGATAAAGCGCATTTTCGGGCTGAAAACTGGAGGGACAAAAGGGGGAAAATGGTACCTCTCTTAGTAAAAAAGAATGTTAATTGTTCTATATCCTTAGAACCGCACTAATAACGGTCTTCAACTTCGTTGCGAGGTATTTTGAGGAAGGTACTTCAATATACTATAACTATGGGTGCAAGAAAATGTTTTGCTCTATAATTCGAATCGAAGAAAAAAACATTGGAATTAAAATTTACAAATTTACATACAAAATCGAACATTTTCCTTTTGAATCGATTTACGCAATAAGCCGTCGGGTGTGGCTAATTAAGTATATAATAAAGGATGTTTGTTCACGTAAACCCACAAGAACGACGCGGCCAATTGACATTTTCAAATCGAGAAATTACGCTACCGGGAAATTTCTCATGCAATAAGTGAGTTGTTTGGCCGGCTGTGTGGCTTGTGGCGCCATCTTGCTGACACCAAAGGTCACTGATGTCAACGTTTTGTGCCAATTGTGGGCACAAAAAAGCGGTTACGGTGACGGCGATTCCTTGCTCATTTTCGAAAAAATACGGTCCGATAGGGCCGCCTCACCACAAAACACATCATACTGTCACTTTCTTTGGATATTACATCGAGGACTGTTTGTGGATTTTGTGAGCTACACATGCGACAATTTAGTTTGTTTACATAACCGTCTAATTGAAAATAATCCTCATAACTAAGACGATTTTGTTGAAAAATGCGTTGTTTTTGTTTTGTTTTTTTTTTGATAGTAAATTTTCACAATTGAAATTCTTTGTTCAAGAGTGTGGCGTTCCATTTCTAAAATTCCCCAAAGGATGACAGCTCAATTCTTGACATTTCATTATTTACTTCCTAATCTCAAATTTGCCCATCCTTTATTTAACTAATTTTGCAGTTCTTCTTTCGGGACAATGTTACCGCAATTTTATTATATTGAGATCGCTAATAACGTGGCATAAAATTTCATTCAAATATCTTGTTCATTCAACTCTTGGGAGAAAAATTAAATTTTCTTTTTCCATTAAGTTGTGTGTAAATGGAAAACTTCAAACTCGTGTTCTGGCAAACTGGGTTTTTCGACCTATGACACATTATTTTAGCCCATAGCAGCGTAAAATATATCCATACATATAGTAGCCACCATTTCGTTTCGGAAAAAGAGACGTTGATGTTTTCAATAATTTTTTTACTTAAGGCCATGATTCACTATCCTACACAATCGCGCGATCTACGAAAAAATACAACCCTGATCTAATGAATTGTTTTTGTCTTTTGAAAATGTTCATAGACTCCATCATACCAGGGCTGTATTTTCTCAAAAATCGCACGATCGTGTAGGCTAGTGTATCACGGCCTTTAATGGTTTTTTTTTAGATTTGAGATAGTTACTCGTACATACATATGTATCTATAAAGGCCAAGACTCACTAACAGACCAAGTCTTGCGATCTACGAAAAAATACAACCCTGATCTGATGAATTGTTATTGTCTTTTGAAAATTTTCATAAACTCCATCATACCAGGGTTGAATTTTCTCAAAAATCGCACGACTGTGTATCATAGTGTATCACTGCCATAAATAAGTATAAGTGCATGTTTAGTGTTGGCTTGATTCGGTTTATTTGTACATACATATGTATATTGTCCATTTATTCCAATAATTATTTTTTCGGCTTATAGAAGAAACCGTAAAATCCTTTTAACAATAATATGTGGTATACAGACACAGCTTTGGTTTAAGCACGAATGATTACGACTCAAATAACATGATATGCGGAAATTGCTAGCGACAAGTCAAATAACATGACGAGCGTGAATCAATATAACACACCTCGTATTCTCAATGCGTGTTTTGTAGGGGATTAAGTATCTACAACAAGAAGTTATATTATAAATAAATAAATACACGTTATATATAAATATGTACATATATAAATTTAAATTCCCAATTTCTTTATCTGCAAGCAATTTTTTTTCCATATTTCATATCAAATAATTGTTAAATTAAATTGCGTTTTACAGTCTTTATTATAGGAAACACCATACAAGAAAAATATGTTTGCATAAAATGCAATTTAACTTACAACTTTAAAATAATTTTTAAACTATGTATGTGATCCAATATTTTGTGTGACGTTAGTGAACAATTGAAGACTTGTTGAATTTGATTTTAAATAACAACTGCTTGCTATAACAATACAATCACTTCATTTGCAATAACTAAACAATTTTTTTTCTACTGCAGCGTTAAAAGTTTGCACAAACAAAAGAGAGAGAAAATCTTAATTTTCAACACGTACAATGGCCATCATTGTTTTATTTTTTTAATTGCATATAATTTTAAGTGTTTGTAAGTATTTCCACTTGGATTTTCAGCTAAACACACGCGCACTTAACGCTTCAACGTATTAAAGTGATCTATGCTTGGCTGGTATCGATCTGCCTTAGCTCAATTTGGGAAGTATGTAGCAAACACTCTTCTACTCTATGGCTAAACAGTAGAAATTGTTTGTTTTCAAATCTTTACTCAAAAACTCATTTCCGTTCATAAAAGTATGCTTGTGTACGTGCACCCTACACGAAAATGTATTTGTATGCACCTACGACATATAGAGCTTCAAATTAAAATAAATATTTAAGCAAACCGATGAGGCGTCTCGTTCTCTTTCGAATGGCATTAAAATGTCATATGCTGTAAAAAGGGGATTTAGCAGGTTTACACTCTAAAGGCTCAGTTAGCCGACTGTAATGTAATGGAACTGCAACAGTAGGAAACAGCTGATCGATATTGTTATGTGAAAATTAATGGAAATGGTTATAGAGATGTAATGTAACGTAACCTACTTTTCATATAAAAATATCGATCAGCTGTTTCCTACATTACAGTTACATTGCATTACAGTCGGCTAACCGACGATATGTGACGTGTAGGTTTTTTCTTTTAGTATTTGATACATTCGAAACAAACTCTGTCGATCAGTGTTGTCTTAAGCTGAGTGCATCTATTTGTTTCAGACAAAACTTTCGGCCGGACAAATATATTTTTGTATGCAGTTTGAAATCTTGATTGTTATGTAGACATAGGCGCAGAAAAGCCATTCTGGGGGAGCCTTAGCCCCCACCCCAAAAATTGCCTTTGCTCTCATGAAAATCACCAGTGAATAAATTTTCTACTCTTTATGGGAGAAGGCATTTTTGTTTGCTTACTTTCGAAAAATACTGGCCCCACATGCAAATGAATTGAAGAATTTGTTGATTTAGATCATAGATTGAGATCCATATTTCTTCATTTAAATAATATAAAAAATTTTCATTTAATTAATTATTTATTGTGGTTAAGCACATCTGAATGCATTTCGTTGCTGCTCAAATAAAAATTTTTAAATTCGTATTCACGCGTTAAATAAAATAAAATATTGAACAAATGAAACGTATATCTTGATTTTTTTTTTAAATCTATGAAGAGAAAACACAAGCAATTTATTTTGAAGTATGGGTCATTTTATATCTCATGTTTGAAACAGTTAAGGATACACTTAAGTCAACTCATATCTATCATAATTAACTTTCTTAGGTTGGCATACATACAATTGAGTAAAAGTTCGTTCATAATTTTTCTTGTAAAGCACCTTATAAATAGTTTCTTTCTTCTATCGAATAAAGGAGATTTGAGTGGAATTTTCTACCAAGTTGCTTGTAATGGTCCACTAATAATACTCCTAAGCCATAAACTGCAATAGTTGCAGCGAATTCTGCGACTGCATTTAATAAAGTAAAAAGCAATACACGTACTTGTAACGGTTTAGCGGTTGATCAAATACAATCGTACTGCCCTGCCCGTACATACTTGTGGCAAACTTTTGTATGTTCAAGTACGCGTATTTTCTTTTTTATGTAAATATGTACAATATTTATATACATATGTATGTATATACCCTGCAGAAAATGCGAATAGTGAAAATGTAGCGATTTACTAGTGACATTGTCAGTAGTACTACTGACCAGGTGTACCCCAATGTAATCGCTTATTGACATTTAACATTAGCTTGTCATTGCAAATCCACCACTAGACTGTAGCACTACTACTGACTAAGTAGTTTTTTTGGGACCATATGGAGACATTTCAACCAAAGATTCACTAGTACATATTAGTGACCCTCGTCTACAATTTTAAAAGTGTTGGGGCAACAAACTTTAATACATACATATGTATGTATGTATTTTTTGGACATTATTGCATAGCATAATAAAAAAGAAAAACAAACTATTGACGCGTTCATTGACAATGTCACCAGAAATAATCTAGAACTGTTGACTATAAAGTATCTCTACTCGCGCATAAAAGGAAAGTTGTTGACATTTCCACTAGTGCAATTGTCGCTAGAGAAAAGAGTGTTGACATAGAGACATATGGTTCTAAGCTGACTAGAGGGTAGTTTATGAATATTTGTTAATTTGGTTGTAAAAACAGGTCATCTTTATTTTATTATTATTATTATTATTTTCAGATAATGTACGAGTATATCTGTGTTATTGTACACATGTTAACTTCAGAAATGTAAACGAAGATAAAAAATCTTCTATTTATAAATTTTATTTTTCTTTTTTTAACTGAGATTATAAAGTTTGTGTTCTCTGATATCCATAGTTTGAATCTAGCCAGTGATCCTCTACTCTGCTCAATTTTGACTCTAATTGTCTACATTTGGCAATAAAATGTAAGAATATAATCCATAGTGCTATACTTATAGGAAAATTTTGTTAACAAAATTTTTAAGAAAAATAACGGAAATTTGTTTCAAAAAATATTTTTTCCATAAAAAATTTCAAAACGAAAAAATCGTTTTTATTTATAAAATCTACCCTTTGACCAATTCACAAGGCGTTTTATTATGTCATATTGTCCAAAATGTTTTAAATTATTTCTATATAATTTTGTTTTTTTTTCAACAAAAATTTTAGTAAATCATGGCAATATGAAAAGTTTTTAACGAAATGTTTCATTAATATAATGCAGAACATTTAATGAAACCGTTTCATTCTCCGAATGAATGATTTTCCTTTCAGTATATCAATAAAGAAACTTGGCCAATTCACAAGGTTTTCTATTGGGCCTGCGTGTGTGTTATTAATGAAAACCACAGATACTCGTATAATTTTTATGTTGGATCTTCAGATATGAATTTCAAATTTATGATATAGTGGCGTAATAAAGTGGCAACGTTGCTGTCTCAAAATATTTACAATGGAAACTTTTTTAAAACAAATTTTTTTTTTAATTTTATGTACACATCTGAGATATCATAATAATGTCTGAAAGTAAGATAAATTATTGTTTTTTGTTTTTTTTTAATTAGGAATTTTAGGGCCTATTTAAAAATATTTTCTTATCATTCGTCTAAATTTAAAAAGCCGACAAGTTGGCATATTTGTTTTTTTATATTTAAAAATGTAAATAAAGTAATATAAATCGTCTGCATGTTATAAGCACGTAGGAGTAATAGAAGTTTCAAACTGAAGAACAGGTCGAACTGTCAAACACCATAAATGCTTAAGAATGAATAAGTTGAAAAATTGCGAGGTAAATGATACAAAAATAAGAGATAAGCCGGTGATAACCCGGAAAAAGAGAAACTTCTTTGTTCTCAAGGAAGCGTCCCATATTTGCTTATATGTATATATTATATTAGTTCCTGTTTGTCCTATAATTAGCATTAGGGCCTTGACGAATTCGTTTCAGTTCTGCCTGTTCGCTGCTATGGTCTTGACTCCGTTTCACGATTTGTTTGCTTTGTCCGCTTCAATTTCTAGCTTCAATTTCGGCTGCCTTGAGGATTCCATTCTATGGCGCATTTACGTTTTTTAATTTCTGTTTCTATTGGCGATTGACCAGTCCAGCCCATACTCGGTGGTTGCTGATAACTTTTGGCTAGAAAATTTTTAGAATTTTGCGCAAGCAATGGTTAATAAAGGTTTGTAGAGCATTGAGATCGTGCCGGTCGGCGTTCCAGCTTTCACTGCCATCTAATGCCACCGGTTTAACACAGTTTTCAAATATGTTAATTTTCGTTCGTCTGGATATATGGTGTTCTCACACCATGAAGACTGAATTGAGCTGACCGAAGGATTGCCTTGCCTTATTTATGCGGTTCGACATTATACTGCCCAGGTAGCAGCAAATGTCAACGTTTTCCATCTGATGGTTATTTAGGATTAATTGCTGAGTGCTGGCGGTATTGATTCGCATTACTTTTGCTTTTACAGTATTGACCTTCAGGCCGCATTTTAATGCCTCAGTTTCTAGGGCTTTAAGTTTGGCCTCCATATCCTCGAATGGGTGAGACAGGAAGCAGATATCATCGGCATAGTCCAAGTCTTCCAGACTTCTACTGAAGCCCCAAGTGATGCTATTGTATCCCTTGCCAGTATGTGATCAAGAACTACATTAAATAATAGAGGGGATTGATCTGCTGATGGCAGTTTCGTTCAGAATGTGGCATTTCGCATTATTATACATGCCCTGAATCAAAGATGTGAGTTTTTAAGGGATCCTTTTACATCTTAGAGAATTCCAGATGGCAGAATGTTGAAGGGTATCGAAAGTTCTTTCATAATCGATGAAGATTAAATAGAGTGGAGATCGCCATTCAACTGATTGCTCTATTATTTTTCGAAGGCTATTGATGTGGTCAACGCAAGATTTTGTAGGCCCGAATCCTGCTTGTTCACTTCGAATTTCGCGGATCAGAGCATTGGATAATCACTTATGTAAGATATTGGCGATAACTTTGGTGATCATACTGAGTAACGTTATGCCCTTCTTTGGTATGTTAATAATCATGCCTTCTTTTATTTCGTCATCAAGATTAGTCGTGCGCTTATGTTAGGGTCGACTTTAAGGAGTTCCGGGGAAATGTTATCAATTCCAGGCGTTTTGTTGTTTTTAAGGCTCCTAATTGCGTTTTCGATTTCACCTATGCTTTGGGGTCGGTTTTTATGTCATTTTTTTCAGTGTGCTCCGGAAAAGAACATTTAATACCATACGATGGTAAAGAGTTATTGCTCAGAAGGACTTTGTAGCGATCTACCCATATTTCGAGCTGCCCCGTTGCTGTTGTGATGAGTTCTCCGTTTTTTTTTTAGTGGCTTCGAAATGAAGTACTTTTCATTAGATAGTTGTTTTGTCGCTCTGTATAGATCCCGGCTTCTGTTGGTCTCGAATGCTCGGTGAGCCTCTTTTGCGATGACTTGCGTCCATGCATGTTTATCCTACCTGGTGTATTATTCTTGGACTCTTTGTTTCTCGCTGTGGGTTTTAGCTTTGTTTTGGCTTTACTTGTATAACTTTCTTTAATCAACTTCCATGTTTCGTCCGAGATCCAAGTTTTTCAAGTTTCTGGGTGTCTGTACCCGATGCTTTTTTTTTGACAGCGTTTACAATATCGTTCTCGATATTGTGCCAGTTGTTTCGTTGGCTGTATAAAGATTGTAGAGCGTTAATATATATTTCTCAAATCTTCTCCGATCTGCATTATTATTTCTCTAGATTGTTGCAACTTTTAAGCGCAAAGTACCAATGATGAGATGATGATCACTATGACAGTCTGCATTACGCTTGTTTCGAACGTCTCAGAGACATCTTTGCCAGGTTCTCCTGATAGTAATGTGATCAACTTGGTTCTGCGTAACATGATCAGGGGATACCCATGTGGCTTTATGCGATGTCTTGTGCAAAAACAGTGAGCCACCGATTACGAGGTTGCGATTGGAGATTATCCTGGAAAAAAAGGCGCAAAGAGTTTGGAGCTTTTATAGAAAAATAATTGGTTCGAAAAGTTCCACACTATCAGTATGAGGATCTTGCTTTACCAAATGCTCCTTTACGAATTCCAGCACTTTTTTCATTGATTGCTATTACTAAGAATTTTCAAACAGGACTATCGGCTTCTTCACCCTCTTTGGAACACATTTATAATGGCTTTTGGGAGAGGTAGATAAATTAAGTTTTATTATTAAGATAAAGAACTTTCGAAAAACTACCGAGGCAAAAATAGCTGATTCGATTCAGCTAATTATATTAGTTACATATATTAGCATTATGAGGAAATTGGGAGGTGTATTTAAGCTTTATTGGTTCACTGTATGTAAATACATAATAAAAATGTTCTTGCTATGCTAAAAAAACAAAAATACTTATCATGAATTGAGGTTTTTCCAGTTCCAATCAGTTCCAATGTTTCGTCTTTTCAATTCTTAAAAACAAAAAATTCCATATTTATCACAAACTCTATTTGAATTGCGTCAGTTGCTCAACGAGCATGATGTAACATCATTTTAACATTGCAACGACGACGCATTTACCGCAAACTTGTACGAGAGTCGCGAAAGCTTGAAATAAAAGTTCAATGTACAATTAAGGCTTAAATTCTGTTTTGGTCTAAAATTATACATACTCGTATGTATGTATGTATGTACTTATTTTTTACTCATTCACCAACGAACGGCGAATAGTTATAACAAGCAATGAGTTGTAATAAATTGAATATGATGCAACTAGAAGGCTAATAATAAATACTGAATTAAAACGATAATTGTAAACGAATGCATTCATCAAAATTTGAAAAATTTAATCTTTTTTGAAAAAAGTTTCATCTTTTACACACAGAAAGAATTGTTCACGAATTAATATTTTCAATTAAGAATTCAATTCATTTAATTAAATATTTAATTAGTTTAATTAATGCGAGACGAAGAACTTAATTGATATTATCGAATTCCTTGCAGGTGAAAATTGAATTAATATTTTAATTGATATTACAAAATTTTTCACATCACTTTTTTCTGTGCAGTGTCATTGATTGTTTTAAATGTCTGACAGTTGTAGTATTATTTCAATACTCTGCACATAAAATGTTAACTCAATTTGGAGCATACCAGTATTATAAAGCGGTCGGTCATTTATTACAAAATACTATTTTTTTCGGTTTTGTTTTCAAAGAATAGACATTATTTAGATTCTCAAATCTAAATACAAAGTGTTTTAGTGTTACAAAAAGAAAACGGTAATTAAATAAAATATTGATGTGATTATTATACTTGTAATTTTTTATCTAATAAAATTAGCCATCAAGTTTTTTTTTATGAAACAAGAATTATCTCTTAAAAATACATACATGTAAATATGTATGTATATATGTATATCTTATCTATGTACTGGAAGTTTACGTTACGCATTTTAACCTGGATTTCTAGTTTGAAATTTTACTGCTTAATTTTTTTTTTGGCATCAATTCATAACAAAGCGTCTAGACGAGAAACATTTTTGTTATATTGTATAAAAAGTCATACATAAAAATATCCTAATAAAAATACCCGAATTTTTTCGTATTGACTTTGTCTTTTTTTATATCGAGCCATAACCGCCAAAAATCGATTATTTACAATCGCAAATTATCGATTTTAGTAAAAAAAATTAAAATCGAAAATTGGCGGTTAGGGCTAACCCGACCAGATACACCGCCTTAGGCGGGATTATCCCACTTTTCAAAAGTCGATACCGCCTCCAATCTCTATCCCGCTTTTTAGAGTTTTAAGATTTAGTTTTTCAATGTCTTATTCGATTTGTATTAAAATTTAACTGATACAAATTTATTCCAAATGTTTTTTTAAGTGTAGTTATTGCTTAACCAGCCAAACCCAATATACGTTTTGCGATGAAAAGAAAAATTGTTTATATTAGAAGTGCCACGTTTCACTATTTTGTAGAATACAATTCTCATTATTAACATAAATAATCACGAAGAGTTTCAAAATTCTCATTGCATTATTTTCCAAGATATTGTTTTAAGTAGACATTTTCTCCACTTGAGAGAAGCCACTGCCACTTGATCAATTCCAATTATTTTCTATAATCGTTAGAATTAGCGGAATTTCAAGTTTGTGTTTGTAGTAGATATATTATTGCTCCATTATTGAGTACTTTTTATAATACTATTGTTGTTATTGGCATTACTGCTTACGAAATTTTTTGTTATTGTTTTGGCTCCCAGGATATCTCGAAATAAATGTTGCTTCTATGTGAGAAGTGTCACGCTCCTCTTCTAGACCATCAGCAATATGTTGTGAACAAATTAGCAAGATCAGAGAGGCACCACGTCAAATTTTTCAGTTCGGAAATTGTTTACCCACAAAATTTCAAGTAACTCAAAGTTAATATTTTCTTTTTATGAAACTTTTTTGTACGATGTTGACAACGCACATTCTAAACATCGTTACTTACACAAAATTGCATGTTCTTTGCTGCATGGTGAGATGCAAAGATATTCCAAAATAAAAAATTTTTGTGTGGGAGATGCCGACTTTTTCTTTTTTGGCAACTTATAAGGTCAAGGGAGTTACTCCCACAAAATCGTAGCTGTTTTACTCTATTAGTTCCAAAGATATGTATTTACTACGAATATTAAAAAAAAATAGAAAAATTTTTCCATCCGTTCTCCTATTTTAGATAAATCAAGAAAAATGGGCCTGATCAATTTTTCTTTCTGTAAAAATCTAAGTTTGGTTATTATAAACATTAAAAAAAAATAGAAAAATCTGTGTAGCCGTTCTTTATTTATATACTCGTAGATAAATATTTTTATATTATTTAAAAGCGTTTGAAAACTGTATTTCCTAAGTACATACTGTGTATCTGCATACTACACATCCAGCTTTCTAAAATATATTTATTTTTAAATTCCGTTTTTTGCCATGTTTTCTTCAAAATCCCGCTTTTTGATCGATCATATTCCATAAAAAACCATCTGGTCACGTTAATTATGACACGCTATTTTTTAAACAAAATATTATCGCGTTGAGATGCTATTTAGTGGCGCAAGACTAAAATCACCCACTTTTGCAAGCTCAAAATTTGCGCCATCAATACTGATATTATTTCTGCAGAGGTCGTGCAACCACACATCACATAGATATACATCCCTGCAAGTAACGCGACATACATACATACATGTATGTAAATTATGCTCCATAAAGAACTGTAAAAGTAAGTAAAAATATATAGAAGAAAGAAAAACGTGGTCCTGGGGCTGAACCATATGGAATGTAAACCATATGAATGTAAGTAAAAATATATAGAAGAAGAAGAAAACGTGGTCCTGAGGCTGAACCTATAACATATGGAATGGTTATGCACCACTCGCTTAATATTTGCAAGTGTTTTAGAATAGCCACCATAATCGTTGAAACACGAACAAGTGTCGTGCATCATCGAAATCCTGTAACTGCATTACATGGTCCCCGTAGTCTATATTATCTGCAGCGATTTCACAAGAAAAGTAAATAATTATGTACAAACGCTGATGCAACGGTGTCATGACCTTCTTGTTGACCCTTTTTGCAATAAAGAGGATTTTTCAGGTGACCGAGAAAAAGATTCGTATTATTGAGTTTTAGCTCACATATCGTCGCTGGTTTAACTAACTGACCTAACTAACATTTTGAAAATTTTACAGGAGAGCAGCTGCTCTTTATAGTTGTTTTATACATTCATTCTTATGGCTGCGTCGGAAATCTTTTTACTTATATAGGCACAACAGTAATGCTTACAGTCATGAAAATTGTAGACAAGATGTATTATGACTTATAAAGTCTAGTAAAGCACTTAACTCATTTCTCAAAAATATGGTTAGTTAAAACAGCGACGATATGTGCCCTTAATTAATTATGAAAGTGATTTAAGTCATGGTACATTTTTGCTTCGAAATATTAAATAAATCTTAAAAAACTTGAATAAATATTTAATAAATATTAAATAAATTTATTATATCGTGATTGATAAAATATGTGCGTGAACCCTAAACACAAACCGTCGTATTTAACAGAGCTCTGTTAACAAAAAAACCGACCTCTGTTAAATAGTAAAACTTAGTTAGTTTGCTTTTTTTTCCATGCATTTTACTCTCTTGGATATTATATATGTATGTGTTTGCCTAACTTTACTCTAAAGTAATGTCAAACAGTCATAACAACATGTTTTTATAAAAATTACAAGACAATTTAAAAAAAAAAAGAATTTTTTTAATTTGAAAAATGATTTTGGTAATTTTTTCATAAACCGTAGGAGATGGGGAGAAAAAGAATATTGGACAACAGTCGAAAGTTAAGACAAGTTGTAATTTATACAAAATCAGGCTGTAATGAATATGTACAGATGGGGTGTTGGTATGTTCATAAAAAATGTAGGGGGGAAAATATTAGTGGGGGTCGGTCTTAAGTTTTACCCCTCTGCTCCTAGAGAAGTAAAACTTAACCCAGGGAAATTTGTTTTATACTCCTAATAAATCATTTTATAGAAATTAAAAAAATTTTGTATGGGGACAACCCTAATGATTGAAGATGGAAGCTAGGTGTGTTCTGAACAAATGTTGGGGCAAAAAAAATATTGAGGGTCGGTCATATAATACACTCTTGTGCTAGTTAGGGCGAAGAGGGGTAATTGTATAAAAAATAATATTTTATATGGAAGCCCCTTTAAAAAATGTAGAGGTGAAATATATGTGGGGGTCGGTCTTAAGTTGTTCCCCTCTAGTAGCAACTCAGGGACAGTTGTGAAGCTTTTTGTGGATTTAACCTCGTTTTTCCCTAGTTTTGACCCCGATGAGGATCCATTTACCCTCTTCCCAGCGCTATATTTTTTTGGCTCTTGCATTTTTTCTCTTTTTCTTTAGAAAATTAGAGGCCCTAGCGTATCGAAATCAAATAGTTGTGCACTAGTCTAACCCTAAAGTATATACATATATCATACTGTCATATATTTTTAGATTTCTCCCACTACCAAGTGGAACGATTTAAATACATATGTATATTACATATACATACATATGTATAGGTATGTAGTATATATGCATATTTTTCTAATTATAACCATTGTGTAGCTAGTGTGATTTTATACATACTGATATTCTTAGAAATAACTTGACGTTGACGCAAATCAAACACCGTTCCCTTATTAAAATTACTTTAATTTTTTTATTTTTTTTTTATTCTAAGAAAGTGTACATAAATATTTTCTTATCATCAGTCCCATGTTGTGTTTAAAAACAAAAGTTCAACACTTCGCAGCACAATAATGATCACAAAATTTTAGCGATAAACAAGCGACATTTCAGAAACGAGTGGTAATGACGATCTATAGATCTTTTCCATGAAGGTAAACTTTAGAAATAGTTCTGCTTTGATGCTTAGTTTCAAAAGCTGTACCTAACAGAGCAATTCGTCTAAAAATGTTTAAGTTTCAGGGGCTTTTGGGCCTCACTTTAATGGCCTTAATATGCTTTACGGTCATACAAGCTGAAAGTGATAGTGACAGTGCTAGCGAGAGCATTGAAAGTGGCAGTAGTAGTAAAGAGGATGACAAAAATGCACATCATGCTGCTAAACCATACGGTTATACATTTAATAATCACCCATCTTATAATCCACAAAGCCCACCTCCGCCATATCTTCTACCTTCACCATATTATTATGGATATGCATCTCCACCACCTCAACCAGTGGCTGCTTTCCCACCAAATTATGCTCCCTATCCTTATGGTTACCCTCAACCACCACAAGCAAGTCCCGTTATACATATAGAAGATGGTCATCATTCTAAGCCGCATAGTACATCAACTGAATAAAACTATGAAATAATGCAAAAAAATATGTTAAAAAAAATTTTTTTTTTTAAATAAGAAAAATTAAACCTTGTAATGGTTGTCGAATTTTTCGACTCAACTTCGACTTGTGGTATAAGATTAACTGCCAGTTTATAGAACACAAGTACAAATTAGCAGTAAATAAAATATGCAAAATTTTTGCCTTTATCTAGTAAAAAGGGCCGAAGTCGTATCGAAAATTCTACAGGCGTAAAAAATAAGGCAAATTAATTAACACAAAAATCATTACTTACAGCATTAATGAACTCAGCTTCAAGTAGTTCTATTTCTGGTGAAACATCAATGAATTTAACTCATGGTTAACATAGGACAAAAGTGATCCAAATAACTGAATAATATGCGCTTAAAAGATTGTCTAGAACAATTTTTGATATATAACTTGTCGTTAGTTAAAGGTAGAATTATCAACTTATTGAAATTTATCGATTCGCCGGCGATCGCAGTAGTTGATCCGTCTACTTGGATCATTTTGCGCAAAGATCTTGGTCTATGCCCGTTCTAAGATCCAGTTGGTGCAGGAATTAAAGCTACTGACCCGATATTTTATCGAAAATTGTGTTCAGCGTTGATGCTCATTTCTGCCTTAACGTCTTTGTTAATAAGCAAAATTACCGCATATACAGTGAAACCAGCGCAAAACAGACCCTTCATTTCATAAAAAAATGAAGCCTTACACGTTACTGTCAATGTGTGTTTGACCGCAACCAATCTACTTAATTTTTACATAAATTAAACAAATTTTTGTTAAATTTTATTATATATCAATATGATTCTTTTTATTAATTTAGATATCAGTTGAAATGTTGTGAACTTCTTATATTATTTAAATTTTTCAATTATTTTTGTTTTTCTTTTTCATCGGTTTATTTTAATTCAATATTTATTGTTAATAGCAAAAACAATTATTTTAGCTAAATTAGCAATAAAAACAAGGAACAAAATGAAAAGAATACAACACAAGCCTTTCTTCTTCACTCCTAAAATATTTGTCTCGCCTTTATTTCATCAATTGAAAAAAAAATATGTATTAATAAAAAAAAATTTTGATTAATATAAAATATTGTACATATTTTTTATTTGAAAAATTAAATAAGTTTTTTTTTTACATGTACTAAAGAAATAATAATAATGACAGAAAACAAATTCACAAAATATAAAACATTCGACCTAATTTCGACGAGTATCGTATTTCGACTGAGACTGTCCAAGGTTTTAGTATACTTAATTATTGGGTGAAAAAATGTCGTAGCCGAAGTGCGACACCCTTAAATAGGCTGTTTTAATTTGGACAAAATACAAAAAAAAAAATACTGTTTTAATTAAAAATTGAATAAAGCACAAAAAACAAGTAGGCATTTTAACTAATAGATACATACACAAATACATCATACATATATTATATAACTACTATACTATATAGTGGTATATTTAATATATATTTTATTATATTAAAATATATTTATATACAAGAAAAAAATATGCATTCATTATTGAATTTGTTGCTTAAACTTTTCAAAACAACTTTTGTGAAGAAAATATTATTGAAAATAACCAGTTGTTGGGTTCAATAGTATATACTTTCAAAGTATTGAAACACTCTTTTCGGTAGATATATAATTAAGAAAATCTGAATCCAACCGTATATCTAATAATCTGTCGAATTCCAAAAATGTGGCTTAAAATGCTTCAAAAACACACATGCTAGTTGAAAATAGACTTTCTTTCATACAAAAAATTTCTTGAAAAATTCATCATGTAAAGTATTTTTTTAAACTAACTAGATTTTAAAACAAACTAAATGGTTTTATGTTTTTAAAACTTTAGAGAGTAGAGAGCATAAAATAGAGCAACAAACTTAGTTTTTTTTAGTCTAAAGTAGATATTTAATCTGCATGATATTGCATTGCATTTTGGCTTTCAATTTATATATTTTTAATATTTCTTAAATATTGTTATTTATACCAAACACCATTTGTAAATGAATTTTACTTACATACACACGTTTCAATTATTGTTGTTACGAAACATTTAATGCTGAGAGAGCTTCTATCAAATCCAAGTAACCTGGGGGTTTATTTTGTAATTCGAATCGAACGGCTATGTTTTCGAATTTGAATTTTAATAATATGCAAATTCGAACAGTTGTCTTTTCTTATCGAATTGCATAATAAATCTCTGGTATTTAAACGTTGGAACTCTACAAAACCATTTACAGAACTTTGAAGTAAATTTTTTATACTCATCACCAAGTAATGGGTTATATGTACATATCGTTAGCTAAAAATGCAAAAAGGCGTAACTAACAAAAATATAATTTTACAGGAGAAGCAAAAAAATCTAAACAAACTTGTAGTTAAATTCCCTTGTTTTTTGCTAATAAAAGCGTAAGTTTTGATCGCAGAAGTGTAAAATTTTGTCAATACATGTAGTAAAAATCGGCGGTATGAAATAAGGCCCAAGGAAATAACGCTCAAATAAGAAATGAAATAAGCCCAATAAAATAAACTCCAAAAAAAATTAAATAAGGCTCAAGAGAAAATTTATGAAAAAAGAACACCCAATATAAATAATAAAGCCCAATTAAAACAGCTCAATGCAACAAAACTCAAGATGAAATAAAGCCCAAAAAAAGTTAAATAACGTCCAATCAAAATCAAGATGAAATAAGGCTCAAAATAAATGAAATAAAGCTCAATTAAAAATTCTTTAATTTTATTGGGCATTCTTACTTCATTTTCTTATTAGGGCGTTATTTCCTTGGGCCTTATTTCATAGCGCCGCAATAACCAAAAACTCGATTTTTTATATTATTTGTTAGTTAAGCCTTTTTGCATTTTAGCTAACGATATGTAGGTATATAAGCAAAAAAAATTCGTTTGATCTCACTAAAAAAAATCGTAAAAATTTTTGTTTGTTTGTTGTTGGTTAAGCACGCCTATATGCATTTCGTTGCTGCTTTAGCAACTCCTCAGTAGACTTCAGTCACAATTCAAGAAAGCTCACAACACTCAATGCTTATACATAAACTCCCAATGACCTTTATGACACCGTTGGCGATGGCTCAAGCAGTTAGCACGTTCACTACAAGTCAAAGTTGTTATATAACAACACCACGCATTCTTCTGATGTGCATTAGCGTTAATTTGTGTCAGTTGTTGTAGGAGAGTTCAAGTGAAGAGCGCCCTCCTTCGTCGACTACTAAGCACAGCTTCGAAAATTTAATACGCCTCATTGACACTAGAGACGCTGCAACATTGAATTAAAAAATAATTATAAAATAATAAAGTTTTCCTCTATCTCTTCCTTCGCCACCTGTCTTCTCTATCAGCATCCCTTTCCTCAAGAAGGTAGCAGCAGTAGTAAGTAAGCAGGGTTGCCAGATTTTTTCGGACGTATCTATTTCGCCAAGTTGATTTTAAAAGTCGCCAAAATCTATTTTATATATTTTTTCTTAATATATATTTGATCAGAAATTTGTTTTTATATAACAAATTTTTTATTATAAATTTTTATAAAATAATTGCAGAAAATCGCCAGAAGTAGAATAATTTATTTTTGAAACTACTCCCTCAACAAACTAATTTTCCCGAATCACAAAAATTTTGAAGTTCAATTTTGTTTAAAAAATATCAATAAAAATCGCCAACAATTTATTTATCGCCAGAAAAATCGCCTTGTGGCCAAATCAAAAATTTCGACGCCAAACAAGTTGAAAAATCGCCACGTTTGCCGAGAAATCCCATATTTCATTTCTTGAGTGTTACGGCCTGCCCCACGATGTCACCCGAAATCGTTCGATCGAACGACAACTTGTATTGCAAACAACAATAACATTAGAAAATTTGTTGTTGTTTTCAATATAAGTATTCGATCGAACGATTTCTAGTGACATCGTGGGACAGGCCGTTACTTCTCTTTAAAAAAAAAATCTATTTCCAAAAACTTTATTTTTGCCGATAGTTAATTATCAAACAGAATTGCATAAACACATTTTCCATACAAATTGACACAAAAGCAACCCCAGAAAGCAGTCGAGAGATAGAATCTATTTCATTTATAAAGAAGTATATAAATAAATTCATGAAAAAATTAAATAAGAAAACATTTATATTTTTTGATAGAAAAATTGTGGTCGTGATGTTTATACATAAACATGCAATTCGGCCTACTTACGAGTGTCGCATTTCGATTTCAACATTTTTGTGCGAGATTAAAGAAGAAATATTGGTAATTCTTTCATTTTCGACAAAAATGTCGCAATTAGGCCGCTTACACATACCGGTTATTTTCTGTTTGTAATTTTTTTAGAATTTACCAAAAAAAAATAGAATTTTTTAAAAACAATTAAATTTTGTTAATATTTAATAAATTTTATTGCTATTTTTAAAACAATATTTATTACAAACATAAGCTTACCATCACTAGAGAGCCCTTCCAAGCCAAATCTCGTGCATTTGCACACTTTGTAATGTTTTCATGGTAAATATATTGGATACTACATCGCAAACTAGTTTTTAGTGATAAATAAATTTGATATCAAAATGAAAAAAATCAATTTATTTGGTGGTGGGTATATAAAATTCGGCTTAGCCGAACATAACTTTCATTATTATTTATATATGTATGTATGTATATGATTTTTTATTTTGCGAGTTTTAAAGCAAATCAGTGTTTTTATACACGCAAGTATAAATTAATTTATTGTTTGCAATAGATTTTCAAAGTCTCAAATATGAAATTTTTTTTTTTTACTTTTTTAAATTTATTTTTATTATTATAACTACGAGTACAAAGGTTTCATACATTTTATCCATTTGTTTGCTATATAGGAGACATGGGTTTTTTTCTTATTAATTTTTATCTTGTCTAGAGTACATATGTATGTATATAGTAAATGTATAGAGGAAGCTTTAAGCATTAAAAAAATAACGATATTTTTAAGGTTAAAAATTTGTACAAAAAAATTAGGTCTCATGACATTGATAATAATACTTCTTGAAGCCTGGTATCATTTATTATAATATAATTTTAGAATTTTTAAGGTCAAATGAAAATCTATGAGCAGGGAAACTGGAAACAATTGTGAATCGTAGTTGAAGTGCAAACACGATACTCGTAATTTTACCCAAAAAAACTGCAAAAAAGCACAAATCTGCACATTTGGCAACGCTGTTTGTACAAGGGAGCTTTTTGTGTATCAACCAGGCCCTCTCTTTATCTTAAAAAAAAAAAACAAAACCTGTTGCCTTTTTCCTCTTTTAGAATAGAAAACTCCATTAATAAAATTCTGGTTTGGCAGAACAAAAAATTTGTACACTTACAGCCCTATGCATAATGAAAAACTAGCATGAAGTTAGCATAAGTGGCAAAATTTAACATGGTTTTAACGATTTTTGCCATACAATTTTGCATTAAAAATTGGTTAAAACTTCATTATGCGTTGATTTTTAATGTCTAATTGTATGGCAAAACTCGTTAAGATCATGTTCAATTTTGCCAATTATGCTAACTTCATGCTAGTTTTTCATTATGCATAGGGCTGTTAATTTTTAATCAGTATGCAGTTTTCTCAATATGCCAATGTAGTGACCCTAATTGTAAATGCAATTCACAATAGTAAATAGTTTAATTATTCACAATAGTGCTAATTTTCTTCGAAAGTGCGTTATAAACCAAATGAAAATTCATTCGATCAGCTTGCGAGTAACGGCCCTTTTCTGTAAACCGAATCTCGTTTTGCAAAAATTAATAATGGCCCTGAAGACGTCTTTAAAATCATACACGATAATTTAATTTCAGATTTTATATTTGAGAATCTACATACATATATAATAAAAAAAATTTTAAAAATCTGAAAAAGTATTTCTATTGTCAGAGTTAGTTTTATAAAATCGTGCGATTTCAAATCTATCGGTATACAGAACAGAGTCGTAAATTCAGACCTTACTCGAAATACATAAGCACCACAACTCACACAGATCACAAGTTTTAAAAATGTGATCATATTAAGAAAGTATATAAAAACCTTGAGATGTTACAAGGATGTTAGAAATTAGGTTACTTGACATAAATGCCATAATTATTAAAATGCGCTTTCCTACAAAACAAAGATAATATTTAACTACATTTTTCTGGATCCCCTGCCTATATGAATTTTAAAAAAAGCTACATATATGTACATATGTATATGTAATTGTTTCGAAACCAGTAACAGTGGGTAACAAACAATATTAATTTAATTATTTAGAAAAACATTTTTCACAACACAAGGAGTAACGGGGAAAAGTGTAATTAAGATTTAAATCACAGTGCTGTAGGGTTCTGCATTATGGGCTTTAAAAATAATTATAGGCTTCATTACTTCCGCAGGAAAGAATTTTCAATGTAACTAAATCTAAAAATATTTGTTTTAAAACATTAACATTGGGGGAGCTATTGCGAAATATTTTGTTGCACAAATTTTAACCTTAAATCATCATTTATTTTAAATAAAAATAATTATATAATTTTCGTATAAAAAAAAATGAGGGATAAATACAATTATAAATACTAGAGGGAAATTTGTTTGCCATTAAATTTAGTTTTTTTTTCAATATAAATAATATTTAATTTATATTTGTGTTTTATATTATTTATATAAAAAAAATTAACGATTTTTTAAATTTAATATTTTTTATTGTATATACACACAAAAGTTGATTTTCTATATAATATTGTAGTTCTGGTTAATTGTTGTTGTTGTTTTGATATTACTAATTTTTTTTAAGTAATATCTATGTGAATATTAAATTTGTTATTTTGATTAAATTTTGTTGTTGCTGTTGTAATTATTGTTTTTTTTTATAGAAATTTGAATTGATGATTTCTCCAAATTTTACTATTATTAGTTTGCTTTTCTCTCTTTAATTTTTGCTAACACAGCAACTATTTTAAAATAAGATTTTATTTTTAATATGAATAATGACTGCTAAAACATTTCTTTTAAAGACATGATTTTAAATATTTATTCATTTTTTTTTTGATACTTAATTTTGCTTTCTCATTTAGGGAGGAAGTGTCTGAACGAGGTTTTTGGAGAGGGAAAGACATGTTGATTATTTTTCGTTTTCTCTTATCTAGGTCCTATTTTGAAATGCACTTTTCACAAACAAAGAAATGCAATTTTGCATTTAATTTACTTTTTCTTTTTGATTTTTTCAGGTATTAAAGAAGACATGAGGGATCAAGCGGAGGTTTCGTTTGGTTCCATCCAACCTTCGCTATCGTCATCACTGTCCGAGTCTTCGGATTCGGAAAGTTCTATTGCAACTCGTCTAGCTAAAATAGAGGCTACATCATGTAGTCCAGTGTTGCGTTCAATTTCTTTTTGCTCTGATTTTTCAACCTTGCGCAGTGTTATTCCTAAAAATAAAGAGGAAAATTTATTAAAGATACCGCTTTATTTCTATTTATTTTAGACTTCTTGTGTCTTCAGAAATTTGTCGTTTTTTATGTTTTGAAAGTTTAATTTTTTGGAATTTAATTTATTTTTTGTAAAAAAATTCTAAGTTTCGGACTAATGGAAATTTTTATAAGGGTTTACTATGCATTTTCTTTTCTTGTATAATTTTTTGCAGAGTTTTGATTTTTGAAGTATTTTTTTTTTTTTTTTTTTTTTGCAAATTTTCAGTTTTTTGAATCTCTTACAAATTCGAAGACGAAAAACGTCAATCAGGTTAAGAGATATTATTTTTTTTGTATTGTCAATTTGCTCACAATTTTTTTACTTCAAAGAAAAACGAAGCTCAATGCGAAAGAACATTTTCATTTAGGGTTACAAATTTTTATTCAGCCTTTTTCTGAATAAAATCTCCCCGGGAGTTGATTCCCTATTCATTAAAAAGTGATTTACAAGCTTTCCGTCAAAACAAAAAAGAAGAGGAAACAAAATAGCTGACTTCGAAACTTCGAAGTTCTCCCTCAAATTTAAAATTTTAGCTCAACCTGTTTAGGATAGATTGATTTAATTTTTAGAAAAAAATAATTAATTCCGTGGGAATTGTTTCCCGGGGAATATTTAGAATTTAGCTGACTGACTATCAAGGCAACTTTTGTGTACACGAAAATGAAATTTTTCTCCTGCATAATTTTTTTTATATACTAGAGATTATTCTTATTTTATGCATTTGTAAAAATAAATAATTTCAAATTTATATTTTAACTTACCATCTCTTATGGCCTTCATTAAATCCGACCTTGTATCGTGGAATGGTGGTAATATTTTCTTGGGATGTGGTTTTGGTCCACCCATCATTCCGTTTGATTGTATATCACCATTTGGCAATGATTTTGGCATAATTTGATGTGGTCCTTGGTTAATGGGCGATGAGCCATTCTCGTCCAGCGGTGGCGGAGGAGGGGGTGGTGGAGGCGCCGCATTTGGTGGCGATAACTTTGGTTCGTGCTTTTGAATAAAAATAATTTTTTATATTTTAAAATGGTTGTCAAATATTTACTTATTTACATACATATGTTTCCATATGCTTCTACAAAAGTTCTGCATAAGTATATTCCATATCAAAAAATATACTATACTACATATGTATACGTTTGTACATATATTCCGATATACTGTTTTCTGAATTATATTGATTTATTGTTTTTTTTTAAAGATAAACCTAACGACCGAGCTTGTGTATTGCGCAAATATTTGAACTTTTTTGTGCATTACACATTAAACGCCGTAGTTTACAGCTGAGGAGATCTACTGTATAATTCGTAGCGAAAGAAAATGTTTTCGAATTTGTGTGTTAATAACCAGAGCGTTGTCAGATATGACGATTTCTCGCCAAACGTGGCTATTTTTCAGCTTGTTTGGTGTCGAAATTTTTTTGCGATTTTTATAGCCTTTTTTATAACAAAATTTAACTTCAAAATGTTTTTAATTCAGGAAAATTAGTTTGTTGAAGGAGTAGTTTCAAAAATAAATTCCAGAGATATAAGAACTATTCGATTTTGATGATTTGTCTCATATTAATTAAATTAATTAATAATTATTGAATTTGGATGACAAACATTTTCTGCTCAATTTTTATACGAATATTTTATAAAAATTTATATTAAAAAAATCGTATAAAAACAAATTATTATCAAATTCATATTAAGAAAAACTACATAAAATTGATTTTGGCAAGTTTTGGCGATTTTTAAAATTAATTTGGCGAATTGAGTCGAAAAAATCTGACAACCAACACGGTTGTAAATTCGTAAACATTTTCTTTCGTTTCGAATTACAGAGTATAGCCCCTGAATTGGAAATAATTAACATGTTTCATTTTTGTGTATAGTACGTTTTTTTTAACAGTAGAATATAACGTTACATTAATATAAAAAGGCCCTAACTCATTTTTTTTTTGAAATCGATAGAAGAACATCAACATGTATCGCAAAATGCAAAAATCTCGATTTAAAAAGAATGAGTTAGGGCCTTTCTATATTAAGGTAACGATATGTAGCTTTAAATTCTAGTACATACTACTCGTATACATTTTAATAATATAAGTCTACGCACCTGATCTGGCACTGGCGGTGGCGGTGGCAAATCATTCAACGAATTCATTTGCTGTTGCATGCCACCCATTGTCATGCTATTGAAACTATTAATTGTATTATTCAATTGTGCCATCACCAATGCATTCGCATCCTGGACACTATTGCTTGGTGCCAATTGTGGAGAGCCAGCTCTCGATGTACTGTTGGTACGTGCCAATAATTTCGCTGCAATATGGCCACTACCGCCACCATTCAATTGAGCCAACATTTGTGACGGTGAAGTTGTATTAATCATACCATCGGGTATGGGAGGCGGTGGTGGCAGAGCATCACGACTTGTAGACATACTGCGACCACGTGTGGGTGTATTTGCGCTGGAAGCTGTTGGTGTACCACCACCACTGCCATTCGAAGGTGGTGCTGGTGGTGGTTGAGAAGGTCGCGGTTTGGGTCGCGATGGTGTGCCAGGAGCATAAATCGGTTCTGGCGACAATGGACCTTGACCTGTTTGACCATACAACCCATGGGATTGATGGTAGAGAGCATCGTCGTACATTTGTTGTTGCTGTTGTTGCTGAAGATGCGACTGTTGCTGTTGATGATGCATACCAGCCATGCCCTGATGATGTTGCAATTGCTGCGATGGATGCATGCCATTAGCAGCATATGCTGTCGTAGCATACTGATTATTCCCTTGGGCATTCGCCATCATATTACCAGCTGTTTGTGGCGATAGCGGCCCATAGACACCATCAATTTGCTCTGATTGATAACTGCGCCGCAACTCGATGGAGTTGGGTCGTGCTGGTCGTGTCTCGTAAATGCCCATACCTTTAAGAACACAATAAAAAGCAATTATAAAAATTAGTTACTCTCTCTTTTTTTTCTTGCTTTCAATGACAAATTAACATTTTTACAGCAAAGGAACAACGTTTGATATAAAAAAGAAATTAAAACACACAACACATTAAAAAAGGTAAATTCAAGATTATTGAAAGTAAAAGAAATTACTCGTTAAAAGAATTTTATTTAATGAAACAAAGCAGATGTGAAAAACTGTTAAATATGTATGTATGTATGTCGTTACCTCTATTTTATTTATAGATGTACTTAATTCCTCCAAAGGTTTGAAATTAAAAAAAGCTAATTGCTGTATAGATGCACTATAGTATGTGTTTACATATTAGAAGTGGGATAGTAAATAACTCTCTTCACTCACTCATATACGCTAACGAACAATTAACAATTTGTTCTTGAACTTTATTTCATTATTTTTTGCAACATTTTTGAATCAAAATCAATGAAGTACAACTTAAAGTGCGTTAATTGTAAACTAGGGTATTATCTATCGTTTACATATGAGGGTAAAAGTTAGAACAACTCAGTTCACTGAGCCTATTTGCACACAAATTTTATTTCAAGGAAATTTTCCGCATTTAGGCAAAGTAAAATGTCAAAAGGGAAGCGCTGTTCAAGAGTAAAATGTTCATAAAAATTTATTATTAACTCTCATTATGAGTATTTCGTAACTCCGAATTATAAAAGTAAGGAGTTTTCATTTTTATATGGCACAACATGCCATACATAAATTAAAAGTAATGGATGTTTGCATACAAGAATTTAAGAAGACCTGGGGGTCTACTCTGTGATTCGAAACGAAAGCAACTGCTTTCGAAAAATAGTCTGAATAATAAATAATAATAATAATTTTAAAGCATTTGCTTTCGCCCCTGGGCGTCTACTTTATAATTCGAAACGAAAGAAAATTCTTTTAAATTTGCAAATTCGAAAGCATTTTCTTTCGTTTCGCATTACAGAATAGACCCCCTGGATACCTACTCTCCAATTCGAAACGAAAGAAAATGCTTTCTGGGGGTTCTACTCTGTATTTCGAAACGAAAGAAACAGCTTTAAGAAAACCTGGGGGTCTACTCTGTGATTCAAAACGAAAGCAAATGCTTTCGAAAAGTAGTCTAAATAATATACAAAATTTTAAAGTATTTGGTTTCGTTTCGAGATACAGAGAAGACCCCATGGGCGTCTACTTTATAATTCGAAACGAAAGAAAATTCTTTTAAATTTTGTATGTTAATTTCATGCAAATTCGAAAACATTTTCTTTCGTTTCGCATTACGGTGTAGACCCCCTGGAGACCTACTCTCCAATTCGAAACGAAAGAAAATGCTTTCTGGGGGTCTATTCTGTAATTCGAAACGAAAGCAAATGCTTTCGAATTGTAATATTAATAACATGCTTTCGAATTGTAATGTTAATAACATACAAATTCGAAAGCAGTTTCTTTCGTTTCGAATTACAGAATAGACCCCTGATTTGTATATTTAATAACATGTTAATTCGAGAGCATTTTCTTTCGTTTCGAATTACAGAGTAAAACTTCTGGTTCTTCTTTTGGCAACAATTATTCTAATTTTGAAACAAAATCTAGTTCTCAAATTGTGTCTGCTTATTTTTATATTTGAGTTCTAGAATTTGCAACACTTCGTTCTATATCAATGCTGGCCACCGAGAGAACACCGAGAGAAATGTATTCGCGTATGTGTATTTATTTGTATGAGAAGACGATTGATGTTCAGCACTCTAGTGCCAGTTTGGACAGCCGTGTTGTATATTTGACAATGTATGGAATTTGTTTTCTCTTTCGATCTTGATTAAAAAAAAAAATGAAGAACGCTTGATTGTCAATTCCATGCCATTCTCTGACAATTTTAGAGAGTTTTTTTCTTTCCGTATAGGCAGACACATATTTCCTTATGATCATAAATATTTTTATGTGATGAGCGACAAAGTGGTCCAACGGTCTATCCCAAATTATTGTACATACATACATACATATGTGGTTAAGCATAAAAAACTTAACATTGAAAAACTATTTGTTGTTTAGTTAATTTTCGGTCATGTACTGTACGACTGCAACAATAAATATACATATGTAAGCCTATTACATATTATTTTTTGCGACAGTTTAGAGATCAGGAGTGGTTTTCATAAGATTAACATATATCACTTGTTTTTGAAAATAAAAGCAAAGTATAAGAACATTTCGAGAAAAAGAAAAGAAGTGATGAAGAATGTAGAATATGTCAAAACATTTACATATCGCTCATTTAATCAAACAACATTATAACCAAAAAAAAACAGTTTGCCAGAAAACGACTTTAAAGTTTTCAATTTACACACAACTTATTTATGCCCGTTATTTCTATCTATAGAAATTTATTAGTGTACAGATATCTATCGTGTAAGTTAAATTTTATAAGGCAAACTCGTAAGTAAACACCTTAGGTAAATTATCTGTATGTAAAAATTACGGGCATTAATGGAAAAAGAAAATTTGACGTTGTTGGAGTAAATGAGCGATATATAATAAGGAAGTGTGTTGTTATAAAGAATCATATTTCTATTATCTTCTATAGCTAAGAGGGATATTAAAAGCAAGCAATTACATAAAATAAAAACACAAAAAGAAATATATAAACGGCAATTGAATTTTAATGATCCTCAGACATATGACTGCTAAAAAAATTTGGTGACTTCTTGATGTAAATTATGCTTGTGTCTTTCATTATGTTTGAATTATTTTTATTGATTTTATTTTTTATGTGTACAATTTTTGAGATGGACTGATTCAATTTGGTGACAGTTTTATGATTTTTTCCCCAAATGTGTTTACATATTTTACAATATTGAAAATTACTTCTGGATGGAAATAAACACATTTTAGATACTTATTGTACTATACTTTCATTTACTACATTGTTGTGTATTTTTTTTTTTATCTATTTTTAATACGTTGACGATGAGAAAAGGTCAGTTTGAGTTATTTGACATATTGACCTTTCATTAAAAAATTTTTATCTTTATTTTTGTTCGTTGTCTTATTATATGTACGAGTATATATTGAGCCTTTGCTGCAAGACAGTCATAAATCAAAAATTTTTTTAAATGATTCATGAAACAATAGCTTGGGAGAAATTCTAATACATATGTATGTATATACATACAGGGTGTTTTTTTTAGAGGTATAGAACTTCGAAATGAAATAAAACACAAGAAAATCGTTTTAATGTCCATCAATTTGGCTTTATTGGAAGGATAATTTTATGCCATTAACGTTTAAATATGATTTCGGGCATGTGGCCGCCGCGGCTGGCTCGAATAAAGCTAATTCTACAGGTCCAATTTTCAACCACTTTTTCGAGCATATGGGGCCGTATGTTGGCAATAACGCCACGAATGTTGGCTTCCAAGTCCCCTAACGTTTCTGGTTTGTTGGCGTAGACGAGCGACTTCACATATCCCCAAAGAAAATAATCCAATGGTGTCAAATCACACGATCTTGGTGGCCAATCCATATTTAACCGAATTAATTGCTCTGATGGACGATTATGTCGACCATAAAATGGACGGAGCTTGCGGTAAACTTCGCGAACTGAACCATTATTTTCGAAATAAATTTGCACGATTTGCAAGCGTTGTTCTTTTGTCAACCTGTTCATGATGAAATGGCAAACCAAACTAAATATTAATCACTTGACAGCTGACAAAATGGCCGCCAGTTAAAAAAGTGATGCCAACTTAAAGTTCTATACCTCAATAAAAAACACCCTATATATACATACATATCATTACCTTAATATAGAAAGGTTCTAACTCATTATTTTTTTAAATCGAGATTGTCCCATTTTGTGATACATTAGATTGTTCTATCGAAATATACAAAAAAAAACTCAATTTCAAACAAATAATGAGTTAGGGCCTTTCTATATTAAAAGAAAGGTAAACGTGTGAGGTGTAACGCAAGGTCAAGTTTACTGCATGAGAAACGAGAGTTATTCCCCCTTATTGTGAATGGGGTCGTCAACGTCACATCAAGACGACAGTAAATATTGTCACTTGTCTACTCTTTATTGGCAACAATTGGCTCATATTGTCAATTTCTTACTAGTCTCTACAGCCTTGCAAAATAATGGAGCATTTTAATAGTAGTCAATTGTTGTCGGAAAAGAGTAGACAATTGACAATTTTTACTGTCGTCTTGATATGCCGTTGACAACGCCATTCACAATAAGAGGGATTTATTATTTAAAATACATAATAGAAAATGTACGTGTATATGCATACAAACATATATACATAAATATCCTTATCTACATACTTATGTACATACTATACATACATATGTATGTAGTATATATTTAAGCTCACAACAATTATAACAACTAAAACTAAATAAGAATAATTAGTCAATCATTTATTCCATAAATTATGGCAAACAGGAAGAAAAAGAGAGGGTTTGAACAAGAGTTTTTTGTGCTGCTATAATATGTGATAAATAAAATAGATACAAAAGGAAAGACCTTAGAGTCCATGAGAAGGGAGTGTAATAACATGTAATATCAGAAGTATAGTAAATAATAAAACATACATATGTATCTTTTGCAATCCATATACATACATACATATAGTACATATACATATGTATACATATGTGTGTAAGGATTATATGTAAAAAGAGCAGAAATGTTGCAAAACATTTGTAATTGTTGTTGCTGTTTTATATGTATATAATTTATATTTCAAACTGATTTTAATAAGAAGTTATATCTGGATTTTGTTATTTATTTTTTTTTTATCTTTTTATATATACATACATATATAAAGGATAGAGGAAGAAAGAATGCTCTCTGACCTGCAATGGCTACAGCAGTTTGTTTCGCCAGAGTACTGTTATTTTCCAAATGTGAAAGCATATTATAAGGTTTAACATTGCCTGGAAAATATACAGACGACACATAATGATAATGGCGATAATGATAATGTGATATGTGATATGTAATATGATAATGAAACTGAACACTTTTTATCAAACTCAAATATTGGGCAAATTTTATAAATGAAAATTCATGTACATATATGCATATATACATATATGTATATACAACGAAAATTTTTAAAATTTTCATTAATATAAAAAGATTTAAAATTTGCAAATAATAAACTAATAAGTTTTAGTACAGGGTGGGAATAATGTATACGTAGTTACTTGCACAGTGGGTTCTAAATTTCAGAGCATTTATTTAAGATGCATTTATGAAATAGAGTAAATACGAGTACATTGAATTGTATACGAGTATTATGCTCCTAGTATGTTTTTTCTTTTTTATAAAAATTACAAATCAAAAATATACAGTGTATAAAAACTACACGCCACTTGTCATTTTTATATTGTGCTCAGCTGAGACACTATTCGTGTTAGTTTCTTAAACCTATTCATCAAACCCTCTTATTTGAGACCCATATTGATAGGTGTGTTTTTTGTCCGAAAATATCCATTTTCATCCGCCATTTTATTGTGGTCATGTGAGAAATTTGTTATGTATATTATTTTATTATTGGTAGGTTTGTTTTTGTTTTTTTTTTTTTTTTTTTGCTCAAATATTTTCAGTATATTTTGTATTTTCTTCTCAAAAATACCTTTCCGTAGACACGAAAAAAGTTACCAAAATTAATCTTTTGTCGTTTTATCTCGCGTAACGAAATTTTTTATTATTACTAAATATAAATATTGTTGTTTAGAAATGCAAATCTCTTCCAAAATTAATTTAAAATTTTTGAATTTTTTAGTACACCCACAATCGTGCATATTCTATATTCGATGTGAATTCGAAAGGTTCGGAATTGTCATAGTAATATTGTTAGAAATAAGCATTTACAATATAACAATACAAACATTGACCTTCCTGAAGGTTTTGATTTCTTGTGGAATATATCTGGGTATATGTACATACATATGTATGTATATGTAGATAATATAGAACTTTTTTGAAGTTTTACAGATTGTATGAAACAAATAAATCAATATAATCGAAATAATTATGAAATTATTCTGCCAAAAAAAACCTACTTCAATGCAAAGATCTGATAAAAAAAACATTTTCAAAAAAAATGTATGGGACAAAACTGGAAGTAAACTCTTTCAAACAAAAAAAAATATTAAATCTGTTGGTTAAGAAGTACGTGAAATGTAAAACTAAATTTGAATGGACATGCCTCTGCCCATTTTTTAAATGCAAGATTGAGTATTTTTTAGATCTCATTTTTTAAATGCTTGATTGTGTGTTTTTCAGAGCACAGGGCGTGTCTTAAGTTTTATAAAAATCGGTAAAGTCGAATCACTTAAAATAAAATATTAAATTTTAATGGGCGTGAGTCGGCCGATTTTTTTAATGGAAGATTGTGTCTATTTCAGAGCTCAAGGTGTGTGGTAAGTTTTGTAAAAATCGGATAAGTAGAACCACGTGTAATATATTACACGTTACATTAATCAAATAAGTAGAATATCATAAAATCAAATAACAAAATGTGTGGACGTGTCCCCGCCCACTTTTTTACAATGGGACCAATTGGAAGCTGTACCCTCTTCAAGAAAAAAAATAATTTTTACAATCGGTCTAAAATGTACCGTAAGTGTCAAAAAAAAATACAGACGAATTGATAACCTCCTACTCTTTTGAAGTCGGTTAAAAATTGGAGTCTTTACCCTAATTCAAATTAATAGAATGTTTCCACCGACTTTAAATCAAGTGGGTTTACGTAAATCACTACGAAGTGTTTTCACCGAGCTTGTGAGCGATTTATTGTTCAAATTTTCGTATTCAATTTATGCACGTACTTTATAAGGATGACCCAGGGATGGAGTTTGTAATTTTAAAATCAACGCAGGGTTGCATAGATAAATCCAGTTCAGTTCCAAAAAATAGTATTTTGGACATAATTTAAAATAATAAATCAACTACGTTCATGTGATTTAGCCATATGCAAAATGTATAGTAAATCATGTAAATTAACATGAAATCATGGCATGAAATAATGCTTGAGCATTAGCATACACACATACAACATCATAATAGTTATACAAATAATGTTTATTTACAACATTCGCACTCTTTAGAACCCACTGTCAGTATGCTGCTCTAAACTTATAAATATGCATGTAATTCATTTTAATGGTGTATTAGCGTAGCTTTAAATGGTTTTTTGTGTAATTATTTAACACCAGTAAACTTATAAAGAAAACAAAAAATAAAATCTGTGTTATGTACTTGTATTTATAAAGTGAAAGAAAAAACATCAAATCATCAAACAGTTTAATTAAAATCAAAAAAAACTAGAATACTAATTTTGGCGTCTTTGAATTCGATTAGCTTGAAGCATTATTTTGCTTGTTGTTTTGCTATATATGTAAGTAAATGGGCTTTAATTCATTTTTGTTATTATGATTTCGCTTTAAACCCTGTCGTGCCGTTGTCGTACCTACATGTTAAATCATCAAAGTTGTTTGTGCTGATCACATTCGCTCTGTGACGATTTAATTGAGTGCCACCACCACCACCACCTAAAAGCTGTACTTGTTGTTCATGTTGTATTAGCTGGTATTGTTGTTGATTGTATTGTTGTTGTAGCTGTTGTGTTGTCGTACCACTCTCACTATCGGTGACAGTGTGTATTTCAACAAGTTGTGCTAAATATTGAGAATCAATAATTGGTTGATTGGCAATTTTTTACTTGATTTTTTCTTGCAAAACGTGATATGAAGTAGGCAATTGATGAGAAAATGACGTAGGAAATAAAAAAAAAGAAAGCAACAGACGGACGGACTCAATGAAACAAGGAAAGTTTAAATTTGTGGTAATTTCAATTTTACCCAACACTTAAATACTCAATAATTTTTGGCCATATTGTAAATTAAAAAGAATTTTTTAAATTTTAACAATTGCATTTTCCCTTTTAAAAAAAATGGCTAAGCATGTAGCTACAACAATCATATCGTTAAATATAATTAATAATATGTTTATATGAATTTTGCAGTTTTAAATGGCTTTAAATTATTCGTACTACGTTCTTTAAACCACATTTCTTCATTAAACTTAATAAGTCTTTTGATTTGTATTTCTTAAAGAATTTTTTCAATCTTTGTAAATTGTGTTTTTTAAATAAAAAAAAAACTTGTACATATAAGAGTATTCACTTATCGAATTTGAAATAATAACGAACGAGTTAATGTTAAAACAAAATACTTACTATTGCCGTAACCAGCTTCCTCGTTGACCACAGAGTTTGGTGTTCGGTAAATAACATTATTTGGCATTAAAGTTTCACCATGACCGATAGCGATTTGTCGTTGTTTCTCTCGTGTATTGTGTGGTGTGCGCACTCGCTTCTTGTGACCACGACCACTGGCACCACCCTCCTGTCGTGGCCGGTGCATTTTCTTGCCTTTATCGTGCATAACACGTTCCGTGTCCTTAAGCATCTCCTGACGCCACAATTCAAAGAAATAATTAGGATCCGTGTAGAATTTAAGACCATCTTTACCATCATCTCGGTAAACATTCAGTTTATCCAGTGGCGGTGGTTTATCACATTGTGCATAAGTTTCTAGCATGGGTGCTGGCATAGTAGCCCGTGAAAATATTTGCTGATCGAAATTTTTGGCAGATTTGAAAGCTTTTTTTCGTGTGATGTCCGTTAGTGGCACTTCTTCAACGGTACTATCCAGTTGTGTTACCTTAATAGCTAGACGATCAATGCGTGCCTGCAGTGAGTTGGCACGATCACCAATATTGCCCACATCCCGCGCCAACTCTCCAAATACATCTTCGGCATGTTTTGACAGTGACGACAGCTGTCTAATGATGTTTGTTAGTGTTGTATTTGTAACTGTTTCCAGTTCTACCGACTGCAATTCATCCTGTTGATAAACAGAACGGGCCACATGCACCGGCTCAATTGAACGTTTGGGCAGTGGCATTTTGTTGTTAAAATCTCAATAATGATAGATTAAATAATTCTCCTTATCTCTTCAACATTAAAAGCTGTAAATATAAAAAAGGAAAACAAGAATAAGCATTTTGATTCTGCAAAATTATTAAATACAAAAATTTCTAAATATATCTATACTAATTTAATTATAAATCTGAAACTTACGGACATAGGCCATATAAGGTTCCGCTAAAGTGCTTAGGATAGGGTTTAGGGGCTCTAAGCCTCCTATACTCAGAAAATATTAATTATCGTATTCAAACACTCTTTTGATTGAGTGATTTTCATAAAAAAAATTTTACGGGTCGCCTGCCTGACTTGTGTAAGCAAGGTGGTACGTTAGGTTATGTTGTCAGGTTGCTGAGAAGAGAGTGTACGTTTTCCAGCTCACATAGGTCTAAATAACAGGTCCATTTGTGTTACCTGAGAGTATCAAAGGGAAGTGCAAGTACAGATAATGAAGTGACAGATACATAGAGAGAAGGGAAACTTAATTAATTCTTTCTTTTCGGTGCTATTGTGCATTTTGTTAATTTTGGTATTAAGTAGGGGAATTACTTTAAGCTTTATAGCTATTTTACTATGTAGTTATTTTACTTCCCCGATGATTAACTGCTACAAATATCGGCGAAAGAAGAAAAGCGGGAGCTGTGGCATGAGTTGAGTTGAGTACAATTTAAAAACTTATTTGGCCAATACCGTGGACCCTCCAAAACGACAATGGTTCAAGGCACCCTTTCAGAACTGTAAATCAGTGAATTCGTGAGCAAGAATTTGTGTTTGCTCATTTACATATTTGTTTGTTTGTACCTTATAGGAGACCAGACCTCTGGGCCGATATTCCTGAAACTTTCACAACATTTAACTGGAACTCTGGAATTTTTCAATCACGCCCACTTTTTTAAAAGATTTTATAATATAAACGAGCATAACTTCACCATTTGTGGACCAATTTTCTAAATGAAAGAAATGGTGAAGGGGGAGGGTTTCCCATATTGCCCGCCCCAATAATTCTAATGAAATAACTTCGCCATTTGTCGACCAATTTTCAAAATGCTTTTTTACATACGGAAGAGGTTTACTATTCTTTTTTAAAGGGGTGAGGGTGGGGGGGTGTGCGAAATGTGCTCGCCAAAAAAGGGATTATAAAATTACTTTGCCGCTTGTGGAACAATTTTAAAAATTCTTTTGGCATATGGAAAAGGTTCATAATTTTTTTTAAATTTGGGGTGGGGAAGCAGAGTGCCCGCGCAAAAATTTATTATCAAAACTTTGTAGTTTGTGGACCAATTTTTTAAATTTTTCGTGCTTCTGGAAAGATTCACTAGAAGTGTTTTTTTTTCTGGGTAGAAGCTTCACTAGCATTGAAATTTTCGGAAAGGAGGGTATGTGCAAAGCACACCGGGTTAAGCTAATATTTTATAAATTATTATCGAATCTTTAAAATTTTAGATAACATTGTATGCCAAAAACATAGTACACCTGCGGACAAACAATAGCGCCATTACTACAGCAGAAAAGCGAAACTCACATCGAAATGAAAGGAAGAAACACATAAGCAAAAATCCAAAAAGAAATATCAAATACATACATACATACGTATCTAACAGCTATTAAAAGAAAATCACTAATCTAATGATTTATTAATGATAATCAAGCGAATTTCATTATATTCACTCTCTTTGTATTCATATGGTGGACATGAAAATAAAAGAAATGCATGGAATTAATATACCTACAAGCATTTATTTATCATGCTGGCTTCATGAGTTAAATAAACTTCTTCCGTAAAAACTAATCGACAAATCTATAGAGTTTAAAGGCTTCGTGTAAAAATTCCATTAAAATTATCAATCGACCATTAAGTATTTTGTCATCATAAGGAATATACATACATATATGTATGTATGATTTCATTAATAATTTTCTGATTTCTGATATGAATGTATTATGAATTTTCATTTCACACGAGATACAAAATTGCTTGTATATTTTATATTGAGATATTATCGTAAAGGTGATTAGCAACAGTTTAAGACAAAACTAAAGAAACATGAAATATGACCAAACAAACAATAAAAATCAAATAAAGGATAAGCAAAATTTAAATACATTTGAATTCAATAAAAATAAAGACGCCACAAAAGGCATTTCTGCTAACAAAAAAAAACAAGCATATCATATTTCTGTAAAAAGTTAATGAGTACTTGGTTGGTTTGAATATTTACCAGTTACATAAATACATACATTAAACCGACTCACGTTGTATGAAGGTGAAAAATGCGACTTTGCTATTCCTATCAAATTTGAAGGGTCCAGCGATGACCGCCTTGAGACAAAATACGAAAATATGCAAAAAAAAAACTTCAAAAATATAACTTTTTTAGATACGATCCAGCTCATGAGCGCTCATCGCTAGACCCCTCAAGTGTTTTGGCAGTCCTCATTAGAAAGACCGATCTTTGATTTAAGAGGGGTAACAAAAACTTTTTTTCAGTGAGTCGCTCTAATGTACATACATACATACATACGAATTTATTTGTACTTTCAAAATTGTTTGCCTTACATATGTTTTTGAGAAATTAAAACTTATTCACACATCAAGTTGTTTCTTCGGTTTCAGGGGTGTCTAAAGTTGAACAAACACACCAACTGCACTATTGACTTCTGGCCACAATATAATTAAAATACAATACAAGTTTTTTTGCTTTCAATTATTACTTAAATACATGTGTGCATTGAACGTTAAAAAAAAACATGTTACTACTTACTAAGGCCGCTTAATGATTATTTGGCAAAGTAATACATAAAATATGTGACTTTTATTCTTAAGTGAGCAATGTTAAGTTGGGTCTTTAATGTAATATATACTGCAGAAAATGCGGTAACCGTAAGAAGTCCCATTAATTTACTTGCATTAATACAAAATTGTATTATTTATTTATTTATTGATACATATTATACAGAGTAAATTTGCATAATATGGTTGCACAAATATGGGCGGAGTAACTAGACCATATGCCCAAGATGTTATTGCATTAATTTGTTATAATTGTCAATAAAAAAAAACTATTCTGAAACTTAAAATATTTACCCATTTCGTGGTTTTCGTATTTTAACTTCGACTACGACGTTTATGTCGAAGTCATATCTTTTACAGCTAATTTATTGAAAATTCAAGTAAGGAGCCATTCACATATTACGTAACGCTATTTTCGGAGTTCTTATAACTCCTTTTTTAAATTTTGAGTAATTTTCGAGCGTTACGTAATATGTGAACAGCCCCTAATACGCATAAAATGAACAACTAAAAAATATTTACGTCCCTGTAGAGGTCCCTTAAAGAATTAGTTTAAAATTTAACAAAAGTGGTGGACACAAAAAAAATTTTTTATTGTGGTACAAAAATGTTGTTAATTCGACAACCATGATGAAAGTGTTCAATTTAATTACAAAAATTTATGCTGATAAGACCTTAAGTAGTTCTTTAATGTTTATACTTTACATAAGCATGTATAATTATCTCATATAATTAAACATGAGAGGAGGTCAAGTACTAATTGGCACTTTATATTATGACCTCATCGCACGATCAAATATATTTATAGAAATTTTTATATGACTAAGGAAAATTATAAAAATAACAATTATAACAACAATAGAGATGATGTTTAATAAATTTCTAAAGCTTAGAAATATTTAATTTTTTTCTTTTTTGGATTAAAAAAATATAATTATATGTATGTATATATGTATTCGTAACTATATGTTTGCATAGTTTGTGAATATAAATTAAATATTTCTTCAAGTGTTTCAATAAAAAGCAATTTCACTTAAGTTTTGTTGTTTTACCTTTAGTTTACTTTTTTTATTATTTGTTTACTTGTAATTTACACATCATGTTTTCTTTTTATATGCGGCAAACTCTTTCAATATTACACATTTCAGTTGTTCGTCACGCTAAACCACCAATTGGCATAGCCATTATTCTTCATACACAATGCAAGACCGATAATCTACCAAACGCCTCTACAACTAAGTACTTTCCATCTTTGTACGTAGTTATCATCTTTTTAACCATTATACCATACATTTTTCCCTCTCATCACAATTTTTGTACTACATACTAGCAAAAAAAAGAAAAAAAGGAAAGAAGGCAAAAACATTGCGAATATGAAAAATTCAAAGAGGCATTGCGCAAGTTTCAATCTATTGCACTTGCTGCTGCTACTCGTGTTGGTGCCATTTGTTACATGTAACTTAACTACGGCAGTTCTCAAACTTTTTTAAACATTGCATAAACTTCTGAAAACATTATTAAAACATGTTTAAAAGAAAAGACTGAAAAATTTAAATGTATGAATACAAAAAGAGTTTGATGATTGTATAAAATAAGTTACAATTCTGCGGTCGCAAGTGATAACAGCGTTAGCTTAGGTGAGGTTAGATTAGGTAGGGTGGAGCTATAACGTACCTCCAGACCCAGTTGCGTCCATTGTGATTCCCTTCTATTGCCCGTTAATAGTAATATTTACCCCCTTGTACCCAGAAGTGCCCCTATTATCCGTCATTAAGAAACTGAATTCCTATGAAGAAGCCTCTGATATCCTCCAGTTTACACTTCTCAATATCACTAATGCTCTCATGGAAACGTCTGCTCAGCCATCTAAGCCTGTGGAGTTGCAGCTTGGGGCTACGACAGATAATATGTTCAATGGTTTCTGGTTCCTCTATTCCCGCACATCTAACAGAAATCTGGAGTTCCAGTTTTCCAAATGCTGGTTCTTGCTCTGACCGAGCAGTGATCCGTCAACCCGCCTATCACAACTCGCATCGCCTTCCTATTCATATCCAGTAACAGTTTGGATATTTTTGAGTCAAGTTTTGGCCACATAACCACCGAAACTGTACAATCCTCCCTACTTCGCCATGAACTGTTGGTCCTGCTCTCTACCCAATTACTGAGTTCCCTGTAGTAATGACCTATCGATAATTTCACCATTCCCTCATATAACGCCGACTCTATTGTTGCCAGCTCATCGCCAATTTCATTTTCCTCAATAGAAGGTTACCTTCTCACCTTCAGCCCTGAGGATCGCCAAGATCTCAGTTTGGAAAACGCTGCATTCATTCGGCAGTCTGCAAGAAGTGCGAATGTTCGTTTTCAAGATATAGACACCAGCCCCAGTGCCTGCCGCCATTTTCGACCCGTCTGTAAAGACCGCACTACCCTCATATAGCTTATGCGGAATTACCAGTGAAGGTGTTCTACTAAAATAAATTTCAACGACCTTATAGTCCGTGATAACAGCGTTACTCGAAAAACATAGTTTCGATTTTTTTTTAAAATCAAAATTGTCAAATTAAAATAAATTTGCCGTAAATTACTGTTTTAACGAATGTACCCAAGATTTTATGAAAATGTACGTTTTAGTATAATTTGGCGATTAATAAAAATTTTCTTGAACTTTTTTTAAGACTAGGGCCAATATTGTTTGGTTTATATCTCTATAATAAACTATGTTAGAGACATATAACTCGATTTTGTCTGTCTTCAGTCTACTTATGTGGTTTCGCTCTTAAGCACAGAATTTAATTTATAAAATTTTTACTGTCAGTCATAATACATCCCAAACATTTTTATGTTTCATAATAAATACTTTCAGTAGCAAATTTGTGTGTAAAGTACGAAATTTTTAAAGTAACTTTTTGCATTTTGGAAACAAAACCTTAAAGCGTTAAGAAAAATCCAGTTTCAGGCAGTGCTTTATTTTTATTTATGAATCGGAAACTTCATGGTACCTACATTTTATTCTTTCTCAATTTGAAATTTATTTGCTGGAGGTCAAGCATTGTCTATATATTTCATTGGTGCTTAGCCAAATCATCAGTAGACTTTAACCACATTTTGAACAGTCACAAACCTCTTATGTTAAATTTAGATTTTATTTTTCATTTTGCCTTATAAATACTTTTATTGTTATCCAATGGATTTCTAATTGTATAAAGGTGTAGAAAAATAAAATAGATTCATATCGAATATAAATTATTTGCTGGGATTTTGTTATAGTTTCTATGCCTATTGCTTGTGTTTCGCTTGTGATTTTCAGAAATATTATTATTTGTGATTATTATTTGTGAATTCTCAAATAGTTTTTGAAAGTCTGTGCATAAGATAAGAGGTTTGTGACTGTTCAAAATGTGGTTAAAGTCTACTGATGATTTGGCTAAGCACCAATGAAATATATAGAAAATGCTTGACCTCCAGCAAATAAATTTCAAATTAAAATAAACTTATGACAATATGTCGAATAATAAATTTCTTAAATTCTTTCTCAATTTTGCTTCAAATTTCACTTCATGTTTCATATAACACATTTCATATACATAATTTACAAAACTGCAAATGAGCCATTATTATCTACATAGTGAACTCAAACTTTTCTTTGATTTCATTGCATGTAAGCATGTTCACGACTTTTAGGGGCTCGATATCGTCCACTTTAGCGACTGCTGTTTTACTACTTCAATGCAACAAAAATAAAAAATAAATATCTTTTTATGTTGTTATGTTTTAAAGGTATAAATTTTTGTTTTAAAAATCTTTTCTCATTTTCTTTGAAAAATATGCGCCTGTCATGCCATCTTCCGTTTCTTTCTTTTACCTCAAAGTCTGTTATGCTTAACGAGTTTTACTTTGAATTGAAAATAACTGAATTCGTTAAGAGGAGTAGGTCATTCTTGAGGGATGAATATTGTAGGTTTTCACATTTAGTTGTTGATGATTTTTGATCTACTAGATAAATTCTGGTGTGAAATTAGTGTCGTATTTTAACTTCGATACGACAACATTTTCTTTCTTCTACAACAAGAACGCCATAATCGAAGTCAAAATACCACAGTCGTAATTAGGTTCAAAAAATGGTTTTATACTTGTATGTGTGTAGTTAGTATCAAAATAGCATATCGTTACCTTAATATAGAAAGGCCCTAACTCTTTTTTTTTGAAATCGATTTTTTTGTATATTTCGATAGAAAAACATGTAAAGTATTGAAAAATTCAAAAATCTTGGATTTCTATATTAAGGCAGCGGTATGCAAGAATACGCAGTTGTAATCAATCTAAGTATTTCTTGCTCCCGATGCAGACAAACCTGATTTATAGTCTAACGTTTTATTTTATTCATGGGCGAAAAACTTTATAAATATGTATGTATGTATGTAGTTATTTGAATGTATCCGGGCTGTTCTGAAAATCACGGTGATTTCAAATTTCGTGATTTCAATAGTAAACTACTCATAGCTGACTGAATAGTGGGTTTTTATTGTATTTTATGTTTATGTCATTTATAATAGAATATTTTCTTCCAACTTCCAACGCTGTAAATCGTGCAATTTACAAAAGCAATTATTTAGCTTTCATACATTTTTCGAGATTTGCAGAACAGGCCCGTATTTATGTATTTTTGTTATGCATACATATGTATATATGTATGTACATACATATGTAAAAGGTAAATTTTTCTCTTATAAACTATAATGCAAAATCTTATAAGTGAGATTTGTGGGTAAATGTGGTTTTAGTTCCTCATTGTGTGGTATTGTTCTTATAATCATATGTAGGTACATATGTATAACAAGAGCTAACTAAATAGTCTATTGTGCTATAATTTTATTTTATTTCATTTGCAATTTTATCTTTTGTTTTTATTATTTTACTCGATTCGCTCAATTCAATTGCTCTGGTTGTCGTCTGTCTTTGCTTATTATTATACATGTCATATGTATTACAGTAGATTTCTATTATCACCGTTTTCGTTGTTTGGTTATTTTATGATACCGGAAAGCCTCAATTGAGTCGTATATTTTAAGTAAATAGAATAGGAAGGGATTGGATATGTATAGACAGTAATCAAAAAAAGTATATTATTCATTTAGATATAGTACATACATTTTGAACTGCTAGAAGTTTGTGAGGCAGGAGGATTGCTTGAAATATATTTTCTTTTATACACAAACAAAGCATGAAATTTAATCTAAAAAAAAAAAGATTGCTAACATACTTAATACTTCAAAACAGTTCAAAAAGTACGTTTTTTATAGTTTGTCTTAAGATCTTTTAAAAGAATGGAACTGCAAGCCTCACTTGAGAGTTAGGTTCGTCCAAGCACATTTTTTTTAATGATAAAACCAAATACAATTAGTTGAAATTATAATGCTTGCTGGAGTACCATGACTTAATACAGATTATAAGCAATATAAGACTGAATTAATAATAATCATCTTATTCACATTATATACATACATACATATTTATGTATATGTATGAATCAAAATACATAATTTGTCCAAATGGAGAATTTAGTTGCTTAATTTACTAAAGTTGAAGTATTTCATTATCAGATTTTGTCCTTATATCAGTTAAAAGTTTCTTATATGTATATTTTTTTATATATTTTGTACCTACTGCGAAAATTAAAATATAACGGCATATGTATTTAGACATTTGTTCGCAACTGTACATGTGTTTTTTGATTTGTCACTGAGAAATTAAATGAATAAATATATGGACATTTCTCATAGCAAAAACATGACGAATAACTATGAATACCTACTTAAAAATTTAAAAATTATTTTGTCTAACTACACCTTTTCCAGTTGTAATTCAGAAAGCGTCAATTGTAATTCAGATTTTTCAATTTCAATTCAGAAAGCATCAATTGTAATTCAGATCGTAATGAATATTATAAAGAAAAATCACTACATAAAGATTCTATGGCCAAAACTTATGCACATTTCGCTCGTTTACTCAAAGACCGTCATAACTAAAAAAAATGGAATTTTTGAGTTAATGATGCAGAATTAATCTTCATATCGTTCTCATATTGTGTAAGAATTTCATTCAAATTACTATTTTACTCAACTCTTCATTTAATCAAATTCTGTATCCATTAACTTGTGTGTAAATTGAAAACTTTAAACTTGTTTTCTGGCAAACTCCTTTATTATGACGTTCTTTGAGTAAATGAGCGATATATAAAAACGTACACTGTTAAAGTTCACGTTAACTGTTAATCATAGATTGTGAAAAGGGACGTAATCCATGTATAGAAATTTTAATTTAATAGGAAATTTTGGACAATTCTATAATAATGTAGAAAAAATATGTATAATCCCTTGAAAAAATTTTATAGATGTAAAAGGGTTGTACACGAAACTCTTGAGAAAAGAAAATACTTTTAAACCTATCTTCATTGAATTGTACGATGTAAATTGAAAACTTCAAAAGAGTTTTCTGCAAAACTAATTTTTTTTTAACTGTGGCACTTTTGAAATAAATATGCGATAAGTATTAACCTGCCTACATTTTTAGGATCTTAAATTTTTAAATAACTATCTATTACCTAATTGAGAAAACAGATTATGTATAAATTATCAATCTTTTTTTTTTTTGCTTGTATTTGCAATATGAGTCACAAATGAGTCTTTCGTTTCAATATTTTAAAATGAGATGTATTAAAAAAATTCTACCTATTAGGTACCAGCAATTTATTATTTTTTTTTATCGGAAACAAACATATGTACATATATTTTTTGAGTGTTGGATAAGTAGGTACTTTTATTCAAAAGTTCTTGCTAAAATTAAAACGTCAAGAAATTAAAGTTTATTTTAGCCAGCATACCTGCAAACATACATACACACATTTATTAATACCAATAACATTAGCAAATCAAACAAAAGTGAATACATTAATACTGTTTTATATTTTCACACAAATAACGATTAAAGTCAATAAAAAGTACATAACCGATGAAGCTCTTTTCTCAAGTAAAGTGTTATAATTTGTCAATATTCCCTGGCTGGCTGGCTGCCTGGCAGTAACTTTAAATTAAACTTGATGACGTTAAGCAAATACATATAGTATATATTTATAAATAAATATATGTACATGTGCATAAGACAGTGTGTGTAATGTCTGCACTTGCAAAATCGAAGTCAAAAACTTTAGTTTTTATCTTATACGAAAAAAGCAAATAGTAGATATTTGCTTTGTGTTTGCAATTTTAAAAATGGCATTAAACATGAAGGTTAACGCAATTAATTTTATTTTTTATTTTTGTATATGTATATTACGCTGTTAAAGTTTATTTGCAGGGTGTGGCGAATTATTTAACGGTTGATTTTATATAACTTTCTGAGGAAGTTTTATTCAGTTTTATTTTATGCCAGGATAATTTTATAAATCTTTGAAGAAAAGCGAGGACAACGCCTTGTTTCACTAGAAGCAAAGAAATAATCACTTAACTTACTTTTTTACTCCAAATGCCAAAAAATCAATTTTCGGTTGAATGACTGCTTGATAGATCACCCTAGTAAACTACATCAACGAATCCTCTTTCATTAATTGTTAACGGTATATTAAAGCAGATTTGAGTTGGCCCACACCGCATGCATTCGAGCACTTTTTCTTTTATGGTATATTTAATTATATATTCTTTAATTTGTGTATCTTGTTTTTTAATTTTTTTCACTTTGTAGCACATTTGCTTTTCGATGTTGAAAAACAAAAATACATACAATGATAAAAATATTACAAATTCATTTCATTTTTTTTTTGATTTTTTTCCATTTTCTTGTTTTACTCCTCCCAGGGCTGTGCATTAAAAAATAACAATTGCAACAACACTTATTTTAGTGTAGATTTACCAAGTTGTAGTAGTAGGAAAAAACAACAACTTTGCACGTATTTTTTTTATTTATCTTTGTTGTTCACATATCACTTTTTTCTTTTGCTTTTTTTTTTCTTTACCTTCCTCTGTGTCTTTTACATCGCTGTCCGTATTTCTCATCGATTTGATCTCATCTTATATGTGCCCCCGCCTCCGCGGTGGTGTGGAATTTTATATTATTTCTACTGGTAATTTATTTTTCAATGAACTACACACATACTTTGCTGTAGAATATTTTATGATAGATTGAACTTGATAGTTATTTAATACTTATAACATTTAAAAACTTTTTTCCACCATTAATAGTATTAGATATATTTAGTTATTATAATTTTTACATATAAAAACGTATTTTAATTGCCGACGTGAATTTTTCGATTGCTTTTCGGTCACAAATAAGAAAAAGGCGTGTGTGTTAGTGGTATTGCCAAGTTGTGATAATTTAAAAGTAACATAGTAGTATTTTTGTGGAGCAGGTCAAAGGTGTGGAATTTTTCATAGCCACCAGTGGTTATACCTAATATAATTTTTAAGTATCATATCAAATTTTGTACATACATACATATATAGTATAATAGACCTTGATCATATGTTGTGTCTGGTATTCACTATCGTTCATAATCGAGTTACATTAAAATGACAATAAATTTGATATGTCTTGCTCATAATCGTACGTTTTATGAGAAAATTAAACCCCGGGCTGTAGACATTCACATGTCAACACATGCGCTACAACTGAAAATGTATCTGTTTGTGCGACATGTCTTACATTTTGAGACATAAATACTTTAAGAATATTACGGTTTGGGCGACACTACTACTTACTTAACAAATCGTCGATTGGTTATTGGTTTGCGGCACAGTATATTCAAAATACATCATGTCTGCAGCAAACCAATAACCAACCGACGAAATGCAACATGATGAAAATTTTTGTGAAGTCATAGCCATATGTTCATGTGTCTTTTTACATGTCGCGTTTTATAGGCTTAAAAGATTTGTATATGTATATTTTTACGTGATACAGTAACTTGGGGGCCACACGTTCAATTTTTGCCTTTCAATTCCATTCAATTTGCAATACACTCACACTTTTTTACTAACACAATCAAACTTTTTAAATTGAAAACTAGATTGTTTTCAAAATCACCTACCCATTTATATGGCAATTTAATTTTCAATTTGAACAGCTGGTCACAACACACATTGATTGAAGCTATAAATTTGAGTTGTTTCTTTGTCGGTGGCATTTAAAAAATGAAATTGTTTATCAATTTGAGTCACAGCTATCAATTTCAAGGAATTTTGACACAAGGTATGTGTGATGAAATTGAAAGCGATTTATTGAACGTGTGGATGCAGCGTAAGCTATATTTCAAATGTCTGGCAACTCAGCCATGACGACATTTATACTAAAAAGAGCAAGTAATAATGCTTATTGTGAATTGTTACATTGTGTATTTCAACCAGAGGTAAATGGAAAAGTCGAAGATTTTCTATTAGCGTGAAATTTCAAAACGAATTTTATTCTTTATTTTAGAATTTTGCCAATATAAAACACAACATGGCCAGCATTGCTTCTAAGTCTTCTGGTTTAATAAACAGTAAGTTTAAAACTCGCCAGATTCCCAAGCCAAAACTAACCTAACATTCTGTTATGTAATTTTGTATATTTTTTGTGGAAATTGCACATTTCTTGTAAACAGGACTCTTGGTCCAAGCTAGGCCTCAACTGGACACCTTTTGGAAGTACGCCAAGGTTGAATTGACACCACCAACTCCCGCTGACATTCCTGCTATTCGTCAAGGCATTGGCCGCTTGGTGACTGGTGCTCGCACTGGGGCCTATAAGAACGTCACCGTCCGCGAAGGTTGGCTCAACACGTTGGTGACTATGGAAGTTATTTTCTGGTTCTACATTGGTGAATGTATTGGCAAACGTCACATTGTTGGTTATGATGTCTAAGCAAGCTCATTCAACGTATTTTGGAATATAATACAGTTGTATTCTAGTTTTAATTCCAACAATAAAAATTTTTATGTTTAGAGTTAAAAGAGAAAACTCGTATTTTAATGGTAATTGCAAATATTGTTGAAGCATTATTTAACGTTAGTTTTAGGTAAGGGTTACATTAAACTGTTTGTGTAAGTTACTGAGTTTGTTTCACTAAAGGTAAATTAAAAAACCGGAGCTAATTCGCCTTAACGTCTTGTTTCAAAAGTTAGACTTCAAAACGTCACCTTGAAATATAATTATAGAACTGAGCACAAAATCTATTTTATATTCAACACTTCTAGCAATAGAAATTACTTGGTTGAGTATACTACATTTTCATCCCTCTTCGGCAATTGGGCGAACTATACCTTTAAAAACAACCCCAACCGTCACCATAATCCAATCTATGAATACCCTATTTTCACCTTATACTCTAATAATTTATACACCCACCCTAAAAACATTGGATAATAATATATTCACCCTTACTCCAGTTATCGACATCGATGTCACTTTAACATAATACCCAAATATTACGGCTTGGGTACTCCCTCTCGAGAACAATTTTGTGCTACTGGCAATCTATTTCCGTTCCCTAAGGTCTGGAAAATAGCATAAACTTGCCAACAGGAGTTAGTTGTTTTCGTAAAAAAGTAGTTAGATTTTAAAAATACTAAGATGAAAATTTTTACAATTTATTTAAGTAAATTTTTTCTAATTTTTGTACATGATCATTTGGTAATTCGAAATTTTAAAGTGGAAAAATCCAATATATCGCTCATTTACTGCAGAACTAGTCCTCATATTGTGTAAAATGTTCATGCAAATTATATTGTTTACTAAACTCTTGAAAGAGAAATACAATTTTCTTCTTCCATTAAGTTGTGTGCAAATTGAAAACTTTGAACTCGTTTTCTGGCAAACTAGTTTTTTTGAGTTATGACGTTATTTGAGTAAATGAAGAATATGTTAAGCTTCTATTACATTTTACAAATAACCAAGCTTTTATAATTCATCAATGTGAATTCAACAAACCGTTCAAAATTTTTTAGTATAAAAGTTCGTTCATATATCCGATTTCAAAACGATACCACCACATGCCTCAGTTTAGATTAGATAGCTTATAAAATCGCACTTCTGTAAATCTAATCATAAAATAAAAGGGTTTGGTAAAAGTTAAACATTTTACTTACATTTTAAAACATAAATTAACTTTTATACACCGATTACAGAAAACAAATTATGTGTGTACATATACTATGAATAGTATAAATTTACACAAGAATATTTTTATTTCATTAATTCATTAAAAAATACATATTTATTTAAAGTTATGTAAAAAAATTATAAATGAAAATATCTCGATATTTAGCAGTTTCAATTCAAAATATAGGATTTTGTCGTTATTAAAGAGAAAATACTACAGTTAAAATTGTTTTAAGATAATTAAAGATATTTTTGAAAGTAAAACTTAGAAGTCAGAATGTCTTTTTTTATCTTTAACAGTTTAAATTCAAAATGTTTGCATGTTGTTAATTAAAAATGTAATAGCTAAATTGTTTCAATATTATTGAAATTAATATTAAAACTATAGTTGAATATAAAAAAATAAGAAACGAGGAAGAAATTTGTTTGTTTTGTGGGAAAACTTAATTAATAGGTTGAAACTGCTTGTTTTTTTGCAAGTTATGTTTTGTATATTCTAAATAAAAAAAAAATAAAAAATGGAAATCTTATTTCAATCCAGAGAAATAACAAATTTTTGTGCAAAATAAACTTTACAGATAGTAAAGTTTCTTTTCTAAAGCATTTTGTGGCGACTGGAAAAGACTGGAACCCACCAAAGTGGCCAATTTTTTGGCGTATTGACATACCGCTGGTACTCTGGTGGTGCCGGACCAATTGTAATACAAATGTGTCATTTTGTAAGTTAACAACTGCATTTGGTCCGGTGTTAAACGAATAGTACTATAAACTACGTTATAACTAGTAGGCGAAACAGTACCCTGACGCACTGATTGCGAGACTAAGAAGAAGTCATAGCGTTCTCTTAAGGTAACGACATCGTCCACCACAGTACCAGGCGGTGGATTATGGCCACGAGCAAATAGGCGGGTATTTATCGATTTCGTTACAATTACATATGCAAACATGGGCGGTTTCTCAGCATTGGCTCTTTTGTATTCCAATTCTAGCTTTTCCACGATATCTTTAACTTCATGTTCGTACAATTGCTTAAGAGAACCCTCGCTTACACCATCACGATAGAAGAGTATACGATTCGGCAAGGCATCATGTTCTTTTTTATATTGCCGCAAGGCTTTAGTCATCATGGGCCACAAGCTATTGGCCAATACATCATGTGAACTGCACTCTGCCACGGTGCTGTAAAAGGTGGCATTAGATTTCAAGTCCATTGATGCCACCAAAGCGCCAAACGCTTTTGAACGATCCCGTGAACTCTTGGCAACATCGTAACCGATTGTCATTAAACCTTTCAGCGGTATATCAATCATCCACGGCGTATAGCCCAACTTGCAATTAATTTGTATGGCTACTTTGGTGGCTATGCTCATAAGGCCTTTAGGATTACTGGCTGATTTTTGTGTTATGACCTGAGTGGGGACGCTGCGTTCCAAGCAACTCTTTTTCTTAATGGACGCATATCTAATAAAATATTTATTTAATTATTTTTTGGTACTAAAGAAACGAACATTTTCCCTGGATTTGGCTTACCTTTCGGCCATATTATTCGGGACCAGGCACATAATTAGTTGAGGATCTTGGCGGCAGCAATCTTCCATGGCTTGTATATAACTATGAGTGCGATCGTCATAAATTATCACTCTGAAAAAAAAAAACAAACGAAATAGAAATTCATTTGAGATTAATTATTTTTCTAAATAATTTACAGACATTATTTAACTTACTCTCTTGGTCTGTCCATTTTCATGTGCATTCCATTAGCGGCACGTATTAACGACTCAACAAAGTTGCGTAGTTCGCGAGCATTGCGCGATGTCGCTATAACGCACCAACGATCTAAGCCTCTAGAAGGTGTAGTGAACATACCCATATTGCGACAGTGTCTGGTCCAGTCAGCCTGTTCTCCCGAAGGTTCTCTACAGTATTTTAGTAAATAAGTAAATATATTCCATTCAATATTTATTATGTATTTTCAATTACTTTCTATGTTCGCGGAATACAATTTTTTGTTGATCCAATATGCGGCCCTGAACTTCAACTAAGCGATCATCCAGTTTCATGTTCCATTCCTTAAGGATTTTAACACTGTCCTCCGTTTGCTGTAAACGTCTATTGAATATTTTAAGACGATCAATTCGGCGATCGGGATTCATACGGGTGTGATCAGCCAAAGCTCGCATCAGACTACAAAATATAAATTTAATCTATCAACATTTCTTTATAATTTTTCGTATAATTTAAATCACCGGAAATTGTTGCGCATACTGTCATCTAGGCCTGTAGCACGACAAAGTTCTGGTATAAGAATGACCACCTCCTTTTCACCTCCACGCACCGAACGTTCTTTGGACTTTGACAAGAGTAGAGGCTGATCGGGATCTTTGATTCGCAAATTGTACCTCTTGTAATAATAATCTAGAAAAGACACATTTTCGCCTTTCATGTTAAATGTTTCTCTTGGAGTCTTTTGGAAATCAATATCGTTAATGCGATATGTTTTATTATTATAATCTGTTAATACAGTTAAGCCAATCACATGACGTTTGAAATCCTCTCGAAAATCTCCTGAACTACGATCAAAACAACGTTTAAAAATGTCATAAACAGTTTCCGTGCGCATTACTTTGTGAGCTATTTCAGCGCACAGTAAAATGTGTTCTTCGTGCTGGCGTATAGATGTTTGGTATCCAGGCCACAGCTGCATATGATGCTCGCGTATGTCAATCTTGGAATGAAAATTAAAATCGTGCAATACACGTCTAAGCTATACAGAATTATTTTGTCTTACCTTTGCTATGGGATCATAAAAATTTCGACCCACTAATTGCAATTTTAAGCCTTCCATTGAACGTCTAAGAATTAAATTTAATATTTGGAGAGATTGCCATTCTGTCATTGATATAAGGCCTACATATTTAATGGTTATGACATAATTCTCTCCTTGTCTGGATTTTGTATGTAATATCGTTTGGTCCTCGCGCAGTTTAACAGTGGTGAACAATTTTGTACCATCGTATAAATAACCGCCCAACTTTGAACGGTGCTCTGATAAAATGCCACTCTTCAATCGTTTCAATTCGATGGTGGGAGAGAAACTAACATGATATTGATATAGTCTCCAAGTGGGTGTTGTAATTAAACGAAAATAATTTGTTTGCAGTGTCACTTGTTGTCCTTGAGAACCCACCTTAGTAGTGACGTCAGCCGGCCTTGTGTGAACTAATGATACCTCGTAACGATTATTGCGTTCTCTTCGTTTATCACCTGTAGCACCAGCGTCAGGAATAGCGGCTGTTTTACTTTCTCTGGGAGCGCCTTGGGAGGTAGATGCTCGTTCTTCAAGTCTATCTCTTTTGTCGTCATATCTATCCTTTTTCTCTTCGTAATCACGTCTCGATGATGATCGTGAACGTTCCTCAGGCGATTCACGTCTTGAAGAAGGTAACCTCGAACGTTCTTCTTTGGGATCTCTATCTCTTTTATGAATTTTTGGTCTCTAAATGATTTTAAGATTAACAGTTCATGAGGAGGAATTAAATCACTACATATTTTTTTAACCGCCTTCAAAACTGAAGGAGGTTTTCAATTGGTTTTTCTTCATTTAACAAAATGCAACTAACTAACTAACTATATTTTTATTATACCACGTACTATTTTAATATATGTACGTAGATATCGTTGCATTATTGCAACATAGCCAAACTCTAAAAAGCTATCTCAGCAGAAAATGAGTTTGGAGTGTTCAATTTCCATAGATACTACTAAATGAGAATTTCTACATAAAGCCACATTCAATGTGCTTGCATATACTAGAATTATTATACTAGAAAAAAGGTATAGTCAAAAATTATATAAAAACATACACCACAATTGTAGATAGTGCTTGTCCTAGCTGCAGAACAGTAATTATTGGAAAGGAAGCAATTGAGAGGAAAAAAATTAGCAAAAAAATAATTTTTTGCTATAACAAAATTAAAGTAATAATTTTTCCGATTTACAATTGATACTTTTTAAATTACAATTGACCTTTCGGAATTTAAATTGATAAATCTTAATTAAAATTGGCGCTTTCTGAATTATAATTGCCGCTTTCTGAATTACAACTGGAAAGGGTGTAGAGTTATTGACTGAAATGAACTTTTGATTACTTGATATGTATACTAAATAGGATATCTGTGTATTACATCGGAATATTTTAGTTATTTTATTATAAAATTTGAATTTGTACGAATATTAAGAAATTTTTCAACAAGCGTAAAGGCATTTTTTGGATGCATTGTGTATAGTATGTTTGTATGTATGATAAATTGCTTTTGCCCACTGTACTAGATATACATACATATACATTGCAACCGCAAAATTTAGAAACTCAGTTATCAAGAAATTAAAATTAAACTAAGCAAATTATGTACATACATAAATATTTATTACATTTTGTTGTTGCTCTTGTAGACTTTTTGCTTAGATTTACATATTTTGACGTACATACATACATATTTAATATGATCAGCGAGGCAAACATAGCGCTTTTCTATGCGGAATATGTACCTATTTTGTGGCGTTATTTACATTACCACATTCCTGTTGGTCTTGAATTGTGCGGTTAGCAGTATCAAATCCGTTTTGCTTTATTTTCCAAAAAACTAAACTTTTTCCAAGTTTATGAAAAAAGCAGTTGCTGGAGAAGTACACATGAGAAATTAATGTAGAGTATACCCAACCATTGGCATTTGCTAATGATAAAGGGTATTTATAATCCAATTCTATCTTTTTAGGCTTGCTTTTAAGTTTTTAAATAATTTTTAATGATACACAAAAAGTGAACTATGGAAAACATCTACGACTGGTAGTTTATACACAAAACAAGAATGAAACTTAAAAAATTTTTACAAATCCACAATTTTTTTTAATACAAGATAAGGAAAGAAACTATGCGTTTCTGAAACCGCCATTTCTGTCTCTTTCGCAAACTTTTTCCTACATATCATTCCCTTTTTCTAATTTGTGCTTCATTATGTACCTAAATATGATTAAAAGGGTTTCAATGAGATCAAAGGTCAGATTTAACCATGGAAAGCTGCAAATCATGTTGGAGTATTCTTCTGCTCTGCAGTTCATTGATCTCTTGATGGCCAGGACATTGCCATTTAAAGTTGCCGGATACCAACAGTCAAATAATTGGATAACGGAAAAAATTCACCTGGATTTTGAAAAAAATAACTAAACACTTTAAAAGTGCAATTATAGTGCAAAAAAGCAAATGTTGATAGGTACTTTTTCAAAATAGTGTTTGGTTGTAAATTGTCAGTAATGTTCCAAAAGGAGGTACTAGTGTCAGGCAAAAGATACAAGTGATTATACATTTGCAAGCACAATTGTATGTATAAGTGGATATAAGCCTCTAAAAAACTGGACAATCCAGGCCATTCCAGGCTGCCCATGCTTCCAAGTTGGAAAAAATCTTTTTTTCGTACGAACATACAAAAACAACTGTATGCGGCATTATCTTTACTTTAGAGTTTTTCTGCAAACAATTTAATTTCATTTGTTTTCTTTTCATGAAATTTGCACGCATGTATAAGGAATTAGCGATATCGATATTGGGTTTTTATTTTCGAGAAAATGTAACTTTCATCTCCATTTACACCACCTCTTTCAATAAAAATTTTCAAGTGGTTGGGATAATTAACAAATCACTTTCAATATAGGACTAGTAAAAAAAAATTGACAGCATTGTTGAAATTTAAGGCAATGTAGTCATATAAATAACGGCACTTTCTTAAAAAAAAGTCAACTCACCGGCTCTTCCGTATACGATGGCTCTCTAGGACGACGCGATGAGCTACACTCTGCAGAGTGGTATTCTCTAGAGGGACGTCGACGACCACGACTTTGATCTTCAGACATTGTTTTCCAAAACAAAAGAACTTCTGAATATCCGAGGTAGTTGCTCTAACAAAACACAAATCCAAACATGAAGCTACCGCAAATTTTTTGTATGGTAACTACTGAGTTGCAAAATCAAAACAAATAAACGCACGATTTCTTCTTTTTTGGTATATTTAAGTGAATGAATTCACAATGCGTTTATCACTTTTCAATTATAACGTTTCCCATTCACCGAATTTTCATTCTGTATTAAAAATAAGTATAATTAATAATTTCAAGTTGCTTTTTGCTGCCCCAGCATTTCATGCGAAAAATGTAATAGATAAATTTTAAAAGACGGCTTCCCAGTCTTGTACATTTTGGTAGTATTTTTGTTTGCAGTAAAGAACAGTGCTGCCAGATGATATTTAGATAGAAATAGCACAGAGTCATAACATGCCGACCACACGAGCAGTAAGGCCCCTTTCAGATTAGGCAACTTTAATTGCGCAAGTATAATTTTCATTTTTATTTATTTTCTTTTGAACTTGCTTTTATGTTCACATTCACCAACTTTGTTGAGCAAGTTTAATTATCTTATGCTCGAATTTTCTTAATTTGTTGACGTTTTGTTTCATTTCTATATTCATTGTAATTGTGAAAGTGATTTGAAATTTGGTGTATACAATGTAAGTTGAAGAAAAAAATAATTTAGTTAAAGATATACTTGAATCCCAAGACAAGAATGACAGCAGAAACAGAATTGCCAAGTACAAGCAAGTCTGTACTCAAATCTCGGCAATTCTTTCCCCTTCAAACCGACCTTTCCTCTCACACCCACAAACACAAGACTTGCGCAAGTAAAGTTGCCTAATCTGAAAGGGGCCTAATCTTGGTAATTATTGTCGTGGCAACTGTCAAATTCGATTGTCGACAAGATATTATACTACGACCACACAAGGCGAATTGATACCAGGTGGTCTTAATTTGCAACTCTGCGTATTCGCCTTGTATATTTGTTAGTGTAAAATATCCTGCTGTCAGAATATTTCCTAGCGTTTTGCATTGATTGACAGCAGAGAAATTATGTCAGCTGGTGAATTAGGATCGCCTGATGTCAATTCGCCTTGCGACCACAGGAGTAATTTTATGCGTCTCTTAAGACGTCTTAACAATTAATCACGCCGGAAAATGATGTCGTCAAACTGGTGGCGAACACTTAAATACATCCAAATGGTTTTGTTTTTTATTCACATAAATACTTAAATGATCAATAATTAGATATTTTTCTAATGGTAAATTAAACTTTTATTTGTTTTACGTATTTAAAACTTATGTTTTCGACTTTTTCGTTGAAAAATTTAATATCATTTGTATTTTACAACATGTGTTAACAGATTATTGCTCAGCAATGTATTTAAAGATTTGTTGCTGAATATATATGTATTTAAACACATGTTCATGCGGTCTACACACTATTATCTTGTGTCGCAATCGAATTTGACAGTGGCTATGGCAATAATTGCCAAGATTATTGCTCGCGTGGTCGACATGTAAGAAAACTACAGCAATATCTCTAAGCATTATATTATGACATCTCACGCTTAGTTCAATTAGAGCCCGTTTAGATGAAGGGTGACATAGTTGCGACACGTCACCTACGAGTCGTGTTTGTTGTCGTGAAGTGAAGAGAAGCTTGCGGGGTAACAAAAGTTGGACGCTATGAGAATTAAAGCGCAAATTTTAGCTCTCGCATATTTCTTTCTCTCGTATTTTTGTTATGTTACTAGCCGTCCACACGAGCAATAATCTTGGCAATTATTGCCTTGGAAATTGTCAAATTCGATTGCCGGCACAAGATATTAGCGTGTAGACCGTATGAATATGTGTTCGAATGTATATTCAGCAACAAATGTTAAAATACATTGCTGAGCAATAATCTCTTAACACATGCTGTTAAATTGAAATAATATTAATTTTTTTTTAACAAAACATAAGAACATAAATAAAATAAATATAATTTCAATTTACAATTCACAAAAGATCTAATAAAGTATAAATTAGGTATGTATATGCAAAAAAATACAAATATATTTGAAAGTACGTGTTCGCCACCTCTAGATATATTGCTGAACACAAGCAATTTGACGTCATCATTCTGCCGACGTTATTGCTTGTGTTAAGTCACAACAAATTGCCCGTGTGGTCGTAGTGTTATGTACCAGCAGTGTTGCCGGAAGGAGGGACAAAAATTGATTGAGTTTTGGCAGTAAATTCAAATAAATAAAAACATATGAACATATGAATTCTACATTTTCCAAACTAACAATTAGTTCTTTTACGAATGAATGCATAAAGGGGATTGATCAAAATAATACAGAAAAGTCCCCTGACTATTTACGACAAAAAGTTTTTCAAGTAAACGCGCGTGGATTTAAAAAGGGACTTCAAAAGAGAACGTAAAAGTTGTCGCAGCTAGGTCACCCTTCATCTAACCGGGCTCTTACTGAAAGATACTACCATACTATCATTTGCAACTCTTTATCTTTTGCAATTTACCTCAATTATTTTTTCCGGTTAGTTATTGTGAATGATTTCTTGTAAAAACAAATATACATTGTTCCTGAAGGGAATAAACAATAATTTATACGGTATTAAATAATAACAGTAATAACTTTAAGTAACGTATAACCCACAATGGAACTATACGATAATTTCCAACATGATATAAATGAATTAAGAACATTCCAAGAATTTCTTAACATGGAAAACATAATAAAACGTCTTGGGACAAGAAAACAGTTGCCTAGAATATGTATGCGGCCAAAAATTAAGGGAAGACGATTTAATCCACTTCTGGACTTACCAGAATCGCATTTTAGACGTTCTTACAGATTTAGTAAGGAGAACATGAAGCGTTTGGTGGAAATCTTAAAGGATGATTTGGAAATCGAGCAACAGAATGGCGAAGGCAAAGAACGAAAAAATCAAGTACCGATTGAAAATCAAATAATGGCTGCAGTACGTTACTGGGGAGGAACAGAGGTAGGAGCTGCTGTTAAATTTGCATATTTTATAGACAAATTTTAAAATTTATAATACATACATATTTTTATTAAAATCGGTTGCATGAGACTTTTTTTATTTGGCTATGAGTAGAAGGAAATGGTGCGATTCTTTAAAGGCAATGTGCATGTTATATTTGTTTCCAAATAGTTTTTTATTGCTCCTACTAGCAAATATAAAATTGATAAAGCAAATTTCATAAAAGATATTTCATAAGTTTTTAATTGAAGAAATTTATTATTCAACATATTGTCATAATTATATTGTAAGTTAAATTTATTTGCTGGTGGTTAAGCGATGTCTATATGCATTTTTAATATTCGAACTTGATTTTTTGACCGAAACCGATTATTTGCTATCGTAAATAATCGCTTTTCAAAAAAACGAGGTCTAAAAATGTGTCGGTTAAGCTTTTTTGGCAGTTATGGATCGATGTAATGCGGAATATTGTAAAATTTTTATATTTCTTATTATAAATCTCCCTAAATAAATAATTTCTGTCACTAACTTATAAAGACAGTAGAAATGTATTAATAAAAACCAATTTTTGCTTTTACACTTTCTTTAGAACCCGGAAATTACTACTCGTGTTCATGGCGTTACATTTCGAACTTTGTTGAAAATTGTTAAACGAGTTGCTGAAGCCCTGGCTTATAAGTCATCCCGTTATATACGTATGCCGTGCCTATTGCTGGAAAAACAGAAAGTAACTAAATCCTTTTACGATTTGGCCCACATGTCACAGGTCATCGGATCTGTAACCTATACAAAGATAAAATGTAAACGTAGCAGTATTGACAGCGATGTACAGACTAAACCGGACGAAGTGCTTCATGTACAAATTGTAACCGATGCTGATTTTAAAATACGCGATCTAGATTTCCGTTTTAAGCCAGCATCGCTTGCAACATTTACCGCTGCAGAATTATTTGCTCAGACTCGCATTAAGGAACGTTTTGAGCAGAACGAGTTTCGAGGCCGTCTATTGTTGGGCGATGGTGCAATGAAATGTTCTTCTTCACTTTATACTCCAGTATCCTGTGCCGTAACATTGGCCGAGCAGGCCTACAATAACGCACACAGATTGACTTACGAACCAGCCAGGATTTGCCTTAATCTTTGGCGCAAACGTTTTACTATTTTGAACAGGGAATGGTATGGTTCATCTCAAACAAATCGTCATGTTATTGCAGCTTTAGTTTTATTGCATAACATGGCCATAGAATGGAATGATTCTTCTTTGAGTAAGAAAATCCATAAAAGCAATTAAAATATTTCTAAATTATTTTATATATTTTTATTTATATGTAGATGAAAGTAGTACATTAAAGATTTGCCGCCGTCCTGCTGATGAAAGTGGTCGCTCAGAATTTATTAAGAAACATTTCAGTTCTTCAGCACATTAGTAGAAATATGCAAGAAATAAAAATTGAAACAAAAAATGTAAGTGTATTAATTATTAAATACTATTACAAAAAATTATAGTTTAAAAATAATCATCGTCATCATTATCATCATCACCTCATCATCATCATCATCACCATAAATAAATTAAATATAATTGTTTGCATGAAATACATAAATATTGATTATAATTTTTTTTTGGTATCTAATACTTTTTTTATTCTATTTTCGCTTGGAAGTTTTTATTGAAATCACAATAAAAAACTCAATTATTACTCGCATTGCGTATGACAATTCAAATATTCGTCTACGAGAATTTTGTTTTAGATTAAAGAAAACATGTACTCGACAATACGGGTGATTGTTTTTGTTTTCAGTATAAACTACAAAAATTTACCATATTTATTTTTAATTATTACCACTAATAAAGTTTATTATGCTTGCAATCAAATAATGTTTGCTTTTAAAGATATTTTGTTCTCATTCTAGTTATTCTCACACTTCAAGAAAACACTACAGAAATAAAATGTCTAAATATTACAAATACAAATAAATCAAAGCAATACCTTATTGACGCCGCCGTTAATATATTAAAAACTCAAGAACTCGACTCCCGGCAAGTAAAACCTATAGGCGATATTCTATTTAAAAAATTTCACAAACAAATCGTTTAAGAGAGTGTCATCTACAAGAATTTGGCAAACACGGTACGTACAATTCATATTACTATAGATAAAAATATATTTTTAATTGTACGACTATGTTTTATTAATCATATTCGCATAAATTTTGTTTTATTCTCTGTTTACATAAATTGTGTAAACAGGAGTTATGAGTATCTAAAGCAAACTTTGTTCGAGAAATCGAGTAAATTTCAATTTTAATTCGATTGCGTATTTTGTAAAATTTTCCATCAGTCGAGTAAAATTAAAAAATTGTTATTCGATTAATTGAATAAATTGAAAATTTCATTCGATTATGTAATTTCGAACAGCATTTGAAAAAAACTTTGTTCGAATAATCGAATAATTTTTAAGTTTTATCTAACATTCCAATGAAATATACAATGACATAGTCCACTAATTAATGTTGAATCATATGGTTTGCATGTAGTGATATTAATTATTCGCATAAAAATAGCAAAATATTCGAGTAAGCAAAAAGTCGTAAGTTTTATTCGAGTAACAAATAAAGTTTCACTCGAATAACATAATAAGATACATATAACAAATAGAAGGAGTATAACCAAATATTTGGTAAACTCTATTTTTTAGGCCTTTCATGAAAATAATTTTTGAAATTTGGGATTTTGAAAACTTGCAAAATGCATAGAAAATGGGCCGAATTACAAAATACATAAATATAACAAAATGATGGGCCCAATTTCGAGTGTCGTACTTTGACTTCAACCATGACTATTTTGTACAAAATTAAAAAAAATCTGCAGTTTTGCTTAGTCTCGTACAAAATCGTCGTAGTCGAAGTCGATGTCGAAATACGACGATATTCGTAAGTAGGCTCATTATTACGCTAAAAAATATAAAAAACATTTTCTTTATTTGTTGAAAAAGAGCAAAATTTTGTTTATTACCAAGGAAAATTATTAGTCCAGGAATCATTATGTTTCAAAAAGATCCGCTTTATGCGTAATTGCTACGTTTTGGTACATTTTATGTCCCAAAAAAAAACATATTTCTTTATTAATGGATAGGTTTATATTTTTTTTTTTAAATAAATAAATAAATATTTTTGTAAAAAATTGTACCAAAAAAAAATTGGCAGCAATCAATCCCTTAGATGTTAAAATTTCAAAAAAAGCCAAAATCCATTTGAATTTTTTTAGCAGAACTACAGTTCCATTTAAATTTAATACTTAGTGATGTCGATGATAAATGGGATGCAAAAAAGTACCAGAAACTCGGGTTTCGACCGTTTTATATTCTTAAAAACACACTTGTCCACTTGTTTTTTTTTCATAAATTCAGATTAAGTTGTTATTTTAAGCTCCCTTTATAACCCCCACATTTACATCAATAGTTTTTTTCTTTATGCCTTTTTGGCAGTTATGTACACGCTTAATACTGAAAGTACGAAAAGGGCAAAGAGAAACGTCAAAAATCCCCTCGAATTTTCATTATGTGCCTTTTGTTTTACTCCGCATGCTTCTCTGCTTCTCACCCCCTCTCGCTGACAAACTAAAAAAGGCTGCAGAAAAGGCCCAGTGCAAATTGCTTCTTAAGCAGTTTTCCAATTGTTTTTAATTTTTATCTTTCAATTTTGAATTTGCCTACAATTGCTTTTGAACAAAGTATGTATGTAAGTACTCGTATTTAATATCTCTTTCGTGAAAAATTTTTTAAGTTTCCGAACAACTTTGAATTGAAAAAGAAATTGCTCAGCGGTGTTATCCCTATTAACTGGCTTTGGAGATATACATACATACATACATACATACATACATACATACATACATACATACATACACACATATATATGTATGTATGTGTATATGTGACGCGCAAAATAGAAAGGGACCTAAGGGTAAAAACAGGTTTTGTTCAGGAGAGCCATTTTAAAGATTTAAATACGTGTGTCTTTGGTGTACCATCACATCATAAAACGCGCATATCTCTGGGAGGGAACACTTTTGGGGCATGGGATCGGTCTCATTCGATGCTCAGATGTTGTCCACATCAAAAGAAAAAAAAGTGAAAATTGATTTTTTTACCCTTAGGTCCCTTTCTCTATACGCTGTCACATATGTATATGTATGTATTTATTTCAAAGAACTATTATATTTATTTTTATACATATAGTTCTTATCTGATAAATTCAATCGCATGATAGTGATAAGTAAAATTTGAGTCACTGCAATTAAGTAACAGAAACTGAAATATCGCTCATCTCTAATGTAGGCACACACTTGGTTATAAATTTTAATCTACACTATTTGTAGTATATGCGGGAAATATAATTTATTACATATTTAAATATGTACGAGTATGTATGTATATTATTTTTAATTTCAACATTTTAATAGGACAACATTGTTTTCGTGTTTTTCTTTTGCTTAAACATCATAATCTGCATACTCATTATCCATTGCTGGCTGCAATCATCATCGCCATAAAGGTAAAAAATGAAGTTTGTTCGTGTTGCACATAGACCCATTATGGTGCATTAAAATTGCATTACTTTCACGCACCAAATAAGTTGCAATTATTTTTACTTCGTTGCATCTTTGTTCTGTTGTTTGAGTTTTTCGTTGTTTGAGTTTTTCATTTCTGTTTTTTTTTTATTTTTATTTTTTGTTATCTTTAGAGAATGAAGAAGTTGCTTTATTTACCAACTGCAACTAATGATTATAAATTAATTAAATAGTGATGTTAAGCTAAATTAATGTAAAAAAGTTGAATGAACTAAGTACATACGAGTAGATACATACCAGTATGTACATATTTAGTATTCTTACTACATTCATTTATAGTAGGGCAAACTTAAATAACTGTTAAGTGAGTGTATTGGAATTGTGCTCTTATCTTGGTCCAATTTCAAATGAAGGAGGAAGGTCATTTGACATTTGTTGAAGCTAAATTAAATATGTCGAGCCATAACCACCAAAAAAGCTTAACCGACACTTATTTTGGACCTCGTTTTTTCTTTTTGACGATAATCGATTATTTACAATCGCAAATTATGGATTTTGGTAAAAGAATTAAGTTCGAAAATTATGTCGCTCAAGCTTTTTCTGCGGTTGCGCCACGATCTGTTGATCATTTTTCTATATATGCATATCATGCATCCATATAAATAAAATAATGTGTGCTATCAATTATTAAATTCTTCAATTAAAATTTTTGTACTGTTTAATTAAATCCCAACCACAATGAATGACAGATTTACTTACAATTATTTTGTTGGTTTTTTTTTAAATGAAAACAAAAGAGCGATGCACCAGCAAGAGCCATTTACTTTATAGCCAAACAACTTTTGAAGACATTTCTGGGCCACAAATTAAACAACCGTAGAGAAATTATCATGCAAGGCATTCATCTGGAAGACTGATCTGCTGCCATTCAGTAGATAGTGTAAGTAGGAAAAAAAAAACAAACATGGTACAAGACAAACAAGAGAATTATGCGTCAAGTGGTTGTAGTCTGTAGTTGAAAACATTGAATTTATTTTTATCCATTTTTCTCCCCATTTTCCAAGCATGTTGCATGAGCAATAAAAAAACATTTCAATAAAGCCACTTTTGAGGAGTATAAAAAGGGATTAAAATAAAAAAAAAAAAAAAAACAACAAGAGCTGTGTAAACGTATTTACACATTAACGTATTGTATAAAAGTAGTTGAGAGTCATACAGGAAACGGATTCACAGAAAACAAATGCAAACAATTTAATATAACATTCAGCTAAGCCGAGTCTTGCAAAACTTGCATCTAGATATGATATACATATGTATGTATTCATGTATATACATTATGTACGAGTACATATGCATGTGCAAGTACATATAGCACGTGGTAGAAATAATAAAAGTTAGTGATTTAAGGGAATGTGCTTGTAACATTTTTTCTGATATAATAGGCCATTTACGCCATTTACAAAATCTATGAAAATCTATACCGTTTACACCAAGTTTTTTTTAAAACACGTGTCAAGATTTTTTATCCAATACCAAACCTATTAACTGAAAATATTCCAAAACTACAACCAAACAATTGCAATGTAGCAAATTCACACACCTTTTTAAGTACAGAGGCTGGCTTTTTAGTACAAGGTGGGCCAAAAGAAATCACCCTATTGGAAGATGTTCTTATTTTTGCAAATGGCGGTCAATGTTAAATCTGTTTTAACATTTGTGAACTAGACAGATGTAAAATACAAGTGAACAAGCCATGGGGCGATAAACTCCCCAAGAACACGGAATAATTGTGTCGTGGCGTTCCCGGTTCGCCTCATCTCTCGTTTTGGTGATTTACACTGGCTCGCAAGATCACCCGATTTAACCGTTCTAGGCTTTTTTTGTGGGGTTTTTTGAAGTCCCGTGCTTATGTGAACAAGCCCGAGACCCTGGAAGCCCTCAAGGACAACATTCGACACGAGTGCGAGAATCTGTCGCCCGAAGTTCTCGCCGAAGTGATGAAAAATGCCATAAAACGAGCAAGCAATTGTGACGGCGCCCATTTGGCCGATATCATCTTCTCAACTTGACCAATAAAATTCTAAAGTTTCAAATAAACATAATCAAAAAACAGAACCGAAGTTTTTCATTTACATAGAAAAAAAAAATAATGACCCAATTTGTACAAATTTAAAAAAAAAACAATATTTGCATCACTAAGTTCTACTAGATTTGAAATAGATTTCGACAAAATCTAGTGACGTAGTAGATTTGGTTTTGTGTGGGAAATCATCTGTTAGATTTCGCCCGAAATCTCGTAGGTACTAGATTTTGGTCAAATTCAAACGCACTATAAAGCGTTTCTTTAAGATGCAAATTTTGAATCATTTGGTTCCCCTACCAAAATCTTTTACAATTTTAATTGCTGTTTTATATTTTGAAGTGAACACTAAAGGTGGAAGTACATAACAGGCGTTCAATGCGCTAGTGCGATACAAACTTCTATCAAAAAAGTTGAAATAGTGTGTTTTATTAAGGCAAGTTACATAAAGAAGTATGCGACGCGCGTACCTCGCAAAAACTTGAACATTCTTCAATGACAGCTAGTGTTGCCAGATTCACATGCTAACATACACAAAAATTATTAGAAATTCCTTTTTGTTTATTAAACAATAGATAAAAAAATGCATTAAATATTAAAAAAAAAATAAAACGTAAATGCAAGGCAAAAAAATAGCCAGCAAAGGCTTGCAATTTTACAACTAAAAAAACCTCAAAAGCGTGGTGTGTAAGTTTGCATTTTTATAGCTTTAAACGTTTAACAAGCCAGAAATGCGTTGGCGCGTAAGACTTGGTATTTACCTTCACCTTAAGTCCGAGGCCACGCAATGAGCGGCGAAAGCGGCGAGCGGCATGTAGTAGAACGGCGTGTTTGAGCGGGAAGTGGCTTATTACCGAGCGGACTTTTTTAAAGGCATTTCTGAAAGGTTATAAATATTTCCAAGCGGAGCCGCTCAGAATATAAACAAATTGTATTTTTGAGCGGCGCCGCTATGCCTCCCGAAAATGCCGTTCTGCCGCTTAAATATGCCACTCACTTCGTGGCCACTTCCATAGTATTCGGTATGTTTTAGGGCCTGTCCTCTCACGATGACGACAACGTTCGATTTATCGCACACTTACATTTGAAACAACAACAAAATCTTAAAATTTGTTTTTGTTTTGAATGTAAGTGTATGACAAGTCGAACGTTGTCGACATCGTGGTACAGGCTCTTAATTTTTTGCTGCTCGTCGCTCTGCTGCTTATTGCCCAGCAAAAGTATTCGTCTACCTGTAAGCAGGTTGGTAAGGGAGAGAGATCACAACTCTCCCCTACCAACCTGCTTCGTTATCACATGATTTTTGTTCGTGATGTCCCACTTGGCAGCTCTCCAGGTATGAGTTTTTATTTCATGCCTTTTTCATATGTAAATAATTAAAAAAACTTGCTCTTTAGATCAGAGTTTTATATCTACTCTTCCAATATTTTATTTTGTTTTTATATTTGTGATATATTAAATACAATAAACCAAACACCTTTTCTTCGCGGGTTGAATCAGCAGTCGATCCCAGAATCTCTGCATGTCAGGCTAGGACTCTATCCATCCGCTGACCTATCGAAGCACATATTTATTTTTATACACAATTCAATTGAAAAATAAAAAATGAAAACTTGAAGTAAAAATTTCATTCGCATCCAAATTTGTATCCAGGTAAGCGAGAGAGGATGCACTATAAAAAACTTTGAGAATTTGAGTATAAACAGCCGACAAACTTCGTAGTGTTTGTGTTAAATTTCGTCATTCGCTTACATTATAATATCATCATAAAGCATAGCGGATGCACTGTGTACTTTTCTGCGCTTCTTGCTTAGTGCTGGGTGCGTTACCCCGGCTTAAGGCAGAATTTTAGAGACATATGTATGTCGGCAATGATTCTCATAATCTGATCTTTCGATTTGTCCAAAGTTGCGGTCAGTCATGTCTCTGCAATGATTCATTTCCAAAAACTGGCCTCCCAATTTGTACAAAGTTGCGGCTTTTTTACAAAGGGCGTAAATCGCACGATTATGGTGGACATTTGTGTTATTTCATTAAGTCTGTTGTATACTATTGTATTAAAAATAGTTTATGTACTTCAAATGCTTTGAATGCTATACTAAACTTAATCTGCATTCATTTTTATGTATGCACATACATATCTGAATATATATAGAAGCAGTAAGAGGAATATTCTCAGGCTCTGCATGGTGGAGGTGAAGAAGGTACGGAATATTTGATTTTTAAATTAAAACTTTTTTAAATGTTAAATTGTTGTTGCTAAGTTTTTAATTCAGTCTGCTATATTTTGTAAATCTTTTTTTGCTAAAGTTCCTTCTCCACAGACTTTTTTTTTTTTTTGCTGTAGCTTCAGTTAAAATTTCTCATGACTGTGAAAATCAAAAAGTTTATTTAAATCCTGCCGTATATTTTACATGTTTATTTATATGTTTATTTAATGTTGCTGATTTCACAGCCAACACTTGATCAAACGTTTGAAACAAGGCATATGGTAGAATTAGTGGATTCGCAACTATCAGCTGTTAAATGGGTGCTCAAATAAAGCAGTGATGCCAACTCAAAGTTGTGACACTCTAAAAAATAAACACCCTATATATAATAATTAAAATAATCTGAAGTATGGAAAATGAAAGAACTTCACTCATCTTCAACTTGTAATTTGCAAATTATATTTGAAAAATATCTGGTAAGAATGTGTGAGAATAAGTTGAGACACAAATTATTTCCAAACATTTACCACTTATTATACGGTTTAATTTCAACTCATTCTCAATGGAAGATCGAGTCTGTGTGTTTGTTGTGTTGGCACATCTTTTAACTTTTTCGTTAGAAACAAAAAATATACATCCATACATATATACATGTGTGTACTCGTATATGTTTGTGCTCGGAAAGCAGTTAAAACTGAAACTTTGAAATTCTGTTATTGCAATTGTAAAGTTTTCTAGTTTTTTTTGTTTGCTTTACAATGAAATTTCAAACATACGAGTATGAAAATACATCTAACAAATTTAATAATGTACGAACAGTTCGTTGGACACAGCAAATATTGTAGAGATAAGTTCAGAAATGAAGTTCACAGTGGCCCTAGAGTTATTAAATATTTGGCGATAGAAATTCGATTACGGCTGTTCTACTTGTATTTTCATTTCGAAAGAAACAAGTTCCAATGACGCCAACATGGCATTAATTGCACCACACAGTGAGTTTTTCGGAATGCAACGTAACTTTATGTAACACTACTGGGTTGTTTTCGCACCAATAACGGTAATTTTGCTTATTAACAAAGCCAATGTAAACCAAAAATTTATCTCGTCTGGGAAGATGATTTTTGCGCACAGAAAAAAGTATTGTGGTGCATGTACATTTGAGCAAAATCTAGTACATACTTACGAGATTTCGGGCAAACTCTAGTAGATTTCCAATACAAAACAAAATCTACTTTGTCACTAGATTTTGTCAAAATCTACTTAAAATCTAGTAGAACTTAGTATTGCATGTGTGTTTTTTTCAAACTCGTACTAAAAAATCAGCCAGTGTACTTTGAAAGGTGCGCGAATTGGCTGCATTGAAGTGGTTTGGTTGCAGTTTTGGAAAATTTTCAGTTAATGGGTTTTTGTTTTTAATAAAAAATCTTGATAAATGTAAAAAAACACTTTGATGTAAACGGTTAGATTCTGTGCATATAAGCCTAATTATCGTTTAAAAATCTATAACTTTGAACGAGGCACTTTCATGTAAGATAGATTTGCCTAAATTCGTTTTGAAAAATTCATACTTGGGATGTCTGTTCTACTGCACTTTGATATTCGTTTGTTTTTTTTTTCTCAACAAAACAAACACTAGTATTACTGTAATTACCCTGCAGTCGCCGTAGCTAGCGAACGTCTAGCTATTTCGTTAACTACCAATCGTTACCATTAACTTACCAGCCTAACTACTAGCCATGCACACGACTGACGATTTTAACATGGAGATGACATTAACGGTATTCAATTTCCACCATCTGTATAACCCTTCGTCAGTGATTTCGATAATGAATACAACTAATTTTTTTATTGATAAAACAATTTAATTATTCACCCTTATTGGCAATAAAAGGCGAACATCTTGTTCACATGAAATATTTTCCGTGAACAAAAAATGGTGAATAAAATTAAAGAATAGTATAATGGCACAACAACAACGCAAACATTGGCGATCACAATTTTAGGGAAAGGGAACATATCGTCGCTGTTTTAACTAACCGACCTAACTGACATTTTTTTTGAAAAATCAGTTAAGTGCTTTACTAGACTTTGTAAGTCATAATACACCTTGTCTACAGTTTTCATGATTGTTTGCATTACTGTTGTGCCTATATGAGTAAAAAAATCTCCGACGCGGCCCTAAGAATGAATGTATAAAACAACCATAAAAGCTGCTCTCCTGTTAAATTTTCAAAATGTTAGTTAGGTCAGTTAGTTAAATCGGCGACGATATTTAACGTGAACTTTTTAATCCCGATAAGAGTGATTAATAAATTTTTCAATTATTTGTTCTATTTCTTTTTTTATGCAACGTTTTAATTTACATCTGCTGCTCACTTTAACTTTCTAAAAGAAAAGCACTTTTTTCACTTAAAATTACACGTTCACTGACCACGAACTTGCAATTGTAACTGACGCCAACACAAAATTAAAATAATTATGTACTTAAAATAATTTTTTTCTTGATGATTTTCTTTGGAATAACAGCGCTCGCAAAAAAATTTTTTTTGAGGTTAAAGGTTTTAAAATATCCATATGAGAGTCAAAAGGCGAACTCTTGCATTACTTGTGGCTACTGAAGTAGGTATCCGATTTTTCGTTACGGCAATATGTACATACCTAACGATTTTGGGTCAATTTCTACTTTTAAAACTGATGGGTATGTTAAGCTTTGCAACTGATGTAGCGCTTTTTTTTTTGTTGTGAATCACACACATAGAACTTTTGTTTTAGTATGAAAGCAATAACTACTTGAGTACAGTACTTTGAAGCTTTATAGAGTAGTGAATGTTACCACTGTGATCATTGCTACAACAGATTAATATTCAATACGCCCTTTTCACAATATAAAATTAAAAGCTAACAGGGACTTTAGCGGCAAGTTTTGTATGAAGAACTTGCAGTTAAAGTTCATGTTAAGTCTTAATCATACATTTTGAAAAGGGACGTAAAGGACCTCCTAATTATTATTAATGTAAGAAATTTATAATTAGATATTGAAAGAACATACGAGTACATATGTACATATAGTGAAGCTTGAGAAAAAAAAACATTAAATACTAAAATTTAAATAATAATTTACTTAAATTTTCCTTGTTTAATTTTCTCCTTGATTTTAAAATCAAAAACCTCTTTTCGTTCATATAACTAAAAACACATACATACATACATACATATCTACGTATGTATATTTAATAAATGTAAAATACTTTTAAATGTTATTCAATAGAAATATGCAAATTTTTCTTTCCTACTGCCTGAGAAATATCTAAGAATTTTATTGCTACCAAAAATTGAGTACGACGAGCATGTTGCAAATAAATTCAAATGTACTTGCATGTTTTAATGGGAACAACCAAAACTCAAATATGTATAGCAATAGCTTTAAAATAAGTTTTAATTAAAAATTTTGCATAAGAACTTCTAAGTATCAAAAAGACAATTAAAAGGCTACAGAAGAAAATTTCATAAGACACAAAAACATTAATTGATTTTCTAGACAAATAAAAAACAATCAAGGTAGAGTGGTAACTCGTCATAGACGAATTCTGTGTACCTTGCACTAAGGCACAAAATAGCAAAAAATAGACCCATGTCTCATCTAGGGTTACGAATCGATGCATAAACTCGGCTTTATTGCGATGAAATATCGCAAAACACTCTATTGAAACATCTTCACGAATATTTTTTTGCGCACAGCTTTCTTATCTTAAAATTTTCGGTTAGTATATAATGTATATACGAGTATAATCACAATGGTCCCAATTGGGTCTCCGAGTGGAGGTGCGGTATAGCACCACCCTTCCTAATCATGTAATGTATAGCACTTCAACAATTTTGTAGATTTTCTTAATCGTTTCTGGCGTGGCAGCTCGAACTCCGCTTTAATATTGGTTGATTCCTTTCAAATGAAATCATTGAATTACATAACGGTGAGTAATTTTTTCTATACTTACAAATTCACTGCTGGTAGTCCCTTTTCACCAAAATAATTTTTTTTTTCAAACTACTGCCGCCATATATATTTCAAGTCGGCTCGTTTTGGGACCGGCATTAAGTTTCCTGGCCTACGCTGCCATTTTGCAAATCCTTGATTTTGTTACATCGTGTTATAATACATATATAAATGTACGAGTAGGTACGTTTGTAAGGCCGAATTTACATCTGGCACACATGTGGCCAATAAAGCGTAACCACTAATTGCTAATGAAAAGCTGTTTGATTCAGACACGCATTTATTAAGGTAAACAGTGTCATACATAACTAATAGACAATTTTGTAGAATTCAATGTGATTGGAAACTGTTTAAATCAATAAATAAATCATCAATACAATACAATACCCTATTTCTATATGCTCACATTGCTTTTGTTGATTCAAGTGTTGGCATCACTGGCTGTTATTCCAAAGAAAATCAGCAAGAAACAAAATTATTTTAAGTATACGAGTACTATAGTTATTTTGATTTTGTGTTGGCGTCGGGTAAAATGAGCAGCAGAAGTAAATTAAAGCTCGCACAAAAAAAGAACAATTAATTGAAAAATGTATTAATAATTGATTGTTTTATCAATAGAAAAATTAATTGTATTTACTAGCGAAATCACTAACGAAGGGTTATGCATATGGTGGCAATTGACTACCGTTAATGTCATCGCCATGTTAAAATCGTCAGTCGTGTGCATGGCTAGTAGTTAATGGTAACGATTGGTAGTTAACGAAATAGCTAGACATTCGCTAGCTACGCCGACTGCAGGAAAGTGTTGAAAAGGATCGGATTACAGTCATTTATCGATAATCGATTAAATGTTTCATAAATAAATGTGCTGACATACATTTTCTTCATTTCTTAAACGTAAAAAATTAACACAAATTTGTTTTTTTTGGCTACAAACACCCTTTTGGAAGTTTTCTTTTTCTTTTCTTATATCATAACTTTCTCTTTTCTTTCTTAGCCACACATGACTCCTCTACAACTCTACATGACTCTGGTGCAGCGTTCAGGCAATAATAACACTACGTAGTCACGTTGCTTTGAAAAGGTGTTAACAAAACATTTGTTTAACAAATAGTCGAGAAAAAAAGAAATGTTCATATGTACCATGTATCTGGTTATATAATTGGATATGTTTACATGGTCCTACACAGCAGCTTGCACACTAATACATACATATATATGTATGTAATAAATACACTTGTATTAGCTAATTTGTACAATCACATGTGTAGCACTAGGAAACATGTATGTACGTACATACGCACATACTCGTCGCACATTCGTAAAATGTTCATGGCATGACATGAATTTCGAAAAATTTTATTTAATTTTTTTTCCATCTAGTTTCTTTAACCCACATTCTCGTGCAAATGTTTTATTTTAACCTTAACTTATGGCTTAATTTAACTGTTAATTATGGGGGGGTGCTGGGGGCAAAACAAAACAAACCATTTTTGTTATTCTTATTGAAATGCGAATACATACGTTTCATATTTTAATGTTTCTTTATTGTGTTTTTAAATATAAAATTTAAATTGTGATTCACGTCAGAATTTTCAGGCAATTAGGCAACGTAAATATTTTATATAAATATTAAATAAGAAAGATTTATGTTAAGAAAAAAAGTATGCCAAAGAAAAATGTTTAGCAAAAAAAAAAATTATTTTAGTAGTGCAAGAATTTTAATTAAAACTGTAAACAGAGTTTATATATTTAAAAAAACTATACAAGTAAGAGTAGCACTCGGTTAATTTCGGTCAATGTGTAACTAGAGAATGTGATTGATAGTTGACAATAGTTGACTATATTTTTCTACAGCCTGCATTCCTCCAAATACTTTTTCTTCTAAATTCGTTTGCTGGAATGTTAATTTTTAATTTCCATAATTTCAACTTTAACAGATGTAGCATGTGTTTTAATATCCGAACTTACAAGAAAATTTGTGAAAACGATTCGGAAGCCAGAATATAGACGATTGCTCATATATTTTGCTATTGCAACTGCAACACACTAGGCCAATTCACAATCTTGTGCAAATGGTCTTGCATCGTAGCATGTACAAAATGGTATAGTATATTCATACTCACCATTAAAAATTGTTAAGTGGTGAGTATCAATATCCCAGTAATAAATTACAAAAAAGGTAATTGGTGGAAGCTGTTCCTTACTGGATTTTAACAAGGCGTGAGACTAAAATAATCATCAGATTAGAGATGGGCGCGTGTTGAATTTTTTCAACACGACACGACACGACACGAACACGAATGCTAAGATGTCCAACACGTACGAAACACGCACGCAAAATTTTTTTCAAAACACGACACTGCACAACACGCACGAAATCAAATTGAATAGCAAAAAAAGCATTTTTTATATTCAAATATATACATGTTTTTGTTTAATTTCAGAACTTTAAGCTTAAGAGACCCCTACACTATCAACAAATTTGATGGTTTTATGTGTTTGACAATACAAAATATTGAAATTTTTCTTTACTGGAAATGTATGCATTCATATTTTAACACGAAAAATCATTTCGAACACGCACGAAAACAGATTTTCTGTCACGAACACTTCATGTTGAGTCGTGCGTTTTCGTGTCACGAAAAAAAACACTACACGCGCCCATCTCTAATTCAGATGGTAATGTTAAATTTTTTGCTGGGATACTATACCATTTTGCACATGCTACGATGCAAGACCATTTGCACAAGACTGTGAATTGGACTACTGTAATTAAACTTTTAGTTGTATATATACATACATATGTACATTAACTTAATCAGCTACTTTTAAAAATATAATTAACTTAACAAAAGTCTGTCTGCAAAGCGGAACTACTTTTTATCGCAACTGACAAACAGCAATCAAAAATAACAAAAATAAGCGATAAACAATTTGTCGTTTTATACATTTTATTTCCACTCAATTTAAAGTAAATATGTATGTAAAAGGAAATACAAGTACGAAAAATGAATTTCCGCACAAAGAAAAACAGAAAAACATGAAATGTAAGAAAGCCATTAGAATCATTAGTCTGTTAAAAAATTTAAGGGGAAACTTTAGATTTTTGGGTCAGAAATTATTTTTGAAGAAAAAAATAAGTTATAAAAGATAAAAGTTCACTTCTTTCTTTCTTTTGTAGTGACATTGATTTAAAATATTTTGATTTTATACTTTCTGGCCTTATTCGCTGTGCGATTTTTGTAAGTAAATGGTTAAAATTAATATTTATGAATGAAAATGCTTAAAGTTATATCAGGAATGAAGTGAAAACAAATTTTAATCACTTTTTCAATACTAATAATCCATTTTACATTCAGTTTTTTAATTCAACACAACAAATTCTTTCATTTAATTTTGTAAAAATTTTCTCTTGTTAATTTCACAAAGTACACATTCTCTCTCGTTTGTTTTAATTATTTTAATAACAACTTGATGACAAATATCCAGTGGGAAAAGGTAATGAATGAATGAATAGTAAAGGAGAAGGTAATGCACAGCATGTATAATTTTTCATTCCAGAATTCATTACTGTTAACACAGAACATGTCCTAGGAAAGTAATGAATTATTTTAATACGTCCGAGTAATGAATTCTATAATTCATAACACCCGTCACAAGCAAAAACTATACGAGTACATTTTTCTTCTGCAGATGTGGTAATGCACGTGGTAATCAATGTGTAATTATTGTGTTTGATCAAATTTCCCTCTCGTTTCTAAGGAAATGCATTGTTTCTCCCATTATTTATGTAATTAATGCATACTTTTACAGCTGGGTATACTACAGTTGCCTCTTTCTCGCAGAACCTGTACCACAGATGATTTTAGCTTTTTTCATTACTCATTTTCTTCAACTGTGTGTACTTTGTGGTATGATGCCATACCACCATATTTTCAATGGCCTTTCACACGCGAGACTAATTTTTATGCCGCACAATTTTTATTCTTTTTAGAACACACGAGACTAATTCATCTGGCATACAAATGTATAAGTGCACACAGCTTTGTGTGTATTAGTGTTTTTTGTATTAATTTAACATTTGCTGTTTTTTAAGGTGTGTGTTTATTGGTTTTGTGCTGCCGATGCGGGCTTGTACCTGGTTGAAAAATTATTCCAACCACAAGACCACTCTCTTTGCCCCTCTCACCCACAAACTGGCATGTTATGCCAGCACAATTGTTCTCGTGTGTGAAAGGTGAATAAGAATAGTGTCCTGTTTCACAAGCAATATTTTTTTTGTAAAAAAACACTGTGCTGTTTGTCACGCTGTCAGCCATATTTACTATAGCAACAGTGTAATGCCACATATTCAACCATCTGTTCTATTAGACCATCTGTTCTATTAGACACACAATTAATCATATTTTCTATGAGAACAGTGTGCTGTCACGCAGTTGACCATATTTTTGTAATGTTACACACTCAAGTTAGTGCACTTGTATGCTTGTGTTTGTTGTGTGGCCTACGAGAGTTTTACGTCTCTCTCGCTCACACTTTGACTCAAATAACTGTATAGTTTTGCGGTTCTTTTGCAGAATTTCGTTGTCAACCACGCTGTTGCTTCCTGTGTGAATGCATAGATCGTTCATAGTTAGTCACAAAATCATCATTCACAATAATACTGTTAATAACATTATGGCCACATATACATAAATACATAAATATGTTCTTAGTCACCCCGAACTTTTTTGTGCAGCCATGGTTTGCATAATCACTTTGCAAAAGTATGTTTTAAATAAAGAAATAAATTGTAAAAGTGCTAAAGATGTCACATACCTAAAATTCAAGGATTTCCTAGCTCGTTCAGCCTATTCAATATATTAAAGTGCAAAAGTTGAGAACTTCAACTCCCCTTTTATAATAAGTTCAGACGCAAACTTTCAAAATGCCCATACACGTACATATGTTTGTTTGCTCTACTTTGCGCGAATCAATCGTTAAGACCTTATTGTTTTTTAGGTTGTACTGTGTTATTGCTACAGCTTCTCAAATACGAGTTGTTATGCCATTATGCATTTCAAAAATATATAAAATTATGTAGAGTTGATTTTTTTATCACATTATTATATTCTTAAGTTTTCTCTTAAATTTTTTTATTTGAAGATTGGATATACATATGTATGTATTTTAAAAAGTTTGTATGCAAGTATGCATTTAAGTTTTGTTTTGTCACAACTTGAAAGCATATTTTATTACACACAAACATTCACATACGAATATTAAGTGGGCGCTGTGTTTGACAAAAAATTCCGTGTCATATGCTCGTAAATACAAAAAGAGACACGACACATGAATACATGAGCTATAAATGTTTGTGATTAAAAAAAGCAATACAAAAAATAGTATGCAGCCGATTTCTACGGAGCAGAAAAAAACAATGTCAATCAATCTTGATCAATGTAAATTAAGAAATTTAGCAATTCTCATTTTTATTTCAACTATTCGTTTTTGTTTTAAGAAGTTCTTAAACATACGTTTCAAGTGTAAAATTTTTCTTTTTGAAGTAAGACTTATTAAGCGTTGAGATCGTCTTAGTGCTGGCACACATTCACAAAAAAAAATTAAGTATATGCTTATAAAGCGGGCATAAGGAAAATCTCATTTTCTAGTTATTAATAGTTTTTTACTGCAGCGATGATCATACAAACATTCATAGAGCAAGTGTCGAAATAATAAAAATTAAATGTAATAAAAAACAGTTTGTTTTAACAGTTTTTTTTCGCTCTCTAGCATGTCTGTATCTATCTCTCTTTTACAGTTTGTCTTACTTATGCTTGCATCTGTCAAAGAGCATAATTTAGTTGTGTGTATTTTTTATTCCAACTACGTATGTATGTATTTGTTTGTTTGTTAGGCACATGTGCCAGCGCGTGTGTGTGCACGACAATTTTTGCCAAACGGATGCGGAAATGAGTGCAAAAAATATTAAATTTGCATTTCGTGTAAAATGAAGAAAAAGAAGGAATTTTGCAAACATTTTAATAATATTTATTTGCATTATGAAGTTTGTTTTGCATATTGCAGGTACGAGTAATTTGAGGAATAAAATAATGTTATAATAAAAATTAAATTAAACGAATTATGCAAAAATGTGCCAAAATACTTTTTAAATGAAAAAGCTGCAAAAGATTTTTAAGACTTTTTTTCTCAGCAAGGGCATAAATAAAATCTGTTATTAAATTTTTTTTATGTAAAAGCATTTGAAAAAAAAAACATTTAAGGAGTAGGTATGAAAATTTAATTTGCAATCCGGTGCAAAAAGAGCGTAATTTTTGCCATTTTTGAAATGAAAAAATGGGCACACTTTTTAAGAGGCTTATTATAGCCTAAAGGGTTACTTGGGTAAATTATTTACCGCCATATGCAAATAAAAATAACGTGTACGTGAAAACCGGTTTTGTATGGAAATTTTGTTTAACATACACTTCAAGCACACGTTATTTTTATTAGCATATGGGGGTGAGACTTTAGCTGGGGGAAATGTCGACAGTTTTCTTTGCCGCCACTAAGTATTTGAAGAGCCAAAAGTAGTTGGTATCCACCGCAATGTTGCCTCAATACAAAAATTGTATTACATATTTAAATGCGATTTTGATTGATTCTAAAACTTTTCTAATATCTAAGTATTTTAAATGTAGTTTTTCTTATTGTTTTTTCTTTGTGTGTGCATAAAACGCTTACACCATGCATATGTCCAATTCACAATCTTGTGTATGAGTTGTATGTCGTATAAATGTTGTTTGTAATTTTAAAATAAAAATGTTTCTAAACAGTTGCTTAAAAGTTTTCATGCTTTTTTTGTAAAGTGCCATGGAGACGATCAATTAAATCCGTTAATATGTTTATTAAGCTTGTCGCTTAAAAGGAGACCTACAATTAAACACGTCAATCACTCACCATTTGTATTTTTACTTTTATTCATCTGCGCAATACTTCATTATCAGGGCAAGTTTTTTGTGGCACGAAGAATGGATCAAAATGGTTGGCAAAAAATTCAGACACATAAAAATTCCTTCTAGGTTCACTTTCTAGGGAAGGTGAACTAAAAATGGCTAAACTAACAAAAATGGAATATGCCACAAAAAACTTGCACCGTTCATTATTAACAAGAATCACAAAGAAAGTGATGTTTTTTCTTGTTAATCAGAGTTGGGCACAATCGAATATTAAGCCGTCAAATAAAAATAAAAAGTTTTTGATTTGTATTATCCATGGCGGACATAAATATGTATGTAATTGATAAGTTTATTTGATCGTCTCCAGGGCACTTAACCTTTATTTAATTTATTGCATTAATGCAATTCAACGTGCATTAAGGAAGTTAGCACAATTTTTTTGATTAATAAGGTAGAGATAGGGAGAGAGATAGGGAGAGAGATAGGAGAGATAGAGATATAGATAGAGATAGAGAGAAATAGTGACAGAGAAGAACGAATAGAAATAGAAGAGAAAGAGAGAGAAATAGTGAGAGAGAAGGAAAAATAGAAATAGAAGAGAAAGAAAGATAGAAAGAGAAAGTGCTATGGCATAAACGGACGTTACAAAATCTTTCCTTGGATGTACATAATTAATTACCTTTTAAATATTTCTACTGGGTACGTTTAATTTGACCTTGATGCTACATCCAATTATTATACATACAGACGCGTTTCTATCTTTTTTAAAATTGCCATAGAATGACTTAACTTCTTAATCTAACTGAGCAACTTATTGCAATGATATTTGCAAATGACTAATTTTAAAAGATGTCCAATAAAAATTTGTTTTTTTAACTACGTTTTTGAAGGCAATTAGTTTGATAAGATGTCTTTATTTCTTTTTTGTTAACAAAAATTAAGCAAATTCATTTAAGTTAAACAATATTAAGCAAGAAGTGAAGTTGTGCCAATAACACAACGTGTAAAAATTATAAAAGAACCAGTGCTTTATTTTTCTTTTGGATTGGTAAAATTAAATAACGTGTGAGTACAGCATAAATTGATCAAATAATTGAACTAAAAATTAAAATACGCGAAAATTGCATTTCAAACAAATCCAGTACTTACGAAATTTCGGGCAAAATTAAAATCGAAGTAGTCACTAGATTTGTTCGAAATCTACTTAAAATAAATGAAATAGTCATACAACTAAGCTTTTTTTCTCTTCAAAATTGTACTAAAAAGTAAACTTTTGTGCTTAAAGGGTGTATGAATTAGCTACACTGCAGTTGTTTGGTTGTAGTTTAAGGAAAACTTACGTTAATGGTTTTTTGTTTTGGATAAAAAAATAAAATTTGATATGTGTAAACAAAACTTGGTGTATGGGCTATAGATTTTGATAAAGATATCGAATGAAATTTATTAGATTTCGTGAAAGTGTAAATTTCCTATTAAACTTTTAACTGATTTCTAGTGCTCAAAGCGAGCTTGGAAGTTATTAATAGTCGAAGGTGCATTTCTTTTTATTACTTTTGGAAGGTACGACTTAGTAATTTCTCAAAATATATTTATCATATATATTGCTGCAACATGTTTATTAATCTCGTAAAATAAGTAATTTTAAACCAACTTAAGCATCATATGTAAATACATGTATGTAGAATATTACAAGTATTGTAGAATTATAAAGTCCTCTTTAAATAACTGATTTTTTGAGTGCTTTTGCCTTCCTGTAATTTTCGTGGAATCTTAACAAAATTAATGATTTGGCACAATCAGAACTTCAAAGAAATTGGGTATTATTTTTGTTTTCTCTTCGATGCTCTTGTCACACAATCCCCTCGGCTGTTTTGTTACAGCTGAGGTTGCAATGACCAGGGTTGTGAATGAAGTTGTGTGTAGGAAAAAAAAACCAACAGTAAAGGGAAAAAGTAAAAAAATATCGCCGATTTTTTCAAAATTGGCCGTAAGCGAATTTAAATTTTTTTTGCACACAGCTATACATATGCATACATATGTACATATGCATGTATGTATGTATAGGAAAAATTGTTTTTTTATGCATAAACTTTACTATTCTTTTTTCGCTTCTTGTAACTTGAGTGTATGTATGACCTGTGAAACATAAACTGTTCAATCTGGATGATTTCTTGTATTTTCGACTATCGTAGTAATTCTTCTTTTAGTTTTTTTTTATGTATTCATATGTTCAGTCTTTTAAAAGTTGATTGAGAAAAACGTCATGGAATGGCTTGGCTTTATTTTGATTGATTGTTATTCAAAGCGGGTGTGCTACGCGTGACCAAAACAAAAAATTAAACAAAAAGAATTGTGGTAAATGTATTTCAGTTTTATGCACTCACTCACTCACTTTAAAACTGTTGAAAACATTTTTTTGTTTGTATGATATTTTTTTTTGCCGCAAACAAAAAACATACTTATGGATGTTTGGAAATGAAATTATTTAGTTTATTTTTGCTAATTAAAAAAAGTAATTTGTAACAATTTTTAAATGTAAATAAGCAATAAACAGATTTGATAGATTCTGCTTAAATTAGTTCAAAAAGTTCAGTGCTAAATTTGTCTCCTCCACTGTAGAAGAAGAATGTGTTAATGTTAGTAAGTTTGGCATACAGTTTGAAAGTTTTGTGATATTTACATATTCCATAAATATAATGGTGTCCCGGTAATGTTTGAAATGGAATTTTTGATTAAAGAGCTTTTCATATTCATATTCATATCAACGTTTGTTTTGCAAAAGCGGCAAAGCCTTCTACAATTTTGTGTATTTGCTACAATATTAAAGTGTCTTTTTAAAGATTTTCTGCATTTAAAAATTTTATAATTGATTTTCGTTACTTTAAAATTTTTTTTTCAGATTTGCCTGAATTTTTTTTAGCTTATCGTAAAACGGATCATGTATTTTGCTCTTAAGTAAAGTAAATACTTGATAAAAATATAAACAACTAAAAAAACAACAGAGTCCCAGTTAAATGTAGTTCATTTTTTATTTAAGTCTGTATGAATATTAATTTCGCATACTGTACATGGTTTTTCTGCAGAGTTGCATTTCATATTAAAATCAATTGACATTATTTAATTCTCGTTGCCCTTAGCTTATTGCTGGAACAAAATAAAGTTGGTTTTAATACTAGAACTTATACTAAATATCAAAATCATTATTTTTATTCAACTCTCTGTACATGATTGCATGCTTACACATGCAACCACCATAATTTGAATTGGAACGATAAAGAAAAAAGTTGTACAAGTGCAATATTAACTTAAAAAATTAAAACAATATACTACAAGTATATGCATACATAGATACTCGTCTGTGTATAATTATATGTATTTTTCTGATGACTTAATGAGTAAAGTAAAGTAATCATTGAACCAACTTTTAATTGAATAATTTATATTAGACACTGGACTCAAACTTATGCATACAAATACAAATACGCACTAAAGGGGGCAAATGCTCTTCTGTCAAAATAATATCTTGAATGAATAGAAACGACTACAAATTATGAGGATGTCTGCCTGACTGACTGACTGATTGACTGATTAATTGTTTGCTCAATGTGCACATAATATGAAATGTATAAACTGAAAAGAAATATTTAAGGAAACCACAAGTTTTACTCTTCCAATGTTCAGTATGTCAGGCATTTGTCTAATTATAATTATCATATACATAAATGATGAATACTTTCTTAATACAATAATTTAAATGTGGCTAAATATTTATATAAATGTGGCAAAATATTTGTATATAGGCGTTTCCACAGAAAAGTCCACCTTTTGTCACGTTACATCACCAAGCAATTAAGCTTTTATTTTGGAGCCATACTGCTCGATTTTTTTTATTTATTTTTTGATCTCATTACTCTCTACACTATCATGCAAAAATGTATATAAAACATAAGATTTTCTTTGAAAAACAGGCTACATCAGCAAGCAATATAACTTTCTGGAAATTTCCATATGCTTATGATGGAGAAAATAGAACACTTTTGAGTTTTATTTTTTTTTTTTACTGGCACCAAAAGTCTTTAAGGTTTTCTACTCAAGTTGACCAAGAAAAGAAACTGCGCCGCCCTTACTCAAATTCAATCTTAACCGACCGGTTCCTGCGAAAGTCTAGACTTTTCTTTAGGCTCTTGTAGTTTGCTACATTTATTTTATTTATCTACTTAGAAAATCGGGCAGAGCCATGCCCAATACATTTTAACATGATAATTCATAATTTAAGCTTCACTGATTTCAAAAAAACTTTCCACATATATTAAGATCTTGTATTGGCAAATATTTTGCTTTTAGAAAATTGGGCGGGATCATGCCCATTAAAATTTGGCATTATATTGCATATCATTTTATTTTTTTATATTTTAAACAATTGCTGTGCACAAATTTTGGATAAGAAAAAAGTCGAGTATGTGATTTTATAACGGCCTGTCCTACGATGTCACTAGAAATCGTTCAATCGAATACTTATATTGAAAATAATAAAAAAATTTCTAATGTTATTGTTGTTTGCAGTACAAGTTGTCGATCGAACGTTTGCTGGTGACATCGTGGGACAGGCTTAAAATATTATCACCCTTGCCAGATTTTGTTTTCAACTACGAAAATTGAAAATTTCTGCAATAAGTTCAGGAAAAATAAAACTTTTCTAGAAGTAACACGAAAACTTTCTTAAAGTAAATAAACCGACTTAAAATATAAGCACTGCAAATAATAATGCATTTCTCCCACAGTAAAGCTTGACATACAAAAAACTCATTACATCAACATTTCACTCATAAAAAATCTTATTATGGTTTATAAGAAAGAAGTTTATAAAACAGTTTTTCATACAAAATTTGGTTTATAAAACCTCCATAAAACCATATATTTTATGAATAAGACATCAAAAAAACAAGTAAGAGTGCTATATTCAGCTGTGCCGAATCTTATATTCCCTTCGCCAATGTACGTATGTATGTACATGGAATACCCTGTCGGAGAATGTGTGGTTGACTACAAAAATAATTAACTTATAGCTAACTTTTCTTAGACTGACTAAAAGCTAACTGCAATCTTAAGTTGAGCACATAATCGAATTTGGTGAGAGCCAACAAATTTATTCTCAGCTACTTTGAAACTCATTTCAGTTTTATATTAACATTTTGCTGTTATTATTTTAGATGGTACCTTAGCTGGGTAGAAGCACGTTGGGTACACAACGTGCGATGATACATGTTCGGACCATTGAAATTTTTTTTAAATTTACTGACTACCAGGTGATTTAAAAAAATTAACTTTAAGTTAGTTGAGAAGTAATGCAAAGTGAGGCAATTGACTACCGCCTAGGACATCGCAATGTTAAAATAAATAATCAACTGATTACATTGAAAAGTAATCCAAGTGTCAGTCAGTACTAGTTGCGAAAAAGTTAGCTTAAAGTTAGTTTACAGTTAACGGAATTTCCGACAGGGTATATATTTATTTGTTTTGTGAAAAAAAGGAATCATTTATTTGTTGCTCTAGTGCAATTTATAGTAAGTGATCTTTGGGTATTTTTCGACTACAGAATTTGATTAAAAAATTTTATTTTCGATAGATCTTTTTAATATATAAAATATTTTTCATTAAAAAGTGAAAAAAGAAGTTTTTATTTAGTTACTCTTTTTTTACCAAAGTAAAGGTTTCAATTTTCCAACCCTGGAACCTTATTTTTGATTGTTCTGATTTTGAATTCTAATTTAATTCTTTCTTAAATATAAAATATGTTTAATTAACAAAGAAAAAAATTGTTTTTATTTACATAGTTACTTTTATATACCAAAAAAAGTTTAAATTTTCCAGCTCTGGTTCTATGTTTTATGTTTTTCTAATATTTGATAGCAAACTATTTCTTTCTAAAATATAAAATATTTAATTAAAAAGGAAAAAGAACAAATTAATTTAACTTAGTTACTGTCATATACCAAAAAAAGTGTAAATTTTCCAACCCTGGAGTCATCTTTTTAGATTTTTTTCATTTCTTATATGTTTCTTTTAAAAATATAAAATATGTTAAATTTTTAGAGAAAAAGGAACAATTTGTTTCTGTAGGTTACTTTTATATACAAAAAGGATAAGTTTAAAGTTTCCAGCTCTGAAATCGTCTTTTTGATTTTGCTGATTTTCAATACCAATCTATTTCGGACTTTTTCTGATACACCAGTTCAAGACCTCGTTCTCTAGCAGGAAATCGCTAATTCATTAAATTACACACGGAATGACAACACACCTTTACAATTTTTGGTGAAGGGTATACAAATTTTTACAATTGTATACTTTTTATTTTAAAGTGGTTTGATTTCTTGGACACTTGTTCAAGCAAATAATGAATTTGTTAAATTAAGAAGAGATAATTCTTTGCCTGCAAGCGTGTAAGCTTTAGAGATATTTAATATTTAAATCAAATTTGCCACAAAAATTTGCTCAGTGTTAAAATTACTCTCTAAACTTACTGAAAACATGCGCTTTCAAGTTACTCTTGCCCATTCTCTCTACCTCCCTCTCTCTCTTTGAACAAAGTTTTCTTTATACTTTGGTTATTTTGATATGACTTAAAACTGACATTTCAAGTGTCAAGTGTGTCTGCCGACATAAGGGTGGCAAACACAAAATAGATAACAAAAGAGGACCAAAGCAAAAGAAGCAACAAAATGAATGATAAAAGAAAAAAAAAATGCCACCTAAAGGAGAACCAGTAGTTGTATTTTTGACGGTGCTTAAGTTACACAGGGAAGTGTGAAAAAATCGTATATTTTTGTTAAAAACATACACAAAATACCAAATGATGAAAAATTATACATAAATAAAGCAAAGCAATAATTAATTAATTACTAGTTTTAGAAAATCATAAAGCAAATTGTAAATAAATGAAACGAAAAAAGAAACCAGCTTTCGCACTAAAGCCTAAAAAATAATAAAAAAAAGTGTCAAGGTGCCTCATTTTTACACAGTGTTAAAGATTTAAGATATTAAGTGTCAGTATTTCCAATGAAAAAAATCAATAATTTTACGAAGTATGTAATTTTTGTTATTATTTAAAAGCGCTCAAACAAACGTAAGGAAATAAATTGAGTAGCAAAGTTTAAAATAAAATTATATATAATTTATAAGTTAAGAGATGATATTACCAAAAAATATTGCTAAAAGAAATATGAAATAGCGTCTGTCTGGCTTTAATGTCATTGATAAAAATTTGAAAACAACAAAAAAAAAAAGAAACCAAAGAAGCACAAAAAAATGAAGTAAGCTTTGACAGTTGCAAATTGCTACCAACCAACCCTTATGCGGAAGAGGATGCATATTTTTGTTTCTGTTTTGCTTTTCATTATTTATTTGTGTTGTTTTTTTTTCATTTAATATGAGTATAAGAGTTTCCATATAAGTGTTTTATTACGTTTATTCATTACCATCAAACTAGGTGTAGGGTAAGTGTTGCCGCTCTGGTCCGATTAGATTAAAATGTATGGTTTTTTTCATTATTATACAGTTTGTACAAAAAATGTTTTCAGTGTTTAAAAAAATCAAAACTATACAACATAAACATTTATTTATATATGTTCTAATTATATAACACTAGAAAATGGAGCGTCTTATTTTGTAAAACGCCACACTAAGCGCTGAAAAATTTTATAGGGAAGAAATTTAAATTACAAAAACTAAACATACTTATACTTAGAGTTTTCAACGCTTAGCGTTGCGTTTTATAAAACAAGTACCTTCACTACAATCAGAAAATTTTTGATCGTAATTAAGAATATCAGCTATTTAATGTCAAATAATTGTTTTCAAAATTACATCACATTCAGTGAATTGTCTACTTAACTGCCTAAAATATTTAATTTAGCTTTTAATATATTATTTTTACTCCTTGAACCTTTATTACTGCTTGTAAACGCCAACACATGGAACGAATTAACGTTCTAATATAACAATTTTTGAGTTATTTCCTCCAAGTATTTTTCAATAATTTTCTAAGCTGCATTTTATGTACTGTGTTGTATGTATTGCATATACTGGATGGATGACTGAAGAAATGTAACCCCTTTGTTGAAACAGTTGCTCAATTCACAAGCCATGTTGTATCATTTAAAGTTGAAGTATTTGAAAAAAAAATTGGAAATAAAATCTCTCAAAACAAAAAACATTTTATTAAATTTTTAATATTTTATTATGATTGAAATTTTCAAGACTTGTAAATTCAGCACATATTTCCATGTAAATTCAGCACATATTTATTACTTAATTCAATACATAATTCAGAAATTTATTTCTTAACGACAATATCTTCCAAATATAAACAGTCACTTTGGCGTTTCATATATAATCAAGCAGTAAAATTTCTTAGGACGGCTCGACTTAAGACGGACTTATTTATGTATGCGATAACTCCACTGAAAAAGTTCATAAGTTTTGGGAATAAATTTTACAAAAAAGTCAAACCTCTGACTGGCATTACTGGGCTTTAATTCTTGCACACACTGAATTCTGGGAGTATGCCGTCTTAGGACTTTTTCCGAAAGGCGGTGTAATGACGATCTGAGCACATTTCAAGAAATTACTAATTGAAACATTACGATAGTCACAAACAGTCTGATTAACACCAGAGAATGACAATATTGGTTCCATTTTACTCCTGTAAGCAGCATAGGGCCGCCGAGAGAATGACAATGAGTATTCACATATTTTTTTGTAGTTTTTTAGCGCAAACAATTCGTACGCTCACATATTTTCTCTCAAGCAACTAAGCCTATAGCCAATTCCAACATACCGTATACATAAATTTGTGTATATAAAATGGAATGGAAAGTGTGTGTGTGTGGCTGTTTTAAAACATGCTTTATGTGTGTGTGTGAATAAAATAGCCCTGTAGTCGATTAATAGTCAGATTGTTTTTATATTAATGCATGTGATTGTAGCTCACACAGTCTATTAATTTAAGTTATACATAGTTGCTTGTTAAATGTTTTATTAAAAAAACATAAGAAACTGGAAACTGAAATTTCAAATGTATATTAAACAAATTTTTATTAACTAAATTCTTGTTGTCTTAGAAATTAATATCTTGGCTAAGAAAGAAATATTTGTTAATTTATGTAAATGAGTAGATTTCATTCTCACAAAAAAAAACACATACATATGCGACTTGCTTGGACCACTTTCATAATAAAAATATTGCATAAGAAAAAATTATTTTTTAATTCTTGGATGTAAATGATCTGAGTCATCATCAGCCTAAAAGAAATAGATATTATCGGACGTATGAACAAATTTTCATTATAACAAATTTTCTTGAAGTTTATGTAAACTCAATTAATATTATAAAATTAAATTGATTAAATGTGTAAACAGAATGCCAACTCGCTTCAACAATGTCTTGTGACGCTGGGGCACCAAAACTATGAAATTAAATATCTTTTTAATAAATTTTATATATATGTATATATATATATATATATATATATATATATAATTATACCACTTTCATAATTATGGGCATATATTAAAAAAAATTATTAAAAATTATTTGCTTTTGTGATTTTCAAAAATATTGTTTGTGAATTCTCAAATAGTTTTTGGAAGTTTGTGCATAAGATAGGAGGTTTGTGACTGTTCAAAATGTGTGGTTGAAGTCTACTGACGATTTGTTAAAGCAACAATGAAATGCATATAGACATCGCTTAACCAAATAAATAAATAAATAAATTTCACTTAATTGAAGAAGAAAATTTTATTTTTCTCTCAAGAGTTTATTATATAGATATACATAGATATTTGTATGACATTTTTATATATACAATATTATAATGATTCTGCATCATTAGCTCAAACGTTGTTTTAGTACATTAGCGATATGTATGTATGTAGTATACGTATGTATGTAAATAATTGAAATTTTTCTTTTAATATTGCACGTTTGTTTTTTGAGTGTATGGCAACGCTGTTGGTTGCACGCAACAAAAACTGCAACAATCATATATCTGCTGCAACTGAGCACGTGCTAAGTTGAACTAATCGTATGTAAACAAAACCTGCCAAAAGTCAATTACGTAAACAACAAGATGAAAAGGGGTTAGTAATTATACCGGCTTTAAACGATTTACAATAACAACTGCCAAACAAAACACAACTTGTTGGAAGACAATCAGTATGAGAGATGATAAAAAGAGAGTAACATTGTAATGAAACTCTTATACAAAAGCAGCAAAGCAAACACAATGCATTCATGTTAATTTTTTTTAGTGTATAAATTATTAGATACTTTTCAATTGTTGTTGTTGTATTGTACCATAGTGCTATTGTTTTTGTTGTTTTTGCTGCTTTTATGTGGTGTGTAGATACATTTTCAACTCTAGTAGCACACGGTTAATAAACAAAAAGCTTAACAGAAGCAGCAAAAGCAGCAGATAAAAACATATGTAAACTTAAAAATTTTGGCTATTTGTACGTTACTATTTGTCGTGTGCGGTTTGACGGTCGGTTAAATTTCGAAAAAAAGAAGCAACGGTTTTGCATTGTCTTTTTGAATTTTAAAGCGGGCGTGAAAATAAACAAAATCCATTTTTAGTAAAGAACAACAACAGTTGCTTTGATTGGCTAAGCAACTGTTGTCGGTCTACATAAAAAATTTATAGCGGCATTTGTGTTTTAATGTACATGCAAAAAAAAAAAAAAGTGTTTCAAATTGGTAAATAGAATTTTAATTAAATTTGAACGAACTGCTTAATGTAAAAAAGAATGCGTATTTATTTTGGAAGTATTAAATTATTGAAAATTAATTGGAATTAATTGTAAAGCGCTAAAATTTGAAAAAACCAAAATTCAAAAGTTTGTGGTGTGTTGGAGAACAAATTAAATAAAACATAAAAACACGAGTGCAGCTATTTTACAGTTCAAGCGGTTAAAATAATTGTTTTGCGGACTTATACAATTTTAATGGCAGCTAAAAATAATCGAGTTAATATATTAAATCAGAATGTGAGTTACATATGTATATAAACATCATGTAGGAAATATCTCCTAAGGGGCTGATGGTATATCGAGTTCTTTTATACCTTTCTGTCGAAGAACTGATTGACATTATAGTGATTAACGTAAATTCGAGCCGTCATACCATTGAGGACATTTGAATTAACTCCTTGACAGAGGTATAAGACTATCGATAGTATGCTTATGGAAAGCTTTCGATAGTTTGAAAAATGTTTGCACATACATTTGCTAAATTATAAAAACTAAAAGAAACTCAATATAGCGGTGATGCTATCGCGAAGTGAATTAAAACATTTAATAGCAGTACAAAAACAAAAACCTACCTGCGGAGCTAAAGCAATTTGATTTGGTTACTGTGCTCTGAAATATTGTAAACATACATACATCAGCTGATAAGTATTTCAGCCAATGCAAATATCTTGTTAAATATGCATTGTAAATATGTTTAAATTACCAGCATTAGCGGTGAATTATTTTCAAGCCCATAATTACAAAAAAAAAATAAAAAATTAACTATAAATACTATCGATATGATTTCGCAGTCTCAGTTTTCCGCCGCCTTTGTTTCTCTTGCATTGCAACCTTGTTAAAAGTGATGCAGAGCGGGAAATTTCATAATTCACCGCAGCTCCGACTCACAAATGTGCCCATAATTATGAAAGTGGTCTAATTCATATATTTATTGTTTCGATGTATTTAGTAGAAAATATACTTAATAGTACCAAACCAAAAAAGTTTGTCTTAAGTAGAACAAAAAAGAAGCAAATTAACTAACATGTGCATAATTAGTAAAGAACAAACGACAATGGCAAGACTGTTGTAAATTTAGAGATGGTAAAAATGAGCTTTCATTAGAAAAAAGCTTTCAGCAAATTGTAATACGATGAATCAAAACAATTCGCATATTCCATTTGCAATGAAAGTTGCGTATACATATAAAGCAGAAATCTACATCAACTGACACCGCACACAGTGGTCCAAACACAAAGAACGCTGATGATGAAGGTGTAGTGGCTTTCGAAAACAGCTAGTTGTTCCGTTCTACTACGTATTTGTCAGAATATTTACAATTAACTTTGGTGTTATTTGTTCATTAATAATTATCACATGTAATTTGGCTTACAAAGCGATACGAACTTTAACCTGATCAAATCAAAAATATAAAAAATTTTTTTTCATATTTTGCAAAAATTTTAAATCAGAGTTGCATTAGTCTCGAAAATTGCAATTTTGTTTAATATTTATTTAATAAAAACGAAGATTTGCAATTAAATGAAAAATCTTCAGTGTACAATTTTTATTAAATCAAAACTCTTTATTTACTGATATGAAAACATTTTTAAGCACACAATGTTAAATAATTCTCTGCTTGAATACCACGATGTTAACTAGGCTATTATTTACGTAAGACTTGACTTGACTTAACTAACTTTTTATACTTAGCACAAAGCTTTCAAAAGAATGTCAGCAACATCCAAAAAAAATTGGACTATCACGTTTTGTTCACACATTCATTCTAAATCTTCATAAGCATGCCAGCGAGATCGTGTATTACTGATTCAAGCTATTTTTGCTTTGTGTGTGGTGAATATTTGGTTGGAAAAAAATAATATGCAATATCAGAATCAATAAAATATGCCAATTACAGATTCGAATTCAGCCCACCAAATTACCCTAGGAAATATATTTGGCTGCAGTCCAGTCCAAAACCTTGTTGGCTAGTGTAATTAGATAGAGCTCTAAGTGTGAAATAAATATACTTGGGCACTTCTTATACGAGTACAATGAAATAATATTTTTTACTAGTTTGAGTTCTAGTTATTGAGAGTTTCGTAATGACGAAGTGTGTAGCGCCACAGAAAAATTTCGATATTCCCCCCCCCAGTATAAGGTTAAGTTTAATTTTTATTCTCTTCTTTAGAAAATCACATTAATTAATAAAAATATTCCATTCAATAAGAAGGGAAAAATACTGAACTCAAGCACGATTAAGAAATTAATCCTGATTCAAATTCATTCTAGTTCAATTAAATTTAATATGCATCACGGAATTTTCTAATTTAAAATATTGAGGTGTTTAGCAAGCAGATATAAATATGTTATGCCGAATCACACTTTCCCGTACTTTCGCTAATCTCAGGGGAATAAATTCTGGGGAATAATTCTTTTATTCATTCCCATGAACAATAAATTCGCATCGCCAATTGTCAGGCAATAAAATAAACATCTGTTGCAAGTCGTACGTGCTATTGTGAATTGATGTTATTTTATTTTTAACGCATATTTTAATAATATTTTTAATAAATTGTTATTACTTCGCTCCGGTTTAGCTTATTATAAGAAAAAAAAAACTTATTGGAAAAAATAAAGAGACGAAATTTGAGAGATGCATCAAACACACTGTGTTTATCGGAAGTAATGTATGCAAGTGAAAACATGAAGAATTAGTGAATCTAGGTTCATGGATTTTGTAAAATAAACTCAAACAATGAAAAACTTCTTTAAAAAACAACAAGAAAACTATTTTTATTGTGTTTATTTTTTTTTGCAAATAAAACGTTTGTGAAAAAGCACACATCATTTTTGGGGAAAAACCCAAGGGAAATAATTCACGATTGCAACTTTAGGGAAAAGGAAAATATTTCGAGGGAAAATATATTCACGATAGAGGTGATTGGTTTTGTTCAAAAAAAGTGATTTTTAGAACTCCACCGTCCGTTACTGATAAAATACAAGATATGATTTTTTTAGAATAGTTAATTTTTTGTTTTTTTTTTAAATCCTCAACGATTAGTGAAATCTTTAAAAATCTTGCTACAATCATAACATTAAAATCTAATAATTATCTTAAAGTGTGAATAATAAATGTATTATTAGACAGCCTTAAACGGTTTTTTTCCTATTTTTATTCCAAACAAAAAAATTTTAAATTATAACTGATTAAAACGTATCTATGATGAGATAGTTAAGTAATTTTTCTTCTTACGGTGTTGTTTACCTAAAGTTAGAGTTTCCTATTTTATGATTTTTATATTTCTGGGAAAAATTGTAAACAAAAACTTTGCCCAACATTCTGGGAATTCCGAATGTCAAGATTATTGTTTTATAGTTCTTCTAATTTTTTTAAACTCTTTTTAATTATAATAATCTCTATTTTTTTTTTTTTTTTGAAAAATAAAATAAAATTGAGATTTATTTTTTGTTATTAAAATCCACTTTAAGGTTTTTAAGAAAAGAGCTTTCATAAAAGCTTCTTTTATAAAATCTTAAATCTTGCACCATTTAATACACAAGATATTTCTTTGAGAATTTGGTTTAGATTCCATTTAAAAATTCATGAGACAAAATTATAAAAAAAAAAATTCCAAGAAATTTGTATTTATGAATTTCTTCTTATCTAATCTTATCGCAACAAATTAGACTATCAAGTGCGTACATGTGTATGGTGATGTTGTTTTTTATGAAAGCGCATCGAATTGTTGACTATAAAATAATTGCTTTTATTATTAATAAAATTGTTTATTCGTTTTCTCTTTGTTTTAACTTCATGTACATTTATAAGTACGTGTGTACGTAGACACTTATACAAACATACATTTTTTCTCTATATAAACGTTAGAGTGTGTGTGTAAAAGCGACATGAATTATTGAACTAAATTTATTTCATTTCAAAATCATGTTCAAGAATCTTCTTATTATACGAATAAATACAAAAACATACAATTTTAATTACAAGTGGTGTGAATGCGTTCGTTCGTTATAGTTTCACAAATAATATTGAAAATAACATTTCGAGCCTTTGCTGCAATAGAGTTATAACTTAAAAACCACAATTTTTGAGTTAATAATACAGAATTATTTCTCATATTGTTCTTAATACAGTTTAAAAATTTCATACAAATATCTTGTATGAGCAACTCTTGAGAGAAGTATAAAATTTTCTTTTTCCATTAAGTTGTTCGTAAATTAAAAACTTCACAGTCGTTTTCTGCCCAAAAAGTTTTTTTTTTTTTTGAGTTATGACTCTATTGCAGCAAAGGCTCGATTTGTGTTTATATAAAAGTGAATTCCAACAATGTTTTGAGAACATTGAAATGGAATTTTGCACATGTGTTGTCAGGTTATAAAAAAATGTTAAAAAAATTGAAGAATTTTTCACAATGTTGAGTGAAATTTCGTATTTATAAGATGAAAAATAAAGATATTTAAAATGAAGACACGTAGGCCGAAAAATTTATATAAAATTATTTTAATGTTTGCAAAATATAAATAAATGCTATAAAACGTATATTTCAGTAAACAATCAAAGAGTGTATGGAAAAAAAATCTAAAAAATTTGATTTTATTTTCATAAAAATTTTTAATGCAGAAACTCTTGGAAATTCAGGCCTTTTTTGTATGAAAAACAAAATCAAGTTTTAAATATTTTTGAAAATTTATTTTATGGTCTAATTTTGTAAAACGAAAACGCTAAGCGTTGACAAACTTGGTATGTATTTTGTTTTTGTAATTTAAATTTTTCCATACCAAATTTGTCAACGCTTAACGTTTTCGTTCTACAAAATTCGGCCCTTAGTCTTACACATGTATAATTTGTCACTCGATGAGGTGTTTTATATAATTAGAATCTTATAGTCTTTATAAAAATAAAAACAAAATCACCAACTTAAGCCGCATTTAATTGGTAATGTTTTTATGGAAAAGAAAAAATTATTATGCATTGGTTTTATCTTTACAAAAAAAAAAAAAAAAGAACAACTTAGTTTCTTTGTGTTTAACAATTCCAACAAAATATATAATTATATTTTATTTAAAACCAAAATGAAAGAAAAAGTTAAAATAACATGAATTGATGGTTTTATAAGCTGATTACAAAGAAAGTATGCAACATTATGTAAACAAGCAGAACTCCTAAGAGTATGCTATAATTTAGCAACAACGATTGAGCAAAGAATTGATATTTCAATAAAGCATAAATCATTTTGTAATGTTTATGGAAATTAATAGAAAACTATGAATAAATGAAATTCATATAAAAGCAGGGTTGGAAAATTAATTATTTATTTGAGTAATGTATTTATAATCAATATTATTTAAACTCCAGCAAACGATTATTTTGTAATTTCTTATTTTTTCGTAACTAAAAGAATTATATATTAAATAATAAATAAGTGTATATAACATAAATTCTCATTGCTCCCAATTTGTCTTGTGAAGTATTCATACTTAAAAAAAAGACATTCATCGCTATCGTGAATTAAATATAAAATTTTTGTTCCCGAGAAATTTTCATTCACCGTGAAGGGAAATTTGCAATAGCAAATTTTATGGGAACGTTTGCTCCCGCTACCAATGCGTAGTGAATGTAAAAAAACGGGAAGAAGACTTGAAAGTTTTACAAATTAATTGAAAATTAAAAAAAGTAACTTTAATAATAAGAAATACACATATTCTGCGTTTCAAATGAAATGTTAAGTGTAAAGTTACGTTTTTAAATATTTTAGGTGCAGTGGAAAAAAATTCTTTACTATTTATTTAATTAGAAGGATAATATTGAAATTACTCGATGTATTAATTTAGCTCGCCAGCAAAAATACATTGATCAAAATCAAGGGAAGAGTGAAATAATCCATGTGAAAAATATTATTCACGATAAGGGGAATCAGAAAAGGGAACACATTTCTAGGGAAAAAATCCTTCTAGGGAAAAGTCTTTCACACAGCTGAATTAAGACTTTACAAAGTAAACTTTGCTTGTGGAAAAGGGGTATTACGATTGCAACTTGGAGTAAAGGCAAAATATTTCGATGAAAAAGCTGTTCATGATAAGGGTGTTTAAATTTACTTTAAAAACTTTTTTATGTACTCTTTCAGGCTTATTATGAACAGCGACCATCAACTGTTTGAAAAGTGAAAAAATTTGTCAATTAAGATTTAAATACTTATTACGAAAACCAGTTGGAAAAGTTTGTGAATGAGTAAGGCCTATAGTACACGGCATGTAAAAAAGTCACGGGAATTTTCAGCATATTGGTTGAATTTTTTAAAATTACTAGTAGTGGCTACATGCCCTAAAAAATTTTATAGTATTTTTGTTCCAAAATGCAAATGTGACACATGTAGCCGAATCGAACACATTTTCTCTTTTTTTTCACCAACCGCTTTCTGAACAGAGTCCCTTTGCGATGCCCGCGCTTACTTCCATCAAGCTTACCAGCCTTGTAATTTGCTTTTTGTTGCTCATAATATGCGCTCTGTACAATTATTTTGATAATTTTAATGATATTTATTCATATATTTCTATTTATTTACTACTTACATTTCGAGTGAATATTTTTCTACTACTATTTTGTGGTTGCAAAAAAGACAAGTAAATTTTCGTTAATACATAGATATTCACAATAATGAGTACAGAATCACAATCACACTGAAAAGTTAGGGTTGCTACCTCTTTTCAACCGCTGGCATTTCGTGATACTGATTTATCAACTCTGTTGTAAAAATTTCTTTTATCAACCGCACGTTGCGGTTCATAATAAAGCTGATACTCAAATTTGGACAAGCGTTGCCCTGCTATTTTTAATAATGTTAAAACTGGACTAACAAATAAAAGAGCTCTGAAAACCAATTAAAATATCAAATTACTGTATTTTTAAAAAACTTCGAAAGTGATTGCAGTATCATAATAGTTTAAAATCAAAATTCGGAAAAAGTACAATCAAATCGATTTTTCCATCCCTGATATGTGTAAAATAGATTTTGGAGAAGAATTGTAGAAATTGTTAAAAATTAATTTTCCCTATTATTTTCATTTATGAAATATACAAAGCATAAAATATTTTATACATATGTGCCCTTAATTATGAAAGTGTTCTAAGTCATAAATTTCTTTGGTCGAGATATTTCGCAGATTACATTTGAACAAATCAAAAAATATGTATGTATGTATGTATGTGCATACATAAGCACATATTTACGTACCGCCCATTTGCTAAAACAACGACATAACTCAAAAATGAGATTTTTGAGTTAACGATACAGAATTATGTAAGTCTCATAAGTTGTGTGTAAATTGAAAACTTTAAACTTATGACGTTGTTTTAATAAATAAGCGATGTGTATGTACATTTAAATAAATTGTAATTACAAAGTGGTATAGTAAAATAGATCGTTTTAAGGTTTCGTTTATGTGTTTCTTTTTTTTCACAAGTGTTAGTTAATTAAAATAATTTCTTAAGCCAATTAAAAAGTAATTATTTCAATAAGGTTTTAATTTCGTTTTCTTGTCGAAGAAAATTTTGAATTGATGTGAAAATATGGAATAGTTTATTTCACTATTTCATCATTTAGCAGCATATAATGGTAATACATTCGTGTTAGCGAATATTCGTCTCTTTCATGGCAAACGGATACATATCGTCACCTAAAATCCAAAAGGCCGTAACAACCAAAAAATTCAAAATATACTTTTTGATTGATTATGATTTGATTAATCAAGATACAGCTTTCCTTAAAATTTTACTCACAAAAATACCGATTTTATTCATTAAATCCAGAAGACCTTCACAAATAAATAGTCTTAAATTTATAAGGTTTTTTGCTTCTCCTCGTAAGTAAAAAAGTGTACTTACGGCCTTTTAGATTTGAATTCACAAATTGCTCCCTCACCAGCTCTATTCTCTGGACTTAGCCTCGAATTAACTATTTTTGGTGAATCTCACAAACAAACATCTATTTTGATGATCTCAAGGGATAAAAAAACTGCAGTAACGTTTGACAGATTGCATAAAGTTCAAAGGAAACAACGTTGAAAAACATTTTTTTTTATCTAAAACTTATGTTTCATTAAAAGAGTCACCAACCGACCCCGTATTGTAGAATTGTATTGTATGTGCATGCACTTCTGAAATAAAAAATACTTTACTTTAATGTACGTATTAATAAAAAATACTTTTTCACTTCATTCTGGTTATTAAAAACCAAAGATAAGTGTAAAAGCTATTAATAATTTTTAAATTGATTACTATCGAAACTACTCGTAATTTATTACTTAAATTTCAACCACTAAAACCATCGATAATAAATATAAGCGAAAACAAAAATGATTAACATTTGCTGCACACATAAAAAATAGCATAACAACAGAACGATATACGATAGAGTTCGGTTATAACGAACAATTAGAAAGTAACCAAGGAATTAATTTTATACCAAAAAACAAATCTTTTCAAAACCTACTCTTATTAAATTTAAAAAAGAAATTAATAATTAATAGGCACGTATTTATTTTTGAGTTACGATAATATTTGTTTTAAAAAAACCCAGACAATTGAAGAATTCAAACGGCAGTTACAAAGGTCGTAGTGTCATAATGTTTTACAACTTTGGTTTAAAAGAAAAAACTCAAGCAAAACAAATTATATTAAAGCAACCCACCCACTTGCAATATAATTGTGCAATTTTTCATATTGTACAATAATATCGCCCATGTGTATGTCATATTCGAAGGTGTGGCACAATATATTGGCAAATATCAAAAGACTTTTGATTTTTATTGTACAATCAAGACAATTGTGTAATGTGTTTGCAAAATTGTTCAATTCTATAATGTCAGGATAATGGGGTAAATTTTCTTTGAAAATATTGTGCCATTTATTGCATAGTATAGGTCGAAACGACAATAATATGTACAACAACATATGCAATAATATTGTATAGTGGATGGGCCGCTTAAAATAATTTAAAACATTATTACAATATGATGATGACTTAAAACTTCCTTTTGAATCCCTCAAAAAAATTTTTTTTTTTGAAAAATGTCCATGCAGTTTTGTTTACATAGGACTTCATTAAGCTTAAATTAGACTTGTCATAACCATAACCATACAAAACAGCTGTTCGAACCAAACTAATGAGCAACACTGTGTTTGATTATAGATGGCTCACCATAACGCCATAGCCATAAACTTAAAAACCAATTAAATTTTGGTTTTTCTTTTGGTTATGGCTATGGCAATATGGTAAGTTTTAAAGCGTAATCATTTGTGTAAAATATTAATACATAACTAATATCAGTTAAGTTGTTGCTTAGATCAAGACCGATGTTCGTTATAACCAAACTGCACTGTATAAACATACTTATTTATATGTTATAAAAAAAAATGCAATATTCTTTATTTAATAAAAATAATATATATTTCTCTTTTTACTATTTTTAGAAAATCTAAATATATAAAATAATAAAGAAAAAATAAAACTGACCTAAGCAAAATATATTGCAACTGGAAAGTATCACCAACGTAAATTTATCAGCAACATTTCATCATATCCAATTCAACACTAGCAGCTAATAGTATTCTAATCATCAGTAACAAAGTCTGCAGCAACAATATTCCATTAACGTCACTATGCGCCGCAACGTCAAATTGATTGTATTTGTCAGTGTCATCTGGATGTTTGTTTTGGTCTATTATTTTCAAACCAACACGGAAAAGGTAAGAGTGTGTATGTTTAATGTAACTGGGAGTGAAATACTAATGTACATATTAGGGTGGGCGTTAGTTACAAGCTTTTACTTGCTTTTCATTCCATAATTTAATGACTGTGGGAATGGAAATAACCCCATTAAGATTTTTAGTGAATTTATTTAGGTAACGAAATGTCGCATGCCCCCCGAAGTTGGGAGATAAACATCACACAATCGTTAAATATTTTTGTATATGTACAAAAGAGTTAAATTTCCCAGCCCTTAAGCAATCATTGTAATATTGTTAATTTTCAATGCCAATATATTTCCCTCTTATATATAAAAAAGAGGTTGAACTAACAAAGAAAAAACTTATTTGTTTTTGTAAGTTAGTTTTATATACAAAAAAAAAAAGTTTTTGAGTTTCCAACCCTGGAATCGTCTTTTTGATTTTGCTGATTTTCAATAACAAAATATATATCTTTCTAAAATATAACATAGTTTTAATTGACAAAGAAAAAAACATATTAATTTTCGTTAGTTACTTTATATACAAAAAAAAGTATTGTATTTGATTTTCCAACCCTGGAAAGGTGTTTTGGATTTTCCTGATTTTCAACACCAATCTATTTCTTTCCAAGACATAAAACAGGTTTAATTAAAAAAAGGAAAAAAATATTATTTTTAGTTAGTTACTTTTATATAGAAAAACTTAGTTTCGATTTTCCAGCCCTGGAACAGTTTTTTTTTCGATTTTTCAAATTTTTAATACCAATCTATTTGATTATAAAATATAAATTATGTTTAAATAATAAAAAAAAATTAGCTGGTTAAAATTTTCCAGCCCTGGAACCATGTTTTTGATTTTTATGATTTTTCAATACCAATCTCTTTTAATATAAAATATATTTAAATAAAAAAAATTAGGTAGTTACTTATATGTATAAGCAAAAGTAAGATACAATTTTCCAGCCCTGGAACCGTCTATTTGATTTTGCTGATGTTTTAATATCAATCTATTCGGGGTCGCAATATTGTGGAAATTAACACACGGAATGATACATCTTAGCTTAGCATTTTTGGTGAAGGGTATGAAACACCCATAAAAAGAGATCAAATCTTTCTTTCGCTTACAATCATTATCTATACCAGCAAGCAGAAATAATTTTTATTGCAGATACTTTTTTTAATATAAACCAAATGTAAATATAAAATACATTTTTTTAAATTTATTTATGTTTCTGTGCTTATGCAAAATTTTTATGCTCATTGGAACACTCGTTCGTTGTCCTAAAAACTGAACAGAAGCGTCAACAATAAAAAAAACATTGGAGGCACTTGGTCTGCATACTAATGAATAAAAAAGAAATTTAAGAATATTTTTAAAAGCTACTCACATACTTAAGTAAACAGTAAATTTTGTGCATAAAATTGTGGGCCACCACTAACACAGTGACCAAATGAAGAACTAAAACACTTACAAATAGAATTTTTGTATTAAAATAATATATATTTTTTTATTTTACAATTAAATGTTTGTTGTATATCAACAAAATGGTTTTAAAGAACTTGAATATTATAAATCGTGTGTTAATGTGCCCGTGTTAAAAACTATTTTTGTGAGCCAGCATTACATGAACCAAATATGGTCTCTGTTCATAAAATAATAAAACTTTTTAGTCCTAAAGCTTTTGAAGAAAATAAATTTTTTTAAATTTTCTCAACAGTAGGAACAGTCGCTGACATCCTTTAGTTACGAGCACCTTCCTTCTTTCCTTTTTTAAAATGTGCATTAAAACTGTAAATTTAAATTCATAAAGTTATTCTTCCTTACCACGGCACAATATATCTACATAAATATTTTTTTTTAGCACAGCATTAAAGTTCATCAGTTGCATCTATTTATTAAATGTAACAAGCTTCCGCCTCTTGTGAAATGTTTTTCTTTTTTTATATAACAAAGAGTAAATTACTCGTATTTCACTTAGTTGCTCCTTAAGTTATGCTGCATATTTTACGATAAGAATATACTTTAGAAGTATGCAATATATTTTGCTGTTTCAAAATCAATTTATAGCATTAAATATAATAAAGTTTATGGTTGCTTGGTTACCTTTAGATAAAATTTTTGGGGGCCAGATGTTAGAAACATAACAGTAAAATATGCGCAATATGCAGTGGAGTGTGGCTATAACGAAATGTGAGTGAGCGGCTGTTGTAGGCTTAAATCGTTATAACCAGATTTCTACAATTAACAAAAAATTCCCTTTTATTAAAAATTCATGTTAAATAGCTGATGTTAACCACAATCTCTACCCAAATAGATATACATGGTTGCTGATAAAGTGCGTGGCTGCACAGCTAAAAATCTAGTTTAATATTTCTTCTCTTCTTTAGAAAATCACATTAATTAATAAAAATATTTCATTCAATGAGAATTGAAAATACTGAACTTAAGCCCGATTAAGGAATTATTCATGATTAATTCAATTTTAGCAAGCAATTAAAAATTTACGCTATTCATAATAGTGATTTTTTAATGGCTCGTTGAAAAGGTATGCCGAGTATGCACTATGATCTTTTGTGACATCGCAATAACGTAGTGTGGCATTGCTTTCGATATAAAAAAAACCTATTGTGAACGGCTTTGCACAAATTTTTAAAATGACACCACAAAATAACAACACAAGAAATGACACTCTGTATCTCAACTGGTAGGTAACAGTGTACCAAAAAAAAAAAAAACGCTTCAATAAACTAGTTCTGCTGACTAGAGTTCCTAAGCAACCTGAATCTAAGACTGGCGAAGGCTTAAGGCTCAGTTAGCCGACTGTAATGCAATGTAACTGTAATGTAGGAAACAGCTGATCGATATTTTTATATGAAAAGTAGGTTACGTTACATTACATCTCTATAACCATTTCCATTACTTTTCAAATAACAATATCGATCAGCTGTTTCCTACTGTTGCAGTTCCATTACATTACAGTCGGCTAACTGAGTCTTTAGCGTTTTCATTAGATTTCGCTGCATACTGCTAAATGAACTTTTAAGTTGCTGAGAACGATGTCAAATCGAATGAATCACAGTTCATACAGGAGTAATCATTGAATGAATCACGCAAATTATTTTATTGTAAGGTACAGGTAAGGTTTATATGTCCAACATTAATATTGCAGGTTTAACAAGTTAATACTTTTTAGGCCACTACAATGACGTAACACTTTCGCGTAGGCATATACCCAGTTGGCCATTTGTCACATGTCTCGCAAGACGGACAGCTTAAACAGATCTTTGAGGAAATGGCAAAATGTAGGCGAAAATTTCGATCCTTGTCCCCGTAGAACTGACCATTTCTATAACATATAAATTTTTACATTGAACTTTGCAAGACTGGCTTGCGGACAATATCCACCCAACTAGTATGATGCATGACCAGTTGAGTACTTGTTCTTTTACCGATTCTTTGGTTTCTGTTAGATTGTCTCAAAAGAAACTGCATGGTGCATGACCATGAATAAAAAAAAAACCAAAATTGCGCGTTGCGCAGGTCCGTTCTTTTATTTTCTGCTTGTGACGTTGACATAGAATATACTCTCTCTCTCACACACTTCTTACAACAAACACTCATTTGTATTCTATGATGAAGTAGATCATTTTTTGTACGGCTGAGTGCGCAATCTTGTTTTTTTTTGATTCATGTCGAAATTTCCCTAAGTAGACGTTGGTGAAAGGTGTCCTCTGCGACAATTCAGCCAACTGGGTATTTAAATGTGTATGTACGTGTGTGTATTGATATTTAATTCAATTATAAACCCTATTACCAGCACTATTATTTACCTGATTACCTAAAAATATTATGTTTTACAAGTACAAAAATTATAAAAATTCCACAACAAATCCGATTTCTAATTTGCAGCTCATTATCATAATTGCCATGTTAAATAATTTGAAAATAAAAGGTATTAAACCGTAAACATGTCGTTTTTTTTTGTTGCCAAAAATCAACTTAATTATTTACATTTGCAAATAATCTTTCATTATATGTTTAAAATTTATAAATTTATTCATAAATTCGTGTTCTTTCATTCATTTATTATTCTAGTTACACAGGTTTATTGAAAACAAAAAGGACAAAAAAAAACAACCTTGTACACACACACGCACACTCGCACATAAATTTTTCGCCATTTAAATTATATTTTGCTGGTATTAAAATTAAAACAGCATTCACACTGCATCATTATCTGTATCGGAATTTTAAACGATCTTAATTAGCCGGTTTTGGGCTGCTGCCTTCGTTGTCTTTTGGTTTTGTTGTTAATAAATATTTTATTGTTTTGCCGCATTTACTATTTATGTATGTATTTCAGATACTAAATTGAAATTTTGGGATATTTGAATTGTACTCGTATGTATTTTGTGGTTTTGGTGTTTTAAATGTTTTCTTGTTTGTTGTTTAAATTAAAAATTTTAAATAATGTCTGGTTGTGCCTGGAACTTACATTGGCTATGGTAAAAAGGCTATTTTATGGAAATTTGCAATATGAAGTTAGTATATATGAAGTATACTCGTATGTCCATTTTGTTCATCACATGTGGAAGTAAGTGAAACGAAGGACATCAATCGTTGTCGGTTGGATGACAAATTGCAGTAAACTAGAGAAAATTACAAGAATGGAAGTGCAAATTTCCATTTACTCTTCCACATAACTTAAGAAGCAAATTTTAGATAAGAACCGCAATGTGTAGGCTTGTGTAATGAAATACCATTTTGTCGGCGAATTAAAAATAAATTACAAAAAACCTGCTGCTAATGCTTTGACCACTGCTGTGTATTTAATTTTAATAAATTGACGACATCTTTCACACACGCATAAAAATGATAAATAAGGTGTCAAATGTTATTAGTTTTATTTATTTATGAGCAAATAATGTCTAATTTGGCGGTGTAAAGTGAATAATTAAATTTGTCATACTCACTTATAAATTAATATGTATTTATATTTATTATTATTTATTTGCGAGCAGTTTCAATGAATGAGTGAATGAATGTACAAGAAAATTATAGCATGTATTGTGGCATGAATATGCATAAATAAAATTCTAAACACAAAGTAATGCTTAAGCGGCAAATCCACTTGCAATATAATTGTGCAATTTTTCATATTGTACAATAATACGCCCGTGGGTATGTCATATTCGAAGGTGGCACAATATATTAAAAAATATCAAAAGAATTTTGATTTTTATTGTACAATCAAGAAAATTGTGTAATGTGTTGGCAAAATTGTTCAATGCTGGTTACTTTCTTAATGTCAGGAAAATGGGGCAATATTTTCTTTGAAAATATTGTGCCATTTACAATAATATTGTATAATGAATGGGCCGCTTTAGTTTCTACTGTAATGAATCTTTTATGCCCTCTCCCAAATAGTGTTTGCTTTTCATATTTCATATGCGATTACATATAGAGTTAGTTTATCAATATTTCAGTGGCAAAAAGGAAAAAGTGCTTAAGTCGAGATAAGCACATTTTGAGTTAGTAGCACCTCCGTAATCTCCATATTCAAAAGTACCTCTGATAAAAATTTCTATTATTTTGTACTATTTTTCAGGTAGTTATAGTGCAATAAATTGTTGCTTATCTTTTTTCGACTCATAATCTCATACGGAATAGCAGCTTAATTTAGCCATATACTTTCATATTATTTCAAATTGAATTTATTAGTTACAGTGTGTAGAACAATGTTTATAAAAAAAAATTCAAGTAAATACCGAAATTCCAAATTTAACTGCAAAAGAAGTAAATTTCTGAAAATCTACTGCTCTCCTGCAAAGCAGTAAAATATGAGTTAAGCACTTTTTCCTTATTGCCACAGATTTATTGAAAATTTATTACTTATTCAACCCTATCGTGAATATATTTTCCAACGAAATATTGTCCTTTTCCCTAAAATTGCTATCGTGAATGACTTTCACGTGAGAAACTCTCATTTTCGAAAAGCCAATTTTTATTCCCATGGGTTTTGCCATCATTTTATTGGCAACAACAAACATCACAATTTAAGTAGTTTTCTTGTTGTTTTTCAAAATAGTTTTTAATTGTTTGATTTTATTTTTAAAAGGAGTGGAAATGCATGAATTTTTTTAAAACTATTTTTTGTACATATAAAAAATTCACAAAAAATACATCAATTCACAAAGAAATAAAATAATATCAATTCACAATAGCATGTTCGACTTGCAACAGATGTTTATTTTACTCCCGAATAATTGGGGATGCCAATAAAAAATAAAAAAATTATTCCCTAGAATTTATTCCCTTGAGACTGGTGATAAGGGCGATTTTCTGCAAAATTACCTAGTCTCATTTATGCCTCTGTTGCCATAAAAATCGGTGAATTTTTTTGTCTCCATCGGAAGAAAAAAAACTTAAAGCGAGAATTTTTTTAAATTTATGTTCAGATATTCCAAAATTTATATAGATTTGGCTGATAGTAATCAATGTTTGATTGATTTGATTTTATTATTTTTTGCTTGCTTTTTTTTCACAGTTTTGCTCGACGGCGAAGTACTGAAAGTTTTAAATCACGAAAATTTATTTTACCTATTTTTATAATAATAAAAATGAAAGGCTTTACTTACTTATTTATTCGCTAATGGTTTGCAGTCGTGTCTTATTGTATTTTTAGCTGCCATTATAAAATGATTATTTTGTATTTACCGCAACACATGACACATACTCGAAGTAATAATAATAATGAAAATAAGGATGATTATTATGCTGAATTTGTAAGCTTAAAAATGATATGCTTCATTATTATAACTATGGAATGTTACATATGAGGGCAATTCAAAAAGTATTTTTGCAAAAAATAGAAATATTAATTTTGTCCAATAGATAATTTTAATTCCATACTGGCAATAGTTTACAGTAGCAAGAAGCTTGTCACAGTCAGTGAATAATTTTGTTTAGTTTCCAGTTTGTGCTAAATAAATGAAAACTAAATTTTAATGAAGAGCAAATTAGGGGAATGTACACACATACACACACACATGTTTGTTAGCTAAGCCGCTGGAAAATTGAAGCAAAGCCGCGAATAACGTTGTAAAAGAAAAATTTTGTACCGTTAACAGTACTCTCTTACATTGTTCAAACATCAACCCATCCAGAATTATGCATCTTATCGCCCTCAAAATATAATTACAGAGTCAATGAGATGAAAAACTTTGTAAGTAACTAAGAAAATTATACGAATGGAATTGTTGAAAGTAAGTAATGTTAATTATCATTATCTTCGTTAAAGTAAAGTGCGCATTTGACTCGCTCGTACTGCGTAATAATTTTTAGTTTTGGCGCTTGTTTCGTTTTGCCGATTTTTCGGCTTTTGGGGATTTTGTCGTCTTGTTTTTTTTTGGCGATTTTTAGGCTACTTTCGTTTTTAGAAATTTTTTAGTATTGACGCTTTTTTAATCTTGGCGTTTTTTTTTCGTTAAGGCGTTTTTTTTAGAATTTTTGTTTATCTTTCAATGCATATTTTGAGGTTTAGCGATTTTTTAGTTTTGGGGCTTTTTTCGTTTCGGTGATATTTTTCCAGTTTTTGTAAATTTTTTTAGTTTTTTAGATTTTTTAGTTTTGGTGCTTGTTTCTTTTTCGGCTTTTGGGGGTTTTTTTTCGTTTTTTTGGAAATTTTTTAGTACATATTGACGTTTTATTTTAATTTTGGCGTTTTTTTCGTTTTGGCGTTTTTTTTTTGATTTTTAACGATTTTTTTGTTTTTTTCAATACATATTTTTAGTTTTAGCGATTTTTTGAATTTTGATGCCTTTTTGTCGTTTTGGTGATTTTTTCCAGTTTAAACATTTAGTTTTAGAGATTTTTTAAGTTTTGCCGATTTTTTTATTTTTGGCGATTTTTTTTTTGGTTTCTTGCCGATTTTTAGTTTTTTGGCGAAATTTTTATTTATGGCGATTTTTTGTGAGACACTTTTAAATTTTTTGTTATGCAATGATATTTGTCATTTAAGCGCTTTTTTTATTTGGCCGGTTTTTCGTTTCGGCATTTTTTTAATTTTGGGATTTTTTTGTTTTAACGTTTTTGGAAATTTCAAGATTTTGCCTCTTACAGCAAGTTGTCAAAATTAGATTAACTGACAGAATACCCTTTAGTTTCGATTTTTTAAAATTTCAGTGTTAATTGGTGTAGTCTGCATAAAAATACAATAACTTTGAAAATTTCAAGTGACTATATAAATATAATTATACTGACAATTATATATATACATATATATATAGAGATTACATTAAGATTTTAAAAATTTTCGCTGATCGCTTTAGAATATGCTTTAATTTTTTTTAACTGTCATATATTTGTTGTTGTAACGGTCAGAGTTTTAAATATTCTGTGAAAACTTCAGGTCCGTAGCTCTTACGGTTCTCGAGAAAATAGCCTGTAACAGACAGACAGACAGACGGACGCAGGGACATCGTAGCGAAAACTATAGGGTTCCTTTTCACATTTGGTGTACAGAACCTTAAAAAAATTAGGAAAAAAATCTTGCTTTTAAAAGACGTTTTTTTTTGCTTCCCTGAATCATATTTTGTCACTTACTGCATTATTCGCGGCAAGCCTTCAATTGTTGAAAATTATTTATTGACTCCGAAATAGTATGGACATTTCAGCGTAACTAGTTTTTAATGCTCTTATTGTTTGGTAATTTGTTTTTGTCATAAAACTGGTAGGGTTATTGGAAATTATACAGAAATATGTATGTACATATAAAATCTAATATGAGTTTGCCTTCCCTTTTAATAATATTTATTCTTGCACACTAAGCTAAAGCTCCCTCTTAATGGTATAATTTTAATTATTTAAAGAAAACAATAAAATCGTAATTATTCTGACAACACAAGCGGAACGACATGGTACGACCTTTCTCTGTACCATTGTCCAAATCGTCATATTTGATGTGTATTCCCGAGTTTCTTTGTTTGCTTTTTGGTGATGACAGAGAATATAAAATTACACTGTATAACACAAAAATCTATACTAATATTATAAAGAGATAAAGTTTGTGTGTTTGTAAGAGGCAGTCTGCAGAACCACCTGTTGGCGAAATGTAGAATGGAGCCTGCCCATATAAATATATACCGTATATACTGTCCCATTAAATTGCTATGGACCACCCCCGTACCCAGAAAATATTTATTATCGTCTTAGCACGAAAGTAAGAACTATAATGGTTCTGTACTCAAAAGATAAACAGAACTCTATTAACGTAAGTATACTGTTTGTCCGCCAGTCCCCTGACCGATTGAAAAAGTAACTGTGCGTTTCGTTTTTACGGCTAACGACTTTGATGATATTTATAACATGGGTTCTAAAGCAGTTCAATTCTGCTTCGAACAGCTGATTATAATCAGGACTGACAAAGGCACCTGAATAAATTATTCAACTGTTCGAAAATAAAATCATTGAATCAAATTCTTAAGTCGAAAAGTTCCCTTAGGTCACTATAAATGGAAAAAAATATGTAAATTATCGGCCATGTCACAGAGTTCAATTTCGTTCGAAAACGAAATTCAATCCACCTCATTTATGCCAGGAGATGGTGTCTAAAAAAGAAACCTAAAATAGGGGAATTTGTCAGGTGTGTCCAAACAGTTGGGGGCGCTGGTATGCTGGGTTATACTCCGGCTAGGGCTCGACATTTTGAGGTGGATTTAATTCCGTTTCCGAACAGAATTGAACTCTGTGACATGATCGTATAATGAGGGTTGAGTTTTTTTTTTTTTACAAATTTAGGAATAATTTTATTAGCGCAACGATGTGTGCTGTTATACAAAAAGTAAAAAGTAAAGTGACGCTCTAAAGGCTCAGTTAGCCGACTGTAATGTAATGTAACTGCAACAGTAGAAAACAGCTGATCGATATTGTTATGTGAAAAGTAATGGAAATGGTTATAGAGATGTAATGTAACGTAACATACTTTTCACATAAAAATATCGATCAGCTCTTTCCTACATTACAGTTACATTACATTACAGTCGGATAACTGAGCCTTAAAAATGGCGATCAGCAAGAGATGGAGTGAAGTTGGCAGTATTACATTTATTGACAACCAAGTGTCAGGGCTGCCAGACGAGATCATTATAAAATGAACCGATTTTCTTTCGTGAATATAATTTCCCTCGAAATGGCATCGCCGATTTCTCTTCCCGTTGCTTTTCCCCCAAAAATTATGTGTGTTTTTTCCTAAACGTTTTGTTGGGGAATCAAAAAAAGAAGCAGAATGTAACTAGTTTTGTTGTTGTTTTTATTTGTTTGATTTTATTTTTAAAAGGAGTGGAAATGCATGAATTTATTTATATACATATCGTGGCCTCAGAATTGGTTTAGCGCATACACCAAAAAGTTGGAGTGGAGAAAAGCGACAAAGAAGGTTTACATGAAGTTTTCTCAAAATATGACATTTAACTAATTGTGGAGAACTTTCAAGGACCTTTAAAAGTCTTCCCTCATACCAATAAGAAAGAGCTCAATGGTATTGTATGAAATTGTATGTGGGCAAAAATGCAATTTTATTTTCTTATACTTATAAAACAACAACTTTATTGGCTTAAACCAAAATTAATGTTTGTTTGTTGTTCCTGTGCAGCATTAAAACGTATCTACTCTATTGTTTAACTATTGAATGCGGCAAGAAGAGGGCCGGTCCAAAATAAATTTTTTTTACTATCTGCTGTTGCAGTAGCAGCACCACGAAAACCATTCACCAGTGGCAAATGAAACGTGATTAATTTTTTTCTTCTTATTTTTTAACAGATTTATTCATTTTACTATTTTTTATCAATTCCCTGGCTCTTATTAACCCGCCACATAAATATAAATGAAAGAAGGAAAAAACTTCATGCTACAAAATAAACATGTTGGTAGATTTGGCTCTGTTCTGGCCTCTCTTTTTTTTAGCCCAAATGTAATTTTGTCTCTGCTTTGTTTTGTACTTTTGGCCAACAGAGAAACATATATTTCTGTTTCAGTTTTCAAAACAAAAAGTAAAAAAGAAAATATCTCTTCAAGCATACGTACGAGTTTAAAAAATAATTAAATTGATGCAAGTGTATTATTTTATTATCAGAGTTTTTAATTTTTTTACGGCTTTGCTTTGTGTCATTTGGCCGAAGTGAGAGAAATATGTTTAATTTTTTTTTTGGTTTAGGTTTTTGGGGTTTTTTGTTCATTCTTTGGTACTTTTATTTTAACATGTACATGTACTCTTATGTACATATTTACTTCACTTTTCAATATTTTAGTTAATGCCAGAGATTTCTACCTAAAAAAAATATTTTTTATAAATACGACATCATGTGCTGCTTTGTGCTTTCAAAAAAATATCAAGGGAAGCCGTGAGAACTGATTAAATAGTTTTAATAAAAAAAATGGGAAATTGGTCACAGCTCGTGTGGACGGCTAGTTATACATTGATATAATTGATTTTGTAAACATGAGTAACTATTCTATAGAAGTGCTGCCAAGTTTTTGTACATTTGCTATGTCGTAGAAACAGCGAGTTAATTTGCTTGCAAATATTTCAATTTGCAAATAGTGCGCGTAAAAACGGAGTAATAGCAATTTGATTTTAAAAATTAACCGTGAATTCTATCCTCAGCAAAAGCTTGCACAGTTTGTTATTATTCTGTCAAGCACTAATAGGCTTGACCTAATTCCAAAATTAATAATTAAAAAAAAAAAACATTTATTTTTGTGGAGCGACATGTTTCTTTTTTTTTTACTAAATTTTTAATTTAAACTATCTCCCCTTTTTCCATTTAATACATATTTGCGCTCCACTCCACAAGAATTTGAATTAATTACAGCAAGTGTATTTAATCTGATAATAAATTACACAGATATGAATGAGTACAGGTAGAGCGTACATAATATACATAAATTACATGGAATATAGACTTGTCGACACAACATAATTTACGCAAATTTATGTAACATGACATGAATGTATAAAGTCTAGTGCAACTATTTATAATAAAGTAAGCACCTGTAGGTTACAAGACTTGGGCAACATATGTAAGTGTTATATAACCACAGTTTGTTCGGAAAGTTTTTGCACAAAAAAAAAAGTAAAACATATTTTGTGTCATAAAGTAATTTTTTGTTTATTTATAAATTAAAGGGTCCGCCATCTAACGTTTTTTTCAACTAGTGCTTATTTCGTGAATGGTAACACTTAGCTCATGTCTGATTTGACAGATAATTAGTTTTATCCTTCCGCTGAACGAATATGGTTGTGTATACGCTTGAACAAGTGGGCCTGCGATCTACTTACAGAAGATGCCGATTTTGCCAAAAAAATCATCTTTTCAGATGAAGCTCATTTTGATCTTGGCGGGTATGTAAACAAGCAAAATTGTTGCATTTGGGGCACAGAAAACCCGCACGCATACATTGAAAAGCCGAAGCACCCAAAACGAGTCACTGTTTGGTGCGGATTTTGGTCCAGAGGCATAATTGAGCCAATGAGCAAGGAGTGGCCGTTACAGTCAATGGCGATCGTTATCGGGCCATGTTGAACGAATTTTTGTTCACAAAAATTGAAGAGCTGGATATTGGCAACATTTGGTTTCAATAGGACGGCGCTACGTGCCACACAGCCGAAGCTACACTCGATTTTTTGCGCCCTGATTTTGAAGATCGCCTTATCAGCCGCAGAGCTGATGTCGTTTGGCCACCTCGGAGCTGCGATTTGACACCGTTGGACTATTATTTGTGGGGTGCCGTCAAAGATAAGTGTTACGCCGACAAGCCAGAGACAATTGACGCTTTAAAGGACAATATTTGTGAAGCCATTGGTGAAATACAGCTGCACACAATCGATAATGTGCTTAAAAATTGGACCGATCCGATCGTGTAGGCTACTGCATGGCCAGCCGAGGCAGCCATTTGAATGAAATTATTTTTCATTATTAACCGGAAGGATTGTACTTTCAAATAAAAAAGAAATTTGAGAAAATATTCAGTAGTTTTTTTTATAGCATTTAAAAAAAAAAAAGTTATCTGGCGGACCCTTTAGTTTAAGGCCAAATACGATGCACATTCTAATCAAAAATAAAAAAAATTATATATATTTTTAAATTTCTGAAATACTTTTCCTTGTGCAAACATTTACTTGACAAACTGTATACATATCTCATAATGTTAACACTCTTCTCTACGACTACAAGCCTTAGCTTATGATTCAAGCAAGCATACTTATCTTTTGTAGGTTCTGTGTAACTAAGATAATGTGTCTTAAATGGTTGATATACGAGTACATATCTATTGTTGCATTCGACTACTGAGTGATTGTCCATCCGTCTGTCCATCTGTCCGTCTGTCAATCTCAAAGATGGTTATTTTAGCCACCGCAACTCTTATGCAAACCTTCATGCATAATAATTGGCTTATTAAAAGTGTTTGCTGTTATACGAGTACTCTTGTACTTGTTGTCATTATTAAAACGAGAACAAAATTTTACTTGAAACATAAACTCGTATGCTCCCGTATGTTTTAGCTAAATGATAATTTTGCATTTAAATAAAAAAAAAATTCTTTTAAAACGAGTTAATTTTTATTACACGTTTTAATGGAATTTTATTATATGAATTTTATTATGTGAAGGCACCTTGGCTAATTATATGACACAAGATGGATGGATAGATGGATGGTAAATGTTGGCTGAAAAAGAAAGAAAGAAAAATATACATAGACATAAAATACGACAACACATTAGTTGGCGGTACGTTTTGTTAAAAATAAAACTTATTTAAAAGCTGTTGGCTTATTAAAGTTTATTACCTTTTTTGAAAACTTGTACTTGTTGTCAGCTAAAACTATAATATTATTTAATGTTTGTTGGAAAAATGATTTAGATGGTTATTTTTAAAGTGGCAACGGGAGCTAGACAAATTCATAATTAACGAACAAAAGATTGTTTATTTTTTTAATTTGTAATACTTTTTGCCTCTACAGTTTATTTGGGTTAAGTTGAGTAACGATGGTAGTCAGAATCTTGGAGTCACTTAGACCCTTCTGGTTCATTGTGATGCCCAGGAGACTCTGCTTAAGCGGAACCAACCACTGCTCAATATTAAGCTACTAACGCCTTGCAGTTAAACCCTAGCAACGTTGCATTATCAGAAAGTTTCCTAAACCCAAGAGTGCTTTTGGTATATATAATATTTAGTTTTAATGGAAATGCCCCACCCACTTTTTTAAGCTTAAAATTATGTCATTCCAAAAACCTAAACTGTTGGCCAAGTTTCAAGGGAATTGACTAAGTAGTAGTAAATAGAATTTAATGTTAATCTTTCTTAGGCGTGGCCCCGCCCACTTTTGTAAATGCTAGATTGAGTCTTTTTTAGAGCTTAGGGTGGGTGGGTGCCAAGTTGCGTGGAAATCAGTGAAGTAGAAGCACGTGAAATATACTATTTAATTTTAATGGGCGTTGCTCTGCCCACTTGTTTTAATGCAAGATTTTGTGTTTATTTAAAAGCTCAAGATGTGTGAAATTTTTCGTAAAAATCGGTTAAGTACAAGCATGTGAAATGTAAAATGTAATTTTTATAGGCGTGTTTCCGCCCACTTTTTGAAATTAAATATTAGCGGCCTTATGTATAATCAAAAATTGGCATGAAGTTAGCATAAGTGGCAAAATTAAACATGGTTTTAACGTGTTTTGACATACAATTTTACATTAAAAATCATGCTAGGATGTAATCGTTTGTTAAAACTGCATTATGCGGCAATTTGTAATGTCAAATTGTATAGAGGAACTCGTCAACACGTAGTTCAATTTTGTCACTTATGCTAACTTTCTGCCAGTTTTTGATTATACATAAGGCCGTAGGTATTTTTCAAAGCTCAGGGTATGTGTGTTAAGTTTCGTGAAAATCAGCGAAATAAAATCACGTGAAACAAAATATTAAATTTAAATGGACGTGGCTCCGCCCACTTTATTAAAAACAAGTTTGTGTGTACTTAAAAGCTCAAGGTGTGTGAAAAATGTCTTAGAGCTAATAGACCAGTTAAAGTTTAAACGCTGGTTTAGTTAAACTAAACTCAAATTTATATGTAGTTTAAACTCAACAGGAGTAAATCAGTGAACCATCACTTATGTGTAGTTTAAAAAATAATATTGTGGCAGCACTAGTATAAATGCCATAAAACAGCTGTTTTGCAGCACAAATGCAAAAAAGTTAAAAAAATTTAAATTAAAGGTTGCCAAATTTTACTGAGAAAGGAATTATATGCTTGGAGTAGTAGTATAGTTAAAAAGAATAATAGAGTGTAAGTCGAACAAGATCGGAGGAAAAAGTAGAGACTTGGAAAAAAGCTGGATTCTCTTTTAATGCAAAACATATGGTCTGTAAGTAACAAAACCATATTGCCTGTATTGGTAGCTTAAACGCCCAATTTTATGCGCTTACAGATGGTTTAAATACTGTATTGGTTTATAGGTTTGCTAGTTTAAACATACTTTAAACCAAAAATAGAGCTGAACTTGCATTGATTTATTAGCCCTTAAAAAGCAGTTAAGCACAAGCACGTGATATGTGATATTAAATTTTAATGGGCGTGGCCCCAACCACTTTTTTCAATGCAAGATTCGTTATTTTTCAGAGCTTAGGGTGTGTGCCAAGTTTCGTAAAGTTTCGTAGTATTAAATTTTAATGGGCGTGACCCCGCCCTATTTTTTGAATGCAAGATTGAGCCTTTTTCTGAGCACAAAGTGGGTGCCCCATTTCGTAAAAATCGCATAAGTACAAGCACGTGGAAAATAATATTAAATTTTAGTGGGCGTGGTGCCGCCTTTTTTAAAATCCAGATTGTGTCATTACAAGAGCCGAAGGTGTGTGCTAAGCTTCGCAGTAATCGCTTAAGTAAAAGTACATAAAATTAAAGAAGAAAAGAAATTTATAGGCGAGCCTCCGCCCACTTTTGGCAATGGGATCAAATATGAGCTATACCCTTTCAGAAAAAAAAAATAATTTTAAAAATTGGTCTAAAAATAACGGAGTTTCGAAATAACATGCATGAACAAAATGCAGACGAGTTTCTAACCTCCTCCTCCTTTTTTGAAGTCGTTTCAAAATAAAGTTTTTCCGCTTCAATTCCCCTTACATTCGCTGCATATTTTATTTTGTGTTTAAAAACAAAAATATTTGCATTTTTATTAAGTTTTCATGTCTAAGCTCCACATGTAAGTTTTCGTTTCCATTTATTTTTTCCGCTGTACAAAATGGTAACAACACTTATAGATCACTTTTCATGGCTAAATGCATTTTATTGTGCTGAATGTTGTTGTTGTTGTTGCTTACGTGCTGATGCCATTGTTGTGGTAGTTTTTGCTAAGTGCGATTAAAAACAGCAGCAACTAATGCAATTGCTGCTGCTCTTACCACCACCCAAAACTGCAACCACTTGAAAAACTTGCACACACATTGTGTTGTTGTGCATTTTAAGCCGGCTCTTCTTAAGCAGGAACTATAAATTTTGCATTGAATCTCTAAGCGGGGCGACATTGTTTCATATGTTGGTTAAAAAGCGAGTTTTAGCAATAAATTTTGTAGCGTATGCTTTTTCGTTTATTTGTTTGTTTGTTTGCTTTATTTTATTAGAGCGCACTTTATGTGCTTTGGCTTCTTGGCTTTGGAATATTGAAACGAGTACAAAAAGTTATTTTTTAATTGCGTTTAAAGCAATAAACAAAGTCAATTTAATGTGCTGTAGTGAAATGACATTAAACCGCATTGTGCTATTAATTAAAATTTTGTTGCTCTTTTTATTGCGCATAATAATGTTTTTCTTTGTTATCGGTAATCATCATTATTGTCGTTGTTGGAAATAATGTTGCATTTAATGCTGTTTATTGTTTGTTTTTGTTTGTTTATTACACCCTTATTGTCTTTATGGGAAAGTGTGTGGTTGGGTTGGCAAACAGTAAAGAAATTTCATAAACGTGTGCGACATACAGACCAGCAATTTGAAAGCACTACATAAAATACTAAAGCTGGAATGGGCTCTAAGCAGGTTGAAAAATTAATTCATTAAGTGCTTCCTATCTTTAAGCTTAAATAAAACAAATAGTGCGAGGCTAAAGTTTGTATCGCTTTTTAAGCCAAATTACATGGGATAATTATTAATGAACAAATAACACCAAAGTTAGTTGTAAATATTCTGACAAACACGTAGTAGAACGGAACAACTAGCTGCTGTTGAAGGCCTCTACACCTTCATCAACAGCTTTCTTTGTGTTTGCTCCACTGTGTGTGGTGTCATTTTATTACAAATGGAATATGTGAATTGTTTTGATTCATCGTATTACAATTTGCTGAAATGAAATTGGCTTACAAAGCGATACAAACTTTAGCCTGAACAAATCATAAATATAGAAACAAATGAAGTTCGAACAATAATAATGAAAATTAATTTAAAAATTTGATTTTGATGATGTTTCTTATATTATTTATATTAATTAGTGCATCTTGATTTTGGATGAGAAAAATTTACACAAAAAATTATTTTTAGTGATTCTATTATTGCGATTATTTTATAAAAATTTATTTTAAAAAAGTGTTATATAAAAACAAATTTTTTATGAAATATACGGCCATGTCACAGAGTTCAATTCCGTTCTGAAACGGAATTGAATCCACTTCAATATGTCGAGCCATAGCCGGAGTATACCCCAGCATACCAGTACCCCAACAGTCTGGACACACCTGACAAATTTCCATATTTTAGTTTTCTTTTTTAGACACCATTTCCTACGAAAATGGGGTGGATTGAATTCCGTTTCCGAACGGAATTGAACTCTGTGACATGGCCGATATATTAAGAAAAGCTACATAAAAGTAATTTTTGGGGAATTTTGGCGATTTTTAAAATCAATTTGGCGAAATAGGTCGGACAAAATCTGACATCCCTGAGCGTGAGAGCAGAGTCTTCAGTATTTGTTCATTTCAACGCGTTTCCAAGTGCATCAAACTATACAAATTTTTATTTAATTTAATTTGTCCATAATTGTAATTTTCTTGTGGATATCACTTGAACAATTTTAATTAAAAAGAAGTAAATTAATTAGTTTTTTCGTTTAAGGTCTGTTTACGTTAGAATTGTACTTTAAACTGAAATGAAAGAATACATTTTCAAATGTTTCTCGATGTTGCCTCAAATTCTAGTGACTAAAGTTCATAGAGATTTTCGTAGGGAAATATTTTTGACGGTTTAAAAAAATTGTTTATTTCAGTATGTTTGGGTATTTTTCAAAAACTCTACTGGCAACATTGCCCGTAATATGCATTTTCATTCATTGTATTTTTTTTTCAACTAATAAAGGCTGGGTGGCCCTTTTAGCAAAAATAATCATAATTCAGGTTGCACATTCATTTGTAAATCATTAAAATATTGACTAATCATATCACTCATGCATTAGTCTAAGCAAAACGTTGTTAATAATTGAATTATTTGCACAGGCATGGGCAAATTACTGCTGGTATGTTAAATGCTGTAAATTGAGTTATATGTTTATGCAAATTGAAAATACATTTTAGATTTGGTTGCAATGAATTGTAAGTAAATATGAATAAATTTGTTAGATAACCATAATAATAATGGTAGTACTTTTAACGTATTTTAATTTAACAAGAATATTTTTTCATGCCTAAAGTAAGACATGAAGCAATCGTTAAACACATAAGAGATGGTAGCGTGAGTAAATTTTCACTTGAGATTCCACACGCTCACGAGAAAAACAAAATTACTTATGCTCGCTCTTACTTAAGATATTTTTGAGTCACTTTGTAATACCGTCACGCCAGTGAAATAAAAAACATTACAATCACGCAAATTCGTGCTCAAGAGGAACTCAACGAAAAACAATAATTGCCTTGCATATAATTTTATCACCAATTATTATTAAAAAATGACCAATTATTTATTTATTTATTTAATAAATACTTTACAAAGTAAATTTGCAAAGTATTGTTGCACAAATATGGGCGGAGTAACTAGACCATATGCCCAAGATGTTATTAACAGTATTTTAAAAATGTTTTGTAACTGACTGTATACGACCTATGCCTTCACATAGGAAGTAGCAACGTGGTTGTTAAAGAAATTCCACAGAAGAACCGCAAGAATATACGGTTATCCTTGGCAGATCAGTCAACCAGTGCGAGTGAGACGCAAAACTCTCGAAGGCCAATAAACAACAGTGGCCTGGTTGCACTTAAGAGATAATTGCCAACGACGCTTGATGTTGACTCACCCAGAGCTGCTTTACGACTGGTGACCAATTATTTGGCGAATATTCGTAAGTGCATAGCATAGAAAAATACAGAAAATGCAACTGAACAAGTTAGAAAAATTATAAACAGCTGATGAACAAAAGCATCGCAGTATTATTATTTAACGCAGCACATACAAAAAAAAAATGATCCTGCAATAAACACGTTTAATTGGAAATAACCAAAAATCAATTAAAAATGTAATTTAGTCATTTACCCCCATATGCAAAAAAATAACGTGTGCTTCAAGTGTGCGTTAAAACCGGTTTTTGTATGGAAATCTTGTTTTAACGTACACTTCAAGCATACGTTATTTTTTTTGCATATGGGGTTAAACTTTTGTTTAAAGATTCAATTTAAGTAAAAGTTTAATTGACTCAAAAACATTTTGAATTGATTTTTTGCTTTTTTTCAATTAAACGTGTTTATTACACGAACACTTTTTCTATGCAGCGATGATTTTAGGAATAAGCCATTTTTAAGGGATCCTCTTGTGCACATGTTATGCATCCACCTAATTATCGTTGGTTTAATATAAAAAAAGCATATCTCCACTTATTCCAATTTTGCATTCTTGACTTAACTTACAAATCGAACTTTAGTAAGACATAAGGCAAATCACCAAACAATCATGGGTTTCATACTGTTGACGCTTATGAATGCTCACGTGAGTGAAATATTAAATCGCTTACGCATGATTATGCTAATCACATGAGCAGAGCCCATCTCTAACACGCATACCGGTTACATTAATATATTTGTATGTTTTGTATGTGAAGAGCAACAACAACAACAACTTAAGCTTGAGTCTGAAGTAATAAATTTTTTCTTGGAAATTATTTAATTTCTTTTTTTTAAAGATTGGTGGACATACATAATTCTTAATGAATCAAGTCCGTTAAGTAGATTTGGTATATTATTACAGTGGAGTTTGGTTAAAATGAACACCATTTGTAAAGAATTATCGTCTATAAAAAACAAATGCTGGGATCCCAAAACTTTTGCATTAGTAAAGTGAATTTCATTAAGTGCTTGCTTGCTATCTTTAAATTTAAATAAAACATACGGCCTTATTCTGAATAACAACTCACCGGGAGTTTATTCCCTATTCATTGTTCCCCCATTTTAAAAAGTCATTTGCAAGCTTTCAGTTAAAACAAAACAACTAGAAAGAAAATAGATGACTTCGAAAATTCGAAGTTCTTCCTGAAATTTACATTTTTAGCTCAATCTGTTTATAATAGGTGGATTTTATTTGAATAAAAAAAACCAATTCCGTGGGAATTATTTCCCGGCATATAATTAAGGTATGGTGCTGATAGTGTGTGAGACATCGTCTAAATATTCGTTTGAAAGGCTTATCGATGATGTTATGAAATATAAGATCATGCACATGTCCGCCGCAGAAGACTACACAGAAAAAAGTATTCACCAATTAATGTTTTCAATTAATAATTGAATTGATACAATTAAATTTTTAATTGTATTAATTAATTTGAGTGGAAAAACTTAATTGATATTATCAAATTGTTTATAGGTGAAAATTTAATTAATTTTTTAATTAATATTACAAACATTTTAATTAATACTACAAACTCATTCATATTAGTTTTTTGTGTGTATAGTGCACATATCGTTCTGAATTTGAATGATGTAATATGATGGCTTTAATGGTCACTGCAGCTTGTGAATTATTTGCATTATTTGTCGGAGAAGAAACAGTATAAAGGGTTAAATATTATGATTTTGGTGGCCAGTTCACGTCACGAGAGATGACCAGAGCCTCAAATCGCTTGTGCAAAATGACCAATATGTCATAATTCGCTGACCATTGAAGTAATAAATTCAGTAAAGTGCGACTTTGACTCCAGCACTAAGGGTTACGATCGCACACTCTTTATGTACATACGTAATACTAAACGCAATTTAGCCTATATAAACTACGTTTATACGCTCGAATTATTTGCAAATAAAGCTGTAAGTTGTTGCCACATAATTGTTCTATTGTGACTTACTAACTAAGAAATCTATTCACAATTAACGCACTATTTGCAAATAAAATGTTTGATGTTGCCACACTTACAAATGTTTGCTAATAAAAAACAGTAAATGGATAAATATTGCACCAAAAAACATTGAAAGAAGAAAATAATGACAATAAAACAAATAATTATTTATTTTCTTTTATAGATTTACACATTTTTTTTTTTGTAAACATGAGAAACTTTTCTATAGAAGTGCTACGAATTTTTTTTAGATGTCGTATTAACAGTGAGTTAATTTATTTGCAATTATTTCTATTTGCAAATAGTGCGCGTTTAAACGTAGTAATAATTGAATATGGGTATTTCCTGAGAAAAGGCTGTTTTTTGTAACGGAACGCCACGTCATATTTTGTGTATATTTTGAAATCCTTAGGTTTGATTATAATTATTTTTTCACTGAATATAGAGCTATTTAATCACTTCTCAAATGTGAGAGAAAATTTATTTTTTCAAACATGATTTTCAGACTGTTTTTCAACGTTTTGTCGTACAAATGTCATACTGTCTTGCCTGATGTAGACATTTCTTAAAAAATGTTTAGTATAGTGTAAACTTTTTTTCAGTTTTTGCCGATTTTTTTTAGTATTAGATTTTTTTTAGTTTTAGCGATTTTTTCTCTGTCTTTTGCGATTTTGTTCGTTTTTGGCGTTTTTTAGTTTCTTCTTTTTGACAATTTTTTTGGTTTCTGGCGATTTATTTAAGTTTTAGATTTTTTTTTAAATACACTAACTTTGCAAATTTCAAATGTCAAAATATATTTGTCCGTATATTACATTTGGATATCAACAGTTATCGTTGCTGGGCTTAGAGCACCCTTTAATTTTTAACACTCATAAATTTGTTGTTGTGCATATTCTGTGGAAATTTCAGGACCGTGGTCCGTACGATTCTGGAGAAAACAGACTGCGACTGGTGTACGGAACCCTAAAAACAGAGAAATCACAAGTTCAAATTAATTTGGTTTTTTTTGTTCTTTGTGCTTTTCGATTATTTTGATTTTTGTGTGGAGAGATGCCACTTGATATAGAAATTTTTGGTGAACAAAACACAGATGTACACTATCATAAAAAAAGAAATTATCGCTAAGTATTAAATTTTTCGCTTCGCACACAGTTAGTAAATCACACTAACGGCCCATTTCACAATGTACGATTAAAAGCTAACAGGTACTTTAACGGCAAGTTTTGTATGAAGAACTGTCAGTTAAAGTTCACGTTAACTCTTAATCTTACATTGTGGAAAGGGACTTAATGGTGTTTTCTTTTTAACAGCTGATATTTTTAAATTTCTTAAATTTAATGCCGGTACGTTTTAATAAGATTTTTATATTTTTGTTACATTCTTGTAAAATAAATTTACTACGGCTTTAAACAACTTTGCCTATAATAAGCGAAATTCCCCAGATTCCGCGAAATTCGTTATAAAGGGAGTTCACTGTAGTTTCAGATTTATTTAGACACTTGGAATTTGTTAAAACGGTTTCTTAAGAAATGGAAACTATTTTCTTATGAATAGCTTAGAAATTATGAAAACGAAATATCGAATATTTACAAAAGATATTAATTTTTTTTAGTAACATAAACGATTATTGTGGCATCCACTTTTCAATTAGTAATTTAAAAAAGAAATATGTGCATTCGTATCAACATACATACATACATACACATATATAAGCTTTAATTCTATCTTACAGTTGTTTATTGTATTAGAAGCAAAACCTAAACAAATAAATACAATTTCAATTATCTTGTAAAAGAAAATAAAAAATGATAAATTGAAAATTCTTTCGAACTCATGTTTTTGAATGAAAAAAATATTTATTTAATTAGATTTGGTTTTTATTTAATAAAAAAACAAAAAGTTGGTTGGCCTCTTTTCACAGCACAAAAGAAAATGTCACGTTGTGGTAGAAATAAAAACAAGTCACCAAAAACTTTTTTAAATACCGGTTTCCAATATTTGTTGGTTCAGTTTATTTTTGTCAAAGTTGAATGACATTTAACCATAAAAAACAAGGGTTTTCTGTTATTTTTTCTAAGTAAAAAACCAGAAATTCCCCCCCCCCCCCCCCAAAAAAAAAAGATACTTTTTGATTTAATTAAAGTTTTAGTTTAACAAAAACCTCAAAAAAATCCAATTACATATTGTAAGAAAAAAAATTTCATTTAATATAAAACGGTTGGTATAAAAATTACTTTCTGTACTGGGATATAACGTTAGTGCGGCATGTAGTTGCCGGCAGATACGAGCATGTGCAAGTTTATATCGAAAATATGGTGTGCATTTGAATGGCAATTGAAGAGAAGCACTTAAAAAAATTAATTCAAATTTTGTAGCAGAGAGAGAAAACAAAAAACAAAAATGAAACCAATATTCAGCGCAGCCAATATATTGTTCGAATGTTACGGTTTAATATGCAACATTTGTACACTGAAGCAAAAGGTTGATTATACATATTAAGATTAAAACTACTAAAGAGTTCAATGGAAACCTTCGAATAATCCTAACAATTAAAATAGAATAAGGGCGGGCCAATAATAATAATAATGATGTAATATTTTACCTAATGAAGAAATTTTTATAAAAATTTTAAGTATCCGGTGAGTTTTTGGCATTTATTTTATTTTGGCGTTTTTTCCTTTATTTGGTGTTTTTTTCGATTTTTGGTGTTTAATAATTTTGGTATTTTTTTTTGCAATTTTTCGGTTTTTGGCGATTTATTTTAATATTTTGCGATTTTTTAATTGTGGCATTTTTATTTTGGTTTTTGGCGATTTTTATCGGTTTTTGGCAATTTTTTTAGTTTTGGCGATTTATTTCGTTTTGGCGATATTTTTTAATTTTGGGATTTTTTAGTTTTTTTTTAGTTTTAGCACTTTTTTAGATTTTGAGATTGTTTTTAGTTTTGGCAATTTATCTCATTTTGGGGATTTTTTTTTAGTTTTTTTTTAGATTTTTTTCGGTTTTTGGAGTTTTTTTTAATTTAGGCGTTTTTTCAGTTTTAGCCCTTTTTTGTTTTTGGCAATTTTTTTCGGTTTTTTCAATTTATTTTTGAGTTTTTTACAGTTTTCGCGATTTCTTTTAGTTTTTGCGATTTATTTCGTTTTGGCGATTTTTTTAATTTTGAGATTTTATGTTTTTATTTAATTTTGGTATTTTTTTCGTTATTTTTAAGTTATTTTTTCAGATTTTTCCGGTTTTTGGCGTTTCTTTAATTAGGCATTTTTTCAGTTTTGGCCTTTTTTTCGATTTGGCAATTTTTTTCGGTTTTATTTATTTCGTTTTTGAGATTTTTTTGGTTTTTCGCGATATTTTAGTTCTTGCGATTTATTTCGTTTCTTCGATTTCTTTTAATTTTGGGATTTTTAAGCTTTTATATAATATTGGTATTTTTTCCGTTTTTGAGATTTTTTCTGTATTTTGGCGATTTTTTTAATTTAGGGATTTTTTAGTTTTTTTAGAATTATTTCGGTTTTTGGTGTTTTTTTTATTTTAACGTGTTTTCGTTTTAGTGTTATTTCGGTATTTTTTGATTTATTTTAGTTTGTAAAGTAAACTCTTAGTTTTTTGACGATTTTTTTTCGTTTTGGCGATTCAGTTTTAATTTGGTATCTTTTAGTTTTAGCTTTTTTGAAAATTTCAAGAGTTTGCCTCTTACGGTTTCCAAGATACAGCGAGTTATCAAAATTAGATAGCCCAAATTACATTAACTGATAGATTACCCTTTAATTTTGATTTTTACAATTTCAGTGTTAATTTTTGTAGTCTTCATGAAAAAACACTGATTTTGAAAATTTAAGTGTCTATATATTACATTAGGATTTCCACATGCTTCATTGCTCGCTTTAGAACACCCTGTAATTATCTCACTGTCATATATTTTTAACGGCCAATGTTTTATATACTCTGTGAAAATTTCAGGTTCGTAGCTCTTACGGTGCTCGAGAACAGCTTGTGACAGACAGACGGACAGACGGACATCATTGCGAAAACAATAGCGTTCATTTTCAGCTTTGATGTACGGAACCCTACAAATGTTGTAGATTTAAGTTGTAAAGAATTTTATTGAAATTTTTATTTTTATTGAAAAAAATTCTTTTATTTAATTTCATGATAAAAACTTCCTGAAATTAAAGAAATAGTTAAAAAATACTTTGTTCTTATTAATATTATCTTTTGCCAAATCTCAGAATATTTCATAAATTTTTCTGTAACTCAATTTGTTAGTTTCATACTTACCTGCGAAGAATTCCCTACAACTTTCTTTCATTACCTTTTTATTTTTTGAAAGCAATTTTAATTTTACTTTGTGCAACACCGGTATGCTTACAATTGTAATACCGCATTATAAAAGATGGTAAATTCCAATTTATGCATTTTTGCATACTCGTAGAAAAACTCCTTTCATTACGTGATTCATTCAGGCTGCAAGTGAATGTTGCAACAGAGCAAACAAAGTTGTTTAAAACAAAAGTACGTCTACTCGTACATGCATTCACATTTGCATACAATGTTTGTAAGAGTGCTGAATTAAAAAAAAAAAAATAAAAAAAAAGAAATAAAAAATCTATAACTTTGAATGCTAATGGCCTGTTGCAAAGTTCTTTCGTGGCCCAGAGTAAAGATAAATTGGATTAATGTTGCTGCTGCAAATTGTTTGAATATGAACTTATGTTTACGGAAAATGAATTTAAAAAAGACTCTATACCCATCATTTACAAACTGTTATTAAAAAATAAGAAATAATAATTTCTTAATTTTTATTTTTTTCGAATCATTAATCTATGTAATTTCACAAATACAACTATAGGGTTTTTCGTTAAGCGCTTCATATTTTGAAATTTAAATAAAACAAGGTGTGTGCGTAATATCATCAACATTTTTTATTATTCTTTGAAAGGCCCATAGATGCCGTTATGTACAGAATATAACATCGTTCAAATAACCATCACGGCTTCACTGTGTCGCGTGCATCCGAAATTTTATGGCCAACATTTTTTTAAACTTCAAACTCCTGTCCGACCCCTTTTTTGTGGTGTATTTTACGATTTGTTAGAATAGGGACAAGAATTACCGTTATGTGGAGGAGTTGGGGCTTAATATGTTCCACAAAAATATTTGCTTTAATATTTTCTACAAGGTTGCTGCACATACCCTACACCTCAGATGTAAGGAACACATAATTTCATATGCCGATTTGTAGCGTGAACTTGAGGAAACTGATACCCCCCTTAAATAAAATTCCCATGTACTCTTTTAAAGCGACGATACACACGTATGTTTGTTTTTATTCTGCTCTAGCATAATCCATTGTCGGAAGCCCCTATTTTTTTCGGGTTGTACTGAGTTACAGAAGTAATCGCGAAATATCATAAACAATTTAATTTTGCAAGAAAAAAAAATAAAAGAAAAAAAAATAAAAAAAAACCAGGCAAAAGCTTGCCACTTTGAGAATAAATACGAATTCTTCCAAAAGTAAATTTTCTATACTTATTTCACGCTTATGTCTCACAAAACAAAAATTAAGAACGGCTTCCCCTTGAGCTCCAGGGAACTAAATTTTTCAAGTGCAAAACTGTAAGTGAACCCAAAAAATTCTTTTTACACAGAACTTTAAAATACTCGCAGGTTGGTTCCACAATTTGTTTGGAATTCGGGGGGGGGGGAGATTTTTCTACCCCTCATAGCTCTGTCGTTTGACAACCGATTTTAAAAAGTCTGTTTTTTATGTGAAATGATTTGCTTGCAGTTTGGTTTCATTTGTAAACTGATTTTCGGAAACCGGAAAGAACATTGACTACACCCCTGAGCCACACTGTGAGTCCCTGTCAATGGAAAGTACAATTTTTTTATTAAAAGAAATAACTGAAAGTAATAAAAAAAACTTTAGATTAATAAATAAAATTAACACTAAACCTTTTCAAGCAGTTCCAATGCTTCCGCCAACAAGGTACTCATTGTGTTCTCCTTCTCCGTCGCTAATAGGGACGAAGACGGGATTTCGCGGATTAATTAAAAAAAAAATGTTTTGAAGTACCGTAAAAACTGAAAGTACTCGCTTAAAGTTCACAAAATTCTACATCACTATGCAAAAAATAAATGCCAAATAGGTAACTGTGCTTTTTAAATGACGCGTTAAAGTTGAAAACTATAAGAGAAATTCAGGAAAAATAAGTTGAGTTGAGTTTACCAACAATAAGCTTTCGGCGACTTCTAATAACACTTTTGTTGTTGCTGTTGTTGTCATTGTTTTACGTATTTTGATTAAAGTTGTGCGAATTCCATGATTTGCAATGCGTGAGTCACACATTAGTCACGCGTGAGTCACGCGTGATCATGGTTACATTTATGTATAATAATGATTAAAAAAATAACTTACTTTCTTTCTCACTTTATTTTTGTATAATTCATATCGAAGTCAGTCAGTGGCAGCCAAGTAATTCAACAGGAGCGTGCGTAAATAATCATAAATTTTTGCTTGATTTGTTGGTAACGCACCGTTTATAGGCATTTCGTTGCTGATTTGGTATTTTTTTTTTATATAAAAAACAATAATAATTATAATAATAATAATAAATTAATAACCACCTTATATGGGGGGTGCCGACCAAATTTTGTTTGTACATATATATAGTTTGATCTAAGAGTTATCCACATCAAATGTAGTGCGTCTCACTCTTGTTGTTAAGCAGATATAGGGAAAACAATAATTACTATATATGGGGTTACCGCTTTCCCCCTCCTATACCGCCAAGATTTTGACAAAATATATATTTTGTTCTAAGAGTTGTCCACATCAAATGTAGTAACCCTTTCTATTATAGTTGTGGAGATATGAATTAAAGCGGGTTTGGCCCCACTGTGCGTCGTTGCATTAATAGCAGTTGAAAAACGTTTCCATGTGACTCGGCCTATAGTCAGAATAGATTTCGTTAACTTCAAGAAAACTCAATTTAAGAAAATCGGCCTAAAATCTAATAATAAATAGTTTAAAAAAATGCGTAAAAGTATTAAAGAAAACGATGTTTTATCGAATATTTTTTTTACCTTTGATATACGAGTATGTACCTACAAATGAGTGAATAACATTCATCCACCTTCTTTCCATTTTTATTAAAAAAAATTATACGATAATGTGTGTACGTACAAAATGGTAAAATTGCTTTAAACCACTTCTGCAGAACTTCCGGCTTATTTGTTGCTTTTGTTATGATTTATCTCTGGCAGCATTTAGACGCACTTTTTTATCCCTAAAATTTCTTGTTTATTATAATACCACACACAGTGTCATAAAAAAAATCGATTTTCTAAACAAAATTTAAATAATACAATGAATTTCAATCTTAGACTTTATTTTAATGCGCAGGTTTCAACAGTTCTCTATCACACGTCTAAGCTAAAAAAAAAATAAAATAAAAAACATGTACTTTATTTGCTAAATTCCCATCATTTTGAAATTGATTTCAGATTAATGGATTTTCTACTCCCTCAGGCCACAATTAGTTTTACGAAAATCGGCTAACTATTTTCTTCTTGTGAATAATTCTAATTCACCCCACTGTGCAGCATAGCACTTAATATCTTTAATGTAGATATTGCTGTAGGTAGTATTACAAGTAACACATGACTGTCGCATCATTACCGCCAATTTTGCTTTCGTATTGCATATGATGAATGGTTTTGTTGTTGTTGTTGTTGTGCTATGTAGTGTGCTATGAAGGCATTAGTTCAAAAGTGAATTTTGTTCAAATGTGTGTCGGTGTTAGAATAATGAAAGAAAAAGCAGATAACGGTTAAATATTGTATGTAAATTTTTAACCTGTTCATTCTTTCGCTGACTTGCATTGACATGCAAATGTGTGTGTGTGTTCTAAATATTGGTTTTGGTTATTGGTTTTCTGATTGTACTAAAAATGCATTGCGTCATACTGCTGCTACGAATATGTTAATTCCATATGCAACATATTTTGTATGTTAAGAGTTACTAGATTTGTTTACATACAAACGTACATACATACATATAAAATAACGTTTATAGTCAATGATGACTGAAGACAAACAAATACATATTTTTGTGTGTACATGGATAATGTTGTATGTATGTATGTAACAGCACACTTGTAAAAATGTTCTTTTGAAGGCATAGTGAGGGAATGTACTTTTTATTACTGTTTTTTTTATAGAACTTTTGTTACATGGAGTTTTAAAGTGTTTTTCCTCTCGAGTAGGGGGCAAATTGCGGTAATCGATATCGAACAAATTTTCATACAATTTTAACTTTGTTTGTAGGAACTTTCGATCGATTCGAATGCCGTAATTCGCCTACACGTTTTGAGGTTCTTAGTGAGCGTGTTAGGGACTGCGTGACTGTTTGTATGCGAGTGTTTGTATGAAATTTTCGATCGATTCGAATTCCTTAATTTGCCCCACGTTTTGAGGTCATGGGAATCTATCGGACTATTTTTACGAGTGGAGGGACTGACTGAGTATTTGTATGCGAGTGTGTGAGGGATTGAGTGAGTGTTTGTATATGAATGTGTGTGCGGGTATGTTTATGTAAGTAAACCTTTCATAACTCAAGAATGATAACCGATCAGAAATGGCAAATTTATGGCATTTTAAAGTCGATGTCTCGCTGAAATTAAGATTTTGAAAATTTTCGAAAATAAAGGTTTCGAAGAAAGTTTTTTTTTTCAAAAATTCTAAACTACTGAATCGATTCTTAAACTCAAAAAACAAAGTCAACTGCTCTAAATTTGATTAAAAGCGATGGATTCATTCGGGATATATCGTTGAGGAATATTTTCGAAAGAAGCGTTTTATATTAATAACTCCAAAAATTCTTTTCAAATCGATTTTAAGGATTCTTTTCAGCTTTGCCACTTTATGTACTATGTACTATAGTGTAGTGGGATTTCGGGATTTTTAAATATCTCTCGCTATGCACAGAAAAAAATATTCACCAATTAATGTTTTCAATTAATAATTTAATTGATTCAATTAAATTTTTAATTGTATTAATTAATTTGAGTGGAAAAACTTAATTGATATTATCAAATTGTTTATAGGTGAAAATTTAATTAATTTTTAAATTAATATTACAAATATTTTAATTAATATTACAAACTCATTCATATTACTTTTTTGTGTGTGTATTTAAATTTTTTTTTGTACTACTCTCTCACATTTCCTTTGGTAACCTCTCTACCATTTCTCTTTCTAGTTTTTTTTAAACTATGCTAAAATATTAAGAAATTATGACACTATGAGACTTAAGACTATCGTGTGAATACCCCAATTATTTGATTTTTTGAATTTAGTACTTGTATACAAAAAAAAGTTTTTTTCTGTGTATGTTTTGATGAAAATGATAAAACCATTTGTCGAAATTTTTTGTACGGCAAATCGGAAATAGTTCTCGAAAGCTTTGAATTTGTTTTAATTACTTAAAAAATCTATGAATTTTTTTGCGCTTTGAGCTAGAAATGAGCGTAAAATTAAAGGGTTGGTCTGCAAGGTCAACCGTGTCTGAAATTTTTTGTTTACCTTTAAAGTCGATTTAGACTTTTTTCTATAAGGCCTAACAACACATAGAAGCAGAGCATAATGAACTGTTCACTTCATTAAAAAGACCTCAATGTTGAGTTCTTGAGGACTGACAAACTTCATCTCCTAATATATATATGTATATTACCTGCGATAATATAAATACAATTAAGCACTTGTTGGACAACATTCAATATGTTATTTCCTATGTGTGCTTTTTTATGCCTAAAAATATTTCTCTCAGTGTAGACAATTTCACCACATGCTTTTTGTTATTATTATGCTTTCTTGTGTTACCATGTGTTGTCATGAACTTTAGTTTTTACCTCTTTTTTTCAAATATACCATTCAGTGTGTGTGATTGCATATGCATTTCAATTAAAAACAACACAAACACAGCAGAGAATTCAATATTAACTACACTCAGCATTCGAAGAACCCAATTCGCTTAAACTGCTCTTAGTTTTATTTGAAAAAACCACTTTAGGTGCATTGACCTATTGAACTTAATACGAGTACGATATTGCACTAGAAATGAAAGCAAAAAGCTATTTGAAATTGCAATATTACTATTAAATAGTTGATACTTTCGTACACCAGCAATGGCAAGTATTTATTCGTGGAATTTGTGTTTGTTTGACTATGATCTTAGTTCACGTTAATACGAATTATGTATGTTATAACCACATAACATTTAGACTTTAAACGAGACAATCATATTTGTTTTTAATGACTTTTCATTTTATTCTTTTTATTTCAGGTAAGAACAAACAAGTTTATGAAGTTGTTGTACCCATTAATGTGAAGTTTATATAAGCTGTAGAGAACATAAGTTAAAGTGGGCGTTAAAGGTAAAACTTAAAATAGATGAAAGTTAAATCTGTTTTCCATATTATTGTCTTTTACTGTGAGTTAAATTTAACATTCCACCTTCGTTGGCCATCTTCAATGTCGAATGTCACATTGTATTATAATCTGGCAACACTGTCGAAATTTTCATACCTCCTCGATTTTTTTTGAGGAAAAGAGTGATTTTTTTTACTGCATCGTACTATACAAAAATTACAAAAATATAATGAGAAACTTATAGAATTTTATAGAAAATATTATTATTTTGTTTTGAAAATTCAAAACCTTTGTATCGCCGGTTTGGGTCAATATAAATCCTCCTCTTTCCAACCTGACCTAATATAAAATCATTCTCTGAACGCTTTTTAAGTTATAAGGTGCCTTTGTGTGGCCGAAAACATACGACTGCCCACTTACTACTAGATGATTGATGAGTTTGTTTGAGCGTCTCCAGGAAACTTTACTGATTTTTAATGCTTAAGTTAAATTTTGGATTTTACTGTATTGAACGACTTGCACAGCAGACTTATGGCAAGTATTTGAGTAGAACGTTTTAACGCCATTCAAATATACTCTTCTCCCTAAAAGATAAAAAAACTGTAGTGTAGCAGTGTGAGGGGTAAAAGTATTTCACAAAATTGTGCAAAGATGTTAGGATTTTGTGCTGTGCCTGAAATTTAAGTATGAAGTAGTACAAAATTAACTCTTAAATGCATTTTATTTTCTTTCGCCTTTTTTTCGAAATGGGCAAAAACGACCCACACGGAAAAGAGCTAAAGTTTTAAAGTGTTACATAAAAATGTTCGACGTAAGATTGTTGAATAATGTGCTCAAAATTTTCTACAGAAAAAATGCAAGACTTTCATGGTTTCCTATGACGATCATAGCAATGTGCTAAAGGGACGAACTTCAACCCACCTTTTAAAAAAGGTTCAGACTTAAGCATTCGAAACCACAATCAGTTTTTTAAAACTTTGTTTTTGGAGTTTGATTTTGAGTATATTAATAGACAATAGAGCGTTGCACGAGCAACACCATGATCATGCCCATGTATTTTTTGTTTAGTAAAATTCATATAGGCAAAAGAGAAAATTACTGAGAGCAGATTACTCATGCAGTGCTCTAATAGACAATATATCATTCACAGTAGTATCTTATTTAGCCTCATGTGGTAGCAATATGTCTGCTATTCTGAATGAAATTCACAATAGCAGTTGTTGATAAGGAAATTTTTTTAATAAAGGCCACTGTCATAAAAGTTTTTTTGTCAGTGTATCTAGAAATAGATAATATATTTATATGACGAACTTTTTAATAACCTCGGCAGCCATTTGGCTGATATTGCTTTTAATTATTAATTGCATACCATCTTCTTTACAATTAAATAAACATCCGATAATTTCGCTTAAAAATTCTCTTTGTTATACATATCCAAAGGGAACCTCTTATTGAAAAATGAAACATCTTATGAAATTTAAAAATTTATTTTCTTCATAAACTATATATGAAAAGCATGACTTATTTTTTTGATTTCAGTGAAATTATAATAAGTACTCTTATATGTGAACTCAGTCTCAATAAGACTAGCCTGGCAACACTTCTGTGTGTTAATTGTTCCAGTTGTACAAATTTGTATTAATTATTATTGAAATTCAACAAGTGACATCATATTCATCTTCCATCATCTAACATACATAGTTCATGCATGTTATTTGTTTGATAGATACTGACTGATAGTATTTTTTGCAATACGGCTGATACAATACAAACTCGTACACACACTAGTGAGTGAAATATTTGTGTGTCAAAGAGTCGCCTTGGAAGTTTGACATACAATTAAATTTGCAAAAAAAAAAAAAAAACAAGAATTGAAAATTTTCTAGTTCATAAATAATTGAATAAAATAAGAAAAATATTGCAATATCGCATTGCATGTTTTGCTATTCGGTAAAAAAGAAAATAGAACGGGTTCACTAGAGATAGCCACACAGAAAAAACCAAATTTCATTTTCAGTAATCAAATTCATTGAATCAGTAAATATTTTGTCTTTGTAAATTCTGATAAAAATTTTGTAAAAATTTAAATTTAGCAGAGTTCGGCTTACAGAATTTGTTATTTAACTGTGTTGGTGTTTATCTTGCTTGTTGGTTGACAGAACGTGCTGTTGTGATCTTGTTGTTGTTTATTTTGATTGATCGTGTTGTATACATGTAAATTCCGAAAAGTAGCCGACAAACGTCGTGGCGTGTTTCTTCTCTATACATCTTTTTTGCAACAAAAAATTTACTAGAACATTAAAAAATATTTACTGAAACTAAATTTTATTTCAAACAAACGTATGTTTGAAATTTTTTTGGGAATAATTTTTTCTGTGCATAGCGAGAGATATTTAAAAATCCCGAAATCCCAAATCACCTGAAACGTAAAAGCCCCTAGTTAACATTTTTATAATTAGAGAAGAATTGTAATTAGTAATTGGTCAGTTCTTTTTTATTTTTTTGATCGCCTTAATACAATTTTTATTTAAATTTAATTTAAATTATTTTTTTTTAAGAGAGGTGTTACCTTCTTTAGGAAAGGGATAGTGATGGAGAAGACAGGTGGTAAAGCAAGAGATAGGGGAAAGCATCATTCTTTTGCAACTCTGCTTTTTTGCAAATTTTGCAGCGCCTTTGGTGTCAATGAGGCGCATAAAATTTTCGAAAGCCATTTTATTGGATATTTTACTTGATTATGCTACACAATACCGTCGAAAAAGAGCGCTCTGATGTAACATTAGGTTATGCTGAAGTCGGTATATTTCAGTGACCAGTGACGATGCCTTCATCACTTGAACTTTCCTACAACAACTGATAAAAAGGGATACTAATGCACACTAGAAAAAGTGCGTGGTGTTAGTATTTAATGACTGTCGGAGACAGGGCTCGAACCTAAGACCTTCGGCTAACCTAACTACTTCAGCTAAATTAATTATTTTTGTGGGTCAGTCGTACATTTGGCTCCTCCAGGTGTAGCCTGGCCCTGTTAGGACGGTGGAGAGAAATTTATAAAAATATTATTTTTGTGGGAACACCCTTAAGGAGAGAAAAAATTAGTGGGGTCGGTCTTACATTATATCTTTCTTTAAGTGGGTCAATGCACAGTTATGCTATTTATATATCTTGGATTTTTAGCCCTTTATCTCGAATTTTGACTTCGATACGGCTCGAAATTTTTTACACAATATTTTTCTTTTGCTAAAAGCAACAGTTTAAATATTGTGACTTTTCGAAAATAAGGACCGGTCTAATGTACACACATATGCACTAGGCTAATGTGCAAAAATAAATTTTATTATTTCTACTTAATTGTTTTTGATTTACAATAACATTTCAAAATTCATTCCGATCTGTTAATCATCATCGTTGTAATTATACCCGTGTATAAACGTATCTACATACAATCTGCGTAATTTTTTTAAATGTGTTTCGAGGTTATTAGTATAGGGTGATTTTTCCTATGTTGGTAGGGGATATTAGAATGCCAATATAAAAAAATGAAAAAAAAGAAACAAACTGATTCGTTTTTATATATTTACTTGATATATACTACGTTTATACACGCACTATTTGCAAATAAATTAACTCACTGTTTATACGGCATTGTAAATGCATAAAAACTTGGCAGCACTTCTATAGAAATGTTACTTATGTTTACAAAAAATTGTGTAAATTTAAAACAAATAATAATTTGTTTTTATTGCTATTATTTTCTTCTATCAATGTTTTTTTTTTGTGCAATATTTATAAATTTATTGTTTTTATTAGCAAACATTTGTAAGTGTGGCAACCTCAAGCATTTTATTTGCAAATAGTGCGTTAATCGTGAATAGTTTTCTGAATTAGTAAGTCGCAATAAAAACAATAATATGGCAACAATTGACAGTTTTATTTGCAAATAAGCCATGCGTATAAACGTAGTAATAGAATTACATATTAAATAATAAATAATTTTATATTTATAAAAGTGAAGAATTAGAAATTTGGCAGCACTGAAATATACACATGTATGTATGTGTACTTCAGCATCAGCTGCTGATAATGTCGCTGCCGCTTTCAAAATACCGAAATAGCTGGCTACAGGGCGACAATTGCAGCTGGTGGCGGTTGAATTTGCGTAGTGGGCTGTGGTCAATATGTTTAATGCATAAGACTGAAAAAATTACCTTATTTAAGTGTTGGAAATAACGAAATCAAAGAAATTTAGTTTGTAATATGTATAAATACATGTGTATGTGCGTGTGGATGTACATATGTATGCATGAGTGTAGTAGAGTAAATACAAATTTAATTATGTTTAATTTTCATTCACTTTATTTTCTTTTTATGGTTGTTTTATAATTTGGTTGCTTTTAGTTGAAGCGCGCTTCATTCAAGTGCTTCAAAAGTAGATGAAATAAATGCAAATGTTTATTAAAATAAAACCAATTTCAGTTGGCCATTTTTTGTTTAGAGAGAAGTATAAGTCACAAATTTGATTTGAATTGAATTAACTGAATACTGAGTCATAAAATACTGAACAAAATAAAATAGAAAGTAATTAATTTTTAGTTTAAAATAAGCAACAACTCGACTTTTATGAAGAGCTGAAGAGATGTTTATTTTGAAAGTCAGCGCAATGTATGTATTTGTCAACAATAAAATCTTAAGCTGGTCTTTATGAAGTCGAGCAATATTTAATTATTATATTGAACATAATAGTATTAAAAAAAAAAAACAAAAGAAGCAGCTCATATCAGTTGTTAATGAAGAGTTGTACTATTTTTTTTGTAGCCTGAAACCACAAGCAAAACAAGTGGCTCATATGAGGAGCAAATTTAGCTTCGAATAAATTGCGAGGGTGGCTCAATAGTTACGTGACTTTTTGTATACCCCGCTTAGTTAGTTGAAATTGAACACTGACCCCCGTTACGAGACTAGTGTCGAATTTCGAGGAACTCTGTAAATAAGATATTCCCATGAAGTCATAAAAATGCAACATTTTGCGAACCGGACCACAAAAAAATACCAATGTAAAATCACCATGCAAAAATGTTGGTCTGAAATCAAATTACATCATGTTGAATTAAAGTTTAAGTCATGATGCTATATATTTAGTGTGCATCTAAAGAATATTTAAGGTTGTTGTGCTGTTGTGGCTGCTGCGCTTACCAATATGCGCTGACTAACACGTGATGAGCTCCGAGTCCAAATCTTGGCCGGGGAAGCCAATTATATACATCCAAACATTTTTCTGATACCTGTGCCAATACACACAATAACGTTAATTAAATAATAAATAAAATACAATGACCGCATTAAGTAAAATTCATATTGTTTCAACTTGAAATAACTTTCATTTAACATGATCCTTTATGTTATTTCAGTATCGAATTTATGTTGTTCCAACTTGAAATAACTTTAATTCAACATGATGCTTCATTTTAGTTGAACAGTAAGCGAATGTTAAATCAACATGAAATAAAATATAAAGGAAAAATAATAAAGGAAAATTTTTCATTGAACATTACTGTAAGTCATGTTAGATTAACATGAAACCCATATGAAGCAAAATCATATCAAAAAAGGTGAAAGGTTATCCTTGTTTACTTAAATTTTATGTCTAAATTTTCCTTGTGAAGTAGTGTAAATTTGGCTGGTTTACAATGATTTTTACATGCAAAAAGTTCCATTTTACGATTCCTGATCATCGAATTGGAAGTGACGGGAAACATAATTTAATACTCCGAAAATAGCGTTACCAAATCAAAAGTTCATGTGGATTTTATCACTTGTGATCTTATTTTCATAACCAGCAAACAAACAATTTATTTCTTGTTTTCTTATTACTGCCACTTACAAGAGAGTGTAACTGCGGCGCTGTTCAACAAAAAATTAGAAATTTAATTAGATGACTTAATAAAATAAAACATTATAATTAGCATAGAAAAATAGTAGAAAAAAGTTGACAAGTAACAAGTTAAAAAAAATCATTGTAAAAAAGCGAAAGAATGAGAATGAACAAGAATTTTTTTTAATTAAAAGGAATATATATATGTAAAGGGTTTTTCATTAAGCGCTACCTATTTTGATTTGTAAATAAAACAAAGGGTGTGTGAGATATTATCGTAATTTTTTATTGTTTGATAGGCCTATCGAATTAGGCCGTGGAATGTGCATTTTTCCATGACTCTGGCGCATAAATAAGGCTGACTCTAACAGCTGAAATGGGTTATGTGTATTCTGAGAACAGCTGTAGTTTGTGGCTTATTCGCACTAGAGCTTGCAACTTAAGAAAACCCGACTAGAAAAAGTCTAATGGGTTCAAATAGTACGATCTCTTTGGCTAGTACACATCACCTCCAAATGAGATGACAAGGCTGTTAAATCGCTTGTGCAGAATGTACACTATGACATGAACTGCTTGGCACCTAGCGCCGTTCTGTTGCCGGCACATGTTGTTGCGCTGTGGAGGATTTTGGCAAAAAAAAATTAAATAATTATGCAGTTTCTAAACAGGAGATCCGATTGTTATAAAATAGCATAAATCATTTAAGGAGGTGCTACAGAGCTTAAGTTTAAAATTTTGCATTTTATATATTTAAAAGGGGCGGAGCCACAAAACCCCAAATCCCATATTTGGGATTTTTTGAAAATTTGTTTGGGAGTTGCCGGGAACTCAAATCTGATTTGTTTTTATTTTATTTGCATTAACTGTATCATTTTATACGCAAGTAAGAATTTTCAGCCGAAAATATTGTTGAATAAAATTTGTATAGCATCCTTTGCCCCAGGTCCTGAAAATTTAGGGTCAGTTTTCAACTGCTCCAAAGCCCATTCAGCGAACACATGGTCGTTTAAGGGAAACTTCTGGTTCAGTTGAATTTTGTACGGTTGTAGACCCAAGTCACGATGCAAAATTCCACAAGTGCTGGTGTATGAAACATATAGTTCTTGTGAGCGACTATTTTGAATTCTCCTGCACAGACGCACGTACAGCATGGATGTTTTCATGTCCATGTACTGATTGTTTACAGATCCGCACTGGGAATAGTGTGCGCGTAGTGCACGTTCGGGCAACGTGAACACAACATCTAATTTGATCAAATAAATTTATCATTTGCACCCAATATGACAAATAAAGCTTCAACAATATTGGCCGCTTCCAACTGTCAAACCTCGCAAGTCCTTAGTGAAAGACTTGTTACAAAATTTGTGAAAAATTAAAAAGTGAAAGCAAAAGAAACCAATTTTTTTCTTCCGCAAACTATCAAGAAAACATTTTTTAGTCCAAGAATAAAAAATAGTTGCAAAAATTAATAATAAAGCAGCTTAAAAACTGCTTGTAATAAATTATATTCAAACATCATTAATTTTGTAAAATAAACTCTCTTTATGAGGACAACTAATAGTGATGTTAATAACGATTTTATCATATTTTTTCTGCAACTAAGAGTAAACGATATTTTAAGAAACTATTAACAATTTAATATTTAGTTCTTCACTTTGCATCTGCAACACTTTTTAAGTATTGCGAGCACCATTTTAGACCAAAAACTTAAAATGAAACTGCTTCTATAACAATATTTTTTCAAAGGCTTCGTCTGTGCAAATAGTTTTCTGAACTGTTTAGTTTAGTTTATTTGCAACTGCTCATAAATAGCAAAAAGGAGAAAAAAAACAATTTAAAAATAAAAGATGATGGGGAAATGTCAAAAGTGAGCAAAAAAAAATAATACTGAAACTTCAAGCCACTTCAAGAAATCTAAATCTTCTTATAAAATGTTTTTTACGGAGAAGAAGAAAAAAAAACACACATCTTGAAATTTTTTTTTGCAAGGTCGTTTACTGAATATTAAACCACAAGCTGAAAGCTAAACATTCGCAAAATTATTTAATCTCCTCTGAAAATGACTGCACACAGCAATCACGCTTCATACAAGTGTCTGTCTATTCATACTCATACTCCAAGTGTTAAATGCAAAAACCGCAACTTAAATAATACAAGCAACACCAACAACAACAAATATAACCACAAACAAAAACAATAGAAACCACCGACTGACATGATAAACTGTTTTAAAAGTCATTTTTGTTAGTTAAAAGTTTGCGAAAAATGCGATGGATATAAGTCAAATAAAGACAAGTTTAACACGACCAACTTAAGTTGCTTAAGTGCTTATTTGGATGCTGGTGGGTTTCATTAGGTTACCTGAACGGAAGAGAGAAGAATAGGCGAAGACATGCTACACAATATCATTTACGGCCAAAAACAAACTAAGCACACACGCAGAAAAATTTCATATTAAAATCTACGAAAATAAGGCTAATTTAAAATTTTTTTGCCAATAATTTTGCTTCATATGTGTTTCATGTTAATTCAACATGATTTAGAGTAATCTCAAGGAAACGATTATTTACGACATCCAGATAATTAATTAAGAAGCAATTTCACTTTTTGTAGTTTTCGCAAATAATTACGATATGTCTTGATTTTGTAGGAAAATGAAATCCATGTCATGAAGTATAAGACTTCATACGAAAAATCAGATCACCATAAACATGACTTTTTATTCACTGAATATGGATCAAAAAAGAGAACTTCTTGCAATGATAACCCAATGTAAAAATCATTAGAAATCATACAAATTTTCACTACTTCCAGATCACAAGTTGAGGATCTTATGAAATTCCTTGGAAGCTCTTTTTTTACTGGATTAAAATAAAGAGTCATGTTGAATCAAAGATATTTCACGTTGAAACAACATGAATGCAATTTAATGTAGTAATTTAATTTTATTATCTATTGAACTTGAAAAATGTTTGTGTAATGTATATATGAGGTTGGCTTCCTTGGCCAAGATTTGAACTCGAACAAATCTGGCGTGGTGGGCAACAGCCAGTTTTGTTGCTGTTTTTTTTACCAAATTAAAAGCAAAATTCCTTAATTTGAGGGCTTCCAGAATCTCTGTTGAAAGAAGCGACAGCGGTAGGCCCAGCCCGTTATGACAACGTGTAAAGAAAAGATGTGAGTACGTAATGGAGCGATCACGTTTTGTACATCCAAAAGTAGTATAGACGCTTTCTGGAAAGTATCCTTACTCCTTTTTCCCGCTGGGTATGATTTGCAATCTTACTTTTTGTATTGGGATTTCGCTAAATTAAGAGATATTAAAAAGAATTTAAATTTAAACCACCCATGTTCAATGATTCTAATATATGAAAGATAAATTTAATTTAATTTAATTTAATTTAATTTAATTTAATTTAATTCAATTTAATTTAATTTAATTTAATTTAATTTAATTTAATTTAATTTAATTTAAGCTTCTTGTAAAAACGCTTCAACGCTTCTCCGAGAAAGAAAGTTTACTTATTTCGTAGCAGGTGGTCGCAAAATATATTAAATCAGTCTTTAGACAGCAAAAATTTATTTTAATTTTTTGGCACAGTGTTACGGTCTCATATATATGTGAATGAAGCACAGTTAGAGTTTTAATGAGACTTTCTTTCACGAGGGTTTTGAACACAGTATGTCAGTGATATTCAAAGAAATTACTGCATTTCTTAAGCCTAGTACACATCTGACATTTCTTGTGTTGTCATTTTATGGAGTCATTTTCAAAATGTGGGCAATGCCGTTTCCATTATGTTTTTTACATGGAAAGCAATGCAACACAACGAAAAATATCGGAAATGACAAACGTTGCCATCAGTATACACTATTGCAATGTCACAAAATGTCATAGTGTGCACACGGCATTACGCATTGTTTTTTTTATAGGCCATATTAATGACATCAGGTACCCGCTTATATGAATATGGAATATGGTTTTATTGTGCTAGTGGTTTATTTTAAGTTGTACTCGTGTTTCTTTATTTCATTAATGATGACTTGTTTGATGTTTATTAAGTTAAATGTTTTTGCCTGGTGTTTTTGTTTTGCTGCTTCAGCCACATTCACTTGCAGTCTTTGCAAATGCTGCTCATGTTTGTGTGCTGCTGTCATTGCTGTGTTTGTTACAGTTGTCATATTTCCGCTTATTTGAACTTACTAAATATAATAATAATAATAATTTTTCATACACATACATACATATACTTTTTGGTTGTCTTGTGTGGTGTGTTTTCATCATTATAATAAAATATTCATTAATTAAGCTCATGCATACATTTGCTGTCTTTCTTTTTTGCCATATAAATATATTTAATTAAAATTATATCACTGACAATGTGAATATTCACACATTTCACATTTCTATCTAGATACGTACATATATATATATACATACATACAACTCGTTACCTTAATATAGAAAATCCCTAACTCATTATTGTTTTGAAACCGAGATTCTTGCATTTTTCGATACATTAGATGTTCTTGTAACGAAAATTACAAAAAACTCGATCTCAAACAATAATGAGTTAGGGCCTTTCTATATAAAGGTCACTAAATACAAATGTACCTTTTTGATTTTTAAGTTTATTTTCTGTTGAATAAACATTTGTCGGTACCGGGAGTGTTACAAACATGACTTTGTCTTTACTTCACTTTGTAAATGGTTGAGTACTTTTTTTCCAACAGTATTTCCCTCATTAAATTTAACTGGTGTTCTGCTTTTTCTTTCATTATTTGTTTCTTCTGACTTTTACTTTTAGTGGAAATGAGAAAATATGTTAAATGAAAAAACAAAATTTTATTATAATTAATGCTAAATATTTTAAGCACTGTTAGAAAAACAAAAAGACAAAACATAGAAAAAACGAAGATTTATGCTAAGTCTGGGGATTTTGTTAAAAGATTTTAATTGAATGTAAATTAGTTTTTTTTCTTGCAAAAAAAAAAAAAAAAAATTCTTTATTAGTATTTTTTGAAGGGTTGGTTAAATAATTTACATAGCGCTGGCTTAATATAAGAAAGGCGTAACTCGAATTTTCGATATTTTAAAGGAGAAGGAAAAAAACTGCAAAAATATATTTTTAAATTACCATAAGTATTTTATTGAACCAATTTTAAATGTTTAGTTGAACTATAGTGAATTTTAATCAGAAATAATTTCTTAGTCGGGCTTAAGTTCAGTAATTTTAATTCTTATTGAATGAAATATTTTTATTAATTGATGTGAGTTTCTAAAGAAGAGAAGAAAAATTAAATTAGACTATAAGCTGGGGGAAATACCGATATTTTTCTGTGCAGCAACGCACTTCATCAGCACCCAAGTCTATCTACTGGGGTAGAGATTGTTATTAACATCAGCTATTTAACGCAAATTTTTAATGAAATGGAATATGAGAAATATTGTGTATACAATTATTGATTTACCTTTGGTAAACACATTTGTAAGTATCACTATTCATTTTCTGTTTATCCGTTTATATCGGTATTTCCCCCAGCTTATAGTCTAATTTAATTTTTCTTCTCTTCTTTAGAAACTCACATTAATTAATAAAAACTATGTCATTCAATAAGAATTATAAGTATTTTATTTTAAACGGTAACGTACTTATTTCTTCAAGGAGGATGTAATTATACGTTGGCTACCAAACAACGTTAAAACTGCAATTAAAAAAAATCGAGTTACGCTCTTTTTATATTAAGCCATCGATATGTATGTACTCGTATATTGTGAAATTTTAGTAGGTCAATTTAGCAAAATATTTGCATTCAAAAAAGGTTACAAATGCAAGAGCTCTTAACCGCCAAAATAAATAGTACTACTAATAAAGTAAAACATGGTGTAGACATAAAGGTTGAACCAAATGGGCTCATAATGTGATGTTCATAAAGTACTAAATTTATCGTCTGACAGTTAAGTAGAATATGTAGATTTATGTAACATTTGCAAGGTAAGGAAGTACTCAGCTAAGTTCTTTTGAAGCAGAACTCTACACTCAAAATATTTCATAGGTAAAATAAACGAAAAATGTGGTTTATTTTACGAAAATATTCGTTGTTTTTACGGTACGAAATTGTTCGTAAATAGTATAAATAGTATTTGTTTATTTTACGAAATACTTTTTGTCTGCAAAAAACAAAATTTTGTATTTTTACAATTTTTTTCTCGTATATTTACGAAAAACAATGTTTATATTACGAAATAAATTCTTGAATCATGAAAAGCAATTTTGTGTTATATACGAAATTTTGTGTAAATTAAAATCTTTACCCCCATATTTATAAAAAAATAAAATAAGTTTGAAATCCATTTTAGGAAAATTTTATATGAAAATTTTTAACTAAAATACATTTCAAATTCATTTTAAATTTTATGAATATGGGGTTAATATATAAAAATCTGCAAAAAAAAATATATTTTCGTACATTTGAAAAATAATTTTGTTGAATAATCTGTAACTCTTGAAATTAAACGTCGTAATAATTATGAAGACAAAAAGATAATTTAAGGGGAATTGATACAGCCTCTGTATTCGTCATACATCACATACATACATATTTTGCACTGAAACTCACGAATCAAACTGGGAATGCTGGGACCACAACTGGGACGAACAACGAATTTTTCTTTGCGAACTTTTGTCATGGAAAATAACACACATTTGTTCATATAAAAATTAACACAACACCGCCGTCGAACGAAATTCGTCGTGTGTGACGAACTATGCGATAGATTTATTTGTATTTCTTACTTCGATGAATTATCCAATTACAAGATCTGTTACTTATTAGTCGTTGGTGTGCCGTGAACCAAATTTTGTTGTTGTTTTCAAAGTATAAACCAAAAACTAATTTCTTATCAATAATTTTTTATACAATATATACAATGACATGAAAATAAATGGAGAAAATATTGATAAAAATATTATATTATTAAAATATTATTATATTATTATTTATTAATATTTTATTTTTATGTAATGCGTGTAAATATGAGTACGCATTAAAAAAAAATTATTTGTTGTTGAGGTCTACTGATGAGTTGCTTGAGCCGCAACGAAATACATCTAGACGTGCTTAACCAACAACAAATAATTTTTTTTTGTAAAAGTGCAAAAATTTGGCAACTCTGTACGAAAAAAATATACTTATTGGAATCTTCGCAGCATACTCTTTAAATTGATATGCATATTGCATATAGGGTTTTTTTGGACCTAGGGCCCCATATGGACCGTTACCATTTTCTACTCGTCGAGGGCTTTAATTTGAGTACCACGATCATAGATCTTGTATCAAAAATGTGGCCAGTGTGCAAGTCAAGCCTTTTGCATATTGCAAAAGGGGGTGTTTTGTAAAATGATACAAATACAGTAGAATCTCGAAAAAGTTGACTTGCGTAAAATAGTGGGATGATGATCAGTAAGAAAGTGAAGACGACATTATATAAGTATTGATTAAATCAAATACATACTGCCCTATGATCCAGTGGCAGTTAAAGGAGCAGAGGATACAGGTTGAGACGTTCAATTGTTAATGTCGAACAAAGGTGAAAATGTTGACATCAGGATTAGAACAAGCTACAAACTACTATCAAACTACGGAAGATGATGATGATTTCGAAGTTTCCGCTTCTCGAAAGCTGTTGAAAGCATCAATATCTTGATAAAAATGGTTTGATAATGATAATGATGAAAATCAGGTGGCAGACCTTCCCAATATCCGCACGAAAATGATCAAGAGCTATTACCCAAAGAAAAAAAAAAACAAACAAATCTCGTCTGTTTCTTGAAAGTACTCGCCCCAAGAGTCGGTACAAATTACATCTAAGTTTCTTTTTTTTGTAATGATAAAAATTGAGTAATTTAAATAAATTTAGTGAGTTATTTCCGAAAAATCTATGTTTATTATTGTATTTTTTCAACTTAGAAAACCGCTTATAAAAGGTAATAGTTCGAAAAAATTAATTACCCTTGAGACATTTTGGTTAAGTTTTTCGAGATTCTCCTATAGTACAAATCATAATTAAGTAATAAAATCCGCTCATTGTTAAATTGAGAAGTTTTTGTTCGTTTTGCTTATAAGAATACAAAAAATATTTTTTTTTCTAAAAGAAAGGCTGTAAGCGTTCCTTAAAAACTTTTGGGACCCGAAAAAATTGTTTATTACATGCGATAATTCATTTGAAGCGATGTTCGTTATAACCGATCTGCACTGTATATTTTCTTGTTTTTCCTTGAATTAAATTTCTTTGCAAGATTTTCCCAAAGTTGCAAATTCCAATTAAATGAAATCAATGTTGCCGCCAACGTCCATAACAAAAATTAAAATAAATTTTCTCTCTCTCACAAAATTTACTGCAATGAAAAATCCACAAATCTCAAGGGTTCAATAAAAATTAACTCTTTGTAAGTTTTAGTTTCCATACAATCTTTTCTCTTTCATTTTAATAGATCCCATCTGCCTTTTGTGCACAAAACAAATTTGCCAAATCTCATTACATGTATCCTGGTATTTGTTGCAAAGAAATTGGAATTAACGTTGAGTATGGAATAATATCACATGTTTAACATTAATGCGGCATCAGCATTACTTAATATTCCATCTAATTAAATACACTGCCCATACTGCAAAACTTAACACTTGTAATAAGTTAAAACATGAAAACAAACAAACGTCAACACACAAACACAAACACAAGCACCAATTTTAGTTTAGAGTGCAAGAGTTAGAAAAGTATGTGAAAAAAACTCGTAAACAAACACTAACACAACTTGCAACTTTAGGATATAATGCGCTAAAGTTTTTGTATCTGTTCAATGTAAAATGAAAATTTTTCCATTGCTGTATTTTTAATTTCTTCATTGCGTTGGTTCCTTGTTTTGTATACATTTTTCCTTTTCATGTCTTTTAACTTGGCTGATGTTGAATAAAATTTTGTGTCCCCACTGTTCAGTCTTCCAGTCGAATGCCTTAAATGGTGTTTGCTTTCCAAACACAAATACAAAATGTGCTACGATATAAAGAAAAGCAGATACGAGTTTGTTTGTATATACAATGTACACATGTACATTATTGCAGCACTATTAAGTACCGTTTGTTAAGTTTCCTGTTTGTTTTATGAGCATTTGTGTATGCGAGTGTGTGTGTCGGCCTGAGTGTGTGCATGTGTGAGCATGTGTTTGCTTATATTTATTTGCTTTAAAGTGTTTCAAATATATTTCCTTTAAAATTTTTCACCCTTGAGCATCAAACTAGTGCTTGTGCTGGCGAGAGTTTTTGACTTTTAAGGTTTTTATTTTATTTTCTTAACTTAAAGATTTTTTTGTAACAAACACTTTTTCTTTTTTATTTATTTATTATTATTATTGCTTGGGTTTTTTTTAAATTTTAAGATAATGTTTTTTATGTTTAGAAATAATAAACAATTGAAACGTAGCAAATTTATATATTATTGCTCAACCAGTGTAAAGATTTATGGTAAATGTCAAACATTTAGGATATTCACTGAAGTTAGAAAACAAACAAAAAATGTATAACTGAATAATTTAATTTTCCGTAAAACAAACGTTTGGCTATTGCAATAATAGATTTCAAAATTCTTGCTCAATATTAATAAAAATATCTGGGGGTCTACTCTGTATTTCGAAACGAAAGAAAATTCTTTCGAATTTGTATGTTATTAACATTACAATTCGAAAGCATTTGCTTTCGTTTCGAATTAAAGAGTAGACTTCCTGATGTTAATAAAAATCTGTACTCAAGTAGAAAGGCATGGGTGTTGATGAAGTGCGTGGCTGACGGTATTTCCCCCAGCTTAAAAGTCTAGCTTAAAATTTAAAATAATGAGCTTAAGCCCGAATAAAATATATACAACAAAAATTAAAGATTTTAAGAAGCCATACAGACCCAACGGTTGGACCTATTTTCTTCAAGTATTAGTGAGAGGATATTAGGTCAAGTCACCTTTCAAATGAAAAAAAGGTAAAATAAATTAAAATCGGTCTAGCCATTGGGGAGCTACGGCGTCAAAGACACACAGATTCAACAGAATAGATCTAGAAAAGATGTGATATCTTACAAGCTGCTGGACCGATTTTCATCAAACATCGCTAAGAACATTCTCGATCAAGTCAGCTTTCAAATAGAAAAAAAAAATAAAAAACGTACGTAGACTCGTACAGACACACACATACACAGATACACACTAAAAACTTATAACACCACTCTTTTGGTCGGAGAATAAAAATAAAATCTTTTATTTTAGAAAGCTTAGTTTGAAAAAAAAAATATTTTGGATACCAAAATTTTCGGGCGATTGCTCACATTAATTCTATAATATTTGAACGCCATTTTGGGACGTTACTGCACTGTGGCGGAGATTATCCAAGAACCTTAATTTTTCATGGCGATGTAAAATTAAACCAAACCATAAATAAACCAAACATAAGTGAAGAATCGGCTGCAATAATAGATTCCATTTAAATTCTTCTTAACTTTTTTGCTCAATTTAGTTAAATTTCTTTATAGTTTTATTTTAAAATTTTAAGTGGCAGTTTTATATATTTTTAGTATCAATTTTGCAAATATTAATGCCCGCCCACTTTTCTAAGTTGAACATCACATCAAGTAAAAGTATTACTTAAGCACAAAATTATGTATTTCTAAGAGCCAAAAACTGTGCGCCAAGTTTGGTGGAAATCCGACAAGTAGAAGTACATATTATTTAATACTAACTTTGGATGGGCGTGGCTCTGCCCACTTTTTTAAACATTAAATTAAGCATTTCTTAGAGCTCAAGATGTGTGCCAACTTGTGGAAAAATCGGTTAAGTACAAGTACGTTAAATATAATATTAAATTTTAAGGGACATGACTCCGCCCACTTTCTTGAATGCAAGATTGTGTGTGTTTAAAAGTTCACGATGTGTGCAAAGTTTCTTAAAAATCGGTTAAGTACAAGCACGTGAAATGTAAGATTAAATTTTACTGGGCATGGCTCCGCCTACTTTTTTCAATGCAGGATTGTGCCGCTCCTAAAGTTGAAGGTGTGTGCCAAGTTTCGTAAAAATCAGTTGAGTACAAGCACCTAAAATATAACATTAAATTTTAATGGGCGTGGCTCCGCCCACTTTTTTCAATGCAGCATTGTGTCTTTTTTTAAGCTCAGCTTGTGTGGCAAGATTCGTAAAAATCGGTCAAATAGAAGCACGTGAAATATAATATTAAGTTTTAATGGGCGTAACTCCGCCCATTTTCTAAACTTCGAGGTTATGTCGTGCCCAAAGTGTCTGCTAACTTTCGTAGCATTGTGATAAGTAAAATATCATAAATTAAAAAAAAATTTAGTGGGCGTGTCCCCACCAAAACAAATTTTTTAAAATTCGGTCTGAAAGGTACCGAACACCAACAACAAACAACAAATGCCAAAAAATACATACAGACGAATTGTAAACCTTCTACTTTTTTGAAGTCGGTTAAAAATATATATAAACCATAAACTTAAGTTCAAGTTATCATATTATTTGAAACTTAAAGTGATGAGTTCAAGCAAATAAATTTTTTGAAAATAGAAAGTAAAAGCCAGACATTCTAAAAATATAATTTTTAATTTTAATTCTCGAAAGGAATTTTTTTTATTTTCTATCATATTAATTAAAATACTTGAAACTTAAAAATTAAAAATCCATGTACGAGTAACTGGCACGTATTGCATAAGACTAACTCAGGTAATTCTCATACCATTATCTTTGTTTTTTTTCTCCTCTCAAATGAATGTAGTAGATGTCTGTCAGTCGTCAGTCAGTCAGGCACTCGTTCATTTTGGTTTTATTATGTAGTTTTATTTAACTTTTACTTTTTTACGTCAAGCAGCTGTAGCTGCTGACTGAACTGGTTGCAGTTGCACTCTGTGCCTCTAGCTGAATATATTAATGTGGATGCTACATTATGTCATTTATTATTAGAGCTACAAAAGGAGTTTTCATTAATTTTATTACAAACGAAATAACTAGTCTTTTTTTTCCATAGATGCCATTCAAGTCAACTTGTTTGTTTATTTTGTGCATTCGTCGTGCTGCAATTTAAAGATTTTTTTTTGTAACACTTTGAGATTATAGATTTATATTTAAGCAGAAACATCATCAATATGTTTTTGAGTAAACTGAAGGCCAAAAAAAAAAAAAAAAGACAGAAAAAATAAAAAAGGCGCCAATAATTTATTAGGCACAATTCCAAGTCTACAGTGCTTATAAAATAAAAACTGGGTTAATCCCGCCTGCATTGTTCACTTGCCCATCGATGATTTAAGTATGAAATGTTGAATTGAATAGTCGTAGTGCAAGATGTTTTCAATATGTTTTATAAAGATGTATTGAAAGAAAAAAATTATGCCCAAGACAGTATTTTTTAGTACAACACATTTTTATGATGAGTAAAAAAAAACGGATTTTTTTTGTGAAATTCATGGCAATTGCAGTTTATTCCCCCCATAATAGGGTGGAAATATTTCTTTGTTATTTTTCATATCTGTGGTAATAATTGTAACATTCCGAACGAAGCACGTCATCCTAATTATAGAACACTGGTTTAAGGCAATGGAGATAAGTTTGTTGAGTTTTTCCAGATGCTGCGCTTTACTGTGGCAACACGTTCTAAAGAAAATATAACTTTCAAAGAAGTCCGGAAGTAATGGTAGGGCGCATCATTTTCAATGATTTGTGGAGAGTTCTCCGGCTAAATGAAATAACTATAAAAGCAAGAACTCTCAATGATATAATTCTAGTGTTGTGTCCAACAGATTCTTTTGAACTATTTCGCTCGCGTTCGAATTAGACTTGGGTCGAACTCTTTCACTAGTTCATTTTTGCCACAAACCTATGATCAAACCGCTGTAATTTAAATGGGTTTGATCATTGGTTTGTGGCAAAAATTAACTAGTGAACGAGTTCGACCCAAGCCTAGTTCGAATTAAAATTTGTTTCAAACCCATTTAATTTATATTGTCTCTTTTAACCGGGCTTGTGTTTCGTACACCAAAGGTGAAATGAAATCTACAATACAAATGAAATATATGACAATTAAAAACTAAAGGGTGTTCTAAAGCGAGCAACGTAATATGTTGAAATCCAAATATAACATACATTCAATTATAAGTAGACACATAAAATTTCCAATTTCCAATTTTATGCAGACTACTCCAATTACCGCTGAAATTAAAAAAAATTTACAATTAAAAAAATGGCCAAAAGTAAAAAGTGCCTTGATGAAAAATATCATCAAAAATAAAATAAATAGCTTAAATGCAGAAAAATCACCAAAGTAAAAATTTCGCCAAAAAAGCGAAAAAATCGCCAAAGTGGAAAAAGTACCAAAACTAAAAAAATCGTTAAAACTCAAAAAAAAATTGCTAAAACTGAAACACAACAAAAAAAATGGACAAAATCTGAAAAAATCGACGAAATGAAAAATAGCACCAAGACTAAAAAATCGCTAAAACTAAAAATATCGCCGAAAAAGAAAAAAAATAACCAAAAAGAAAAAAACCCTAAAACCAAAAATATGTACTATTGTAAAAAATTAAAACAAAAATCGGCAAAAACCAAAATAATCGCCAAAACGTAAAACAACGCCAAAATGATTAAACCTCTTAAATGGAAAATATCACCAAACAAAATAAGGCGATAAAATACCAAAAAAAAACACCAAAAGTAAAAAGGTGAAAAAAAGCTAGAAAAATAGTAGAAACGAAAAAGCGTTAAAATTAAAAAAATTGCCAAAACGAAAAAAAGCCAAAGCTAAAAAAACCAAAAGCCGAAAAATCGCCAAAACTGAAAAAAATCGCGAAAACTAAAAAAATCACCAAAAATCGACAACAATCGCCAAAACGATAAAAAGCGCCAAAACTGAGGACAAAACTAAGAAAATCACCAAAAACCTAAAAAAATACTTAAAAAAAAATTAAACTAAGAAATCATAAAACACCCAAAAAATCTAAAATTTATTTAAAATTGTTAAGAAAATATCTGCATCAGTTACGATATTCGATTATATAGGCTAAAGTTTGTATTATATTATATATGTAGTGTCCGTGTTAGACTTGTATGGAAATTTTTCAGTAGCTCGTTTTAGACACAAACCTTTGATCAAACTCATTTAAATTACATGGATTTTATTATTGGTTTGTGTCTAAAACAAGCTAATGAAATAGTTCGATACAAGTCTAGTCCCTGCGAAACCTTTTGTGTGCGAATTCAAAGTCTCTGTTTAATGCATTTATTTTTTTTTTAAGTCTGGTCTTTCCAAACTACTGTGCAAAGTGCCATTACATCACTTAAGCAAATTTTTAAAATTTATACATGCAATTTAAAGTAATTTTCGATTTAACGCTTTTGACATAAGAAAAGTAATTGCCTGCATAGAGAAGACATTTACAAAATCAGTGTTCAAATGTATTTGAAGATGCCACATATGATTAAAAAAAATAAATAAAATCATATGCTGTTATGGCTTTTGCCACTTATAATGAAACATCAAATCATGCAATTTGTGCAGCTTCCTCATAGAAAAGCATAACTCAGACCTGATTTTTGGTACTCGTAGTATTAGTTAGTTGCTGCTTTAATGGAGGAGGTGATGGTAGATTGTTGGTTGTTGGGCGATGTTGCCGGTAACATCATTAGTCTCTAAATTAAAGCAGCAAAGTAGAGAGTTAATCTTTGGCAATATGTGATGTAAAAAACACACAATTAATCTTAAGAAATTAAAAAAATATTTGAAATATATACATATGTATGTATATTATTGTATTTATATACAGAGTGCATAAGACCCACAAACGTATAAATGCTTGAGTGCAGCATTAAGCTGCTTGGTTGCAGTCATAAAAGATATAAAATTGGTTATATTTTTTTGTTATTTAGATTCAAGCATTCAATTATTTGTCAAATATTACCTAATACATACACGAACTAGATAAAAATAGAATTGAAAGCAAAACTATGATTTTGTTGCAAGTTTTAGTTGGTTTTTTTCCCGCTGCAGACAACAAGCCAGCAAAACAAAGCGAAAAAAAAAGTAAAAGGGGTTTTGTTGCAAACCAAAAAAGATTGTATCATCTTGTTGCCTTTTTTTCTATCTTCTATTATATATTTGTACAGATTTATTTCTATTTTGGATTCTGTATTGTAAAAAAAAAAAAAATTTTAAAATGAAAATGTCATGTTTTTAGTTGCCATAGTTGCTTAAATATTGTGTTGCTGTTGATTTAAGTTTTAGCCGGTTTTAGTCTTTATTTATTTATTTATTTTTTTTTGCTGCAGTTGTAACCAACCAACAATATCTGTACCAGTCGCAAAGTTCTGCATGCAATTCACTCGCATACACATTCATTTTTACAAATTTACTGCAATCACATCGTATCACTCACTCATCATGGCGTGTTTTATATTTTTTTATTGCACATCCGTACAACAGCAACAACAGCAATACAATCTTTTGGCATTGACTTCAAAACTTTTATTAAATGCATTGCAAGCACACTACGTTCACACTGGCTGTAGTAATTTAATAGTTTTGTAACTTCATAAGGAGAGTTTCCAAGTGAGTATCCACCTGCATTTGCTTGATCTTTGCTGCATTATATTTGTGTCACCCTGTATGCAGCTCTTGCTATGCTTAATGCACTTTCCTGTCTCAGTGCAAATCATATATTTTATAGCTTTAGTTTTTTTTAATATTGTTTTGCGTTCACTAATATTTCGAAGCTAACAAAAGCTTTTTAGGAAAAACAAAAGTATTTCCGAAAGCCACTCAAACTTAAGAGCATTCATACTTTTAAATATGTATGTATGTACTAGTAAATATATAAAAAAAATTAAAGTCACTAACTTAAACTACTTCTTAAAAACTTTATGATATTTATCGTTTTTTGATTTTAAGCAAAAGACAAGTTGAATAAAAAAAAACTGGCTTAGAACTTTGTAGGTTAACTAAATTCGATTACATTTTTTTTTGGCCAAATGCCAAGACTTAAATTAATTTTGATTGACTGCTTAAAATAAATGGGAATATAAAAAGCTAAACAAGGTGTTCGTTTTCAAATATACTTAAAAAATATTATTAAAAGAAATACAAAAGCTATTAAAAAGTTAAAGCAGCTGGTTAATTGAAATACCAGAGGATAACAACAATTATTGCGCCAAGGTATGTCACTCGTATTTTCTTATTGATTAAACACTGTTGTAAATTTTCATGGACCTTTTTTAGAAAAGCAAAAAAAAAATTGTTAAGCAAATGCACCGCCAACTGTCCTAATTAGAATGCATAAACAGAAAAATTTCATACTAAAATCTACGAAAACAAGGTCAATTTGACATTTTTTGCTTCATATGTATTCCATGTTAATTTAACATGATTTACAGTAACATTCATAGAAAATGTTTCCTTTTGAAATAACTTTATGTTGATTTAATATTCCAGTAATGCTTAATCAAAATGAAAAATCATGCTGAATCAAAGTTATTTCAAGTTGAAACAATGTAAACTTTATACTAAAATTAACACGAAGTATCATGTTGAATTGGAACAACCCTACTAGTTCCACCGGATTTGGAATGTGTGGGTTTACTCCTAGTCTCTTGCAAACTCAGATTTAGGCACAGCAGAGAGGATGAAACAAATGGAAGGTGGGTCACAAGAAATGATTGCGTGATTACAAGGCAGTTATAGACTCATATAAATAGGAAAAAGTACGGCTTCTTTGATTTTGAAGAATAGCAAACAAATCTCGATTCTAGTGTCCGTGCGCATGCACAAAGGTTAAAGGTTGAACACAATGATTTTTGCCGTAGCTGCCATTATATCGATGAAGAGGAAAGTGTAGAAAATTTTCTTTGTCACTGTCCTGGACTTGCAAGAAAGAGAATGGCCACAATGGGCGCTTTTGAGTTCAGGGAACTTTCTGACGTTGCTAGTGCTGAACTGTAACGCATTAGTAGCTTTATATTGAGCTCTGGTTGGTAAAACGGTGGGGACTCCGTATAAGCAGAGACTCCGTGCTATCACAATGGACTAAAACGGTTTAAGTGAGTCCGGGTTTCTGACTGCCACCCCTACCTAACCCAACCTATCATATTGAAAAAAAAAGTTATTTTTAGTTGAAACTACGTGAATTTGATACTAAAATTAACACGAAAAATCATGTTGAATTTCAATATGAAACAACATGAATAATAATTTAATGTAGTCAGCTTATTTGATAAAAATGTTTAATTTACGGGATGCGTGCGGGTGTGCGTTTCGATAAATTTGAACTCGAAATTCATGGCGTTTATTTAGATACAAACTAAATAAAGACCATCATGAATTAAGTTTTAATTCAACATGATTTAATTGATGATTTAACATAACTAATTGAAACTAAGGTTATAGTTAAAAAAAAATCAGTAAAAATTAAATGAGAAATATGAAATAAAAAAATTTAAATTTGACTTGTCTGCAGGAACACCCAGAGTCTCCTCGAACATGCGACCCTCCATCAATTTGCCGATTTTTTCGGTTTTTGGTGATTTTTTTTAAGTTTTTTTGGCGAAGTTATTACTTATGGTGATTATTTTTTTGCATTTCAGTGTTTTAATTTATTTTGGGTGATATTTTTCATTTAAGCGCTTTTTCATTTTGGAATTTCATTTCTGAATTTTTTTTTCAGTTCCAAGATTTTTAAGTTTTGTCAAGTTGTCAAAATTACATAAAGTTAGAATATTATTTTTTATTTTTTATTTTGAAGTTCAATGTTAATTGGTGTAATCTGCATAAAAATACACTAACTTTGAAAGCTTTAAGTAACTATATATAATTGTTTTTATATTACATTAGAATTTAAACATGTTTCGTTGCTTGATTTAGAACACCCTTTAATTTTTTACTGTCATTCTTGAAAAACAAGCTTGTGGCAGACAGACAGACGGATGAACGGATATTGTAGCGAAAATAATAGGGTTTCTTTTCATCTTTGGAGTACGGAACCCTTCAAAAAAAAAAATTCCGTAGAGCTCACTCGTCGCTCAGTTTTTGGCAGCAAATATTTCGTTCTCAAAGGTTGATATCATTGTATGAAACTTTAACAATATTTAAAACGAATAGTTTCAAGGACATCGCTAATCAATTGACATTTTAGAATCAACAAAACAATTTACATATTCCATTTGCACTGAAAAGCTGAGTATATAAAGCAGAAATCTACATCAACTGACACCACAGATTGTGGACCAAACACAAAGAACGCTGATGATGAAGATGTGGCGATCTTCGAAAACAGCGAGTTGTTCCGTTCTGCTAGCAATTGTCAGAATATTCACAATTAACTTTGGCGTTATTTGTTCATTAATAATTATGACATGTAATTTGGCTTACAGAGCGATACGAACTTTAGCCTAATAAAATCATAAATACGGAAGCCAATAAAAGTTCAAGCAATAATAATTAAACAAACTAAAGTTAGAATTAAGTTTCTCGTTATGAAATGTAACCTTTATTATAACTTATAATTTCTTAGCTTAAAAGGACTTTTTTTTAATATATATTTTAACACTCCTTTGGATGTGTGATTTGAATATGTAAACATGTATGAGTACATATATACACATAAAAAATTATTCACCAATTAATGTTTTCAATTAATAATTTAATTGATTCAATTAAATTTTTAATTGTATTAATTAATTTGATTTAAAAAATTTAATTGATATTATCAAATTGTTTATAGGTGAAAATTTAATTAATTTTTTAATCAATGTTACAAATATTTTAATTAATATTACAAACTCATTCATATTACTTTTTTGTGTGTACATATTTACGAAGCAATTTGTTTCAACTTCATTTTATGCTTCTCTCTTTATCTCAGGTAATTTTATTTTTCTGTTTGTTTTACCAACAGCACACTGTCAGAATGCACAAACTCAACTCATAATTTAAAACACGATACGACGGTACGTCTGACTGCCAAGTGCATCAAGAGCTTTAAATAGCAACTGTTCATTTTTTTTAGAAGTTTGGAATTTATAAGATGCACAAGTTTTAGTCTTCTGATGACAATTTTCATTAAGAGTTGTGATAACTTTAAATGTTCTCTGTTGCTATAACAGCTATTTGTATGCACTTCTACTAATTACTTGCGAACATCATCAAGAAAACATTTAGTTTTAAGTTGGGCAAACATAAAATCTGCTTAGGGGCAGGCAAATAATAGACAAACATTTCTATACGAGTATAAATGCCAAAAACTTCGCAGAAGTAAAAGATGAAAGTTGTTATCTCGAGTAAAGTTTTTGTTATTCTCAAAAATGCAAAACTCAATTTATTTTCTGCAGCTGAAACTATTTAATGGATAAATAGAGAAATCTTAGTGCTATGGAAATATTGCTTTTCTTTTGATTAAATTTAAGTAGAGTTAATAGAAGTACAAGTTTTTGTTTTAACACAGAAAAGCCAATAATAGAAATTTTGCCCCCTCTTTTGCATTAGAATTAATGTCTAAACAATATTATTAAATTTAAACAACATGTTCTAATATTGAATAGTTCCTTAAGAATATTTTTGTTGTTGTTGTTGTTGTTGTTTTATATTTTATTTACACATGCTACAGCAATAACGTAGTTTATTGTTCAAAAATCTGTTTTAAATGTGTCTATTTAAATGACCTACATTTGCGCAAAATTTGTGCAAATATTTTCTCGAGAAACATGTACTCGTATCTAGTGTTGGTTGCTTCTGTTCTTTTTATTTTACACGCACATATTTGCTTTATATATCTTTATCTGTTTTTCTTTTTCATAACAATATCTGAGTTTTTGTTTTGTGTTTTGTACCCGACTAATTGTTATTTATAGTTTGAAAACCATAAAATTTCATGTAATGGAAACAATATTCAAGTGCTTTTCTCGGTGTTCAGTGGAACAGTGGTATCGGGAGTAAGTTGTGTGTTGTTGCAGAAAAAGTGTTTAAGTCGAGTTATGTTAATTTTGGTTTAAGGGCACTACTACAATCTTCTTATTCAAAAGTAAAGGTAGAGGTCCATAGCTCGCTTTTTGCGCGTTGCGCTTTCTATGCATCTGTCAAAAAAGTAGAATCAATGTAATAGTATGTGACAAGTTATATTGCAAAAAGCGCAGAACGCGTAGGCGCGTTCAAAGCAAAAAGTAGGTATACTTTCTACTTTTGTACGCGTTACAAGCACCATGAAAGAAAGTCAGCTGTTCTTGAATGCTAAAGATGTTAAATAATACTTTATTTTTTACGTTATCGATAAATATTATTTTGCCGTGGATAATTTTCTTCTTTTTTTTCAATAAAAAAAATTTCTTAGTAAAAAAAAACTTGTTTAATAAAATATGTCAATATTTTCATTAATGCGATGTATTTTAATTAACATTTCACCACACTTTTCTCAGTAACAAATTTTGCATATTAGTTATCGATTACTTTTACGACTAACTCCACAAATTCTTTTAAAAACTTGATTTCACTCTCCATTTTTCTTTATAAGTATTTATAAACAAACGCACACAGCTGATCAAAACAAAAATAAAATGGCGCATGAAAAGCAGTGCATGTAACTCAACGCGAACAAGGTATAGAATGAAACAAGAGGATGAAACGCGTGTAAAGCAAAACGCGCAAAAAGCGAGCTATGGACCTCTACCTTAAGATTGAGCAAAATCTGAAGTATTTTGTGCAATTTTTTTTTAGAAATTAAAGGCACAACTTGTTGCTTATATTTTTTTAACCGACTCCAAAAAAAGAGGAGGTTATATGTTCGTCATGTATGTATTTTTTATATGTTCACCGATTTCTTCACCATTTGTGAAGCGATTTTAAAAATTCTTCTTTTATATGAAATGGTATACTCCAATTTTCACCAATATGCGATAGGAGCAGGAGAATGAGTACCTCCCATACAAATTAATTATTAATTATGGCATATATGGAATACTATATCATTAAGAGGCTTCAAACTTAATGAGAATTACTTTATAGTTAATGCACGTAAAACAGCGGAAAAGTTGTGGTGTAAGAGTAGGGGCAGGGCTCCCTTCCATACAAAGTAATCACTAATTAACCGATTTCTCCGTCATTTGCAAAGCGATTTTTAACATTATTTTGCTATATGAAATAATAAGCTCCACAAGTGGTTAAATTTTTAGAAATATGCGATAGGAGAAGGGGGAAGGATACCCCTCATATAAAGTAATTATTAATTATGGCATATATGAATACTATATCATTGAGAGGCTTCAAACTTGATGAGAATTACTTTATAGTTAATGCGCGTAACCCAGCAGAAATGTTGTGGTGTAAGAGTAGGGGAAGGGCTCCCTTCCATACAAAGTAATCACTTATTATTGCATATTGATAATACTACACCAGTGAGGGTTTACAAACTTGGTGTGAATTACTTTATAGTTAATGTCCGAAATCCAGCAAAAAATTGGTGGTGTAAGAGCAGGGGAAAGGCTCCCTACCATACAAATTATAAATTATTAATTAAGCAAGAAGGTTGTTAACTAAACGCGGAAATAAATTTCTAGGTTGTCAACTAACACGATAGATTCTTTCTTCTTGGCACCGACTGAGTAGCGTAGACCGATTTCAATGATTCTTACGTCAATCGATTTGTCTTAATCGCGGGAGTGTCACTAAAGATTCGAGAGTAGTAAAAATTCAATATGGCGGCCACGTCTGCAAACAAACGTCATTTTGTAAATATGAAAAAAATAATAAGTCGGCGAACTAAATCAAAATGGGTATCATTCGATAGGTATTTTAAAATCATCTCCAGGTTTCTCTTATGATTTTTCATTTCGTATGACCATTTATGATATTGAACTGTTCAAAGTTGGTCACAGTCGGGTTTTTTGATTTTTTTTAATTACAACTTGTTTAAAAAAGTTTTTATTTCGTTTTATAATTTCATATGTATTTCAGATTGAAAGCATTATTTACAAATAGAGAATTTGCCAACTGTAAAAGAAAATAAATTTCTGAAAATTATTTTGAAACTTTAAAAGTGCTCTCCTACAAAACTGTAAAGTATGACTTAAGCACTTTTTTCTTATTGCCACAGATATTTATGTATAATAGTGGTGAAGTTTTATCGCTTTGTTGCATCACTGTGCATTGTTTCATTTCCAGCCATTAAGTCAAAAAGAATCATAATACTCGTAGTGTATATTAAAGTATGCAAAATGTGGGAAAATAGCAAATAAATAACAATGTTTTTTGCGTTTTAATACACATTTTAATAAAAATGGCTATTAAAATATGCTTTTTTTAAATCATATAAAAAGAGAAAAGAAACAGAAAATAAAATACAATAAAAACTTGTTTCATATATTACTTTTGTGGTACTTGCACAGATTTGTTCGTATATGCCAAAATTAAATTTAAGGGTGGAAAAAATTATTGAAGTTAAATATTTTGGTTTATTACAACAACACAATACTCGTATATGAAGTAAAAATACAAGAAAAACTTGTTATATTACTTTTAGTTCTTCCACAGATTTGTTCATAGTTGGCAAAATTAATTTTAAAAGTGTGGAGAGATAAATTAAAAAAAAACTGAGGTTTTGTACTTAATACGAGTATTTCGTCTGATTTAAAATTAAGGGAGGATTGCTACTGTGCAGCTGTGTGCTGAGTACAAATTTTATAGTTTTATGTACAGTTGCATTTAACACTGAATAAATAAATTGAAAATTTATCTAAGGTGCATCATAGAGTATTTGAATTACACAAAAAAATATTATATATAAATCTTATTAACTTTAATGACTTTAATTACACCAACCAACGAAATTGGTTAAATTAACCAACTTGAAGGAGTTAAAAAATTTAATCCAAAATTTGTTACAGTATGATTCAAGAGATTTATTATTCGACATATTGTCATAATTATACTATAAGTGAAAGTCTGTGCATAAGATAAGAGGTTTGTGACTGTTCAAAATGTGTGGTTGAAGTCTACTGACGATTTGTTAAAGCAACAATGAAATGCATATAGACATTGCTTAACCACCAGCAAATAAATTTCAGTTACAGTATGATTTTTGCGTTAACTTTACTGTCAATGTATTTATTACTTATTTACTGTCAGAATATTTACAATTGCCTTTAGTAAATTTTGTTCTTAAAAAAAATTACTCTTGTGGTTTACTGAAGTCGCAGGTGTGGGCAAATAAGCCACAATGGGCCCCAAACCTGGGATAACCTATGTTATTACTGATTTTAAGCATGATTAATGCGCCAAAGTCATTGTCTATGGAAAATTGGACTTTGTGGCTGCGCATCAGCCAGCAAAATTGCGGCAGATATGTGCACGATGTCTTATTTCTTTCGTTCATGGCTTCAATAGGTCTTTAAAAAATATCGATATTGCATACATTTTCTTTTAAATTTAAAGATAAGACGCGTTTAATGAAACACCCTTTAAATCCCCTCTTATGTCTGTCTACCATTGAGTCCATCCTAAATCAAACCAAGCTTATACTTACATATTTGTTGAAACGGGATTTTTTTTTAACAATTTAGTAGCATCTCTCAAACTCGTCTCATGTTTGTAAGCAAATGTCTTATTTCCTCCAACCACAATGAGGCTTAAAATTCCAACAGCATAAACTGAATGTTAAAGATATTGAGGTTAGCACTTATAAAACAGTACATACATTAACAATTTAAGTTGGTAGCAAAACCGCTCCGGTGATGAAGGCATAGACACTGGTTATTGAACTACACTGGTCTCAGCGGATACTAATACTACCTACTGTAACATCAAAGCGCCCTCCTTCATCGTTATTGTGTAGCAAAGTCATCGGCGTAGTAAAATAACCAATAATACGTCTTCTAAACACAGCTTTAAATATTTAATACGGCTCATTGACACTAGAGGCGCTGCAACACTGCTTTATTAGAAACGTGCAAAAAAGCAGAGTTGCAAAATAATGAAGCTTTCTTCTATCTCTTCCTTCCTCACCTGTCTTCTCTATCACTATCCCTTTCCCAAAGAAGGTAACACCTAGTAATAGTAGTAGGCATTCATTGCCTGAGTGTTACTTGTCTTTATAAAAACAAAAATATAACAAAAATTAAAATTAATCACATAATCAATTTTTTTTGCCGAATCTCAACCATAGAATTATTTAAAAGAAATTAATAACTCAAGTTAGTAAATTTAACTCCCGTTACTTTAATATTTTTTTCGTTTTAGTTTTGTCTATTGTGCATGTCTCCGTATTTTTAGTTCACAAACCTCAACAACAATTTATATGATGGTAAATTGACAACTGAAATTAGTTAGATTAACCACACGTACAGTTTGTTTATCTAAATAACAAAACCAAGTTTTGCTTACAGTAAAATAAGCAACTGAAAATAGTTAGACTAAGCATCCTCATTACTTTCTATTTATTTTTATCAACTGTGTATATCTGTTAAATTTACCATAAAAAAATGTAAATTTGGTTTATACACAAAACAAAAAAATAAAAAAATAGAAAAAAAGTGGGGGGGGGGGCAAAAAGTCTGTTACTTTTTTTTTAAGAAATACACAGCCATTGCTTCAGCTTAAGAAACAAGTTAAAGCTACACTACATTAACTGTTTTACAAATAAATTAAAAAAGTTTAAAAAAGCATCTTTAGACCACTACCCGATAAATCTTAACAATCTTACTTGGTTATGTATGCGAATAAATTTGTGCTTTTTATTAACAATTTAAACTTTCAAGTCAAACAAACACAAATACGAATTATGTAGTTAGATTAACCGGAAAAAATGTGCTTCATTGAAATTCCAATAAGAATTTACTTAAACTGTTAACTGGACTATAAAGATTGGTTAAATTAACCTTTGAAATTTTTTCTTCTCTTTGTCAGTTGAGCCCATCAAGTAAAATGTCTATTAAAAGTGGCAAATACCTTTGCTAAAAAGTATTAGAGCGGAAACCTTAGTCCTTGCTGGCCTGAGAAACCATTACCTGAGTAGTTTTGTGCCACTGGCTTGCTTTATGAAAAAAAATGGTTTTGCTTAAACTAAAATCACTATGTAAAATCATGGCATGTATTAAAGTAAATATATCGTGATTATATTACATATAGTTTTTTGATATAAGTAAAACCATTGAAGCAAAAATTTAGACAAAAAACAGCAAATAAAATTTAAAAAGGTATTTTCGCTGTTTACAAAAAAAAAATAAAATTAAAAATTATAACAACACATGTAGTCTTGCTCGTACAATAATTGTAACAAGCACCAAAGAGGCAAAAAAAAAATTAAATTGTAAGGAAAAGATATTTTGTAAACAACTTAAATTTAAACTACAAGTCTTTACTTTATATCATCGCTTCCATTAGCTTCATTGGTAAAAAAAATTGAGAACTTAAACCTGCAGCCAAAAGAGAAAAACATTTTAAAACAAAACAGTTTAATGATTATTTATACTCGTATGTATGTATGTATGTAGTATGTCCTGGTTTAAGTGTTTGTGTGAGTTTCTCATTTACTTCTTCTTGTTAATAAAACTTTAATGCAACAACAAATTTTCCATATAGATTTTACCTTAGAATTGCTTGTGGTATAAGAGTGCAAAAAAAAAAGAAAATGAAATATAGATTGATGTGAAAAAGCGTTTTAAAGGACTTTTTACTCGAAAGAGTATTAGGTCGTTAAATTTTTTATTTGCATGGCTTTCAGTACATCAATAAGTGCTGACTTTTACTTTCTTAATGCAGCGCATTAACTACTTGCAAATGACTAAGTGAGCAGCATGTACTTTGGCCGATACTGCACTCACAAATCTCCTTTAATTTACATTACAAATTTTATAAGTTTGTTATGGGTTTATCTTTCAAAATTGTTGTTTTTGTTGGCTCGAAAATTTGCAATTAAATAAAAAGTTCCAATATACAAATTGTATCAAAACTCTTTTTTTACTCCATACGGGCTATTAAGAGCTTCCAAGACATACAATGTTAGATGAATTCACTGCTAGAATACCACGATGTTAACTTCGCTGTTGATGCATTTCCTGTTTTATACTTAACACAAAGCTTTCAAAAAACTTTTAGTAACATCTAAAAAAACTCAACACATTCAATAGCCTCTCAATTTTTGCTTTCGATCATGCTATTAGTTCGTGTTGATTGTATTGGTTGTATATATGTATATTTTAAAACTATGTTAACGTGCGAGAGCTAGCAATTAAGTATTCCAAAACAAAGTGACTCCATTTTTCTTAAAATTTTACCTAATGTAGAGCTGCTGATGACCTACAGAAATATATAAAGAAGTAAAAAAAATTTTCGTTTTCTTTGAAAAAAAAAACATATTTGTTTGCGTGCGACACGCTATAAAAAGTTGACATTCCTGTGGAAATGCCAGTATTAAAAAAAAATATATATATGATGTTGATTTTCCAGCTTTGGGTTAGAGATGAGTGAGTGTGGTGTTTTTTTGTAACACGAACACGCACGACTTAAAGCGAAGTTTTGGCGAAACGATTTTAGCTATAAAATATGTATGCATGAATTTTCAGTAAAAATAAAATTTATCGTCGAATAATACTTTGGACTATTCAACGACTCGTAGTAGAACATTCGAACCCTATAAATTCCCGTTTTAGGGCGGTTATTTGACTCCTCATTTACGAAAGTAATTAAAAAGTCTTATAAGGAAAAGAGTTCCAGGCTTAACGTATCCCACATAATTGTGACCTGTAGCAGTTTACATTAAATTTTGTTACTTTAGTTGTGTGACATATTTGAAGTTATAAAACTTTTATGCAATTTTCCTGATATATAATCCATCTTTTCAACACCGATGTAAGATAATCGTTCTGCAAGAGAAAGTTTTATTAAATGTCACACACATACATACACTCACACACATCCGCACTCACACCTACGCACCTCTACCACACACACGAATACACACACACCCACACACCTACACACACTCACACTCAGACGCAAAAACGCACATTTAAACAAACATTCCCACTCAAACACGCACACGCACACACTCTTACACATAAACGCTCACACACAAACCCAAAAATATGCACTCTTCAAACCATGAAAGAAAGAAATATATAATAAAATTTGTTGTTCTAAATAAAATAGAGAGTTTTGCAAAATAAAAGTTTTCTTCTAATGGCCGGACGGACGGACCAAGTTGAAACAATAAAAAATAAAGTTTATCATTAAACAGAAACATTTTAGCTTTATTGTGGTTTGATTACTTTGAAGGTTTTTTTTCTACAAAACTTCCTTGTTTTGTGTTGAAACTGACTAAAGACAGTTAAAAACGAGGCTTAACTGGTTAAAAATCTTCTTCAAGGTTCTGATAATAAACGAAGGAGTTGTACAAAAAAAAAAAAAAAACAACAACAGATAAACGAAAAACAGAGCAGAAAAGAAAACTTTTTCAAACTACTTTTTCTAAGAGTGTGTCAATGTTTAATAACAAAATGTTTTATTTTTGCCTTTTAAAAAAAAGCACATTTCTAAGCAAATTGTAATTTTTTCATTCAATTATCGCTGTTGTTCTTATTTTAATTAAATATTGTTCAGTTTTGCTGCTGCAACCAAATTTTGTTGGTTTTAAGTTTTCCCTGGTTTTGTTTTTTTGCTGTCTTAAAATTTTCAGTTTGTGTTTTTGTAAGCTTGGATAATCCTTACATATCTGGAGTACAATTAACCCAATTCTTTTAATAGCCTTCTTCTGCCTTTAGCCAGAGATACGGACGTACAGCACATAATGTTAATAATGTATTTTCCTGATACTATTGTTATCATTGTGAGTGTGGGTGTGAGTGCGAGTGTATGTGTGGGAACTGTTATTATTTAACAGAGTACTCAGTTCGTTTTTAAGGTGAAAAGAAAAGAACAAATGTGTATAGACACTGGAAAATTTCAAAGTTAGCGTATTTTTATGCATACCACACGAATTAACATTGAAATTTAACAAAATAAATATTAAAAAGTATTGAAATTTCACAAAATCAATATTAAAAAGTATTCTCTGTCAGTTAATGTAATTTTGACAAGAATGCTTGTAATTTTCAAGAACGCTAAAAAGATCCCAAAAATAAAAAAATGCCGAAACGAAAAATCACCAAATTAAAAAAACGCTTAAATGAAAAATATAAAAAAAAAATAAATCGCCAAAAAATTAAAAAAAATTATCAAAAACCGATAAAAATTGCCAAAACGAAAATAAATCGCTATTACAAAAACCGAAAAAATTGCAAACTCGATAAAAGCGCCAAGTAAAAAAATCGCCGAAAACCGACAAAAATCGGCAAAATGAAAAAAAAGCTAAAACAAAAATTAAAACAAAGTCTACATCAGTTAATATATTCGATTATATAGGCTAAAGTTCGCATAGTATTACATACGCTGGCTTAACATGCAAAGACTCTAAGTCATTGATGTCATGAAACTGACATCAATGACCACAATTGTGTCTGCTAAAATCACACACATTCTTATTCTCTTTCATTTAGTCGTCAATCAGACAGCGACGAAAACGCGTGCGTTTCGTCGCTTTACAGATACAGTGAAAGAAAATAAGTGGTATGCGAAAAATATTCTATGATGACCAATGCTTTTCGCGATATTCAATGTGTTTTATGTTACAAAACTTTTAAGGAAAGGAATGAATATGTATTTAAAAAACAATTTGACTTTTTGTGGAGCATCTCCACGAAACTGCACTTTTTATTAAATCTTATTTTTCACATTACCATCAGATAAGCTTTTTAAAAATTTCTTTTTGGAGATTTTTCACAGTTTCCTATGAAAATTTCAGAGCCCCATAACTCGGAAAATATGGGTCGCCGCTAACTTTTTTATTTAATTTTTTTTTCTTATTTTTTAATTTTCTATCACATAGGCTCCTTCTTATTTATTTTTAGCTGCTTTACTAAACTGCATTTGTTCCAAATATTTATTTTTTTCTATGTACTTCAGAGACGAATGAGGCAACTTTTCTCACACATACAACTATAGTTTTATTTTTGACATTACTGCTCTAAGTCCATTTTTTTTTCAGAAATTGAGATTTCAACGCAATAATGTGCAATAAGTAAAAATACATTGATTACAAAAAAAATTACAGTTATCTGGTTTTTTGTTGTTATTTTGCAGTGATGAGCAAAAGCGCTTAGTCCAATTTATCACAAGAAAAACTCTAAGTCGCTATAAAAAGTACGTTTAATCATTTCTGTCAAAAAGTCGGCCAACTGTATTACAATAATTAATGTATGCAAAAAATTTAATGTATGCATACGTACTTATGGTTTATACGTGTAATATGTGCTAGTAGAATTTCTCCACACGCGTCAAACAAATCTCATTATGCATACTTAAATGTCAACAAATAAACATGACGGCAAAGCGTATGAAGCAATTTTTTTCTGTCTTTATGTTATGGTAATCACATTGTAATTATTTTTAAGTTCTAATTAAATACGAAATTGTGTTTTTGAGTGCATAATTAAATAATGGTGGCTATTCTGGAAAACGCGTCGAAGAAGTGAAACTGTACATTAAAACAAAAACAAATTTTCAAAAATTGTTTTTGTTTGCCATACATTTCTAAAATGAAATAAACGTGAGAATTTCAACTCGTCTCTCTCTCTCTTTTAAAAACGGTTGATTTTGCATGAGAAAAAAAAACAAATTTTTTACATTTACACAATTTTATTTTTGTTTTCCATGTAACTTTCACCAAGTCGACGCGTATTCCAGAATAGACACAAATATTTAAATGCCCAAACTTGTTGTAATTAAGTATTATTTAAGTTTTATGAGCGCACCATATGTTTTTATGCGTGTATGTGTTTATTGAAAACATACACATGAACATCATGTGGTCGTATTGAAAACATCATGTGGTCGTACTAAAAAGAATTTCCTTTAATTTTCATAAATATATAACATATACATTTCGTAGTTTTATATCATGGAATAAATAAATAGAAAAATGCATTTTAAGATGTTCTTTTGGTTTCATAAAATGTGTTTTTATACAATTTTAATTTTCTGCATTTTGATAACCTAACTTTCTAATTTATGTTAAACAGCTGTTGTTTGAAAAGCCTTCCATAATACTGGGAAATTTTACAGTGCTACCGTACTTTCAACGTAATTTAATAAGAACTTTAATTAACCACTGAAAAAATTAAATCGTATTTAATTAAAACTTAATTTTAAATAAAAATTAGCTAATTACGTTCTTAATTCTTAAGTTAAAAACTAGGGGTAACTTGGTCAAATGATATTTTCTTTTTTAAGACTTTGATTAATCGAGGCGATAATTATTGGCTACACAATTATACTTAAAAAAAATTCTGCTGAAACATTATCTTTGACGTTTGGTATTTAATTGAAACAAAAAATAAAATAAAAAAATAAAATGTTCGCGCACAAGCCCACCAACAAACACATCACACATATCACAAGCATTTGAAAATTTTCCAATACTTGTGATTTTTGCGCCCACAAGTCCACTAACTTTGAACAAAACGTCGAGCACCTGAAAATCCGACGTACAATTCATACGTGTGTGGGCAGCTTTAGGTCCATAGAGTTACATTTGAAAATTTTCAAGATAAGCAAATTAATTTGAAAAAAGCAAGTATGCAACTATTTGTAAAATCATCCCTATCACTTTGTATATTTCAGTATCCAAATTAACATACAAATAGAAACAAGTTTTATGTATATACATAAGTATGTATATAATCGAAAAAAATCCCTAACTAAAATAAAATAACCCTTCTTAAAGCAAAACCCGACTGAAAAGATAAAGCGCCTAAATGGCAAACTCTATTAGTGAAAGGGATAAAATAAAATAAAAAGCATATGTACGAAATCGTGTAAATTCAACAATATTTTTGTCTTAATTGGCAGAATACCAAAAAAAAATAAAAGGAACAAAGAATACCAGCAGCAACAATAAAAATTTTAAACTGCAATTAAAAAAAGAACAGTTGAAAACATCTGCGAATTTTACATTCGCTTGTACAAACATTTGAGATTATAAAGTAAATTAGCTGTCAAATGATGAATGAAATATCAAGAACTAGGCAAGCTATCATTATTTAATATTTATTGAGCAGGTTAAGATAAGGTGAGGGTGGCAGTCAGAATCCCGCACTCAATTAAATTCTGCGGAGTAATTGTGATACCACGCATACCACTAGAGATCAAAAGTCATGAACCGTATGGGCTGCACTATTGCACAGCCAAAACTCTTATATTTCGACCACTCAATTTCAAAAATCAAATGATTTAGTTTTTTTTTTCAGAGAAATGCTGAAATATAAAATAAATTTTTTAGATAAATTTAATTTTACTCAAAAATAAGTTCGGCCTATCCAAGAGTGTTAAGCAAAAAATTACTTATATTCTTACGGAATTTAGGTTCAAACATGTATGATTTTTTTGAAAATACTATTTGACTTCAATATATTTCAATAAATTCAATAAAGTGCGAGTTTAACTCGACTTGGAAGGGCTCCATAGGGACACTACAAAGTACAGTACAAGTTTGATTTGCGCAACCAAAATGTTGCGTTCTACTACGTGTTTATCAGAATATTTACAACTAACTTTGGTGTTATTTGTTCATTAATAATTATCACATGTAATTTGGCTTACAAAGCGATACGAACTTTAGCCTGATCAAATCATAAATATAGGAAATCGGGGTTGTTGCTTTTACCGAAAAGTTGCAATAATCGACCACTAAAAACTTCCTGTATACCAAACTATAATTTAACACAAAATAAACATAAACAAATTAATTATATTTTGTACTTGCGTATATTTGAATTCTGCTCATGTTAATTTTTTTTGTTAGCACAATCTGGTTTGAGGAAAAGAATATTGAGCTTTTGGTTTAATTTTTTGAATTATTCTCTGTTGCCCATGTTAAGTGCATTAATGGCACCATCTACTTTAACCTTTTGTGTGTTTTTAAGTTCTCTGAAGTTCCTTCGCCTAAAAAATCTATAGCTTCGCTCTCATCTGAATAGTCTTCTCTGATCCATTCATTGTAAATTCTTTGGAAATAAACAAATTTTGGTTCTACTCATACAAATTTGTATACTCATGCATGAAGAGTAAAGAGAGAAAAATAAATAAAAAGCGTTAGCACTGAAGTGCAACTTTTTGGGATGGGTTCTTTGGTGAAACTGAGAGTCCAACTTAAATTAAAGCGTCAAGCGTTGCGTTAGCAACAGAGTACGTATTTTCACAGTACATTTAAATGCATAAAATAACATTGAATGTACTGAAAATACGTACTCTGCTGCTAACGTAACGCTTGATGCTCTAATTTGGTTTGGACTCTGAAAGTACTTGTAAAAACTACATTTTAAATTCAGTAAATTTAGAGAGAAAGGGGTTTTAAATTTACTAAAAGAGAAAAAGTTGCGTTAATCGAGACTGTTTTTTTTTTTGCAAAAAGTTGCACTTATAAAGACTGTAATGTAAAAAAAATACCTGTTGCAATAATCACTGGTTGCGCATATCGAGCCTATATAATCTTATAATCGAGCCTATATAATTTTATATCTTACCTGATGTAGAGATTTTTTATAGAATTTTTGTTTGTTTTTGGCTTTGTCTAGTTTTAGTGTTTTTCTTGTAGCGTGTTTTAATTTTGTCGATTTTTTTGTTTTTGGACGATTTTTTTTAATGTGAGTGTTTTTTTAGTTTTGGTGCTTTTTTCCTTTTTTTTTGGCTGACCTTTTTAATTTTGGTGTTATTTTTTTGTTTTGATTTTAGCGATATATTTTATTTTTTGTAATTTTTTTGGATTTTTGGTGATTTATTTTACTCTTGGTGATGTTTTTCATTTAAGCGCTTTTCTCGTTTTAGCAATTTTTCGTTTTGCTATTTTTTTATTTATCGATTTTTTAGTTTTAGCGTTTTTTAGCCCTCATTTCACTTTAGTTTTCGAAAATTGAGTTCTCATCATATATCGACGTTTTGCTGACCTGGTAGTCAATTTTGACTATTGTCGCGACCGTTTGGAGGTCTCTGCAATATGCATGTGTGTCTATGTGTGCGTGTGTATATTGATGTAAACATCTCATAACTGAAGAACGGCTCAACGGATCGGGTGCATATTTGCCGCCTTCGAAAGGTTTTTTAAAATAAAATGTTCACAAAACTGTTTTTTTTAAATATTAAGCTTTAGTGGCTTCAAGTTCAAGTTAAAAATATAATCAGCTCTTAATCTCAAAAGGACATATCGATTGCTGCCAATTTGGCAAATTTGAATCTGTAGCTTAGCCGGAAGTTTCAGGGATGGCCTGCAAGGTGAACCCAATTTTTTTTACTCGATTTAATTTTAAATAATTTTTTTTGAGACACCCTGTACTTAAACAACCATAATCTGCTGTTAATACTACGTGCGGCAAAAATATAATTTTGAGCTTCCCATCTGTAAGATATTACTATGCCGCATTTATGAGACGAAATTGCTTTTGCACACACCCAATAATTTGTACAATATAAATTTTGTAAAATTAAGCTAACAATATATTTGCCATTTTTTTTTTCAATATAAACTTTTGCTTGCAACTCAATGTAACTTGACTTTTAAATGTTTATTATTTTCTTTTTTTATTTATTTGATTTCGGTTTTTATTTCTGTTCCATTAAAATAGTTGACTGGCTGTTTGTTATTAGTTTAGTTGGTTGGTTGGCTTGGCTGGTGGTGATCTGGTTGTATGGTTGGTTTGGTTTGGTTGGTTTGTTGGCTTGTTAAATTCGTCTGTTAGCTGGTATTAGTACCATTTTAAGTAACCGCTAAGTTCAATGATACAATATTTGCTTCGATTACATATTTTTGGTATGATTTGGCTGCGTTTGGTGTAATAAATTATTTCATATTTGATTGCATAGAAAATAGTAGGAAAGTGAAATAGCACAATAACTTGAAGATGAAGGTTAATAATATTGGTAACGAAGTCATGACATTAAATTCATTCAATAGGTTTTGTTGTTCGCTGTATTGGTTTTCATTGTGTTGTAAAGTACAATAGTTTGATTATGCAAGTCCCTGCAATTATTATTTATTTATTTTTTGGCATTTTGTTATATTTTTTAGCTGCAAAAGAAAATGAAAGTTGCTGACATAACAAATTTATCAGAGTATCGTGGTGTATGTAAACGCAATTATCACCCCCACTGGCAATTTGTTGCAATTGCCAAAAGTCAAGCGAGCAGCACTTGTTTAATTTTGTCGTAATATTAAGCGGTTTCGAAATGGTTTTGCTATTTATAAAATGATTGTTTTAAATTGTACTCGTATGTGTGTTTGTTAAAAGTGGGTGTTATGCACATTGTTTTCTTATATCGTTAAAGAGTTTCTGTTTTCTATTATAAGCTTTTGAAAAGGATTTTATGTTGCTCAAATGTCTTTCTATATAAGTACTTTTCCACTCCTTCTTTCCTTATGCTATTGCGTATTTGCTTTAAGACATTAAAGATTTGTATTCGCTTTTATATTTGCTTTTTTCTCTCTCCTTAAATCGTCATTTTGCTGAAGCGTTGTTTACACAACAATTTCCGTTTCCTTCGTCAAATATCTTGTTATTAAACTGTCTGTCAAGAGAGTTTATAAAAAAATTTAAAAAGCTTGCTGCTGTTAGGAGATAATTGAAAATGTTTCTGACGAAACAATAAATAAATGATGTATAAAGATGGCAACCTGTACATTTCGTGGGTAAATTCAATTAAAATTTAATTACACTTTTTTCATACAACGTAAAATTAGTAACTGATTTTAGGGAAAGGGTTTTACTTTAAGAAAATAATTCGGGTTTTTTTATGCCAGTTTAAATTTCTTGTAATGAAAATGAAAACATATAATGCTCTTGAGGATAAAATATTCAGGGGTGTTCTGTAAATCACGCGTTTTGAAATCGCCTTATTTCCAGGAATGAGTCCAGTTAAAAAGGTAACTTATTGAAGCTTTTTGATTGGTTTTAAGTTTTAGATGTTAAAGATATTTCACACGAACTTATCTTCGAATGCACTAAATCGTCTGATCAGAACACTATTTTTTGTTTCATTAGCATAAATAAATTCAGTAAAGTGCAAGTTTGACTCGCACACACGGACTCTAGATATGTAATACTATCTGAAATTTTTGCCTATATAATCGAATATCTTAACTGGTGTACACATTTTTCAAACGGTAAACTTTTTAGGTCTTTTTTTTGGCGATTTTTTAGCTGCTGCGGTTTTTTTTTGTTTTTGGACTTTTTGGTTTTTGGCAATTTTTTCCCGTTTTTTTATTATTGTGTTTTTTCTTAATTTTTTTATTGGGTTTTTGGTGGTTTATTTTAGTTTCAGCGATTTTCTTGCGGTTTGGTGCTTTGGCGATTTTTTTGGATTTTGGGCGATTTTTTTCGGTTTTTTTTTTGTTAATTTATAGATTTTTGAGTTTTAGCGGTTTTGAAAATTTCAAGAGTTTGTCTTTTAGGGTTCTCGAAAAAACAGCCTGTGACAAACAGATAGACAGACGGAGACGGACATCATAGTGAAAATTTGTTTGCCATTTTCCACCTTTGGTGTCTGGAACCCTAAAAATAGAGATATTTTAACTAACAATATGATACATTAACAATTTCTTTCGGCTGTTTATATAACAACAAAATGTGATAAGTTTAAATTAGAAAAATAGCTTCTTTAAATGAAGTGTAGCAAGAACTTTTATTTACAGTAAATTAACAATTAAAATTGATTAGATTAACTTTGATTACAGTGTTACAGATACTTTTGGATAAACTCGAAAAATAGTAAATTTTACTGTATTCTTAGTTATTAACAGAATCGTAACAACAGTTCACTTTATCAGTAAATTAAAAAATGTAATTGTTTTACAGAAAGATTTTGTAAAAAATTTCGTTTCGAAAGGCTTCATATTTATATGAAAAATAACGAAAATTCGTTTCAAAAAATAATTTTTCCATACAAATTTCAAAAGGAAAAAAAAACTTTAGTTTTCTTTGAAAAAAGCAAGCTTATTTGCCTTATTTGCTTGGTGTCGCATGTGACAAAAATTTGACATTTCTGTGGAAATGTGTATATTCAAAACATTTATAAATATATTTCAAAATTTATTATAAGTTAAAGGGCTGCTTTAATGAGAAGATAATAGAAAAAAATTTCTTCTTAGCTGTAGGAAAAATACTAAGTTTGCATGTATTGAAAACTTAAAAAAAAAAACAAACAAACAAAAGAAAGAAAGAAAATTGAAAAAAGTTCGGAATAATTGTATGCTTCTCTAATTTCCTTGTTGTTTTTTTTTTGTAACAATTTCTTTCACTTGTCAGTTTGTAATTAAATTATACTTTAACTATCAGAATATCCTGTTAAAGCGTGTGATTTGGGTTTCCTTGTTTCCTGACATTTTAAAAGAAAACGAAAGCCTCAGGTTAGTACAAACATATGTATGTACTCGTATTTAGGCTTATATTTTTTTAATTTTTATTTTAGTCTTCTCTTTCTTTATGCTCTTCTCTGATTAAGTAATTTAATTCAAGCAAAATTGGCTCATAACCAAATAGAAATTGGGCTTCCTTGAACATTTGTAACACATTTTCTTAATAATTTTCGTTACATTTTTTTTCTCTGGATTGTCTTTAAATTAAAAAAAAAGATTTTATTAAGTTGCGCATTTTTGATAACTTCTTATAGCATTGTTAACGTTGCACAGTGTCGCGAAGCAAAGAAAAGTATGAAAAGAAAAAAAATTCTAAGCCAAACTGCAGTTTTCCTTTGTCCACAACAACAACCCCATGTCAATATTGTGTCTAGTAGTCAATAAAATACATTCCAACAGTAGAAGTTGAAAAAATTGACATCAGCAATTTATTTATGTCTGTGGGAATAAGGAAAAAGTGCTTAAGTCATATTTTACTATTTTGCACTTTTAAACTTGCAAGTGGGTTTTCAGAAATTCATTTTTTTCACAGTTAAATTGGGAAATTCGGTATTCAGTTAATTTTTTTTAGAAAAACATTGTTCTACACACTGCATTCCATTTGAAATATACTAAATTATAACGTAAATTTAGCTATTATTCCATATAAGATTATAAGTTGAAAAGAGAGATAAGCAGCAAAGCAATTCATTGCGCTATACTGCCTGAAGAATCGTTCAAAATAATTGCGATTTTGCTTCGAGGTACTTTCGAATATGGAGATTACAGAGGTGCTATTAACTCAAAATCAGCTTAACTCGACTTAAGCTCTTTTTGCTTTTAGCCGCAGATATATTAAATTGATATTATAGTTATAGCAAGACCATTGGCTAAATGATTTGATAAATTTAATTTAATTTTAGAATTATAATTTTAGTGTTTACTACGCAAGCAAAAAGTTATCATGAAAGAAAATTTCCTTCTTCTTAAATGTGTGTACACATGTATAATCCTGTTGCATTCATTCTACCCTTCACATTATCCTTCAGGTTTGTTTTTTTCTTTCTTACCATTTACGTTGCATTTGTTGAAGTATTGTATTAAATTTTCTAAGCTCGCTGGTCTTGTCAAAAGAACTATCCGTATAATGCATTTGAATAAAATGGGGGAAAAAAGACAGATATTGTGAAAAAGATTTTTCTTTAATATTTCTATATATATCACATTGTTGACGATGTGCGATAGTGTTTTACATGATTCCATGACACTGTGGGACCAAACATTCTGTTTGCATAAAAATTCATTACTGCTACAATAAAAATAAATAAAAAATCGCACTCGTTCTTCTAAAGAGGGTCAATGCAAAATGTTCAAATTCTAAGTATAGGCAAACAACTGTTTTTTAATTCATTTGCTCTTATATCCAATAGAAGAATAAAACTTTATTTTTGTTCACAAAATATTAGAGAAAACAATATAAGATATTTGCAGTGGGTAAAAATTACCTCTTATATCGGTTTCTTGCAAAAAGCAAAAATTGCAACATTTTTAGTTGACTCACTTTAGAGGAACCAGCGTAACATATTGTGTCATAACTGCCAAAAAAAGCTTAAGTGACATAATATTTGAACTTGATTTTTTGACCAAAATCAATTATTTGCGATCGTATATAGTAAATTTTCATCAAAAAACGAATTCCAAAAAATGTGTCGCTTTAAGCTATTTTAGCAGTTATGGCTCCATATATTATTTATATTGGAGATGGCCACGTATTGTATTTTTTTGTGATTTGATATCGTGCGTTGTCGGATCGCATCGTCTTGAAAAATATTGCACGAAAAAACATTGGAACGATTTTAGATGTGAAATATGTGTGCATGAATTTCCAATAAAGAAATAATAACAATAACAAATTGTATCGTCAAACACACACGCGTTTAAAGTTCTGAAATTAAACAATAGATACATATGTGAATATTAAATACAATCAGTAAAGAGGGACTTTGACTCGTACACGAAGGGTTCCGTACGAACACTACTTATGTAATGCTATACGAATATACCTGTTGTAGATATTTTTTTTTAAATTTTTAACTAAAACTTTTTTTGCGATTTTTTTTAATTTTGGTGCATTTTCTTAGCTTTGGATTTTTTGTTCCGGTTTTTGGTTTTAATTTTGTTTTTTTTTATTATTGGTGATTTTTTTTCGGTTTTTGGCAATCTATTTTAGTCTTAGCGATATTTATCAGTTTGGAATTTTTTCGTTTTGGCGTTTTCTAGTTTTGGCGATTTTTTTGTTTTGGCGATTTTTTGGTTTTGGCGATTTTTTCCGGTTTTGACAATTTATTTTAGTCTTATCGATTTTGTTTAGTTTTGGCGCTTTTTTCGTTTTGGCCTTTTTAAGTTTTGGCGATTTTTCGGTTTTGGTGATTTTTTCGGGTTTTGACAATTTATTTTAGTTTTATCACTTTTTTTTTAGTTTTGACGCTTTTTTCGTTTTGGCGCTTTTTTCGTTTTGGCATTTTTTAGTTTTGGCGATTTTTCCGGGTTTTGACAATTTATTTTAGTCCAATCGATTTTTTTTAGTTTTGGCGATTTTTTCTTTTAGGCGTTTTTTTATTTATTTTTTGTGATTTATTCCCTTTTGACGACTTTTTTTAATTTTGGGATTTTTTAGTTTTAGCGTTTTCGAAAATTTCAAGAGTTTGCCTCTTATAGTTTCCATGATACAGCAATTTGTCAAAATTATATAGTCAAAATAACATTAAATGATAGAATACCCTCTAATTTTGGTTTTTCAAATTTCCTTGTTTGTTGAATTTCTAGTGTACGTATATAATTGTCTGTATATTACATTCGGATTTCAAAATTTTTTCGTTGCACGCCTTAGAACAGCCTTTAGCTTTTAACTGTCATATATTTGTTGCTGTGGCGGCCAAAGTTTTACATATTCTGTAAAAATATCAGGTCCGTTGCTCTTACGATTGTCGAGAAAACAGCCTGTGACGGACTGGAGGACAGTCGGCCATCGTAGCGAAAACAATAGGGTTTTTTTTGACGTTTGGTGTACGGAACCCTAAAAATAATTGATTTTTTGCTATTCAATTTTATTTCGTGTTCGTATTTAGGTCGTGTTGTGTTGGGAAAATTCTCTAGTTTATATCATAAAAATTTTGTAATTTTTCTTAGATCTAAGAAATATAGTTCAAATCGTTACTCCCCAGAAGTTTTTATGTTTCACCGTGTGACCAGACCCATAAATGCATAAAGAATATACAAAACATTTCTACTTCAACATAATATTTGTCTTTTTACAGGGATGTATACTTATGCTCCTTGACATTTCAAATCTGTACCAGGGAATCAGTTAACATACTTTACTATTTTATTTTATAACAGTTATTTTTACTTTATTTGTGTGTGTGTGTATGTTATTTTTTTTAACGGAAATTGTGTTAAGGTTTTGTTTCGCTGTCAAGTGTGAGTTTTATATTATGTCCTTCTTGTTTTCTTTTATTTTAAATGCTAAAATAATTTTACTCTTTGTTAGTTTTGTGACACTTATATGAATAGTTCTTCATAAATGTGCTTAGATTTCAGCTGGTGTTTTTTCCTTGTTTAATGTGTGTGTGTGTGTGTGTGTTTTTTTGTATGGAAATGTTGCAGAAAAAGGAGAACAACATAAAAATCAAAAAGATTATGTCAGTGATAATTGTCAAAAATTTTAAAGCTAAGTAAGAGGTATTGCAAAAAACAAGGTTTAATATTTTTTTGCAAAAAACATTTAGGGACAGTCCTCGTATTTAAAATTGTATTTATTTTTGCTGCCGAGTGGGGGATGATTGGCGAAAGAACCTCACGGGTTTTAATAAAAATTTCTATACTATGCCCAGGATAACCCATAAAAAATTTATTGGTTCTGGTAACAAATGTGAGTTAAAATTTTATTAGTTTTTTGCTTATATACTAATATATATGTATGTGTATGTATATGTACATACATGTATTATTGCAAACATTTGTGCATATTTTTTTTAAATTGAAAAAGCCTTGGGTTTTAGCTTTTAGTTTTCCAATTTGTGCAATTTGACATTATTGCTTTAATCCTGCATTATGATTTTATATATTTTTTTTATTATAGTTTTATTGCATTGTCTGGCCATTTTCATTGAAGTTTGGATCTTTCAATGTTTGAATTTTTCATTGGTTTCCTTTCACTTTATTGAATTGGCATAGTTTGTAAAATATTTATTTTTTTATTATTAAAACTGTAATGATGAATATTAGAAGGACAAAGGACCATTTGTTGGGAATAGAACAATTTGTACATATGAAGTAGTTTGTCTTAAATAGTGGGTATTTTTATAAAAACGCTTGAACTTCGCTTGTTGTTAGTAGCGATTGAGGGACGGGACGAACACTCATTTTGACAAAACAATTTTATAATTGCCAAAAAAAGCTTAAGCTACGGTCACACTTGTCAAACATTTGCCCAAAAAAGGGTAACCACTAAATGCTAATGAAAAATCTTTCAATTCAGACAAAAGTTTGTCAAGTTGAAGAGTAGCCAATATTGTTGGATTCTATGACATGGTGCATGAGTTGTGTTCGAAACTGTTTAATATGATAAACAAGTGTCTGGATCAAAACTTTTTTCATTAGTGTTTGTTGGTTACGCTTTTTTGGGCAAATGTTTGACAAGTGTGACCGTACCTTTAGGCGATATAATTTTCAAACTTAATTTGTTGACCAAAATCGCTTATTTGCGATCTTAAATAATCTATTTTCGTCCAAAACAAACGAGGTCCAAAAAAGGTGGCGGTTAAGCGTTTTTTTGGCGTTATTGAACGTATTATCCCTTCATGGTGATTTTAAAAAATATACTGAAGAAATGACACCCAATCTAGACAGATGTAGCTGCAACAATATGACCGCTATCAATTGTCAAAGTTCTGGAGTCGCTATTGACATTTCATAGCTTGGCAGCCAATTTGCTTCATAACCTCTAAAATTCTATACGTCTTAAGTCTAGGTGAGGCAAAAATATAATAACAAAAAACCGGCAGAAAACAAGACATACACTGCTTAACAGTAAAAAAAACCCACAAAGGCAAAATCTTCTTGCTTGCAGCTATTTGACAATCATTCATTCTGCTTTAAGCAATTTTCGTTTGGAAAGTTTTTGTTATATTTCCCACAAAATTTTCTTATTCACATGCTGTCATATATTTGGCTTCACAAACAATAACAAAATTAATAAATACTTAAAAAATATACACATGTACAATATACATTTACTTTAGAGTCTTTTAAAACAAGCAGCCATAATATTGGTGATTTATTTACTTCTTTGTTAGTTTTAAAAAGGGTTGAACTGGAAAGTTGTACCCTCCACAGCCATGCTTGCAAATTAGATTCCTACATCCCTTCACATTTCTGCACATGCTACAGACTTCGACCCTCTGCTAATATTTCAACAAAAGACTTTATACAAATATACACATAAATTGTTTTGTAAATTAAGCTTTATTGAAATTTATTCTTTTGCAAATCTAAACTAAAAAAGTTACAAATTGTTTGTTCATTTATGCATAATAAATAGATTAATATTGCATGTGCAAAAGTACACGTAATTGAATATACTATTTTGTAATGCGATTAGAAAAGGTTTTCAGTTATTTATGTTAGATTTTTGTTTAATGGAAACTTTTGTTAAATATAAATGATTTAAAAAACAGTTTCTTTAAATAAATAAAAATTTTAATTTAAATACAATAAATATTAAATTTCCCTTATCCTTTCAATGAAATATAAAAGTCATCTGAAATACAATTTGATTGCTGCTAAAGTATAAATAAATAAATATTTTTATTTTTATTTTAATTTTTATTTAATATGAAAAAGTATACTACTACTTTTTTTTCATTGTGTTTATTTGTAGAATATTCACATTACCTTAACTAAAAAATAAACAAATAGTGTGAAATATAACTTAATTTATACACAAGGTCCCGGCATTACAAGCTCTCAAGTATAATCTATATCAATTATTTCACTACATATTTCTAATTTCATATAAAATACAATAAATTTAGATATACTATTTATAGATACAATATTTTATTTGCAAGCAAAAAATTAGAAACATCAACTTACTTTCATATTAAGGAAAATAAAAGCACTGGTCAAGGGAATTCTCATTTAGTTCATATTAAAATAAATATAAGAACCAAAAGATTTGAAAAGAAGACTTTGTCGATACTGCTGTTCTTCATTGCAGGAAAGGATTTTTTTTATAACTAAAAATACAATAAATTGGCCAATAGGCAGCATGCTAGCCTAGTAGTCGGTGGGTCGCAGGTTGGATTCCTGCCTGGCTGAGACTCTGGGTGTTTCAGCAGCTTCGAAGTTTGTGTTTGTTAAAAAATATATATGTACATATATATATAAGTTGTTATTGTTGCATTAATCAATAACAGATTGTTTGCAAACTTATTATTCACTATACTTTGTAGTCGCAACTCCTGAGCAACTGAAACCCTGTAGGCCGTTTCTGTACTTCTCGCATGACGTGTGAAACAGAATATTTCATCGTTTCTCGATATGTGAGAAAAAAAACTACGCTTTGTATTTAAATGCGAAAACAAACTAAACAGAATCTCTTTTCACTGGCATATTTCCAGTAATCGAGTATCAAATTAAAGCAAAACGTCACAAAAAGGATTTTGCTATAGCGAATAAAATAAATAAATAATAAGAAAAATAAATAAAAAAATAATTTAATGAACAAGTGTATATATAATTAAAGAAAATGCTTGAAAAAAATTCTAATGTGAACATAAAACAATTGCAAACAAAAATTAAAAAAAAATATTTGAAATACTCGTAATACAAACATAATTTTATTTTAACAATATATTAAGAGTTAGACTTGGGTCGAACACAAACCAGTGATGAAATCCATGCAATTCAAATAGGTTTGATCATAGGTTTGTTTCATAAACGAGCTAATCAATGAGTTCGATTCAAGTTTAGTTATGTGGTAGAGCTGGCTCCAACTCGTTCAGTCGTTCATTTTAGGAACGAGGTCTAAATTGGTCTAATTGCACTCATGCAATCGGTCGTTTTTGACACAAACCAATGATCATGGGTTTAACCATATGTTTGTGTCTAAAATAAACGACTGAACGAGTTGAACCCAGCTGTACTTATTACACGATGGAATGGGTTCGTCCAACATAAATAATTGACAAAATGTTCCAGGTGTAATAGTTGCTATACACATCCTTTCGGCATATGACTTATGTTTCTTATTTTTACACACAAATTCTAAAATATATATCGTTACCTCAGTACAATAAGGCCCTAACTGTTTTTTTTTAAATCGAGTTTTTTATATATTTCGGTAGAAGAACATTTAATGTATCGAAAAATGCAAAAATCTCGATTTAAAAAAAATGAGTTAGGGCCTTTCTTTATTAAGGTAAGGATTTGTGTATATACTTTCATAAATTTAAAATGCGACTAGTTTGGACAATTGCTTTGGGAAACTTTTTTCGAAATATTGTTACTGAAATACCCTTCCAAAAATTTCTGAAAAATTATTCAAATGACGGATAACTTTCCCAAAGTAGAGACACGGAAACACTTGTGTGTGAATTATTATTTTATGTGTCCATTTTCAATGTTTTTGTTCGAATTAAATCGTTTTCTGTGGACAATTTTGCGATAAGAGAAGCGAGATAATAATCTGATAGAATTTATGAAGATAGAATTTATGAAGATTTAAAAAAAATATTAGATCAAGGTTGTATTTACTCAAAAAATGCCCTATTACGTATGATAGTTAATACCAGCCTTAAGTAACAAACAACAAAACGGAAATTATTTATAGTAAAATTTAAGCTTTGTTACAAAAAATTCCCAAAAGGAAAATTAGAGTGCTTTGAATTCTAAAAAAGCTAAAAATCAGTCATTTACTATCGCAAATACCGATTTTATTCCAAAAATTAAGTTCGAAAATAATGTCGGTTAAGCATTTTTTTGGCGGGCTATGCCACCAATTGTGTTGTTATGCTCTGCTTGTATTTGTCCTATAATTAAATTTAGTTTGACCGCATGTACAATTGCCTTTTTCAACTCTAATGCTGTCCTAAAGTTATATAAATATAACTAATAATTTTTTACATGAACCAAATGAGACTTGTATGGTGCAGTGAATGTAGTACACGATAGCTAACATGCGTTTATTTGGAAAATTTTAAAGCATTGAAAATGTAATTTTTTCATGGCTTCTATTATTTCTATTGTTGAGATTATAAGTAAATTATAAATAACTAAACTTATTGTTATAAAACTTAATAATTTATTTCTTTTCTTATTACAGGTTAGTTCAACAAAGGATCATAACGTAAGTTTTTCTCCTTTGATAAAATTTTAAAAATAAATATAAACTTCTGGCTGCCATCTCGCAGCGAAAGAAGTATATTTTTATGCTTTCGCAATTGACCTGGTGAATTTTATATATCATTATATTTCTTATTAAAAAGTCCATTCACTAACAAATGCCTTCCTTTGCAAAACTTTTAATAAGTCCTGCCAAAATTTAGATTTATTTTTTTAAAATATTTTTTTGAATACAAAGGAAAATAAAAAAGAATTAATGTGCTCATATTTAACGTATTCAAGCAAAGTTAATATTCATACAAGTTAACAAATCCCTATAATATTCTCAAAAAAAACTCGATTTTGATGTGTAAAATAAATGGCACACTTGAAGCGATTTGAGTTTCGTAGCCATGCAAGTGGAACAATATGCATATAAATTATATAAACTACATTGCAGTTGAACTCTAGTATTATTCCGTTAGTGAGTTCTTTGCTATTAAGCAGCTCTTGCCAATCATTGACACCATTTTAGCAATTCAAACGAAAGAGAATAAAATTAAAATCTCCCACTTAAACCTGGCATAATTTCATTTAATGTAAAATTAATTTTTGAAACCAATTTACCGATTGAATATAAATTATTTGCATTAAGAGTTTTTAGTTCTCTGCACAAAACAAATTGTTTCATAGCATTTGCTTGTCACTTAAGAAAAAAAGAAAACATTCATATTACTTTTTTATTTCGTTATAAACGTGAGGAATAGTGTCATGTCTTCTTTTAGTTTTTGTTTTATGGCGCAGCAATCACGTGAGAAACTTATTAATTGCTGACACTTTAACTTTAAATATTTGTCATTTAAGCAAAAACAAACTCTTTTTTTTGTGTTTTTCTGTGCGATTTGTCTTTTCTATTTTTTTAAATTTTTTTTTGTAAATTTCTGCAGCTGCTGCATAAATAATGGTTTAAACGGGTGTTTTCTCTAAGGTGAAGAAATACTGAATTAAATTGTTTACGTAAGATTTATGGGGAATTAAAGCTTACCTAAAAGTGCAGGGAGAGGGGGATCAAATTGTGTTGTATATTTGATAGTAAATAGGACTGTAGCACAGTGGGGAATTTTGGAAAAAAAATGGAAATAATTTTGGATTTTCTAAACAGGTCGTTCAATTGTTATGAAATTTTACACATCATTTGAAGGGAAGATATAATTCCAGACTTAAGCTCTGTAACACGAGCTTAAGCTTGGAATTATATCTTGAAAAGGAGTGGAGCCACTAAACCCCAAAGTGGGCCAACTCGGATATATGCAAAATTCAAATTTATCTCAAGCTGATGTTTTTAATACGATAAAAAAGATTTTCTGCAAGTAGATTTTCGTTGGGGTTTCGGCTACAGCTTAGGAAATGTTCGATTAAAAAAAATTTAAATTTTAACTTTTTTACCTACCTTGGTCCACTGTTCTCCTAATGTAGAAAAAATAATCTTTTATGGACTTAAAATAAAATTTTTAATAAAAATAAATTACATCAAATGAACAATTTAGTCAAAACTTATACGAAATTTAAAATTGTTTTAATAAGTAGATTTTTCGCCGTTTTGCGCAATTATAAGAAAATTTTCCAAATATACCAACGCCATATATATTTTTATTTGTAAGGTTATACCATAAGAAATGTTAAAAAGCAATTTTTAGTTCAAAATTTTCGTTGTTAAAACAACCAGATCGTTTCCAAATTGACTTATTTTTGCTATAAATATCGAATTTACACATTTTTTTCAAATTCCAAGGCCGGAAACGTAAAATCTCTGATGCCACTTTAAAACATGATATGCTTTAAAATTTTTTCAAAAATACATCTGCGCCCCGCAAAAATCCCATTTTGGGGAGTTTGCGATTTTTTTTGGGATTTGCCGGGAACTTGCATCGCTCATTGCTGCTGATAAATTTAATGACTGTTAATGATATACTGCTGCATTCATAAAAAATAATTTTGGTTTACAAAAGTTTTACAAAACGAATTCTGTAGAGAAATTTTTTCACTTCTTAGTATTTCTTATGAATACGACATATACAGTTCAGTTATTTAAGCGATATATATTCTGTTATTATACCCAATAAATTTCGAGCTACAAGAAATTTTAATCTTGATATCTTAGGAAAAAAAACACCCGTTTTAGTGTAGTCGTTGGTGTTGAGTTTTAAAACACAAGACTTTCATACAAATTTTATTCTATATGATGTATTATTCCTTTGTATAAGATTAAATACGTGATCAACATTTGCCATTTAAATTTACTCCGATTAAACGACCATCTCGTTTGTTAAAAGAAAGCAAGAACAACAAATTGAAAACTTGCTGGAGTAAGATAATTTGAAGTGAGGTCTTTCTAACAAGAAGGGTTTATTTACTACTCTCGCTCTCACGCTTGTGCTTTATATAAAATTAAATTATTGTTTTTATAAAAGCTGCGGAAAGGCTATTTAGTTCTAAGGTTGCATTTGCACAGTGTGCTTTTTTTTTAAAGAAATGTACCCAGCAAAAAAATTAGTAACGCCTTACATTAAGCATAATTTACATTTTCACACAAACTACATACCGCCTGCATTACTTTGAAGCAGTTATGTAATGAATGCAAAGTCATCCCTTTTCTGTTAACATTTTTTTAATTTGCAGATACGTCAAAAAAATTCTGTTTTTATTCCGCAGTATAATTGTTTGAAGTACAGTAAGGCTTCACCATAGCGAAGGACTAATATTTACCCCTACGACTGTTTCGAATTGTCAATAACAGATATCCCCAATTATCGTTATAAAATATTTAAGGATTACCATTTTCATTGCTCTCAAACCATTTATATATTTACAATGTTGTAAAAATTCAATAAAAATCTTAAATACCTTAGAGTATACTTCCCTTTTTAGCGCAGTAACTTGCAACTGTCATCGCTATTCTTGTAGCTCGATATAAATAAAAAAAAAAATACTAAAAGTGGTAAATTTTATGCATACGTGACTAAAATTGTAACGTAACAATATTTTTCTAAAATTTGGAATAATTCAAGTTAAAATAAAAAGAAGAAGGAATATTTCCTTTGCTTACTGACCCAACAAGCACAACAAGTTAATGTTTGTATTGTCATGACTAAATCGTTTATGAAAGAAAAAACATTTTTCAGTTTGAAAGTAGAAATTTTATTTTCTCCTCTAACACGCAGGCATGCGTTTAATTTGAGAAGTAGTTTGTAATTAAATTCCATGTACAATGATAAATATTTGGAAATAATTTAAGTCAGTGCCTCGTTTCTGTAGCGACCAACGACGGTAATGTCACGGATTATTTAATTTTTTTTTTCAGGTACCGTAAAAAGTGAAAGTACTTGCTTTAAGAGCATAAAATTCTACATCACTAGGCAAAAAATAAATGTCAAATACGTAAAGGTGCTTTTGTAATGACGCTTTAAAGTAGAAAATTTTGAGAGAAAACTGAATAAAAAAGCTAAAAACTTTGCGTTATTAAATCCGTTTAATTAAGGTAATTTTGAAAAAGTAATAAATCTAAACACGCAGCCATCAAGTATTTTTTCAAATGTTTCGCTTAAATTTGTAAGACGAATTATTTGTGGAAGTGCTTTTGGTTTTTAAGTTTGTATTAGAAGTGCTCTAAAATAAATGGATTTTCTCAGTTTAAGTGGACATAAAGTTATTAATTGGTGTCAATTAGGCAGAGATTTTAGTTTTATTTTAAAGGTTGAATAAATGAGCGTTATATAAGAAAGATTAATGTTGCGCATCAGTGCGCCTCAGAAGTTATGAACGAATTAGTAATAGCCTCACGCGTTGAGTTTATCATTAATAAGCGCTTAACGACTTCTGCTGACACTTTTATTGCTGTTGCTTTTATCATTCTTTTACATCATGTGCTCTCACTAGAGATGTACAAGTTTCATGATTTGTTACTCGTGAGTCACGTATTAGTCACGTGTGAGTCACGCGTGGGTCACGCATGAAAAAAAAATATGTTTGAAATTATAACAATAATGAAGGCAGGAGATGCAGAATGGTATTATTCCTTTCAACGTCTACCATTTCAGTATGGGTTTAAAATCAAACCCCTGTGCTCGCTAGGTGAGCAATCTTACAGTTTTCATGTTTTTGTTTTTTTTGGTTTGTTTGTTTTATAAATCATGGCACATTCTAAACTTCATTTAATTCACAAAAAATCCTGTTTAACACAAAAGGAAAATAGAATTCCACAAAAACTGATTACTGTGAAAAGAAGGCGCTCTGAAATGGCAAAAATAAAAAAGGAAACAAAACCAAAAATTAAAAAAAAAAAATGACAATGAATTTAAAAGTGAAATTCTATTTGAAGAATTAAGGTCAACCTGAAGAAGCAAAAGAAGTGCGATGAAAGGACAAAATGACATTATTAGAATTTGATTTTCCAATCAAGTTCTTTTGCTCGTTTGAAGCTCGTTTACGGTTTAACGAAGCGAGAAATTTCATTTTAATAGCTGAATGATTTTTAAAGCATGAAAAATTTGCCACAGATAAAAATTATTGTAAAAGGTATCAATTATGAGTTGTTATTAAAGTGGTCTCGTACATACGAGTACAAATTTCGTAGATAACAAATTTTGAATTTCACTATATATAAAAAATCTGCAGATACCAGGAGTTTTATTTATTTAATTGCTTTAGGCTGTGAACTTTTAAGAGTGTTATAAAATACGACTAACGCCATGAGATGTGTGTAATTTAAGATTTCTATAGAATATAAATGCTTATTTCAAATGTACGTTTATTGCTAATTGCAATAACTATAATTCTAACTTTTTGTAGTTTAAAACAAATGCCAATTAAAAGTTTCAAAATATTAAACCAGCTTAAGTTAAAAAAAAAAAAATAATTTTATAGTGTCTTCATATTTCATTTTGATTGTGCAATAAATAAAAATTTTGCATTTAAATGAAGTTTACAAAAGTTTTTGGTTTGAAAGATCAAAATATTATTAAATGCTTAACGTTAAAACAAAATTTCCATACAAATTTCGACTAAAGCACGCTGGAAATACAAAATTTTTTATTTTTTGCATACTGCCGTAACTGCGTACTTTTTATAATTCTGACTTTTTGGAGTTGTTTGGCATTGTGGTAATTTAAAATTGTTTAAATTTCTATTTCTATAAAGTCTCAATTATTTAAAATATTTTGTTAAAAAATTTTCTTTACTTTCTGTCTGTGTACACGTATGTACTCGCATGTCTTATTAACTGCCACTCGAACAATAAATTTTATTTGGTTTTTAAAAACTTTATTCCTTAACAAATTCAGTGAAGTGCGACTTTGACTCGCACGCGTTAATTCGTCCACGAGAATCGTGCGTTTGAAAACCTTACCGCATGAAAAATGGCAAGTTACACAACATGCGTTATAAACACCTCTTCTATCAGCTTTTTTATTTATTTTTACATTGAAAAATTGACTTGGAACATTTTCCATGTTTTTTTTAATGCAATAAAACATACATTTCAAACTCTTCGGTAAGATTTTCCTCCATAATTATAATTTTATTTAATTTTTTATTTTTATTGCCGGCTCATTAGTAGTCAAAACAAAAAAAAAAGTTGAAAAGTTAAAAAGTTGAAAGTTAACCAACTTTCTGTGGCAAAGAGTTTCGTATGTAACTTGTCGTATGCAAAAACACTATTTCAACTTGATTTGACAGAAGTCTGAAGCTCGCACGCGCACAAACTCGTGTTATTTACTTTCACCTTAAGGGTTCCGTACCTACACTACATATGTAATACTAGACGAACTTTAGCCTATATAATCGAATATCTTATCTGATGTAGAAAATATTAAAAAATTTTAGGTGTTTGGTAAAGTTTTTTTTTCGGTTTGTACAGATTTTTTTTCAGTTTAGGCAATTTTTCTTAGTTCCGACTAGTGATGAGCTATTTTTCGAAACCTGTTACTAATCACAACTGTGACTGAATTTATCAAGTAACAGCTTTTGCAAATGTAGTTCTTTCATACAAACTGTGAATGCTCTTGCATGCTTACTTTACAGTAAATAAAGCTACCACATGAATTTATTTCTATACGTTCACCGTTCAAATCGTCTTTTCTGGCAACTATGTATAGCTCTCACATTTTTGTATTTGCAATTTTACTGTCTCTCTGACTATCATACGACAATTATCAATATTTGGTTGGGGTTGATGCTAATTGTTTGTTCTTGTCGCTCTTCTTACTAGTATTTATCAAAATACCAATACTAATACATTCTTTTAAAGCAGAAGGGATGAAATGTGTTAAACCGTGATCACAGTCACTGTTTAATTTCACAACTGCTCTTCTTATTAGATTTTGTTAAAACAAAATACTGCTAAACTCTGATCACAATAACAGTTTAAAAGAACAGCGATTTAGAAATCACGTTCACAAGGAGCCACATTATTAAAAAATCACAGTTTCGCTCAACACTAGTTCCGACGCTTGTTTTGGTTTTTGGAACTATTTTCCCTTCTTAGCGTTTTTTTAGTTTTGACACTTTTTCTTACTTTTGGCTTTTTTTTTTTGGCGATTTACTTTAGTTGAAGCAATTTGTTTTTGGTATTGGTGCTTTTGTCGTTTAGGCAATTTTTGCGGTTTTTAGCAAAAATCGTTTTGGTGTTTTTTTTTAATTTTGACGTCTTATTTTCGTTTTTTGGCGATTTCTTCAGTGTTTGGGGATTTAAAGGGTGATTTTTTAAGAACGTTCGAATTTGATTTATAAAAAAAAACACAAAATTTAGAGAAATGTATAAACTCTTTATTTGAGTCGGTAGAACAATTTATATAATTCAATGTTTAAAGATGATTTCATGCTAATGTTGACCGCGGATAATCCTGAAATTGCTCATACGCTGGGTCCAATTTTGACATGCTCTCGCCAACATATCGTCCGGTATCTCACAAATAAATTCTTCAATATTGTCTTCCAGTGAGTTCACTGATGCGGGCTTGTCCCTACACTGAAAAAAAATTGCCTGCAATAAGCACGTTTAATTGAAATAAAAAACAAAAATTAAGTAAAAAGTTTATGGAATCAATTAAACTTTTAATTAAATTAAATTAAAAAAAAAATTTTAATTGAATCAATTACATTTTTAATTGATTTTTGTTTATTTTTTTTCAATTTAACGTGCTTATAGCAGGAAATTCTTTTTCTGTATACAGACATGAGCCTTAACATAGCCCCACAATAAATGGTATAAAGGCGTTAGATCGCACGATCTAGCCGGCCAAGCGTGAAATAAACTGTTCACTGAACTCGCCTCTCAATTGGTACAATATTTCGCGTGCTGTGTGACATGTGGCCCGTATGCACTCTACGTACTCGTGTTGGTGGTTTAATGTCTAATAATGTAAATTTCGTGCGAAATTTAGTCATAAAAATTCCAAATAGCCGCTTCAGAAGGTCTCCCAAACTGACCATAAAATGGAAGAAGTGAACGGATGCACTTTCTTCACTGAGCATGAATTTTGATAATAAAATTCAATAATCTGCAAACGCTGTTCGTTTGTAAGTCGATCCATGGTTAAATAATAGACTAACCTGAACATTTTTAACAGTAAGATGCTGCATGAAAACATTTGAGTTGCCAAAAACGGTGTTGCCAGAAAGAAAGTTGCTAAAAAATATCCCTTTATTTGAGTTTTAGCGATTTGCATTTAGTATTAGCGCTTTTTTCGTTTTGGCGATTTTTTATTTGGTTTTTGGCGACTTTTTCGTCTTGCCAAGTTTTAAGTTTTAAAGCTTTTGAAAATTTCAAGATTTGCCTCTTACGGTTTCCACGGTACAGCAAGTTATCAAAATACTATAAACTGTTAGAATACCCTTTAATTTTGATATCTTAAATTCCAGTGTTAATTGGTGTAGTCTGCAAACAAATACAGCAACTTTTAGTTGTCTGTATATTATATTAGCATTTTAACATGTTTCGTCGCTCGCTTTAGAGCACCCTTTAATTTTTTAACTGTGTACGGAACCTTAAAAATTTACTGTGAAAAAAACTTTAATTATTTCCTCATAAATTATTTTTATATTTCTTTGTTGCATAAAATAAATGTTTCCAAATTCCATAAATATAAACATAAAAAATGCAAATTTTTTCCTCTCGAGTTTTGCACGTAAAAATTGCTTTTCAAAAAAAAAAATAAAAAAAAAAAAAAAAACATTTCTAGTAGAAAAACTTCATAAAACGTTAACATAATAAAAAGTTTTCAATAAAGTAATAAAAACAACAAAAATAAAGAATAAACTTTTGTACTTCCCCTGCTTTACATTCATTAAATGTTGCAATGCATAAGGCAAGAAGGAGCACGCACATATATTAAATGCTTAAAGTTTTGTTCAATGTCTTATGTATGTAAATGAGTAAATAGCAAACAAGGACAATAAAGTAAAGCTTGATGCTAAAAACTGTATATATTTTATCACGAAGATTAACTCAAAAAATAAATTGTTTCATGCTGACAAAAATATAAAAGAATTTATGACTTGTTGAAGAAAAGTATGTACCTTGTAAATTTAATTTAATTTTTAATAAAGAGAAGTAGCACCCAGGCAAGGAAGACGAAGAAGAAGAAGAAGAGAGGACATATGCTGAAGTATTAATTTATCAAGCTTAACCCGTTTTATAACTCTGCCCTTAAGCGTTTTGCTAATTTTATAGCATCGCTGCAGCGCCTCTGGTGTTAAGTAGGAGCAGTAGTTTAGCCCGTTCACATATTACGTTACACTATTTTTAGACTTTTCACCTTTGATGTACGCAACCCTCAAAGAGTCCCAGCGGTGTTAATTAGCATGATTTTTGATGTGATGGTTCAAACCACAACTCCTTCACATTTATAGCCTTCAGTTAAGGTCCAAACGAGTCAGTGATTGTTGCTCTTGATGCTGAATAGACTTGCTTGGGTATTCCTCATAAATCCGCTTTATAGTAGAAATTAGTTACACTTTTTCTAAAAATTCCCTAAAATTATTTTATTATATAGGGTGTTTTTTTTAGAGGTATAGAACTTCGAATTGAAATAAAACACAAGAAAATCGTTTTAATGTCCATCAATTTGGCTTTATTGGAAGGATAATTTTATGCCATTAACGTTTAAATATGATTTCGGGCATGTGGCCGCCGCGGCTGGCTCGAATAAAGCCAATTCTACAGGTCCAATTTTCAACCACTTTTTCGAGCATATGGGGCCGTATGTTGGCAATAACGCCACGAATGTTGGCTTCCAAGTCCCCTAACGTTTCTGGTTTGTTGGCGTAGACGAGCGACTTCACATATCCCCAAAGAAAATAATCCAATGGTGTCAAATCACACGATCTTGGTGGCCAACCCATGGTTAACCGTATTAATTGCTCTGATGGACGATTATGTCGACCATAAAATGGACGGAGCTTGCGGTAAACTTCGCGAACTGAACCATTATTTTCGAAATAAATTTGCACGATTTGCAAGCGTTGTTCTTTTGTCAACCTGTTCATGATGAAATGGCAAACCAAACTAAATATTAATCACTTGACAGCTGACAAAATGGCCGCCAGTTAAAAAAGTGATGCCAACTTAAAGTTCTATACCTCAATAAAAAACACCGATACTCAAAAATAAATATCGCCGATACCGATTCCGATACCGATACGCATATTTAAATTGAGCTCAAGTAAAAATTAACAAAACTCAAGTAGAATAATTCTACTATTCATATTCCTTGGCTAAGCATAAATGCATACCTTAATGTATCCAAATTAGAATTTAAATCTCATAATAACAGTTCTTTGTGGTACTTCCTGAGGTTGGTTCACATAAAACCTTGTAATAATTTAATGAGATTTTATTGCAATCATTTATTAGCTTTTGCTACAGAAACATTTATACCGATAGAAGCAGCAGCCAAATAAAAGAAAATTGAGTATGCTTGCAAAGTTTGAGAGAATGATATTAAAGAAAATTTGTTTGTAATGCAGATTAAATAGTATTTTCGTGCTGGAAAAATTGTTCGTGATTTAGCAAAATTTTTAAAACCAAGATTGTGGTGGACGGACGGATGTCTTTTCATATGCTGCAGGCAGGCATATTGCATTTACATTTCTAGCAAACAAACAACTCTAAACGTTTGCCAAATGAGTGCTGAAGGAAAATTTGTTTGCAAAAACCATTTTCTAGTAAATTGTACATACGAGTATGTGTTTTTGATTTTATGGTCTCTAGATGTTGCTTGCGATAGTTGCCCGCTGGAGAATTGTTGTTTACAGACCATTTTGGATGCACAATTATCGTGTGCACTATTTTTACATAAAATTGACTTTTGAATGGGAGTTTGTTTTCTTCTGATGATAATCACTAATGCAACGAAGATAATGCGGAATTAATTTTGTCATATAAGCCACAGTTGGATTTTGTGTTTATTATCTCTCTTTATGCCGAACAAAATGTTGGTTGGGGCTGCCAACTATGCAACCAGACGTGCTGAGTTGCTGCATGCTGCATAGGCCCTGATTGGTCGTCGGCGCCTTCTTAGCGTGACGGAAAACACCAAGTCTCGGATGAATAGTGAGTGAGGTTGACAGTTGGAGAGAATCGGCTGCACTTTTCCATTGGTCCGCCATGATAAATTTTGGGCTCTGTTTTTTAGAAGTAAAAAAAATTTAATCATGTGTTTCGTAAAAAATTGCGTACATTTTAGGCATTTTTCAGGTTTTAGTATGCACCTTATTTAATGGGAAATCAAACCAAATAAAAAACAGATAACAGCTGTGAAAATAGCACAAATGTCAAGCAGCATTGCCAACTGAAAACTACATTGCTGAGGAAAAATGTGATATTTCCAACGCAGTAGCATTACCAACTTTAAATCATATACCTAAAAAGCTGCGATATATTTAATACTTCACAATCAGTGTTTGTAAGATTTTAATTAATATATAACGATTCTTAGATTTTTAATAATTGTTAAAAAGTCTTCCTCGTTCCAAGAAAATTATTTTAACCCAGCAAATACTTTACTTTACCAGTATGCAAAAGATGTATACAACTAATTTGACTGGCACATTATTTATTTTTGTTTGAGAAATGCAAATTATAAGGGGTACCCATTACAAATGTGCTTCAATTTTCACTGAAAGAAACTAGTTATTTCTTTACTTACCTAGAGGTAAAAATATTTGCTTAGATAAATAATAAATAAAATGTGAACATTTTATAATTTAATTTTCTATGTTTGTTGCAGCAATTCTTGAATATAAGTGAGAGTGTTGAAATAGAAATATATACTTTTTGTATTCTTCTCTCACTCTTTTGCGCTAAAAAATAAAAAGTTGCTGCAACACAAATTGCAAGTCTTTGTTAGTTATTTTTTTGCATATGTTCTACTCACTGAGCCTCTCGTCGATGAGGGAAATAAAGTTATTTAGATTTTTTTTTAATTTTTATATTTATTTTGACTTTTTTGTCTAATGTCTAGTTGTCTTAATCATTTGAAACTTGAGCCAACCTTCCATAAGTATCGTTTTCAAATCGTTAAATTTACACCATTTAACAAAAAAAAATTTCCAAAAATATATATAAAACAAACATAAATGTATAAATAAATGTATGTAATTTTTGCTTATAAAAACTTATTTGCATAAATATTACAATGGGAGGCCCAAAATATTTGAAAAAAGTCCTTAATTCATGAGAATGAAAAAAAACAATTCTCTTCTAGCAAACATTTTCTTACACTCCATTATTGATAATAGAAAAAAAAAAATGTTGTCGCTATCGTTGTTTGCTTATGCAACACTTATTACATGCTTATCCACACATTTACGCTTCATTACAGGCTTTGCTGTAACTTGCCACACTATACACTATACACTACATAAATACATACACACAGCAATCACTACAAGTCCATTGTATTTATGTATAATTTTAGTTTCATGCTATTTTTATCTCTTTCGCTAATGGTTTATATTTTTTCTTCACTCTTTTCATTTCAGGTGGAAAATCGCGCATTAAGGTTACGCGAAGCAATGCAACAATATCAGGACGATGTGATGCCCTCAGCACCGACTGCCTCAAAGCAACACCAACAGCATCCACAACAATTGCAGCCACTGCAGCAAGAGCCACAGTATCATCATTCTGCTGTGGCACAGAACACAAATCGTTTGCACACAAGCATCGTTATGGGTGGCAGTGTTGATCCGGGGGGACTCAAGCCACGTGTTGGCAGTGTAGGTTTAAGTGCATTGTCAGCTCAAGAGGGAACATCGAATCGTGTTATCAGCACAAGTGGTTTAGCAATGGCAACTAATGGCCTTGGTGGCAGTGCTGGTGTGGGTATTGGCGAATGGGAGTATTTCGATGAAGCGGGCTATATACGAGGTGGGGCTTTAAGGACTGGGGAAGATCCTTATGTACGCAATCGCTTCAATCAAGAGGCCAGTGATGCTTTGCCCAGTAATCGCGAAATACCCGATACAAGGCAACCCATGTAAGTAGTAAAACTTTTGTATTTTTTTATAGTTTATTAGAAACTGTTAATAGTTGATTATAATAATAATCAGTCACATAGCGCCATCCTGTTGAAACCACATCTCATCTGCATCAATGTCATCATATTTTGAAACAAAACATCATTAAATTCTTTTATCTAATTTTTCCATCTTTTTCAATATATTCAATTAAACAATTTTTATTTGAGCTGTAGGTCTGTTTATATTATATCTTATTATTTCGATATTTCGTTAACCTTCGGTTAACTAAATAAAAAAAACAGGAAAAAAGAAAAAGGAAAAATTAAATATAAAAAAAAACAAAAAATAAGAAATATCCTGAAGAAGTTAACCGAAGGTTAACGAAATATCGAACTAATAAGATCATAATATAAACAGGCCTACAGCTCAAAAAAAAATAGTTTAATTGAATAAAACATCATTGATCTTGGTGCGGGAGGTAACGATCTCCATTCCATTGAATCTAACACGTCCTCCGGATTTATTTTTGAAAACATGAAAAATATTATATTAACCCTTAAACCAAGTTCTAAGTGTTTTGTTATTTTTGGTATTAAAGTCGAGACCTATAGTAGAATTTCATGACAAATATTTCCCCCGATTATATCAACTACATAATTAAAATTACATACTTGTACATTTCTGTTTTGAAGATAATTTTTGCTTTATTTTCCAAAAAATTGCAAAAAACACCCATTCCCAAAAGAGTTAAAGGATTAATGTACTCGTATACCAATAAAATATTGCTTGCACTGTTTTGAATAAATAATTTGAAGACACTATATAACAAAAGCTTCAGTATCACACGATTTTCTACATTTCTTTTTACTATACAAGGGTGCAACTGTAAATAGGCCGTAAAATAAGTTTCAGATGTAAAATTTTAAAATGTCGACGAAAATCGGTACATTGTGCCAATAGTGTGATCTAAGCTTTACAATCAGCCGATGACAATAAATTAAAGTTTTTTGCGTCACTTGAATAATATAATTAAATTTTTTCTCTCTTCTCTAAAATTTAAATAAATTTAGTAAAGTGCTACCCACACACGAAGGGCTCCGTACGGACTCTACATATGTAATACTATACGAATTTTATACTACATAATCGAATATCTCGCCTGATGTAGACATATTTAAACAAAATTTAACTACCCGGGATTTTTTTCGGTTTTTGACGTTTTTTTAGTTTTGGCGTTTGTTTTCGATTTAAGCGATTTTTTCTACTTTTGGCGATTTATTTTAGTTTTAATGATTTTTTTAGCTTGGCGCTTTTTTTCGTTTATGGGATTTTTTCGGCTTATTGACGTTTTTTAGTTTGGCGTTTTTTCAGCTTTTCGCGTTTTTTTTGGTTTTTGGCATTTTTTCAGTTTTTGGTGATTTTTTAGTTTTGGAGTTTTTTTTGTTTTGGCGATATTTTCAGCTTTGGCGATTTTTTCGTTTTGGCGATATTTTTATTTTGGTATATTTTAGTTTTTGAAAATTTCAAGATCTTGGCTCTAGGGGTTCCAAGATACAGCAAGTTGTCAAAATAACATTAACTCATAAAATACCCTTTATTTTGGTTTAATGTTAATTGCTGTAGTCTGCATAAAAATACAGTAACTTTGAAAATTTCAAGTGTCTATATATAATTGTCTGTATATTATATTATGATTTCAAAATAGTTCGTTGCTCGCTTTAAAACATCCTTTAATTGTTTAACTGTCATATATTTTTGTTAGTTGTAGCGGCCAATGTTTTACATATTCTGTGAAAATTTTGAGGTCCGAAGCTCTTACGGTTCTCGAGAAAACAGACTGTGACGGACAGACAGACGGACGGACGGTCATAATAGCGAAAACAATAGGGTTCCTTTTCATCTTTGGTGTGTGGAACCCTAAAAAAGTGTTGTTATATAATTTTGCATTTCAGTTAACTATATGGAATATCGCTCTGATAATGGCATGAATGTTGAAATATATATCTTAAAAGATCTTTCAAATAATGTAACATTTTTTGTATGTGGTTTAAGGCTGGTACTTACTATCCAACACATTCGCACGACTTACGAAAAAATACAACCCTGATCTAATGAATTGTTGTTGGCTTTTGAAAATGTTAATAAACTCCATCATTACAGGGTTGTATTTCCTCAAAACTCGCACGATTGTGTAGGATTGTAACTATCAGCCTTTATTGGTAACAAAAACTTTCTTTGGCGAGCCCCCCTAATGTACATAAATATCTGTGGCAATATGGAATAGTAGCTTAAATAGACTAGAGGAAATTTAGCTTTATTATGCTGTATTATGTTCCAGTTAGAATTTAAAGTAGCTAAAGTGCTACATATGGAAAGAAAGGGTCACACGAAAGTAGAATCATGCGTGAGAGTCTTATAATCTCTTAGTGATAGCGTCAAAGCTTCCGCAAAACACTCTTCTGCTTAATTCGACTTATGCTATTATTCCATATTGCCACAGATATATTTATAATTAAGTCCTGCAATTATATAAATACACTCATATACATATATAGATATTTTAATTTTCATATACTTTGTTGCCAGGTGTCGTAATAAAATCTATTCCAAGGACCTGCCAGAGACCAGTGTCATTATAACATTCCACAACGAGGCGCGCTCAACACTGTTGCGCACTATTGTCAGGTAAGATGGACACAATTAATTAATTACTTTAACAAAAAAGAAAAAATAAAAAAAATGTACATGTATTTTTATAACATGCATTTTCTCCATTTATCATCATCATTGTCCTTGCAGTGTCCTGAATCGCAGTCCAGAGAATTTAATACGTGAAATTATACTGGTCGATGATTTCAGTGATCACCGTAAGTATGAGTAGATAATTATATTTAGCTTAATTGTGTATGGATATTTTATTGCGATTGCACGCACTTCAATATGTTGTTGTTGCTTTTGACATTTTGCCAACTCATTACTCAAGCAATTGTCTGCATTTATTTATTTTTAATGTTCCACAGCCGAGGATGGACAGGAGCTGGAAAAAATCGATAAAGTGCGCATAATACGTAACGATAAACGCGAGGGTTTGGTTAGGTCGCGTATACGCGGCGCAGATGCTGCCGTCGCTGGTGTTCTTACATTTCTCGACAGTCATGTGGAGTGTAATGAACAGTGGCTGGAGCCTTTGCTGGAGCGTGTTAAGGAAGATCCCACACGTGTTGTGTGTCCTGTAATCGATGTCATCAGTATGGATAATTTTCAATATATTGGAGCTTCGGCCGATTTGCGTGGTGGCTTTGATTGGAATTTGATTTTTAAGTGGGAGTATCTGAGTCCCGCCGAGCGTACTGCACGTCAACAGGATCCCACTACAGCCATACGTACGCCCATGATTGCGGGTGGTTTGTTTGTTATGGACAAGGCCTACTTCAACAAACTGGGCAAATACGATACGAAAATGGACGTTTGGGGTGGTGAGAATTTAGAGATTTCATTTCGTGTTTGGCAGTGTGGCGGCAGTTTGGAAATCATACCATGCAGTCGAGTGGGCCATGTTTTCCGTAAGCGTCATCCATATACATTTCCGGGTGGCAGTGGCAATGTGTTTGCGCGCAATACTCGTCGCGCGGCTGAAGTATGGATGGATGACTACAAACAATACTATTATGCCGCAGTGCCGTTGGCCAAGAATATAGCGTTCGGAAAGTAAGTTCCTTTCAGGATTAGTACTTGTTTATGTGTGTACTCGTACTTGGGTTTGTTTGCAAACTGTGATGCTGGCTGCGAAGAGTTGCTCAAGTACACTTATTTACTAACATTTGTATGCTTGCTCAGCAATCCCACAAACAAGCATTTATCAGTTTGTTTGCCTGAAAGTGTTAGAGAGTATTTGCTGCTGTAGTATGAATTGAAGTGTGAATGGATGTGTATGTGTGCGTGCGTAAAAGTGTCTGTCTATTTGTGTGGCTCTGTATTTGCTTTTTAGTGGATAAATAAATATCTTTGCTGAGTATGTGTTGTTGTGTTCTTGTGGATATTTGGTTTTCCTGTTTGCTTGTGTATCTTGTGAATGCATAATTTAACACTTCCCTTTTATTTGTCAAGTTTGTTATTTGCAATATTATTTCCCTCAAACTTGAGTAGTTATAACCCAGTAAAAAATTTTCATGTTTTTTGAAGTAATAAGGCAATAAAGCGCATCATAACTTGCTTTAAAATATGAGCTGTTTAGTAGCAGTGAACATATATGAAGCAAACTATGGAAAAAAGGTGATTAAACAGCGGCACAATAATGCAGGTTTTAAAGACAGAAATTTTGTTAATGTAATCTTGAAAAGCGCTTTTTAAATAAGTAAATACGTTTATATTATTAATACTTTCAAGAGCGCTTGAGATAACTGCTGTATTTGCCTGTTTTATTATATTCAAAAAAAGCGCTTTTGTGAGCAAAAAATTTAGTACTCCAAACCGGGAACTCGCCATACAAAAATCAGCAGCGATATCATCAGGTTTGTCAGCTCTACTTTGGCTGTCTCATAGTAAAAACCTGCTTTAGTTGAAGCAATTTTTTTGTTGGGAAATAATTAAAAAATCAAGCAGATTCTTTTTAATTTTCTATAAAACACAAACACTTAATAGTTGAACAATTGAAGAGTGTTTTAATTAGGACTTTCATCGTAGAAAGTTAGAAATAAATAATAATAGAAAAAAAGGGTTAAGGAACGGTCACCTTAGGCAAATATTTCCCAAAATAAGCGTAACCACTAAATATTGAGAGATTTTCTAAGAGCTTTCGGATTTGATTAAAAAAAAAAAACACACATACAGTTTAGATAAATGTATGAAATCTTTATTTGAGTCAGTAGAATGATCTATATAATTTACTGCCTTATTCATAAAAAATATATCAGGTTTGCTAAACGCTTTTTTGACATATTTCTATGGCAAATTTGTCAAATAAACCTGTAATAAACCTAAAATATTTTTTATGAATTAGACCGTTAATGTTTAAAGATGATTTCATGTAAATGTCTCAAATGGTAATTTTGGCATACTCTCTCCAACATATAGTCCGGTATCTCAGGAATAAATTATTTAATATTGTCTTCCAGTAAGACAACCGTTGCGGGCTTATCCCTATAGACACGAGCCTTAACATAGCCCCTCAAAAAAATAACTTAAGGGCCTTAAATCGCACGATCTAAGCGGCCAATTGACCGGCCCCAAACGTGAAATAAGCTGTTCACCGAACTCGCCTCTCAATTAGGCCAATGTTTCGCGTTGTGTGTGGCATGTCCCACTTGCTACAGCCATATGTCAGCCAAGTCCAACTCTTCCATTTTGGGCACAAAAAAAGTAACAGAGACCCAATTGCTGCGAATGGCGCGGAATCGATAATTCGCAGTCATCAACAAAACTGGCGGATGCAGCTGCGATATTGTCCTCTGTCTGCACTCTAAGTATGCGTGTTGATGCTTTAATGTTCAATAAATTTGGTGCGAAATTTGAATAGCCACCTCAAAATGTCGAACAAACTGACCATAAAATGGAGAATTGCTCGATACACACTTTCTTAACCGAGCATGAGTTTTGATAATAAAATTTAACAATCTGCAAACGTTGTTCATTTGTAAGTTGATTCATGCTTAAATTATAGACTAAACTGAACGTGTTCAATAGTAACATGATACACGAAAACAGCTGAGTTGCCAAAAACAGTGTTGCCAAAAAGAAAGTTGTTAAAAAATCACTCTTTACTAAAAAAAACCTTTTGATTCAGACAAGTGTTTATTAAGTTAAACAATAATATTTGAATATATGCCTGTGAAACTGTTTAACTTAATAAACAAGTCTCTGAATGAAAAGACCTTCTGGTTACGCTAATTTGGGCAAATGTTGGCTTAAGGGTCATCATGCCTTTAGAGTATATTTAATTTTTATTTATAAGCCTGTTCCATTGAATGTAGACTTACTTTTACGTTTTTACAAAAGCACCCATTTTTACAGGTTGCACATAAGCTCTCAATTTTTCTACTTACTTTCTTAACTCCGCTTAGCATTGAAGACCGTTTGGCACTCAAGCAGAAATTGCAGTGTAAACCGTTTAAATGGTATTTGGAACATGTTTATCCTGATCTCCAAGTACCCGATTCATATCAGTTTGGCCAGTTTCGTCAAGGCGAATTCTGTTTGGATACTATGGGAAATCTGGCGGATGGCACAGTGGGTAAGTGTTTCATACAATCTTTCGTTTATATTTATGTTTATTTTTAGCATTAATTTATTCTCAAATAACTGTGTTTAGTTTCTGCAAGAAACAGGATATATTTTTATCAATTTTTTTTTTTAAATAAATTAATCGTAGAGAAAAGAATAGTGAGAAAGGAAAAGCATTAAGGCGGCTGCTTCATCACACACCGTTTTACCGGCATCTTTAGCTTGGTCTTCTATGCGCTTGCATTGTCTATTTGATTTGCTAATCGAAAGTTTGGTGCATGCATTTTATTAAAAAAAAAGAACAAAAGCTTTTTTAATTGAAATTTGTGTTCCCACCTTAAAATTTTTGTTTGTTTATTTTCAACATTTATATTCTTGGCTGAGGCTCAATTCATAATTAAATAATTCTTCTTTAACTTAAATATTTTTTCTCCTTCTTCCAGTTTAAAATAGTTTATCAAAAGTGAAATAAAATATTTATGAGAGCTGTTATAAATTTTTGAAGTTTCCTGGAAAATTATCAGCATTCATCAATGAATTTTTTTTATACTTCCTTTTAAATAGTTTTGTAATTTCCGATGCTTTACTTATGAAACGCATTTATGCATATTTCATGCGTGAAACGTAATCTTGAGTCTTTTGGTTGATTTTGCGGCAATTTTTATTAAACCTTTCGATGAAAGTAAACAAGTTAAACTATAGGGTGCTCCAATAAGATGTTTCATTTTCAATATCCTGCCATTTGTGACAGTTGTCACGCTATAACCTTTAACTCCTCGTATTTGAGAGATGACGAGTAAAAACTAGACCATTAAAAAACTTTTAATCCAAGTAATCGAAGAATTTAAAGTTTTAATCGAATACCCGAATAAATAACTTTAAGCTTTTTTAACAAATCGATTAAATAGCGCAAAAAACGTTATCCGAATAAGAAGTTAAAAAAATACTTCACCAAACGTTCGAATAATAACAAGTAAAAATTTTAATTCGAATAAATATATATGTACCGCAGAAATTTTTAGTTTTATTCGATTACTAGAATATGTAAAGAACGTAAAAATTGTATTCCAGTACAAAATTGAAAAATTGTCTAATTGAAGTTATACAAACATTTTTAAGTATTATTAGATTAATCGAATAAATAATTTTAAGTTTTATTCGAATATTCGAATAAATAACGAATAAAAAAATCTTAAACGAATATTAAGCTTAAACATTTTTTTTAGTCGAGTAGTCAAATATTTTAGGTTTATTCGAATGAATAACGAATAATAGATCTTAAACGTATAATAAGCTCAAACAACTGTTGACCCAGTAATTGAAAAGTTGTAAGTTAAATTTTATTCGATTACTCGAATGAATAACTGTATCTGAGTGATAAATCATATATATTTCATTTCGATTAATCGAAACAAATATAAGTTTTACTTGATTACTTGAATGAATACTGAATTTTATCCCAATAATACTTGATTCGTGTAATCGATTAATGTTTACGTTTTATTCGTTAACTCGTATGAATATCGAATAAACAGTACTATGCGAATAAAAAGTTTGAAAACTCTTATATATTTTATTAATCGAACAAGTTTTAAGCTTTATCCGAATACCCAAATTAGTCCTGCTCCAGACTTTCTAATTTTTAGTGCAAATAAGTAATTTTTCCGAATGATAAAATTAAAAAAATTTAATTTTAGTAATCAATTAGTTTAGAAAATTCTTGATTGGGTAATACTTCAAATTTTAAGGGCCTGTCCCACTATGTCGACAACGTTCAAATTGTCGCATACTTACATTCAAAACAAAATCAAATTTTAAGATTTTGTTATTGTTTCAAATGTAAGTGTGCGAAAAGTCGAACGTTATCGACATGGTGGGACAGGCCCTAAGTCTTTCGATAACTCCAATAAATATCGAGTTAAATATTTCATTCGAATAATAAAAACAACATTTTTTGTGAACCGAGCTACCTGAAACATTTAACATTTTAGAATTAAAAATTATCTCCAGCATAAGTGAAATTAAAAGTTTTATTGGATTATTCTAGTTTATGCTAAAGAAGCTTAATTTTTTTTAATTACTACATTACTGCATTTGTAAGAAGGAGGCGCTACGCGTCACACAATTAACAACACCATCGCTATTTTGCGTGAAAAGTTTCCTGGCCTTGTGATTTCCCTCGAAAAGGCGATCACAATTTGCCACCGAGATCTTGTGACTTTTTTCTTTGGGGCTATGTGAAAGATTAAGGCCTCTTCCAATGGCCCACAATTGATTCAAGACCTCAAAGACTGAATTCGTGAAGTGGTTCTGCGAATTGGTAATGGTCCTGCAAGCGTAACCATGGCGGTCATGTGGCTGTTATTCTTTCCCTTTATTAATGACGTATTCCCCTCTTTCTAATTAAATAAGCCTGCCATGATTTCCTTTAATACTAATAACTTCTTACATACCAAAAGGAAACTTCTTATTAGAAAACCCTTTATATGCAAATGGCAAGACACACACACACACACACACACACACATTCATACAGAGATGGAGAAAAGGAGTTATGTGCAAGATATTGTACAAATCAATTTAAACAGATTGATTTACATGCATTCATTTATTTTCCGCAATATTTGCTGTATTTGCATTGGCAAAGTGGAGCAGGACAAGAAGAATTATATGCATAAAGCTGAAGATAGTTGTTGTTAAAGGTATTTAACAGGGAATTTAATTGGTTCACTGAATCCTTTAGAAAACGAGGGCACCAAGTGTAAATTAAATAATTTATCATAAAATTGGCATGAGTACATACGCGTTAAGGTGGAAAATGCATAAATTAAAAAGCATAAAACATGAATATATTTATGTTTTACGAGTAAATAATGGGTCTCTGGTGCGAATGCAAAATCAAATAGATTGGAAAAAGTGATAAACTATTTTTTTAAAGTTAAATTAAATAAAATGAAATGTATATGAAGCTTGTTAAATTTTAAAAGGCATAAGTGCATACGAGTACATTTTCATTTCTTTTGCACCTGCACGTGCTCAACAATACAAATATTTTTATCTACTACATTTATGCTTGATTTAAAATTGTTCGTTTCGTTTTTAATCTTTTCTTTTTTCTTTTAACTGCAGGCCTTTTCCAGTGCCACAATACGGGTGGCAATCAGGAGTGGGCTTATACCAAGCGCCAGCAAATAAAACACGACGATCTGTGCTTAACACTGGTACAATTTTCGCGTGGTTCACAGGTGGTGATGAAACTCTGCGATGATTCGGAAAATCAAAAATGGGTATTACGCGAGGGCGGTTTCATACGTCATCATAAATTAAATGTTTGCCTCGATGCACGGGATCACACTGAAATCGGTGTATCGGCACAACGTTGCAATTCAGCGCTGGAGACCCAACGATGGCTGTTCACCACAACAAAAGCGTGAAAGGCAACCTCGACTGTTGACAACGACGATGATGATGATGATGTTGTTGCTGGTGGCCAACAAAACACAGGGGCACATTTAAATTCAAAATAAAAAACTAAAATGAAAAAAAGACTTGTATTATTAACACAAAAATATAAAAAAAATGATATTGCGAAATGCAAAGCAGTGAGGGGAGAGGATAAGCAGAGGAAACGGAAACATTTCACAAAGCCTACATGTGCATACTCGTATTAAATAATAATTTAAATTTATGATAAGAAACGTGCTAACAAGTAGCAAATAGAGTGTTGAGAAATTGTTTTAAATTTTCTTCACATTTAAATCGATGTTGTTGGCAATTAAAGAAAACGAACAAAAAATAATTTTCGTAAGTTAAATGCTTAAGAAAGTATTAAATGTACAAGTATTATTTTGATGTTAAATAATTCTCTATGAATAATTTGAGTTTGGCTTGAGTCCTTTATATTAAAATAATCTTTAAATTAGAATGGAAAAATTTAGTATGAATTTAAAAGCAGCTTTTTCATGGTCACACTGGTTTAAGTGTTTTGTATTCTGGTCTGCTTTAATAATTTTTACTTTTCAAATAAGTTCTCCACTGCTAAGCCAAGTTGAGATTATAAATAACGTTTAACTGCCTTATGCACAAAAAAATATTTCTGTTTAATAAGAGGTTTATTAAACAAATTTTCTATGGAAATTTGTTTAATAAACCTGTTATAAAATTAAAATATTTTTTTATGAATTAGGCCCTAAAGATATATTTTTGCATATATAAAACAGTTCCTTATCTTTGGAATATTTATTTTTAACTTATATGTATATATTTTTCTTGAAGTTTAATCACCCCATCGTCAACATTTTTCCCTCGAAATATTTCCACTTTTCGCCAAATTGCAATTGTGAATGACTTTTCTCTTGAAATGTTTTCCCTTTTTTCACTAGAATTGTTCATTTTAGTTTTCCGTCAAATTTAATAAATATTTATTTTTAGGACAAGACTAGTAAATATAGTTCACGATTGTTAATCACCCCATGAATGACTTTTCTCGTGAAATATTTTCCCTTTTTTCATTCCCCTTATCATGAATAATATTTTTAGGACAAGACTAATAAATGCAGTTCACGATTGTTAACAATAATTCCCTGGAGTATAAATCTCTTTGGTTCACACACCGTAAACTGTATGGTGGTGGCATACTAAATAATTTATTTCCTCTTCACTTAGAGCAGTGCTGGCCAAGGAAAGAAATGTATGCGTGTATGTGCATTCATTTATATAAAAAGTCGATTCAAGTCCGGCACTCTGGTGCCACTTTGGCCAGCTATGACCCAGAGTATATAAAAACTCTACTTTATAGGGCATTTACATTATCTCGAGATATAGTACTTACGAGATTTCGAGCTAAATCTATAAAAGATGATTGAATTAGCTGCGGTCTGCTTAAAAAGGTGTGTGAATTGGCTACATTGTGGTTGTTTGGTTTTAGTTTTAGAAATTTTTCAGTTAATGGGTTTTGTTTTGGATAAAAAAGTCTTAATAAATGTCAAATAAACTTGGTGTAAATGGTATAGATTTTCATAAAGGTTTTATTTAAAATCTGCTATACTTTGTGCTATTACAGTTAAAAATTTAATTTGGAACATAAAATTTTTTTATTTCTTGTCATTAAACTTTGTTGATTTTCGATTAATTTTGAAGCCTTTTTTTGGAAGTCTTTTTCTTGTTTTTTTATATTCATTGCAAACTGACAGCGTGAACTAGTTTTTAAGGGAAATTCACAACTGCAGTTTTCCCTTGGAAGAGAATAAAAATTTTCTGGGAACAAAAATTCCACGTGTTAGTCACCGTAGGGGGTGAATACTTTTTATTGCATTTTTTCGGTTAATTAATATTTCATTTGTGTAGTAAAATTCATCCTTATTTCAGTTGTTAACATGAAGGTCAAGTAAATAACGAGTACAATACCAAAAAAGTGGGACTTGTCTACTCAATTTCGAGAAGAATTTTGTGCTCTTGACAAACCGCAGTTGTGAGTTCCAGAAAACAGCAGTTGTTTTCGACAAGCCCAAATTCTTTGGCATTGTATTGTATTGACGTGACATCGATGTTGTCAACTGGCATCAAAGTGATTAAATCTTTCTTAAAAATACACTGAATTAATTCTTCATCATTTATATATTCTGTGTTTTAGAAGTTAGAATTTTTATTTTAATTATTTTAATCATCAAATTTAATTCAATTTAGCAAAAAACAAAATTTCAGTCATACCTAAACAAAAGTGGCAAGAGACTTATAGCTGTCAGATATTCTCATTCCCATACAATTTGTATGAAGCAAACCAAAACGGCGAGCCGACAACGCTTTGCAATTAAAACATAAATCCAATTTTGACACTGCTTTAACCCTTACTCGCCCATTATTAGTCCTCGCCCATACAGGAAACATTTGCTGCGAAACATTTTTGATTTCTCTTTTGAAACTGCATTCGTGTGCACACTGTGAAGTTTTTATTTTGCAGTTTAATACATTTTCTCAAATATTTTTCATGAGAATGAGACGAGAATGACGTACTCAACAAGAACTGCATGAAACAAAGTACCGGTTCCATTCCTCTTTCCCCCTTCATCAACAAACTTCAAAGTTTTGCAGCAAATGTTTCACTATATGGACGGGGACTTGCAGATACTCGTATGTTGCAAACCACTAAATCTCTATAAAAATTTATTAATTAAATGCAATTATTTATTTTAGTCAGAAATAAATTCTTATTCATGCTTAATTAAGTTCAGTATTTTCAATTCTTATTGAATATGAAATATTTTTACCAATTGATGTGATTTTCTGAAGAAGAGAAGAAAAATGAAACTAGACTTTTTTAGCTGGGGGAAATGCGCCTTCTTCTGTGCACTTCATCAGCAGCCATGTCTATCTACTGGGGAAGAAATTGTTACTGTTATGAAAATCTAAAATTACAAAAAATGTGTTATTCACACAATTTTTTTTTTTTTAATTTTTGTGATGCATTTTCTGGTGTTTTCGAAAAGTTAAAATTACAGAAAAGCAGAAATCACGTTTGCTTTGCTTTGATCGTAAAAAATATTTAATTTTTTCTTGAATCATAAAACATAAAATGAGTATTTGCACTACAGTTTCTTATTACTATTATTATTATTTTTTAATTTAAATTGTTTTTATTGATTAAATATTTTGTAAGTGTCAATTAATTGTTAAGTATGTTAATGTGAATGTTATACAAAGAATCAAGACAAGAACAATCCATTAGTTTAAACTTTTAGGGCCAATGACACTAATTTGATTTAAATATCAATTGATATTTGAAAGTTTTTTTTTCATTCGAAAAATAAAATAAAATATATTTAAAAAAAACTTGTTTTAAATATGAATTGTAATTGGCCCTTAGATATGTTTAATTTTAAACTCTTTAATACATTTTTGGTTCTCAATAAACAAAAAAGTATACAAATTATTCTCACTTTGTATTTAGATGATTAAAAAAATATAAAATGCTTTCTAACAACCGTAAAAACATTTTAATTTCACTAATAATGGGCCTCATAAGGTTTGGTAATGTTTTGTCTTCAGTTTGGTAGTTTTGTATTAGATTAAAAGAAACATACAATATTTTTATGTAGTCTAAATCTATGAATATACGATCTGTCGAAGGCGGAAATCGCCAACCGTGCGAAGGCCCATCAGTATCAAAAATTTAAATTATATGTAAATAAAAAAAGCTATTTTATATATTATTTTCAATTAAATTGTAAATGTATTTTGTATTTTCATTAAAAAGAAAAAGAAAAAATAATGATAAATTAGAAATTTCTTTTAGTTGTTTTTTATAGCAAACAAAATTTTTTTTTCAGTGTAGCTTCTATGTTTTGAATTTATATAGAATAATTAGGTAAGACTAAAACAATTAAATATTTTAATTTATTATATATGTATATCAAGAATTATTGTTTGTTGTGTTTTATTTTGTTCAAGTTATTTGCCTTTAAGTGGGCAATAATTCTCATATACTTTTTCCTTTAAATTATTAAATAAACATAAAATGTGTTTTAACTTAAAGCAGACTGCCAAATACTGGCAGCCTGATTAAGCCCACATTAAATAAATCAATATGGAAAAATATAAAAATTTGTTTTGTAGTAAGTTTAATTTAAAAATAAGTGAATTAGCAATTGTGGTTTTATTGAATGCTGTACACATTTATGTTAAAAAATAATAATTATATAAATATCATTTCGAATTTATGAAGAAAACCCAAAACCTACAATACTAAATATACAACAAAAGTAATAAAAATACACTGAAAATATTAAGCATTTAATTGAAAATGTGTTTTATTTAAAGACGAATAAGAACTTTTTGTTTTATTTCAGATATTTTTTTAAAGTAAGCCAATTTTAATAGGGAATAGTGCAAATTTTTATTATTTTCAAAGATTGAAACGTACATTGGTACTGGCAGGAAAATTTTCTTTATGCTAAAATTTTTTTTAGATAATCTTTGTTCCGTTTTTTTGCAACGTTTGTGGCTTTCAAAGTGTTGAAAAGTTTTTGAGAAGACTAAGCGCTGTTCCATTTAAAACTGCCTGAAACTTGCAAGTCCGTACAAAAATTACTTATGGTCTATTCCCCAACGAATTAAAACGCTCCATGGACAACCATGAAATCAGAAAATTTGTTTTTGTTTTCAATACAAGTAATCGATCGTTCATTTTCTGTAACCATCGTGAAGCCAGGGATGTCAGATTTTTCCCGATCTATTTCGCCAAATTGATTTTAAAAATTGCCAAAACTAATTTTATGTTTAAATTTTTTTTAACGCACTGGTAATCCCAAATTATTATTTTACTTATTAAGTAAAATATTTTTTAAATAAAAATACATTGAAATTTATTATTGAGGCGTTTAGCTGGATCCTATGCGCATTTCACTGTTGCTAATGCAGATCATCAGGGAACCTTTACCCAAAAATTTCTTAGAACAACTAGAGTTAATATGTTAAACTTTCATTTAAGCAAATGAGAAGCTCAACAAATAACAAAGTAAAATAATAATTTGGGATTACTAGTGCGTTAAAAAAAATTCTAAACTTAAATTGTAACAATTCCCCCAAAAAAAACACTAATTTTATGTGGTTTTTCTTAATATATATTTCATAATAAATTTGTTTTATATCACACTTTTTAATATAAATTTTGTTAAAAAATATTTTGATATTAATAAAAATTTAAAAAAAAATCGTCAAAAATTATGTCATGCCAATTTTTCTCATCCAAATACAAAACGTATTAATTATTATATAAGGAAAATTATCTTGCAGACAAGTTTTGGTAGGATTTACTTTTTAAACTACTCCATCAACAAAATAGTTTTCCGGAATAACAAAATTTTAAAATTCAATGTTGTTATTAAAAATCGCCAACAAAGTTATTTACAGTCAGAAATACCGCCATGTCGCCAAATATAAAAATTTATACGCAAAACAAGTTGGAAAATCGAAATTGCCATATTTACACTGCGTGGAGCGTGGCGTTAATTAAAAAATTTTCTTGCCCACAAAGTCTTAAAAAAATTGTATATTATCAACAATTTCAAATTTTTTGTAAGTGAATTACTAAAAATAAACATATTTGGGTTATTCAAATGGTACTCATAAATTAACACGTTTTAAAGTAATAACACGAAAAAATATGATTGCTGAGCAACCCCTCATAATTTACAATTATAAATATTATATGTATTTTTGTTTTAGCACCTTTGTACATTGCATACTCTCTCTCTCAATTCCTTTGGCAAACTCTCACGCATTTCTACATGCAGTTATGATAAACAATAAACAAAGCTGAGAAAGTATTATTATTTTATGACACAATTTTTTTAAACTATGTTAAAATGTCAAGACATTATGACACTTAAGACACTGGTTGTGAATACCGCAATTATTTTTATACTTAAAACTTTTTGTTAAATTTTTTTATTGATTTTTCGCTCAGGGTTATTAATATACACTAAACTTTGTCTTTCACTAATAGCAAAACTTAGAATTAATTCCAATATAATCCTGTAATAAAGTTTTATTAAACATATGTTACAACTATGTACAACTTGTTGAGAAAAGCTATTTTCTTTAATGTATATTCTCTTTCTTCAAACCTCATGTAATTAATATGGGATTAAAACGTTTTCTCTCTACCTGTTGATGCATAAATAAGCTTTTGAACGCTTACATTTCTGTCAGCTGAAACTGCTGCTACACACTCTTTACATCATTATGTTTCTCGTATACTCGTATCCTGAGACCTTTTTACTTTTCCCCCTTTTTACTGGCTTTTTTTTAGTTATTTAAAGTCGATTTATGGTATTTATTACTCAAAAGCTTGATATGAAAATAATTGCATATTTACAAACGAAAGTGTTTGGGTGCGTATGAGTATTGTGCAAAACTCATACTCACGCATTTAAGACCAATGAATGAAATAAAATGTGCAGCATACTTTTGAGAGTAATATTTCATTACGTATGAGTAATATAAAACAGATGGATATGCTACTTCCTACTAAAGGTGTCTTTACATGATAATGCAAAGTATTACGACTTTGTAGAATCAAAATATTATGAAATTCTCTCCGTGTTAAAAAAAAGAGAACAAAAGTCTGTTTTTTCATGTTTACGCTGATACCATAAGTAAAATACAAGCAAAGATATTGAGTTAATAACAAAAAATTGGAAAATTGCAAAAAAAAACTGTGTATTAAATAAATAAAATTTTGGCGAAAACATTTTATTATTTCAATGTAATTTTACTACAAAACATATCTTTTTTATAGGTTTGTTTATTGTTTATTTGGTTTTGCTGTACTGGCAAGTAGCTGATGGTTGCAGTTGTACAATATTTACAAAAACAACATGAGTTTATATTGGTCGTTTTTGTTAAAGTTTTAACACCTTCAATAAATACCATTAATGCTGCCAATGTTTACTTTGAAATAAACCTGTGGTCTGATGAGAATTCTTAAGTTTCAAATGGTTTAGAAAATCAACTGATGATGACAATTGCTTAACCATAAAAACAAGCCAAATTTTCAAAATAAACATTTACCGATCGCTTGTAAAATTTTCTATCTCCTACTCGATACATTCTGCTTTTACATAAGATAAGCTTTTGTACATTCTGCAGCATTTTCTGACATGTCGCAATATATTGTATTACCATGAAAAGACACCTTAATATTATACGGAATTGTGAGAGTTTGTATGTTGGGTGTTTGTTAAGAAAGAAACGCTGAAGGGATTTTAATCAAAATTCGCTACACCGACTGGTTTTATGCTAGATCGAGGCATAGGATACTTTTTATAGCGAAACTTACACGACCTAAACCATTATAGGCGTGTATTGTTTTAAGACTTGCAATCAGGGGCTTACATAGCAGAATGGAAAATATTCTTGACAGAGAAGTTTTTAGATTTTTGAAAAGAATGAACTTATTACTGACAAATATTCCTGCCGATATTCTATGAAGTTTATAGGTTTGTTCCACTTTAATTAAATTTAAAAGATGGATAGCATATTTTCCGGGTCGTACTTTTAAGCTGGTAAAATATATATAAATTAATACTCTTGATATTCTTTCTGGTTTTACTAAACGTGTTCATTAATATAGTTTATAGAACAAAATTCAGTTACTCTCTGGATGCGAACGAAGTTACGGGAGGGTACTGGTATTCCATATATACACATGTAGAATAATTTTGGAACTGATGTCCATGAAAGTTCTTGAATAAACATTAATTGGTTAACATATTTTTGTTACAGCTTGTGTGTGGAACACGATAAAGCCCTCTCACGACGAGCCAATTGATGGACGAATACGTAATGAAAAGCGTTTGTATAACACTAATTGACTTTGTCGTGCAGCTTACGTTGTCTCGTCTATATATCCAGCCTGTGGCAGAACGTTATGTTGCCAACATGTCCAAAAATAGTTTTTGTTTATCTTTTTTCATAGAAAATTATATATTCAAAATAGGCAACCCTATCTTGTAGTAAAGAAAACACAACTGACAGTTGAATGAAAATGTATTCTTTTATTTATTTTTTATTATTTCGCTATACAAAAAAATGAATTGTTCTTCAAAATTTCTGTTATTTTTTGAAGATCAAAAGGAGAGATTGAAATGAGTGTACTCGTATTTGTATTGTCAGTATTTGATTTATTTTTGTAAACAATTGGAATTTTTTAATCATCAATCTTGACTTTTATAATGAGCCAAACAGTGATATACAAACCCAAATATATTGACAGTCGTTACGTTTTTGAATTAAAATCGTCAACAGTCGCCATTTAAAAACCCAAAAAAGAAAAATGCTAAAATTTTGGCGCTTCTTATCTACGAGTCGTGTTCTACAAATAGTATGTTAGTTTTTAATTAATTTCTTTGTTTATGATAATAAATTCAATTATGCTAAATTAATATTAAGATTACAATGACGTCTTGTCAAATGTTATTAAAGCAGTTGCTAAAATCAATTAAACCATAAAGCTAACGAAACTCCCCACGAGTTCGACAGAATATCTCAGCCATCGCGTAGTAAAGGAAGCCCAACAACTTAAAAAACCTTGTATGACATCTTAGAATATTGGAGTTAACTTTACCCATGACAACTTCATTTTAATGCCATTTGAATACCATTTCGATTGAATTTAATGATAATCAGGGTTAAAGAAATAATCGTACACAGAAAAAGGTATTCACCAATTAAAGTTTTCAATTAAGAATTTAATTGATTCAATTGATATTACATATATTTTAATAGATATTACAAAACTACTTATATTACTTTTTTGTGTGTATGTTGACCAACATAGTTTCCTAAAATCCACCTATTAATACGACAAAAGCTTCAATTATAATTAAATGCGACCTCTAGCAGGTAGACCATATAGAAAAGTTCTTATTCTCTAAGGACAAAAACGTTATTAAAAAAATTCCAAATAATATCAAGTGATTGCCTGTAATAAATAATTTGATATGACGGCCATGTGGCCTCAACTACTAATTATACTGTGTCTTAAATTAAAAGAAAATTACCAAGATTAATTTACTGCTATCGTAATTAATCTTGTTAGAAATATTGAAATTTTTAGAAAAACAAATTTAACTAATGCCACCAATTTAAGAAGTTTAATGTGTATCTTCAATTTCAAGGATATTAAACTGGCTTTAATCTTTTTATTTATTTTCAAAGCTTGTTGTTTCATTACGAGAACTTAATTTTGTATCTTAAATTTTCATAGTAACAGGATTTTTGTATGTTTAAGCTGAAAGTTTAGGAGCCAACAGAAGCAATTCCCTTTTTTGTTTGTTAATTTTGCATGTTGATTTGTTTTAAAGTATTTTTTTTTAAATTTATTTCTTTATAAATTCTTTCGTTTAGAATTTAACTCTTCTTATCTTTTCTTAAGACAGTTTTAAGTGGAAAACAGCAGTGATGACAAATTATGTACGGCAAAGTGGGAGAAACGAAAAGGAGTTGGAGTGGAAAAGTGTTTAATGTTTTACTCATAAATAATGAAATAATTATGAAAACATTTTTAACATTTAATATTTATAGCTCGAGTAACTACGCGTACGCTGTTTGCAACAATTGCTAAGAATATGCTTAAATATTTTTTATAGCGATTTAGTTCATAAAGAAATTTCATATTTAATAAAAAAAACACTCAGCTTTTCACATATTCATTGTGGTAGGGTGCTTGTGATTACCTACTAGCATTTAATTTACTCATATTATTTTGCCCTACATTACATCATATTTTTGAAGTTTTATTTATCATCTAAAGAAAAACGAAAGTAATATTTAAATTTATATTCCTATTATACACACTTAATAAAATCTGTGAAAAAAATATAATACCAAGTGCTGAAGAAAACAAACAAAGTAATGGACTTAAGCAAAAGTACCCCTGATACACTAACATGCTTGTTGACAAGCAATTTATGTAATTTAAATTTTAAAAATTAATGCCCTAATTCAGTAAGAAGATTCAGACCTTGTTTGTTTGAAAATACTTTTAAGTTTGTGATTTTGAATTCTCTTATACTTAAATAATTTGATTAGAAATCTTTAACGAAATTTATATCGTTTACACTAAGCTTTTTTGACATTTTTCAAGATTTTGTACCCGAGCCAAAATCCTTTGTCTGAAATTTAGTCTTAAATTTTAACGAAAAAAATGCCGACTTAGCTCATTCACACACCTTCAATAGAAAATTGTGTAGAGCGTAGCTAATTCACTCACCTCGTCTATATAAATTATGACGTACAGGGTAGTAAAAGATAAATAAAAATATTCGATTTTTAGTAGATTTCCTACAAATCTGTTGAAAAATTATATTTTGTTTTGTATGGGGAATCTAGTAAAATGCAACTAGATTTAGCTCGAAATCTCGTAAGTACTAGATTTTAAGACAATGTAAGTAAATGCCCTTTAAATTATTTTCTTCAAAAATGGTTGTTGTCTTTGATAATGAAAAATAAAAATATTATTACCATGTTTTTAAAACATAAAAATTAAATTGAAGTATTATACAATAGTTTGAAAAATATTTGAAAAAGTATATGTTGGATATAATGTTTAGAACAAAATCACAAAGCAAATACACGAACCTTCTAGCATGGACAATAAATAATAATTGTTTCAAAGAATTACAATTGTGGCTTTTTTTCGTTCATAGACAAGACGATACAATCGTCGAACAGAATTACGGCATAATTCTCCCACATACTTGTGAAAAATAGTCTTCGGTAATTGTGTAGCATATGCCCCGAGAGCGAGAGTCATTATTTATAAATTTAAGTACATGCTGACAAACATACGGAGTCGGTAATAACGAAAAATATATTGTTGCCTTAATATAGAAAGAGCCTAACTAATTATATTTCGATAGAAGATTATCTAATGTATCGAAAAGGCAATAGTCTCGATTTAAGAAAAATAATGACTTACAACCTTTCTTTATTAAGATAATGATATGTACATATTGGGTGTTTTTTATTGAGGTATAGAACTTTAAGTTGGCATCACTTTTTTAACTGGCGGCCATTTTGTCAGCTGTCAAGTGATTAATATTTAGTTTGGTTTGCCATTTCATCATGAACAGGTTGACAAAAGAACAACGCTTGCAAATCGTGCAAATTTATTTCGAAAATAATGGTTCAGTTCGCGAAGTTTACCGCAAGCTCCGTCCATTTTATGGTCGACATAATCGTCCATCAGAGCAATTAATTCGGTTAACCATGGATTGGCCACCAAGATCGTGTGATTTGACACCATTGGATTATTTTCTTTGGGGATATGTGAAGTCGCTCGTCTACGCCAACAAACCAGAAACGTTAGGGGACTTGGAAGCCAACATTCGTGGCGTTATTGCCAACATACGGCCCCATATGCTCGAAAAAGTGGTTGAAAATTGGACCTGTAGAATTGGCTTTATTCGAGCCAGCCGCGGCGGCCACATGCCCGAAATCATATTTAAACGTTAATGGCATAAAATTATCCTTCCAATAAAGCCAAATTGATGGACATTAAAACGATTTTCTTGTGTTTTATTTCAATTCGAAGTTCTATACCTCTAAAAAAACACCCTGTACATGCGTACATACATAATTATGAGCGAACAAACGCATTCGTGTTTGTGCTTCCTTGTTATTATAAAATTTTAATGTAACAACTGTCATTTACTTAACTGTATAGTGATAGTGCGCAAATATGTGTAGTGTTGCCAGTACAAATAATAATCAAATACTATAGTATTGCCATATTGTATGATACAACATTTTGAATGTATTAAATTTTACAATTATTTTATATTATTAAACAGACAGAACAACCCGAAATTGATGTAAAGAACTAAATTGATTAATATTTATACTTTTAAGTGCCATTATTACAACATGCCGATAGTTAAAGATAGTTGTCGGCCCGATAAAAAGCTTTGCATTATTACAACTTAAATTTTTGTTTGTTATTTTTATAAATAATAATAATATTTAATGAATAAAAAAATAATAAATAAAGGTATTATAATGCTAAGCCATTTATCCGTCCTTTAACTATCGGCATGTTGTAATAATGGCCCTAAGTGTTGTAAGTACATGTTAAAAGAGTAATTTTATGTTTATAAATGTGAAATATTTGATTTATGTATTTAAACTTGTATATCAGATGTTAGTGAGGCTGCTGCCTGCCATCTCCAAAATTATTATTGGCTACAAGGCTACAAATGCAGCTAGCGGCATTTGAAGTCGTGTATTCATGTAGTCTGCTGAGGTGAAAGTGTTTAATGCATTTTGCTCTTCTTTAATGAATTTCTTTTCATGTTTGACATAAACACACACAAGCATACATACTTACATACATACATACATACATACTTATTTCTATAGAGTTTTTGTTTGTGAACAAAAAAATATATATGTTTTTTTGTTGTTGTTCAACAATTAATCATGCTACAGTCTTTAAATTAATTACCAGGAATTTATTTATTTATGTGCATCGTGCGTGCTAAAATCCATACCAATAAATACAGGCCAATAATTGAAGATTTAATACATACTTTTTTTGAATGCGCCAATAATTGAAATATATGTACATATACATAAATGTTAATTAAGGCTTAATATCATGTAATGGAAACGTTATGAAACGCGTTATTATGGCAATATTTTAATTTAACATCTGTTGATAATCGACTGTAAAGTTTTAAGCAAGTGCAAATATTTTATGTTCGTTTTACAGGAAGGGAATAACTCATAGTAGAATCTTAAGATTCTTAAGATAAGTTGGAAACATAACGAGCTATAACCACTAAAAAGCTTAAGCGACCCAATTTTTTGGACTGCCTTTTTTTCAACGAAAATTAACTATTTACGATCATAAATAATAGATTTTGGTAAAAAAATTAAGTTCGAAAATTATGTCGCTTAAGCTTTTTTTTGGCGGTTACGATAATGTACATACGTTAGTACCAAACTCACAGCACAATCTGTAGCTTTCGATCTTGCGCGTATTTAGTGCGTGTTTCAATTCATAGTGTTGATTTTTGTGTAGGTGCATTGTATTTGTATTGTGTCGGGCGTCTGTATTATGTTTGAGTGATTGTATATTTATTAATAGTTCTTTTGCACACAATAAAAAGTATTCACCAATTAATGCTTTCAGTTATGAATTTAATTTAAGTGATTCAATTACATTTTTATGGTATTAATAAATTTGAGTGGAAGAACTTAGTTGATATTATCAAATTGTTTATAGTTGAAAATTTAATTAATTTTTAATTGATATTACAAATATTTTTAAATTGATATTACAAAATTATTCATATTACTTTTTTGTGTGCAATTTTCAATAATTCATTGCAAGTTTGTCTTTAATAATTAGGGGTTTCTAACTTTTTTTTTAATTCTACTGGTGAATTTTTTTTTATATAAAAGAGCAGTAACAGTCAGGCGATGAATGCCTACTAGAGGCCTGCGTAAGCAGTCTGGAAATGTAAATACGTCTTGTTTTTTAAATGTATTGTCGTCGTATGTATTATACTAAACGAATAATGAATGCTGTCGTATAATAAGCGAAGCACAATGGATGTATTGATGTTCGTGTATATGAGTGCTAACAAGCGATGTCGCGAAGACTTCTTGTTCGTAACAAACACTCAAAAGAATTAATGTCTTCATCTTGGATGCGTGTATGCTTGTTATTTTGCATATTGTATGTTTGAGTGGGTGTGCGTGTGTGTAAGATGTAGATGGAATCTATTATGTTGTGTTTAAGGGTGGTTTTTTAAAGCAAGCGCACACATCTAATATCAATGCATGTGTGCCTTTGTACGTGAGCAGAAAAATAAAAGATCATTCTTTCCACACAAAGTATCTGCTTCTTTACTTCTACAAATTCTATAACTGAAACAAATTTGTTTGCAAAAAGTGTTGTTCAGGGTTGATTTTCAAAGTACGTTAAGTCAAAATTAAGAGTTTTCTATCAGTTAATGTAATTTTGAATATGTAATTTTATCAACTTTCTGTATCTGGAAAACAGTAAGAGGCCAACGGCCAAAACGAGAAAATCGCCAAAGCTCGAAAAAAAATTGCCAAAATGAAAAATCGCCAAAACTTAAAAATCGCTAAAACTAAACTAGTTCGCCAAAAACCGAAAAAAATCGCCAAAAAACACCAAAAGTAAAAAAAAACGCTAAAAATTGAAATAAGTCCCCTAAGCGAAAAAAGCGCCAAAGCTAAGAAAAAGCGCCAAGAACCGAAAAGAAGTTTACCGGGTACTTATTTTTTTTTTAAATAACCTCATCACTAGTGTGATTCACTAACTTGCAACGATCCGACAATCGTAATTTTTGTCTCTACATTTTGTCGCTTGCAATAACGATTGTGTGATGCTGTAACCCCTCCTTAATGATAGGACGCAGCTGATATTTTCTGTTGATTTTGGTCGATAAAATGAACAGCACATAAATTATTGTCGCTTAATTAAGGACACAGCGAATATCGTTAAAAATTTTACTGAATAGAAAATTCGATAAATTTTCGTAATAATTATCTAAACGATGCTATTATGGTTAAAAAAGTCTAGTGAATCGCACTACAGGTAAGACATTTGACTAAAGTGCATAGCCTCTGGTGCCAATGAGACGTATTAAATTTTCAATGCTGTGGTTAGTCCATATTTACAATATGCACGTCTTATTGCTAAGCTGATTAGTTTGAAGGAGAGAGAAACGAGGGGAACAGTAACGTTTCTTTTCCCCTCGTCTCTCTCTCCTAACAAACTACTCAGCTTAGCAATAAGACTTGCATAGTGTAAACTAGGAGTTAGTAGCCATTTTGTTGATTAAAATAATCGCCGATAATTCAGCTGCACAATACCGACGAAAGAGTGCGCTCTGATGTAACATTGGGTTTAGTATCAGCTGACTTGCTTAAGCAGCCACGAAATGCATCTAGACGTGCTTAACCAGCAAAAACAACTTTTGTAAATTAATTTTCATTTGCACGCACATAAAACAAAAATAAGAAGTTGCGATATATTACAAGTTTCTTACTTAGTTTTGTATCAATGTAGTAGAACAAACGTTAGTACTGTGTGTATTGTGGTATTAAACTTTTAGGGCGTTTAATAATGCAAATTAATAAATTATTGCTTATGTATGGTTAATCTTTCAGCTTCCCTTTGCTAGCAGAGTTCTTATATTGCAATAGTGTTCTAAATGGTTCTTTGTAGAAAAGCTGCTTTTAATTGGAGATAAACTGTTTAATTATTATTTGCAAGTTAAATTAAGTAACTTAATGCCAGCAGGGGTTTGTTTCATTTACTTGCGTACTTTATTTTTTTCCATTTGTTTTCAAAAATTTAATTAAACTTGTAGTTCTCTTAAGCAACTGGCGAAGATAAATATTTGTTAGAATTTGTTGAATTTGTTTGCTTATTTTGTTAGCTTATTCATATCCTTGGGCTAAAATACATTTTTAGTTTGATTTTCTTACTAAAGCAGCGAAATGTTAGTGCTGAAGTTAACATTTAACTGTATTGCCAAATTTTTAAATATTACACTTTGGCTGATTGAAGCATGAAGAGTTTGTTACTCGTTTTTTTTTATCATGTTATACAACTTTGAATCAATATCGGATGACAATTTGTTAGTTATTTGTGAAAATAAGGCCCCAGAAAAAAAATAATATATAAAAGAATTCTTGAGAAAGTTTTCATAAAAAAAAGCAAACTTGTTCTTTATTTTTATAAACTTAAGTCACATGCCAGCAGTGTTGCCAGCTTAGCATATGCGTTGGTTTTTATTTTCTCAGAGTTTATTTTTAATTCTTAATGGATGGTATTATTGATTCCGCACGGAAAGGAAAATTCAACGGAAATAAGTAATGAACGACATGCCAGTTGCAATTATTCATTGCTGCGGTAAACGCTTTCTGCAAAATTGATTTAACATTTTCCTTTCTATTAATTTTGAGGTGGTATACATAGTGTCAGCTATTGTTAAAAGACACGCATATGTAAATACTTACAGCTGTACATATGTACGTATTTTTGAAACGTAAAAGCAACAAAATATAGAAGGAAGAGTTTTGCGCAACTGTGGAAATATACCGCAGTAGCGGAATGAATACTTGCAAGTTTTGCTTCCGCACAAAAAATGCTTTTCGTATTTGCGGAACCGAATAAATAATAAGAGCCAGTGTGCTTGTTTGTGATGGATAATTTGTAATAAAAGATCGTAATTACGTTTGAAAAATTCTAATAATATTTTTATATTATGCAACATTTTAATTTAGAGTTGTACTAGTCTCGATTAATATAAATTTATCTAAAATTTATTAAATATTTATTGAAGTGTTTTTATGATTCATCTTTTACCTTCATAATTGAGGGCACATATGTACCCTAAATAATCAAATATCTTATCTGATGTAGACATTTTTTAAAAAAAATTTAAGTGCCCAGTAAACTTTTTTGGTTTTTTTAGTTGTGGCGCTTTTTCTTAGTTTTGACGCTTTTTTGTTTTTTTGGGATTTTCCAATTTTTTACGTTTTTTTAGTTTTGGTGTTTTTTGGTTTTTATCGATTTATCTTAATTTTAGCGATTTGTTTTCGTTTTGATGTTTTTTTTTCGATTCAGCGATTTTTTTAAATTTTTGGAGATATTTTCGTTTAGGCGACTTTTTTATTTTGGAATCTCTTAGTTTTAGCGTTTTTAGAAAATTCAGGTGTTTTCAATATACAAAATTACATTAACTTTAAATATAAAATTTATTAAAACTGTAATTAAAACCTTAATTGATGCAATTAACCTTTTGTTTAAAGATTTAATCCACTAAAAAGTGTTATTGACATTATTAAAAATTTACTTTATTTTATGGTTTTTTTTGTAAATTATTGTTTGTGGAAATATATTTAATTTTTGTGCAACATATCGGGTGGTATCTTTGTGGCAACACTTCTTAATAAAGACCGACTATTTTGTTTACTTTCTCACCTCTACAACATTATTTCTCTTTTGTCATCAGCTTTTTTTGTCAATACTTGTAATATGGGAATCATAATAAAAACAGATGTGTGTATGTATGTGTGTGTGTGTCTTTATATAAAATGAAAGTTAACTAACTATCACATCCTCACTGAAACTTTTCATTCTCTTGAGGCGAAGTGGATTGTTAAAGTCTTTAGTGAAAAAATAGAATCAAAGTTTTTTCTCAGCTTACAGATTTGTTAAGAAAAAGTTATAAATATCTTTTTTTTTGTGTACTTTACCTTACAAAATAATAACTTGTCTATACATATCGTTTGGATCTATACTATAAATATATTATATATTAGTAAAAATGTATGCACATGTACATACACATCGTTCGTTTAGTTCATTATATTCATAAGTCAAAAATATTAATTTTGCAATTTCTGCAATTTGAAGTTTTCAATTTACTTGCAACTAAATGCAACAAGGATTTTTTTTGTTTGAGGCTTGTTAACTTGTAATCTTTATAAACGTAATTTTCAATAACAGTTTGAGAAGTTTTCCATAAACTGACTGAGCTTCTAAGCTTCTCTCTAGAATTTTTTACTTTAAGCCTACTGACGAGTTTCTTAAGCAGAAACAAAATACATCAAATCAATAAAAAACAAAAGTTCTTCACATGCAAAAAGAAAATTTAATTTTTTCCCCAAGAGTATGAAAAACGATATGAAGATTAACTCTGCATTACGAGTATCAATTCAAAAATCGCATTTTTGGATTTATGACATTATTGCGACAAAAGAGCTACATGTACAAAAATACTTCACATTGTGCCACAGGAAATGAAAGTTTGTTTTTCATTTCTGTTTTACTTTAAACTTATTTTTCCCTGCCCACTTTGACTTTGTGTTCTTTTTTTCTCTTTATACTTTATTTTTGTTGCTGTTTTTTTTGAGAAATTACTTTAAACAGGGTTCTGCACTTCCTAGGGGATGCAACTTTTCCTGTTACTGTTGTTCCATGTCAAATACACAGCAGAAAATATTTTTTATGACTTTAATAAGGAGACTAAACTGCGGAAGATAAATGGTGAGTAATGAAATATTGTTGAAAAACATGATAAATATACACTCAAGTGTGTGCATAAATAATAAACAATTATTACATTGTATAGAGAGAGAGAGAAAGAGAGCGTGAGTGGAATGATAGAGAAGTTTAAAAACTTTTTGGCAAAGTTGCATATTTAGCAATTACTTCGTGGCAGTGAATAAGCACCTAAAGCACACTTTTTTTCCTAAAACAAAAGCAGTTTATCCTTTTCTTTTTTCTATGACTTTAATAAAAATTAGAAATTAAATATTTTGAACATTTGGTGCTTAAGTCACTTATTAAAATGTCAACTTGAAAGCAGTGTTAAGATTACACTACTCTAGTCTTGTGAAGTTAGCTTAAAATTTTGTTAAATGAACAATTTTCCAATTAAAATTTATTTCATAGAATATGATAGTTTTTTCTTATGTCAAAGTTTCAAATAATAAAATCTCTTGGGAGCATTTGCCTTAAGTAGGGTAAATAAGCTGAAGAAAAATTAAAGAAGGGACTGATTGTGTTACCTTAAATGACAGTAAAACTTATTAATGAATTTATTTTTTGTTTGTAGGAAAGCTTTCTCCAAAAAAATAAATTTCTAAAACAGACTCCATACAGTCGAAACTTATCAAAACTGCTTGACTTTCTTTCAATAATCTACTCATTCAACATTTGGGACATTATGGAAAGTAAACATTTTTGAATACAAACAAGCAGACACACAATCATACACTCGTGCCATAACCGCCAAAAAAGCTTAAGCGGCATTATTTTCGAAATCAATTTTTTGACGAAAATCGTTACTGAACGATCGTATATAATCGATTTTTATCATAAAACAAAATTCAAAATATAAGTCACTAAAGTTTTTTTTCCCGGTTATGGCTCCACATTTCATTTTTGTTTACTTAACTGCTATACGAGTATGGACACGTTTATGCAGGAGGGCCAGTGTGAAAAACATTGACCAAACAGACCAGAATTAAACTTTTTTCTATTTGCTTACTAGTGTAATTAAAAACACCTCTTATGCTCTGCTTACATTTGAATGGTGGCAGTTATAAGCCAGTATTATGGTTGCGTCATGCCACAACCTGGTGCACCCACACTTAGACATGAACACATATACACTATAGCATTTATTTGCATTTTCTCTTTTGTACATAACAAACACAACTACAACAACATTTCATTATTTTTACCTTGCAGTTTTTGGTTTTGTAAATTTTATATTTTATGTGGAATTTTCTTATCATGTGCCTTTTTTCAGAAATGCTTTAGACTGTTGGCAAATTCAGAAGAAATTTGGAATTTTTTTTACTTCTCCTAAAACCAATATTGGTAAAGTTAGTTTTAGGCCTTTCAAAACATTATGATATGTGCATGGGTGCTCTTAATATTCTACACAAAATTGAAGTTAAGCATGAATTAGAAGTGTTAAATAGTTTTTATTTATTTACATTGCAGTGAATGAAAGCTTTCACTTTGAAGTCAGAACTTCGTACCAGGATTTATGGGAGAAAATCCTTTTAATAGTAATTAGTAATCTAAATCATTTTTGCAGTGTTAAAAGGAAAATAAGACATTTTAGACTTCCGTAATAATTTACGAACTGTAGCCCATATAATCGAATATCTTACCAGATCACACTTCGCCTGCAGTACAAACAGGTTGGCCTAAAATGCCAATAAAAACGGAAAGTGGCGTTTGGTGGCAGTTAAAATAGTACAATAAAAGTCCGTTTGAGTTAAAATCCTTGCTGATCCTTTCAGTATAACTGGATTTTCGCTTTTTCGTAATTTTTCTCAATTATAGTTATAATTACCTCTGAACCAAACTGTCGTAAAATTATGAGTTAGCTTAGCATACTAAATTATTCAGTCTTCCTCAGTTGAAATATATGGCTTACAGAAAAAAAAAAACAAAAAGGAAAAAATATGACAACCAGTTGTCATCTCTCCACCACTAAATGCTTTCTAACATTTACTGTTTTATGTCTTCTCTGCCCCAGAGCCATACATGTGTATGAGTGGCGCTATACAGGATGCTTGTGGTTTGACATTACGTGGGTCCCAAGAAGAAACATGTACTCGTATGTATGCTTGAATGTATGTTTGTATGCATGTATTGGCAATAAGTGTTTGTTGGCTTAATTTCCGTTATGCTTTCTTTTTTATGATTCATCCATTTAGAAAGTTCACTAATTGCTTTTAGAATCTTGAATTAGTAGTTCAAATGAATATTAAGTAGTTGAAAAAGCACATAGTGACAATTAGTTAAAGTAAAGAAAGGTGCTGTATAAACAAGTGAAAAGGGTATATGTGTTTGGGCCATAGAAGTCTTGTTTGTGTATACCCAGCACATTAGCATGAAGTAATCGTCAGTGGAAGTTTAACCAGTTTCTGGTAAAAGCTTTTATGAAGCCTTTTTCATTAAAAATAATTTTTGTTTATAAAACAGATTTCCGTACAAAATTTGTTCTATATACCCTTTATAAAACAAAATAGTTTTAACCAACGAGAAAATAATTAAACAAGTGGGAGTGTTTTACTCCACTGTGGCGATGCTTATAAATAATTCACTGACGTAAGAACTTACATACTTGTTTTGTGGAAGAAAAATGCTTTATTTATTTTTTACTCTATTGTAATTTATAGTGACCTATGAGTGTTTTTTGGCTAATGAATTAGATCAAAGATTTTATTCTCGACATTAGCAAGAGTTAAATATTTTATTCTGCACTCTACACGTAGATGAAAAACTCAGTTAAGTGTGCGCAACGTATAATCACTGATTTGAAACATAATTATCCTGAAAGCATAATCAGCAACATATCACATAGCACCAAAAAAAATTTATAATATATTAGTTTATATATATTAGATTTATATAAAAATAGGACGAATATAAAAAAATCTTCGGTAAAGATTTTTATAAGATAAAAAAATATGTTTAATTAATAAAGAAGAAATATATGATGTCAAATATGTTTAATTAATATAAAAGAAAAAAAAAATAGTTATATCTAGTTACTTCAATAAACCAAAAATAAATTTAACTTTCCAGCTCTGAGCCTTTTTTTTTTGATTTTGCATGTTTCCAATAAAAATCCATGAATAAAGAAAAAATAAGAAGTTTTGGTTAGTAACTTTTATATAGCAAAAGTTACGTTTATATTCCAGCCCTGGAACTCTCTTTTTGATATTTTCTAATTTTAAATACAATATTTTTTCTTTACATATATTATATATGTTTAAATAATAAAGAAAAAAATAATAATTTTAATTAGCTGCTATCTTATATATGCCAAAAATAAATAAAATTTTCCAACTCTGGGAATTTTTTTATTGATTTTATAGTTTTATAATGCAAATCCATTATCTTCTAAAGTATAAAATATGTTTGATTAATAAAGAAAAAAATTATTTTGATTAGTTACTTTTATATAAAGCAAAAATATTTTTGGGCTTTCCAGCCCTGGAACTTTTTTAAAATTAATTTTTCTAATTGTGAATATCAATGCTTTCCTTTCTATTGTTTTCAATACGCTTAATTAATAAAGAAAAAATAAGTTTTAGTTAGCTGCTATCATATGCCAAAAATAAAATCAATTTTCCAACTCTGGGATTTTGATTTCGTAGATTTGCAATGCAAATCCATTATCTTCTACAGTATAAATTATGTTTAATTAATAAAAAAATGTTTTTTTAGTTACATATAACAAAAATATTTTTGGGCTTTCCAGCCTTGGAACTTTTTTTTATTGTATTTTTTAATTGTGAATATCAATGATTTTCTTTCTATAATTTTCAATACGCGTAATTAATAAAGAAAAAAATAAGTTTTATTTAGCTGCTTTCATATACCAAAAATAAATTTGAGTTTTCCAGGCCTGTAACCCTCTTGTTGATCTTTTTAATTTTCATTACCAATGTAGTTAGAAAAAGTGTCTGATACATCAATACAGGGCAGACGGACAACGATTATTGTTATTTCTTATTCAAATGAACCCATAGCACAACTCAAAATTATCAAAATGGTTTTGTTTTAAGTTAAGACAAATTCTGATACATCAGTCCAAGAGCAAAGTCTGAAGCTTTTATGGAGGCGTTGGAAATCCGATTTCACCTTCAGACTGATGGACAGCGAACATCGATTATTCGACTTCCCTATTCGAGAGGACCCAGAATATTTACACTTTATGGAGTCGCATATGAGTATTGTAGAAATTACACACGGAATGATAAAGTTTTACCATTTTTGATGTGGGTATAAATAAATGCAAGATTAACTAAAAAAGCTGCTGGAGAATTTGGGAATGAATTGATAGAATTGAAATAATTATACTGTATTTTTATTGAAGTCTTTTTAACTTTTTATATTTTATCCCCCATATTTTTAAAAATAATAAAATGTATTTGAAATCCATTTTAAGAAAACTTTTTATGAAAAATTTGAAATAAAAAATATTTCAAACTCATTTTAAATTTTATGAATATGGGGATATATATTTAGCACTTTTAAATTATTCTTTGATAGTTTTCATTAAGGCCTATTAAAGAAGCTCTAAGCGTGGGCTCAATTGATTAGCATTTTGTCGATCATTTTATGCTGAACTTTTCATTTCACCTTTATTATCCGCTTTTGAAAACTTAACATTATTGCAGAGTTACAAGTACTTTATCTAAATATTGGATTGGATTTTATATGATTTTATTTTTCAAAAGTTCAATTTTATATTTTTTATGGAAATTTAATGGAAATCGTACAAAATATCTTACCTTGAACAAATTTTGCTATTAATTATCTCAACCTTTATGTTGCAGGCAAATCCAATTAAATCCAACTAAGCATACATACATTCAGAGTAGACGTGCTTCTAAGTTCTTTCAAAAGTAAACAAGTTCTTATTTATTTATGATCTCAAAAGAAAATCTTATTTTCTACGCTCTTTTACTTTTATTTAAATATCTGCTTATTTAATGACAAGTAAGCGCAAAAAGACGTGTCTTTCCCCTTAAAAAATAAAACATCAATTTATACTGTTTATTAAGAAAAATGTGAAAAGGAACTTTGCATTCAAAAAGTTGTGGAAACACGTCGTTGAAAAGTAATTAATTTTTTGAATTTGAAAATTTCCTAAAAGGCTGATGGTGGAAGACTTGCTTGCTTCTCAAGAAAATCACAAATGCATTAATATTAATTTACTGAGAATATAATATTATTCGCCGAACTGTAAACATATTTTTGTAAATATATAGGAAATAGCAAGCTGAAATCCGTTCATAAAGCTTTTAATTTTTCAAAGTGTTCAATATTATACGTAAAATAAAATTTCCAATGGAAACCCATAAAATAAAATAGTTAGTAGTAGTGTTTAACATAAAATAAAATTGCAAGATGTTTAAGCAAAAAGTAAATAAAGTAAAGTAATAAATTCAAGCACATGTGGCCTGTTCAAAGCTATCGAAAATACATATAGGCATTTCCACAAATATGCTTGTTTTTTTCAAAGAAACTTTAATTTGATTTTTTACTTCTTTTTTCAATTGTTTAAGCTGACAGCAGCTCCACTTTGGATAAAATTTTCAGAATAATCGAGCCTTATTGTTGTGAAATACAAGCTTAATTGCTTGCTGTTATATGCGACATGAAAGTGAACTTTCCCATGGAAATGCCCATATACATTGCACACTAGGAAAAAAGTCAAACCAGCAGTCGAAAAATACAAAAAATTTTAATGAATTTAAAAAATATTAAAGGCAACTTCAATGTAGACAAGACTGTGTACTTAAAACTTAAATCAATTTATCACTTAAAACCTGGTAGAGAATTTACGGAATTTCAGGTTCTCATACAAACTGTATGTAAAAAAAAATTACGGAAATTCGGGTTGGTAAATTTCATATAGAAATTTATATTTGCTAGTACGGACTTTCAAAAGAAAAGTACACTCAATTTTTGAAATTTATTGCCTATTTTAGGGATGTTATAAATATAAGTGGAGACTTTTTTCAGTCAACTGAATCAAAAATTAATGTTCATACAATTGTTTGGTCACGGAATTTTAGACATTACTAATTTTCATCAAATTGTTATTCATTTTTATAGTTTTGTGTGTTGGAAATTCAAAAATGAATGAATTTGTGTGTATGCAAACATAATTCTACCCAAAAGGCTACACGATTATTTTTCCGTGTAGAAATAATGTAAATTTACAAACGCGAAATTCCGTAAGAACTCTATACAAAGCTTTAGCACAAACGTGCAAAAAATATACTATTTTTCAATAAAATACACATTCTCAAATTGAAACTTTTAATCTTCTTAAAGGATTTTCTGTTAAATCAAATATTATGCACGATTATGTAATAAAAAAGTTTATATTTCATAATTGCATTTACGCTTATTTTTATTCAATAGTGATTTACTCAAATACGAGCAATTATTTACTGGCTTAAAGTGAGAATGAAAATAATTTTAAAGTATAAAAGCAAATTTTCATATTCATTGTTAATAATTAAATTTGCTGTATGTGAAAAAAATACTATGAATTTTTTAACACTGAAAAAAAAATTACGTAAAACAATTAATGGCAATTTAATGAACAAGACCTACAGCAAACAAAAGCCAATGTTTTTTTAAATACAAATATTGCGATATTAAGGTAGTGCAAATTAGTGAAGTATATTTCATCAAATAGTTAAATTGCTTATATTATAAAAAAATATACATATGGATATTGCCATGAGAAAGTCCACACTTTTGTCGCATACGACAGCAAAGAATTAAGCTTGTATTTCAGAACAATGTAATTTGACTTTTTTAAAATTTTTTTTTTAATATTTTACAAATATGTAAAGAAGTATGAAAATTCGTTTTTCTTTTTCTTTGAAAAACAAGCATATTTGTTTAATGTCGCACGTGACAACAAACTGATTTTCCTGTGGAAATTTATATATTTATAAAGTAGAAGGCATAATTTCAAGACTACTAAAGTGAACTTTAAATTTCTGATTAGAGCTAAATCAATCCACTTTACTGACTTTTCAACAATAAAACTTGCTTAATAATTTTATTAAATGAGTTTAAAATATGTTTTTCGCTTACTTGTCAAGATTTTAAGATTTATTGAGGAACGAGTGGCATAACCTGCTTGAACGAAGCTTTAGCATTTCAAACTAATAACAATATAAAAAATTCTTAGTATTTTTTTAGGGTAACAAGATTTTAAAATTTTGAACTTTAAAGTTTTTCATGTAAAATATTTTATTTTTGGTTTCGGTTTGGTAGATGAATGCGTATTTTCGGGAATTTTTTTCTATTTTTTTGGAGCATTTGTTAAGCGTTAAAAATCAGTTTCTAGTTTCATGAAAGTCCGAGCTGATTCAAAATGTATGGGTATAATAAAAACCAATTAAATGTTTCCATACACACAAAAAAAAAAATTGTGTAAGCAATCAAATACTTATTAAAAAAAACAATTAACATTGCTTTATTTTTCATGTCATTCATAAACAAACACACATTTAATATGGCTTCATACAATATACATTTCGCTCAGTTACTCACACAACCTCATAACTCGAAGTAATACGATTCGCCAGAAATGAGTTTGAAGTTTTCAACTTGCACACACCTCAATGGAAAAAGAAAATTTAATTATTCTCTCAAGAGTTGAGTAAACAAGATTTTTGTATGAAATTTTTACAAAATATGAAGAACGATATGAGGATAAATTCGGCATCACTAACTCAGAAATAGCCAGAAAACAAGTTTGAAGTTTTCGACTTACACACACCTCAATGGAAAAAGAAAATATAATTATTCCCTCAAGAGTTGAGTAAACAAGATTTTTTTATAAAATTTTTACAAAATATGAAGAACGATATGAGGATAAATTCAGCATTACTAACTCAGAAATTATATTTTTTGAGTTATGACGTTCTTTGGGTAAATGAACGGTATGTAGTATATTTTATTTAAATTAAATTTTTATTTCGCCAAATTCTATAAAAAAAAATTTACACTCATACGTACGTATACGTGATAAAAATCAAGGCATGAAATATAAAGTATACGCCACCAGTCTGCACGTGTGTGTGTGAGTGCACATAAAAAGTTAAATAAATTAAAAAAAATTTTAGTTCACAACGTGACCTTGGTAATAAATGGGTTTAAATTCGTTTTAAATTTCATGCAATTCTATTAAAAGCAATTAACACTGCACATTTGCTAACAGTAGAGAATAATTGCTGTGCAATTAGGTTTCGCATTCACATACGAATTTATGTACATATCTATGTATGCAAATATTTTTATATATCGTATACATGATGCTGCTTCCAAATTAATTTAATGAAATTTAGCTGGCGGAAAAAGTTGCTTCACCAATTTTGTGCACATTTTAGAGATATTCTATACATTCATATCTTAAGTTGAAAGTTAGATAAAATAAATTGCATGATTATAGAAAGCTCTCGGTAAATAAGTATTAAATTTTGCTCATCACACACAGACACAGGCACACGCACAGCACGTGCTCTATGATACAGGAATAAATCCTCCATAGCAGTGCCATTAAGTTTAATTATTGTGAAATTTTTAATTAAATCCCTAATGTTGCAAACCAATATAACGGATAATTCAAACAAATAAATAATCAAATTTGTATAAATCGTGCTTGTTAAATTTTAAAACATTTCAAGCTGCTAAACATATCGCATTAAATAAAATATCCACTACAAATCTCTAAATGAAACTTTTATTATATTAAATTGCCAAATACACAAATGAAATGAGCATTAGTTTTTATTAATTGTTTATGCATTTAATAGCTTTATGCAAGCTATACAAGTGATTTTCGTTTTTAAATATAAAAATAATTTTTTTTTAGCCTTTATTACTAAGATTTAAGTGTACAGTTCCTTTAAACAATATTTAAAAAATTTTATTTATATTAGCTGGAACTGTTGTATGTAACTAATAGCAGACCCAATTAAACAAAATACTGCCTCTTGCCCTTAATGTTTTCTTAAAACAATTAGCGTTCATATTATTTCGTTCAAGAATTAAATATCCTAAAGTATAGTTCTCAGCTCACATAAATTTAATTAATAAATTACATATAATTATTATTTGCATTTCATATTGCAATAAATATGTTATATACAGAAGACATTCATTAAAAATATTTATTTACAATTAACATTGTATTTTAAAAGTTTGTTGTGTTGTACACCACAGTTTTGCAGTAAATAAACTAAACCACGACACCACACATACATACACACTCACTCAAGCACAACGCCACAAATAATCCATTCACCAAACATAAATAAAAGCATACTTTTAGGGTTAAAAGGGAAAATAATCAAGATAATGGGTAAAACACAAGTGATTTGTTTGTAAAATCAATGTGGAAATTTTGAAATTCTTTCAGCAATGAAATGCAATCTTTGTCTTCGTGCATCGGAAGATTTCATTAAAAAAATGTTAAGAAATTAAAATGTTTGGGGTAATAGAAAAAATTTTAAAATAAACTGAAAATAGTAAATAATAAATTGGAATAGTAAAATTTTGTAAATCGTTAGAAGACATTTAAGAATACTTGATTTCAGGGTATTGAAGGAGGACTTAAGAATGATGAAACTTTAATTTCAGATTTAATAAAGTGTTGACTTTAGGAGACACGCAACACGGTGGGACTTTGATATCAATAACTTCGATTTTCGACCATCTAATTTAAAAACAAATAAAAAATAAATTGAAATGTGCATTTATGGTCTTTCAAAAAATATATAATTGGAAGATTTGTTAGTCTTAGGTCTTATAGTTTCATCCTGCTTTAAATTATTTATTATTTATTTTTTTCACCTTTGGTGTACGCAATCCTAAAAACCATCAAACAAATATCAATTAATGTTATTCAGTACAGTCAATGATATTATTTTCTTTAATATAATTTCATGCTAACATCAGATATAATTAATGTTATAAATTAAATTTTTCTCATTTAAAAATATTCTGCGAATAGCAGACAATAATTTACCTGCGGCATACGAAATATATTAAATATGACAAAGATATTATGCAAAATATGACTTTTGCAAAGTTTTCATATTTAAAATGATACAAAATGTTGTAGCTATGAATATCATACAAAGTTACAAATTCAATTTTACTTTGTGTTAAGAATAAAGTTTGAACTAAAAAAGCAAAGCCATTTATTGTTATTTAAATTTTCTAAAGCAGCTGACTGATGTTCTTGGTGCCAAAAGGGGTTGAATAAGTTTCATTAAATTTTTGCCAACAAACTTGCAGAATAATTTTGAAAATAATGTGAGTAAAAAACTAAATAAACCAACAAAATTTTTTTTTTAATTTAATATTCATGTTATAACTTCATATCTTCCATATGACCAAGTTAAGCTAAAGTTTTTAAATATTTATATTCATATCACATTCAAATGCATAAATATTAATTTTTCATGCTGCATAATAATTACGATCTTATTAAAATTTCTTAAATTCTAATTGAATTTTAATTTAGAATTGAGGCGAATATTGTTTAAGATATTTAGAACAATTTCAATTTTATAAATTTTTATCAATCCATATAAGGACATATCGGTTCAAATTCAAACTGCCCCAGCTCCCATTCAGCGAACTCAGGTTGAAGGTATTGACCGTTTATCTTCAGCTTTTGGGTCAAATGCAATTTGTATGGTTGCAGGCCCAAATAAAGACACAAAGTTCGCCAAATTGTGATTTGTGAAAGGCAGAGTTCTTCTAAGTAACGCGAATTGCAGTGGTTCGGATTGTTCTGCACATTGTCAAGGACAAATCTTGCGAATTTTTTACCGAATCTGGGGTATTAAATTTATCACACCCACTGAGAATAGTCTTTTTGGTAGGAGGATTATGTTGAGCGTAAAACGCGTGGAAGGTTGCTCGAACACAACAACCATTTTGACAAAATAATATTATCATTTGAACCGAGTTGTTGTACGCTTCATTTATATCTGTCCATGGGGATTTGCAAGAACAAACTAATATAACTTAAACAATGTGACTACCCGCTTTCAACTCCCAGGGCCGGGAAGTAGCTATTAAAAGACCCTTTATAAACTATTTCGTATTGTAACTTAATAATAAAACTAATGAAAACTAAGTTATCATTGCTTTCTTTTGCACAAAATGTTGCCCTATAAACACATGTAACTATGTACATATATATGTACATAAGGTATACATTGTCGCACTGTCCTTCACAAACCCTAAAGTTCTTCCACACACAAAAGTGCTTTAAGCTCCTTAATTTAAAATCACACAATGAAACCTAAAATGTAAGCAAATGCTAGATATTAATGAAAGCAAATGTTTTCTTAAAATTAATTCACTTAAACTTTGTTGACGCATTTGTTGTCTGAGAATTTGTTAGGTCCCAATGGCAAAAGAGAATAGTATTTCAATTTAAAAGTGTGGAATAAAAGTGAATCTAAAGGGTTGCGAAAGTATTTCTCAATGGTGTTCCTTAAAGTACACATTGTTATTTGAAATTAAACATAACTAAAGATACAGTTTATAGCTTTTTCAGCGTGAGTTGTTAAGACAAAGTACCGCCGTGCAACATCTGTGCAAAAGATTTGTTTTATTTTTATGAAATAAATATACATACGTACAAATAAATGTATGTATGTATGTATATGCACATGTACATATACGAGTATGTACCTACATACAGAAACAAATCTAGTTTTATGTATTCAGCTACAAGACATTTGGAATTCACAAAGTTGTAAATTGAGGGAAGAGTTAGAACGCAAAAAATGACATTAGAATGTAACTTTTTCGCAAACAAAGAACATTTTGTTGGGCTTAGTGTATGTAAATAAATTTTATGCTACGAGAACGAGCTCTTGTAAATGTTTCGCTTACTCCTTTTATAGAGATCAAAATGTGTGTAAAATAGTGTGAGGGTAAATATGTTTTTTTTTGTTCCGCATTGATGACTGTTTACGAGTTAAGTTTCAAATGAAGCAAAAGTCAAAAACATTTTTTGGAAAAAATATACATATATGTATGGATATTTTCCCAGTTTGATATATCTTTCAGAATATTAAACGATGGATACAGTAGAATATCGTGGAAGACATATTGACGTTAGATTAAATAGATCGCTGACGAAATTTTCGAACAAATGGACGCGAAGTCATGCCAAACCACACAAGCGACAATTTTCACATCACCATATCGATTGCCTTTCACAAAATTGATAGTGTGCATCTATGAGCGACAATGTGTATCAAAAGAAAAGAATTTAATTAATAGCACAATTCACAATCTTGTGCAAATGGTCTTGCATTATAGCATGTGCAAAATGGTATAGTATATTGATAATCACCACTTAACAATTCTTAGTGGATAAACATTTTTTGGGTTGCCTGCTTCACGAATAATGCCTCAATACCCCTAATTTATTTCAATAATGTGATAACTCAAAAAATCCTATTTTCGTGTTAATAATGCAAAATAATGCAACATTTCTTTTTTTTAGCTTGTATAAATATTTCTTATAAATATTTGCTCATGTCTTCACTGAGTTAAATGTAAATTGAAAACTTTAAGCACATTTTCTGCAAAAGTAGTTTTTCTCAGTTGTGACACTATTGAAGTAAATGAGCGATATGTAAATTAAATATGTAAACTTTTATATATTTATGTGCAATAAAAGTATGTACATAACAAAAGAATATTCTATAAAATTAAATTAAATTACAATTAATTTGCATCAACTTTATTATAAAAAATTCCAATTAGATTTGTTTTGCATAAAGATTTTCAATCTTGTTATAAAATTAAAAGTTAAGTCAAGCATTGCTGTTGTGACCAAACACAAAAAAATCTACGAGATAATATCAGTAGAAAACTATTTAACATACGTACATACATTTCTACATACTTTGTAACAGCAATTGCAAATGTGATGCGAAAATAATAGCCGGAAAAGTAATATATTTCTGCGTGTGATGGTAATATTGGTTTTCGTAAGCAATTGTACACTAGAAATGTAAATTTCTCTCTCTTGGAATTTGAGTATTATATTTTTTTTTCGCTATTCCTTGCCATAAGATTCCATCCACATCGTTACTTTTACTCGAGGGGAAAGTTTAAGTGTTATTTTTAGCTTGAAATAAACTAAAAATAGAATTTAATGTGTAGGAAAATGTTCTCGATTACATTCTTTTCTTTTCAATGTGGCTGGTTTTATAATTGATTTTAGGCTTTTAACTATTTTGAATATTTAGACAAATGCTTGAGTATAAAGAATCTGGCATTATGAATTTTTTGTCTTAAGAGTATAAATAAAACAAAGTCTGTGTGAGATATAAACGAAACTTTTTATTCGTTGGAAAGGTCTAGCGATGCCATAATGTGTGGAGTATACTGCCGTGCTAAGCTGCAAATATTCGCTTGAGCTTTAATGAATAGTCCAATTTTTTATGACTTCATGACAGCAAGTATTTAATATAAACAAAAAATTAAAAATAAACTGATTTACTGTACAAGAATTATTGTGTGCATTCTACGGACAATTTTATGGAATATATCCTTTAATTAATAATAATCTAAGAACTTGGATTTATAAGGTCACACCCGTCACAGCTTTCTGATGTCCACCCTCAGCAAAAATAACGTTCTTTCCGAGTTTACTTATTATAAAATATTTTCAAGATTAAGATCCTTGAGAGCTGCACCCTTTTTTCAATCATAAATTTTATATATTTGAATTATAACAGCAAATGTGAGCATCATGGTCACACCCATCACAACAAACTAATCATATTAAGGCTATAGAAACTAAATAAATGAAAACATTTAATGCAATACGCTGTAAGGCCAATTGTATTGTCTTCGGTGCTCATGCACAAAAGGATACAAAAATAATTTAAAATTTTTTGAATTTGCTAGAAAATTATGCCAATTTTTTTAATTTCCATACTCAGACTTCAATACAATTTACAAACATATTTTATTAATAATATCATTTAAGGCCGTTATACAGTATTCTACACAATCGCACAATTTACTAAAAAAATACAACCCTGGTATGATGAAGTCTATGAAAATTTTTAAAATACAATAAAACTTCATCAGACCTGGGTTGAATTTTTTAGTAAATCGTGCGATTGTGTAGGATTGAGAGACATATCCTTAAACAATTTCTTTATTCATTATCCAAGTTTGATGGTTTAAATCATTGTTCTCTTCAATTGAGCCACGCGAAAAACTACAAAGATACTTATGGACAATATGCAAATTTTGAAACGTTTCACGCTTATTTAGTGCAAATCATTAGAGATTTTCTATAGAATATTAAAACATTGCTTAAAAGTTATCGAAAGCAACAATAAATTATTAAAGTTGTTAATACTTATACGCCTACTTGAAACGACGCCTGAATGATGGTCAATAGTTTTAAGGCAACGTAAATGTTTCTTAAGCAATTTTTTTAACACAAAATATGCAGATATGTTACTTACCATGATTTACATTTAAATGTCTCCTCCTACCTTGTGTTTTGTATCAAAAGAAAATTTCTAGTCTTGCAATTTTGCTTAACATATTTTTTCTTTTTATTTTAAGAAAAATATTACAATGTTTATTTTATAAAGTATAAGTAAGTAAAATTTTTTAAGAATCAGCTTATAACCACAATACTTTTGCTCTTTACAACAGCATTGCTTTGATCAGAGACAGAGACTAGAGATGTATATTTTTTTGCATATAAAATCATGTTTATATTCCCTTAGTTTTCTTCTTTCCGTCACATGAAATTACGTTTGTTTTCTTTGCAAACTCAAGCTAATAAATATTTAAACAAAATAATGGCAAGAATATATAAAACAACATGAAAATGCTCCAGACTGTATTGATATGGACCTATATTTGTCATGTAAACATTTAAATATTTTTTTTTTACATTAAACAAATTTAATTTTGCAATACTTGGTTGTTTATTGACTAATTTTTCGAATATTTAAAAATTATAATTTGTTTTCTTCAGATTTGTTGAGCAGCTTAGATGTTGACATTTTTCTATTTCTCGCCACTGTGCGATGCTATCAGACAAATCGATATAATTTATTTCAAATCCGTTGGATTATTTATGTTCTTTCATTTGTCCTCTTGTTTGATGTTGCATATTTTTGAATGGGGTTAACGTTTACTCTTTATTTGCTTATTTATAGTTAATTAATGACATTATTTTCGTTGTCTTACCAAAACGTAAAATATTTTATGACAAGAGCAAAGAGTACAAAATGAATTAATGCCAAAGATTACCTTATGATTTGTAAGACTTCAATATGCTTCCAGTAAATATTTATTCCACTGAGCACGCCCATTTAAAGGGGTAAGTTTGTCATTCCTTTGCAGTATTTGCAATTTATGAGACAATTATCTATCTCTACAACTTTTAAATTTTATTACTTTTAGAAACGTTGATGCTGCGAATGGTGTTGGTTGCTAGTGTTGCCCTCACTTCCGACTTCTACTGTTGTTTCATCCAATATGTGTGTTGTTGTTGTTGCTGTTGCTGTTGCTGTTGCTATTGACTTGCTTCCTGTTTCATTGTCTGCCACTCAACTGATTGTTGAAGTTATAAAATTATATAACTTGAAAGAACATCAACGATAAAACCGAAAAACGTACTAGAGAAATTTTATTAAAGCTTTATTAGATAAATATGACAGAAAACAGTAAATTGTTGTCATTTTTCTTTACGATACAAGATAATACAGTCTCTTATGCTGACCATAGTCTGATGTTTTCATCCCTCGAAGTGTCAAAACAGATGGGACAGTTGCTGATGCCACAATATTCGCTTGTTGTTTAAGACTTTGAAGATCATTTAACGTCTGTACAGTAATTTAATGTTTAAATATTTTTCATAAAAAAATTGAATTTGAATTAGTAAACATATAGATATAAAAATATGAAAAAAATATCTTATTATATATTTTAAAACTCTTGCTGTACAGACATAAATACGTATGGCTGCATATGAATATATAAAAAAGTATATACAATATAAAGTTAATGCTCGAATTATGGTTCAGTCTGGTTTCGCTTGTAAGGATATTTTAATATTTTCAGTGATTAACATCAGCTATTTAACGCAAATTTTTAATGAAATGGAATATGAGAAATATTGTGTATACAATTATTGATTACCTTTGGTAAACACATTTGTAAGTATCACTATTCATTTTCTGTTAATTCATTTTTTTCATTTTTATATTCAGGTTAGCACGAAATTTGCGTTAAAAAGCTGATGTTAATAACAATCTCTACCCCAGTAGATAGACTTGGGTGCTGATGAAGTGCGTTGCTGCACAGAAAAATATCGGTATTTCCCCCAGCTTATAGTCTAATTTAATTTTCTTCTCTTCTTTAGAAACTCACATTAATTAATAAAAAATATTTCATTCAATAAGAATTGAAATTACTGAACTTAAGCCCGACTAAGAAATTATTTCTGATTAAAATTCACTATAGTTCAACTAAACATTTAAAATTGTTTCACTTAAAAAATTTCTTTAATTAGTTACTTTGATATACCAAGAAAACAGTTTAAATTTACAAACCTGGAATCGCCTTTTTGACTTTTTTGGTTTTTAATACAAAATGAAAATAAGCTTAATTAACTAAAAAAAATAATAAGAAATTAAAATCAGTTACTTACTTATCTAAAGTTGAACATTCCCAGCCCTGGAACCTTCGTTTTGATTTTGTTGATTACCAATACAATATCTGATATAATAGTTACCGAAGTCTCTAGCTTTTCTAGGAGCTTCGGAAAACCGATTTCATATACACACAGGCGGACAGATGGACAGATGGACAGTCGAAAAAACGAACAGGCGGACAAATAAATGGACGGACAAACGGACCGACGGAAAATCGGGCAGATGAACAAACGGAAAAAAGGCCAAACGGACAACCGGACGGACGGACAAACGGACGGACAAACGGACGGACAAACGGACGGACAACCGGAAGGACGGACAAACGGACGGACGAATAGACGGACAGACGAATAGACGGACAATTTAATAGACGGTCAGCCGGTCGGACGGACAGACATACGGACGAGTCGAGGGTAGAATCCCATTCTTTAATGTTTCTTTTTTTTTTGCTCAACCATATATTCGATGATGTTGTCAGCTCATAATCCGAACTATTATTGTTTTAATGTTCAGCAAAGATCAAAAATCTAATGCCACTCATAATAAAAATCATTATAGCTTTCACACAGTATTTTATTGCTAAACACTATTGCAGCATACTTAATACTTTCTCCAACAAAATATTGTCTACTAATAAAACATGAGTTTTGAAGTGTCATTTAAATTTATTGCTGACGTCGAATCAAGTCAATAAAAATGAATTATATGGTTTTTTTCTAGCAAACGTCAAAACTAAAAGTTAAAAACTAAAATTATATGCACATATCGATGCTGGAGCAATTTAAATTTTATTGCATCCGTAATCATGTGTGTATGAGAGTTGAAACAAAAAAGAAACACTTTCCAGTTTCAGCAGTTTTTTTTCCATTTTTTTTTTGTTTTAAATTTGCTGTACAACTTTGTTCGACAAATGAAGGACAATTGTGCGAAAATAGTGTTAAATGCAGTAAGTCCCTTTATATGTATGTGTGCACATGTGTGCATGTAGAAGTGTAAGTATGGCCATGTATGTGTAATTACTTATACATATTCAATGCAAGTGCTCAATTCATACAATTAAACAAGAACAAGAATTGAATAACATATTGCAACTATTTTGCTGATGGTTTAACCTAAATTTTATTTGTTTTTGTTCTTAAACTTCTTTGTGCCACTAAAAGACACTGTAGCAGATGCCTTTCAATACTCTGCTACTTGTGGTTATGGCAGGAATTTAACAAGCTCTGATGAACTCGGACAGGCAAAGAGAAATGGAAATGGGACACAGAAGTTTTGCCTTTTGAAGTCAAATTGCTATTAATGGGGTTTATCTTTAAATTCTGTTGGAGATGTAGTAAAGTTCTGTGGAATGTGAAATTAATAATAAATATAAAAAAAACTTAACAACTAGAACAGTAGCATATATGTTGATTGGATGCCTCTTTTATACAGAAACTATGAACGATGAACAAGTCAAATAACGTTTCCTTGAATTGATTTATTGAATTTTAAGACAATTTGTGAAGCCTTCGCTTTACTCTAATGACCACCAGACGATTAACAACTTCAAATACAACAACCGCTACGTTATCATGGACATACAACCTTTAGTGCTGGAAAAGATGATAGGAAATTAGACTTTCTCCCTAGCCATATAAAGGATATCATATTTAAATGAAAATGACAAAGGTTAGTCTTACGAATAAAACTTAATTCATGACATTTAAATAAACTTTGTGTTATTTCAAGTTAAAGTTCTTTACCCCTATAACAGTACATTGCATATGTGTGTTTGTCTAAGACATTTAATTAAAATCTTTGTTGAAAGACATGGTAAACACTACAATCCATTTATAAATTTACGACTACTAACATTCTTACACATGTGTACGTATGTACATGTACCGGGTAAAAGTTCTTTGCACAACATTTACACCCTCAAGAAACTTTATAGCAAAAGTTTTAAGGTAAAAGTGAATATGTTCGTGACAACGAAATTAGGTCAACATCATTTGAAACTGCAACTGCATAAACTTGTAGAGTAAAGTTCAATTCGAAAGCAACACCTTCAGAAAATACAAAGATCAATATTTGTGAAATTGCAAAATACTTTTTGCTTTCGAGCGGGGCAAAATTAACCAAATGATTAAGAAACACATTGTTCGCTATGAGTCAAGTTAAAAATTAATGATGCTATTGCAGCCTCTGCAGCATATGAGAAGGTAAGATTTTAAAAAGCGTATACTCGTACTCGCAACTTCCAAATTCAAAGGGAAAAAACTGTCATAAGTTAAAATTAAAATAACCTTGTGCACTGGCTTGTGCATGATTAATAAATAAAACAAATAATTAAGCTACAAATTGCAAGTTTCAACTTTTTTTACAAGAAAGCTTTTCATAAGCTCTGATGCGATGAATCCAAATAGTTCGCGTATTCCATTTACATATCTTTAAAGAAATTACTTAAGTTTTATTTTTGAAGACACTGTTTTCCGGTTTTTAACGTGGAGGATTCATATGGATCTTCATTTGGGAACAGTTTTGTCAAAGTATCCAATTTTTTGTTGTTAAATATTTGTTATTTTTTCTTGTGTATATTTTCAAAATTACTGATAGGAAGGTCTTTTCTGAAAGCTTGTTGAATTTAGTAACAAGTTTAATTTGACTTTTTGTAGCCTAACAACAATAAATTGCTTGTCCCAGCTCTTATATTAACTTAAATGCAATGAATTCAATGTTTAAAACTTTTATCAATACTAGTTGTTGTTAATATGTACAAAAATTGCAAGTATTTAATTTAATGATTTCCATGGCAATGAATTAAAGACCCTATTTTATTGCTTTAAATTATTAATTCAAAAAAGTTAAAGTTTAATAAAGAGAGCTATAAATTTTTACACAATATATACTTTTATGGAACTATTTACGAGTATATTTTTTATGCAAAAAAAAGTTGACATATTTCATTCACTTTGATTTTATTTATCTACAATTATGCTGTTTTATAATAAAAAAAATATAATCATAAATAAATAAACAATTCCAACATATAAAAAAGATTCATATACTCGTATGTTCACACATGTACATAAAATAGTTTTTTTTATAAATACAAAAAAAAAGGGAGCGGATTTTCCTGCATTGTTTTTTCATTACAATGTTTTAATTTATTTATTTTTTTTTTTTGCACTAATATGTCATGTCGTGCTACATGTCGCTTGTGATGTTTCGCATTCAATTCAACCCATCAATTGAGTGACAGCAGATTTATGCTGCATAATACTAGTTTATAAAAGTTCGTTTGTTCAATAAATTATTTGCAGCTTAAATTGAACTTGTTTTGTATACCTTAACATTTCATTTAATCATCACAATTGTGACACAAGCCAAAGAATTAAACGAGTATTAAAAGTATTGAAAGTTTACAAGCAAATAATTTCATAAAAATAAAACTTAATAAATAATAAACTTAATAATTAATAAAGTTTTAAAGCTGCCATTTTTGCAATTGTGGGAATTTGCGAGATTTGTGCTTTGCTTTTGCGCAAAAAGTTAATGCCAATTTAAATAAAAATAAGACAAGAAAAATATAAGCAATTTGTAAACTAACATCGTTGGTTTAGAGTGTAAACCTGCTAACTCACTTCCAACATATTTAACAGGAGCTACAAAATAATGTTAACAGTTTCTAAATATATTCGTACATAGTTTAGGAAATTAGACTAATACATTAAGTTTTTTTGCCATGTATAGTTTCATAAAAAAATAAAGATTTTAGCCGGTCGATGCGGCGTCCTGTTCTCTTTCAAACGGCATCAATATGTCATATGTTGTAAAAAGTGGATTTAGCAGGCTTACACTTTAAACCGACGATATATAGAACGTTATTCGTAAGACTGACGGACAAACATTTTCCCCTTTATGCAAAAATTGTTTGTAAAGTTAAAACATGCGTAAAAACCGGTTTCAACGGTTTTATATTTAATAATACTTTTTGCATAAAAGATTCTTTGCCGAATTTCCTTGATACACATTTGGCATAACCAGAACTATAAATAAGTCAATCTTTTTTAATTTTAATTCGTTAAGAATTAGCTAAATTTTGAATTAATTCTTTTTACAACAAAAAAGAATTGAATTAAATTTGAATCAATTTAATTCATTTCCAGTTCAAATGAATTTGTAGAATGAGTTGCAATTCGTTTTTAATTCAAATGAAGTTGTTAAAGTGAATTGCAATTCGTTTCCAATTGATTTGAATTGAATTGATTTTGAATTAATTCAAATGATAATATAAAATAATTTGTTAATACCAAACTATAGTATGCAAATACTATTATTATTGTACTGTCATTAAAGATATTCGTAAAGGTAAGTCACCTTGACATAACAACATTAAACAAGAAAGTCTGCAATGTATGCAAAATATGTTAAGTACCATGTTTTTTTTTAATCTTACAAGCAAAACGAAAAATTAACAATGTAGAAGTTTAAAAAACTTCAAATTGTCTTATTTATAAACTCTTAACAATTGGGATATTCAAATGGTACTCATAAGTTAACACGTTTTAAAGTAATAACACGAAAAAATATGGCTGCAACCCCTCATAATTTACAATTATAAATATTGTACTTATTTGTATTTTGGTTTAAGCACCTTTGTAGATTGCTTACTCTCTCTGTCTCTTTCTCTCTCTCTCACGATTTCTTTGGTAAACTCTCTCGAATTTCTACAATTAGTTACGACAAACAATAAACATATCTGAGAATGTCTTATTATTTTATGATATTTTTCTTTGAATCACAACAACAATTTTTTTAAGTTATGTTCAAATAACATTATGACACTCAAGACACTCATGTGAATACCCTAAATATATATAGAATAAATAGTATTAAATCTATTCACATACTTGACATCACTCAACCAATGTCAAAAGTTTTCCCAGAAGAAAATATAAAAACTACAATTAAGTCTAAGATAATTCAAAAGCTGTGAGTTCAAATGTTCAACCTAAGGATGGATATCTTTAGATACCGAGACGCACAAGCACATACACATGCACGCAATATTCCTACAGATTTTCAAGAACATACGCACACACATCAACACCCAAACTGATGATATAAAGAAATACTTTGAATACATACTTGAAATTTCCTTCATTTTATCAAATTTTAAATCATATTTGTTACCTTCAAAACTTTTTTATTAGCTGAAGACTAATTAAACCAAATCTAAATGTTTTTCAAGAGCAAAAAAAACAACTTGTGCAAACATACGAATTTACGAGTACATACTCAAAATGTATCTATGTGCAACACTTACCATACATACTTATATATATTTCATAAAGAACAAAATCAGTTAAGAGATATTAAGCTAAATGAAATAAGGCTAAATGATATTAATCCCAGTAAAATGGAACCTTAAAAAATGGCAAATTTTTCAACAAAATGCAACGAAATATTCCCAAAATATAATTTAAAAAATTGAACCCTGTGGAAAATTAAATTAAATTTTTTACATTAAATAATTTTTTTATGAAAAACTAAAGATTTATAGTCGATTTAATTTTATGCCTAAATATGGACAATGTCCATTCAGTTTTATGCACAAAATATTTTTGTGCATGGAAAATTAATGATATATAGTCCATTTAGTTTCTTACAAAAAAAAAATAGACCATGTTCATATAGTCCATTTAATTTTTTGCAAAATAAATGAATGATGTATAGTACATTCAGTATTTTTAATCAAATAATTTTTTGTATGAAAAGTTAACGCTATATACTCCATTAATTTTTCTCCATAAAATTGATAATGTATAGCCAATTTAATTTTTTGGCTATTTTTTGCATGAAGTAATTTTTTGTATCAAAACTTGACGATGTATAGTCGATATAATTTTTTAAATAAAAAATGTTTTTGTATGAAAAATGGACGATGTACAGTCCATTATATATTTTGCATGAAAAATATTTTTTCCATGAAAAATTTAATTTTTAGTATGAAATTTTAACGACGTAAAGTACATTACACTTTTTGCATGAAAAATATTTTTGTATAAAAAATTGATGCATAGTTCATTTTATTTTTAGCGTGAAATATTAACGATGTATAGTCCATTATATTTTTTGTATGAAAAATATTTTTGTATGAAAAATAGATGATGTATAGTCCATTATGTTTTTTTTATGAAAAATATTTTTGTGTGAAAAATTTACGATGCATGAAAAAAATTTTTGTATGAAAATGGATCTCTAGTTCATTTTATTTTTAGCATGCAATATTAACGATGTATAGTCCATTATATTTTTTGCATACAAAATATTTTTGTGTGAAAAATGGACGATGTATAAGTTTATTATACTTTTTGCATAAAAAATATTTTTGTATGAAAAATGGACGATGTATAGTCCATTATATTTTTTGCATGAAAAATATTTTTGTGTAAAAAATGCTTTTATATGAAAAATGGACGATGTATAGTCCATTATATTTTTTGCATGAGAAATGGATGTATAGTTCGTTTTATTTTAAGCATGAAATATTAATCATTGTATTTTTTGCATGAAAAATATTTTTGTATGAAAAATTGATGCATAGTTAATTTTATTTTTAGCGTGAAATATTAACGATGTATAGGCTATTATATTTTTTGCATGAAAAGCAATTTTGTATAAAAAATGGACGATGTATAGTTCCTTATATTTTTTGCATGAAAAATATTTTTGTATGAAAAATCGGCAATTTATAGTCCATTATATTTTTTCCATGAAAAATATTTTTGTGTGAAAAATGGACGATGTATAGTCGATTATATATTTTGCATAAAATATATTTTTGTATGAAAAATGGACGATGTATAGTTCATTTAATTTTTAGCATGAAATATTAACGATGTATAGTCAATTATATTTTTTTTATGAAAAATATTTTTGTATGAAAAATGGACGATGTATAGTCCATTATATTTTTTCCATGAAAAACAATTTTGTATGAAAAATGGACGATGTATAGTTCATTATATTTTTTGCATGAAAAATATTTTTGTGTGAAAAATAGACGATGTATAGTCCATTATATTTTTTGCATGAAAAACAATTTTGTATGAAAAATGGACGATGTATAGTCCTTTACATTTTTTGCATGAAAAATATTTTTGTATGAAAAATGGACGATGTATAGTCCATAATATTTTTTGTATGGAAAATATTTTTGTATGAAAAATGGACGATGTATAGTCCATTATATTTTTTGCATGAAAAACACTTTTGTATGAAAAATGGACGATGTATAGTTTATTATATTTTTTGCATGAGAAATGGATGTATAGTTCGTTTTATTTTAAGCATGAAATATTAACGATGTATAGTCCATTATATTTTTTGCATGAAAAATATTTTTGTATGAAAAATTAACGATGTATAGTCCATTATATTTTTTGCATGAAAAATATTTTTGTATGAAAATTGGACGATGTATAGTTTATTATATTTTTTGCATAAAAAATATTTTTTTATGAAAAATGGACGATGTATAGTCCATTATATTTTTTGCATGAGAAATGGATGTATAGTTCGTTTTATTTTAAGCATGAAATATTAGTCATTGTATTTTTTGCATGCAAAATATTTTTGTATGAAAAATGGACGATGTATAGTCCATTATATTTTTTGCATGAGAAATGGATGTATAGTTCGTTTTATTTTAAGCATGAAATATTAACGATGTATAGTCCATTGTATTTTTTGCATGAAAAATATATTTATATGAAAAATGGACGATGTATAGTCCATTATATTTTTTGCATGAATAATATTTTTGTATGAAAAATGGACGATGTATAGTCCTTTATATATTTTGCTTGTAAAATATTTTTGTATGAAAAATATTTTGGTATGAAAAATGAACGATGTATTAACGATGTATAGTCCATTATATTTTTTGCATGAAAAACAATTTTGTATAAAAAATGGACGATGTATAGTCCATTATATATTTAGCAAGAAATATTAACGATGTATAGTCCATTATATTTTTTGCGTGAAAAATATTTTTTCCATGAAAAATATTTTTGTATGAAAAATGGACGATGTATAGTCCATTATATTTTTTGCATGAGAAATGAATGTATAGTTCGTTTTATTTCAAGCATGAAATATTAATCATTGTATTTTTTGCATGAAAAATATTTTTGTATGAGAATTGGACGATGTATAGTTTATTATATTTTTTGCATAAAAAATATTTTTGTGTGAAAAATGGACGATGTATAGTTTATTATATTTTTTGCATAAAAAATATTTTTGTATGAAAAATGGACGATGTATAGTCCATTATATTTTTTGCATGAAAAACATTTTTGTATGAAAAATGGACGATGTATAGCTTATTATATTTTTTGCATGAGAAATGGATGTATAGTTCGTTTTATTTTAAGCATGAAATATTAACGATGTTGTATTTTTTGCATGAAAAATATTTTTGTATGAATAATTAACGATGTATATTCCATTATATTTTTTGCATGAAAAATATTTTTGTATAAAAATGGACGATGTATAGTCCATTATATTTTTTGCATGAGAAATGGATGTATAGTTCGTTTTATTTTAAGCATGAAATATTAGTCATTGTATTTTTTGCATGAAAAATATTTTTGTATGAAAAATGGACGATGTATAGTCCATTATATTTTTTGCATGAAAAATATTTTTGTATGAAAAATGGACGATGTATAGTCCTTTATATATTTTGCTTGTAAAATATTTTTGTATGAAAAATATTTTGGTATGAAAAATGGACGATGTATTAACGATGTATAGTCCATTATATTTTTTGCATGAAAAACAATTTTGTATAAAAAATGGACGATGTATAGTCCATTATATATTTAGCACGAAATATTAACGATGTATAGTTCATTATATTTTTTGCGTGAAAAATATTTTTTGAATGAAAAATATTTTTGTATGAAAAATGGACGATGTATAGTCCATTATATTTTTTGCATGAAAAATATTTTTGTATGAAAAATGGACGACGCATAGTCCATTAAAAAATTTTTGCATGACAAATATTTTTGTGCGGAAAATGGATGTACAGTTCATTTTTTTTTTGCATGAAAAATATTTTTGTATGACAAATATTTTTGTGCGGAAAATGGATGTACAGTTCATTTTTTTTTTGCATGAAAAATATTTTTGTATGAAAAATGGACGATGTATATAGTCCATTATGTTTTTTTTATGAAAAATATTTTTGTATAAAAAATGGACGATGTATAGTTCCTTATATTTTTTGCATGAAAAATATTTTTGTATGAAAATGGATCTCTAGTTCATTTTATTTTTAGCATGAAATATTAACGATGTATAGTCCATTATATTTTTTGCATAAAAAATATTTTTGTTTGAAAAATGGACGATGTATAGTTATTATATTTTTTGCATAAAAAATATTTTTGTATGAAAAATGGACGATGTATAGTCCATTATATTTTTTGCATGAAAAATATTTTTGTATGAAAAATGGACGATGTATAGTCCATTTTATTTTTTGCATGAAAAATATTTTTGTGTGAAAAATGGACGATGTATAGTCCATTTTATTTTTTGCATAAAATATATTTTTGTTTGAAAAATGGACGATGTATAGTTATTATATTTTTTGCATAAAAAATATTTTTGTATGAAAAATGGACGATGTATAGTCCATTATGTTTTTTTTATGAAAAATATTTTTGTATAAAAAATGGACGATGTATAGTTCCTTATATTTTTTGCATGAAAAATATTTTTGTATGAAAATGGATCTCTAGTTCATTTTATTTTTAGCATGGAATATTAACGATGTATAGTCCATTATATTTTTTGCATAAAAAATATTTTTGTTTGAAAAATGGACGATGTATAGTTATTATATTTTTTGCATAAAAAATATTTTTGTATGAAAAATGGACGATGTATAGTCCATTATATTTTTTGCATGAAAAACAATTTTGTATGAAAAACGGACGATGTAATCCATTATACAGGGTGGGCCAAAAGTTACCATGGGAATTAAAAGTTTAATAACTTTAGTTTATTAATTTTTTTTTATTTCTTTTTCTCAGATTATATAATATACAAAATGGAAATTTTTTTATACTAAGTATGAAAAATAATGTCTCTTAAATGACTTTCGTTTTCAGCTGCGCACTGATTGGCTCGTTTTAGAGCTTTTTCCATAACATCTTTCAAAATTTGTGGCTGTAGCGTTCGAATTTCTGCAACAATGTTTGCCTTGAGTTCAAGGATTGTCTCTGGCTTGTTCACATACACTCGCTACTTCAAATAACCTCAAAGAAAATAGTCGGGTGCTGTCAAAACTGGCGATCGCGCTGGGCCAAATTATTTCCTAATTTCTGGAAATTATTCGCTCTTCAAAAATTTCACTTAAAAGTGCCATTGTGTCTCGGGCAGTGCGGGCAGTGGCTCCGTCCTGCTGAAACCACATACCAGGTCTGTTTTCAAGAGCAGGACGTAAAAAATTTTCTATCATAAACCGATACCGCTCTCCATTTACGGTTAGAGCACTTCCATCTTCATTCTCGAAGAAGTAAGGCCCAATGATATTTTCAGATGTGATCCCACACCATATTGTACACCTAATGGGGTGCAATTGGCGTTTATGAATGGCTCTTGGATTTTCAGAACCCCAGAACCTACAGTTCTGCTTATTAACAAAGCCATTCAAATGAAAATGAGCTTCATCACTCATAATCATAATCGCCCATCAGTGCGAAGCTGAAAACGGTGGTCATTTAAGGGACATTATTTTTCATACTTAGTGTACAAAAAATTTCCATTTTGTATATTATATAATCTGAAAAAAAAAAATAAAAAAAAAATTAATAAACGAAAAAGTTATTAAACTTTTAAACCCCCTGGTAACTTTTGGCCCACCCTGTATATTTTGCATGAAAAATATTTTTGTGTGAAAAATAGACGATGTATAGTCCATTATATTTTTTGCATGAAAAATATTTATGTATGAAAAAGTGGACGATGTACAGTCCATTATATTTTTCGCATGAAAAATATTTTTGTGTGAAAAATGGACGATGTATATATAGTCCATTATATTTTTTCCATGAAAAATATTTTTGTATGAAAAATGGACGATGTATAGTCCATTATATTTTTTGCATAAAAAATATTTTTGTGTGAAAAATGAACGATGTATAGTCCATTATATTTTTTGCATGAAAAATATTTTTGTGTGAAAAATGGACGATGTATAGTCCATTATATTTTTTCCATGAAAAATATTTTTGTATGAAAAATGGACGATGTATAGTCCATTATATTTTTTGCATAAAAAATATTTTTGTGTGAAAAATGAACGATGTATAGTCCATTATATTTTTTCCTTGAAAAATATTTTTGTATGAAAAATGGACGATGTATAGTCCGTTATATTTTTTGCATGAAAAATATTTTTGTGTGAAAAATGGACGATGTATAGTCCATTATATTTTTTCCATGAAAAATATTTTTGTATGAAAAATGGACGATGTATAGTCCGTTATATTTTTTGAATGAAAAATATTTTTGTGTGAAAAATGGACGATGTATAGTCCATTATATTTTTTGCATGAAAAATATTTTTGTATGAAATATTGACGATGAATAGTCCATTATATATTTTGCATGAAATATATTTTTGTATGAAAAATGGACGATGTATAGTCCATTATATTTCTTGCATGAAAAATATTTTTGTATGAAAAATGAACGATGTATAGTCCATTATATATTTTGCATGAAATATATTTTTGTATGAAAAATGGACGATGTATAGTCCATTATATTTTTTGCATGAAAAATATTTTTGTGTGAAAAATGTTTTTGTATGAAAAATGGACGATGTATAGTCCATTATATATTTTGCATGAAAAATATTTTTGTGTCAAAAATGTTTTTGTACGAAAAATGGACGATGTATAGTCCGTTATATTTTTTGCATGAAAAATATTTTTGTGTGAAAAATGCACGATGTATAGTCCATTATATTTTTTGCATAAAAAATATTTTTGTATGAAAAATGGACGATGTATAGTCCATTATATTTTTTGCATGAGAAATGGATGTATAGTTCGTTTTATTTTAAGCATGAAATATTAATCATTTTATTTTTTGCATGAAAAATATTTTTGTATGAAAAATTGATGCATAGTTCATTTTATTTTTAGCGTGAAATATTAACGATTTATAGTCCATTATATTTTTTGCATGAAAAATATTTTTGTATGAAAAATGGACGATGTATAGTCCATTATATTTTTTGCATGAAAAATATTTTTGTGTGAAAAATGTTTTTGTATGAAAAATGGACGATGTATAATCCATTATATTTTTTGCATGAAAAATATTTTTGTGTGAAAAATGTTTTTGTATGAAAAATGGACGATGTATAGTTCATTATATTTCTTGCATGAAAAATATTTTTGTATGAAAAATGGACGATGTATAGTCCATTATATTTTTTGCATGAAAAATATTTTTGTGTGAAAAATGCTTTTGTATGAAAAATGGACGATGTATAGTCCATTATATTTTTTGCATGAAAAATATTTTTGTGTAAAAAATGCTTTTATATGAAAAAGTGGACGATGTACAGTCCATTATATTTTTCGCATGAAAAATATTTTTGTGTGAAAAATGGACGATGTATATATAGTCCATTATATTTTTTCCATGAAAAATATTTTTGTATGAAAAATGGACGATGTATAGTCCATTATATTTTTTGCATAAAAAATATTTTTGTGTGAAAAATGAACGATGTATAGTCCATTATATTTTTTGCATGAAAAATATTTTTGTGTGAAAAATGGACGATGTATAGTCCATTATATTTTTTCCATGAAAAATATTTTTGTATGAAAAATGGACGATGTATAGTCCATTATATTTTTTGCATAAAAAATATTTTTGTGTGAAAAATGAACGATGTATAGTCCATTATATTTTTTCCTTGAAAAATATTTTTGTATGAAAAATGGACGATGTATAGTCCGTTATATTTTTTGCATGAAAAATATTTTTGTGTGAAAAATGGACGATGTATAGTCCATTATATTTTTTCCATGAAAAATATTTTTGTATGAAAAATGGACGATGTATAGTCCGTTATATTTTTTGAATGAAAAATATTTTTGTGTGAAAAATGGACGATGTATAGTCCATTATATTTTTTGCATGAAAAATATTTTTGTATGAAATATTGACGATGAATAATAGTCCATTATATTTCTTGCATGAAAAATATTTTTGTATGAAAAATGAACGATGTATAGTCCATTATATATTTTGCATGAAATATATTTTTGTATGAAAAATGGACGATGTATAGTCCATTATATATTTTGCATGAAATATATTTTTGTATGAAAAATGGACGATGTATAGTCCATTATATTTTTTGCATGAAAAATATTTTTGTGTGAAAAATGTTTTTGTATGAAAAATGGACGATGTATAGTCCATTATATATTTTGCATGAAAAATATTTTTGTGTCAAAAATGTTTTTGTACGAAAAATGGACGATGTATAGTCCGTTATATTTTTTGCATGAAAAAGATTTTTGTGTGAAAAATGAACGATGTATAGTCCATTATATTTTTTGCATAAAAAATATTTTTGTGTGAAAAATGGACGATGTATAGTTTATTATATTTTTTGCATAAAAAATATTTTTGTATGAAAAATGGACGATGTATAGTCCATTATATTTTTTGCATGAGAAATGGATGTATAGTTCGTTTTATTTTAAGCATGAAATATTAATCATTTTATTTTTTGCATGAAAAATATTTTTGTATGAAAAATGGACGATGTATAGTCCATTATATTTTTTGCATGAAAAATATTTTTGTGTGAAAAATGTTTTTGTATGAAAAATGGACGATGTATAGTTCATTATATTTCTTGCATGAAAAATATTTTTGTATGAAAAATGGACGATGTATAGTCCATTATATTTTTTGCATGAAAAATATTTTTGTGTGAAAAATGCTGTTGTATGAAAAATGGACGATGTATAGTCCATTATATTTTTTGCATGAAAAATATTTTTGTGTAAAAAATGCTTTTATATGAAAAATGGACGATGTATAGTCCATTATATTTTTTGCATGAAAAATATTTTTGTGTGAAAAATGCTTTTGTATGAAAAATGGACGATGTATAGTCCATTATATTTTTTGCATGAAAAATATTTTTGTGTAAAAAATGCTTTTATATGAAAAATGGACGATGTATAGTCCATTATATTTTTTGCATGAGAAATGGATGTATAGTTCGTTTTATTTTAAGCATGAAATATTAATCATTTTATTTTTTGCATGAAAAATATTTTTGTATGAAAAATTGATGCATAGTTCATTTTATTTTTAGCGTGAAATATTAACGATTTATAGTCCATTATATATTTTGCATGAAATATATTTTTGTATGAAAAATGGACGATGTATAGTCCATTATATTTTTTGCATGAAAAATATTTTTGTATGAAAAATGGACGATGTTATAGTCCATTATATTTTTTGCATGAAAAATATTTTTGTGTGAAAAATGTTTTTGTATGAAAAATGGACGATGTATAATCCATTATATTTTTTGCATGAAAAATATTTTTGTGTGAAAAATGTTTTTGTATGAAAAATGGACGATGTATAGTTCATTATATTTCTTGCATGAAAAATATTTTTGTATGAAAAATGGACGATGTATAGTCCATTATATTTTTTGCATGAAAAATATTTTTGTGTGAAAAATGCTTTTGTATGAAAAATGGACGATGTATAGTCCATTATATTTTTTGCATGAAAAATATTTTTGTGTAAAAAATGCTTTTATATGAAAAATGGACGATGTATAGTCCATTATATTTTTTGCATGAAAAATATTTTTGTGTGAAAAATGCTTTTGTATGAAAAATGGACGATGTATAGTCCATTATATTTTTTGCATGAAAAATATTTTTGTGTAAAAAATGCTTTTATATGAAAAATGGACGATGTATAGTCCATTAGATTTTTTGCATGAAAAAAATTTTTGTATGCAAATTGGACGATGTATAGTCCATTATATTTTTTCCATGAAAAATATTTTTGTATGAAAAATGGACGATGTATATAGTCCATTATATTTTTTGCATGAAAAATATTTTTGTATGAAAAATGGACGATGTATAGTCCATTATATTTTTTGCATGAAAAATATTTTTGTACGAAAAATGGACGATGTATAGTCCATTATATTTTTTGCATGAAAAATATTTTTGTGTGAAAAATGAACGATGTATAGTCCATTATATTTTTTTCAATAAAAAATATTTTTTGCATGAAAAATATTTTTGTATGAAAAATGGACGATGTATGGTCCATTATATTTTTTGCATGAAAAATATTTTTGTATGAAAATTGGACGATGTATAGTCCATTATATTTTTTGCATGAAAAATATTTTTGTGTGAAAAATGGGCGATGTATAGTCCATTATATTTTTTGCATGAAAAATATTTTTGTGTGAAAAATGGACGATGTATAGTCCATTATATTTTTTCCATGAAAAATATTTTTGTGCGAAAAATGGACGATGTATAGTCCATTATATTTTTCGCATGAAAAATATTTTTGTATGAAAAATGAACGATGTATAGTCCATTATATTTTTTGCATGAAAAATATTTTGTTTCAAAAATGCACGATGTATAATAGTCCATTATATTTTTTTCAATAAAAAATATTTTTTGCATGAAAAATATTTTTGTATGAAAAATGGACGATGTATGGTCCATTATATTTTTCGCATGAAAAATATTTTTGTATGAAAAATGGACGATGTATAGTCCGTTATATTTTTTGCATGAAAAATATTTTTGTATGAAAAATGGACGATGTATGGTCCATTATATTTTTCGCATGAAAAATATTTTTGTACGAAAAATGGACGATGTATAGTCCATTATATTTTTTGTATGAAAAATATTTTTGTATGAAAAATGGACGATGTATGGTCCATTATATTTTTCGCATGAAAAATATTTTTGTATGAAAAATGGACGATGTATAGTCCATTATATTTTTTGCATGAAAAATAATTTTGTATGAAAAATGGACGATGTATATATAGTCCATTATATTTTTTGTATGAAAAATATTTTTGTATGAAAAATGGACGATGTATAGTCCGTTATATTTTTTGCATGAAAAATATTTTTGTGTGAAAAATGGACGATGTGTAGTCCATTATATTTTTTGCATAAAAAATATTTTTGTGCGAAAAATGCTTTTGTATGAAAAATGGACGATGTATGGTCCATTATATTTTTTGCATGAAAAATATTTTTGTATGAAAAATGGACGATGTATAGTCCATTATATTTCTTGCATGAAAAATATTTTTGTATGAAAAATGGACGATGTATAGTCCATTATATTTCTTGCATGAAAAATATTTTTGTATGAAAAATGGACGATGTATAGTCCATTATATTTTTCGCATGAAAAATATTTTTGTATGAAATATTGACGATGAATAATAGTCCATTATATTTCTTGCATGAAAAATATTTTTGTATGAAAAATGAACGATGTATAGTCCATTATATATTTTGCATGAAATATATTTTTGTATGAAAAATGGACGATGTATAGTCCATTATATTTTTTGCATGAAATATATTTTTGTATGAAAAATGGACGATGTATAGTCCATTATATATTTTGCATGAAATATATTTTTGTATGAAAAATGGACGATGTATAGTCCATTATATTTTTTGCATGAAAAATATTTTTGTGTGAAAAATGTTTTTGTATGAAAAATGGACGATGTATAGTCCATTATATATTTTGCATGAAAAATATTTTTGTGTCAAAAATGTTTTTGTACGAAAAATGGACGATGTATAGTCCGTTATATTTTTTGCATGAAAAAGATTTTTGTGTGAAAAATGAACGATGTATAGTCCATTATATTTTTTGCATGAAAAATATTTTTGTGTAAAAAATGCTTTTATATGAAAAATGGACGATGTATAGTCCATTATATTTTTTGCATGAGAAATGGATGTATAGTTCGTTTTATTTTAAGCATGAAATATTAATCATTTTATTTTTTGCATGAAAAATATTTTTGTATGAAAAATTGATGCATAGTTCATTTTATTTTTAGCGTGAAATATTAACGATTTATAGTCCATTATATATTTTGCATGAAATATATTTTTGTATGAAAAATGGACGATGTATAGTCCATTATATTTTTTGCATGAAAAATATTTTTGTATGAAAAATGGACGATGTTATAGTCCATTATATTTTTTGCATGAAAAATATTTTTGTGTGAAAAATGTTTTTGTATGAAAAATGGACGATGTATAATCCATTATATTTTTTGCATGAAAAATATTTTTGTGTGAAAAATGTTTTTGTATGAAAAATGGACGATGTATAGTTCATTATATTTCTTGCATGAAAAATATTTTTGTATGAAAAATGGACGATGTATAGTCCATTATATTTTTTGCATGAAAAATATTTTTGTGTGAAAAATGCTTTTGTATGAAAAATGGACGATGTATAGTCCATTATATTTTTTGCATGAAAAATATTTTTGTGTAAAAAATGCTTTTATATGAAAAATGGACGATGTATAGTCCATTATATTTTTTGCATGAAAAATATTTTTGTGTGAAAAATGCTTTTGTATGAAAAATGGACGATGTATAGTCCATTATATTTTTTGCATGAAAAATATTTTTGTGTAAAAAATGCTTTTATATGAAAAATGGACGATGTATAGTCCATTAGATTTTTTGCATGAAAAAAATTTTTGTATGCAAATTGGACGATGTATAGTCCATTATATTTTTTCCATGAAAAATATTTTTGTATGAAAAATGGACGATGTATATAGTCCATTATATTTTTTGCATGAAAAATATTTTTGTATGAAAAATGGACGATGTATAGTCCATTATATTTTTTGCATGAAAAATATTTTTGTACGAAAAATGGACGATGTATAGTCCATTATATTTTTTGCATGAAAAATATTTTTGTGTGAAAAATGAACGATGTATAGTCCATTATATTTTTTTCAATAAAAAATATTTTTTGCATGAAAAATATTTTTGTATGAAAAATGGACGATGTATGGTCCATTATATTTTTTGCATGAAAAATATTTTTGTATGAAAATTGGACGATGTATAGTCCATTATATTTTTTGCATGAAAAATATTTTTGTGTGAAAAATGGGCGATGTATAGTCCATTATATTTTTTGCATGAAAAATATTTTTGTGTGAAAAATGGACGATGTATAGTCCATTATATTTTTTCCATGAAAAATATTTTTGTGCGAAAAATGGACGATGTATAGTCCATTATATTTTTCGCATGAAAAATATTTTTGTATGAAAAATGAACGATGTATAGTCCATTATATTTTTTGCATGAAAAATATTTTGTTTCAAAAATGCACGATGTATAATAGTCCATTATATTTTTTTCAATAAAAAATATTTTTTGCATGAAAAATATTTTTGTATGAAAAATGGACGATGTATGGTCCATTATATTTTTCGCATGAAAAATATTTTTGTATGAAAAATGGACGATGTATAGTCCGTTATATTTTTTGCATGAAAAATATTTTTGTATGAAAAATGGACGATGTATGGTCCATTATATTTTTCGCATGAAAAATATTTTTGTACGAAAAATGGACGATGTATAGTCCATTATATTTTTTGTATGAAAAATATTTTTGTATGAAAAATGGACGATGTATGGTCCATTATATTTTTCGCATGAAAAATATTTTTGTATGAAAAATGGACGATGTATAGTCCATTATATTTTTTGCATGAAAAATAATTTTGTATGAAAAATGGACGATGTATATATAGTCCATTATATTTTTTGTATGAAAAATATTTTTGTATGAAAAATGGACGATGTATAGTCCGTTATATTTTTTGCATGAAAAATATTTTTGTGTGAAAAATGGACGATGTGTAGTCCATTATATTTTTTGCATAAAAAATATTTTTGTGCGAAAAATGCTTTTGTATGAAAAATGGACGATGTATGGTCCATTATATTTTTTGCATGAAAAATATTTTTGTATGAAAAATGGACGATGTATAGTCCATTATATTTCTTGCATGAAAAATATTTTTGTATGAAAAATGGACGATGTATAGTCCATTATATTTCTTGCATGAAAAATATTTTTGTATGAAAAATGGACGATGTATAGTCCATTATATTTTTCGCATGAAAAATATTTTTGTATGAAAAATGGACGATGTATAGTCCATTATATTTTTTGCATGAAAAATATTTTTTTATGAAAAATGGACGATGTATAGTCCATTATATTTTTTGCATGAAAAATAATTTTGTATGAAAAATGGACGATGAATATATAGTCCATTATATTTTTTGTATGAAAAATATTTTTGTATGAAAAATGGACGATGTATAGTCCGTTATATTTTTTGCATGAAAAATATTTTTGTATGAAAAATGGACGATGTATGGTCCATTATATTTTTCGCATGAAAAATATTTTTGTACGAAAAATGGACGATGTATAGTCCATTATATTTTTTGTATGAAAAATATTTTTGTATGAAAAATGGACGATGTATGGTCCATTATATTTTTCGCATGAAAAATATTTTTGTATGAAAAATGGACGATGTATAGTCCATTATATTTTTTGCATGAAAAATAATTTTGTATGAAAAATGGACGATGTATATATAGTCCATTATATTTTTCGCATGAAAAATATTTTTGTGCGAAAAATGCTTTTGTATGAAAAATGGACGATGTATGGTCCATTATATTTTTTGCATGAAAAATATTTTTCTATGAAAAATGGACGATGTATAGTCCATTATATTTCTTTCATGAAAAATATTTTTGTATGAAAAATGGACGATGTATAGTCCATTATATTTTTCGCTTGAAAAATATTTTTCTATGAAAAATGAACGATGTATAGTCCATTATATTTTTTGCATGAAAAATATTTTTGTGTGGAAAATGGACGATGTATAGTCCATTATATTTTTTGCATGAAAAATATTTTTGTATGAAAAATGGACGATGTATAGTCCATTATATTTTTTGCATGAAAAATAATTTTGTATGAAAAATGGACGATGTATATATAGTCCATTATATTTTTTGTATGAAAAATATTTTTGTATGAAAAATGGACGATGTATAGTCCGTTATATTTTTTGCATGAAAAATATTTTTGTGTGAAAAATGGACGATGTCTAGTCCATTATATTTTTTGCATGAAAAATATTTTTGTGCGAAAAATGCTTTTGTATGAAAAATGGACGATGTATATAGTCCATTATATTTTTTGCATGAAAAATATTTTTGTGTGAAAAATGAACTATGTATAGTCGATTATATTTCTTGCATGACAAATATTTTTGTATGAAAAATGGACGATGTATATATAGTCCATTATATTTTTTGTATGAAAAATATTTTTGTGTGAAAAATGGACGATGTCCATTATATTTTTTGCATGAAAAATATTTTTGTATGAAAAATGGACGATGTATATAGTCCATTATATTTTTTGCATGAAAAATATTTTTGTGTAAAAAATGAACTATGTATAGTCCATTATATTTTTTTCAATAAAAAATATTTTTTGCATGAAAAATATTTTTGTATGAAAAATGGACGATGTATGGTCCATTATATTTCTTGCATGAAAAATATTTTTGTTTGAAAAATGGACGATGTATAGTCCATTATATTTTTTGCATGAAAAATATTTTTGTATGAAAAATGGACGATGTATAGTCCATTATATTTTTTGCATGAAAAATATTTTTGTGTGAAAAATGAACTATGTATAGTCCATTATATTTTTTTCAATAAAAAATATTTTTTGCATGAAAAATATTTTTGTATGAAAAATGGACGATGTATGGTCTATTATATTTCTTGCATGAAAAATATTTTTGTTTGAAAAATGGACGATGTATAGTCCATTATATTTCTTGCATGAAAAATATTTTTGTATGAAAAATGGACTATAGTCCATTATATTTTTTGGATGAAAAATATTTTTGTATGAAAAATGGACGATGTATAGTCCATTATATTTTTTCCATGAAAAATATTTTTGTGTGAAAAATTAACGATGTATAGTCCATTATATTTTTTGCATGAAAAATATTTTTGTATAAAAAATGGACGATGTATAGTCCATTATATTTTTTCCATGAAAAATATTTTGTGTCAAAAATGCACGATGTATAGTCCATTATATTTTTTTCAATAAAAAATATTTTTTGCATGAAAAATATTTTTGTATGAAAAATGGACGATGTATAGTCCATTATATTTTTTGCATGAAGAATATTTTTGTGTGAAAAATGAACGATGTATAGTCCATTATATTTTTTGCATGAAAAATATTTTTGTATGAAAAATGGACGATGTATAGTCCATTATATTTCTTGCATGAAAAATATTTTTGTATGAAAAATGGACGATGTATAGTCCATTATATTTTTTGCATGAAAAATATTTTTGTATGAAAAATGGACGATGTATAGTCCGTTATATTTCTTGCATGAAAAATATTTTTGTATGAAAAATGGACGATGTATAGTCAATTATATTTTTCGCATGAAAAATATTTTTGTTTGCAAAATGGACGATGTATAGTCCATTATATTTCTTGCATGAAAAATATTTTTGTATGAAAAATGGACTATAGTCCATTATATTTTTTGCATGAAAAATATTTTTGTATGAAAAATGGACGATGTATAGTCCATTATATTTTTTGTATGAAAAATATTTTTGTGTGAAAAATGGACGATGTATATTTTTTCCATGAAAAATATTTTTGTATGAAAAATTGACGATGTATAGTCCATTATATTTTTTGCATGAAAAATATTTTTGTTTAAAAATTGGACGATGTATAGTCCATTATATTTTTTTCAATAAAAAATATTTTTGTATGAAAAATGGACGATGTATGGTCCATTATATTTATTCCATGAAAAATATTTTTGTATGAAAATTTAACGATGTATAGTCCATTATATTTTTAGCATGAAAAATATTTTTGTTTGAAAAATGGACGATTTATAGTCCATTATATTTCTTGCATGAAAAATATTTTTGTATGAAAAATGGACTATAGTCCATTATATTTTTTGCATGAAAAATATTTTTGTATGAAAAATGGACGATGTATAGTCCATTATATTTCTTGCTTTAAAAATATTTTTGTATGAAAAATGGACGATGTAAAGTCCATTATATTTCTTGCATGAAAAATATTTTTGTATGAAAAATGGACTATAGTCCATTATATTTTTCGCATGAAAAATATTTTTGTATGAAAAATGGACGATGTAAAGTCCATTATATTTTTCGCATGAAAAATATTTTTGTTTGAAAAATGGACGATGTATAGTCCATTATATTTTTCGCATGAAAAATATTTTTGTATGAAAAATGGACGATGTAAACTCCATTATATTTTTTGCATGAAAAATATTTTTGTATGAAAAATGGACGATGTAAAGTCCATTATATTTTTCGCATGAAAAATATTTTTGTTTGAAAAATGGACGATGTATAGTCCATTATATTTTTCGCATGAAAAATATTTTTGTATGAAAAATGGAAGATGTAAACTCCATTATATTTTTTGCATGAAAAATATTTATGTATCAAAATTGGACGATGTATAGTGCATTATATTTTTTGCATAAAAAATATTTTTGTATGAAAAATGGACGATGTATAGTCCATTATATTTCTTGCTTTAAAAATATTTTTGTATGAAAAATGGACGATGTAAAGTCCATTATATTTTTTGCATGAAGAATATTTTTGTGTGAAAAATGAACGATGTATAGTCCATTATATTTTTTGCATGAAAAATATTTTTGTATGAAAAATGGACGATGTATAGTACATTATATTTTTTGCCAGAAAAATATTTTTGTATGAAAAATGGACGATGTATAGTCCATTATATTTATTGCATGAAAAATATTTTTGTATGAAAAATGGACGATGTATAGTCCATTATATTTTTTGCATGAAAAATATTTTTGTGTGAAAAATGGACGATGTATAGTACATTATATTTTACCATGAAAAATATTTTTGTATGAAAAATAGACGATGTATAGTCCATTATATTTTTTGCATGAAAAATATTTATGTATCAAAATTGGACGATGTATAGTGCATTATATTTTTTGCATAAAAAATATTTTTGTATGAAAAATGGACGATGTATAGTCCATTATATTTTTTGCATGAAAAATATAGTCCATTATATTTCTTGCATGAAAAATATTTTTTTATGAAAAATGGACGATGTATAGTCCATAATTATAGTCCATTATATTTATTGCATGAAAAATAGTTTTGTATGAAAAATGGACGATGTATAGTCCATTATATTTTTGGCATGAAAAATATTTTTGTATGAAAATTGGACGATGTATAGTCCATTATATTTCTTGCATGAAAAATATTTTTGTATGAAAAATGGACGATGTATAGTCCATTATATTTATTGCATGAAAAATATTTTTGTATGAAAAATGGACGATATATAGTCCATTATATTTTTTGCATGAAAAATATTTTTGTGTGAAAAATGGACGATGTATAGTACATTATATTTTTTCCATGAAAAATATTTTTGTATGAAAAATGGACGATGTATAGTCCATTATATTTTTTGCATGAAAAATATTTATGTATCAAAATTGGACGATGTATAGTGCATTATATTTTTTGCATAAAAAATATTTTTGTATGAAAAATGGACGATGTATGGTCCATTATACTTTTTGCATGAAGAATATTTTTGTGTGAAAAATGAACGATGTATAGTCCATTATATTTTTTGCATGAAAAATATTTTTGTGTGAAAAATGAACGATGTATAGTCCATTATATTTTTATCAATAAAAAATATTTTTTGCATGAAAAATATTTTTGTATGAAAAATGGACGATGTATAGTCCATTATATTTCTTGCATGAAAAATATTTTTGTATGAAAAATGGACGATGTATAGTCCATTATATTTTTTGCATGAAAAATATTTTTGTATGAAAAATGGACGATGTATAGTCCATTATATTTCTTGCATGAAAAATATTTTTTTATGAAAAATGGACGATGTAAAGTCCATTATATTTTTCGCATGAAAAATATTTTTGTATGAAAAATGGACGATGTATAGTCCATTATATTTTTTGCATGAAAAATATTTTTGTGTGAAAAGTGGACGATCCATTATATTTTTTCCATGAAAAATATTTTTGTGTGGAAAATGGACGATGTATAGTCCATTATATTTTTTGCATAAAAAATATTTTTGTATGAAAAATGGACGATGTATATATAGTCCATTAAATTTTTTGCGTGAAAAATATTTTTGTGTGAAAAATGGACGATGTATAGTACATTATATTTTTTGCATGAAGAATATTTTTGTGTGAAAAATGGACGATGTATAGTCCGTTATATTTTTTGCATAAAAAATATTTTTGTGTGAAAAATGGACGATGTATAGTCCATTATATTTTTTCCATGAAAAATATTTTTGTGTGAAAAATAGACGATGTATAGTCCATTATATTATTTGCATGAAAAATATTTTTGTATGAAAAATGGACGATGTATAGTCCATTATATTTTTTGCATGAAAAATATTTTTGTATGAAAAATGGACGATGTATAGTCCATTATATTTCTTGCATGAAAAAGATTTTTGTATGAAAAATGGACGATGTATAGTCAATTATATTTTTCGCATGAAAAATATTTTTGTTTGAAAAATGGACGATGTATAGTCCATTATATTTTTTCCATGAAAAATATTTTTGTATGAAAAATGGACGATGTATAGTCCATTATATTTCTTGTCTGAAAAATATTTTTGTATGAAAAATGGACGATGTATATATAGTCCATTATATTTTTCGCATGAAAAATATTTTTGTATCAAAATTGGACGATGTATAGTGCATTATATTTTTTGAATAAAAAATATTTTTGTATGAAAAATGGACGATGTATGGTTCATTATATTTTTTCCATGAATAATATTTTTGTGTGAAAAATGAAAGATGTATAGTCCATTATATTTTTTTCCATGAAAAATATTTTTGTGTGAAAAGTGGACGATGTATAGTCCATTATATTTTTTCCATGAAAAATATTTTTGTATGAAAAATGGACGATGTATAGTCCATTATATTTTTTGCATGAAAAATATTTTTGTATGAAAAATGGACGATGTATAGTCCATTATATTTTTTGCATGAAAAATATTTTTGTATGAAAAATGGACGATGTATAGTCCATTATATTTCTTGCATGAAAAATATTTTTGTATGAAAAATTGACGATGTAAAGTCCATTATATTTTTCGCATGAAAAATATTTTTGTATGAAAAATGGACGATGTATAGTCCATTATATTTTTTGCATGAAAAATATTTTTGTATGAAAAATGGACGATGTATAGTCCATAATTATAGTCCATTATATTTATTGCATGAAAAATAGTTTTGTATGAAAAATGGACGATGTATAGTCCATTATATTTTTTGCATGAAAAATATTTTTGTATGAAAATTGGACGATGTATAGTCCATTATATTTCTTGCATGAAAAATATTTTTGTATGAAAAATGGACGATGTATAGTCCATTATATTTATTGCATGAAAAATATTTTTGTATGAAAAATGGACGATGTATAGTCCATTATATTTTTTGCATGAAAAATATTTTTGTGTGAAAAATGGACGATGTATAGTACATTATATTTTTTCCATGAAAAATATTTTTGTATGAAAAATGGACGATGTATAGTCCATTATATTTTTTGCATGAAAAATATTTATGTATCAAAATTGGACGATGTATAGTGCATTATATTTTTTGCATAAAAAATATTTTTGTATGAAAAATGGACGATGTATGGTCCATTATACTTTTTGCATGAAGAATATTTTTGTGTGAAAAATTAACGATGTATAGTCCATTATATTTTTTGCATGAAAAGTATTTTTGTGTGAAAAGTGGACGATCCATTATATTTTTTCCATGAAAAATATTTTTGTGTGGAAAATGGACGATGTATAGTCCATTATATTTTTTGCATGAAAAATATTTTTGTGTGAAAAATGGACGATGTATAGTACATTATATTTTTTCCATGAAAAATATTTTTGTATGAAAAATGGACGATGTATAGTCCATTATTTTTTTTGCATGAAAAATATTTTTGTATCAAAATTGGACGATGTATAGTGCATTATATTTTTTGAATAAAAAATATTTTTGTATGAAAAATGGACGATGTATGGTCCATTATATTTTTTGCATGAAGAATATTTTTGTGTGAAAAATGAACGATGTATAGTCCATTATATTTTTATCAATAAAAAATATTTTTTGCATGAAAAATATTTTTGTATGAAAAATGGACGATGTATGGCCATTATATTTTTTGCATGAAAAATATTTTTGTATGAAAATTGGACGATGTATAGTCCATTATATTTCTTGCATGAAAAATATTTTTGTATGAAAAATGGACGATGTATAGTCCATTATATTTCTTGCATGAAAAATATTTTTGTATGAAATATGGACGATGTAAAGTCCGTTATATGTTTTGCATGAAAAATATTTTTGTGTGAAAAATGGACGATGTATAGTCCATTATATTTTTTGCATGAAAAATATTGTTGCATGAAAAACATTTTTGTATGAAAAATGGACGATGTATAGTCCATTATATTTTTTGCATGAAAAATATTTTGTGCCAAAAATGCATGATGTATAGTCCATTATATTTTTTTCAATAAAAAATATTTTTTGCATGAAAAATATTTTTGTATGAAAAATGGACGATGTATATATAGTCCATTATATTTTTTGCATGGAAAATATTTTGTGTCAAAAATGCACGATGTATAGTCCATTATATTTTTTTCAATAAAAAATATTTTTTGCATGAAAAATATTTTTGTATAAAAAATGGACGATGTATGGTCCATTATATTTTTTGCATGAAAAATATTTTTGTATGAAAATTGAACGATGTATAGTCCATTATATTTTTTGCATAAAAAATATTTTTATATGAAAAATGGACGAGGTATAGTCCATTATATTTCTTGCATGAAAAATATTTTTGTATGAAAAATGGACGATGTATAAGTCCATTATATTTCTTGCATGAAAAATATTTTTGTATGAAAAATGGACGATGTATAGTCCATTATATTTCTTGCATGAAAAATATTTTTGTATGAAAAATGGACGATGTATAGTCCATTATATTTCTTGCATGAAAAATATTTTTGTATGAAATATGGACGATGTAAAGTCCGTTATATGTTTTGCATGAAAAATATTTTTGTGTGAAAAATGGACGATGTATAGTCCATTATATTTTTTGCATGAAAAATATTGTTGCATGAAAAATATTTTTGTATGAAAAATGGACGATGTATAGTCCATTATATTTTTTGCATGAAAAATATTTTGTGCCAAAAATGCATGATGTATAGTCCATTATATTTTTTTCAATAAAAAATATTTTTTGCATGAAAAATATTTTTGTATGAAAAATGGACGATGTATATATAGTCCATTATATTTTTTGCATGGAAAATATTTTGTGTCAAAAATGCACGATGTATAGTCCATTATATTTTTTTCAATAAAAAATATTTTTTGCATGAAAAATATTTTTGTATAAAAAATGGACGATGTATGGTCCATTATATTTTTTGCATGAAGAATATTTTTGTGTGAAAAATGAACGATTTATAGTCCATTATATTTTTTGCATGAAAAATATTTTTGTGTGGAAAATGGACGATGTATAGTCCATTATATTTTTTGCATGAAAAATATTTTTGTATGAAAAATGGACGATGTATAGTACATTATATTTTTTGCCAGAAAAATATTTTTGTATGAAAAATGGACGATGTATAGTCCATTATATTTATTGCATGAAAAATATTTTTGTATGAAAAATGGACGATGTAGAGTCCATTATATTTTTTGCATGAAAAATATTTTTGTGTGAAAAATGGACGATGTATAGTACATTATATTTTTTCCATGAAAAATATTTTTGTATGAAAAATGGACGATGTATAGTCCATTATATTTTTTGCATGAAAAATATTTTTGTATCAAAATTGGACGATGTATAGTGCATTATATTTTTTGCATAAAAAATATTTTTGTATGAAAAATGGACGATGTATGGTCCATTATATTTTTTGCATGAAGAATATTTTTGTGTGAAAAATGAACGATGTATAGTCCATTATATTTTATCCATGAAAAATATTTTTGTGTGAAAAGTGGACGATGTATAGTCCATTATATTTTTTCCATGAAAGATATTTTTGTATGAAAAATGGACGATGTATAGTCCATTATATTTTTTGCATGAAAAATATTTTTGTATGAAAAATGGACGATGTATAGTCCATTATATTTTTTGCATGAAAAATATTTTTGTATGAAAAATGGGCGATGTATAGTCCATTATATTTTTTGAATGAAAAATATTTTTGTGTGAAAAATGAACTATGTATTGTCCATTATATTTTTTTCAATAAAAAATATTTTTTGCATGAAAAATATTTTTGTATGAAAAATGGACGATGTATGGTCCATTATATTTCTTGCATGAAAAATATTTTTGTTTGAAAAATGGACGATGTATAGTCCATTATATTTCTTGCATGAAAAATATTTTTGTATGAAAAATGGACTATAGTCCATTATATTTTTTGGATGAAAAATATTTTTGTATGAAAAATGGACGATGTATAGTCCATTATATTTTTTCCATGAAAAATATTTGTGTATGAAAAATTGACGATGTAAAGTCCATTATATTTTTCGCATGAAAAATATTTTTGTATGAAAAATGGACGATGTATAGTCCATTATATTTTTTGCATGAAAAATATTTTTGTATGAAAAATGGACGATGTATAGTCCATTATATTTTTTGCATGAAAAATATTTTTGTGTGAAAAATGAACGATGTATAGTCCATTATATTTTTATCAATAAAAAATATTTTTTGCATGAAAAATATTTTTGTATGAAAAATGGACGATGTATGGTCCATTATATTTTTTGCATGAAAAATATTTTTGTATGAAAATTGGACGATGTATAGTCCATTATATTTCATGCATGAAAAATATTTTTGTATGAAAAATGGACGATGTATAGTCCATTATATTTCTTGCATGAAAAATATTTTTGTATGAAATATGGACGATGTAAAGTCCGTTATATTTTTTGCATGAAAAATATTTTTGTGTGAAAAATAGACGATGTATATATAGTCCATTATATTTTTTTCAACAAAAAATATTTTTTGCATGAAAAATATTTTTGTATAAAAAATGGACGATGTATAGTCCATTATATTTTTTGCATGAAAAATATTTTTGTATGAAAATTGGACGATGTATAGTCTATAATATTTTTTGCATAAAAAATATTTTTGTATAAAAAAGGGACGTTGTATAGTCCATTATATTTTTTGCATGAAGAATATTTTTGTGTGAAAAATGAACGATGTATAGTCCATTATATTTTTTGCATGAAAAATAATTTTGTATGAAAAATGGACGATGTATGTATATAGTCCATTATATTTTTTGTATGAAAAATATTTTTGAATGAAAAATGGACGATGTATAGTCCATTATATTTTTTCCATGAAAAATATTTTTGTATGAAAAATGGACGATGTAGTCCATTATATTTCTTGCATGAAAAATATTTTTGTATGAAAAATTTACAATGTATAGTCAATTATATTTTTCGCATGAAAAATATTTTTGTTTGAAAAATGGACGATGTATAGTCCATTATATTTTTCGCATGAAAAATATTTTTGTGTGAAAAATGGACGATGTATAGTCCATTATATTTTTTGCATGAAAAATATTTTTGTATGAAAAATGGGCGATGTATAGTCCATTATATTTTTTGCATGAAAAATATTTTTGTATGAAAAATAGACGATGTATAGTCCATTATATTTCTTGCATGAAAAATATTTTTGTATGAAAAATGGACGATGTATATATAGTCCATTATATTTTTCGCATGAAAAATATTTTTGTATGAAAAATGGACGATGTATAGTCCGTTATATTTTTTGCATGAAGAATATTTTTGTGTGAAAAATGGACGATGTATAGTCCATTATATTTTTTCCATGAAAAATATTTTTGTATGAAAAATGGACGATGTATATATAGTCCGTTATATTTTTTGTATGAAAAATATTTTTGTATGAAATATGGACGATGTATAGTCCGTTATATTTTTTGCATGAAAAATATTTTTATGTGAAAAATGGACGATGTATAGTCCATTATATTTTTTCCATGAAAAATATTTTTGTATGAAAAATGGACGATGTATAGTCCATTATATTTTTTGCATGAAATATATTTTTGTATGAAAAATGGACGATGTATAGTCCATTATATTTCTTGCATGAAAAAGATTTTTGTAAGAAAAATGGAAGATGTATAGTCAATTATATTTTTCGCATGAAAAATATTTTTGTTTGAAAAATGGACGATGTATAGTCCATTATATTTCTTGCATGAAAAATATTTTTGTATGAAAAATGGACGATGTATAGTCCATTATATTTTTCGCATGAAAAATATTTTTGTATGAAAAATGGACGATGTATAGTCCATTATATTTTTTGCATGAAAAATATTTTTGTATGAAAAATAGACGATGTATAGTCCATTATATTTCTTGCATGAAAAATATTTTTGTATGAAAAATAGACGATGTATAGTCCATTATATTTCTTGCATGAAAAATATTTTTGTATCAAAAATGGACGATGTATAGTCCATTATATTTTTCGCATGAAAAATATTTTTGTATGAAAAATGGACGATGTATAGTCCATTATATTTTTTGCATGAAAAATCTTTTGTGTCAAAAATATACGATGTATAGTCCATTATATTTTTTGCATGAAAAATATTTTTGTGTGAAAAATGCTTTTGTATGAAAAATGGACGATGTATAGTCCATTATATTTTTCGCATGAAAAATATTTTTGTATGAAAAATGGACGATGTATAGTCCATTATATTTTTTGCATGAAAAATATTTTTGTATGAAAAATAGACGATGTATAGTCCATTATATTTCTTGCATAAAAAATATTTTTGTATGAAAAATGGACGATGTATAGTCCATTATATTTTTTGCATGAAAAATCTTTTGTGTCAAAAATATACGATGTATAGTCCATTATATTTTTTGCATGAAAAATATTTTTGTGTGAAAAATGCTTTTGTATGAAAAATGGACAATGTATTGTCCATTATATTTTTTGCATGAAAAATATTTTTGTATGAAAAATGGACGATGTATAATCCATTATATTTTTTGCATGAAAAATATTTTTGTATGAAAAATGGACGATGTATAGTCCATTATATTTTTTGCATGAAAAATATTTTTGTATGAAAAATGGACGATGTATAGTCCATTATATTTCTTGCCTGAAAAATATTTTTGTATGAAAAATGGACAATGTATATATAGTCCATTATATTTTTCGCATGAAAAATATTTTTCTATGAAAAATGGACGATGTATAGTCCATTATATTTTTCGCATGAAAAATATTTTTGTATGAAAAATGGACGATGTATAGTCCATTATATTTTTTCCATGAAAAATATTTTGTGTCAAAAATGGACGATGTATAGTCCATTATATTTTTTGCATAAAAAATATTTTTGTGTGAAAAATGCTTTTGTATGAAAAATGGACGATGTATAGTCCATTATATTTTTTGCATGAAAAATATTTTTGTATGAAAATTGGACGATGTATAGTCCGTTATATTTTTTGCATGAAAAATATTTTGTATCAAAAATGGACGATGTATAGTCCATTATATTTTTTGCATGAAAAATATTTTTGTATGAAAAATGGACGATGTATAGTCCATTATATTTTTTGCATGAAAAATATTTTGTATCAAAAATGGACGATGTATAGTCCATTATATTTTTTGCATGAAAAATATTTTTGTGTGAAAAATGCTTTTGTATGAAAAATGGACGATGTATAGTCCATTATATTTTTTGCATGAAAAATATTTTTCTATGAAAAATGGACGATGTATAGTCCATTATATTTTTCGCATGAAAAATATTTTTGTATGAAAAATGGACGATGTATAGTCCATTATATTTTTTGCATGAAAAATATTTTGTGTCAAAAATGGACGATGTATAGTCCATTATATTTTTTGCATAAAAAATATTTTTGTGTGAAAAATGCTTTTGTATGAAAAATGGACGATGTATAGTCCATTATATTTTTCGCATGAAAAATATTTTTGTATGAAAAATGGACGATGTATAGTCCATTATATTTTTTGCATGAAAAATATTTTGTATCAAAAATGGACGATGTATAGTCCATTATATTTTTTGCATGAAAAATATTTTTGTGTGAAAAATGCTTTTGTATGAAAAATGGACGATGTATAGTCCATTATATTCTTTGCATGAAAAATATTTTTGTATGAAAATTGGACGATGTATAGTCCATTATATTTTTTGCATGAAAAATATTTTTGTATGAAAAATGGACGATGTATAGTCCATTATATTTTTTGCATGAAAAATATTTTTGTATGAAAAATGGACGATGTATAGTCCATTATATTTCTTGCATAAAAAATATTTTTGTATGAAAAATGGACGATGTATAGTCCATTATATTTTTCGCATGAAAAATATTTTTGTATGAAAAATGGACGATGTATAGTCCATTATATTTTTTGCATGAAAAATATTTTTGTATGAAGAATGGACGATGTATAGTCCATTATATTTTTTGCATGAAAAATATTTTTGTATGAAAAATGGGCGATGTATATATAGTCCATTATATTTTTTGTATGAAAAATATTTTTGTATGAAAAATGGACGATGTATAGTCCGTTATATTTTTTGCATGAAAAATATTTTTGTGTGAAAAATGGACGATGTATAGTCCATTATATTTTTTGCATGAAAAATATTTTTGTGTGAAAAATGCTTTTGTATGAAAAATGGACAATGTATTGTCCATTATATTTTTTGCATGAAAAATATTTTTGTATGAAAAATGGACGATGTATAATCCATTATATTTTTTGCATGAAAAATATTTTTGTATGAAAAATGGACGATGTATTATAGTCCATTATATTTTTTGCATGAAAAATATTTTTGTATGAAAAATGGACGATGTATATTCCATTATATTTCTTGCCTGAAAAATATTTTTGTATGAAAAATGGACGATGTATATATAGTCCATTATATTTTTCGCATGAAAAATATTTTTGTATGAAAAATGGACGATGTATAGTCCATTATATTTTTCGCATGAAAAATATTTTTGTATGAAAAATGGACGATGTATAGTCCATTATATTTTTTGCATGAAAAATATTTTGTGTCAAAAATGGACGATGTATAGTCCATTATATTTTTTGCATAAAAAATATTTTTGTGTGAAAAATGCTTTTGTATGAAAAATGGACGATGTATAGTCCGTTAAATTTTTTGCATGAAGAATATTTTTGTGTGAAAAATGGACGATGTATAGTCCGTTATATTTTTTGCATGAAAAATATTTTTGTGTGAAAAATGGACGATGTATATATAGTCCATTATATTTTTTCCATGAAAAATATTTTTGTGTGAAAAATGGACGATGTATAGTCCATTATATTTTTTGCATGAAAAATATTTTTGTATGAAAAATGGACGATGTATAGTCCATTATATTTTTTGCATGAAAAATATTTTTGTATGAAAAATGGACGATGTATAGTCCATTATATTTCTTGCATGAAAAAGATTTTTGTATGAAAAATGGACGATGTATAGTCAATTATATTTTTCGCATGAAAAATATTTTTGTTTGAAAAATGGACGATGTATAGTCCATTATATTTCTTGCATGAAAAATATTTTTGTATGAAAAATGGACGATGTATAGTCCATTATATTTCTTGCATGAAAAATATTTTTGTATGAAAAATGGACGATGTATAGTCCATTATATTTTTCGCATGAAAAATATTTTTGTGTGAAAAATGGACGATGTATAGTCCATTATATTTTTTGCATGAAAAATATTTTTGTATGAAAAATGGACGTTGTATAGTCCATTATATTTTTTGCATGAAAAATATTTTTGTATGAAAAATGGACGATGTATATATAGTCCATTATATTTTTCGCATGAAAAATATTTTTGTATGAAAAATAGACGATGTATAGTCCATTATATTTTTCGCATGAAAAATATTTTTGTATGAAAAATGGACGATGTATAGTCCATTATATTTTTTCCATGAAAAATATTTTGTGTCAAAAATGGACGATGTATAGTCCATTATATTTTTTGCATAAAAAATATTTTTGTGTGAAAAATGCTTTTGTATGAAAAATGGACGATGTATAGTCCGTTATATTTTTTCCATGAAAAATATTTTTGTTTGAAAAATGGACGATGTATAGTCCATTATATTTCTTGCATGAAAAATATTTTTGTATGAAAAATGGACGATGTATAGTCCATTATATTTCTTGCATGAAAAATATTTTTGTATGAAAAATGGACGATGATGGACGATGTATAGTCCATTATATTTTTTGCATGAAAAATATTTTTGTGTGAAAAATGGACGTTGTATAGTCCATTATATTTTTTGCATGAAAAATATTTTTGTATGAAAAATGGACGATGTATATATAGTCCATTATATTTTTTGCATGAAAAATATTTTTGTATGAAAAATGGACGATGTATAGTCCATTATATTTTTTGCATGAAAAATATTTTTGTATGAAAAATGGACGATGTATAGTCCATTATATTTTTTGCATGAAAAATATTTTTGTATGAAAAATGGACGATGTATAGTCCATTATATTTCTTGCATGAAAAATATTTTTGTATGAAAAATGGACGATGTACAGTCCATTATATTTTTCGCATGCAAAATATTTTTGTATGAAAAATGGACGATGTATAGTCCATTATATTTTTTGCATGAAAAATATTTTTGTATGAAAAATGGACGATGTATAGTCCATTATATTTTTTGCATGAAAAATATTTTTGTATGAAAAATGGACGATGTATAGTCCATTATATTTCTTGCCTGAAAAATATTTTTGTATGAAAAATGGACAATGTATATATAGTCCATTATATTTTTCGCATGAAAAATATTTTTGTATGAAAAATGGACGCTGTATAGTCCATTATATTTTTCGCATGAAAAATATTTTTGTATGAAAAATGGACGATGTATAGTCCATTATATTTTTTGCATGAAAAATATTTTGTGTCAAAAATGGACGATGTATAGTCCATTATATTTTTTGCATAAAAAATATTTTTGTGTGAAAAATGCTTTTGTATGAAAAATTGACGATGTATAGTCCGTTATATTTTTTGCATGAAGAATATTTTTGTGTGAAAAATGGACGATGTATAGTCCGTTATATTTTTTGCATGAAAAATATTTTTGTGTGAAAAATGGACGATGTATAGTCCATTATATTTTTTCCATGAAAAATATTTTTGTGTGAAAAATGGACGATGTATAGTCCATTATATTTTTTCCATGAAAAATATTTTTGTATGAAAAATGGACGATGTATAGTCCATTATATGTTTTGCATGAAAAATATTTTTGTATGAAAAATGGACGATGTATAGTCCATTATATTTCTTGCATGAAAAAGATTTTTGTATGAAAAATGGGCGATGTATAGTCAATTATATTTTTCGCATGAAAAATATTTTTGTTTGAAAAATGGACGATGTATAGTCCATTATATTTCTTGCATGAAAAATATTTTTGTATGAAAAATGGACGATGTATAGTCCATTATATTTCTTGCATGAAAAATATTTTTGTATGAAAAATGGACGATGTATAGTCCATTATATTTTTCGCATGAAAAATATTTTTGTGTGAAAAATGGACGATGTATAGTCCATTATATTTTTTGCATGAAAAATATTTTTGTATGAAAAATGGACGATGTATAGTCCATTATATTTCTTGCCTGAAAAATATTTTTGTATGAAAAATGGACAATGTATATATAGTCCATTATATTTTTCGCATGAAAAATATTTTTGTATGAAAAATGGACGCTGTATAGTCCATTATATTTTTCGCATGAAAAATATTTTTGTATGAAAAATGGACGATGTATAGTCCATTATATTTTTTGCATGAAAAATATTTTTGTATGAAAAATGGACGATGTATAGTCCATTATATTTTTTGCATGAAAAATATTTTTGTATGAAAAATGGACGATGTATAGTCCATTATATTTCTTGCATGAAAAATATTTTTGTATGAAAAATGGACGATGTACAGTCCATTATATTTTTCGCATGCAAAATATTTTTGTATGAAAAATGGACGATGTATAGTCCATTATATTTTTTGCATGAAAAATATTTTTGTATGAAAAATGGACGATGTATAGTCCATTATATTTTTTGCATGAAAAATATTTTTGTATGAAAAATGGACGATGTATAGTCCATTATATTTCTTGCCTGAAAAATATTTTTGTATGAAAAATGGACAATGTATATATAGTCCATTATATTTTTCGCATGAAAAATATTTTTGTATGAAAAATGGACGCTGTATAGTCCATTATATTTTTCGCATGAAAAATATTTTTGTATGAAAAATGGACGATGTATAGTCCATTATATTTTTTGCATGAAAAATATTTTGTGTCAAAAATGGACGATGTATAGTCCATTATATTTTTTGCATAAAAAATATTTTTGTGTGAAAAATGCTTTTGTATGAAAAATTGACGATGTATAGTCCGTTATATTTTTTGCATGAAGAATATTTTTGTGTGAAAAATGGACGATGTATAGTCCGTTATATTTTTTGCATGAAAAATATTTTTGTGTGAAAAATGGACGATGTATAGTCCATTATATTTTTTCCATGAAAAATATTTTTGTGTGAAAAATGGACGATGTATAGTCCATTATATTTTTTCCATGAAAAATATTTTTGTATGAAAAATGGACGATGTATAGTCCATTATATGTTTTGCATGAAAAATATTTTTGTATGAAAAATGGACGATGTATAGTCCATTATATTTCTTGCATGAAAAAGATTTTTGTATGAAAAATGGGCGATGTATAGTCAATTATATTTTTCGCATGAAAAATATTTTTGTTTGAAAAATGGACGATGTATAGTCCATTATATTTCTTGCATGAAAAATATTTTTGTATGAAAAATGGACGATGTATAGTCCATTATATTTCTTGCATGAAAAATATTTTTGTATGAAAAATGGACGATGTATAGTCCATTATATTTTTCGCATGAAAAATATTTTTGTGTGAAAAATGGACGATGTATAGTCCATTATATTTTTTGCATGAAAAATATTTTTGTATGAAAAATGGACGATGTATAGTCCATTATATTTTTTGCATGAAAAATATTTTTGTATGAAAAATGGACGATGTATAGTCCATTATATTTCTTGCATGAAAAATATTTTTGTATGAAATATGGACGATGTATAGTCCATTATATTTTTTGCATGAAAAATATTTTTGTATGAAAAATGGACGATGTATAGTCCATTATATTTTTTGCATGAAAAATATTTTTGTATGAAAAATGGACGATGTATATATAGTCCATTATATTTTTCGCATGAAAAATATTTTTGTATGAAAAATGGACGATGTATAGTCCATTATATTTTTCGCATGAAAAATATTTTTGTATGAAAAATGGACGATGTATAGTCCATTATATTTTTTGCATGAAAAATATTTTGTGTCAAAAATGGACGATGTATAGTCCATTATATTTTTTGCATAAAAAATATTTTTGTGTGAAAAATGCTTTTGTATGAAAAATGGACGATGTATAGTCCGTTATATTTTTTGCATGAAGAATATTTTTGTGTGAAAACTGGACGATGTATAGTCCGTTATATTTTTTGCATGAAAAATATTTTTGTGTGAAAAATGGACGATGTATAGTCCATTATATTTTTTGCATGAAAAATATTTTTGTATGAAAAATGGACGATGTATAGTCCATTATATTTCTTGCATGAAAAATATTTTTGTATGAAAAATGGACGATGTATAGTCCATTATATTTTTCGCATGAAAAATATTTTTGTATGAAAAATGGACGATGTATAGTCCATTATATTTTTTGCATGAAAAATATTTTTGTATGAAAAATGGACGATGTATAGTCCATTACATTTTTTGCATGAAAAATATTTTTGTATGAAAAATGGACGATGTATAGTCCATTATATTTCTTGCCTGAAAAATATTTTTGTATGAAAAATGGACGATGTATATATAGTCCATTATATTTTTCGCATGAAAAATATTTTTGTATGAAAAATGGACGATGTATAGTCCATTATATTTTTTGCATGAAAAATATTTTGTGTCAAAAATGGACGATGTATAGTCCATTATATTTTTTGCATAAAAATATTTTTGTGTGAAAAATGCTTTTGTATGAAAAATGGACGATGTATGGTCGATGTTATAGATTTTGGCGTCATGAAAAATATTTCTAGGGATTTAATTCAAGTTGAAGCTTCTCTAGATCTCTCGTCCGACCACTCTCCCACGATCGTTTCAATTTGTAGCCCATTAAGAAGTGACTTACCTCATCCTTATGTGAAGATGATAGATAAATCGTGTTAACTGGCTGGGATTCAAAAAATATCTTAGTACTCATTGCACAGAAAATATTACGCTAAGAACACCTGATGATATTGAATCTAATATTGCCAACCTTAATGAAAATATTAAACAGGCTGCTGAACATGCCACTACCTCCCATCCGCAGATTGGGTTTAATAGAATTTATTCTACTGATATTGAACGTCTCGTGTGTGAAAAAAGAAGAGCTAGAAGGGAATGGCAACAGCACAGATCACCTCAACATAAAACTAGGTTTAAAGAGTGCACTAAACGACTCCAAGAGTTGCTTGCATTTGAAAAAACTGCATCTCTTAAAAATTATCTGGAAGGTCTTGATGTCACACCAGCATCTAATTACTCTTTGTGGCGTGCTGCTAGAAAGCTTAAAACACCCGTCGAGTTTAAACCACCTCTGCGCACATCTACCGGAGATTGGGCAAGAAGCGACTGTGAAAAAGGTAAATTATTTGCTGAGCATTTAAAATCCGTATTTACCCCAAACTCATGTACTGGTGCTGTTGATTTGCCGAGTGTAGTTGCGTGATGTACAAAAACTAATTGCTGAACTCAACCCGAAAAAAGCTCCGGGTATTGATAAAATTAGTAACCAGATGCTGATGAAGTTGCCTCGTATTGCAATTAGAATCCTGTTATTCATTTTTAATGCCATTTTACGTCTGGAATATTATCCAAACAGCTGGAAGCTTGCCAAGGTTAAAATGATTCCAAAGCCGGGCAAAGATCTTACCAAGGCTGAGTCATATAGGCCAATAAGTTTACTGTCAACAATGTCAAAGCTCTTTGAAAAGTTACTCATGATAAAATTGTCCCCAATTCTAACTGATAATGAGTGCATACCGGACCATCAATTTGGTTTTAGAAGTCAGCATAGCACCATTGAACAAACTCATAGATTGGTTCAATTTATAAGAAAAACTTTTGAAGAAAAGAAGTATTGCTCTGCGCTGTTTATTGACGTTTCTCAGGCATTTGATAAAGTGTGGCATGAAGGCCTAATTTTAAAATTAAAGACTTATTTACCGATAAACATTCTAAATCTTTTGGAAAGTTACATTATTGCCCGGGAATTCACTGTTGTGGAAGGAGACTTTATGAGTATGCCTGAAAAAATTTCATCCGGTGTGCCACAGGGGAGTATACTGGGGCCAGTTTTGTATTTGATTTATACTTGTGATATGCCTTTGAGCAGTAATATACACACATCTACATTTGCCGATGATACAGCCTGCCTTAGTATGCACAAAAACCCTCACGAGGCTTCCCGATATCTTCAGCAACATATTACCCAGCTAGAACTATGGTTAAACAGGTGGAAAATAAAGGTAAACGAACAGAAGTGTGCTCAAGTAACATTTACCCTACGAAAAGACACTTGTTCCCCCATTACAATCAATAATCAAATTGTTCCTCAAAATTTACAAGTGAAATACCTTGGTATACACCTTGATCGAAGGCTTACATGGAAACACCACATTGACTCTAAGCTAACGCAAATGAAACTTAAACTAACTCAGATACATTGGCTGATTGGTAGAAATTCAACCCTCAGTCTAGATTGTAAACTTTTGATATACAAGTCGCTTTTAAAACCTATATGGTGCTACGGAATTCAGCTATGGGGTACTGCTTCAGCTTCAAATATAGAAAAAATTCAAAGAAGGCAAAACAAAATTTTACGGATAATAACATCGGCGCCATGGTACATAAGAAACTCAAATTTACATCGTGATTTGAATATGCCACAAGTAACTGAAGAAATTGCAAAATACGCAGGCAAATATCTTACAAAACTCGAGTCTCATCCTAATCCGCTTGCTCGTAATATCTTGAATTTTACTGGTCACATCCGCTTAAAAAAGAGGGACACAAGGGCTCTAATACTCAACACTCCAGAAGAATCTGCTTGAAAATACTTTTGTTTTTGCTTATCACTACTTATGTATTATTAATATCTATCACTAAGTTTATGTCCGACACTGGTCGGGCCTAATTAATTATATTTAGATTTAAGATTTGAATAATTATTGTTAGTTCATATTTGAAGATACAATAAATAAATATATGTATTTAAAAAAAAAAAAAAAAAAAAAAATGTATAGTCCGTTATATTTTTTGCATGAAGAATATTTTTGTGTGAAAAATGGACGATGTATAGTCCGTTATATTTTTTGCATAAAAAATATTTTTGTGTGAAAAATGGACGATGTATAGTCCATTATATTTTTTCCATGAAAAATATTTTTGTGTGAAAAATAGACGATGTATAGTCCATTATATTTTTTGCATGAAAAATATTTTTGTATGAAAAATGGACGATTATAGTCCATTATATTTTTTGCATGAAAAATATTTTTGTATGAAAAATGGACGATGTATAGTCCATTATATTTCTTGCATGAAAAAGATTTTTGTATGAAAAATGGACGATGTATAGTCAATTATATTTTTCGCATGAAAAATATTTTTTTTTGAAAAATGGACGATGTATAGTCCATTATATTTTTTGCATGAAAAATATTTTTGTATGAAAAATGGACGATGTATAGTCCATTATATTTCTTGTCTGAAAAATATTTTTGTATGAAAAATGGACGATGTATATATAGTCCATTATATTTTTCGCATGAAAAATATTTTTGTATGAAAAATGGACGATGTATAGTCCATTATATTTTTCGCATGAAAAATATTTTTGTATGAAAAATGGACGATGTATAGTCCATTATATTTTTTGCATGAAAAATATTTTGTGTCAAAAATGGACGATGTATAGTCCATTATATTTTTTGCATGAAGAATATTTTTGTGTGAAAAATGGACGATGTATAGTCCGTTATATTTTTTGCATGAAAAAGATTTTTGTATGAAAAATGGACGATGTATAGTCAATTATATTTTTCGCATGAAAAATACTTTTGTTTGAAAAATGGACTATGTATAGTCCATTATATTTCTTGCATGAAAAATATTTTTGTATGAAAAATGGACGATGTATAGTCCATTATATTTCTTGCATGAAAAATATTTTTGTATGAAAAATGGACGATGTATATATAGTCCATTATATTTTGCGCATGAAAAATATTTTTGTATGAAATATGGACGATGTATAGTCAATTATATTTTTCGCATGAAAAATACTTTTGTTTGAAAAATGGACTATGTATAGTCAATTATATTTTTTGCATGAAAAATATTTTTGTATGAAAAATGGACGATGTATAGTCCATTATATTTCTTGCATGAAAAATATTTTTGTATGAAAAATGGACGATGTATAGTCCATTATATTTTTCGCATGAAAAATATTTTTGTATGAAATATGGACGATGTATAGTCCATTATATTTTTTGCATGAAAAATATTTTTGTATGAAAAATGGACGATGTATAGTCCATTATATTTTTTGCATGAAAAATATTTTTGTATGAAAAATGGACGATGTATAGTCCATTATATTTCTTGCCTGAAAAATATTTTTGTATGAAAAATGGACGATGTATATATAGTCCATTATATTTTTCGCATGAAAAATATTTTTGTATGAAAAATGGACGATGTATAGTCCATTATATTTCTTGCATGAAAAATATTTTTGTATGAAAAATGGACGATGTATAGTCCATTATATTTTTCGCATGAAAAATATTTTTGTATGAAATATGGACGATGTATAGTCCATTATATTTTTTGCATGAAAAATATTTTTGTATGAAAAATGGACGATGTATAGTCCATTATATTTTTTGCATGAAAAATATTTTTGTATGAAAAATGGACGATGTATAGTCCATTATATTTCTTGCCTGAAAAATATTTTTGTATGAAAAATGGACGATGTATATATAGTCCATTATATTTTTCGCATGAAAAATATTTTTGTATGAAAAATGGACGATGTATAGTCCATTATATATTTCGCATGAAAAATATTTTTGTATGCAAAATGGACGATGTATAGTCCATTATATTTTTTGCATGAAAAATATTTTGTGTCAAAAATGGACGATGTATAGTCCATTATATTTTTTGCATAAAAAATATTTTTGTGTGAAAAATGCTTTTGTATGAAAAATGGACGATGTATAGTCCGTTATATTTTTTGCATGAAGAATATTTTTGTGTGAAAAATGGACGATGTATAGTCCGTTATATTTTTTGCATGAAAAATATTTTTGTGTGAAAAATGGACGATGTATAGTCCATTATATTTTTTGCATGAAAAATATTTTTGTATGAAAAATGGACGATGTATAGTCCATTATATTTTTTGCATGAAAAATATTTTTGTATGAAAAATGGACGATGTATAGTCCATTAAATTTCTTGCATGAAAAATATTTTTGTATGAAAAATGGACGATGTATAGTCCATTATATTTCTTGCATGAAAAATATTTTTGTATGAAAAATGGACGATGTATAGTCCATTATATTTTTCGCATGAAAAATATTTTTGTGTGAAAAATGGACGATGTATAGTCCATTATATTTTTTGCATGAAAAATATTTTTGTATGAAAAATGGACGATGTATAGTCCATTATATTTCTTGCATGAAAAATATTTTTGTATGAAAAATGGACGATGATGGACGATGTATAGTCCATTATATTTTTTGCATGAAAAATATTTTTGTATGAAAAATGGACGATGTATAGTCCATTATATTTTTTGCATGAAAAATATTTTTGTATGAAAAATGGACGATGTATAGTCCATTATATTTCTTGCCTGAAAAATATTTTTTTATGAAAAATGGACGATGTATATATAGTCCATTATATTTTTCGCATGAAAAATATTTTTGTATGAAAAATGGACGATGTATAGTCCATTATATTTTTCGCATGAAAAATATTTTTGTATGAAAAATGGACGATGTATAGTCCATTATATTTTTTGCATGAAAAATATTTTGTGTCAAAAATGGACGATGTATATAGTCCATTATATTTTTTGCATAAAAAATATTTTTGTGTGAAAAATGCTTTTGTATGAAAAATGGACGATGTATAGTCCGTTATAGTTTTTGCATGAAGAATATTTTTGTGTGAAAAATGGACGATGTATAGTCCGTTATATTTTTTGCATGAAAAATATTTTTGTGTGAAAAATGGACGATGTATAGTCCATTATATTTTTTCCATGAAAAATATTTTTGTGTGAAAAATGGACGATGTATAGTCCATTATATTTTTTGCATGAAAAATATTTTTGTATGAAAAATCGACGATGTATATATAGTCCATTATATTTTTTGCATGAAAAATATTTTTGTATGAAAAATGGACGATGTATAGTCCATTATATTTCTTGCATGAAAAAGATTTTTGTATGAAAAATGGACGATGTATAGTCAATTATATTTTTCGCATGAAAAATACTTTTGTTTGAAAAATGGACGATGTATAGTCCATTATATTTCTTGCATGAAAAATATTTTTGTATGAAAAATGGACGATGTATAGTCCATTATATTTCTTGCATGAAAAATATTTTTGTATGAAAAATGGACGATGTATAGTCCATTATATTTTTCGCATGAAAAATATTTTTGTGTGAAAAATGGGCGATGTATAGTCCATTATATTTTTTGCATGAAAAATATTTTTGTATGAAAAATGGACGATGTATAGTCCATTATATTTTTTGCATGAAAAATATTTTTGTATGAAAAATGGACGATGTATAGTCCATTATATTTCTTGCCTGAAAAATATTTTTGTATGAAAAATGGACGATGTATATATAGTCCATTATATTTTTCGCATGAAAAATATTTTTGTATGAAAAATGGACGATGTATAGTCCATTATATTTTTCGCATGAAAAATATTTTTGTATGAAAAATGGACGATGTATAGTCCATTATATTTTTTGCATGAAAAATATTTTGTGTCAAAAATGGACGATATATAGTCCATTATATTTTTTCCATAAAAAATATTTTTGTGTGAAAAATGCTTTTGTATGAAAAATGTACGATGTATAGTCCGTTATATTTTTTGCATGAAGAATATTTTTGTGTGAAAAATGGACGATGTATAGTCCGTTATATTTTTTGCATGAAAAATATTTTTGTGTGAAAGATGGACGATGTATAGTCCATTATATTTTTTGCATGAAAAATATTTTTGTATGTAAAATGGACGATGTATAGTCCATTATATTTCTTGCATGAAAAAGATTTTTGTATGAAAAATGGACGATGTATAGTCAATTATATTTTTCGCATGAAAAATATTTTTGTTTGAAAAATGGTCGATGTATAGTCCATTATATTTCTTGAATGAAAAATATTTTTGTATGAAAAATGGACGATGTATAGTCCATTATATTTCTTGCATGAAAAATATTTTTGTATGAAAAATGGACGATGTATATTATATATATTTTTCGCATGAAAAATATTTTTGTGTGAAAAATGGACGATGTATAGTCCATTATATTTTTTGCATGAAAAATATTTTTGTATGAAAAATGGACGATGTATAGTCCATTATATTTTTTGCATGAAAAATATTTTTGTATGAAAAATGGACCATGTATAGTCCATTATATTTTTTGCATAAAAAATATTTTTGTATGAAAAATGGACGATGTATAGTCCATTATATTTCTTGCATGAAAAATATTTTTGTATGAAAAATGGACGATGTATAGTCCATTATATTTTTCGCATGAAAAATATTTTTGTATGAAAAATGGACGATGTATAGTCCATTATATTTTTTGCATGAAAAATATTTTAGTATGAAAAATGGACGATGTATAGTCCATTATATTTTTTGCATGAAAAATATTTTTGTATGAAAAATGGACGATATATAGTCCATTATATTTCTTGCCTGAAAAATATTTTTGTATGAAAAATGGACGATGTATAATCCATTATATTTTTCGCATGAAAAATATTTTTGTATGAAAAATGGACGATGTATAGTCCATTATATTTTTCGCATGAAAAATATTTTTGTATGAAAAATGGACGATGTATAGTCCATTATATTTTTTCCATGAAAAATATTTTGTGTCAAAAATGGACGATGTATAGTCCATTATATTTTTTGCATAAAAAATATTTTTGTGTGAAAAATGCTTTTGTATGAAAAATGGACGATGTATAGTCCGTTATATTTTTTGTATGAAGAATATTTTTGTATGAAAAATGGACGATGTATAGTCAATTATATTTTTCGCATGAAAAATATTTTTGTTTGAAAAATGGACGATGTATAATTATAATTCTTGCATGAAAAATATTTTTGTATGAAAAATGGACGATGTATAGTCCATTATATTTCTTGCATGAAAAATATTTTTGTATGAAAAATGGACGATGTATAGTCCATTATATTTTTCGCATGAAAAATATTTTTGTATGAAAAATGGACGATGTATAGTCCATTATATTTTTTGCATGAAAAATATTTTTGTATGAAAAATGGACCATGTATAGTCCATTATATTTTTTGCATAAAAAATATTTTTGTATGAAAAATGGACGATGTATAGTCCATTATATTTCTTGCATGAAAAATATTTTTGTATGAAAAATGGACGATGTATAGTCCATTATATTTTTCGCATGAAAAATATTTTTGTATGAAAAATGGACGATGTATAGTCCATTATATTTTTTGCATGAAAAATATTTTAGTATGAAAAATGGACGATGTATAGTCCATTATATTTTTTGCATGAAAAATATTTTTGTATGAAAAATGGACGATATATAGTCCATTATATTTCTTGCCTGAAAAATATTTTTGTATGAAAAATGGACGATGTATAATCCATTATATTTTTCGCATGAAAAATATTTTTGTATGAAAAATGGACGATGTATAGTCCATTATATTTTTCGCATGAAAAATATTTTTGTATGAAAAATGGACGATGTATAGTCCATTATATTTTTTCCATGAAAAATATTTTGTGTCAAAAATGGACGATGTATAGTCCATTATATTTTTTGCATAAAAAATATTTTTGTGTGAAAAATGCTTTTGTATGAAAAATGGACGATGTATAGTCCGTTATATTTTTTGTATGAAGAATATTTTTGTATGAAAAATGGACGATGTATAGTCAATTATATTTTTCGCATGAAAAATATTTTTGTTTGAAAAATGGACGATGTATAATTATAATTCTTGCATGAAAAATATTTTTGTATGAAAAATGGACGATGTATAGTCCATTATATTTCTTGCATGAAAAATATTTTTGTATGAAAAATGGACGATGTATAGTCCATTATATTTTTCGCATGAAAAATATTTTTGTATGAAAAATGGACGATGTATAGTCCATTATATTTTTTCCATGAAAAATATTTTTGTATGAAAAATGGACGATGTATAGTCCATTATATTTCTTGCATGAAAAATATTTTTGTATGAAAAATGGACGATGTATAGTCCATTATATTTTTTGCATGAAAAATATTTTTGTATGAAAAATGGACGATGTATAGTCCATTATATTTTTTGCATGAAAAATATTTTTGTATGAAAAATGGACGATGTATAGTCCATTATATTTCTTGCATGAAAAATATTTTTGTATGAAAAATGGACGATGTATAGTCCATTATATTTTTCGCATGAAAAATATTTGTGTATGAAAAATGGACGATGTATAGTCCATTATATTTTTTGCATGAAAAATATTTTAGTATGAAAAATGGACGATGTATAGTCCATTATATTTTTTGCATGAAAAATATTTTTGTATGAAAAATGGACGATATATAGTCCATTATATTTCTTGCCTGAAAAATATTTTTGTATGAAAAATGGACGATGTATATATAGTCCATTATATTTTTCGCATGAAAAATATTTTTGTATGAAAAATGGACGATGTATAGTCCATTATATTTTTCGCATGAAAAATATTTTTGTATGAAAAATGGACGATGTATAGTCCATTATATTTTTTGCATGAAAAATATTTTGTGTCAAAAATGGACGATGTATAGTCCATTATATTTTTTGCATAAAAAATATTTTTGTGTGAAAAATGCTTTTGTATGAAAAATGGACGATGTATAGTCCGTTATATTTTTTGCATGAAGAATATTTTTGTGTGAAAAATAGACGATGTATAGTCCGTTATATTTTTTGCATGAAAAATATTTTTGTGTGAAAAATGGACGATGTATAGTCCATTATATTTTTTCCATGAAAAATATTTTTGTGTGAAAAATGGACGATGTATAGTCCATTATATTTCTTGCATGAAAAATATTTTTGTATGAAAAATGGACGATGTATAGTCCATTATATTTTTTGCATGAAAAATATTTTTGTATGAAAAATGGACGATGTATAGTCCATTATATTTCTTGCATGAAAAATATTTTTGTATGAAAAATGGACGATGTATAGTCCATTATATTTTTCGCATGAAAAATATTTTTGTGTGAAAAATATTTTTGTATGAAAAATGGACGATGTATATATAGTCCGTTATATTTTTTGCATGAAAAATATTTTTGTGTCAAAAATGTTTTTGTATGAAAAATGGACGATGTATAGTCCATTATATTTTTTGCATGAAAAATATTTTTGTATGAAAAATGGACGATGTATAGTCCATTATATTTTTTGCATGAAAAATATTTTTGTATGAAAAATGGACGATGTATAGTCCATTATATTTCTTGCATAAAAAATATTTTTGTATGAAAAATGGACGATGTATAGTCCATTATATTTTTTGCATGAAAAATATTTTGTGTCAAAAATGCACGATGTATAGTCCATTATATTTTTTTCAATAAAAAAAATTTTTTGCATGAAAAATATTTTTGTATGAAAAATGGACGATGTATTATATTTATTGCATGAAAAATATTTTTGTATGAAAAATGGACGATGTATAATAGTCCATTATATTTTTAGCATGAAGAATATTTTTGTGTGAAAAATGAACGATGTATAGTCCATTATATTTTTTTTGGATGAAAAATATTTTTGTATGAAAAATGGACGATGTATAGTCCATTATATTTTTTGCATGAAAACTATTTTTGTATGAAGAATGGACGATGTATAGTCCATTATATTTTTTGCATGAAAAATATTTTTGTATGAAAAATTGGCGATTTATATATAGTCCATTATATTTTTTGTATGAAAAATATTTTTGTATGAAAAATGGACGATGTATAGTCCGTTATATTTTTTGCATGAAAAATATTTTTGTGTGAAAAATGGACGATGTATAATCCATTATATTTTTCGCATGAAAAATATTTGTGTATGAAAAATGGACGATGTATAGTCCATTATATTTTTTGCATGAAAAATATTTTTGTATGAAAAATGGACGATGTATAGTCCATTATATTTTTTCCATGAAAAATATTTTTGTATGAAAAATGGACAATAGTCCATTATATTTCTTGCATAAAAAATATTTTTGTATGAAAAATGGACGATGTATAGTCCATTATATTTTTCGCATGAAAAATATTTTTGTATGAAAAATGGACGATGTATAGTCCATTATATTTTTTGCATGAAAAATATTTTTGTATGAAAAATGGACGATGTATAGTCCATTATATTTTTTGCATGAAAAATATTTTTGTATAAAAATTGGACGATGTATAGTCCATTATATTTTTTCCATGAAAAATATTTTTGTATGAAAAATGGACGATGTATAGTCCATTATATTTTTTGAATGAAAAATATTTTTGTATGAAAAATGGACGATGTATAGTCCATTATAGTTTTTGCATGAAAAATATTTTTGTATGAAAAATGGACGATTTATAGTCCATTATATTTTTCGCATGAAAAATATTTTTGTACGAAAAATGGACGATGTATAGTCCATTATATTTTTCGCATGAAAAATATTTTTGTTTGAAAAATGGACGATGTATATATAGTCCATTATATTTCTTGCATGAAAAATATTTTTGTATGAAAAATGGACGATGTATAGTCCATTATATTTTTCGCATGAAAAATATTTTTGTATGAAAAATGGACGATGTATAGTCCATTATATTTTTCGCATGAAAAATATTTTTGTTTGAAAAATGGACGATGTATAGTCCATTATATTTCTTGCATGAAAAATATTTTTGTATGAAAAATGGACGATGTATAGTCGATTATATTTTTCGCATGAAAAATATTTTTGTATGAAAAATGGACGATGTATAGTCCATTATATTTTTCGCATGAAAAATATTTTTGTTTGAAAAATGGACGATGTATTATAGTCCATTATATTTCTTGCATGAAAAATATTTTTGTATGAAAAATGGACGATGTATAGTCCATTATATTTTTTGCATGAAAAATATTTTGTGTCAAAAATGCACGATGTATAGTCCATTATATTTTTTGCATGAAAAATATTTTTGTGTGAAAAATGCTTTTGTATGAAAAATGCATGAAAAATATTTTTGTATGAAAATTGGACGATGTATAGTCCATTATATTTTTTGCATGAAATATATTTTTGTATGAAAAATGGACGATGTATAGTCCATTATATTTTTTGCATGTAAAATATTTTTGTGTGAAAAATGCTTTTGTATGAAAAATGGACAATGTATTGTCCATTATATTTTTTCCATTAAAAATATTTTTGTATGAAAAATGGACGATGTATAATCCATTATATTTTTTGCATGAAAAATATTTTTGTATGAAAAAGGGACGATGTATAGTCCATTATATTTTTTGCATGAAATATATTTTTGTATGAAAAATGGACGATGTATAGTCCATTATATTTTTTGCATGAAAAATATTTTTGTGTGAAAAATGCTTTTGTATGAAAAATGGACGATGTATAGTCCATTATATTTTTTGCATGAAAAATATTTTGTGTCAAAAATGGACGATGTATAGTCCATTATATTTTTTGAATGAAAAATATTTTTGTGTGAAAAATGCTTTTGTATGAAAAATGCATGAAAAATATTTTTGTATGAAAATTGGACGATGTATATATAGTCCATTATATTTTTTGCATGAAAAATATTTTTGTATGAAAAATGGACGATGTATAGTCCATTATATTTTTTGCATGAAAAATATTTTTGTGTGAAAAATGGACGATGTATAGTCCATTATATTTTTTGCATGAAAAATATTTTTGTATGAAAAATGGACGATGTATAGTCCATTATATTTTTTGCATGAAATATATTTTTGTATGAAAAATGGACAATGTATAGTCCATTATATTTTTTGCATGAAAAATATTTTTGTATGAAAAATGGACGATGTATAGTCCATTATATTTCTTGCCTGAAAAATATTTTTGTATGAAAAATGGACGATGTATAGTCCATTATATTTTTTCCATGAAAAATATTTGTGTATGAAAAATGGATGATGTATGGTTCATTATATTTCTTGCATAAAAAATATTTTTGTATGAAAAATGGACGATGTATAGTCCATTATATTTTTTGCATGAAAAATATTTTGTGTCAAAAATGCACGATGTATAGTCCATTATATTTTTTTCAATAAAAAATATTTTTTGCATGAAAAATATTTTTGTATGAAAAATGGACGATGTATGTCCATTATATTTTTTCCATGAAAAATATTTTTGTATGAAAATTGGACGATGTATAGTCTATTATATTTTTTGCATAAAAAATATTTTTGTATGAAAAAGGGACGATGTATAGTCCATTATATTTTTTGCATGAAGAATATTTTTGTGTGAAAAATGAACGATGTATAGTCCATTATATTTCTTGGATGAAAAATAATTTTGTATGAAAAATGGACGATGTATATATAATTCATTATATTTTTCGCATGAAAAATATTTTTGTATAAAAAATGGACGATGTATAGTCCATTATATTTTTCGCATGAAAAATATTTTTGTATGAAAAATGGACGATGTATAGTCCATTATATTTCTTGCATGAAAAATATTTTTGTATGAAAAATGGACGATGTATATATAGTCCATTATATTTTTTCCATGAAAAATATTTTTGTATGAAAAATGGACGATGTATAGTCCATTATATTTCTTGCATAAAAAATATTTTTGTATGAAAAATGGACGATGTATAGTCCATTATATTTTTCGCATGAAAAATATTTTTGTATGAAAAATGGACGATGTATAGTCCATTATAGTTTTTGCATGAAAAATATTTTTGTATGAAAAATGGACGATGTATAGTCCATTATATTTTTCGCATGAAAAATATTTTTGTATGAAAAATGGACGATGTATAGTCCATTATATTTTTTGCATGAAAAATATTTTTGTTTGAAAAATGGACGATGTATATATAGTCCATTATATTTCTTGCATGAAAAATAATTTTGTATGAAAAATGGACGATGTATATATAGTCCATTATATTTTTCGCATGAAAAATATTTTTGTATGAAAAATGGACGATGTATAGTCCATTATATTTTTCGCATGAAAAATATTTTTGTATGAAAAATGGACGATGTATAGTCCATTATATTTTTTGCATGAAAAATATTTTTGTATGAAAAATGGACGATGTATAGTCCATTATATTTTTTCCATGAAAAATATTTTTGTATGAAAAATGGACGATGTATAGTCCATTATATTTCTTGCATAAAAAATATTTTTGTATGAAAAATGGACGATGTATAGTCCATTATATTTTTCGCATGAAAAATATTTTTGTATGAAAAATGGACGATGTATAGTCCATTATAGTTTTTGCATGAAAAATATTTTTGTATGAAAAATGGACGATGTATAGTCCATTATATTTTTCGCATGAAAAATATTTTTGTATGAAAAATGGACGATGTATAGTCCATTATATTTTTCGCATGAAAAATATTTTTGTATGAAAAATGGACGATGTATAGTCCATTATATTTTTCGCATGAAAAATATTTTTGTTTGAAAAATGGACGCTGTATAGTCCATTATATTTCTTGCATGAAAAATATTTTTGTATGAAAAATGGACGATGTATATATAGTCCATTATATTTTTTGCATGAAAAATATTTTTGTGTGAAAAATGGACGATGTATAGTCCATTATATTTTTTGCATGAAAAATATTTTGTGTCAAAAATGCACGATGTATAGTCCATTATATTTTTTGCATGAAAAATATTTTTGTGTGAAAAATGCTTTTGTATGAAAAATGCATGAAAAATATTTTTGTATGAAAATTGGACGATGTATAGTCCATTATATTTTTTCCAGGAAAAATATTTTTGTATGAAAAATGGACGATGTATAGTCCATTATATTTTTTGCATGAAAAATATTTTTGTATGAAAAATGGACGATGTATAGTCCATTATATTTCTTGCATAAAAAATATTTTTGTATGAAAAATGGACGATGTATAGTCCATTATATTTTTCGCATGAAAAATATTTTTGTATGAAAAATGGACGATGTATAGTCCATTATATTTTTTGCATGAAAACTATTTTTGTATGAAGAATGGACGATGTATAGTCCACTATATTTTTTGCATGAAAAATATTTTTGTGTGAAAAATAGACGATGTATAGTCCATTATATTTTTTGCATGAAAAATATTTTTGTGTGAAAAATGCTTTTGTATGAAAAATGGACAATGTATTGTCCATTATATTTTTTGCATGAAAAATATTTTTGTATGAAAAATGGACGATGTATAATCCATTATATTTTTTGCATGAAAAATATTTTTGTATGAAAAATGGACGATGTATTGTCCATTATATTTTTTGCATGAAAAATATTTTTGTATGAAAAATGGACGATGTATAGTCCATTATATTTCTTGCCTGAAAAATATTTTTGTATGAAAAATGGACGATGTATAGTACATTATATTTTTTGCATGAAAAATATTTTTGTGTGAAAAATGGACGATGTATAGTCCATTATATTTTTTGCATGAAAAATATTTTTGTATGAAAAATTAACGATGTATAGTCCATTATATTTTTTGCATGAAATATATTTTTGTATGAAAAATGGACGATGTATAGTCCATTATATTTTTTGCATCAAAAATATTTTCGTGTGAAAAATGCTTTTGTATGAAAAATGCATGAAAAATATTTTTGTATGAAAATTGGACGATGTATATATAGTCCATTATATTTTTTGCATGAAAAATATTTTTGTATGAAAAATGGACGATGTATAGTCCATTATATTTTTTGCATGAAAAATATTTTTGTATGAAAAATGGACGATGTATAGTCCATTATATTTCTTGCATAAAAAATATTTTTGTATGAAAAATGGACGATGTATAGTCCGTTATATTTTTTGCATGAATAATATTTTTGTGTGAAAAATGCTTTTGTATGAAAAATGGGCAATGTATTGTCCATTATATTTTTTGCATGAAAAATATTTTTGTATGAAAAATGGACGATGTATAATCCATTATATTTTTTGCATGAAAAATATTTTTGTATGAAAAATGGACGATGTATAGTCCATTATATTTTTTGCATGAAAAATATTTTTGTATGAAAAATGGACGATGTATATATAGTCCATTATATTTCTTGCCTGAAAAATATTTTTGTATGAAAAATGGACGATGTATAGTACATTATATTTTTTGCATGAAAAATATTTTTGTGTGAAAAATGGACGATGTATATAGTCCATTATATTTTTTGCATGAAAAATATTTTTGTATGAAAAATTGGCGATGTATATATAGTCCATTATATTATTTGTATGATAAATATTTTTGTATGAAAAATGGACGATGTATAGTCCATTATATTTTTTGCATGAAAAATATTTTTGTGTGAAAAATGCTTTTGTATGAAAAATGGACAATGTATTGTCCATTATATTTTTTGCATGAAAACTATTTTTGTATGAAGAATGGACGATGTATAGTCCATTATATTTTTTGCATGAAAAATATTTTTGTATGAAAAATTGGCGATGTATATATAGTCCATTATATTATTTGTATGATAAATATTTTTGTATGAAAAATGGACGATGTATATCCATTATATTTTTTGCATGAAAAATATTTTTGTGTGAAAAATGCTTTTGTATGAAAAATGGACAATGTATTGTCCATTATATTTTTTGCATGAAAAATATTTTTGTATGAAAAATGGACGATGTATAATCCATTATATTTTTTGCATGAAAAATATTTTTGTATGAAAAATGGACGATGTATAGTCCATTATATTTTTTGCATGAAAAATATTTTTGTATGAAAAATGGACGATGTATATATAGTCCATTATATTTCTTGCCTGAAAAATATTTTTGTATGAAAAATGGACGATGTATAGTACATTATATTTTTTGCATGAAAAATATTTTTGTGTGAAAAATGGACGATGTATATTCCATTATATTTTTTGCATGAAAAATATTTTTGTATGAAAAATGGACGATGTATAGTCCATTATATTTTTTGCATGAAATATAGTCCATTATATTTTTTGCATGAAAAATATTTTTGTATGAAAAATGGACGATGTTTAGTCCATTATATTTCTTGCCTGAAAAATATTTTTGTATGAAAAATGGACGATGTATAGTCCATTATATTTTTTGCATGAAAACTATTTTTGTGTGAAAAATGGACGATGTATATTCCATTATATTTTTTGCATGAAAAATATTTTTGTATGAAAAATGGACGATGTATAGTCCATTATATTTTTTGCATGAAATATAGTCCATTATATTTTTTGCATGAAGAATATTTTTGTGTGAAAAATCAACGATGTATAGTCCATTATATTTCTTGCATGAAAAATAATTTTGTATGAAAAATGGACGATGTATATATAGTCCATTATATTTTTCGCATGAAAAATATTTTTGTATGAAAGATGGACGATGTATAGTCCATTATATTTTTCGCATGAAAAATATTTTTGTATGAAAAATGGACGATGTATAGTCCATTATATTTTTCGAATGAAAAATATTTTTATATGAAAAATGGACGATGTATAGTCCATTATATTTTTTGCATGAAAAATATTTTGTGTCAAAAATGGACGATGTATAGTCCATTATATTTTTTGCATGAAAAATATTTTTGTGTGAAAAATGCTTTTGTATGAAAAATGGACGATGTATTGTCCATTATATTTTTTGCATGAAAACTATTTTTGTATGAAGAATGGACGATGTATAGTCCATTATATTTTTTGCATGAAAAATATTTTTGTATGAAAAATGGACGATGTATATATAGTCCATTATATTTTTTCCATGAAAAATATTTTTCTATGAAAAATGGAAGATGTATAGTCCATTATATTTTTTCCATGAAAAATATTTTTGTATGAAAAATGGACGATATATTTTTATATATAGTCCATTATATTTTTTGCATGAAAAATATTTTTGTATGAAAAATGGACGATGTATAGTCCATTATATTTCTTGCATGAAAAATATTTTTGTATGAAAAATGGACGATGTTTTGTTTGAAAAATGGACGATGTATAGTCCATTATATTTCTTGCATGAAAAATATTTTTGTATGAAAAATGGACGATGTATAGTCCATTATATTTCTTGCATGAAAAATATTTTTGTGTGAAAAATGGACGATGTATAGTCCATTATATTTTTTCCATGAAAAATATTTTTGTATGAAAAATGGACGATGTATAGTCCATTATATTTTTTTCAATAAAAAATATTTTTTGCATGAAAAATGCTTTTGTATGAAAAATGGACAATGTATAGTCCATTATATTTTTTGCATGAAAAATATTTTTGTATGAAAAATGGATGATGTAAAGTCCATTATTTTTTTGCATGAAAAATATTTTTGTATGAAAAATGGACGATGTATAGTCCATTATATTTCTTGCATAAAAAATATTTTTGTATGAAAAATGGACGATGTATAGTCCATTATATTTTTCGCATGAAAAATATTTTTGCATGAAAAATGGACGATGTATAGTCCATTATATTTTTTGCATGAAAAATATTTTTGTATGAAAAATGGACGATGTATAGTCCATTATATTTTTTGCATGAAAAATATTTTTGTGTGAAAAATGGACGATGTATATAGTCAATTATATTTCTTGCCTGAAAAATATTTTTGTATGAAAAATGGACGATGTATAGTACATTATATTTTTTGCATGAATAATATTTTTGTGTGAAAAATGGACGATGTATAGTCCATTATATTTTTTGCATGAAAAATATTTTTGTGTGAAAAATGAACGATGTATAGTCCATTATATTTTTTTCAATAAAAAATATTTTTTGCATGAAAAATATTTTTGTATAAAAAATGGACGATGTATGGCCCATTATATTTTTTGCATGAAAAATATTTTTGTATGAAAATTGGACGATGTATAGTCCATTATATTTTTTGCATAAAAAATATTTTTGTATGAAAAATGGACGATGTATAGTCCATTATATTTTTTGCATGAAGAATATTTTTGATTGAAAAATATTTTTGTGTGAAAAATGGATGATGTATAGTCCATTAAATTTTTTGCATGAAAAATATTGTTGCATGAAAAATAATTTTGTGTGAAAAATGGACGATGTATATATAGTCCATTATATTTTTTCCATGAAAAATATTTTTGTATGAAAAATGGACGATGTATAGTTCATTATATTTTTTGCATGAAAAATATTTTTGTATGAAAAATGCTTTTATATGAAAAATGGACGATGTATAGTCTATTATATTTCTTGCATGAAAAACATTTTTGTATGAAAAATGGACGATGTATAGTCCATTATATTTTTCGCATGAAAAATATTTTTGTTTGAAAAATGGACGATGTATAGTACATTATATTTCTTGCATGAATAATATTTTTGTGTGAAAAATGGACGATGTATAGTCCATTATATTTTTTGCATGAAAAATATTTTTGTATGAAAAATGGACGATGTATAGTCCATTATATTTCTTGCATGAAAAAGATTTTTGTATGAAAAATGGACGATGTATAGTTCATTATATTTTTTGCATGAAAAATATTTTTGTATGAAAAATGGACGATGTATAGTCTATTATATTTCTTGCATGAAAAATATTTTTGTATGAAAAATGGACGATGTATAGTCCATTATATTTTTCGCATGAAAAATATTTTTGTTTGAAAAATGGACGATGTATAGTCCATTATATTTCTTGCATGAAAAATATTTTTGTATGAAAAATGGACGATGTATATATAGTCCATTATATTTTTTGCATGAAAAATATTTTTGTGTGAAAAATGGACGATGTATAGTCCATTATATTTTTTGCATGAAAAATATTTTGTGTCAAAAATGCACGATGTATAGTCCATTATATTTTTTGCATGAAAAATATTTTTGTGTGAAAAATGCTTTTGTATGAAAAATGCATGAAAAATATTTTTGTATGAAAATTGGACGATGTATAGTCCATTATATTTTTTCCATGAAAAATATTTTTGTATGAAAAATGGACGATGTATAGTCCATTATATTTTTTGCATGAAAAATATTTTTGTATGAAAAATGGACGATGTATAGTCCATTATATTTCTTGCATAAAAAATATTTTTGTATGAAAAATATACGATGTATAGTCCATTATATTTTTCGCATGAAAAATATTTTTGTATGAAAAATGGACGATGTATAGTCCATTATATTTTTTGCATGAAAACTATTTTTGTATGAAGAATGGACGATGTATAGTCCACTATATTTTTTGCATGAAAAATATTTTTGTGTGAAAAATGGACGATGTATAGTCCATTATATTTTTTGCATGAAAAATATTTTTGTGTGAAAAATGCTTTTGTATGAAAAATGGACAATGTATTGTACATTATATTTTTTGCATGAAAAATATTTTTGTATGAAAAATGGACGATGTATAGTCCATTATATTTTTTGCATGAAAAATATTTTTGTGTGAAAAATGGACGATGTATAGTCCATTATATTTTTTGCATGAAAAATATTTTTGTATGAAAAATGGACGATGTATAGTCCATTATATTTTTTGCATGAAATATATTTTTATATGAAAAATGGACGATGTATAGTCCATTATATTTTTTGCATGAAAAATATTTTCGTGTGAAAAATGCTTTTGTATGAAAAATGCATGAAAAATATTTTTGTATGAAAATTGGACGATGTATATATAGTCCATTATATTTCTTGCATAAAAAATATTTTTGTATGAAAAATGGACGATGTATAGTCCATTATATTTTTCGCATGAAAAATATTTTTGTATGAAAAATGGACGATGTATTGTCCATTATATTTTTTGCATGAAAACTATTTTTGTATGAAGACTGGACGATGTATAGTCCATTATATTTTTTGCATGAAAAATATTTTTGTATGAAAAATTGGCGATGTATATATAGTCCATTATATTATTTGTATGATAAATATTTTTGTATGAAAAATGGACGATGTATAGTACATTATATTTTTTGCATGAAAAATATTTTTGTGTGAAAAATGGACGATGTATAGTCCATTATATTTTTTGCATGAAAAATATTTTTGTGTGAAAAATGCTTTTGTATGAAAAATGGACAATGTATTGTCCATTATATTTTTTGCATGAAAAATATTTTTGTATGAAAAATGGACGATGTATAATCCATTATATTTTTTCCATGAAAAATATTTTTGTATGAAAATTGGACGATGTATAGTCCATTATATTTTTTCCATGAAAAATATTTTTGTATGAAAAATGGACGATGTATTATAGTCCATTATATTTTTTGCATGAAAAATATTTTTGTATGAAAAATGGACGATGTATATAGTCCATTATATTTTTTCCATGAAAAATATTTTTGTATGAAAAATGGACGATGTATAGTCCATTATATTTTTCGCATGAAAAATATTTTTGTATGAAAAATGGACGATGTATAGTCCATTATATTTTTTGCATGAAAAATATTTTTGTATGAAAAATGGACGATGTATAGTCCATTATATTTTTTGCATGAAAAATATTTTTGTATGAAAAATGGACGATGTATAGTCCATTATATTTTTCGCATGAAAAATATTTTTTTTTGAAAAATGGACGATGTATAGTCCATTATATTTTTCGCATGAAAAATATTTTTGTATGAAAAATGGAAGATGTATAGTCCATTATATTTTTTGCATGAAAAATATTTTTGTATGAAAATTGGACGATGTATAGTCCATTATATTTTTTCCATGAAAAATATTTTTGTATGAAAAATGGACGATGTATATATAGTCCATTATAATTTTTGCATGAAAAATATTTTTGTATGAAAAATGGACGATGTATAGTCCATTATATTTTTTCCATGAAAAATATTTTTGTATGAAAAATGGACGATGTATAGTCCATTATATTTCTTGCATAAAAAATATTTTTGTATGAAAAATGGACGATGTATAGTCCATTATATTTTTTGCATAAAAAATATTTTTGTATGAAAAATGGACGATGTATAGTCCATTATATTTCTTGCATAAAAAATATTTTTGTATGAAAAATGGACGATGTATAGTCCATTATATTTTTCGCATGAAAAATATTTTTGTATGAAAAATGGACGATGTATAGTCCATTATATTTTTTGCATGAAAAATATTTTTGTATGAAAAATGGACGATGTATAGTCCATTATATTTTTTGCATGAAAAATATTTTTGTATGAAAAATGGACGATGTATAGTCCATTATATTTCTTGCCTGAAAAATATTTTTGTATGAAAAATGGACGATGTATAGTACATTATATTTTTTCCATGAAAAATATTTTTCTATGAAAAATGGACGATGTATATATAGTCCATTATATTTTTCGCATGAAAAATATTTTTGTATGAAAAATGGACGATGTTTTGTTTGAAAAATGGACGATGTATAGTCCATTATATTTCTTGCATGAAAAATATTTTTGTATGAAAAATGGACGATGTATAGTCCATTATATTTCTTGCATAAAAAATATTTTTGTATGAAAAATGGACGATGTATAGTCCATTATATTTTTCGCATGAAAAATATTTTTGTATGAAAAATGGACGATGTATATATAGTCCATTATATTTTTTCCATGAAAAATATTTTTGTATGAAGAATGGACGATGTATAGTCCATTATATTTATTGCATGAAAAATATTTTTGTATGAAAAATTGGCGATGTATATATAGTCCATTATATTTTTTGCATGAAAAATATTTTTGTATGAAAAATGGACGATGTATAGTCCATTATATTTTTTCCATGAAAAATATTTTTCTATGAAAAATGGAAGATGTATAGTCCATTATATTTTTTCCATGAAAAATATTTTTGTATGAAAAATGGACGATGTATAGTCCATTATATTTTTTGCATGAAAAATATTTTTGTATGAAAAATGGACGATGTATAGTCCATTATATTTCTTGCATGAAAAATATTTTTGTATGAAAAATGGACGATGTTTTGTTTGAAAAATGGACGATGTATAGTCCATTATATTTCTTGCATGAAAAATATTTTTGTATGAAAAATGGACGATGTATAGTCCATTATATTTCTTGCATGAAAAATATTTTTGTGTGAAAAATGGACGATGTATAGTCCATTATATTTTTTGCATGAAAAATATTTTTGTATGAAAAATGGACGATGTATAGTCCATTATATCTTTTTCAATAAAAAATATTTTTTGCATGAAAAATGCTTTTGTATGAAAAATGGACAATGTATAGTCCATTATATTTTTTGCATGAAAAATATTTTTGTATGAAAAATGGATGATGTAAAGTCCATTATATTTTTTGCATGAAAAATATTTTTGTATGAAAAATGGACGATGTATAGTCCATTATATTTCTTGCATAAAAAATATTTTTGTATGAAAAATGGACGATGTATAGTCCATTATATTTTTCGCATGAAAAATATTTTTGCATGAAAAATGGACGATGTATAGTCCATTATATTTTTTGCATGAAAAATATTTTTGTATGAAAAATGGACGATGTATAGTCCATTATATTTTTTGCATGAAAAATATTTTTGTGTGAAAAATGGACGATGTATAGTCAATTATATTTCTTGCCTGAAAAATATTTTTGTATGAAAAATGGACGATGTATAGTACATTATATTTTTTGCATGAATAATATTTTTGTGTGAAAAATGGACGATGTATAGTCCATTATATTTTTTGCATGAAAAATATTTTTGTGTGAAAAATGAACGATGTATAGTCCATTATATTTTTTTCAATAAAAAATATTTTTTGCATGAAAAATATTTTTGTATAAAAAATGGACGATGTATGGCCCATTATATTTTTTGCATGAAAAATATTTTTGTATGAAAATTGGACGATGTATAGTCCATTATATTTTTTCCATAAAAAATATTTTTGTATGAAAAATGGACGATGTATAGTCCATTATATTTTTTGCATGAAGAATATTTTTGATTGAAAAATATTTTTGTGTGAAAAATGGATGATGTATAGTCCATTAAATTTTTTGCATGAAAAATATTGTTGCATGAAAAATAATTTTGTGTGAAAAATGGACGATGTATATATAGTCCATTATATTTTTTCCATGAAAAATATTTTTGTATGAAAAATGGACGACATATAATTTTTTGCATGAAAAATATTTTTGTATGAAAAATGGACGATGTATAGTCTATTATATTTCTTGCATGAAAAACATTTTTGTATGAAAAATGGACGATGTATAGTCCATTATATTTTTCGCATGAAAAATATTTTTGTTTGAAAAATGGACGATGTATAGTCAATTATATTTCTTGCCTGAAAAATATTTTTGTATGAAAAATGGACGATGTATAGTACATTATATTTCTTGCATGAATAATATTTTTGTGTGAAAAATGAACGATGTATAGTCAATTATATTTCTTGCATGAAAAATATTTTTGTATGAAAAATGGACGATGTATAGTCCATTATATTTCTTGCATGAAAAAGATTTTTGTATGAAAAATGGACGATGTATAGTCAATTATATTTTTCGCATGAAAAATATTTTTGTTTGAAAAATGGACGATGTATAGTCCATTATATTTTTTGCATGATAAATATTTTTGTGTGAAAAATGGACGATGTATAGTCCATTATATTTTTTGCATGAAAAATATTTTTGTATGAAAAATGGACGATGTATAGCCCTTTATATTTTTTCCATGAATAATATTTTTGCATAAAAAATTTATGTGTTCATTTTATTTTTAACATGAAATATTAACGATATATACACCATTATATTTTTTGCATGAATAATATTATTGTATGAAAAATTGATGTATAGTTCATTTTATTTTTAGCATGAAATATTAACAATATATAATCCCTTATATTTGTTGCATGAAAAATATTTTTGTGTGAAAAATGGACGATGTATAGTCCATTTTATTTTTTGCTTGAAAAATATTTTTGTATGAAAACTGGACGATGTATATTTTTTTGGATGAAAAATATTTTTGTATGAAAAATATTTTTGTACAAAAAATAGATGATGTATAGTCCATTATATTTTTTGCATGAAAATGGGACGATGTATAGTCCATTATAGTTTTTGCATGAAATATATTTTTTATGAAAAATGGACAATTTCAATAAATTTTCCATGAAAAATATTTAAATATTTTTGCATGAAAAATGGACGATGTATATAGTCCATTATATTTTTTGCATGAGAAATGGACGATCTATAGTCCCTTATATTTTTGCATGAAAAATATTTTCCATGAAAAATATTTTTGTATGAAAACTGGACGATGTATAGTCTATTATATTTTTGCTCGAAAAATATTTTTTATGTAAAATGGACGATGTATAGTCCATTATATATTTTCCATGAAAAATATTTTTGTACGAAAACTGGACGATGTATAGTCCATTATATTTTTTCCATGAAAAATATTTTTGTATGAAAAATGGATGATGTATATATAGTCCATTATATTTTTTGCATGAAAAATGGACGATGTAAAGTCCATTATATTTTTTGCATAAAAAATATTTTTGTATGAAAAATCGACGATGTAAGTCCTTTATATTTTGTGCTCGAAAAATTTTTTTTTATGAAAAATGGATGATATTTTTTGCATGAAAAATATTTTTGTACAAAAAATGGACGATGTATATGTAGTCCATTATATTTTTTGTATGAAAAATGGACGATGTAAAGTCCATTATATTTTTTGCTCGAAAAATATTTTTTATGAAAAATGGATGATATTTTTTGCATGAAAAATATGTTTGTATGAAAAATGGACGATCTATAGTCTATTATATTTTTGCATGAAAAATATTTTTTTATGAAAACTGGACGATGTATAGTCCATTTAATTTTTTCCATGAAAAATATTTTTGTATGAAAAATTGATGATGTATAGTTCATTAATTTTTTTGCATGAAATGATTTTTTGTATGAAAAATTAATGATGATTCCGTTTAAGATTTTGCAAAAAAAAATGGACTATGTGTGTGTATTCAGAAAAAATGGATGATGTATAGTCCTTATAAGTTTTTGCATTAAAAATAGATGATTTATACAATTTACACATAACGATGTGTTATAGTCCATTTTTTTTTAATACTAAATATGGACGATTTTTTTAATTTATTTTTAAGAAATATTTACGATGTATATTCTATATAATTATTTTGTATGAAAAATTGACGATGTATAGCCCATTTTTCTGTATGAGAAAAACGATGGTATAAAAAATTGAGCTTTTATAATAAAATTATAATATCACACTTATCTTTACAATTATTACTTAGAAATATTAATTTTAAGAAAATTTTAAATTTTTAAAGCTGCAATCATAGAAAATAATTTTGGTTGGAAAATAATTTAGCAAATAAATTTATTTAATAAATCCCGAATTTTTTTTAGAAATACGGGAGTTAATATTTTTATGTTGAGACTAAAATAGAGAGAAAGACTCTTGTTAGCTTTAGCTTATCTGAATATTATAATCCAGTTCTTTATTTTTCAAAAATTTGTACGTGATTTAATTTTTCGAAGCCTGGCTAAAATAGCGGATTATAAAGTACAAATAACAAAAAATGTATACAACATTTTTTAAAGATTTATGTGAACCATTAGTTTGTTGAGATAAAAAAGGAGTTGGGCGTAGAGATAAATGCTTGTACGTAAAGGCGAAAGTAAGCGTTTAGTTTTCAGGTGATTAAATGTGCATAAATAAAATAAAAAATATATGTATAAAACTTTAATTTGCCAAAAAGAAAGCGATTGATGTTTTCAGAAATTCACTAAAAGTGGAAGGCAAAATTTTAATTTTTTTTATTTTTACACTTCATTTAAAATGTTTTAAAATTTTAATCTTTGCATGGAAGAACTGTTTGCACTTGCTTAATTATCAGACCTAAAGAAAGATAATAAAACACACACAAAAATAAATACTTGGCCCGAAATTAAAGAAAAAAAAGGAGACTGAAGTCTACTGAAGAATTGACTGAGGAGCAACGAAATGCATATAGAATTGCATTTTTTATATTTCATTTAAAAAATATTAAAATTTTAATTGTAACATTGAATAACTGTTTGCAATTGCTTCATTTTCAGTATAGAAATACATTTTGATGAAAATTTCAATTTACTATCACGCAAAAACTAAAAGTGTTGCTTGATTTCAAAAACATCCACGAATATAGAATACATGTGTATATATTTCATTTATTTATTTGTTTTCTATTTTTATTATCTCTCTAAAAAGCTCATGCACAAATATTGTATACATAAATACTTGAAGCGGAAGTTGACATTTTTACTATTTCTGTTTCCTTCTATAGAATGAGCGGCTTCCGTTAAGTACAAAAGCGTGGCGACAAAAAGTGAAATTGATTCATCAGATATACAAATAAATATTTATTTTGCTATTTTTGCTATTTTGCTCCTTTTGATTTAACACAAAATGAAAGTTTTTGGTAAACAATATAAAAATAAATATAAAGGTACACAAAAATGTTTGCAAACAATGATGTATATATTTCAAAACACATGTCGCTCTCATTCACAAAAAATTATTTAAAAATTTTCAATTTAAACACAACTTAATGGAAAAAGATAACTTTATAGTTCTCTACAAGATATTTTAATAAAATTGCTACATAATGTACATAACGAAATGAAAGTTTAGTCAAAGTTATTAACTCTGCACTGTACTCAACTGTTCTAGTAAATGAGTGGTATGCACATTTGTTTTTAATAAAAAAATAAAATTTTCATTGTGAGCAGGCAACGATATAAAACACAGTATATTGAAGTATTAAAATAAAATTTTTTTTTAATATTTAATATTTTTCATCAACTACAGGTGTGTTGACATTTTGAAAATTACATGCTTTTCTGATTTTTAAGTTTGACACTTGGTATTAAATTTGATTTACACACAAACAAAAAACAAAAAACTTGCCATCCTATATTAAGGAATTAAAATTTAAACGTTGTAATGTTAAGCCATATTTTAAAACGCTATTGTGAACTCGTTAAATATAAAAAAGAAAAGGTTTTTTTTAAATAAAATATTGTAAAATAATAGGAGCGAAAATTTAAAAGCTTCCAGAAGAATTTTTTTTATTATTTTCTGACATAATTTTAAAAGAAGCATCTTTATTCGATTGTGCATCTAAACATACAACGTTTTTTAGTTAAATTCAAAAATTTTTTGGGTTGAAGTCTACTGATGAGTTCCGAAAGCGGGGAACGAAATGCATAACCATAAAAAGAAGCAAAATTTTCAAATTAAATAAAAAAAGACTTTATGTCAAATAAATATGCTTCGGCATTTCATGTATTACTTAATTGTGTTTACTAAGCCCAAAATTGTTTCTATTCAACACTATTTGAAACTTGCAAATTAGTGAGAAAACAGCTCATATAAAATTATATATCGAGCCATAATCGCCAAAAAAGCTTAATCGACACATATTTTGGACTTCGTTTTTTTACGAAAATCGATAATTTACGATCGCAAAGAACCGAATTTGATAAAATAAATTTATTTCGACAATTATGTCGCTTAAGCTGTTTTGGCGGTTATGGCACGATAGAATTTGCTAAAAACCGGTAAATGGAAAACCACGATTTCGGTTTAAGATTTACTTAAACCGACCGGTTTCGGGGTTTCACTCGATTCGCCAGCAAACCTGTACCTGGATTCTGTAACTTTTTGCGAACCGAAAATCGTAATATTTATCGACATATTTATTTGTCTGCTGTAGCGATGATGTGATTCCGTAATTACTTTTTTACGATAGTATCCAGCTTTATCTTACTCAACATTTAATTGAATATCATGTGGTATTTCTGAATAGAAAAAATTAAAATAATGAATTTGAGCTTATTTTCTAATTTATTTTTGCTTCAACCGACAGCGAATATCGTTAAAATATGTTACTGAATAGCAAAGTCGATAAATTTTCGTTAAATTGTCATAATGAAAGTGACTGAATACAGGTACTGGTTGAATTTGTATGCTTCTAATATAGAAATTCGAATACTATTCCATTGGCATTACAAGCCACAATATCCGAACCCAATAAAATGTCGAACACATTTAATATTTTTGGAATTACATGTTCTAAAAATTACAAACTAAAACATTTGCTATTTGAAATGTACAAATTGATATTTATATATCGCCTACCTCTAGTACTACTTCACTCATCCAATGTTAAACTGTATTTCTGATCATTCGATTTTTTATAACTCAGAAATTGTCTGCTTTCGAAGACATTTAGCTTCAATACAATTGGTTATCTTATAAATTGAGACTGTGTTAGACTTCCAATGGAAAGCCCATCATACCATTGCGAGCTTTGATACAATAGTTTCTACAAATCCGTCCATTAATTTGTGTCCACGCTGTTAAGAGCTTTGAACAATTTCCTCATGAGCTTTGCTTTTCTTAAGCGCTAATATTATGTACCGCTCTCAAATCATTATTAGTTATTGATAAAATAAAAAATGTTAAAGTAGCAGGAAGTAAAACATCGAAAATCGACGGTCTTCTTGTCGGTTTTGGGTTTTGAGTATTTGCCTTTAGAAACCGCGATTTCGGTTTCAGTTAAAACCGAACAGCAAACCCCATGGCACTATATGTTTGGAAAATTAAACACACATCGAATTTCTAAAAAAAAAACAAAAAAAATTGATTAACTCTACTGAATTTCTTATAAAGTACATATTTAAAATTTTTTGATTTTGTAACACAGTAAAATTTTCGTGCTTAGAAATATTTTGACCCCTTAAGCCTGGTACTCTGTTCACAATTTCGTGCGAAATGCTGTCAAACTATATATAAAAGTATTTGGTGTGAAATATTTGCGAAATAAATTCGCAAAAGTAGTACTCTTCTGCTCTTGTTGTGAAAAACACGTAAAATCATGTCTTTCCATGCAAAATTAGTCTGGCATCATTTTAGTTTAGCTGCGAAACAACATGAGCAGTGCTTTTTTCGCACGGAATTTTAACAATGTTGAATACTTTTAAGCAATAAAAGCAAGAAATTTATAAAAAAAACCGCGAGTTGGGCTACATTTAGTACATGTCAAATTTTTCACGCGAAATAATCAATGGCGCTGAAAATTTTTCACAACTTTGAACAGAGTACCAGCCTTTATTCTAAACTATCTGACAAATAACAAAATTATAACAAATGAAAATTTTTAAACATTAAAAATTTTCATTTGTTATAATTTCTATTTTGTAATAGAGCTTAGAATACGTATGTATTGTATTTTCATTTGAATTTATAATTTTGGCTAGGAAAACTATACGGCAAAATGTTTATGTACTTGAATTCAAATTTTCGTTGCCGATTTATAAAATATAACAACTTTTTCATAACTTCGATTCTTCGTATTTTATTTCTTTTTTCATTAACAAGCATAACTTGAGAACCACAACATTTGGATAGTCTATGAAGATTAAAATATCAACAAAACTATCAGTATTTGTTGCTATGCCACTCTTTCCATGAAAATAAATTCAAACAATATCATGTAAGCAAATGAAAATTTTAACAATGCAACATGTGTGCTGACAAGAACATTTTTTGTCATAGAATATCCGTAAGCACACACACACAAACACACTCATGGATTAATACTGTTCATTTGCCAAAACCAAGTGTAGACTGCCCTTTTTGGAAAAAAAGCTCTCGTGTTATAAAGCTTACATCAGGGATGGAAAAGTTGGTACAATTGTACTTTTTTCAGCACTATTTGAAAGTCAAAAGTACCATAGCACCCCAATGACCAATTTAGCACTATTGAAAGTTTTTTCCTATAATACAACATGAAAAAAAATGAATCAATAAATAACCAGTTTCGAGAGCTGGTTGATGTAGGAATTATTAAGCCTTGAAGAAACGACAACATTTATACGTTTTGCTCGAGGGTATTAGAAATTAAAAATGAATTAAACAAACCGATATTTTCCGATATTTCCAAAATGCTAGAGGAATATTATCTATTCTACATTATATAAATAAAACCAAAGTAATAAAGACTGTTTGCTTCGACTGTCTCCAATCGCATCAAGGATGAAAAAGTATATCTCCCAAAATGTTACTTTTATATTCAGATCTCAACAACTAATAGTCGTTTGTATACCTACTGAAATTAGAAATTAATATTGTTTCAAAATTAATATTAATTAATAATTATAATTAATGCTATTATAATAAATTAACTTCAAAGTGCCTTTTTGTTAATTGTTAAGTTTTTACACACATACATGCATAAATATACAAATGAATTTTACGTACGTTTTGAGTTAATTGAAAAAAATTAAGAATTTGGTACAATCGTCTATCAAATTAGGCTAATGTTCGCATTCGAAAAATAATGGGCTATAACGATTTCTACATGAGGGTACATAAGGGTTTAACAAGAAATAAAGCCCAAAGGAATAACTTTCTAAGCAAAAATTAATAAACTCCCAAAAAAAAAGGTTCATAAGGTTTCAAAGTTATTTCACTATGAAGTTTGTCTAACATTCACAAAATAATTTTTTCTAAAAAAATTAAAATTTGTTGATGAGTTAAATGCCGTTTTTAACTTAGTAAAACGTTTATTTCTTCATTCATATTATGCAAAGTCGGATTGCTTCATACATTTGTGTGCAAGAACTATAAGGATGCTCCTAGATCATTAAAAGTTTAAACCCAGCATTATATTTTCCAAATTGAGAGAAAAACAATTAAATTTCTACAAAATCTTCAAAGTCTTTAAAATCTTTAAATTTTGGTGCTTTCCTTTTTTTATTTTATTATTTGGCTTGTTTTTATGGTTAAGCAATTGTCTATATGCATTTCGTTTCCGCTTTTTGGAACTCATCAGTAGACTTCAGCACAAAAAATTTTTTAATTTAGCTAACAAACTTCGTATGTGTTTATTTTAAACAACTTTACAAATTAAGGTATTACAGCATCGAAAGTAAAATTTGGTTCAATTGAATAGTCAATGCTTAACGAAAATTCTAGTGGCATTACCATCTTTTAGAGAAAATTTGATATTCGGTATTCGTTAGGCATCGAAGATCATACATCGAATGCAAGTAATGAGAATCGGGGCTACTGCGAAAGTTAATTTATTACAAAAATCATGAAACGCTGAAAAAAATTTTTCCTTACTGTTGATCAATTAGCCCAATTCGAAATAATTGTAAATAGGAAGTTCTTGTTTTCAAAAGCACTGTTACTGTACTTTAAAAAAAAATTCAGTAAAGTGCGACTTTGACTCGAAGGGTTTCGTACGCACACCATATATGTAATACGAACCTCAGTCTATGTAATTGAGTATCTTACCTGATGTAGACATTTAAAAAAAAAATATCTTGGCTTTTTTTTAGTTTTTGCGATTTATTTCTTGGCCATTTTTTCTTGGTTTAGGGCCAATTTCACTAACTCTATTTAAATATCAATTTATATTTATTTAATTTTCATTATTTTTTGTATGGAAAAATTACTTTTAGATATGAATTGATGTTTAAATAAGTTGGTGAAATAGACTCTTAGACCCAATTTCACCAACTTATTTAAATATCAATTTATATTTAAAAATAATTTTTCCATACAAAAATTCATGAAAATCGACATTTAAATATGAATTGTTATTTAAATAGAGTTGGTGAAATAGACTTTTAGTAATTTTTTTAGTTTGCCGCTTTTTCGTTTTTAAATCTTTTCGGTTGTTTCTTAGTTTTTCCGTGTTTTTTTGTAGTTTTTGACCATTTTTTAAGTTTCTTGGCGACAATTTTACTTTTGGTGATTTTTTTTGCATGTAAGCGATTTATATTATTTCATTTGAGCACATTTTTCATTTTAGAAACTTTTCATTTCAGAAATTTTTTAATTTTGGAATTTTTTAGTTTTAGCGTTTTTTAAAAAATTTCAAGAGTTTGCCTCTTACAGTTTCCCAAATACAGCAAGTTGGTAAAATTAACTGATAGAATGAATACCTTTAAATTTTAATTATTCAAATTTCAGTGTCTGCATAAAAATAAACTTACTTTGAAATTTTCAAGTGTCTATATACGTATGTACGTATATTTCGCTGTATATACACCCTTTAATTTTTTAACTGTCATACATTTGATGCTGTACCAGTTAAAGCTTTACATATTCTGTGAAGATTTCAGGTCCGTAGCTCTTACAGTTCTCGAGAAAACAACCTGTGACAGATATACAGACGGACATCGTTGCAAAAATAATAGCGTTCACATTTGGTAGAGAGATACCAATACAATTTAGCGCAATATTAAACTAACGTTTGCAAATAATAATTTTAAAATTCCAAAAAAAGAAGCTCATTTATTTGAGAACACTCATTTTCGAAGTGTGTCTAAGCTGCTGTCGGCTTTGGCAATTTGTGCAAATACAAAAAACCATGCGAGAGTCCGTATGATTTTTGATGAATCATCGTCACTCCTTTCTGCTTAATTATGACTATACGAGTGTGTTCATTCATTACTGCCTGCAATTAAGTATGTACAGTTGCTAAAACAATCGCACAAAGGACCACACGCACACACAGTTACTGCGATTCACAGGCATATAAAAACTTATGCACACACATGCACAGTCCATACATATCTACAAACATATGTATGTAGATGAGCGTTCGTCTACTCCATTACACAATTTTACAATTTGTCACTCATTGTATGACTAAATGCAATTTTCAAAATGACTGTTATGACTCCCCAGTGAATGGTGGCCACACAGATGGATGTAATAAAGGAAATACTTGTATAACGTGCAATGCATATAAAATATGTTACAGTGGTAGAATAATTGCATTCGCATTTATAATAATTATTAAACAAGAGATCAAATTCAATCGCTCGAATTTTGTGTTATAAAAAAAAGATCAGCTTAAATATTTATTTATGCTCGTTTTCTGTTTTGGCAATTCAAACTTTTACAATCAAAACATTCGTTTGAAAATAATATTCTATCGTTTTATAATAAAAAAAAATCATCACACTGTGCATTTTGTAGTTGATTTCAATCTCTAGATGGGTGTGTTACACTTTCGCGTATTGCATAAATATGCAAAATGATATTAATACTCTGCTGCGCTTCATGACTATTGAAATAGCAACAATAAAGCTAAATTGTATTAAGTGTGTAAATGTGTGGCTGCATATTTATGTTTACCCACACAATTAAGTGTATCAGTGCGTTTACAATTGTTAAGGGTAAAATAAAACAAAGCAAGAATTAATACCCAATACGCTAACGCACTAACAGCAGCCACAGTTTGGTAAATTTACTACATTACAATATTGCCTAGTGTTAGCTTAAATGCGAGGAAGAGCAGGAGGAGGAGGAGGAGCAGGAGGAGGAGCAGGAGGACGAGGCAGAAAGAAGCCTGGCATAACTAAACGGAAATTGAAATTTTACAGCAATTTAGTGCATGTAATCAAAACTGAAAGTTTAAACAAATAAATAAATGCTATACTCAGGCATGTTGCAAGCAAATGGTTTAATATTTAATTGTTTGCTAGGATGCAACAAACAAAAAAGGTAAATGTTTATTTAAGTGTTATATATGTATTTTATTATTTACTATTTTCACTGATGTTATTTTAATAAAAAAATTTGTTTTAATTTAATTTTAAAATATGATTTAGATTTGACTAAATAAATATTTAGATAAGTTGTATATTTGATATTGCAAATAAGATTGCATATAAAAGCACAAAGGCTTCAATTCAAATAATTGATATTATTTCATAAAATAATATCGAACATGATTTCCATTTAAAAATATAAATAAAAGGTCCTCCAATAGGGAGTTTAGATTTTCGACAGCTGAAAGCGGCCATATTGTTGAAGCTACATTGGAGCGGTTGTCATTTATTTCTATACACTAAAGAAAAAAAATATCCCTTCATGAAATGGCTTCATTAATAATTCTTTCGATTGTATGAATGAAATTTCTTATTAGTTTATTAAAGGTTTTTATTATACCCGTATACATGATATTTCATAATAAACATTAAACTCAACATATTATTCATTAATACAATGAATTCTTACATTAGCTTGTTATTAATGACTAAATTCACTGATTCAATGAAGGTTTTTCTTTCAGTGTACATAAGGATATTGCGTTTACTAACACGTGTACATGCTAAAATTATTGTATCAAGATGGCTGTACTGCTCGGTAGTTGCACAGTGGGGTGGTTTAATATATTTTTGTACAAAAACATTATATTGACCGAGTTAAAAATTTAATTTTATCAAAATCCCCATGCCCACCGCAATCCGAATTGATTTTTTCACATAAAACTTATTTTATTCAAATGGAAGCCTCCTAATTTGCTACATGTATTTTATAGATTTAAAAAAAAAATCAAGCATGCCGAGGTTTATCACGAAAAACCCGCTCACCGCCCTTGCAATCCATATCGACATTTATGCATAAAAATTTCCCTATCCCAGACGAATTCTTTATAGAATAAAAACAAGATGATGTTGCGTTTCATCAATATCAGTCATGCAAAATAAAGATTAATATTTTTTAAGATTTTGTCAATCATTTAAAAAAAAACGCCTTATTTGTTCTTCAGCTATCATTTCTTTGACTGCGTTGTCACATTCCAAATTCTGTTTGGATGGTTCTCATGCCTTAACCTGGTTATACATGGTTGTGATGAAACTAGCAAACGGTGAAAAATTTCTCAGCAGTTGTGATAATTCTATTGCAGTTTTCAGAAAACATTAACCTTTACTTGCTGTAATCCTTATATCTTGGTCTTTCCTCTTCTTGACTTACCATACCAATAGAATTAACGGCTGCATACATAATGTCAAGTCCATCTATAAATCTGTGGCAATAAACCATAATGGCTTAAGTCGAAATTTCTTGTTTTGAGATATTAAGGGTTTTGCCTTTTTGTGTGTTTAGTTTTGACATCAAATTTTTCCATGTACAGACCAAACGGCTGGCCGGATTTTGATTTAGTTTTTTTTTTTTTTTTGTTTGAAAGGTGACTTGATCGAGAGGGTTCTTAACTATGTTTTAAGAAAGACGGTCTAACCGTTTAGAAGATATCACAACTAGATATATCAAGGGTTTTTAATATATTAATTTTTGTTATTACTAATAATATTTTATAATTGAAATTTAGCTGAGTGATAGATCTTGAAGAAGAGAATAAGAATATGTAATAAAATGAAAAAGCACTTATGTCAACTTAAGCCATTATTATTTATTGCCACATAAATAATCTATGTAATCATATTTTTTCAACGCATAGTCTCTTCCGTATTTATTTTCTGGACACACTCCATTATCTGTTATATTATTGCTTTTAATTAACTCAATGCATTTTTTCAGGCCTAAGAGTATGCAATAGCTTTTTTTATTAAATTTCATTACAAGTCTCTTGCCTTTTACTAAAAACTTATAGTTTTCTTCCGGTTCTGGAAATATTAGCGAACAATGTTTTTATTGAAAGAAGATATACCGAGTGGTATTACCCACCTGAAAGAGAAGTAAGACTCAGCCATTTACATTATGCATGAGCGATTTGAAAGCCTGGTCATTTCACTTGGCGGTGATTTTAACCGTGGTGGATATTTGCATAATGTTATATTATTTTTTATATTTAATATATATATATATATACATTTCAAACGAATAAACAATTTCAATGATATCTTACACACACGATTTGTTTTATTGAAAGTTCTTTTATGTTAATAAAAAGAAAGTTTTCAATGACTAAGAAGACACATATTAAAAAGCAAACGTAATTTGAACTAAAAAGAAAAAAAACAACGAAAAAGCCTTGATTAACTTTTGAACTTTTGAAATCTGACCTTTAACTATCGTCATTATTCTGCCACCAAAAACCATTAACATCCATTTCAATTTGGAGCAAAAATAGTTTTATCTGTCAATCGCACGAAAATGATTCAATGTTATGATGAGTACACATTATGGCATTTGAATTTTTACAAAATCGTCCCATTATTCACTTTCGAAAAGCATGCTGTAAGTTAGTCCAAAATTACTTATCTCACGCATACACCCCAACGGTTGGTCAAGCAAGCAAGTTGGTTTTAAAAACCAACTATTAACGGCATTGCACACATTTGAAAATGACACCGCAAAATGACCCCGAAAGAAATGTCAAATGTGTACACAGCATTACAAACACATATCAATGTTATCGTTTGGTATTCTTAAGAAAGTATACACTTAAGGCCAAATTTTGTAATTTTTATGAAAAAAAATTTTTTTTGAAACGAATTTTCGTTATTTTTCATTCACATTTGAATTTTTCCAAAATCTGCCTTCTATGCATTTTCGAAGAGCATGCTGTAAGTTAATCCAACATTACTTATCTCACGCATACACCCCAGTGGTTGGTGACGCAAGCAAAACCAATTTTGAGAAGCTTATATAATAACCAGCAACGACAACAACCTTCTATGGAAAACCTTCAAAGTCTAGAGCTTTTATGTGAATCAGTATGAATGGTTTTATAATAGGATATTGGTACATATTTAGCAGAAATTTAAAACATTTAAAAATATATATAATAAAGTAAATATAAAATCTGTTCATTATCACATTGGCGGACAAGCCGACAATTTTTCCTTCAAAAATTTTGCAAGTATGAAGATATGCTGGAAAATGCCTTCGTTTATTGTTTCAGGTATGCGGATTAAACTGCATATGCCTTTAAAGAACATTTTATATTTATATATGAGCAATTAGTAAGATTTCAATTAAAATACAAACCGTTACCACATAGAGTGGTAAAAAATGTTCCTTTTCCGGTTTACAGACAATGTCCCTCCCTTATTATCAAACTGCCTTAAAGGACAATATAAAAGAAAGCAACCTTGAATCTAATTAGATAAAATCAACTTGAAGTGATATCCATTTACTTCAAAAAAGCTTACAAGTAACTCCAGAAAAAAACAAGCGAAGTCTTGCTTTACTTTCTTTCAGATAATTTTTAAACAAAATTTACACAATAATGTGGCCCTTGCATGAAGTCTTCTTTTTTTAAGACTCTCCGTCAGATTGTAATTTGTGATAAAAGTATGTACTCGTAAAAAAAAATTTATGTTCTTGGTTTTAAGTTTTTTTGTAGAGGTTACCTTTTGTTTAATAATGGCCAATGTAAAAAGTAAAGAGGCTCAGCTCTTTTAGTTTTTTTCTCCGAATAAAGCCAATTCTACAGGTCCAATTTTCAACCACTTTTTCGAGCATATGGGGCCGTATGTTGGCAATAACGCCACGAATGTTGGCTTCCAAGTCCCCTAACGTTTCTGGTTTGTTGGCGTAGACGAGCGACTTCACATATCCCCAAAGAAAATAATCCAATGGTGTCAAATCACACGATCTTGGTGGCCAATTGACCGGTTAACCGAATTAATTGCTCTGATGGACGATTATGTCGACCATAAAATGGACGGAGCTTGCGGTAAACTTCGCGAACTGAACCATTATTTTCGAAATAAATTTGCACGATTTGCAAGCGTTGTTCTTTTGTCAACCTGTTCATGATGAAATGGCAAACCAAACTAAATATTAATCACTTGACAGCTGACAAAATGGCCGCCAGTTAAAAAAGTGATGCCAACTTAAAGTTCTATACCTCAATAAAAAACACCCTATATAAAAAAAAATATCCTGAAGAAGTTAACCAAAGGTTAACGAAATATCGAAGTACTAAAATAATAATACACATTGACCTAAAGCTTTTAATTAAACATAAAAAAAATGCAGGGTGACTGATGAAATGAGATATCAAACTAAAATGTAATAAGTTTTATTCGACAAAAATTATTCGAATAACTATTTTTCTTAGTTTAGTTTAGTTTATACTAAATTAAGAAAAATTTGTTCATTCGGACAAAAATTATAAAAGCAAATTTGAATATTCGAATAATTATTGTTTGAATATTAGAATAATTTATGTTCGAACATTCGAATAATTATTGTTCGAATATTAGAATAATTGTTATTCCAACATTCGAATAATTTTTTTTAGAACAACAACACTAGCTTTAATATAATGGTAAGAATTTTTTTCGAATTTTTTTTCAATAAGTTTTTAGTTGAAGTCTATTGGTGGATTGGTTAAACAACAATGAAATGCATATAGAAAAGCTTACCATACAAAAACACAAATTTTTTATATTAAAACATTAGACTTACGGTCAAATAAATAAGCTGCAGTATTATTACTTGTATATTAAATTAAAAAAAAAATTAGTTATTAGTTTGAAACTGAATTTTGGCTCGAAGTTAATTGCATAAGGCCAGGTTCACACTCGCCAAGTTTTCTTGCTCAAGCTTTGATTTTTTATTAGGAAAGAAAAAGAAAGACATACAAACGTTAAATATTACTTGCTCATCTCTGCCATAATCAAATAAAAACTTGATCAAGAAAACTTGATATATGGAAATCAGTTCTAACAGGAATGACAGTATTTCATTGTCTGAATGAAAATATATGAAACAATGAAGTAAAAGATTCTTAAAAATTTAATATTTTATTCATTTTTGTAATTTTTTGAGGAAGGCAAGAAAAGTTAAACTTGACTTGGCTATGGGAAATGCTGCTGTATTTTCATCAGCATTTTAACATTAACATTTTAAAATGCTGAATGAAAATAAAAAACTGTATTTTTCACCTCATTTAATATTTCATTTATTAATTTTTATGTATAAGTGCCAAACACAAAGGTCAGCTATAACTTATTTTTCGCGAGCAATTAATGTCTAATGAAAGCGCAAGCAAGAAAACAATCAACTATCATTTACAAACCTGCTTGAACGAAGCAATAGTTTTTGCTTTGAAGGGTCTAAAGATTCAATTAGACGTGCAGTGCCATAATATGCCATAACCATAACCATCGCCATTACCATAATTCCTTCTCCTATTAACAGCTGTTTAAAAGTTCATTTGTTTATTCATTTCAAAAGTGAAACAAGAAATATGTGTAACGAGAAAACAGCTGTTTATATTTATGGCGAAAAACCAAAATTTAGACGTGCCATACCATAATGCCATAGCCATAACCAAAACTCACTTGGTTTCCATAATTGTGGCCAGGGTTTTCAGATATGGCGGTTTTTCGCCAAACCTGATGATTTTTCAACTTGTTTTGCGTTAAAATTTCTGATTTCTCGACATGGCTATTTTTCTGGCGATTTTCATGGCAATTTTTTAACAAAATTCAACTTAAAAATTTTTTTAATTCAGGAAAATTAGTTTGTTGAAAGAAAGAGTCCTAAAAAACTCGTCTGCAAGAAATTTAAAAAATTTCATTTCGATAATTTTTCTTTTATATTAATGCGTTTTGAATTTGGATAAGAAAAATTTACAAGAACTAATTTTTGGCGATTTTATTCCTAGTTTTGGCGAATTTCTGCTAAATTTTTATACGATTTTTTTTACAGAAATTTATATTTAAAAAAGTCTTATATTTATTATCAAAGAAAAACTACGAGTACATACAATTGGTTTTTGTTGACTTTTGATGATTTTTAATATGAATTTCGTGAAATAGGTGTGAAGAAATCTGACAATCTTGGTCAAGGCTATGGCGTTATGGCGAGTCATCTACAATCAAATTTAGTGTTGCCCATAAGTTTGATTCGAACAGCTGTTTTGTATGGCTAAAGTTATGGCACATTTAATTGAACCTTAAAGTAAATAACAAAAGTATTTAAAGAAATCTGCAAATAAATAAATCATAAGATTAACATTTGACACTTGATCTCAAAGTTCAAGGTTAATTTTATAACTAGTTTAAGATGTGCTCATAAAAATATCGAAATACTTGTTCTTATATGCAGTATTGGCAAGAAAAAAATATTCTATTTCAAAAATTATAGTATCTAAACAGTTAAATGCAAAATAAATATGTACATTTAAATATTTACGTGTTGTAATAATACGGAAGAGTTTTCATTGTAATGAATTGTGCAGATATGTTACTCTTTCTTTTTTTCTTCATTTGTCTTAACACATGATGGGTTTGACCACGAACCGCAAAACAGTTCTTTTAATAACAATAAGCAGAAAAAGAAGCCCCTGTTGCATTTGCAATGTTAAATGTTCGCAACGAAAAAGCGATACACATGCATAATAATGAAGAATATGATGATGTTAAAGAAAGAAGAATATAATAATAAAATAAGCATACATATGTATACATACATACATATATGTACATACATAAGAAAATTACGAGAAGAAAAAAAACATTGCAAGCACTGGAAGAACACAAAAAACTTTTACGCACACAAAATAACGAAACGTATCTTGCAACTTGGCTCAACAAGTTTGTTTTAGTTGCAACTGAGAACGTGACGTGACAAGAACTTATTTACGGATAATAAAGTTGTGTGAAAGTGGTGTTAAAAAAAGAAGCGTTCTTAAGACTTTGTTTTTTCTAATCTTTTTTTTTGTGGTCAAACAGCTGCTTCAGCATCTGTAAAATTTCAAAGACAAATAAAGTGAAATAATATAAAATGTATAAAAAAAATTTCATATCAAAAGTTTAAAAAAAAAATAAAGAACAATAATGTAAATTTTATAATTAGTTATAGATTTGTAAACATATTTGTGCGTTAAATTTTAAATGTTAAATAATTTTTACTGTTTACTAAAGATAAAAGCCACATCAGAAAAAAATTCCAGGAATCTGAACTTAAAGAGACAAAAAATAAGTTCACTAGAATTTAAAGCCTGCATGCCGCCACAGCAAAATATCTCAACAATCAGAAAGTAAGCAAAACTTGTATATTTACATGCAGCATTCAAAGCATGTTGCTGCACTTCCACTTAACGTTGAAGGCACAGTGATTCTTGTAAATGAAATAAAGTTAAATATTAACAAAGTAGTGTTCGTATAAAACTACTTTTGATATGTTTTAATTTGTTCTCCAGTTAATTTTTGTTTGCTGTTTTTTGCTTTTATTAAATTTTAATTAAATTAGGCTTGCTTTCGTATTGGAAGACAAAAAAAACTTGTTGGTTTACAAAAGACCAATTTGCTTGGTAATTGAAATGTACAGAAAAAAAAATTACTTTAAAGAAAAATGCAATTATTTCTACAAACACCAATAAGATCCAACCACTTTGTGTTTTCGAAAAATAAGATACGAGAATTATAATGATTTAGTATATTTTTACTTACCAAAGACTTTGCATAAGCAAACTTTATTGGAAAAATCTCTACTAAAAGCGATATCAAGCAAGAATTTACTTAAACCATTACTTAGACTTTTTAGAACTATTTTTTACTTTGATTCGGAAAATTTTGTTTACTCTATAATAATATTTATCTGTTAAGTATACTTTTATCTCTTTGTTAAATATTATCAGCTGTATTTTATTTGGGATGACTCCTAGACCCAGCTGTTGAGTTTATACAAAGCAAGTTTGCTGATATTTCTTTTTTGTAGTCGCAAGGTTGCATTATCGAACAAGTCCTATACAACAGAAATTAAACGATCAGCTCCAATACTCGTTCCAGTTGGCAAATATATGTGGAGGCTATGGAATTGCAGAAATAAGACTGGCAGTAATGTCCGGTGCATTTTTACTCAAAAGTATTTCATAAAATAAAATTGTCTAAGCACAAAAAAAAATGTCAACTTAAAATCTACTTAAACGAGGTTTATTTAACATTTGTCGGCAATGATCTTGCTTCATATGTGTTTTAGGTTAATCTTAGATGATTTACAGTAATCTTCACAGATAATTTATCTTTTTGAAATAACTTTTTTTCATGTTGATTGACACATTCCCGTACTGTTAAATTAAAATGAGGAATCATGTTGAAAATTTGTTTCAAGTTGGAACAACGTAAATTCGATACTGAAATAACACGAAGAATTATGCTAAATGAAAGTTGTTTCATGTTCATTGTATTTTATTAATTATTTAACTTGCGTTATTGTGTGTATTGGGACAAGCACCAGGAAAATGTTTATGTGTTGGCTGGAACTCATCGCTTGGTACTCAATTGGCTTACCGCTGCAGCCACAACAACATTAAATATTCTTTAGATACAAACTGCATATATACCGTCATGAATAAAATTTTTATTCAACATTATTTAATCGATCATTTAACAAAAAATTAATATGAAATGAAAATTATAGTTAAAAAACTACAAACTGTAAAGAAGTTTTGTAATGGTAATGCTAACCATGGTCTAAAAAAATGGGAACAGTTTTCAAAACAAGAATAATTGAGAGAAAAAACCTAATATTCTTAAATTTTATCTGTTCAATTGCAAAAAAAAAAATATGTACTTAAAGGCTCAGTTAGCCGACTGTAATGGAATGTAACTGCAACAGTAGGAAACAGCTGATCGATATTGTTATGTGAAAAGTAATGAAAATGCTTATGGAGATGTAATGTAACGTAACTTACTTTTCACCTAAAAATATCGATCAGCTGTTTCCTACGTTGCAGTTACTTTCCATTACAGTCGGCTAACTGATCCTTAATTCACTTCTGTCACTTAAAAAATATTAAGTTCAATTGAAATGTTTTCTATTTATATATTTTCCATCTGTGTGGTAGTATCAGATACTTATGAAAATCTTTAGAATACATTATTTAAACTATATAAGTCTAAATTACAAAATTTTCAAGTAATATTATCACCCATTATATTTCTCACTAAGTCACGGTTGTTACTTTTGCAAAAAATGTCTCTTTAAAACTGTTCTTAGTTAGTTCTTGGCTTAACACACACACACACACACACACACTGCGCTTGAGTACATCATAATGCATAACATTTAGCTCTGTAACATTAGATGTAGATAGATAGAGTGAAGGAGAAAGAAACCTTGGCCGTAACATTAACAAAAACGTTGCAACACATTAAATTCTACACACACAACATACGCACGAACACACTTTTAAAAAGACACACACATGGAATATTTAACCAGAAATATATATGATGTAAAAAAAAGTTGAATTTCATTTGTTGTTGGTATTTAGAAATGCTCACCGAAGTGCATCAAAGCGTTTGGATGCAGTAAGAATTACTTGAATATTAAAAAAAGAAAATTGTTTACCTTTACTTTTGGTATTATATAAAAATTTATGCGAGGTGTTTTTACACTGAAAAAAAAAAATTCTAATAGTAAAAAATAAAATAGTGAAAAAAAAGTCTTCAATAAAATTTTTATAAATCCGAATGTCAGACCTACACGATTCACAAGAAAGGAAAAAAAATTAGTACTAAGAGAATAACGAATAAATGAATCGTTACCATGAAATAAGTCCTAAATTAAACAGTTCCCAAGAAAAAAAGAATAAAATAACTAACATTGATTTTTCCATACAAATTTGGTACTTATTTAATTTTTTCTCGTTGGGAGTTGTTTCATATGAAATTGCCATTGCTGTGGCTAAGCAGGCGTTACCATGAGAGCATTAAAGATATCGCAAAGTGCAAACTTAAAGATAGGATGGGCTTCATCATGAGAATTGAGTGGCTTAATGGCAGGTAATGGGGCCTTATTTAACTGCCAGCTTTCAATAGAAGTGAATGACAATGAGCTCAAATTGTCACAGATTTCATTAATCACGAAAATTTGTCCGGTTGGTGCGGTTTACACGGTGGTAGCATAATTGGAACTTATTTTTTTTACCAAAAATTAAGACCAAACTTACGTAACGCACCATGATCTATTATTTTTTGCTTGAAATTTGGATAACATTGATCCGTGGGAGATTAAGTTTCAAGACGTTGGTATTCCGGACCGCAAACATTGACTTATTGAAATCAAAATTTGGTGATAAGCTGCTTTCGAGAAATTGTTTTCCGTGGGGCCATGTTAATTAAATCGTCTATACTAATACACCAGTCTGAATTGGCGTCACGATGTCTGCTACAGTAAAAGCACTAAGTACTTCCAAGCCATGTCAATCTTTTATACATAAATTTTCTTTAGTTGTTCACCCGCTTCGATTTCTTTCCGTGTAGACAATTCAAAAATATTCCCGCTAATTTACATTTGTAACCAAGAACTGATGATAAAATTGTCTATAAAGTTATTAATGCCGTAATTGTGTGTATTTTGCGGTACAATTTCATTTCATTTATTCATAACCATCACTCTGAGTTTTAAAATTGCCAGAAAATGTTCTCAGTAGGTGCATTTGTATTTTTTTTTTTAATATTTTTCCTTTGAAAAATGTCCGGTATGACGAAACTATTTGCTTGCGTTCGTTTTTTTTTCACAAATATAATTGTAATCATTTCCTCAATGGTGAATACTTATTTAGGTAACTTCTCATAACTTCTTTCTTGTTTTCTTTTATTATTAGCGGCATCAAGGCACACATGAGGCTTTTTCATTTTATTTATGGCGCAACAAAAGATAAGAAGAATCAATTGCTTTCCAGTTTGTGGTTTTAAAAGTGTTACGTTGTTAGAAAAATTCTATATGACTGTAAGAGCAGACAAACCAAAGACAGAAAAATGCTTCAAATATTGATTATGATTGAGGTGGCTGATTTTCCATGGAAGAACCAAAAATGATTTGCATACGCTATTGGTGGAAACTTGAAAAAGAAATATTTTGCAATTTTGTTGGAAAAAGGTCAACAGTGGTTAATTTTATGATGGCTGAGAAGTGAGTTTGTTAATAACTTGTAATAAATAATAATAATAAAATTTTATTTAAATCTGGGTGTTTAAAACTCTAATCATAAAAACAGGAAATATATATGCTATAAATAAATACAGTAGAACTTCTTTAACAAGTCACTTATCACCGTTAGTCTTAATGAACTTTTATAGCTTGAAAAGGATTGTGTGAGAAACACAAAAAAGACCACTAAGCATTGCCCGAAAACTCGCTTATTGCAAGTAAACTAAAAATAAATAAACATTTCTTTTACTGGGGAAGTGCTATTAAAGCACTAATAGGAAACTGAAATTAATTTTGGTTTTCTAGACAAATTCTCTAGAGAAAAAGTTTTTATTTTAAATAAAAAATCAATAATATATTTTTGCTTTTTTTTTTTGTTGCATCCAATACCAATTCCTAAAGATGAACTAGTTTTTTGATTTCTTATTTCAACTCTGATATAAGTTAAGCTTCTCATTGCTTAAATCAAAGTTAAGCACAATATCTGCAAAGAATTTTTTGAATATAGGTTCTCTGATGATTAAATCCGCATACGATCCAGCCAGTCCCTCAATAACCAATTTCAATGAATTAATTTAAAAAAAAAACAATTTGTATTTCACTTAACAAGGAAAAAGTTGGATAAAAATATTAAAATTTAATATAAAATTAAATTTTATTTTATAAAATAGTTAAATATGTTTTATTGGCTGATTTTCAAAACGCAAAGTTGCACAAAATCTAAAAATATTTATGCCTCTCTACATAAAACAAAAGACTTAAGAAAGCAGCTTAAATTATAAAGACTTAAGAAGAAAGCGCTGATGTTGTTAAAAATCTACAAAAATTCTAGAAGTGAAACTGTTGTGCTTTTTTCATGTCACGCGTGACTCAGGCTTCAAGCACTCGTGATGGCAATTAAATAAAAAATTAATCATTAATTAATTACTTAAGTGACTTAAAACTAAATCTTAATGCGTGATATGCACATGAGAGTTCGAGCGTGGCTTTGAAAATGTACTCATGCGCGTTTTCAATTCAAAACCTCTTGCGTGGCTAAATTTAAAACCTGTCACAAACTTTCACTTGCACGCAACGTAAGTTTCAGTATATGAACGTTTGTCTACATTTTGATGGGAGCTTGCCTGATGTAAAGCAAGCACGCACAATCCCGAATAATCTTACAACTAATCTTGAGTGCGGGTGAGTGAACGAAATCTTGCTCGGAAACATCATGTTGCTCGGTTTGTCAGATTATTTTATTTAACACAGAAATTTCAAACTAATGACAAACACCACAATATTTATGATATAAGTAAGTATTACATTAACAACATTGTATGAAACAGAAAATATTTATTGGCAAAAAGTAACCTGAAACAGAATATAAATAAAACATGACAGTTACAGCAACATTAACAACAAGTATAACAAAACTGCACCACAAAAAAGGCATGTCAAGAAACAGTACTTTTACCATAAATGATGTTTTAACACATTTATTTTTATGTTGTCGCTCGTTTGTTGTTTGTTCCTCTCCTATTTATTCAAGTCTTTTTTCATGCAGTTTTTTTTTAGATTTTGCTTAAATTGCGTCTCGTTATAGTAAACTGGGTCTGTGTTAACATTGTGTATTGAATAACTTGTGCATTTCCTTTCTTTTTTTTTTTTTTTTGTTTAATGGTATTGAACTGAAACAAAAAAAAAAAGAAAAACAACAGAAATGTACTGAAACGAGTTAGAGTTTAAAATGTTCTCTAGAGTTTTTGTTTGTTTCTAAAAATATCATGGTATTAGATAGAAAAGGCACATAGCAAAATGTTTAAAATTGGAGAAGACAAAAAATAAAAACACACTCGTCAACATTATAACGGATCACCAAACAGTTGGGAGGCTTGTTTTTATATGGATGAGTGTAATGGTAGTTTTATGGCTTTCTTTCGTTAAACACAGAACTATTTATTGGTAACTGGGCTGGTTATAATTTTGTTTTTCCTAATCATGTTTCTTTGTTATTTGAAAGGCTTAAGGCTTAATTCTTTCTCTTTTTCTTTCCATTGTTTGTATCTTAACAACTGCTTATTTATTAGCCTTTTAATAAAAACAGTAAATGCCGAAATAGGGTTGGAGATTGTGTGCATATACATACATATATATTTATCTAGATAGGTATAAGCAAGCTCTTGACAAACAGTATCTTTTTTTCAACATTTGCCTTCTAAATGCCTCAGCCATTGCTTAAGATTTCAAGTCCAGTGGAAAATGACTGCAAGCAGCAACAAGTACCATTTTAATTTTTTTTAGAATACACATTAATTTATTGGGATCAAACTTAAGCATCTTAAACCAGGCATTTTTTTAATCGGTTATTGTAATTTCTTTAATATAATGAATAAAGATGCACAAAATTGCATCGCGTTTTAATAATTCGTAACCACATCGATTTATTTAAATTTATGTATTTATTTACAACAATAAACCAAAAATATCCTTACAAGCATACTATTAGGAATTAATGTAATATTTATAATACAATTAATAATTAAAGTAATTAATGTTCGTATTAATAACTCCTTATTTCCTAGTAAGATTCCAAAATTATTCTCAGATAAGGAAAAATCTATTGTAACAACATTATTCATATTTATCAATGTGCCTAAGCAGGATTAAATCAACATCTTTTAGGTTATCGAGAAATTAGTTTTCAGATAAAATAATATCGCGTAAAATTTAAATTTCTCATGATAAATACAAACATGCTCGTATTTAATTGTAAACAGCTTAAAATATATTCAATTAATATTTAATTAAATACAGAAAACTTATGCCGAATCTATTGTAAAAAATATTTCAAACGACTGAAATCGCCTTTGAACTTTATATAATTTTTATTAAGCTATTGAGTAAATATAAGCATGAATTAAGGGAAGACAAACTTTCTTTCCCCATCCTAAAAATTGATTTTTTTTGTTTATAAAAAATCATGCAACTGTATTTATGTCACATACTTGCATCATTTAAACACTATAACAGTTGCTTGCCACTACTCAGCATTTGAAATTTTTTGAGTTGTGACTGTTTATGATTTAGTGTGCGATATGTAAAAGAGATTTTCCCTATGTATGTTAATTTATTTTTATTGTTAACTAATAAATTTCTAATTTTATTAAAAGTCTTAAGTTGGCATGTGGATAAACTTTCACTGAGTCCCTTTAAAAAACACGATTAAAAAAATTTTTTTTTTAAAGACTTAGACTATTTTTATTTTTTTTTGTAAAATTATGTAATTTAAAATCCGTTTTATGTTAAAAACATAACAAAATGCTTTTTAACATTTGACTCGATACAAGAGTAGGCAGCCTTTTGGGCAGCTGTTGGCAAAAATTGTTTTTCTAGCCGTTTGAAATTAACTGAAACTGCCTTTAAGCACAACAATATCCTAAGCATTGTTGCATGATCTATTGACACAACTAATTTCCACTTGTTTTTAGCACCTTTTTTATTTTTATTTGTTCTCTGTCTGGAAATTCATACATACATACATCATGTTGGCAGACCCTGATACTAAAGTCAACACAACATACTGGATCTTTAATAAACAAACAGAACAAGTTGCACTTTGAAAATCAAGAAAATGTTCTTTGCTTTGTGCACTTAAGCTGTGTCATGGCCCGTAGTATTATTTGTTCTTATAAGAAAAATAAATCATTAAGTCAAAAGATAAATTAAGTAAAAGAGAGAAAATAATTGCCTGGTCTAGAGTTTACCATGGGAATTATAAAATTTATTTTTGTTCAGTTCTAGAAATGAAAAAGAACGATGTTAAAGAGAAAAATAAAATTATTTGTTTTTTTATTATTTTCATTTTTATTATTTGAGTAAATATGAGTACGGTAGAGGTTGAACAGATCAATCAATGTCTTCGTACTTGTCTTTCATGTCCAATTTTAAATATTTTCTTAATTTTAATCATATTCGCATTTTAAAAAGAATATAAGCAATTCATTAGTTTTAATCAATTCTATCTTAATTCTAACCCACTCTTAGATTAAGTTCCACTAAAGAGAAATTCCAGACAATATTGTTTAATAATATCAAGTAAACTCCCTACTAACAAACTAATAAAAATTAACATAAATATTAACGTGTTCTGATAGTCAAAAATACATTGAAAAAAGCAATTCAACTAATACAAATGTGACTATCTCTAGCACACGCATCTATAAGTTGTTAAAATTGTAGTTTATATCGTATGCATCAGAAATATAAACCAGCACAAATTTAAAGAACAAAAAAACTAAAAATATTTTGTTGTTATTTATTTTGGTTTGCTGTGAAAACACAAGAATAAAAAAGCAAAAGAAAAAAAAACAGCGATACAACGATAACAGAAATTTTCCAAGGCTTCATAAAAAAAGTAGAATTTTTTTCTTATTAATTTATTTATGCATACACATACGAAATTTTTTTTTTTTTTTTTTGCCTACTTGAGAGTAGAGTCATTCATTCATTCCTAACAGACACAGTCTTTAGTCATTCAGCCACTCACTCACTTGTTTTGGTGACTACTGATGTTATCTTTTCTTGCCAATACCACTTTCATTAAGAACGTGTTTAGAATATATATATTCAACAACAACAACAATCGATTCTTCACAACTTTGTTGTGTTATAAACAAAGCGATAACGATGATGATCATCATCATTTCTATTGTCTTGTAATATTCTTTCATTGCCTGGGAATCTTTAGTCTAGAAAAACGGCAATGACTCTAACGATTGGAAAGCAATCATTTCTTAATAATTATTAAAATCAGTAGTCGAGTTTGAATGGTTTGTTGTGATTGCCCTTTCACACACGACAACAATTGTGCTGGCATAATATGCCAGTTTGTAGTTGATTATTATTCGCAGCAAATATATTGAAATAAACAAGTTTTAAGTGGATTTTTTGCGCCTTCCAGTCATTGTAATTTTTTGGGAGCATTTTTTTCGTATTTTCTAGGTCATTAAAATCCGAACCCTGATCATAATTATGGCTTGACTTTGACTTGACTATAACTGGACTATGACTTCTTTGTAACTTGACTATAAACTGACAATGACATGACTATGAGCTGGATATAACTTGACTGTAACCTGAATATAATTTGATTATGACTTCACTATGATTTGATTATGACTTAATTATGACTTGACTATGACTCGACTAAGATTTTACCATGACTTCACTATGACTTACCTATGAGTTGACTTTGATTTGGTTATAGCTTAACTATGACTTCTAACTTGACTATGCTTGGATTAAAATCTGATTAAGACTTGAAAATGAATTGGCTATAAATTTATTATAGCTTGACTTAAGCTTGAGTATGAGTGGATTATGACGGGACTGTGGCTCGATTATAACGTGACTATGACTTTACTACGACCCCGCTATGACATGACTGTGACTTGACTATGACTTCACTATGACTTTTGAGTTGACTTTGACTATGACTGCTGACTTGCCTATGAATTGGCTCAGACTTGACTTTGACTTAAATATGAATTGACAATGAATGTACTATAACATGACTTTAACTTCAGTATAAGTGTATTATGACTGGACTATGGCTCAATTATGACTTTACCATGACCTTACACCATCACTATATTATAATTTGACAATGACTTGAATATGACTTTACTACGTTTCTGCTATAACGTGACTATGACTTGATTATGATGCTACTTTTACTTGACTATGACTTGACTACGACTCAGCTATGAATTCAATATGACTTACTATGATAATGACTTATCTATGACTTGACTTTGACTTGATTGTAACTTGACTTTGACTTGAATATAAATTGAGTTTGAATGTACTATAACTAGACTTCAACTTGAGTGTTAGTTGATAATGAATGGCTTATGGCTCGATTATGACTTTAAACTGACTTGTTTCTGATTTCACTAATACTTAACTATAAACATAGCATGACATAACTATATCTTTGTTATGAACCATCTGAAATATGAATTACCTTTGATTTTACTATGACTTGACTAGAACTCGAAAATAGTTTTTTGTTCTGCATACGGCACTTTATCTTTAATTTTAATTTTCAATTTAATTGGTTTTTTAAATGCAGTTATATTTTCATTAAACCTCGTACCAAATATAAACATAGAAATTCCATATTAAAGCGTAACATATTTACAAATTGCCTTATTTGTTGTGGAAATTTTTTACATTTTACATTACTTTTGGATTCAGTGCTTTTCCTCACAAATGAAAACTACATCACCAAGCCTTGCACGAAACTACTGTCATTGTCAAGAAGTTATTTCACACACAAAAAAAAGCTAAAAATATTCTTCAAGCACTTCCTCTATATTTCATTTGATTTCGTTGTTTATATCTACGGGCATGTAAAAAAATTTTTAGTGTTAAATTTTCGCTAGTCTTTTGCATTTTGTGACAGCAATTTAAATGCTGTTTTTCTTACGTGATATTTACAGCAGGTTTCTTTTAGTTTCTTCTAATGCTATTTTTGTGTGAAAGACAACAAAAAAAAATTAAGTGAAAAATACTATTACCAGGTTTTTTTGTGAACTCATGCTGCCACAGCAAATTGTATATGAATGTACAGAAAAAAGACATGGTGTGAAATTTGCAAAGGAACTAAAACTTACAGATAGAAATTATGCTTAGAATATGGCGTTGGGTTTACAAAAAAATAGAGTCGCAGTTTTTTTTTATATCATTATTTTATTATTCACAGCGATTAAAAAGATTATGCAGACCTTTGCAAATTTTTTATATGCAACAATTTCTTTTTCACATTAATGACAAGAAGAGTTATTAAAAATTAGCACTAGAGAAAATTAATTTGTAAATTCTCTGTGATAATTCAAGGAAAACTAATCTGTAAATAAAACACAAGTAATGTTTAGCACGTTTTTGTTAGAAATATTAGTCAAACATAAAACAGCAAATGACACAAATAGAAAATATATCTAAAGAATTACTTGTTTTCTGGAAGATCTAATTGCAAGCTTGCCTTAGAAACAAGCAAACAATTAAAAATTTGCTTTTTATTTGTAAAATTTTGAAATTTTTTGTTTTATATGTCTAGAATTTTCCAAAAATCTTGTACGGTATGGCCTCAAACTTTCAGTTAAGGCGTTAATAACTTTATTAAATAATATTCGTAACTCTAAAATATTGTAAATGAGAATTGTATTTTTTTTTCTTTTTGAAGAAAAAATAAAAAAATTTAACAAATTGTAAACCATATTTTTTCGTTAATGCTTATTTAAATGTAATTTTAAAGTCATCATCATTTGGTGGGTGAAAGTCATGTCATGCTAATGGCAAACAATTTGTTTGCTGGCATTGTTTCTTTCTTCAAATAGAATCATTATTTTCTATTGTCTAAAGCTGAAACATTTTTCAAGCAGCACAAATTCAAAACACAACAAACCTTAAAGAAAATTACACAAAAATATTATTAGAATAAAATTTGGTCTAGAAAAAAGTAAATTCGGTTCCAAAGTTGAAAAGAAAATTAGTGTAAAAAAGAAATAAAAATAAATTACTTCCACTTCTACGGCTACAGCTTATTTTTGATCTCAAATTAATGTGGTTTTCATCAATAACAGCTCATGTCCAAAAATCTAATTTTTTTAGTAAAACCAAAATAAGTTCTTTTTGAAGTTTATTTAAAAAGAGGTGGAAATTGTGTTGTTGTTTAAAAAAATTCTCTTAGATGTTTTCTAGAAATCATGTAAAATATTACAATTTGATATCATTAACTGGAAATGAGAAATATATAACATATGTTGTTATTCATGAAAACCACCCGATTTGTTTTCTTTTTGCATGGACTCAATGAATGTTAACTGTTACAATTGGCCAAAATTGTATTTCAAAATGATTGCTAATGATGGTTTCAATTTTCATGGCATGCTTTTTGACAATTACATTTTGAGACAAAGAAAAATAACAAAAAAATTTTCTTACAAATAGAAAAAATTGGTTTATAAGCCATCATTCTTGTGCCGACCAGATTTCTTAGAGCTGAGCTTTTCAATTGGCCAACTACGGACAAAACGACTCTTCACGTGAAAACAATATTGTAATTATTTTATGCAAATGCATTCAACTGATGTCCAGAAGAGAATGAGCGATTTGTACAAATTAAAACAAACAAAAGTTGTTCTATTTACATCAGCGTTGCCAATTACTGTGTAATTATCCAAAAATGGGAAAAATATATTTTCTTGAGCTATTTTTCGATCACGAAAATTTTTGTAAAATGTCTTTTCAGAATAGTTTCATATTTTTCAGCATTTTCATTTGGTAGATTTTATAAATTGAAACGATTTTTTCGTTTTGAAATTTGAAACGAATTTTCGATATTTTTCATACAAATTTGAAACGTTTGGAAACGAAATTTTTACAAAATCTGCCCATTAATTTTAAACGTATTTGTCACCGTAAATTTACAATCAAATATTTGTATAATATTTTTTTGTCTTCGTTTGGCAATACTTGACTTGGTGCTGTTCTTATTCTATCATTTTCGAACTGTCAAAAACTGACATGAGAAACAATTTGTCGTCTGGAACCATCATGTCAATATTTTTTTTTTTTTGTTTTTGCAAAGAAAGTCAATAGTGAATAAAAGACACAGCTTACAACGAAAACAATCGAACATGTTTGTCTTAATAAATATTATGGTGTGGCAGTTCTATACATCGGATTGAAAAAATTAAGTACGCTACCGTATACCTTAGATTAAATGGCGCTAGTGTGGATCTTTCAACAAGACAATGACCCAAGATACACCAGCAAAATTATGATAATTTACTCAATGTGATATAGTGGTCTGCCCAGTCGCTAGATTTACACCTCGTGGAAAATTTATAATCGGACTTAAATAAGCGAATGTTTGCAGTCAGTCCAAGTGAAGTTCTTTAGAGAGCTCTACAACAGCTTCAAAATGTTGGCATAATAACAACTAAATATAAGTCAGCTTTAAATCACACATACATATATCTGCAAATATGAAGAGCTTCGTCGCTATCTTCGGCCACAGGCAACCAAAAAAAAAAAGAACCATTAATGATTTTATTCCCATTTTGAAAGAAAACGAAACATTATTAATGATTACATCGACATCTTGAGGAGCAGATTTGTTTTTTTTTTTTTTTTTGAATATTTTCAGCCGGCGCTATACTGTGCCAGCTGGACTATCGCTGCCACTATTATGGGATCCATAATAATAAACCATGGTTGCCAGTCTGTGTCACCTAAACTAGCGTTGCCACTAGCACTGCATTATTACAGAGTGCAGGTGGCATTGACTTGATATATTTTCATTGCATCCTTTGCTGTTAGATTTTTCAAAAAACAAAAAAATTTTTTTTTTATTTATGAATGCAAATGGCTTAAACTTAAATAAGTAATCATTTGAAAGCAACACTTCAACACTTTCTTAATACTAATAATTACCTTTTCGACATTCTGCTTTCAAGTTATATTTAATGCTTCGTTTTTGGGCCACCCATAACCCCTTCCACTGGCTCCTCCGCCTTTAGTGTTAGTCGCAGTTATCTTACATATTTAATTTCTATAAAAATAGAATACGTGAATTAAACACAAAGTGGTCAATTTATTATTTTTCGATAAACAAACGCTAACTTTACTCAACTGCTTTCAAGCACTCGGAGTTTAGTCCGAACAGAACACCAATTTTAAAAAAAATGGATCCAGATAACTCCTCAAATAATTAATTTAAGTGTACTTTTAATTTAAAAAAAAATTACTGAATACGTAAAATCATCAGCAGACAAGCTGATCGCTTAGCGGGTTGTGTTTGTTAAAAAAAAGTAATAATGTGTTTACAAAAAAATAAAATAAAATATATGGGCTTAAAGTTGCGTTAACAAATGGTAAACTTAATTGTAACAATTCCAAAAAAAACCACCAGTAGTTCATAATTTTTTCGCTTTATTGAACTCTATATTCGTCCATGGTGATATGAAAAAAAATACTGAATATAGGAGTATGATAACAAACTTCGGATAACCAAGTTCGGAAGTCCCTATTGTGCAACTCTCTTTTAAAAACATTTCGCATGCAACACCTTTTATTTACGCACAAGATGACTCAAAGCATTAAATGACTTCAAAATCGTTGATTTTATTTATTGCTTAAGTGTAAGTTTATTTTAAAATTTTAGAAAAAGAATTATGTTGGGAGTGTTTAACTTCATTATCATTAACGTTCAGTTCAATATGAAATCTTTAATGACATTCGGAAGTTGCTGGAAGCACACACAAGCACTTAGAAGAAAGAGTTGATGTTTATAATCTCAAAAAAAAAATCTCTCTTGGCTTTAAACAAAAATACTTTGAAACCAAAACACTCTTAAAAGACAAAATTTTAAAAGAAAAAGTAACAAGAACATTTGAACAGACCACTCAGCTCTCTGGCACATAAAACAGTCAACAACCAAACGCGCAGAAATTATATCAAAATAAACAAAAAAAAAAGTTTCTACCAGCTGAGGCGACTAGTAGAAAACTCTTACGAGTATTAATTTATTTTTTTATTTTTCGAGCCAAGCGAAAAGAAACTTCTGCAGCATGCTTGACTAACAGTCAGTTGTGTACAAGAATAAGACGGGTTAAGATCGTGCAACGCACAAACGGAAATATTTCTATACTCTCAAAGAACACAAAGATATAAAATTAAATTGTGCTGTTAAAAAAAAAAGAAAAATTCTTTTTGGTTAGTTAAGGGTTTATTAAACGCAAATTAATTGAAGCATTACAGTTAAGAAGAAAAGTAAAAGAAATGGTTTATTATCTAAGAATAGTAAATTTATAACATAAATATAGCCGCTGTATTTCTATTATAAATATTATAAAAATTATAACATTAATTACCATTTATTACATCAATATAACAAGGTGATTGTTTAACCAGAAAGAAAAAGTCTAGCATAACAACTGCAAAAACATTATCATCATCAAGACTTTGTTAAGTGAATTAAAATTGCCTTGTAGCATGTTGCAGGCAGAATATAGCAATAGTTATTGCAGCAACAGCCGTGTCTAGAATGGTAAACTCAATTGTGGCCATATACATTTAAGAGGCAATTCTTTCTATACGAGTAATCGTATATAAATGAACAGACATACATTTCATTTATTTTTTTAAACTAGTGTCTTGTCTTTAGATGAGCTTGCACTGATATTAATTACAAGCTTCCGAAGTTGGCTGCCATTTCCAAATACATACATACATACTTCCCTAAACATAAGCAAGCACACTTACACTCTTACCACATCAGCCACATCATCTTCAACATCACCACCAACATCTTCGTCGTCATCATTATCTGCAACAGCATTTAGAGATGATTTTTTATTTTTTCTTTTATTTTTTTTTGTTCTTATTTTGTTTTCTTGGTAAATAAGTTTTGTCTGACTGACTCGGGAAGATCTGTGAGGTCTTTTTCCTGTCAGTTTGTATTTGCTATGAGAGCAGCCCACAGACCAAACTGACCAATGCAATATTGCATGATTCATTGCCTGCAGCCATATTTATTACATGTTTGTAAGTAAAACAATTAGAGAACCGAGATCGTGTATAAAAGAATTTCTTTAAACCATATGACTGCATATAAATTTCTTTTGAAATTTTTTTTACATGAAAGCAAAACTAAAAGATTTGAACTAAAAACAATATGTGTTTGTATGTTTGTTCTGTTGGTGTGTTAAATATGTCTGGTTGGTCTCCAACATGAATTTGCATGTCAAAGTAAATTTTATCTGACACTCTTTTATTTACAAGCGTCTGTGTTTTACTTGATATTCTATTTGATATGAATTATGCTTCCAGTCGTACAAAAACTTGTAGGGTTTCCTCTTCGAGCAAAAGCGGTAACAGTTTTTTTTTTGTTTTTCCAAAGAGAAGCAACAAAGTGAGCTTTTTATTAGGAATTAAATATCTTTTACACAGTCCTACAATACAAAAAATTATTTGGGTTTGAAGTTTCTGTTAAAATTAAATATCCATAAAAATGTTGATAAAAGTACACTTAAAATACAAATTAATATTTTTTACCATACGAAGTTCATCAATCCTACAGGATGTTTTTTTAGAGTGTCACATTTTTGAGTTGGCATCACTGATTTATTTGAGCACCTATTTAACAGCTGATAGTGGCTTTTTGTTTAGTTTGCCTTACAATTTCATTATGAATTGACTTACACCAGAGCAACTCGTGCAAATTGTTGAAATTTCTAATCAAAATAATTGTTCTATTCGTCAAACTCATCGTGCACTTCTTCTATTTTATGGCGTACATAATTTTGATTAAATGGGTATGTAAGTAAGCAGAATTGTTGTCACATTTGGAGTGAGAAGAATCCACAAGCTTTTGTCGAAACACCATTACATCTACACAAAATAAATGTTTGGTGCGCTTTATGGGCTGGCGGAGTAAATGACCCATATGTCTTCCAAAACGATGATGGTCAGAATTTTACTGTCAGTTGCGTTGCATTACTCTTGCTGATATGTTGTTCCATCAGAACGGAGCCACATGCCACATAGCAGGTGCTACAATTGTTTTACTCAAAGAAACTATTGATGAAAAAATAATTTAACGTAATGGCCCAATTCATTGCCCACCAAGATCGTATGATTTAACCCCATTGAATTCTTTTCTTTAGGGTTATGTTAAGTCACTTTTCCACTTCGATAAACCACAAACAATTGAACACTTGGGAATCAACATTCCAAGAGTTATCGGCGAAATACGGCCGCAAATGCTGCGAAAAGTTGTTGAAAATTGGTGGTTCAGATTGCGCCTTCTACGCACTAGCTGTGGCGGCCACATGGCAGAAATCATATTTAAAAATTCATTTCATAAAACTTTCTTTCCAAAAAGGCCCGTTTCATTGATATTAAAAATATATTTCCTTGTTTTATTATGATTTAAACTTGTGTCACTCTATAAAAAAAAACACTCTTTATATATAGGATATTTAAACCTGCAAAATATCGAGTAAATTTCAGTGGAAATCCTTTACAAAATCTACAACGCTACACCAAATTTGTTTTATATTTATCAAGATTTCTTATCCAAAGCAAAAACAATTAGCTGTAAATTTTCCTAAACTACAACCAATTTACGCACCTTTTTAAGTACACAGGCTTAATTTTTTAGTACAAATTAGTTGTATCACTAAGATCTACTAGATTTAAAGTAGATTTTGACAAAATCTAGTGACGAAGTAGATCTTGCAATATAAAATTTTTTTAAATCGATTTGGTTTTTGTGCAGTTTAATTAATGTTATCTTTTCTCTTAATGGTTTTTTTTTTTGAGTGAAAATATTATATTTGCTTATATTCGGTTAAACGAATAAAAATACAAATACAATTATTCTTTACATCACTAGTACACATGTTTTTTCCCCACCAGAAATGTTTTTGTTTTCTTTCTTTAAACTAATTTTTCTCTTAATTTATTTCATTTAATTTGTGTAGCCTTTCAGGCATATTTTTTATTGCATTTTCAAGCAGTTTCCTTTCTGTCTTAACGAACGTAAAAAAAAATATATTGAATACAACCCATAGTTCTGTTTGTAGTGTACTGGGTTACGGTCAGCAACAGTTATTAACAATTTATTAAAAAGTGTTCAATGTGCTTGTGGTGGTGGGGATGTTGGTGTCTGTTTGTTTTCTTTATTTGTTTATTTTTTCTTTTATTAACAAATCAAGTTTGTGTCTTAAGTCTTACGTTTTATTTGACTATAATTTATGAGTGAATATGTATTTCATTCCTGTGATAACATCAGGAATAGTTTGTTGTTGTGTGTTTATGGGTGCAAGTGTGCATGTTTATTTTTCTTCTTTCGCACGTTTAAGTGAAATATGATAGATATTGTGCCCATTTCTAGAGGAGTTGTTTGATGTTTTATAATTTTTCTTTCAGTCTGATTTCTCGGCACCTTCATATTTATTAAGGCAGAGGTTTATTGTTTTTATCACTCTGTTTGTAATCAGATTACGTAGTAGAAAGTATAGGGTCCGCCAGATAACTTTTTTTTTGAAAACAGGGCGCAAAACATCGACTGTAGCTTCGGCTGTGTGGCATGTAGCGCCGTCCTGTTGAAACCAAATGTTGCCAATATCCTCCTCTTCAATTTTTGTGAACAAAAATTCGTTCAACATGGCCCGATAACGATCGCCATTGACTGTAACGGCTACTCCTTGCTCATTGGCCCAATTATGCCTCTGGACGAAAATCCGCACCAAACAGTGACTCGTTTTGGGTGCGTCGGCTTTTCAGTGTATGCGTGCGGGTTTTCTGTGCCCCAAATGCGACAATTTTGCTTGTTTACATACCCGCCAAGATCAAAATGAGCTTCATCTGAAAAGATGATTTTTTTTTTTTTTGCAAAATCGGCATCTTCTGTAAGTCGATCGCAGGCAATATTTCCCAGCGTTGTTCAAGCGTATACAAAACCATATTCGTTCAGCGAAAGGATAAAACTAATTATCTGTCAAATCACACATGAGCTAAGTATTACCATTCACGAAATAAGCACTAGCTGAAAAAAAACGCTAGATGGCGGACCCATATTAATCATATTAAGTTCTTTAATGAAGCATTAATTGGAATGTTAAGTGCCCAAAAATAAGGCACAGCAAATAGCCGATCATAGAAATCACAAATACTGATATTACAAGTTAAAACTGAGGCAAATGTTTAATGGACTTGTATATTTTCATATGAAATAGTGTGCATATTTCTAAGAAATTTTTATGTCTACTGCATTTTAAAAAGAATATTAATTAATATTTATGAGAGGTTATAAAAAGTAAATGCAGTTTTTAGAATCGTAGAAAGGCACAAACAATTTTATTATATAGCGGTTAATAAATAATTATGTCTACACTCAGGAAAAAGCTGCAACTTAAAAATAAGAATGCATCGCATTAATTCAATAATTCTCAATATAATAGAAAATGGTATTTAAATACTTAAAAATTAATAAATAAATACTGTAACTTAATATTTTTCCATATTAAAATAAGAAATTTCAACATGACTATACTTACGTTAATGTTTCTTATTAATTCAATATTGTTCTTATTGGTTTTAAGCTATTTTCTTATCATTTCTACGCATATAGTTAATTATCTTTATGACAGTATATGATATTAAATGTCTATGAAAACTGGTCAAAAAAGTAGAAGCAAAAAGTGGAAAGAATGAAAAATTAAATTTTGCAGTTAAAATGGGAGTTTGAGTATCCTGTGACTTATTAGCACTGTGGCCATATTTTTTGTAATATTTAAAAAAAAAATTGTACGCAATGAAAATCAGGTAAATTGTCTTAAAATAAAATGAAATTATCTTGTTAAAATCTTAACTTTTGTAATTGCTCTGCAGACTGCAGACTGCTACCGCAGTCTATTTTCTTGAACATTTTTTGATAAGTTTTTGTAAAAATTGTGCTTTTAGACCAATGCTGGATGTAGGGTGCATTTTCAAAAAGCCATACAACTTTTTGTATACAAATTCTAAAATTCTTATCTTTGAAATAAAATAAAAAGTTTTTAATATTTTTATAAATTTGTTAGAAATACGAAAAAAATTAATATTTCTTATTGAATTTTAAAATTTAAAATATTTTCACTGCTTATGTTTTTAAAATAGAAAAAAACTGTAATTTTTAATTATACAAATTACTAAGGCTTAATAAAATGTTTATAAAACAGATTTTCATACAAAATTTTGCTTATTTAGCTTTTATAAAACCTTAATTATTTTTAGAAAGAAGGCCTTTATATTTTAGCAACCTTACTTATAAAAATGATTGAGGCTTAATAAAGGGTTTATAAAACAGATTTTCATAAAAAAATGTTCTTATGAAGCCTTCATAAAGCCTTAATTGTTTTCGTAAATAAGGCCTTACATTTTAATTTTTTTAATGATACATACTAAATTTAATTGAACTAGAGCGAATTTTTAATTTACTTTAATTTAGTTTTTTTATCTAAAACTTTTTCGAATCGAAAACAATTTTTAAATTGGCTGAAGATAATTTTTGAATTGAGAAATCATCAAAGTTATTTATTGTTGTTAGACAAACACTAGCAGAACAACACAACATGGCGAAATCTGGTATTAGCAAAAATTTCTACTCCAGCAATACATGTACCTGTCAACACTGGCCACATGTTTTTCTCTTGCTAAACTCATTACCAAATTATTATCTAATATTTCAAAATTATAATGATTATAATTATAGTTGTAAGTATTATTAAAATACTCAAACTTCCTTTTTTGCTTCTCAAAGCACAAACTGCTTGTTTGAATGCTGATGACTGTAAATGAATTCGCCACAGATGAATTTAACATTCTTAATTTCATCGTTGCAAAGTCGGTTACTTTTTACAGATCATCAGTTTAATTAAGTTAGTTGTGCTCCAATTTAATGTAAAATGTGGTTAAGATGTTTTTTTTATAGAAGCAAGACTTCTTATTTTTTTGTACGATACTAAAATAATAATTATACGTGTTGTATGCAAGCTTAAAATATGTGAAATGTATTTATAAACATTTATTTTAATTGCCATATTCAAGTTATTGTTATGTTGAATAGTTGAAATAATATTCCTATAAAATATTTCACACAAAATAAATTATGCTGCAAATGGTGTGTTGATTTAGCTCTTGAACTATTTATTATCAAATTGTAATAACTCTTGTTTATTTACTAAAAATGCGGAAAAAACTATAAGCTTAAATACTGATTCAATAAGAAAAATTGGATTTATGACACACTACAGTACACAGTGGGAACTTTTGCAAAATAAATAGTAATAAATCTGGAACTTTTAAACTACTAATTAGATTTATCCGCAACTTCAAGCATCTTTAATGGAGGACTTTATAACACATGTCTTGACAAAATATTTAGCTCTAAACATATTGTCAATAGATTGCCTTTGTGGCATGTTATTGGAAATTGAAAAAATTAAGATAATTTTTTCGAAAAATATGCCTTTTTCGGGGAAATTTTAAAATTGAAATTTCTTGTATCCGATTCACGAATGCAAAGATTAACGGCCTGGCCCACGATGTCGACAAGGAAGTTTCTTTCGCTTACTTATATTGAAAACAAAAACAAAATAAGAGAATTTGTTTTTGTTTTCAATGTAAGTAAGCGAAAGAAACTTTCTTGTCGACATAGTAGGCCAGGCCGTAAATAAAAAGTTTTAGTGTTATTTAAAATTTTATCAAAAATCGAATACTGATTTTTAATTTGAAATCCAACTATAAACTAAAAAGTTATAGAAAAAGTAAAGGCAAACAAATTTTTTTTGTCTTAAGTCAAATATCTTCTAAGCTATGAGAGATATTGAAGCACATGTAAGGAGATTGATTCTTAAACATTTTTAGCTTAGCTCAAACTGCTTTATCCAATAAATATCGGATAATTTTTAAAAAAGTCACAAGTCTCAGAATTTTTTTTTTTTAGTCCCAGGTGAACAAATTTGGCTCACTGTAACTCCTTTCCTGCTTAAGCCAAAAGACTGTCGAGACATGTGTTATAAAGCCTAATTTAAATGGATTTGAATAAAGGTTTGTGTATAAAATAAGCTACTGAAAAAATTCGATACAATTCTAGTAGTTTGGTTGTAGTTTAAGAAAATTTTCAGTTAATTGTTTTTGTTTTGGATAAGAAATCTTTATAACTCTGACAAAAATGTTGTAAATGGTATAGATTTTGATTTTGTTCTAGCAAAAATGCTCCATTAAATAATAACAGGGAGGAGTTCTTTCGTCACACCTACTTCTACCGGTGCATTGCTTATGGCTCTAAATCTGCTACTATTATATTAATTAGAATAGCAGAATATAGGGCTGACCAAACTTCTCCTGTTCTATTCCATAAACATCTCTACAGGATCTGGATGCCATCTCGAGAAGAGTGAGTTTTACAGAGATAGCTCCTAAAATTCAGTAAGTATGGGTCACGAAGCTTACTTAGTGATATTAGGTCTTTGTATTGCAAAACGCCTTCAAGATAGCTGAAGTATTTACCAGGCAAATATCCATGATATAAAGGAAGTTGCGGCTTGCTGGAGAGTTAATGTTACTTCAAAAAACAATAGTTGAACCGCTATCATAATTCTAAAATCCCTGCTTCTAAGAACAACAACAACAATAACACCAACTGTCCTCGAGTACCAATCATCTCTAAATGAGGTGACTGAAAAGTTTAATGCCAGAATCATCTGGATACCAAGGAAGAGAGACTTGACTTGCAGAGAGATTCTAGTGCTAATGATCTTGCAATAGTTTGGACAACTTTATAAGATCCAGTGGATATAAAATCTGTATGCTTATATTTACTCTCACACAAACTCAGTCTACAAGCCACACTGGGAAAGAAACAAATAAAAAATGGACCACAAGATATGACTCTATGGTCTGATCACCAGGTAGTTCTGGATTTACCAAAACATAAGGAATACAATTTATTCATTTGAAGAAATGGGAAATATATAAATTTCGGTTATAGTATCCACATTGTTTGGTAGGCAGGCACCTACAGAAGTGAAAGGTTAAACACAGTAATTTTTACCGCACTTGCCCAGACATTGATGACGAACTTGAACTGCAATGTGCTAGAGGCTTTATATTTAGCTCTGGTTGGATAGACGGTAGCCATTTCATTTAAACAGAGCCTCCTTGGTATCACAGCACTTCAGCAAGGTGTAAGTGCATTAAGGATTTTGACTGCAGCACTTACCCAACCTTAACGAAAACCATGTTTAGCCTATAATTTCCAATAAAAACCTAGTAAAAAAATAGTTTCCAAGGAATTCAAAAACATTCTGAAGTTGTGATCCAGAAGTAGCGCAAACTTTTATAATTTCTAATGATGCTTACATAAGGATTGTCATTGCAAGAAGTTCTCTTTTTTGATACATATTCAGTAAATCCGAAGTCATGTTTCTGATGCTCAGTAAATTTCGTATAGTCTTTATTTTCTTATCCTAATTTTTTTTTAGATCATGATATTTTTTTTAAATAAAAATATAAAACTACACAACAATGATTTTATTTTACTGACATATCGTAAGTATTTGCGATCTCCAATTTTTCATAAGCTAAATAGCTTCTTCATTAATTCTCTAGATGTTGTTAAAAATCGATTCTTGGAAAAGTCAAAAATGCACACTTATTGATACTTTGGAAGTAGAGAAAAATTAGTTCCAAAATAATTACTTCCAAGTTTTTTCACTGCGTTATACATCTTATATAAAATTAATATGTTGCGCATTGTATGTATGTATGAGCATATCAAAACGATCTAAAAAGTTATGTTTTTGTATAATTTAATTAAGATTAATATTGTTGCAATATATTGGTATAATAACTAGTAGTTTCAAGCAGACATTGTAAAATGCGCGTAAGTTCTATTTATATGATTACCATTAAACAGTTTAAACATGTAAATAAATAACATATTGCCAAGCATAAATATGTTCAATAAGCTTTAATAGCAGAACAAAAAGTAATATTTGTTAAAATATTCTATTGTTTAAACTTTAATACAAATTAATTGTAGTGTTTTATAAATAAAATTATATTGCGAAATAAACACTTTATTTTATAATCACTCGTGCACATTTTCCGTTACAAATATCATGTTCAAACTAAAATTATTTTCAAAAAAAAAAAATATAAGATACAATATTCTAAGGCTTAACATATGTAAGTACGGTCTTAAAATATTTCTCTAAAGTTTATGATAATGTGCATAAAATTGTAATGAACTAACGGTTTGGCTTAAGAAAACATTAAAACTTTTTTTTATTCTGTGGTGCAAAAATAACTCTGCCAACTAACAAGTACTTATTAACAAATAAATGGCTGGAAAAAAAATCTTAGGAATTATTCTGGCTGGTACTTTGAAGAAATGAAGAAGGAAAATAAGAAGAAAAAGAAAAAGAAGAGGCATAGACATTCACATAAAAAAACGCGTTTGTGTCTTAAGTCTTTTGTTTTAATTCCCGCATGAACGATGGCTGCTTGAGGCATGCGAGTAAATGCTCGTGTGTGTGTGAGTGGTTTAGAGTGAAAATGCTTTTGCACAAAATCCAAGAATTTATGAATAACTTATAAACAAATAGCGTTTGAATTTAACATGTAAAGGTTCATAATATTTGCTGGTGTATAATTTAAAGCAGACCCAGTATTAATGTGTAAATGTTATGTGTATGTATGTCTGTTCACATGACTGTTACTTTATTTATTTTTTTTAGCTGAAGTAAAGAAATTAAAGTTATGTTTTCATTATAGCAATAATAATTTGAATTAGTAACGGAAGCAATAATAACTGATATTCCTTAATTTTATAACAATAATGGCATACTTTTTTTAATTTAATTTTAAAAATATATTTTCTTACAACAGTTTCACAAATTAGTCCAACAACATTTGTTCGCAGATATCAGGGTTTTTATCTTCCCGTTTGCATTTTTATTGTTATTTTTAATTTAATGTGACCGAAACAGAGACAGAATGTGCGGGTTAAGCATGCATAGATAGTGTCATTGTTTTAAGTGGTTTTAGTTTCTCTTTTAAATAATATAAAGTAAAAAATTTTATTTTGTTTGTTTATAAGAAGTAGTTTGCTCATTTTATTTTTAAAGGAAATAAATGTTTTCTATTGCTTAACCTTTTTTTATGTTGTGAAATTTATGAAACACTTCTAGAGCTTCAAAATAATCGTCCTGTAATTTATATCAAGTACTTGCAACTCTACGACAACTGCAGCAATGCAAACAAGCAAAATATATTTTCTTATCAAAAACTTTGAAATTATTTCTTTATTTATTTATTGATACATATTCTACAAAGTAAATTTGCACAATTTGCACTTCCTAACTTCGACAGTTGAAAACGGCCAGCTGTCGCTTAGACTGTCATTTATTCAGTCTGTTTTGCCAAATTTACAGGAACAGAAATGGTGTTCAACAACACCTCAAAAAAATTAATTTTGTTTTATCAAAATCTGTATTCAGTTCAGGCAGCATTCCACGCGTTTGGATCATGTTATGGTTATGGGCGCCATAGGTATGTTGGAGTTGGATGATATGAACAGAAATGACAGGATGGCGCTACATGACATACAGCTCATACCACATTAAACATGCACAGGCGACTTCAGGGCCTGGTCATCACATATGCAGATGATATGAAGTGGCCATTTGAGATGTACGCTAGTCAGCAAAGCCACAGCCAACATTTGCACGATGTTATATTTCATGCATATTAGCATTGATTTTTCTTTTAAATTAATTAAAAATTCCCAGCCAAAAATTAACATACAAATCATTGCTCAACTCCAAGTAGTTGTTCTATTTATGCTAGACCATCAATGAACTTAGCACATGGTTGTCATAGAACGGAAGTTGTACAAATAACTAATTGGTATGCATTTAAAAGGCTGTCTAAAAAAATTTTCAATATAAACAACAGCTGTAGAATATTAAATTCAGTACCTGTAGTGATTGGTATGCAATGAAAATGGTAAACTTTTGGAACTAGTTTCGATTTTTTTTTTGCTGAGTTTCGATGATATTTCACACATATGTACTTTGTTTTATTTAAATTGAATGATAAAAAACTTTTAACGAAAGATCTTTTATAATAATATTTTAATACATTAGAGACTAAATCTAATTTATATAGATTTCGGTACTTTTTGTATCAAGTTGTTTCTAAAATTAAGAATGTTATGTTAATACAGCAATTATTAGAATAAGGCAGATTGTGTTAAATTGGCAAATTTGTTTCTATAGTTACTTGACCCAAAGTCAATTATACAAAAATATTTAAAACAAAATTTAAACATTAATTTCAGTTTGTTTCTCCATCAACACCACAGTGCAGTCTAAGAGACAACTTAACCAATTCTATTTAAATATTAATTCATATTTAAGAGCTTTGCTCTTTATGTCAAAAGCAGGAGCTAGCACGTGATTTTCGTAACAAAAATAATTGACACTACAACAGTTGTAAATTTATTTTTATTTTGATTTCTTTGTTTATATACAGATTTTAGTTTTCATTTTCTTTATTTTTCTCTGTTTGTGAAGAAGTAGATGCCAGATGACTTACTAATAAGAACTGTAAGAAAACAGGGGAGCTTATTTATTTTGTTTTATAAATAATAATAAAATAAATCAATTTTGTGAATATTACATAAAAAGTTTTAAAAATACAAATATGCAATTTTATTGCATTGTTATTTATCACATGGAATTTATTTTATATATGTATGTAGGTAAGCAGCATAGCTCTTACACCTCTCTTCCCTTTTTATTTTATTTTATTTTATTTTTTTCAATAACAACAAATTTCGATGATACATACTTTGTTCTATTTAAATTTAAAGGCAAAAAGCGCTTAAAAAATATTGGGTGTTTTTTATTGAGGTATAGAACTTTAAGTTGGCATCACTTTTTTAACTGGCGGCCATTTTGTCAGCTGTCAAGTGATTAATATTTAGTTTGGTTTGCCATCGAAGTTCTATACCTCTAAAAAATACACCCTATATTATTTTAAATAAATTTGTATCAAATTGCTTTCGACATTAATAAAATTATGTAAATGCAACGAAAATTTGTTTCTTTAGTTTCTTAGCCAAAATAACAGAAACAAAATTTAAACATTAATTACAATTTGTTTCGCCATCAACCCCACAGTGCAGTCTTGGTGTAATTAAAAGTCTCATAATACTTCATTGGCTGTCTCAAATTCATTTCCATAAGATTTGCTTTTTTCTAAAACAATAAAATAGAATTACAAAGTGTGCACCTCTCCCTCTCTCTCAGTGACTCAAAATGATCATTTTTCAGTTGACTTTTTCCAAGCTGCGATACTGCTAAGACTTCATGCTGCATCTATATTTCTACCTGTAAATATTTTGTCGTTGGCTATATATGCATGTATACATTTATGTTTTTAGTCGGTTAATTTCCTTTATGCTGGCGCGATCAGCAAAATGGTCATGCAAAGAAGTTAGAAAAATATGTTGATATATTGTAATGATGTTGCACTTTAGCAGTTTTAATGCAACATTACTACTTGTTCTGCGTATGTTTCTGAAGACAAGTTGCAAGTTTTCTTCAAACTTGAGTTTTTGTACAATATTTTTTTTATTGTTAAATGAAATATTTGATGTCTAACGGCAAAATATCTTTGTAATCATTAGCATATCAAGTATCATTATTAAATGCTGAACGTTTATTTTTAATAATTAGGTAAGATACTTTCTTTCTTCACGCATTGGAAAATCATCAACAATTACAAAGCAAATCTTAAATTTTTTTTTCATTGCAGTATTCAATTCCTTTAATAGTTTTTTTAAATTTTATTTAATACCGGATATAATTGTATAGTTCTTGTCATGGAAGACATGGCGATAAGGCAAGATTTAGTAACTTTGATATTTGTGAACCCATTGACTTAAAAAAATATATGTTAGGTCGACAAACCTCGTTCACTCGTGTTAACGTGCATATCATCGACAAATTTAAGCCGAAACAAGTTGGACTCATGTGTAGCTCTAACTGGATTCAGTAACTTTTTGTGAACCAAAATCCTAGTATTTATCGATGTACATATGTGCCCTTTATCATGAAAGTGGCACAAGTCGTAAATTTCTTTAATCGAGAGGTTTAGTAAAAATCAAAAAATATTTTTATATTATGAAAAATTGTAATTAATAATTCTACTAGTCTTGATTAATATAAATTTATTTAAGACTTATTATATATTTATTGAATTTTTTTTTTAAGACTTATTTAATATTTTATTAATATTAAAGGCACATATTATTTCGCTTGCCGCTGTTAGCGCAGTTTTATTCTTTTGAAAATCCTCATGGAAATTTTATCAAGGGAATTTGTTAGAATAAAAATGGGCGCTCTTGTGGTTGGCTGATTTTTGCATTTAGTTTTGGGCCTTGGTGTGCTCTGACATATAAAGTAAAATTTTATGGCCAACATTTTTTTAGAATATTTCATTCCTGCCCTCTGCCTTTTTAGAGGTGTTTTTTACGATTTTGTAGAATAGAGCCAAAAATAAACACTGTAAGGGAAATTAGGAGGTTTAGTAAAGCTTAACCGACACATTTTTGGATCTGGTTTTTACGAAACTAGTTTATTTACGATCGCAAATGATCGATTTTGGTGAAAAAACTAATTTCGAAAATTATGTCGCTTTAGATTTTTTGCGGTTACGGATCGATACGTATAATCCACAAAAATATTTGCCTTAATATTTTTTACAAACTTGCTGAACATACCCGTATATTATAATGGCCTCTACGTCGTTTTCACATGTTTTCTTGTTAGTTTGAATGTCGATTATGAGGATCATAAAATAAATATACATAATTTACCAAACACATTTCTCACACAGCACGAATTTTGATAATAAAATTCAATGATTTGAAAGTTTTGTTCGTTTGTTGTTGTATTCATGGTGAAATGACAGGCTTTAGTGAACGTTTTTGAAATTGCCACAAGTTATGAACCTTTTTTTTTTTGCACTGAAAAAACAATTAGTAAAAAAATCACTCGATATGATATTCTTATATAAAAAGCAGTACTTGTTATCAAATACAAAATTTGTTTCGTGTAATTTATAACATTTTAGATAATTTTGAAGGTTCGTCTGTGTAAAATTGAATTCGATTCCGGCAACATTGATAAATACATATTTCAGTGGTTCCACCGTCAAACATTTCGCATTTGTAAATATATAATTTCTCTTTTAAAATGTACTTGTATGACGTAAAAGTATAAAAATGAATCAATTTATTGCTTTATATGAATTTCGGCATGTTCTTTCTGTTAATTACACAGAAAAAAGTATTCACCAATTAATGTTTTCAATTAATAATTTAATTGATTCAATTAAATTTTTAATTGTATTAATTAATTTGAGTGTAAAAATTTAATTGATATTATCAAATTGTTTATAGGTGAAAATTTAATTAATTTTTTAATTAATATTACAAATATTTTATTTAATATTACAAACTCATTCATATTATTTTTTTGTGTGTATATAATATGAAATAATAATAAAATATCGCGCACTTAAAATTTTTTATTATAGTTACTGGCAACACTATATTTACGCTTTTTCACCATTAGTTTAGTTAGACGTCAATGAAAAAATCAGCCGCAGTGTTGGTTTGCTGTCGTGATAATAATCATTCTCGTATGTATAAACATGTCGCTCATTTACTCGAAGGGAGTCATAATTCAAAAAAAAATGGAATTTTGAAGTTAATAATGCAGACTTAAGCTTCATATTGTTATTTTTATTGTGTAAAAATTTCATACAAATATCTTGTATACTCAACTCTGGGGAGATAATTAAAATTTCCTTTTGCCGCTTAGTTTTTTGTGTAAATTGCAAACTTTAAACACGTTTACTAACAAACTAGGTTTTTTTTAATTATAACGTTGTTTGAGTAAATAAGCGATGTGTATTTTATCCTTAACAATTTGAAGTCGGTAGCTTGCTGTGTTGAATGTGTCCAATTTTATAGGCTTAAGATGCATTTACAGTTAATTTGGAAGTTATATATTAACCCCATTACATATATATAAATTAACTATATTTTTTTTTTAATAAAACTATTACACAAAAGTGTGTTTATCTTGTCATTATCTGGGATTGTACATTCTATTCTAAGTAAAAATTAAGCTGATATCAAGCGCACACTGTACATGTTACAATATCTCTAGTACTAAGATTATTATTGGTGATTTAATATTCATAGTTTTCTTTGCTGCTTCTGGCTCATTTCAGATGCTGTTTGAAAACATTTCCATAACCTAATAACCGGCAACTTTAACAAATCCATACAAGTAAAAACTGGTTTTGAACTGAGAAAAAAAAACCCCAACAGCAATAAAAGGAAAATTTATCTCTTCAACACTTAAGTGTAATACATAATTACCAACATACGAGTAGAGAAGAAAACGAGCATTAAAAAGCCAAGAACTTTCAAGCAATAATTACCATGAAATAAAAAAAGAACAAACGAATACATGACGCCACTTGGCTTTGAGAGCATGCGTAACCCTGTGACACACATTTCCGCGAGACATCAAAGACTTGTTCAACAGTTTCCGATAATTGTATGATTTATTTTTTCATACATATAAGCATAATCGTTTTGAGACTTTCGTTCAATCATTGCATTTATATTCGATTAACATTAAGCACAATCTTGTTAAAACATCGGCGCATGCCTGCACGCTCACACGCCGGACGTGAGTACACAGTGAAACAAATACAAATACATATGAGTACAAACAAGCCAGTCATCATCATTCCCTCACAGTGCATCTTCTTTGGTGTTTGAGCTGATACATCAATATGGCTTTTATTACTTGTTTCAATATTCTAACAAGTTTTGGAATTTTAATGGTCTTTCTAGCGTCCCAGTTGGAAGCTTTTTACACATCGAACACTGGTAAGAAATTTAAATTCACACATACGAGTACACACAAACATATATACATACATTTATACATACATATTTATTTAAAAATATTTCTTTTATACATATATACATATAATTTTTTTCCAACTTTCAGCAGTTAAATATACGTACATATGTTAATGAAGTTGTTATTGTTACTGTTGTATTTATTATCTTAGAAATCTGGCTCGCTTTGAAGTCGTTGTCAAATATTTATTGGATTATTATGTTAAATATTTATTCTCTTATTGTTGATGTTTGTAGGAAAGTTTTTATGTGATTTGGGTTATTGGCCGTAATTCAATGAATTCTTTAGAACTTTCGTTTTCGTGTTTGCTTGAATGAAAGCGATTGAAATTCACCTGCCATACAAATATGCATGTATCTATAATATACTCGTACATATATTATGGATGAAGGCGAAGTATGCTTTGAATGTAGGTTAAGAAAAGTTTTGCTTTTAGTTTTATTTGCATGAAATTCCTCTATATTAAGACGCAGTAGGTATAAAGAAAGACTTAATATTGGACTTTTAAGAAATACTATTAATATTTAAATGTATTTTTAAAAAAAATTTCTTAATGCTTAGTAACATTTAATAATCTGCCTTTTATTGCTTTTCGACAGTTCTTTTTTAAGAATATTAAATTAGCATTCGCAGCAGCCGAACAACAAATCAATTAATTTTACTAGACATTAAGGTCCTAATTGTGTAAATCTAGTCACCAAAGCAATTTTTACATAAAAACAAAAGTAAAATTTTGATAATTTTCATAATGTTTCTTGTTTTGTTTCTCATACTAACTTATTATCGAAGAAAAGCAACAATTTCAGGCCTTGATTACACTATGCAACGAGTTAAGAATTTTTGAAAAACACACCAACTGAACAGTAAAGGTTCGACAGCACTACCAAAGGGTAGTAAAAACCTATACTTAGTTTGGCGATTTTGGTGAAAAACAAATTTGTATCGCTCTCCAAGGATTTCAAAAATCTATACCCCCTCAAAATATGGTGTCATCAGTTTTTGCAAACAGCTAATTCAAACTTGGCGATAACTCTAAATTATATATGGCAATAATGGAGCTAAAGGTCTATCAAACAAATCTTGTTAACATCTTATGCCAAAAAAAAATTATTTCTTGCACTTTTCTTTGCAAAAATTAAAGAAATATTTTTTTTTTCACTTTTTTCAGCATAACTTAAAGGGACTAAATTTTTGCCAACAATGTTTGGCAAATTTGTACCTACGGTAAAGCTGAACAACGTTTGTGAACATATCAATACAATCTGAATGTGTCTAGACAACCCAAAGTCTAACATTGTTGCATAGTGTCATTAGTTATTAACACAGAGTATTCGAGTAGAGTATTCGATTTCAGTTTTCTTTTACTTTGTTGTTTATGTTAAAAGCGCATATCTCAGGCCAGCAAATTTCTTCTGACTTTTTGAACAATTTTACTTATTTTATACGAAAAATGTGCTATTGAAAGATCTTTCAATAAAATCTTAGGTAACGCTAAAAGCTTAATTAGCTTTTTTTTTGTTTTTATTTCTTTCAAACAATAAGCTTGTTTTTTAAGTAAAAGTGAAATTCTTGTTATCTTTCACATGTTATAGAAAAATATGTATGTAAATGCAGAGAAAAAACTTTATTAATGTAATTAAATGTTTTTAGGTAAATATATGGTAATAAATAAGAAGATTAAGACACAAGATTGTTTCTAAGCACAAATAAAATTTTATCATGTACAAGCTGAAGTCTAAAGTTCATAAATATTGACTTAATTCAAGAGAGAGCGGTAAATTAAATGGCAATTTCAAGCTACAACAGCAACTTACAAAACCAACAACACTTACTTCGATACAATATGGCAAACATATTCACAAAACTGCCCAGCTTTACTGTAGCTAAAACTTTGTCAAATATTGTCAGCAAAAAATCAGGAGTCCCGGGCAATTATTCTAAAAAAAAGTGAAAAAACTGCTTGCCTTTACTTTTGCAAGGTGCACGAAGGAATGATTTTTTGGCATAAAATGTTAATAAGATTTATTTAGTGGACTCTTAGCTACATTATTGCCATGTATAGTAAATTGCTATCACTAAGTCTGAATTAGCTGTTGGACAAAAGCTGATGACACCATTTTTTGAGGGCGCCCTGATTTTCAACATTTTTGCAGGCCCATAAAAGAAATTGGTTACCAAAATCGCACAAACTGACTACAGAGTTCTACTACTTTTAGTAGTACTATCGAATCTATACTGTCAAAACCGTGCGAATTTTTCATTGTTGCACGCTTTCAAATTCTCGATTTTTTACTTATCAAAATGAAAATTTTTATTGGAAGCCCCCCTTATTTCGTTTAATCGAATCGAAACAACAACTTTTTACAGTAAATATAATAACTCTTTTGCTCAGTTGATATTATTGGGTTTCCAGAAGATTTCAAGCCAAATATTATACCATATACCAAAAAAACTAATTTTTCAAAAAATGCGAAAAATCTCCTTTTTTTCTACGGCTCCTCATTTGATTATGTTTGAGTTCTTATTCAAATCGATTAGACATACCTCTTGTAATTATTTTAGTTTACTTTTGCCATTTATGTATGTATTTCTATAAAATTAAACAAGGAGATAGTAAATTGAATAACGTCCCAGCAACACTCTGCATTGGCAGTAAATTAACAACTGAAGTTGGTTAGATTAACCAGACAAAAAGTTTGCTCATCTTAATTCTGAAAATAAGTTTTAATTATTATAATGTAGGTGTGTTCGTATTAAAAATTGAAAAGTTTAATGCACTAATGGAATCTAATTTACAGAATAAAAATAAACAAAATTAACTACTGAAATTGGTCAGATTAACTTTACTTAATTTTTTTCTGATTTAGTAGAAAGTAGTAAAGTTTATTAAATTTTTTATCCATAAAAACTAGAAAAAATAAGTAACAACATTAACAAGTTCGAAATAAGTTTGAAATACAATATTATCTCATTTAAACAACCATACTCTTTTAACTAAAAGATTTGTCCTTCTGTAACAGGAATTTACACTAAGCAATTCAGTAACTGTTTCAGATTAGTTATTTCAAGCATAAAAATCACTTGCTTGACTGTATTGCAACATTAATTGACACTAAAAGTAAAATAATAAATCCAAATTGGCTTAAGCAGAGAAAATTGGTTTAATTAAAATGTCAACAACAATTTATAGAAATAGTAAATTTAACACTTGAAATTGGTTAGTTTAACCAATGAAATGTTTTGCTATAATTAAATTAAATATTTAGTTTTATGTATGACTATTTAACATAATCTTTTTAAGTTTTTTCTTTTCCCTTTGCTATTAAACCTTTTTTCATTACAATAATTTGTTTTTGTTAAATAGTCTACATAAGCTGTTAAAAACACTAAAAACAAGACTTGTACTAAAATAAAATTTATCTTCATCAGTTAGAAACCTCAAAAGCGATAGTAGCAACAACAACTGAATAAAACACACTCAAGAAAACTTTCCGACTTATATATTTTTTTCTAGTCCTTGCATTATTTACTAAACTCCATACTAATTTTCTTTCTGTTTATATTGCTCTTCTATAACAACAATTTATGTCATCAACATCCAAACTACATGATTGTCATCAACATCTTCAACATCCGCCCCATCTTCGTAATTCTGACACTCTGTTATGTACAACGTGTTGCATTCTTGCTTAAAACAAAAAAAAAACAACAACAACAACGACTGGCCGCTTAACATCGTTGTAGGTTGCCATCATAATGGCACTTGGTATGCAGACAAATCACTTGTTCCCACCACCGAGAAATGTTTGAATTGTCAGTGTAATAAAAAGACTTTAGTCTGTCGCTTAAAAGTATGCCCCGAGATGCCGATGCCACCACCTCGTGGCTGTGTTGTTGTTCAAAAGAAGAACACATGCTGTCCCTACTTATCGTGTGCACGCTTAGATGCCTTTTACAAGATACCAGCCACGCGTCGCATTATCGCATATTTAGATCATTACGAGCGTGAATCAATTGATCGTGTTGTTAATGAAAATATGCTGCAGCGCAGATCCGATGATAGTGATGTCGATTTGTATGGTAAGTTATTTGGAAAATAGTATTTAAGGAAAATACACATACTTTGAAAGGGCTGCTTGCTATTAAAAATGTTGAGTAGGGGGTTGCAGGTGCAAGGTGTTATTTATGGGCATACATATAAGTTATTTGCTTATTATTTATTAACTCAAGATAATATACAATGACTTCCTTGAAAAGCCAAGCACGTGCAGGACAGACAAAAAATTGCCTGCTAAACAAGCAAACCCACTCAACAGAGACTGTATTACATTGCTGCTCTAAGTCGAAATAACACTACTTTAACTCAACACCCTGTGCCAATTCCTGTCTCACTTCAAAATTGCTTCTCGTCTGTGTGAACAACTTTAAATTACTGCTGATTATTTTAATTATACAGAATATACTAAGAGTCCTTTTCATTTCTGCAAAGTCGTTTGCTATTTCAGCTGGAAAGAAAATGTGTTAATGCACGAGTTTGCAATTAATCAAAAAGGTAAATCACAGTGGCATGTGTATGTATGCTTTCATGCTCTCATGTTGCTTTAAATGATCCAGCCTCAATAACAAGAACAGAAGAAAGGAATTTAATACCTGCACGTAGAGATAAGCTTAAAGTTTTTTACACGACTGCCCATTTAACTGATCTTGTTCTTGAAGATTAAAGTAAAGGGGGCATAAGCAAGTGATATGGAGAATCTCAAAGAGCTTGCAGGTGTTTTGAAATTTTTTGTTATTTAAATTGTTTGCAAATATGTGGAAGCTATTATTCACACTAAGGACAAATGTCTAATTGAAAATATATTGGGTTACATGTAACTCCATAACCTTTGGCATATTTATATACCAAACTCCTCTACTTTTGAACTATCGAAAATCGAACATATCGTTTGAAATAACAAGTTCCTGTGGGTTTGTGTGTAAAATTACCGACTAAAGGAGTTCAACCCAAGCAAAGAACTCACTAAGAGTCAATTGAGTTGTGTAAACAATCAGTCAGAGAGAATATTGTGCAAAGGGAGAGCGAAGAGAGTCTTGTGTAAAGAATAGGGAAGTTAACATAGTGGCCTTTTAGCAGTAAATTAATTTACTGCTAAGGACAGTTTTAAAGCTGTCTTTAATTATTGTGTTGAGTAGAAAATGTGTCTGATTTTATGATAACTCTACACTTTTTTTTTTGTTTAATTTAAAATTTTTAAATCTATAAAAAATGTTTTTAATGGTAAAAACTGTTGCTATGACTTCATATACAAATACACATCTTCAATACAACTTAAGTATTTTGTAATTTTAAGTGAGAGTATATATGTAAATTATTCTATGGTACAGTTCAAACGAAAGCGTTTGTGAATACAAAATTATAAAGCGAAAAAAATTAAAGCTTAGCCTTAAGGCCTTATTCACAAAAATGTTTAATTAACAAAATTTGTTTTGTAGAGCTTTTGTAAGCCAATAATTGCTTATTGTGAACTCTTCTAATGTTTTGATTAATTATAATATTCCATTTCAGTTTGTGTTAAAAATGGCACAGTTTACAAGTCCGGCTCTGCAATGTCTTCCTCCAATCTTTGCAGTTATTGTTACTGCATTGGTAAGTCCCTCTATTTTACTTAATATAACCTAAAATATACTTAAGAATAATTATCTATTTTGCATTGATAATAATAGGTGGCACGGAAAAATGCGTAAAGCCCAAATGCATGCTGCCAGTCGAAGGTTGCAAGCCAATTTTTGTAGACTCCACCTGTTGTCCGGTGCGCTACGATTGCAGCACCAAACAAACGGGAAAATCTTCACAAGAAGTACGTTATAGGAAAACATCGAATAAACATTATATGCGCATGTCGCAGCGTTTGCAGCGTAATCATGGCTGCACTGTGGGTCAGCAGTTTTATACGGAAGGCCAAAAAATGAAAAGTGATAAGGATAAGCCTTGCGATATCTGTTTTTGTATACGGGGACAGAGAAAATGTGCCCCAAAGAAATGTGCACCAGCTCTAAGAAACTGCATACCGGTGGTGCCCAAGGGCCAATGCTGTCCTTCCAGCTATGACTGCGGCAGCCAAAGGGATTATAGAAGATCTCAAAACTCCCGGCAATTTAATTTGTTTTCCCTACTTTTTGGTAAAGATGATGAGCAAGATGACACTTTGTCGGCAGAGATTCCGGTACATTACCCCCACGACAGGGAACCAGTTGATGTGAAGCCATCTAAATATAAAGATTCTACAACAGAGAAAAGTTTTTATGACACATTGCGAGAAGGCTTAGAATTCATTGACAGTAATAGCAATAATCAAATGCTTAAAGATATTCCAGGGCAGCAAACATATATCAAAAATGTTAGACCCTCACCTACGCCTATTCCGCTGGGCCCTCATAATATACCCAGCACAACAGAAGTAAGTTTCCTAGAGTTGCTCTTGGGACCTTCAGAATCTAATAGAGAAAAAACAACCGAAAATTCCTCAGAAGATCTCGAATCTACAGAAGAAAACTTTACTACGCCCACTAGCACTGGCGTACATTGGGTAGACTTTCTTTTGGAGCCAGATGAAGAGGATCTAGGCAATTCAGAAACTACCTTAACTGACAAAGTGTATAAAACTGATACCACGGACGTGCAAGACCGAATGGATTTTGAAAGCACCACATCTATAAACCGTGTAGATTATGATCATTTACAAGGCAGTGGGGAGGGGTTAGGGGAACTAGAACAAGACAAACTGCTGACTTCAACATTGGATATAATATCTACCACAGAACTTAGAGCAAGTGAGGAAACAACACAAGTTTCTCCCACTACTTCAGCTGAAAGTAATGAACTAAAAGGTCTTAAGCCAACCTTAAATACAAAAGTTCCGCAGAGCACTACAGCAAAATATACTTTAGTATCCACTACAAGCAAAAAATCAACTGCAAACACAATGCCAACGACAACAACAACAACAACTACAACGTCTAAAAAGTCAACTAAAGCAACAAGCAGCCCTCAAAAGACCAAGCCATTGCCTGCAAAGCCCATTATAAATTCAAACAGGAATCACACCGAAACAAAACCTGAAAAGAATTCTGATTTCTTGGCACAACTTTTGGATGGCTTGAGTGACATTTTGAGGAGAGAAAATAAAACTCATCTCAATGCGCAACCAGGGGCAACTTATAAACTAAATATAAATAAAACCACTGCCATTGATTTGTCTCCAGCTAAGCCTTTGCCCATATTTAAGCCATTGCCTCAGAATAAGACTTACACAAGAATCAATTCAAAAATAGCTAATTTAACGGTAAAACCAACCATTATGTCGACCAAGGATTTCACGAAACCAACCTTCAAGCCCTTATCAGCCAATAACACAACTAATCCTTCTCTTATATTAAAATCTACGGCCACTAAAATTAATGCTACCACAAAGGCAACGCCTACAGCTGCTGCCACTACAACCGCTTCCATTTCCATTTCAACTACTACTCGCACTTCTACCACCACAGCTGGCACGCCCACTATTCATTCCACTCTAAAGCCTGTTGTTATTAAAACAAATCCCACTATTCTGGAATCTGAGCCATTGGAACAAAATGGAGCGCCAACTTTGCCACCTAGTTTGCCCAACTTGAAAATAATACCCTTCCTACCCACCGATGCCGTCAAAACCGAACATAATCAGCCCCCTTCTTATGAATTTTATCATCATTCTTCAGCACCCATTTCCCGCATAGACTATGATTTATACGATGACGCCAACATATATCCATCAATAACTGAGAAGTATCCCTTATATCCTGACCTGGAAGATGGCAGCAAAGCAGAATATATTTACAAATTTAACGTGGAAGGTCCCGGCTCTTTGGTCTCTTCTGATGCAGGTAAATTCGATGGCACATTGGGTTCACCAGCTTTTTTGAAATACGACTTTGCTGACACTGGTGGAACACCCTCATCAACAAAAGGCTTCTCACCGCCCACCAAGACCGAGGGCGGCTTTGTACCCAAGGAACCCTTGATGTTGGATGATGGCGATCATGATAATGTTAGTGAAAAGATGGGCGATAGTTATCATGTGACACCACATATCATAGATATAACAACATCGGCAGCCACCATAATGAATACAACAAAAGTAATTGGTAAGTGATAAATGCAATTCTTTCATTGAAAAGCATTCTCTAACAGCATCTATCTCATAATCTTTCACAATTTTTAAAACAAATATTTTTTAGTAGAAAATTTTAAATATTTAATTGAATCTACAAAGTTTTTTTAAATACAGAATGTCCCAAAATTAATGCAAGACTTGAATTTGTCGCCATCTGCAGTAAAGTGTCCGAAATACTAAAAAAAACAATTCAATAGAAGGTTAATGATCAAACACAATTGCGTCGTGAACACATTTTCTATTCAAATTTACATAAAAAGCCAGACCCAGAAAGCAGTCGAGAGATAGAATCTGTTTTATTTTGAGAGCGTTTCATCTTATGCTCTCGTATATAAGTACTTATTCTCTCAACAATGCTACCATAGGTTAGGTTAAGTTAGGTTAGCAGGCTGCTGGTAAGGAAAGGTGAAATTTAGAGTCCAGCTCACTTGGGTCCAATACAATGATCCCTTTGTGTTACCTGTTAGTTGAAGAGAAGATAGTCAGAGAGGGTGATAGGGAAGGGATAGTGTTAGAGAAGAGAAGTGGTGAAGGAAGATGGAGGAAAGCTTCATTCTTTTACAACTCTGCTTTTTTGCACGCTTTTTTTGATAATGCAGTATTGCAGCGCCTTCTGGTGTTAAATGAGGCGTATGAAATTTTGAAGCTGTGTTTAGTAGCTACTTTATTAGTTATTTTACTTCGCCAATGATTCTGCTACACAACGAAGGAGGGCGCTCTGATGTTACATTAGGATTAGTATCTGATGATGCAGGTGTAGTTTTTAGTGACCAGTCCTTATGCCTGCATCACTACAACTTTTCCCACAACAACTGATTCAAAGGACACTAATGCACATCAGAAAAATGCGTGGTGTTATTATTTTTAATGACTGTCGGAGACCGGGCTCGAACCCGGGATCTTAGGTTTTGTAGTCAACGTGCTAACTACTTCAGCCAACGCCACCCTCTAATACTTTCAATAAATTTCATAAATTTTGTAAACAAAACTACAGAGAAAAACAAGTACAAACAAAATAAAAATTATATTAGACAATATTTATTAATTTAACAGCGATTTTTCTTGAAGTTGCAGACTTATTCTGTTTGATCATTTACACAACAGAACATCGTGTCTTCATGTGTTTTAACTTCATCAACTGTGAAGAGTTTAATTGAAGAATTCAGGGTCGTACAAAAACAAGCCATTCAAATTTCAATATCGAAGCAGTGCGTGAGAGTGTCGATGAGAATCTAGGAACCTTAAGTTGGCGTCTTAGGCACAGTTCTTTCTGCCGAAACTGGATGATAATTATGTAGCCAATATGTGGTTTTCATAAGATGATGACACATGCCATATAGACCGTCAAACAATTCAATTAATGCATAAGACATTTCCAGGTTGTGCACTCTCTCGTTTTCGTGATGAGAATTAGCCCCCTAGATCGTGTAATTAAACACCATTAGATTTCGTTTTACGAAAAGAATTATTTGAAATCAGAGGCTTATGTCAACAAGCCCACAACCACAACCACCCTCCGTTAAAGCAGGAGATTTAACTCTGCATCAGCAAAACTTAGCCACATTTATGCAAATTGGTCATGGACAATTTCGACAAATGAGTGCGTATATGCATGTAAAGCAGTGGAGGTCATTCGCCCGATGTGTTCTCCCATAAATAACCCCATCCTATGTACTTTATGATTCTAAAAAAATAACAACCAGAGGACTGAAAACTGTGTTTTCTATTCAATTAAAATTTTGCTATAATATTGGGACACCCTTTATAAAAATTTTTTTAAATATTTTTTCTATATTATCAAATCAATATAATTATAATTTTTGCTTTTAGAAATCACAACACCGGACCCATTCAAAGATGTCATACGCACTGAGCCGCCACCAGATTTAACGTCCCTAATCGAAGACAAATTGAAAAACTTTATTACCAAATTGAACACAACAACAACAACCACAATGAATCAAATATATGATAATCAACAAAACAAAACTCAAATTGTAAACGAAATGTATTCAATGCAACCAGATAAAAAACCAATGACTTTAAAACCGACAAACCAAATCGCAATGACAGCTACGCACATAGAAAACAACAATGGAATCAATAGAACCCAGATAGACTATGAAATAAAAAACGAAATGCCACATAAAATAAAGCAAGTCTTTGCCGATGACATGCATGATGAAACTAATGTTGATGTAAATGATGTGAGTAGTACAATACCTCCATTTAAATCATTGTCAATGGATCAACAATTTCTACAAGACTACACAAGTACCGCGAATAAAACGTTCACTAAATCGGACACAAATAACAAATTTAAGCAAACAGAAACAACAATAAGGCCAGCAGGCAATACAACAGTTAAACAAACGATACAAATAAACACAACAACAGCAACAGCAACAACAAAAATACCAACTGCCCCAGCAACTATTAAGGCAAATCGTAATAAAACAATTGCAGTAACGACCATAAAACAAACACACCAACATCAGCAAAAGCCTGCAAAAATGAATAATAATTCTTCATTGAATGGCAGCGAAATAAAAATATTGACATCATCAACAACTTCATCATCATCTACATCATCACCATCAGCATTTTCGTCATCTGCCGGCTCTTTGCCATTATTGAAAACTAAGTCCAATGCAACACGACGAGTTACAAGTACTAAACCAACAAAACATTATCAACTGACCACCAGCACAACGTTGCCACAACCAGCCTCAATAAAGGGCACTCCCAAGACAAATGCAGCCACTAGACGGACGCAAAAACCAACAACCAGCAATGCAAATATACAGACAATAAATCTACCTAAAACAGCCAGTACAACAACTGAAAAGACAACTACCACTCAGCCCTCGACAACAATGAGAACAACAACCTCTTTGCCCTCATCCACATCATCACTATCTCTATCGTTGTCGCCGTTAACGTCGTTGTCGTCTTCGTCTTCTTCGTTGCAAAGTATACCAAGCACAAATCCATTTTTTATGTCACCTTTTGACAAATTGCCTTTCATGGACGCTAGTTTTGAAGTGAAACGTAATTCAGCAACGCCCCCTACAACAACAGCCGCCTCACAACAACATTTTGCTGTGGCAGCAACTTTTACCACAGATGCCCTAGTAGATGTTGAGAACGATGAACGAAATATTAATGTTAATGCGGATAATTCTTTTACATCTTCAAGGCATAAATTAATGGGTTTGGTGCACTACAAACATACACTTAATCAATTGGAGGGCTTAGAACCTTCAACGCAACAACAACAACAACAACAACGCCCTCAGCAAACCTCCACCACACATTTGAACTCACGGGTGTCATCAGGCACGTCAACGGCATCGCAACACCAACAGTCTTCAGCACTAAATAATTTAATTGATCCCACTGGTATTTTAAAATTGGCAGGTTGTAATATTTATGGACGCATGTATCGCGTTGGTCGCATCATACTTGAACTCTCTTCGCCCTGTTTAGAGTGTAAATGTACGGAAATTGGTGTTAAATGCGGACCATTGGACTGTTAGAGAATTGTTATTTTAAACTTAAAATAAGAAGTACATTTCCCCCTTCCGCCCCTTTAAAAAACATAACAATTTAATTCTTTAAATTATAGATTGCTAAGCTGAGTATTTTTCTAGGTTATGTTTTTTTCTTCTACTTTAATATGAAACCTATCATCATCACCAGTGGAAACATCTAAAAAAAACATTATTATTATAGACTTGCATCACTGCTTTAAGGGATTAATATAATATTTATATTAAATTATCGACAGACTCTTATAACATTTCATTTAATCTTAGAATTTTAAGTCAAGTTTTTATACAAACGATAAGAAATATGTATGTATATATTAAGTTGTATTTTAACTTAAATTATTTGTCTATATTTACAATTAAATTTAATATAAGAAAATGATTTTTTACTACTTTAGCTATTATTAAATCAAGTTATTATTATATTTAAAAAAACATTGCGGTGTTTGGCATAACCATTTAAATATGAGTGAAGTCTGCATCTGTAGTAAATCTACAGAGGCAAACACTGGAGCAAAGTTAATACATGATTAAGCGTAAATGTAAAACAGGATAATTATATTATCATGATGTAATTATAAGAGTTGACTAAAAGTTTATGACAATATCTACTAGCTGTACCCGGAATAAATGTTTGACGAACTAAAGGACGGCTTTGAATCGCACACTAAGGGTTTTTTTGCTACGAACACTTCATATCGCTCATTTACTCAAACCACGTCATAACTCAAAAAATAACTATATTGCGAGAAAACGAGTTTTAAGTTGTCAATTTACACACAACTTGATTGAAAATGAAAATTTTTATTTTTCTCTCAAGAGTTGGGTAAACAAGATATTTGTATGAAATTTTTGCAACACAATATGAAGAACGAAATTATTTTTACAGACTCAAAAATTATATTTTTTGAGTTATGACGTTCTTTGAGTAAATGAGCGATATACATATAATACTATACTAACTTTAGTCTATATAATCGAATATATTACCTGATTTTTTTTTAGATTTGGCGCTTTTTCTTATTTTTGAAGAATTTTTTTTTAGTTGTTGGCGATTTTTTTGGTTTTCGGTGATTTACTTTAGTTCTAACGATGTTTTTGTTTTAGCGTCATATTTCCTTTTGGCGATTTTTTCCGGTTTTTGGTGTTTTTTTCGGTGTTTGGCGTTTTCTCGGTTTTAGCGAGTTTTGGTTCTTGGTGATTTTTTTCGTTTTGGCAATTTTATTTTACTTTGGCATTTTTAGTTTTAGCGTTTTTGATAATTTCAGGGAGTTGGCCTTTTACGGTTTCTAAGATACAGCAAATTGTCAAAATTATATAGTTAAAATTACATTAACTGATAGAATACCCTTTAATTTGGATTTTGTTTTTTTAATTTCAGTGTTAATTGTTGAAGTCTGTATATAGATACAATAACTTGGAACATTTAAAGTGTCTATATAATTGTCTGTATATAACATTAGGATTTCAAAATCTTTCGTTGTTCACAGGGTGTTCTAAACCCTTTAATTTTTAAGTGACAAACTTTAACACATACTGCAAAAATTTCAGTTCAGTAGTTTTTATAGTTCTCGCTTCAAAGACGCTTTAATTTAATTTAATTAAAATCATTATTTATGGCAAAAACCTTTAAATTTAAATAATCGTGAAAACTGAAAATCTTGTGCCCCTTTTGATTAACGTTAGGCATCACATAAAGATTAATACGTTATCAAATTAAAAACAAACCGTACAAAAATACTAAGGCGAATTGATGCCAGTTAGTCTCGATTTGCAACTCTACATATTCCCCTTGTATATTTGTTAGTGTGAAATTTCCTGCTGTCAGAAAATTTCCAAAAGTTTTGCTTAGATTTGACACCAGAGGAATTAACAGCTGATCAGCTGAATTGAGATCACCTGGTATAAATTTGCCTTGAAAAACACCATAAGAACTATTTGTAGTAAAATCAAGAACAGGAGAGACTATCACACTGGTCACTCGATGACAATGGGACACTCATATTGCGAAAGTATAAATACCAGTTAAGCTGATATTAATATATAAATATATGTAGTTACAGGACTGGTTCCAGGGTGACCTGACGGGAACAACATACAGGGCAATCATGAATAAAATTCCGCGTGAAATTTCTCCCTTTTCCAATTAGTTGGAATTGTTAGCCGGGAAAAATTTCACGTGAGATTTTATTCATGATTGCTATTATAGTATGTTGTGTTATTATTTGATATGTCTTAGATCGATTAAGACGGCTCATCACGAAAATGGTGCATATGTAACAACCCAGCAAAAAAATTTGAGAAAAATTAATCGGGTTTGGAATTACGCACTTTTGGTGGAAGCTCTTCCCTACTGGATTAACAACTTAATGATTTTAAGAACTTGACAACTACTTACTTTATTTATATGGCAACATGTTCACGTAATCTTTTAAAACTAAAAGAATCATTCTTCTCACCGATCAACTTTTACATAATTTCTTTAAATTTTATATAATGCGATTTGTATGCGAGTAATGATGGCAATGTCTCATTTTTTGCTGGGAATTTACATGATATGTCTTATTTCACCATACGAGTACACTACTCGCCAGTTATAGGACATGTGCACGTTTGGATTACTTGTCACCAAATTTGCCGCAATATTGTTACACCATTCTTTAGTTTTAAAATAATTAATGTATTAAATATTGATGGCCTTATTCATAAAAAAAATAATTTGATTTAATTAAATTATTAAATTATCAAATTTCCATACAAAATTTGTTTTATAAACCTTTTATAAACCAAAAATATTTTTTATGAATAAGGCATTAATAAGATATTTAAAAGTAATTATGGGCCTGTTCGGGAATGCATCACTGCGCTGCATCTGATGCGTCGTGAGTTCTGAAAATCATCAGATGGCAACACTGCAAATGTTGTGGGTTCTAAAATGCATCACTGAAGTATATGATGCGCAAAATAACATCAAAAAGTAATCTTAAAAATGGCTGATGCAATAGATGAGTAAATATTTGATTTGTTATTTATTTGTTTTATTTTGTTAATTTATTGTTTTTTATCAATTTTTAGATAGATTTTTTTGTATATTGAGCAATTTCAACTCATTTTTGTATTCATCCAAGTCAAAAAATAAGTTAATTACTAATTTTTCCATTTTTAATGTTCTTGCGTTCGAAATTGCAATCAAATGAAAATTTTTTTGTCTGCGCTTCATTTAAGCATCTGCAGCAGCTGTTTTGTATCAACTGCGCAAATAAATCACACATGCGCATCAGATGCAGCGCACAGATGCATTTCCGAACAGGCCCTATCTCTTAAGACATTTAAACAAGTGAATATATATATATATCAAATACTACATATCGTAATGATAACAAGAATCGGCAATAAGATAAGTATATAAGAAAAATATTAATAAATAAATTATTTTTAACCAAAAAATGAGATGTTTTTCTTTTGAGCTGCTTGGGGTCAGTTTTTGAATTGAGGATTAAACATATTTAGTTACTGGTTCTTTTTGTAGATTCATATCTCTAAGAATAAGCCACAGGTTGATTGTAATCATAGCATCAAAGAGTATCGTTACCTTAATGTGGAAAGGCCCTAACTATTTATTTTTTTCGAAATCGAGTATTTTGTATATTTCGATAAAACAACATCTAATGCATCGAAAAATTCAAAAATCTCGCTTAAAAAAAGTAATATAATTCTATATTAAGACTTGCTTTGCTTTTTATTTTATTTATCATTTGATACCGCAATTGCATGATTTTCTTAATGTTCCTGTTTAAAGCCTGGTACTCTGTTCACAAATTCGTGCGAAATGCTGTCAAACTACATATAAAAGTATTTGGTATGAAATATTTGCGAAATAAACTTTCAAAAGTACTACTCTGTTTTTATTGCGAAAAACACGTAAAATGTATCTGGCAGCATGTTTTTCCATACAATATGACTCTGGCATCATTTTTTTACAGCTGCGAAAAAACATGAGCAGTACTTTTTTCGCACGGAATTTTAACAATGTTGCATACTTTCAAGCAATAAAAGCGAAAAATTTATTAAAAAAAAACCGCGAGTTGGGCTACATTTAGTACATGTCAAATTTTTCACGCGAAATAATCAATGCTGCTGAAATTTTTTCGCAGCTTCGAACAGAGTACTATGCATAAGAGTTAAACAATCAATGCTTACAATAATACTTTTAATGTACACATGTATCTAATTATTTTATTGTAATTATAATCAACTCATAACTCATATTTAACAATAAATAATTTTAAAATTTCCATCACGTAGACTCACAATTCTCAAAAATTGTGATTGGTAGATTAATGTAGACAAATAGTACATTTAGGAATTGCAATAGCTTTTGAATTAAACACAGACACTTAGTACCAAAAGCGGACACACATACATACACATTTCAAGGCCCAAGAACTATAAAAATTTGTGTTATAGTTAAAAGTGAAAAATGAAAGACTTATATCTTGTCAATCAGAAAATACAGTGTGTTGTAGTAGTTTTAACCAGAAAACGACAAAAGTTTTGTTTAAAGTACTTTTGCTGTATTGGCCCTCAAACAACTATGAATGCGTACAGCTAAAAATAAAAAACACGCTCATATGCAAACACACGCATTAAAATTAAACCGTACATTATACTTATAACTATAAAAACTATGTTTTTAAAATTTTTTTTAAATTACGCAGTACTAACAACCATAACTAAAGTTTATATATTTTGTATTAGCATGAGTATACAACTACTCTGACTGCTCATGTACAGGGATATTTTATATATATACACACACACATCCCAGCCAGCATTGTATGAAATTAACAACCATATTCGAGTGTTTTTCGATTAAATTAATCATTTATGCGCTCGTTTTCGAATTGAAAAATACTGTCTTTTCGCGAAAAAAAATGGTAACCTACTCTTCTAAAAGTGTATTTTATGATTCACTTTTCTGATAAATTTTGACTCATTTTCGATACAGTTTGGAGTAGTAATTATAATCGCTTCCGAAACAATGCTTCCAACAAACACATTTCGAGCATATGCGTGGACAATTTATGATTGCGCACTTTCTGTAGATTTTGTTTTTTAAACAAATTACTTTCTACGCATTTCTGGAAATCACTTTGAGTCTTATTTTGAGCGCAGAACTGATAAGTCAGTTTTTGATCATATAAGGTAGTCTAAAAAGACTCAAAACATGTTTTCAAACAGCCGCAGCCACACACACACACTCATTTTCCATTCCATTTTATATATTATACAATGTCATATGATGAATAAATATTCCGAGTATCATACGTGTATTTTTTTTGTCCGATTAAATATCTACATGCTGAGTATAAGCATACTCAGACTGCATGTGTGCCTTTTTATTTTTAGTTGTAGCTTATTTCAGTTTTTCGCATAAACGAAGTAGATATGCTTCTGTATGTTTGAAACGGCTATAGTCATAGTTGATTGGGAGAAAATATGTGAGTGTACTAAAATTAAGACTATTTATATATGTATGTGCTTATTTTTGTGTACTCATTGTAATTTTCTGGTATTAACCATGCCTTTTTGCTTCAGAATATTTCTAATTTATTGGGAGTGCAAAAAGTCTAAATTTTTAAAGTGTATTCAATTTCTAGCAATTACTGGCTGATCTGCACAGGTAGAAGCAGTTTATTTTTATAAAGCTAAATTTTTCTACAGCTACCCCACTGTGCATTTACATGCATACATATGTAGAAAAGTACCTTCCTTAAATAATGCGAAAAAAATTATGATTAAAGCGAAACAAGCATACATGTGTACCTACAAGCGACTGCTTAAATAATTACGTGACTAACACTTTAATTGTCATTGATATTTTTATATGAAAGTGTGAAAAATAATAGAAAACTTTTTTGCGTGTATAACTTATAATTTTATTATGAACTACTTACATACATATATGCATTAATAAATTATTTATACAAGTACGCTTTTATCAAAATATGTAAATTATGCAAATATTTTTTCTCTATAACTGATAATTTCCTGCTTAAGAATTAAAACTAAAATTAGCTATAATAAAAGTTTATAACTGAGCCGCTTGGCTTGAGTTTAATAAACTGCTGGACATACATAAATTTTATTGTTCATTCTTCGTCACACATTACGATTACAACGTCCGTCCCCAGACCCCTGACTTCTGTTCGTCATCTCTGTAGATTTTTTAGATTTTGTATTGTATATTAGAAAGCCAAACAACACTCCACTAAAGGCACCGGCAGCATGAGCTTCCAGGCAAATGCGTGGATTCGTATTGTGATTGATGAGAACATGAAAGGTAGTAAAACACATATCGCTCAAAAATAAAATCACCAGCGCCAAAATGCGCAAATAACGATGAGGCAGCTTATAAAAATTCTGCAAAAAAAAATAAATATAAAATTGAAAATAAAAATAAATCAATATGTAGACCTTAATACAGAAAAAGCATTTCGTTAAATTTAGTTGTATACGTACAGTATTTTATGGTGATATGTAAGTTCATAAAAAAAATTATAAACAATTAAGATTGAATGCATACAAAGTTGTTCATGTTTATCAAAATATTGTGCTCACAGGTGAGTTTAAGCCCAAGTTTTTTATTTAATATTTAAAAATGTATTTAAACAATATTTATTTAAATTTAAGCTGTGTTTCAATACGGTTGCATTTCTTCAGTGATTAATTAAAGTTCTTGTTAAATTGCATCGAAAATATGGCAGCGCAGCAGCTGTTTAACACAAATTAGGAAGTTGATTTATCAACGTGTAGAAAGAAAATTTAAATAGCAAAAACACACAATTTATGAAACCAAAAGTGCATCAGAACGGGTTTTTATATAAACGTATCGCACCCTAAATACAAAAGGGGCACAACTCAAAATTTTCCAAAACTGACTTTTTTCCATAAATTAATTCAGAATACACATCTCTAACTACTGCAAAAATTTCTTTCACATCACCATCTTCTTTAACTGGAAAAATACAGGTATGTCTATTTTTATATTAAGTGTGTTGCTTCTGCACGATGAACTAAATAAACAGTTTTTTGTCTCTCCTGAAAATTTTAGTATTTTGAGTTGTGCCCCTTTTGTATTTAGGGTGCGATATGTTTAATTCATGATATGAAACCGTTTACTGTATATGTGAAATATTTATGAAACTTAAACGAAATTATTCTTAATACGACCACATGATGTTTATGTGCATGTTTGTTGAAATACACGATATTCGGCAATTATATTTTATTTAAATACCTTTAAAGTTTCTACTTAAAAATGAATTTCCCATTTAAATATTACTTAAAGATGCATAACTGACATTTAATTACCAAGTAAAAAATTGAGCATAAGTAATTTCATGTGTATATATTTGTGTGTAAGTATGTGTGTGCGGGGGCGAATGATTCGGATACGCTTCACTAACCTTGAACAAATGTGGTATGTGGCTCATCAGCATGGCATAGACACCTGCTGAAGCACCCATAAGTGATAGATGTGGCTGGAAATAAGAAGTAGCCAATGAACCAGCAACTCCACCCATTATGTAAATGCATGCCACCTTCAAATGACCTTGTTCAGTTTCCAAACAAAATCCAATAACAAACTTAAAATAAAAAATTAACATACAAAATACTTAAATAGAAAATTTTTAAATTTGAAAATTATTTTTTTTTAAAGTCCTACAGAAATAATCGTCGTACAGGGCTTTTCTTCCAATGACTTTCAATAACCATAAAAAAATTTAGGAAAACTCTAATTTTGTTTTTTGGGAGTTTAAAAACAAGAGCTTATTTCCTTAATGAATGTTTAATATCTCATAACGAATCTATTTTCAATACAAAAATTTCATTATAGATTTTCGTTTAAATAAATTTTATTCAATTTATCAATAACAAAAAGGACTAAAATTTGTTTCCCCAATAATTTGAAGTTTTCTGTAGATTTCACTTCGGTAAAATTTATTCGCTCAAAATTTTTTTTTTGGAAAATTCTCAATCAAATAATATTGTAACTAATAAAAATTTTCAATCAAAAAAAAATTTCAATATACAAAACTTGTATTCGAATAAAAATTTGTATTTGTATTTGTATAGAAATTCAACTTTTTATAGATTTGATAAAGCAAAATTTATTTTATTAAAAATTTTCTATATAAAATTCTTATTCGATTCAAAAGTTTTCTCTCAATTTGCTATTAATAGATTTTATACGATTCTTAACTTTTTTCTTCAAATTTCAAGTTTTCGCACACGCAAAGTGTGCATAATTTTGCAATAACGAAATTTTTAGTATTTCATTTTAATTTTGGTAGAAATTTTTTAATTATTGCTTTGGTATTAACATTTTTCATAAAATAAATATCTAAAAGAAATTTCTTTAAATTTACCTGCAAGCAAACGTTCATTGATAAGTGCAACAGATCTGAGTGCAACAACATGTAAGTGACATATCTCCAACACTGGTTAACTCTTTCAGGCATAAACATCAGCTGTTGTCTTACGCATTTATTTGCAATACAATACACGGAAATCTGTAAATAACAAAATTTTATTGAATTGAAAATGAGAATAAGATTTTTTTGGATATTTCAATTAAAAATTGAGATTGACCAATAAGTACGCAAAAAATTATACTTAAGTATTTACTCCTACTGCCAGTTTTTTTTTTCTTTTTTAAGAGAAGTGTGTTAGTGCTCAGATAATGAATGTCTACTACTATTACTAGGTGTTAACTTTTTTAGGAAATGGATAGTGAAAGAGAAGACAGGTGGCGGAGGAAGAGATAGAGGAAAGCTTCATTCTTTTACAACTCTGCTTTTTTGCACGTTTCTAATAATACAGTGCTGCAGCGCCTCTAGTGTCAATGATGCGCATTAAACTTTTGAAGCTGTGTTTTGTATGCAATTTATTCGTTATTATACTCCTGCTACACAATACCAACGAAGGAGTGCACTCTGATGTTACATTATAATTAGTCCAGTGTAGTCTCGTATATATTTTCAACCGATTCCAATACAAAAGAGTATTTCTACTCCATTTATTTGAAAAACTTAAATACGAATGCTCTACAGCTATAAATATAGAAGCATTTGTGTATTGTGCGTATTGAGTGTATGTTGTACTTATACTCGTAGTATGCTTATACTCATAGTAAGGACATATCTTTGGACAAAATAAAGAAAAATATGATAATCATCATGCTACCCTGTATGCATTTGTGTGTATGAATCGAAATAGAAAATATGCTTTAGCCATTTAAAAACATTAATTAGATGGGAGGTAAAATTTGAAGAAATAGTTATAACCTTTAAGCAACTGTTATTATTCCAAAAAAAATTTGAATGAACTGATATTTTGTAATTTGTAAAGTGATAAAAATATTTCCAGTATATATTAAATTGAAAACGTCAAGAATTTTTATATCACACTTTCCATCCCTGTGATATTTTCACTTGAACAGTTTATAGCCATTTAAGCCTTTTACTAGTCACTTTAATGGCAGCATTGATGTTAAACGTGTTTGTAAATAACATACTCCTGTCCTATAACTCGCTAAGGCTAAAGCTAAATTCAATCGCTACAATGCTGAACAAATAGAATATTAAAAACTTTGGGCCATGACATAAAACACTGAAAATTTGGCGAATTAGATTTGAAAGTGATTGCCTGACTTAGTAATACACATTTGAAAATTGCATTCGTAGCCGAAAATCAATCAATTGACTTGAAAGATTTAAAGCGATAGAGATTTAGCTTAAGCGAGTTCCAGAATACGGGTGCTGCATATACTCGTGTGTAGCCGAATAAATACTCAGAGTATTTTTAAACTAATGTGTATGATTGTAGCTCATACAATACATAAATATATCTTATAATCGTTTGTGCTGCACACAAAAAAGTAATATGAATAAGTTTTTCCACTCAAATTAATTAATACAAATAAAAATTTAATTGTAATTGTTTGTTGTTTATAGTTTACTCTTGATGAGTATTTTTGAGTATGAGTATGGTATAGATGCTTGATGGCCAATACTCAAAGAGTACTTGAAATCATAAGTTTGTAATTTTCTGATACATATAAATATGTGAGTCTACATATGTATGTATGTGATTTTATATAGTAAAATCATCTTGACCTATTTCTAAAAATTATTAAGGCTTAATAAAGGCTTTACAAAACAGATTTCATAAAAAGTACTTCTTATGAAGCCTTTATAAAGCCTTAATAATTTTTATAAATAAAGCCATATTTAAACGGATATATAATTAAATCATGTTGTTTGTATGGACATATACCACTTGTAGCAAATGATATAATACCAGCAACCAAATAAGTGATTGTTCAAATAAAGTAATCATTGCACTAGGGGGAAATATATACATATAAGTTTACATTGTATGTGTGTATGTATGAAATATATATAATTGAAAACTTAATCAATAAATATTTTTAAAATTAAATAAAAATTCAGATTAATGCATTAATTGAAAGTGTAATAAAAGAAAAAATTTTGATATTTTTTCTTTATCTTAAAAATATTAATCTTTTAATCACAACTTTAATATTCAAACAAAATTTGTCACATTAAATAAAAATAGAAAATCATTAAGGCATGCAAGCTGCATGCAGTCTTGCAATAAAAATCGTAATCAAAACCTAAAAAGTAAATAGCAACAAGTTGCTATTGCCAATCAAATTTGTATGGCTTGAACATAAATCATAAACAGTAACAAGTTGAAATAAAAAAGAATCAAGTAAAAGTGATATATATTCGGCTGTGTCGAATCGTATACACCCTTCACAAGTCATAAAATATAAAGACATACATAGACTTAAGATAATCCATGTGGCATTTTATATGAAAAATTTCATATATACACATCTATTTCGAATTCAATTGCAATGATTAAAACTCAACTGCATCTTAAATGCATCTTGCAGACAAAAAATCTATTTTCTTACTCTCAATATCAAACGATGTATTTTATTTTCTAGTTATCAAAATAACTGATAATAAAATACTATTTCTTCCTAACGTAAAAAGAAACTCAAGATTATTTACTATTCAGCAACTTAAATTTTTAAAATATTTTATTTCGAGTTCAAATCTTGGCCGGTGAAACCAACACACAAACATTGGCCTGATTCCTGTGTCAATACAAACAATAACGTAAGCTAAATAATCAATAAAATACAATGACTCCACATTAAATTAAATTCATGTTGTTTCAATTGGAAATAACTTAGATTCAACATGCTTCTTCATTTTGATTTCACAGTACTGGAATTTTAAATCAATATTAAATAAAATTGTACTGTAAATCATGTTGATTTAACATGAAACGCATATGCATACGTATATTGTTTACGTATATTTTAATGCAAAATTTTTCTGTATGCATACAATTTCTAAGCTACTCTTCAGTTTTCATTAAAACTTCATGAATATTAATATGCGAGTAGTTAGGTTTGTAAAGATTTCCCGGTGACCAAATTTAAACATATCGCATGTGGAAAAAATGTCTCGCCTTGATCTCAGAAAAATCTAAATGGATTTTTAAATATTATATTTTATTATTTTTTGTGCTAAAAACAAGATAAGACACTTAAGCAATAGTGTATCGAAATCGAAAAATGAAATTATTTTCGCCAACCTTTCGATAACTTTCGATTTTTAGATTAATTGCAAGAAATTTGGCTCTCCAATTTTCTCCATTTAGTCACACAGTATAATAATAATGAAAAAATCTAAAATTAGGTCCAAATTCGCATTCCGTAGTTAACTAAGGACCGTGGTTTAACTAACGATTTTTTTTCAATTTCATTGGTTAAACCACTTTCATTATTTAACTAAAGACTGTGAATTTGAGCCTTAATTTTCGAAGATAAATTTTATTTTCGAAGATAAATTTTATTTTCTACTTAGCTGGCATTGACGGTTTGAAATTGCTGCACAGTGGTACTGAAGCCAAAAACAATACAAATACACTGAAGAAAATTTTCAATCTCATAAAAATTTATTTTTTTCTCTTCTTAAAGTAAATAATTTTCCTATAAATTTTTGGAAGAATTTTACAAATAAATTTTGAATTCATTCAGTAATGACTCTTAAGTGAAAAATTATACTGCCCAATTCCAAATATTCCCTGGAAAATAAATCCTACGGATTTTTTTTTTTTTTTGATAAAATCCAACTATTTTAAGCAGATTGAGCTTAAAATTAAAATTTGAAGAGAAGTTCGAATGTGCGAAATCAGCTGTTTTGTTTCCTGTTGTTTTTTTTTAACTGAAAGCTTGCAAAAGACTTTTTAAGAATGCGGGAACAATGAATGGGGAATAAACTACCCGAGCAGATGTTATTCAGAATAAGTGTTATTATCTCAATTTGATCTTAAAACGAATTAAGTACACTTGCCATAAATATTGTCGTTAACACTGTGTGTGCAACTATTGGTTGTTGCTGGTATTGCCTGTGGTTGTGGTTGCTCTAACATAAATCCCTCAAACACTTGATGCATAAATATCATGAAACATAATATTATTATTTAGTTTTATTTGTACATCAGCGTTTGTTATTCTATTCTATAAGCCATTGCTATTAATTTGTCATATACTATTGACAAGTATTGGTAAATTAAGCAATTCAACAAATGATTTTTTAGTGGCTTATTAGGTCTGATGTGCAAGGTCTGCATTAATAATAAAACAATTAAAAACCCTTTTATATTACAAAGATTTATTTGTTTCTGGCCTATGGAATGGCCATTAAATCTCATTTCATTTAAATTATTTTCTTTAGATTTATAATAATTTTTGAGTTATAAAACGTTTAATGTATGTCTCCACCAAACTCAGAACTGCAGGGTATTTATATTTGAAAATGCTATTTAATTTGACTAACTAGTACTAGAATTAATATATTTAGTAAACAAAGCATTTCATTTATTACTTTGTAGTGGAAACAAGAAATTTTATAAAATACTACAACGATCGCAGCATCTCTTTACACTCTTATTATAAGAAAACAGTTGAAAAGAATGCAAGCCTCCCTCATTTTTTGCTTCTTCGACCGCAGTTAAATGCGGTTTTAGAAAACAAAAAATTGCTTTGTTTATTGTTAACACATGAATTATAAATATTTATTAACTAGATCAAAAGATATTTGTTTTATTTAAAATAACCGCAACAAAATGTACACTTATTTTTGTAAGCGACCAGCAGAATTTCTTTTAAAAGAGTTTGCCCGGCAAATTGTATCCATCTCAAGTTTGTATGGATATCTCTGAGCTGAAGTTCTCCTCCAAAAGCAAACACTGTTTCATAACTTTTTGTTTCTTTTTAGGGTTAAATTTATAATCCGTGTAAGATTTTTCGTCTAGAAAAAATAAAAAGCTGGTTGCAGGGCTGTAAAACTTAAATATTTTTTGGTATAAAATTAACTAAGTAAAATATATTTTACTTCTTTACAAGTTAAGCATGTTTTATGTTTAAGAAACATACACTTAACTGAAAATCAGCAAAATCAAAAAGATGGTTCCAGAACTGGAAAATTTAAACTTTTTTTTGAAAAAAGTAAAAAGTAAAAGTAAGGTTCCACGGCTGCAAAATTGTTTTCTTTATTAATTAATCATATTTTATATTTTGGAAAGAAACAGATGGTTTCAAAGGCTGGCAAATTTAAATAATTGATTATTGAAGTGTTAGCTAGATCCTATAGGCATTTCATTGTTGCTAATGCAGATCATCAGCAAACCTTTATCCAAAAACTTCTTAGAACAACTAGAGATATTAAGCTAAACTTACATTTAAGCAAATGAGAAGTTCAACTAATGTCATAGTTGAAATAAAACTCAATAATCAACAAGTCTTTTAAAAAATTCCAAAATTAAAAAAAATCAGAAACGAAAAGCTGCCGTAATGAAAAAAGCGCTTAGATGATAAATGAATATCACCAAAAATAATTTAAATCGCTAAAATACAAAAACAAAAGTAAAAAGGTCGATAAGAAACTAAAAAAGCCGCCAAAAACCAAAAACAATTGCCAAAACGAAAAAAAAGCCAAAACAAAAAAATCGCCAAAACTAAAACAAATCACTATGACAAAACCCCAACAAATCGCCATAAACGAAAAAAAAGCCAAGGCTACGAATAAAGTCAAAAGCCGAAAAAAATCCAAAAATTTAAAAAAAAACTTCAAAACTAAGAAAAGGCGCCAAAATTAAAAAAAATAGACAAAAACAAAAAAATAATTACATTAAAATAAGTAAGATATTCAATTATATAGGCTATGTACAGTATTACATACTCGTATGTAGTGTCCACACAGCAGAACCCTTCGTGAGCGAGTCAAAGTCGCACATTACTGAACTTATTTTTTCTCACTTCACCATTACCACAATGGCTGAAATGGAAATATGTATTTATTTAGTTGAATATAAACGGCTATTCATTGCTTTTGCAAGAAAAGTGTGTTGCCCATTAATAATTTTTGACAGGGGCTGTGAAATTAATAATAATGGTTTTTTTTTGTACATTTTTTTATATTAAGTTTTACTTTTTTTTATCTTGCTCAATAAAACATTATAAGCCTGAAAGCATCTCAAGATCTAAGTGTGATATATCCAGAGTTCGAGAGACTTGTAGATTTAATTTGAGGTGTAGCTAAATTAGTATCAATTTATTATATCACATATTAAAACACCAACATCTTCGTATTATTATTTACAGAAATAAGAAGACTACCTCAGCTGGAATAAGAAACTGGGCTTTAAGGCTCGAAATTTAACCTAAAAACTAAATACACTTAGAGAAAAGCATTCCATTCAGCTCATGAAATAGCATCAATATGGTATAAATGCAATTTTGAATTAAAGTTTATCGAATATTGTCATTGTATTCATGAAACTTCATAATATTAAAAAAGTGCTCTTTATTAATACAATGAATTGTTACGTTAACTCAAACAACAAATTCATTGATCCCAAGAAGGGGTTCCTTTCAGTGTATAATTCAAAGTTTGAGTTAATTTATTTCTCAAAATGTTTTTGCAATATTATTAGTAAATAAAATTTTTCATAACTGTCACAAATATTTTTCCACAGCACATTTTTTTTAACTCATAATCAGCAAGAGCTAACTCTGTAGCTCATAACATTCACTAAGAACAAAAATAATTTTTTTCTTACCTGTAAAAATGACATTATTAATAAAAACCAGGACACCTTCCAAGTTCGTTTGTTCAATTCAATTAAATAATCTTGCTGCTGTGTTATTTCGCCATTAGCCCTTAAAAGGCTCACATCTGTTTGGTTTGTTAAACATTTATGACACATGCGTTTTGTTTCACAATCATTTTTGTTCAGAGTCAATAAATTTTTATTTATATCTTCTTGCATACTTTCTTTGTCTGGTTTAAAACAAATTCTTTTGTTTTAGCAAAATTATTAACTAATTTATATACATATATGCTTGTGTATCAACTAACGATAAATACAATTCCGGAATTGATAAGGAAAATTACGTTAAGCAAAAAAAAATCACGTTTTAGCTTTTGGTAACACTGGTTAACAATAAAATATCAATTAATATATTATTGAACTCTTCTGCTGGCTTTTTTTTTAAATTAAATATCTCCAAACAACAAAAATAATTACTTTGTCAAATTAACAAAATTTACTTTGTAATCATTTGTTTATTATAAGTTTAAATATCCGGTATCCAACAGCCACTTAAGTGTAACGTTTGTATTCTGCTTAAATAATTATTTTTTAATTAAACAAACGAATTTTACTGCCTGTCTTGGCCTCAATCGATCGATGATCACCGACGACTGACGTTGTTGTTAATAATTTATGGATTCGCAAAAACATTTGTTTTTATTTTTTTTTTTTTTTGGTTTTACCTTTTTTTGTTTTCAGTTCAGTATTGATTGAAGATTTTTCCAATCACAACAAAAGAAATCGGCTAAAGTAAGCAGCACAAATTTTCAAAATAAAGAGGGTGATTTCATTAATATTGTCATTATTGTTGCTATTGTTGCCTCTGCTGGCTGCAGTAAACGAGTATGAGTGCGTACAAAATTTATAGAAAAATAGCACTAAATTCCAAAAAAAAAATAAAAAGTACTTTAAAAGAAAATATTTGTGCGTATAGTCATACTAACGCATATAAATATGTGTGTATGGCGGTTACTTTCATACGATAATGACTGTTGCTGGGTTTCATTGCATTTTCAAATTGAATAAGTCTGCATAGAACTAGTCCGCCTGTTTCAGTGAGTGCTTATTATAATTTTTAAGGCATTTTTAATTGCCCTGAAGTGCAAATATGGGGATATTATTTTGACTGACGTAGCTACAGGTGACCCTTCTACAACATGGTTTTCCTCTAAGCGGTTTCACTCTAACAGGAATTTAAAACTGCAGTAACCATTGTTTAACACGTTTAAAAGATTTAAAAAATTAATTAATTTTATTATATATGTGACAATATGGCTTTATTATGCTGTTCTATGTTCCAGTTGGAGTTTGCAGTGCTTAAAATACTATATATGGAAAGAAAGGATTACATGAAAGTAGAATCATGAAATCCGAAAAATACTAATTTGCCAGAGTATACTCATGCGAATATTCCATATTGTCACAGTATTCTTTGTCTTTCGAAATAACATTTTGTCTTTTAAAATTTTATGATTTTGAATTTTGAAATGGTAAAAACTTTTATTCATGTTTAACATTTTAATATATTCGATACAGATAAAGCGTTTTTTAGTGGAACTTGACTACCACGTTATTGCAAACTTTTCCATGTTAATACTTTACAGATTTACGGTATAATTCATAAAAAATATTTTAGGTTTATTACAGGTTTATTTGACAAATTTCCCATAGAAATAAGTCAAATAAGCGCTTAATAAAACTGAAATATTTTTTATGAATATGGCAGTTAACGTCATGCATAATCAGGGATTTCACAATGAGTATCTTAAAATTTGTATGTGGCAACATTGTGCCATCTAAAAATGTGCATTGTGGGTAGGCAACGATATAAAAAGCAGTATATTATAGTATTAAAATAAGGAAATTTTTTAAAGGGTTAAGGTAGGATCACACGATTGCCGCAAATACACCAATCTTTATTGTGGTGCACAATAATAGAATTGTCCCAATCAAATACGTTGCACTCACATGATTGTCCCACTTTTTAAAAATTTGATTGCCACAAATTTTCGAAGAATGAATTTGTGGCAATAATTGCCGCATCCTAGTCATACGATTGGTCTAACTTGCGGCAATACAAACAAACAGCTGTCGTGGTAGTTTTTAGTTTGTTTTGTTTTACGTGCAAATAGTTTTCTTTTAAAAAGAAATACTTTTTTTCTTTTTTATTTTGTACGTGAAAATGTTTTATTCGTTTAAAAGAAATAAAATTGCATCTGCTTTGTATATTTTGTGCTCAGTAAATACACAAAGCAGAGGCGATTTTCGTTCTTTTAAACGAATAAATGCTAAATATATGCGTTAAAGATTTGATCAAAGTTCCATGTTAACGTTTCAAATAAGTTATAATTACATATAAAGTAAGTTGAAGTTTACAGTACTTACGAAAACACTTCAAAAATTGTCGCGTATTGGCTTCTTTGATTGCCGCTTGAGAACACAATAAATATTGGTGCATTTTTAGCATTTTTAATGGGGCACCAGAGTTGCATTTGATTGCGTCAAATCACCACAATATTGTTCTCGACACACACACGATTGGCATATAAAATGGAGCAATAATTGGTACATTGCGTCTATCGTGTGATCCTACCTTTAACTCTATCGCTCATTGTTACGGATATATATTACAAAATTGAAATATATTACAAAAAATTAAATCTCGGTAAAAATCTATTATGTATAATGTAATTATTAAAATTATTTCAAGTGTTTATAATAACTATAATAACTTTGGCAAAATATCTTGTTTCAAACTGTAAACTTCAAATGGTAAAAATTGTTTCTGCTACAGCAGCAGAGATTTACAGCAAACCTGCGCTTTTATTAAATCAATGTTGCCGTAGTGCAATTGTTTTTAAAGTTATATATATTACCCGCATTTCAATTCATTAAATTTTGTCAATGTCCAAGTCTGCGTTTACTGATTTTATTGCCAAAATATTATGTATGAAATAATTTTTAATTTGAAGCTCTTATCGCCAACATATTTCACGCTCTTCACATTTCCTTCTTGACCAATTTTTTTAAAAGTATAATTTCAGAAAAATTCTAGAAGTAATTTTTACCTATGCTACGAGCGAACCCTTATGAAGGAATTAGAACTTAAACATTGCAATATTAAGAAATATTTTGAAACGCTATTGTGAACTCCCTATATAACACACTTCAGTATTTTTAATTTATAAACTTTATATAGCCTAGCAACTCAATGTTGTTTGTTAATGAAGAACATGATATTTCATCAAAATGACAATAGACCTTAAACTTGTAGACATAATTAACCCATCTTAAAGCTTTTAATATTCTTCTTCATTTTAAAATACTTCAAACTCTCTATCTCAATGTCTCTTTATCTCAAGCACACACTCGTACAACTTTTTTATAGTTCAGCCAAGATTATCACAATAATAAAATGTAATTTCCCCGGAGCCTTTATCATCACTTTTTATTTAAATTAAGATTTTATTACTTACTTACATGTTACACGTACTTAGTATTTTTCTTCACAATTCGACTATTTTTGGCCCTGGTAATTATCAGTCTTGCCAGGTGACGAGAAAAAAGGCTAAATTATACGAGTATTAAACAAATATTCAAATACAGAAAAAGCTGGAATAAACAGCAATAAAAAAATAAAGATACATATGAAAAACATATAGAGACTTGAAAGGTTGTTCGTAGCATTTTACATACAATTGTTGAATATATTCTACAGCTGAAATGCAAGTGTGAAGATGAATGGAATTAACCTATGAACGCGTTTCAATTTTGACTAATTAATTATTGCTTTATGGCAAATATTTTTGTAGACCTTTTGCACCTGCTCCATTGCCATTTAATGCAATAAACACATTCACTACAGCAGGCTACACGAACACACAACTTCGAATGCCGCTAGTTGCATTTGTCGCTTTGTAGCCAAGTACTTAATTATTTTGGAAACGGCAGCAGCACCATCTGCACCTCATATTTAAGTATAAGTACATAGTTCAGTATTGCCACCTACAAATATTTCGCATTTATAAAAATTAAATTACTCTTTAAAAATGTACTTATGTGACGTAAAAGTATTAAAATGAATCAATTTATGCTTTACATAAATTTTTGGATATGCTTTCTGTTAAATAATATGAAATAATTGTACGATATAATTCATTCAACATTTTGTATTATACTGGCAACACTGAATTTTCTCACTGTAGCCAAAGAAATAGAAATTAGTTTATTTGGACTACAACGACAAAATCAGCATAGACAACCACCTGCCGCCCTGTTGCCTATTCTATCCTTGACATTTTGTAGTCGGTAGCGGTGCACATACACGTGTTCATTTTAGAAAGTTTTGCTTTTACTGATATGACATTTATATCCGCATTTTTTCTAGAGCCTGCTCTTGGTTTTTCACTCAAGAAAGTTTGTAAATCCTCAATTATCTTTAAGCACCACCGCTGGCAACCTCTACTTTTATATTTTAACATTTAAATAGCAATAGCAGAACCAACTTACATACACAATCGCACACAAATCAATTTCCTCTTTAAAAAATCTTGTTTCTAACTTTGTTAATCATTCGCTGGAAATGTAATAAAAGCCACTGCCGTCAATTCTCCATGAAGTGACTTTCTTCTTCAGCAAGCAGTTCAAGCGGAAAACATTAAGTAATATAATTTGATTTAGAAATGATTTCAAATATTTGCAGGAAGACATTATAAGCGCTGATGACAAGTTTATAATGCAATGTCTCTACACAAGGAAAATTATGCTTTAAAATTCTTCTACTAGAAGAGCTTTTTCTTTATAAAGAAGTCTTGTAGTCATAGAAAAGCTCAAATGTAGTCTTTGTTAAATAAGATTTGGAAATCTTTTCAAACAAAAAAAAACTCATTAAAAAATATTTTTGCATAAAAACACATTTTGTAATAAAACATTAATGCACATTTGAAAAAAACACACTAATTGTAAAAAAGTACCTTTTGTGAGATTTAGTTTTTGTGGAAAGTACGTACCTTTTTCGTAATAAGATCTTATTGGGAAAATCCTTTTACTTGCACCTTGTCATTGTAAAAAAAACTATGAACCGTCTGAGTAAAAAATATTAGTGATGAATATTTCTTTTCTGGAATATACAAAAGTTCTGAATGCAAATATAACAACAGAACCCAAAAAAAAATTGGAAGTCATATTTTTACTTCCCTCAATATATCCATATTTTTAATATACAGATAATTGGCAGAAAAGCAAGTAAAAATTTATTTTAATTCAAAAAATTCATCACCTGACATATTGACTGGCGATTTGTTGGAGCAACAATGAAATGCATATAGACAATGCTTAACCATCAGCAAATAAATTTCACGTATAATTTATTTTAATTAAATACAAAAACTTGTAATTCCTTTATAGTTTTAGAAAATACTCAGCATATTTCTTAAAAATAGCGATCAAAATCGACAAAATTATGAACTCATGGAACGCCAAAAAGGAAAGTTTTCTTAATATCGCTTCCTATTCAGTGATAAGGAATCGAAAAAAGAACTTCTTCCTACGACGGATCTATGTAAAATTACAAATTATCGTGAAACAATTTTAAATGTTTAGTTGAACTATAGTGAATTTTAATCAGAAATAATTTCTTAGTCGGGCTTAAGTTCAGTAATTTCAATTCTTATTGAATGAAATATTTTTTATTAATTAATGTGAGTTTCTAAAGAAGAGAAGAAAAATTAAATTAGACTATAAGCTGGGGGAAATACCGATATTTTTCTGTGCAGCAACCCACTTCATCAGCACCCAAGTCTATCTACATCAGCTATTTAACGGTACATCGAATAAGTAAAAATAATTAATGTGATGATCGTAAAAGATAAGCAAGAATAGTTAAACATACTTAGGTAGAGTGACATAACTTCGTGCTAACCTGAATAGAAAAATGAAAAAAACGGATAAACAGAAAGTGAATAGTGATACTTACAAATGTGTTTGCCAAAGGTAAATCAATAATTGTATACACAATATTTCTCATATTCCATTTCATTGAAAATTTGCGTTAAATAGCTGATGTTAATAACAATCTCTACCACAGTAGATAGATAGACTTGGGTGCTGATGAAGTGCGTGGCTGCACAGAAAAATATCGGTATTTCCCCCAGCTAATAAAGTTTAATTTAATTTTTCTTCTCTTCTTTAGAAACTCACATTAATTAATAAAAATATTTCATTCAATAAAAATTGAAATTACTGAAGTTAAGCCCGACTAAGAAATTATTTCTGATTAAAATTACAAATTATCCAAATTTTGCACTTCTTCTGGATGGCAAACTCTAAATTTTCATGACTTCTTTGGAGTGTCTTTTTTTCATTGGGAAATTATATAACTAAAGAAACCATATTCCACGGGCTGAGTGAGAACTAATCCATAGTAAATACAGAATTAATTGAATAAATTCCGGGACTGTAATGCTCGGAAATCGGCATTTTGCCACTGCGATCTCTATAAAATAGTTTAATTATGACTTAAGTGCCAGAACTTTAAAAATTATATACGAGTACATAAAATATTTTGTTCAAGCAAATTCTTTATTGAAGCTAAAAAAAATTACAATAACGTTGAATAAAGCACATCTATTAAATATTTAAGCAAATGTGAATTCACGCAAACTCGCAATGAATTAAGCTAACTCGTCTTTTTTTAAAAGTGGCATTATGTCATACTGAAGTATGATAACCAAATACGAAAAAGCAGATCCAATCATCTGAAAATTAACAATAATAAGCAATAGAATTAGAAAAATAAATAATATAAAAAATTAAAAAAAAAATTATGAAGTAGAAAACAACTTACCGAAAATATTAATGTATAGTCCAGTGCAAATAATCCAATGCCATTAAACTGAAAATATCTCTCCCAATGCATGACTTGTAATAAAAAGGACTTCAGTTTATTATAGTAGACATCATTGACAATCATAAATGAGGGCTTCTTTTTCATAATATCATGAACAATCAAAGCAGACTGCCTTGAAGAGTTGTTGCAATTGTAGCACACTGTTAAAAGTATAAATGCCACCCACATTGTTGCCGTATTCCAAGACCCACAGTGGAACACTACAAAATCCACTACAGCATTTATTCCACCAACATGCAAAAACAATTTTCCTTGCAAAAATATGCTGCAGATTGATAAAACAAAACAGTTCAGCATGAAGGGCACAGATTGCGATCCAAATTCTTTATTGGTGCTCACACCAAGTGAGAGAAGTTTTTCGTGCATTCTGAATATCTGGACCAAATTAGTTTCAGACGAAGGACTGAAAATGCAACAAAATATAATATTTTTTCCAAAAATGTTTAACCTTATTTCATGTCTGACAACTTACGTGTACATGTGTGGTGAAATATTGTCTGCATCACTCAAACCGTCTTCGTTGATTGCATCACTATCCTCAATATGGCGATGTCTTAGCCTTTGATTTGGGGCAAAGTCTTTTTCGCCTTCTGTTTCAATATCAAAAACCGTTACGGAATTGTATTTAGAATCGCTCTCAATATTAATTCTCTGCAGCAGTTCGTTCACCTTAATAAAGCGTTCTCCAATTTCCCTAACATAATGTGCGAATAGACCTATAGTAAGGCTGGACACCAGATATGGCAAATTCAAGGACAGTAAATTAATGAAAAATAATTCGTGGTAATAACTTGAAAAAAGATTATGGTAATGAAAAATATAAAACCCCGCTATATTTAACTCACTTCATGAATTCAAGCGTATCGTAACCAATGGCAATACTAAATAATACAATGACAACTAACCAAGTGGCATAATACTTGTATTTTGGTTTCTCCTCTTGTCTCCTTTTAATACCCACTTCATAACATTTTCGCAGATTTTCGTCAATATCTTCCATAGATTTTTTAAAATCAATAAAGTATTGCTTACGTCTCAAAAGTGTTAAGATATGAACCGGCAAATACAAACAAAAGCCCAAGATAAGAAACAGTGTATTAACCGTACTACAGATGCTCTTACATTCTCTTAGCGTATGCAGTCCAAAAGATCCGAAATAAGCAAGACCAAGGCACACCAAATAGATCAAGGGCACTATGTACATGAGCAGATAGCTCCGGACAATGCTTGCTTGGTTATTTACATGATCAAAAGGTAGAACACCAAAAATCTGCAAATAAAATTAGAACCATTCAATAGTACAAATCACAAATCACAAAATAAGTAAGTTACGGAAACTATGCAAATATTTGAAATTAAGTATTAATTACCATTGATAAGAATAATTGAAAATAATTCATTATGCTTGAATTTCACGATTCGCTGTTCCTTTCAAGTGCTTTGATGTTTTTGTTTAAACTATCGACCAAAAGGGTTGTTGCGTAAATGCCGTTTGTTCTTTTGTGAAATATTTTAGCTCTTTAACGCCCCCACAATCGTATTTAAAATATCTTTCGATAACATCTCTTACATACTTACTTTCGTATATTGAGCACAATTAATTTATTAAAAACTGGCAGCTAGTGTAGATCCCAATAAACAGTTGATATATACATAATAGGCTTTTATTTAATTTACTTTCTCTTTTGCCTAATATGGTAGATAAAATAACAATCCATAACATAATCGATCATATAAGTAATACTTGGTAGCAGTCAGTGGTGATTCTGTCGCTTATTTTACTGTTTAGATTTAACAAAAAATGTGTCATAGGACTCGCAAGCGCACAGTGGTTGCTTTTTGGGGTTTGCGTAGCTAAAATCTGTAACTTTTGATCTAGAAAACATTTTTTAATTTTGTAAAAAACCGATTGCAGCCAAGAAATCAACAATTACTGCGACATATCAATATTGAAAATCGCACAGTGGAGTATATTGTAAAAAAATTCCAAAGTTGATTTTTTTTTTGGATTTTCAAGAAAACAGAAATTTAAATTTTTTGTTTTTATGTTTTTTTGAGTTGTTTTGATGGAATTGTTCATAATGCGCAAAAAAGAATTAAATTTTTTTCGTCTTGCAAATATTAGCTTTCTTGAGATTTTTTTGAGATTAAAGTTTAAAAATTATTTTTTTTTTATTTTTACTTCCAAGTAATTTTTTTTAAATATTATTTACACAATAATTCTTTATGATAATATTTGACATTTAAACCAAAAAATAAAAACAAATTTTGTTTAATTTTCTTGGAAAAACTTAAAAAAAATGCATATTCCGAAATGTAGTAGTTAAATTATTTTGTAAATATTTTGCAGGCTGGCAGGTATTAGCAGCTAAAATTTTTAGAACGAATAAGTGAAACATATAGCAATATACCTGTGCTAATATCTAAGTGGAGGGGAGTGGCGGCAAAATTGTAGGTCCACCTTAAAATCTAATTCTTAAAATTTAAAGATAGATCGAAAAATTGGTTGAAATTTTTTTTTTTTAACCACATTGATAAAAAATTAACACAGTTTTATTTGCAATAAAATCACCTTTTTAAAAATATATAATATGTTAGTATGACTCTTATACTTTTAAAGTTATTGGTCTTCAAAACTTTAGTTGTTATAAGTCAACTTTTTTGATTACACATATATAGCTATTTTATGCAAGGATATTTCCTAAAGAAAAATAAAATCTATTGATGAACGTAGTAAAATATGTAAATTTGGACATATTTTTATTGAAAAAAACAGAAAAAACATTACGTCTCAAACACTTCAAATTTTGAATTTATCTACGCTCTTACACTAGCAGGAACCATTGTGTAGCGGTGCGCTCTCGCTTGCAAAGGAAGGCACGATGTCAGTATGTGTCACCAGCATTGCACTTACATACATATGTACATCGACAGCCGAATTGTAAGCGAGCATGATAATAAATTAAGGCTAAAAGAACACCAGTATTTTTAAGGTTCCGTACACCAAAAGTGAAAAGGTACCCTATTGCTCTCGCTTCTCTGTCCGTCTGTCCATCTGTCCATCTGTGTGTCTGTCAATGGCCGTTTTCTCAACAACCGTAAGAGCTTCAGAGAATATATAAAACTTTGCCCGTTTACAAATAAATGTAAGTTTGCAAATGTGAAATTCCTTAAGAACGCCGTACCAGGCTTCAAGGGCGAAAAACAGCACTGAGTCAAAAAAGGGCATCTCGAGTATTTGAAAACTTAAAAATCGATGAAAATTTTTCCTTTTTGAACTCCTGTATTTAATTTCTACAAAAAATTTAAATGCACTTTTTCACTTCATTTTTAAAGCATCCCACTGTGACTCGCCTTGTTGTCAAATAAGACTGTTTGGTTGGGGAAAAATTGTAGTCTAGCCACGACACTTCTGAAAGAGTCTTCCGTGCATGAAATATGACTGCCAAATAATGCTTAAAAGAGTAATATTACGAACATCTGCACGATTGTTTTATGTTCCTCACATTTTGCAAGTTATTATTATTATTTTTTTTTTTTTGGTTCTTAAACAAAGTCGCTTTTCAGGCATTTAAATGAATCTTTTTGCAGTCTCTTTCTTTTTGAGCCCATAACTAATTAATCAATTTTTGATTATCTAAAGTAGTCTTGAAGGTCTCATTTTGCTGATATTTTCAAAAACAATCTTCCAATTGATTGCTGGGTATCTCCATATCGCTCATTTACTGAAACAACGTCATAACTCAAAAAAAAAAGTAGTTCGCCATAAAACGAGTTTAAAGTTTTCAATTTACACACAACTTAAGGGAGAAAGAAAATTTTATATTTCTCTCAAGACTTGAGTAAACAAAATAATCGTAGGACATGTTTACACAATTTGAATACCGATATGAGGATTAATTCTGCATCATTAACTCAAATAAAATAAATTTTTTGACTTATGACGTTCTTGAGCAATATGCATATAATTAATAGGAAAGACCACTTTTAATGATGCAGTTTATGCTCCCAATGTAAAGGGTGGGTAAATTTAAGGTTAGGAAAAAATTAGCTTAAAAACACACTTTGTTTTTACAAATTCAGTTTTATTGCTAACAATGTGAAGTAAAAATATGGGAATTAATAATGTAATATGATGTCGGGAAAATGTTCACCTCTAACACGTCGGCAAACGTTCGCTCTTTTCACAAAATTTTTAACCACATTGTGCACCAAAGCTTTGCTTATCTCGTCAATGCAGCACCAAATTTCATCTTTCTGAGTGTCAGCTGTTTCTGGTTTGTTCACGTAAAATTTCCCAACTTTTAACTAAATAAACGACAAAGGATGACAGCTCAATTCTTGACATTTCATCATTTGACAGCCAATTTACTTCCTAACCTCAAATTTGAACACCCTTTATAAATAATTTTGACAAAACTTACTCCAATTTTAAGTTAATTTTTGTTAAGTTAAAATTGGTCCAATATTTTGGGAGCATGCAAGTATGGGCTTAAACTTAAAAAAAAAAATTACACATGTGTAACACATGACGTGTTTGTAGATTTTACTTTTACTTTTACAACATAGTTTGCTCTCTCCTTTGTTGTTGTACAGAAAGAGGGTTTAATAAATTGATGGGGGAATTCAGACTAATTTATTAATTTAATATAATTTTCTAAGCAAGGCAAAAAAGTTAAATTCGAACTTGAAAACTGGAGCCTGATTAATAAATTATGCCTTGATTAATTTTTTCTTACTTGAATATTTTTAATTTTTTAAATAACACTTTCATATGTATGTATGCATGTATGTATGGATGTATGTATGGATGTATATCCCATCTAACCAATAACTGTTTAAAAGGCGATGGTGTTTAATATAAAACTCCTAAACGAATCTCCTGATGATTATTGGGAGAGTGATATTTTACACTTTATGCTTAACACTCTCTTATAAATCATGCAATGTTTAATCGACGATGCTTTTAGCTAAAATATGTTTGTTATTTCGTGTTTACTGCTATACCTAGATTGTTATTTCTCCTTCTTTTCTTCGATGATGCTTTCATTTAAGTTTTGAATAAATATCATGCCGGTTGTTTGAAGTGTTTTTCTCTATTCGAATTAAATACAGTAAAACCGCTCATAACGGACACTTCCCATAACCGACCACTCTAATAACCGGAACCGGACACTAAATTTTTAAAAATATTGTTCTAAATACCTCTCATAAGCGGACAGAAGCGATGAAATACGGCAACAAGAGTTGAATTTATTTATTCAACTCCGATGCATACTTGTATTAGAATCAATGATATTGGTCTTTCCCCGGTTAACACAAATGTAAATACTGGTGCATTGAAGACAGCAAGGAAATTGCTGTTTGTTTGAAGAAGTCGTTTGCTTACTTCGTGTCCCAAAATAACACAGAAAAAAAATTGTTTTTATCAATTAAAGAAAAAACAAATGGAAATTTTAAACGAGTTTGAAAAGGGAAAATGTTCGGTGCGTGAAATTGCAAAAATGTAAGGTTTCTTGTGTATTTAAACAATTCATATTGCCACATTTCTTATAAAAATTTCCCATTCGAAGCATTTTTCTAGAGACGACTTTGTTGCATTCCAACGAATTGAAACATTGAAAGTTATTTTGTAACCCAACAGCTGAAATTATACCAATATAAGATGCAGCAGTCTACTCTTAATATAACTACAATAAACTACCAAAAAAATCTGTACCTCTCTTATAAGCAAGCATTTCTAATAACCGGACGAAAATATGACGACAATGAGTGTCCGGTTATGAGAGGTTACACATATATTTAAGTTTTGAATTAATTTATATTTCGTTTTCTTTTACTTTTGAAAAAAAAAATTTCCATTTTAGAAAGAATTTTAAGCTTACCTTTTTAGAGTAGGCTTTAATCAATAAATGAAACTTATTACTATTAACTTGATAGCACCCGGTCAAAAAAATACGTGTGTGGCAACACTCTATTCTTGAATAGCTGTTGTTGTTATTTACATTTATTTTCTTTACATACTCTTACAACTACAATTTGAAGCTGAAAAAAAGTCAGCCAACGTATTAATGATAAGGTAAGAAAATAAAAAACATGTTGATTATTGAGTTCTTGTTTCAACTTTGTTATTTGTTTAAATGAAAGTTTAACATATTAACTCTAGTTGTTCTAAGAAATTTTTGGGTAAAGGTTCCCTGATGATCTGCATTAGCAACAGTGAAATGCACATACGATCCAGCTTAATTATTTTACTTAATAAGTAAAATAATAATTTGGGATTACTAGTGCGTTAACAAATTTTAAACTTAAATTGTAACAATTCCCACACAAAAAAAAACTTTTTAAGTGAAATTTATTTGCTGGTGGTTAAGCGATGTCTATATGCATTTCATTGTTGCTTTAACAAATCGTCAGTAGACTTCAATCACACATTTTGAATAGTCAAAAACCCCTTATCTTATGGTTGAATTCTACTGACGATTTGTTAAAGCAAAAATGAAATGCATATAGACATCGCTTAACCACCAGCAAATAAATTTCACTTACAATATAATTATGACAATATGTCGAATAATAAATTTATTGAAAAGATTTTTATTTATAACTACATACTAAGAAACTTAATTTGTTATTTTCTTATTTAACTTGCAAAATAAAAAACCTGCTGATTATTGTATGATTCCTCAATTCTTTTACAACTCTCCCAATGGCCCAATGGTTCATATAAGACTAACATTAAGAAGTCTCGTACGCTTGCTAATGTTCTTCATAAAAGATGTGTAAGATAATCTCTAAATAAATCTCAAATGATTGTATCTACTAATCGACTAATGAAAGTGCCTTCCGCGGCTTTTGTGTATGAATCGTCTGGATATCTGTTGTCACAAGGAAAAAGTGCTAAGTCATATTTTATTGTTTTGCAGGAGATCACTTTTAAGCGTTCAAGTCGATGTTCAGAAATTTCTTTTATTTTACAGTTAAATTGGAAAATTCTCTATTCACCTTTATTTTTTTAAACAAAAATCGTTCTACACACCATAAGTAATAGATTTAATTTGAAATATACCAAAGTATAACCCAAATTAAGCTATTATTTCAAATGAGATTAGAAGTCTAAAAAAGATAAGCCGCAATTAATTTTGCTATAACTTCTTGAAAACTCGCACAAATTAATTGAGATTTTGCCCAGAGGTTCTTTCAAATGTGCAGATTATGGCGGTATCATTAACTTAAAATCAGCTTATCTTGACTTAAGCACTTTTTCCTTTTTGCCACAGATATAATAGTTTCTCCAGTGCGAAGTATTTCCACACGATTGATATATGCACTCGCCTGCGATTAAAAATGCTCTGCACACGATTCATAATAAACTCTATTGCTATTGCTATTTCTATTGAAAAGGCTAGCTGGGATGCTTTGTAAATACGCATCTATTTATTTATTGTCAATTTAAATATAATACTATTTGCTCAATTCACAAGCCGTGTTGTATCGTTTAAAGTTGTATTCGAAAAAACAATTTCAAACAAAATCTCTGAAAATCACATCTAGATGCATTTCGTTGCTGCTCAAGCAACTCATAAGTAGATTTCAGCCATTATTCAAGTTTGCCTTAATGATTAAGCACATCTATATGCATTTCGGTGTCATACCCGACATGTTTTTTACATCTGACTTATTTAATTTCCCTCTGCACAAGAAAATTTAAATTGTCTCTTTATAGTTCGCTGCAACTTGGCAAATGAAAGATTTCATATTAGAGCAGTGACCTGTATGCAATATTACTTCTATGTTTGGCGCAAGCTGCCAACCAACTAATGCATTAAACACTTTCATAACAGCGGACTACCGGCTTCGACTTGTCAAAGCTTAAAAATCCCAGATGTTCAGGAGTGGCAAAATACGGTTGATTTGTACAAATTTCGCAATTGTATAATACAATAACAGACATAACGCTATTTTATATTGTTTAAGAATACTGGGTTGCAAAAGAAATTCTTTGGGATTTGTTCATTGAATCATTGTGATTTGTTCATTGAACTGTTTAATGAAAAAAAAACAGAACCATTTTGGAAATTTTGAGTTGTGACAGTTTATGATTTAGTGTGCGATATGGAAATGGTTATTTTCACAACGCACGGTTCCACGACTGCACTACCACGTTAATACCTGTTGCCAAATTAGACTTAGGGCCCGTTTAGATGAAGGGTGGCCTAGCTGCGACACGTCGCCTGCGAGTCGGTTTGTAGGCGAGAAGTGAAGAGAAGCTTGCGGGGTAGCAAAAGTCGCACGTACTGGGAATTGAAGCGACAATGCCTATGTACAAGCAGTGTTGCCAGTTAGACCAATTTTTTATAACATGCATGAAATAAACAGTTATAATATAAAAATTATTAAGAAATAAGGTAAGGAGAGAAGAGGAATTATTGTATTTTGGTAGTAAATTAAAAAAAAAAATTATATGTACATATTAATTCTACATTTACCAAACTAACAATTAGTTCCTTTACGGCAACACTGCTACGAATGAACGAATAAGATGCATTGATCAAATTAATATCAAAAAGTCGCCTGGGACTCCAAAAGAAAACGTAAGCATTGTCGCAGCTAGGTCTCCCTTCACCTAAATGGGCTCTTACATTTATATTTTCGTTGACGACAATGAGCATATAAAGTGATGCCAATATAATAAAAAAAAGTAAAATAAATGATAGCATATATTATTAGAAAGAAGAAAGAAAGAATTGAGATGTATATAAAGAAATAAATTGATTCCTTTCTATATTTTTACGTGATATAAATACGTTTTGTATAAATAAATTAATTTTTTTAATGCGAAATATTTGAAAATGGCACCACTGAAATATTATACTCGTATATATATGCATATCAGGTGCTTGTAATATTGTTGCTGGATACAGGGCTACAATTGCAGCCAGCGGCTTATAAAGTCATGTAGCCTGCTGTGCTCAATGTATTTATTTTCATAACTTTTATTCAGCCTCGCTCTTTATACTAGTGCTGCACAACACACCAAAGCGATTTTATACCATTTTCACTCATTTTTAAATTAAATGTAACACTGAACTATTTATTAGTTTAAGATTCCTTGCTGTCAAAAAATTTTCAAACGTTTTGCTTGATTTCACACCAGAGCAATTAACAGCTGATCAATATCGGCTGAAATGAGATCAGCTGCTGGTATGAATTCGCCTTGCAACACACACGCACTATATACGCACTATATTCAAGCCTTTTGAGGATCATAAATTTTAAGCTCAAGGTATGTTTAATTTTTCCCCCTTTTTGTGATGTACGTTCAAATTATATCTAGATGAAAAAATAGCTCACCCAGAACACCTCCTTGCTCATCATTTTGCTTGGCAAATATATGCATTTGCCTGTGGGATGAAAAAGAAGTTTTCGTCCCGAAAAATTTATATTAATTATTATAAATTTTTTTTAAATGTATTTATTTAACATACTTATAAATGTAACCCCCTGTTTCTACAACCCAGAAGGACGACTTAACTATAAAATTTATATGAAAAGCACTCATATTTTTGAGTGATTTTCATTCAAATTTTCTAGATGAGTCGCGTGCCTGAATTGTGGAAACTGCACATAAATATAAAATATTAAAATTAAAATTGTTGCTAATAGCTACCAAAGCAGTCACGAGATGATTTGGTATAGCAGAGAAATATTCATATTCCATTCTTATATGTAGTTAAAGCATTCCTTAAACCGGATTTCTTACACAATCGTTGCGTTAAAACAACATTAACTTTAACAATCTTTTGTGAATACCGCTGTTATTATTCAATATTTTTAGTATTTTATTTTGTTTAACAAGTCCATAGCACAACAAGATTAATATCTTATAAATGAAAGTGCTATTGAGAATGTATGTGATAACAGGCTTATATTTTGATTGCATCCATAGAAATCAATAATTTTAAATACTTAAATATATGATACAAAATTAAAAAGTTAAAAAATAGAATAATATTGCATTTATACATACTTGAACAGAATCTAGCAGATTTAAATTAAAGTTTTTATGAAAAACTTTTGGGCATTTCTTATTATTTTATTCAAAAGACAACCCATAAACTGAAAATTTTCCAAAACTACAACCAAACAACTGCAATGTAGTCAATTCACGAACCTTTTTTAGTGCGCAGCCTGACCTATTAGTAAAAAAAAAATTTGAGAACAATCCATAGTTGAATCACTGATACCGCAATTGCATTGTCTCAAAATCAAGTAAATTTTGATTTGAAATCTTTATCGAGATCTATATCATTTACACTAACTGTTTTTGACATTTTTCAATTTTTCTTATCCAAAATAAAATCCTTTGGCTAAAATTTAAACTGTAATACTGTATTTACACTCAAAAAAACTCGAAATCTAGTAACTACGAGACTTGGAGCGAAATCTAGCTGCTGTTTACTAGATTTCCCATACAAAACAAAATCTAATTTGTGAGTAGATTTCAAAATCGAATATTTTTATTTTATTTTTACTACTCTGTACATCATATCAATGTTGAAGATAACTGAATGAGCTACGGTCCGCTTAAAAAGATGTATGAATTGGCAACATTACAGTTGTTTTGTTGTAGTTTTGGACATTTTTCAATTAATGGGTTTTGTTTTGGATAAAAAAAACTAGATAAATGTCAAAAAAAACTTGGTGTAAACGGTATAGATTTTCATAAAGATTTTAATTAAAATCTGCTCGATTTTGTTCAGGTGTAAATGCCCTATTAAATTGTAACCCAAAAAATGCCGATTTAGCTCATTCGCACACCTTCAAAAAAATTTTGTACAACGTAGCAGATTTCCTACAAATCTACTGACAAAGTAGGTTCCGTTTTGAAGGGGGAATCTAGTAAAAAGCAACTACATTTAGCTCGAAATCTTGAAAGTAATAAATTTCAAAACAATGCAAATGCTCTAAAAGGCTCAAATGCACAGTCTTTAGTTAATAATAAATAAAGGTGGTTTAACCAATGAAATTGTTAAGAAAAATCTTCAGTTAAACCGTGGCCGTTAGTTAACTAAAGACTGCAAATTTGGACCATAGTTTTAGTAGACAAAATCTAGTGACGAAGTAGATTTCGTTTTATATGGAAAATCTACCATATTTTGCCCGAAGTCTCGTTAGTAAAAAATGTGGCTTTTTGCCAAAGAGAAGTAACACTCAGGCAATGAATGCCTACTACTATTACTAGGTGTTACCTTCTTTAGGAAAGGGATAGTGATAGAGAAGATAGAAAAGTTTCATTCTTTTACAACTCTGCTTTTTTGCACGTCTGTGGTGTTAATGAGGGCTATCAAACTTTCGAAGGTTTCTTTAGTAGCCATTATGCTGCATAATAGTTCTGCCTTCATCACTTGAACTTTCCTTAAAACTGACACAAAACAACACCAATGCACATCAGAAAAATGCGTGGTATTCTTATTTAATGACTTTGTCCGTGCCCAGTCTCGAACCCAGGACGTTCGATTTTGTAGTCAACGTGACAACTACTTCATCCAACGTCAACCTAAGCTCTAGGGGCAACAGCAGTTCTTGTGGGAGAATTTTACCCTCCTAAATGATTTTTCTGCGCCCTTGAATGCTGTATAATCCGCTTAATTTACTTTTCAATTTATCACGCTTCCAGATGCAATTAACAGCGTAAGTTGTTTATACGATACTCTGTTAATTGATTCACTTACCTATTTAAAGGAATCAAGTTCAACGGCGTAGAGTGATCAATGACAGAGTGAAATGCATACGCGGATAATGTTTGCATAACCAGTAAAAAAAAGGTATTCATGCAAATGTGGAGTTCGCTACCCGAAAGTAATAAAAATTTGAATAATTTCTAATGCTTTTTAGAAAGGGGTATCATTGCAAGACGTTATATTTTTCGATGCCTAAAATTATGGTGAGTATTTTCTTAAACTGTGCAGGAATTACGAGGTTTTGTATGACTAAAATAAACTTTTTCTTGCTTTTCTTCTAATTATCGGAAGAAAATTAAAAATATAAATTTTTTGGCAGCAATGAAAATGTAGTTCCTTCAGAAGGACTTTAAATTTTTTTACTGGTATTTATTTCATCTAAAATGTTTATTGTCTAAGTTCACGTTATGTGATATCAGACCAGTAAACTTCTGCTGATCAATCCATTAAACCACAAATATTTAATTCTTCTCATTTTTCTATTGCATCACCAATCGCACTTAACTTTGTGTAAAGTTAATTATTGCTAATGCTGTCCGTACTCGACTCATATTAAAAAACAGACAGTTTTTGAATCAATCGTACTCAGCATTTGACACTTGAGGTCTTTCCACGCACATTGAATCGAAGGATTCTTGTAACTCTTCAACCCACTTGTAATGCCTGTTTTATTTATCTGATCTGGGCTAACGGCTGCGAAATTTGCGCAACACAATGTTGCGCCCAGAATTCGATGGACTTGGTTTTAGTTGGGGTACAGCTGTGTCCCATCAAAGTACGACTTCGATTCACACACGCAAGGTTCTGCACGGATTTGTGTGTTTTAATTTTGGCCTTTTTTTGTTTTTGCGATTTATTTCGGTTCGTAGTGTTCTTTAAGTTTTGCTGTTTTTTTTTTTGTGGTGGCGAGTTTTTCGGTTTTTGGCATTTTTTTTTATTGTTTTTTAGTTTTAGCAATTTTTTCGGTTTCTTATTTTTAGTTACAGCGATTGCTTCTTTTTGAAAATTTTTTTTATTTTTGTCGAAAAGGGAGAACATCTGTGAAACCTCAATGCATTTTCTTGTAACAATGTGTCCTCAGTACCTTCTTTCTGCCTTCAAAAATTGGCATCTGTCAACACTTATTTGCAAGCTGGCTGCCCAAAACCGTCCAAATAATTCCCTTGAAACCGATGAAAACGCAAAATCCAAGAGGTTTATGACAAATAGCATTTCTTTCCACTGATAGAGTCATCAGCTTCAGACGGCAAAAGCGGTGAACTTAATCACCTTTAAAACCAAGGCTACTGATGAGCTTTGAGTTGCGACATCGGTCGAGAAAAGTGTCAGTTCTAGGTAACAGATATGCCTTGGGCACCGACCTGATGTTGAGCTGTTAGAAAAGCCTTGCATAAACGCTAAGGGGACAAAAATTTGTAAGCAGCTCATTGACTTCTTAGTAGGGTTTTTCTGAGTGCAACGGATCTTTAAGCTGGGTGGCAGCAGATGATAGTCTTGTAATCCTGGAAGCTAAGTTTTTGAAAGTAATGGTGGCGTTTTGTCGTTTTCCATATTTGGCACTAGTAGCCATGTGTTTGCTGAAACTCTAGGGCTGGCGTCATGTGTACTTTGCTATTACACGGATTTTTCGGTTTATTCTTATATTTCGGAGAAGTAAAATGGAAATATATAACATATATTTTGCAAGCAAATTCTTTATTGAGGCTAGAAAAGTTACATTAAAGTTGAATAAAGCACATCTATAAAATATTTAAGTTAAAATAAAATCACACAGATTCAAGATGAATTAAATTAAACCGTCTTGTTGAAAAACTGACATCATGTCAAACTGAAGCACAACAATCAAATAAGAAAAGGCAGAGCTAATCATCTGAAAATTAATAATATGAACAAATTCTCATTTCATTTAATGAAGTAGAAAACAACTTACCGAAAATATGAATGTATAGTCCAGCACAAATAAACCAAAGCCATTAAACTGAAAATATCTCTCCCAATGTATGAATTGTAACGTAAAGGACTTCATTTTATTGTAGTAGACATCATTGCCCAACATAAATGCGGGCTTCTTTTGCATTATATCGTGAACAATCATAGCAGACTGCTTTGAAAACTTGTTGGCATTGCAGCACATGCGCAAAACTAAATATGCCATCTGCATTGTTGCCAAATTCCAAAAGAAATAGCGTATTACCACAAAATCTAATAAAAGAATCGTTCCACCAACTTTGAAAAGCACTTTTATTTGCAAGAATACGTTGGAGATTGATAAAATAAAACAGGCCAACATGAAGGGAACAGATTGAGCTCCAAATTCTGCATTGACGCGCACACAAAGTGAGAGAATTTTATCGTGTATTTTGAATAGTTGGGGCAAATTAGTTTCAGAAGTAGCACTGAAAAGGTAAGAAAATATATAAATGATTGTTTTTAGTAAAACGGACAACGTACGTGTACATGTGTGGTGAAATATTCTCTGCATCACTTAAATCATCTTCGACATGCTTAGAGTCTTTATTTGCAATATTATGCGCAATATGGCGATGTCTTAACCTTTGATTTGGGGCAAAGTCTTTTTCGGCTTCTGTTTCAATATCAAAAACCGTTACCGGAATGTATTTAGAATCGCTTTCATAATTAATTCGCTGAAAAAGTTCATTCAGCTTGTGAAAACGTTTTGAAATTTCCCCGACATAATGAACAAATAGACCCATAACAAGGCTGGACGCCAGATATGGAAAACTCGAGGACAGTAAAGCAATGAAAAAGAATTCGTGATAATAACTAGAAATAAGATTATGATAATTTAAAATATTAAACGCTGCTGAATTTTACTCACTACACAAATTCATAAACATCGTAAGACGTGGCTACAGTAAAGGACGCAATGACCACGAACCAAGTGGCATAATACATATACCTGGGTTTCTGCTTTTTCTTCTCTTTAATGCCCACTTCATCGCATTTTTGAAGATATTCGTCAATATCGTTCATAGATTTTTTAAAATCAATAAAGAATTGCTTACGCCTCCAAAGTGTAACGAAATGAATCAGCAAATACAAACACAAACCCATGATAAGAAAAAGTGTATTGGACAGACGACAGATGATTTTACATTCCCTTAGCATATGCAGTCCAAAAGAACCGAAATAAGCAAGACCAAAGCAAACGACATAGATCAGGGGCATTATATACATGAGCAGATAGCTCCGCACAATGCTCGCTTGGTTATTTAAGCGCTCGTAAGGTAGGACACCAAAAATCTGCAAATAAAATGAGCACCATTAAAAACTACAAATCAAAAGTCACAAATCCCAAACTAAAAATTAAGGAAATTATGCAAATATTTGAAATTAAATGTTAAAACTACTCGTACCAGTGATAAGAATAATTGAAAATTATTCATTATGCTGCGCTCGATTTTCTTTTATTCTCTGTTACTTTTTATGCGTTTTGACGTTTTTGTTTGAACTATTGACCAAAAGCGTTGCTGGCTAAATGCTGTTTGTTCATTTATGAAATAAGTTAGCTTTTGACCGCCGCCATAATTGCGTTTAAAGTATCATTTGATAACATCTCTTATATACTTACTTTCGTATACCAAACACAATTAGTTTATTAAAAACTGGCAGCTAGAGTAAAACCCACCAAGCAGTTGTTATGTAGTAGCCGACTTATCATAGACTTTGGCTTATATTTAATTTACTTTACTTTATTGCTTAGTTGGGTAGAAATAATAACAAGTTTTGGCAGAAGTAAGCCCTGCTATACTCTATCAAGTGGCGAGGAAGTAGCAGTAGCAATTACGTAATACCATCACCAAATAAAGCCAACTCTGACAAAACTTGTACAATTTTAAAGGTATTTGTTGACAGATGCTTTCAATCTATATTTCTGAGGTAAAAAGGAAAGAGTGCTTAAGTCGAGATAAGTTGCTTTTGAGTTAATGGTACTCCTGTAATCTCCATATTCGATAGTACCCCTGGGCAAAATTTCATTTATTTCGTGCGCTCCTTCTCTTTTTTCGTTTTATAATCTCATATGGAACAATAGCTTAATTTAGCTTATACTTTGATATACGAGTATTTCAAATCAAATGTATTATTTATAGAATGAAATTTTCTAAAAGAAATTTAAGTGAATTCCGACTTTCCAAATTTAACTGTAAAAGAAATAGATTTCTGAAAATAGACTTGAAAGTTTAAAAGTGCTCTACTGCAAAACAGTATTATTGCCACAGATTTATTTAAGATCGAGAGCTATAAGCATTTAAGCATTTGTTGCGCACATAATTTAAGTCCAGGTCTTAGCTGAAATTTAAAATAAATTCATTAAAGTGAGCATTTGATTCGCACACGAAGGGTTTTGCACTAATTTTTTTTAGTTTTTTCTCTTTTTTGTTTTTTGCGATTATTTTCGGTTTTGGCTTTTTTTAGTTTTTGTGTTTTTTTTTCATGTTGACGATTTTTTTCGGTTTTGTACAGCATTTTTTTTTTGTTTTTTTTAATTTTGGGGCTTTTTTCGTTTAGGCGATTTTTTTCGGTTTCTTAATTTCAGTTACATGTGATTTTTTAGTATTGACGGTTTTGTCATTTTTGCGTTTTTATTCGATTTTGCGATTTTTTCTATTGTTTTTTTTTTTTTGTTTTAACACTAATTTTTAATTTAGGCGATTTTTTTCCGGTTTTTGGCGATTTTTCTTAGTTTTTGGTAGGCCTTTTTTCTTCTGGTGCTTTGTAGTGATATTTTTTATCTAAGGGCTTATATTATTTTAAACGATTTTTTTCGGTTTTTTGTGGTTTTTTTTTTTGATATTTTATAGTTTTGACGATTTCTTTTGTTTTGGCGATTTTTTCCGTTTCTTATTTTTAGTTACAGAGATTACTTCTTTTTGGTAATTTTATCAGTTTTTGGCGATTTTTTATTATTGACGCTTTTTTAGTTTTGGCTTTTATTTTGGCGATTTTTTTCTGTTTTTAGCGACTATGATTTTTGTTTTTTTTTTTTTTGTTTTAATGCGTATTTTTAGTTTTAGGGATTCTTTCGGGTTTTTGCGATTTTTGTTTGTTTTGTTTTTGGCGTTTTTTTTTTTTGTTTTGGCGATTTTTTTTCGGTTTTTGGCGACTATGATTTTTGTTTTTTTTTTTTTTTTGTTTTAATGCGTATTTTTAGTTTTGCAATTCTTTCGGGGTTTTGCGATTTTTTTTGTTTTGTTTTTGGCGTTTTTTTTGTGTATTGTAGTTTTATCACTTTTTTCGTTTTGGTTATTTTATCGTTTTGGCTATTTTGTTATGTTTCTTATTTTTAGTTACAGCGATTGCCTCTTTTTGGCAATTTTTTCGGTTTTCGGCGATATTTTATTAATGACGCTTTTTTAGCTTTGGCGTTTTTTTGGCAGCTTTTTCTGTTTTTGGCGCATATTGATTTTGTTTTTTTTTACGTATTTTTAGTTTTAGCGATTTTTTCAGTTTTTGGGGACTTTTTTCTAGTTATTTTGTTGTCAGTGCACCATATTTTATGTGTAGTTTTAAAAATAACATTGTGGCAGCTGAATAAATGTCACAAAACAGCTCTTTCGCCGCAGACTATCAATTCTTTGTAAAAAAGTTTAAAAAATAAATAAATAAAAGATCGCTAAATTTTACTGAGACTGAAATTAATTTTATACTTGGCGAACCAAGTAGAAAAATAAAGGGAAACAATAGAGCAGGCTATGGTCTGGTAGCTTCAGTTGTCTATGGTTATTATTGCCATAGACTTTATTGTATGCCACCTGTAAAACATTTTACAATAGAAACTCTTAAATATTTATTTCTCTTAACGAGAAACCCAAAAAAGCTTTTCAAAAAGACATGCAAAATTCACATTTTTTTTTTGTAAATTCATGGTGGTATTTTAATTGCAAAATATTATTATATACACAAAAAGAAATTTTTTATATTTATTTAGATGTAGTTTCCACATTACAAACAGTAAATTTATGCAGAAAAATTGTTTTTAAAAATCATTACAAAAATTTAATGAATTTTTTTATGGATTTTCTACTCAGTAAAGATGACTGTCTGTTGAATTTTTCCAATACAACACGACCCGAATACGAATAATAAGATGTCCAACACTTACGAAAAATGCACGGAAAAATTTTTTTCAACACGATACTGCACAACACGCACGAAACCAGATTGAATAGTGAACAAAAAATAAATTTTTATGTTCAAATTAATACACATTTTTGTTTACTTTCAGAACTTTTTTCTCCGTGTTTGATAATACAAAATATTAAATTGTTTTTTTATTGGAGAATAATGCATACATATTTTACGCTTACAACGTTTTCGTATTTTTCATGTTAATTTTGATACACGAAACGACCATAACACGCACGAAATCAGGGGTCTAATCCCCGCTTTCGATAACGAATTGATTAAATCATGTTTTTCAGTTTGCGGTTATGGTATTCGCTGACGAACAACAAAATAATATTGTTCCATATCAAATGCCATAATCTTAAACTGAAAACTGATACGATTAAAAATTTAAAAATATTTCCATATATACTCCATTGAAATATTTCGTAATATCGTTCGATAACGAGTGCCGTAATTTGCCCCCTGATCGATTTATCGAAAGCACCGATTAAACCCCGGATTTATTGTCACAAAAAAACATAAAACGCGCATATTTCTACTTTGAACTAGGGAAATAGTTTTATTCTATTTGTAACATGGCCGTGAAAATAAAGTTCATAAATACAATGAATCATAGTTCATTGATCCAATTAAGGGATTCCTTAATTTCAGTGATAAATTTCATGAAGAATTTCATTGTCTGAATCAATGTAAGACATTTAATAGTGTTCTATTTAGCTGAAGCTATATTATATTTACGGTCTAATTCATAAAAAATATTTTAAGTTTATTACAGGTTTATTTGACAAATTTCCCATAGAAATATGTCAAATAAGCGCTTAATAAAGCTGAAATATTTTTTATGAATAATTAATTTTTAATTTTTAATTTTGCCCAAGCAGAGAAAAGTTTTATTTGCCACATGGCTGTTTTTGTATATAAAAACTACATTGTACTTAATTTCCCATCCCTGTCTTATACTAACTACAGGTGTTTTCAATAAGTATAAAGCTTTGTGAGAGCAAAAGAGAAAAGTGTGGTGAGTTTAACAGCCACAAACAATACATGTACATATGTATTATGTAACATTTTGTACACAATTGAAAACAACTTGTATGAGTCGAACTATTTACAAAAACAAACACACGGCTTACGTACATCAACACACTGCAAACACAGAGAGCACTCTTTTAACAGGATACTGAAGGAATGAAAGGAAACAAAAGCACAAGTGGGGAATATAAAAGGCAAAAAGCCAGCAAAAAACCAACATTAGAATAGAGAAAAGCTTAAAGGTAAGAATTATAATGCTGTGATATAATTTTATCAGTACGTGAAGGAGTTTTAAGCGAAGCGGTCGAAGTGACGGTGAAATGTAATTAATTTGGAAAAAGTACACAATAAAGAAAATTCTCTTTTGTAAAGGAAATGAACTTAATGCGTTGGTGTATGTAATACAATTTTCCTCTGGCTAGCGATTGTGTGCAGAAAACTAAATTAATTTTTATTTAAATAAAGCATTGGTATCGTCAATTTATGTATTTTATTGAAAAATATATATATATATATATATTCATATGTATATATGTATTAATAACCTAAAATGTGGGTGAATAAATATTGAAAATTTCGTATAATTGTTGATTATTAAGTTAACAATAACAATCAAAGTGCTTATTATCCCCAAAAATAAATGATTTTTTAATAATAACAATAATAACAAAAGAAAAAGAAAAGTAAAAAAATAAGAACTAAAGGGAGGGTGTGTGTGCATGTCTGTCAAGCGAATTAGTGAGTATACATATGTATGTATGTACATATGTGTGGGTATGTGCATGATGGGCTGAAACTGAAACTCGAAAGCACTCGTGTATACCTACAAACAAAACAAAAGAAATTAATGTACTTACATATGCACAAAGATAAATACGCATCAATACAATGAAATATGTATGTCTCTATGCCTGCTAGTGTGTGTGTAAATTGAAAGTGATTGTGTAGAGTATTTTCCAGATTTATTAAATATTATATATGTATGTATATACATATTATAAAAAGACCTTGAAATTTTTTAGAAAAAAAAAATCATTTAAAAATACACAATATAAAAAAGTTTTAAGATTCAATTAAGAACACATTTTATAAAATAATAATAATATTCAACAAAAATTTTCAACATGAGAAAAGTCCTGAAAATTACGTAAAAGGTAAAACTTAAAAAATTAACAAGGCATCATTTAACACTTTAATTGTTACTTGAAACACAAAAATTTAAACATTAATAAAACAATAATAATAACGATAACAAATTTACACGTAATTATGAATACACTCACACTCATGCACAATATAAATTAAGTGACATTTAAATAAATGTTGAGAAATAATGTGAGATTCAAAGTCAAAAAAAAAGCAATACAACAGATGTAAATGTTTAGCTTTAATGTTTGAAATGCACAACAGCTGAGCTTATATAGGGTTATCCATTTTTTGGTTTCAAAAGTAAAGTTAAGCAAAGCACATACAGTCAATCCTTTTGAGGGAACTTTTGATCACATTTTCGCACTTTTCCGGCAGCATTTTGGGGATAACTTGGCGAATGTTGGTTTTAAAATGCTGCAACATGAGGGGATTATTCGCGTAGACACCAGAGAATGATAATCAGTACTTATATAAGTAAACAATTCGTCCGCTCACATATTTTCTCTCAAGCAACTATGACTATAGCCGATTCCAACATACAAGAGCATATCTAAATACTTTGTTTATGAGAAAAACGAAAATACGTTACAATTATAAATAACAAGGCACATGCATGTCTAGAGTATTGACTCTCTGTCATACTTACAGTCAGAGTATGCTTATGCTCGGAGTATGGATATTTAGTCGGACAAAAAATTGTACGCATAATACTCGGGATATTTATTCATCATTCGCCACCGTATACAGACATTTGTGTCTACAAAATGGACTCTAAATGTGTTTTAGCTCTTTGAAAACATTCTTTATGTATGTGCGTAAATAAAATAGCCCTGTATATACACACATGTAATACTCAGAGCATTTTTCTACTCATGCATATGATTTTAGCTCACACAGTCTATAAATTTTAGTTGTAGTCATTTGTGCTGCTAAATTTCAGAAATGTGTATGAACATTGTTGTTGGCTGTTTATAGTTATACGTATTTGTTCTATGTTTTTGTTTGCATATACATAAGCGTGTTATTTATTTTTGGCTGTACACATTCATTCATTCATTTGACGGTCCATGCTCAAAAATTACTTAAAACGATACTTTTGTCATTCTCTAGTAGATGCGCTCTTTGGCGTAGCCCCACAAAAAAGGCTAACGGTGTCAAATGGCATGATGTTGGTGGCCAAATGACGTTTTCAAAATGTGAAGTTACCTTTTCTGGCAACTTAAAATGTATTAAAGCCAAAATCGGTCGTGTACCGTGGCTCATGGCAACGGGCCTCATAATCTTCAATTAAAAAAAAAAAAGTCGGTTAACATACGGCCATATCGCTCTGAATTGACGGTAACGGTTCTTCGGATTACCTGCCATATTTTTGCTAACAAAAACTTTATCTTTATTTATGCCTGGCCATATCTTTAACGCATCCAGTCTCTGCAAAATTTATTGCACAGTATGTCGATTATGACGATCATAATCACCCCGTAATATTCATAAATGGCAAACTTTTCACTAAATAAATGATATTTAACTGCTGACAGCCTTGCCAGAACAGTGGTTATGAAACCACTAAACAGATAACATTGCCTGCTAGGCAAGCACAGGCACTTTTTTTTTAAATACCGTTAGTAAAATTTAAATTTTAGAGTCAAATTTCGTCTTCAAATATCTTTAGACATTATGCAGCTATGGCAAAAAAATTTTAAATAAAGATTAAGTAGCAAAATGTATGCTATTGAAATTTTTTGAAATATTAAAAAATCTATTAGTTTTTGTTTTCTTTTTTGGGGGAGATAATTTGTTTTATAAAAATTTCATATTCATTTACTTATATCTTGTGTTTTCAAATGTAATTTAATGACGAGCAATTATATTGTTGATGTCTTTTAATATATGAGAACAGGAGTATGAAGTTCTTTCTCATACAAAATTTTTAATATTTAATTTTGCAAACTTAAATGGAAATGCAATTAAATGTGTTTAAATTTCACATTTATAATTCTTATTTCTATTCACATAAGCGAATATTGTTTAGGATACATATTTGTATTCGTCTTTACGAATATCAAAAATTTACATTTTGTTCATCACTATTTCTATATTATGAAATTAAATATCGATTCCGATCAATCATACGTCATGACACCTTCTTTTAAATTAAATATTAATCATACGTCACCGCTCATTTGGCAAATTCGGCGAATTCAATTCGCTCTAATTATATATACTAATGCTGAGTATGTACACATTTGGCATTTATTTTGTTGTCATTTTGTGGTGCCATTTGTAAAATGTGTGTACCGCCGTTCACATTATGTTTTTTAAATGGAAATCAATGGAAATATCAGAAATGACAAAAGTTGCCACTAGTACACACCATTGCGATATCACAAAATGTCATAATATTTACTCGGCATAACAAACAAATGATTTTTTTATAATTATGTATTAAATACTAATTACAATGGGGTGCCGGTTTAATCGATTTAATCGAAAAATTTGTTAAAACCGGTATAATTTTTTCCTTTAATTTCAACCATAAAAATTTACTTTTTGCTATAAAAGTGAAACTATTTTTTATTTACCTACAGTAAAACAAAGACTTTAAAAATTGATCGAATGAGAAAAATATGAAATATATTCAAAAAATGCCACAACAAAAACGAAAATAATTTTTGTTAGTTTTACTGCCAGTTCATAGAAGCCATGTCAAAATTCTCGTCTGCCTATTCATATTGATTAATTATTATTATTGTTGGAACTTCATTTGTTTCTATATTTATGATTTGATTGGACTAAAGAGTGAGTCGCTCTGTAAATCAAATTACAAATGATAATTATTAATGAACAAATAACACAAAAGTTAATTGTAATTATTCTGACAAACACTAGTAGAACGGAACAACTAGGTGTTTTCAAAGGTCACTGCACCTTCATCATCAGCGTTCTTTGTGTTTGGTCTACTGTGTGTAGTTTCAGTTGATGTGGATTTCTACTTTATATACTCAGTTTTCAGTGCAAATGGAATGTGTGAATTGTTTTGATTCATGGTATTACAATTTGCTGAAAGCTTTGTTTTGTAATGAAAGCCCAATTTACCATCTCCAAACTTACAACAGTCTTGCCATTGTCGTTTGCTTTTGGCTAATTATTTAAATTACATGGGTTTGATCGTAGTTTTGTCTCTTAAATAAACTACTGAACGATTTTAATCCCGCTCTACATTTTGTACAACAAAATCAAATATTCCGAAATTAGTAAATTTCCAACTACTGACTCTGGCAGAAGAGACCAAAAAAATACATACATATATGTATACTTATATACATGTATGGGTGCTCAAGGTCTTTCTATTTTTTAATTTCCAGACAATCTAAAATTTTACTAGAAATGTTTTAAGTCTCTAACTCAGCTTCGTATGGCCCTTTCAAATTCAGAAATTAATTTCAAACAAATGTGCGTGATACTATTCTGAGAGTTATTTCATTTACCTTTTGGAAAATTACTGCCTTTCCTTCAATATCAGTTATTAAACAAAATCTCTTTTTCGTTTTATAAAAACAGGAATTTCGCGTAATATTTAATTTTCTCACAATAAATTTCATTTAATGCAAATTATTATGTATGGCTGTGTGCCTCTGATCACATGCAATAATTAATTTAAAATTAGTTACTCTAAAAACATTTTTTTCCACTTAAATTAACAACAAAGATGGCCCTTTCGCGCTGAGCATGAGTGAAGCAAACATGTTCTGTGCTTTTATTCTGTACAAGGATTACGAACAAAATTAAACAATTTATGTTGGTTGCACAATGACGATGCCACTGACTAATTTACGCTTAATTGCGTTTATTTGTACTCTCCTCCCATTTAGTCAAAGTTGACTTTGTGGCACTGCATATAGGAAACAGAATTATTGAGTGTCAGGAGGGGGCAAAAGAAATTAATTTTGTTCTTTTGGGTGAAAAAAGAATATATAGAGATGGTTTATTTCTTGCATTTTTTTTGCGCGCTATCTTTTTATTGTACCCTCCAGAGCATGGTAAAAGAAACGTACACAAGTGTCAATATTTAAATAAAATATTTTATTCCTGATAAAAGAGCTGTTAATTATTCCAAGTAAGTTCTGCTTAATCCTAGAGATTGTCTAGAAAATGTAGTCTGCAAATGTAGAATAAATATTAAGTTAAGAAGCAGAGATTCCAATTTAAAAATACAAAGGCATTTAAATATTATTTTAAAATGCATTAAAACCACAATTTTGCATTTAAATGGAATTTAAAAATAGTTAAAATTTAGTTACCAAGTCCAAAATTGACAATTAATGTGGATTAAAATTTTTATATCACTCTCTCTGTCTTTCTTTATCGCTCTTTCTGTCTTCCTCTTTCTGAAATTTTAGGAATGCTAATCCACTTTAATAAGAGGCAAAATTTAATGTTATGAATGAAATAGACTATCAATTATTAATTTAATTTTTTTTAAAGAAATTTGTTCAACAGAAATTTTCTTATGCGTATACATGTAGCTAGCCTTGAGGCTTAAAAACCAGAGAATGCAATGAATTTCAAGCTGGAATAAACAGGGTGGTGTCAAATTTGCCACTGCAGAGTTTACCCATGCTTCTGTAAAAATGAGCGGATAATATCAGATGGCATATGGTATACCATATGTTTTTGTGCGTGTGTATGTTTATTGAAAACATGTACATGAATGTTATGTGGTTACATTAAAGATCGTTTAATTTTCATTGATTTATAACATATTGTTAAGCTTTTACCCTATAAACCCCTTTTTCTGTGGACTCGAAGATTTGCAAATGAATTAAGGACCCCAGAGTATAAATTAGTGTTAAGAGTGACACTTTTTTCACTCTAATAAAATCCAAAGCTTACATACAGCTTTAATTACTTAAATTATTCACAACTGGTTGCACCGACGTCTACTCCGCTGTTGTATATACACGTCTCACAAAACTAGTTGCGCTGGTCTTGAAGCAATATCCCTCTCAGCTGTTTTTTAAACAAAACTCACTCTGCTAACGCTCACTGCTTGTACAACAATTAAAGCCCAATTCACAAACTTGTGCAAATGGTCTTGCATCGTAGCATGTGCAAAATGGTCAGTATATTGATACTCACCACTTAACAATTCTTAGTGATGACTATCAACTTTTTGACAGACTGACTGCCAGCAGAGGCTTCGCCCCTTTTGTACTTCACGCAAGGCTTCCAGAATGTGACAGCAACGTCTAGACAATCTCAGCAGTATCTCCAATGAGTATGTATGTGCGTATATACATCATTATACACAGAAGCAATTCATCGTGGTTGCTTACTGCTGTATATTTTTATTTATTTTTATTTTTGTCTGCGCTACATATACATGCACACATACGAGTATGTGTATCTTCTTAAGAAGCAGAAGCTATTTCGTCATTCTTATTGCTATACTTTTATGTTTATCTAATCGTCTGCTTGTATGTGCGTACGTGTGTGTATTTGGGTCTTTAGTTAAAGAATTCTGTATAATTCTTTTTGTTTACCAAATATTTGTTTTTATCAAAATTTTTGTTGCATTTAGTAGATGTGTTTGAGTTTTTTTTGCGTAACAATATATATAATACATAGCTTCATATCATAAAATAATATTTGCAATCGAGTTTAAATATGGATTTCAGCTGAGCTCTCAAAAAATTAAACCTGAGCTTGCTTGGGCTTGGGACTCCAAAACTGTTTATTTTCTTGTAATGACGCGGTTTCACTATGAGAAAAGTGAGCAGATCTACTTTCAAAAAATATTTTATATTCCATTGAAAGTTTGCACATATATTAAATAGGCTCTTGCTTGGATTAAAATTTGGAATAAAGAGAAAATTAAGTATGCGATTTGAAAATATCATCAGTGTTGCCAGATCTCATTTTCAGCTATTTTAACATGTTCAGTGAAAATCAGAAACAGTCAGTCGACACCAAAAGGGGCAGCAAAAATCTTAAAGTATAAAGTTTTGGCAAAAATTTAGCTGGCTTCTAAGATCAGCATCTAAGACATGTAGAACAACAAGAAGCAAATTAAATGACATGTGCATAGTTAGTAAGGAACAAACGACAATGTCAAGACTGTTGTAAATTAGAAAGGTAAAATTGAGCTTTCATTACAAAAAAGCTTTCAGCAAATTGTAATACGATGCATCAAAACAATTTCAATATTCTATTTGCATTGAAAACTGAGTATATAAGGCAGAAATCTACATCAACTGACACCACACGCAGTATACCAAACACAAAGAACGCTGATGATAAAGGTGCAGTGAGCTTCGAAAATACCTAGTTGTTCCGTTCTGCTGGTGTTTGTCAGAATATTTGCAATTAACTTTGGTGTTATTTGTTCATTAATAAATATCACATGTAATTTGGCTTAGAGAGCTACACGAATTTTAGCCTAATGAAAACATAAATAATAAATATTTTTTATCAAGTCGACTCGAATTTCTTAAAGCTTTATGTATATATTATACTCAGAGCACATAACATGCTATAAAAGTATAAGTGTAATCCGAAACGGATTAGGTCAATATTGATTTCCCCTCTTTTTATCCTAAAACGTGTATTTTTTTTCTAATAGAATCCACTTTTGCAAACTGTCACACTGTTATATAAGACATATTCCAATTTATTCCCAGAAGTCTGCTAAAAATGTCAATATTAAGAATAAAATTGTATTACATAAATGTATAGTAATTAAAATGGCATTTCACAATATTAATTACAAATCTCTTTAAGCAGATAAAGTGTGATTTACCGCCTAAAAGCCAGTTTACAAATATTACCTTAAAGTAAACACATAAATACATGTAAAGTATTTCGTGTTAAGAGCTTATTTTATTTTCTTATATAAATAAATTCTGAAACAGAAAATAATGTTTGCCCTAATAAACTGCCAGCAACATTTTTCTACACAGCTCAGCTTTTATCCTCTTAAACAAAAACTTTAGAACTTTGTCCCTGTTTATAGGGCAAAATTTTATCTTTATATAAGGGAGTATTCTTAGCGAAATGTAAACAGAAACTAGATTTCTACGAAATAAGTTCATAGACGGCAGCTTTAGAAAGTAAAATTAGAGCAACTTTATATACCTTAAATTTTTTATTTTTATGTTTACAATTGTCACAAATAATTCTGATTTTTTTCTTTTTCAATTTCAAAGCAAAGATTATAGTAGCAGATGTGCTAAATTAACTTTCAAACTGCAGCTGTAAAATTGCGGTCACACTAATCCAATAGTTAGTGAATTAAGTTGAATGTTGATTCGATTTATTTTATTTGTGAATCACTAATGTGATTAATAATTTTCACATTTTTTGTGGTGCAGAGCTTTAGTAAGCAAACAGATAACAGTATTCGTCAGCCTGTGATGAAAAGACGGATATCGTAGCGAAAACAATAGGGTCTTTTTCACCTTTGGTGTACCGAACTCTAAAGACAAATACATGTAGCTCATTTACTCAAACAATGTCATAACTCAAAAAAAAAACAGTTTGTCAGAAAATAAGTTTGAAGTTCTAAATTTATACACAACTTAATGAAAAAATAAACTTTAATTTTTCTCTGAAGAGATGAGTAAACCAGTGTTTGAAAAACTGCCAGCAAAATAGCAACAGCACTAAAAAATCTGCTTTTGCTGTGCTCCTAAAAGTTCATTTATTTGTTTAAACTTTGTTGCTCTGCTGTGCTGCACTGCGCACATGTCTGCAGTTAAGTAACAGCACAGCTACATTGGACGTTGCTGATGACTGTTCTGTTGCTTTAACTTCAAAATTTCAAACAGTTCAGGCAAAGCACAAGTTCAAAATAAAGTGGTCCTTCCAAAACTTCATCGTTTGTTTGTTGTTGTTGTTGTACTTAATTGTTTAAGAAGTTTAGTCTAGCTAAAACCAAGCGACAGCAAAACTAACAGTCGAATTTTGTGTGCTGTTGCTTTGACTTTAGCTGCGAAGATCTTCACAGCACAGCAACAGTTAAAATAAATTTTTTTCATTTAAAAGTACAGTCGACAGTCGTTCGTCCGTTTTTCGTTTTATGCTTTCATTTTTCTACCTGTTTTGAAACTTTTAGTAGTCACAGCAAGAGTAAACAAGATATATGAAAAACAATATGAGGATTAAATCTGCATAACTCATAATTAAAAAAATGGAACTTTGAAGATATGAAGTTCTTTGAATGAATGAGCGATATGCATATGTACATTGCAAATATTTTTGATAAAGAATTATTAAAAAAAAAAGAAGAAAAAAGGTGTCTTTGGACACCCGGTTATAGCTGTGCTGGTTAGATTTATAAAACAAACTTAATGTGTTAAATAACAATGCAATAAAATTTTATTTTATGATGATGTTAGATTCGCCGTAAACATTTCAAGACGTTTCTATTTATTTCCCATTGTTTTCTTTTCTAGCGACGTACGACTAAATTAATGTAAGTTTGTGGCCGGCGGCTGCTGCTAGCTGGCTTACTGCTGATCGGCTGTGTTCTCTGGTTTCTGCTCATGTGCAAAAACAAATTGGGCAATCCTTGTCATTGTTTTTGTTTTGTTTTTGTTGCACTAACTTCAAAGAACATAACAAAACAAAATCAAACAATTTGTTTCGTTTATTTTCGTACTCTGGTTTTAAGTAGAAAGAAATCAAAACAAAAATAAATTTATAACTGTAAGATTGTCGATTATTTTTGTTACAAAAATCACGTCCTAGCTCCTATGTCGTGAAATAAATAGCATAGCTATAAAAATAAGAAACCGGTTAACAGGTATTCGGCTTCATATCATCTCATCAAGCGTTTTGGACGCTTTAGAGAATGAAGAATCAGATCCAAGGGTGATCATAACTTAATTTCAAAATTTTTTTAAGGAAATATTGAATAAAATTTGGGCAACCATAATTTTATTAAATACTTCCTTAGTCCGACCTTGATGCTTTAAATTAAAAACTGTTAAAAAACATAAATCCTATTACATTCGACTTAAGCACATCATTGTAGAGTGTGATTACACATAATCCTCTTTCAACACTCTACGAGTAGATATGTTTCAATGTTATATAGATAAAGTAACCTGCTAAGATTTTTTTGCTTTCCAGAAAGCGCAAAGAACTAGCATTGCCTACAATTTCCCGAATATATCGTTAGCTGCAATGCAAAATCACGTAATTGATTTTTTTTTTTTTATTTTATAGGAGAGAGAAAAAGCCAAACAAAATTGTTCAAGTGATCAGCTGATGGTTATGAAAATTAGTAGGGACATGTGTTGCGAAGTAATACCCAATAATTAATGAAAATGGTGATATTGAATTTCAGCTGGCGGTATATTTAAAATTTAATTAAATATATATGTATTTAATTTAAATAAAGACATTCATGAAGAAAAATTTTTAATGACCAAATAATAGATTTGCTATTGGGAAATAATGTAAGAGCTAAACACATAAAAAACAATTAAAATTTTGCTATTAATTAAAGCATTTGCAAGATTTATCAAACTAATAATATCAACTAAGTTCTAACACTTTAATTTAGCTTAAGCAACTAAATATTTAATTTAATATTTATTTGAAAATATTATATAATTGGATTCTATTTCCATTGCAAAAACAGTTTTAGGTGTAAGAATTTATATTCCTTTTGCTTTCCCTTGTTAAAATTTTAATCTTTTATTCTCTTAAATGTATGACTCAGATCTCCAGGCCAACATAGGACATGTTTCAGCGTAAAAATTATTAAAAAAACAGAAAAATTAAATAATAAGCATGACGATGGAGGCAATAAGTTTCTTTTCATTATTTTTTTCCAATTTAATTTTTTTTTTTTTTGTGGTAGAAGTTTTTCTTTTCATCAAAACATTTTATCATAATAGACTTTCTTTCCACACTTCGACTATTCTTTTGTGTGCTCTCTTTTGTTTGTGTTACTTTCCAGTTGGATATTACAGTGGAGTTCAGTTGTAACCAGCTACAACTAATTTTTCTTAAACGAATAAAACAAATTTAAGAAAAGCAATTAACAATTAATATGCAATATTATAAAATAAGCTGCGACTTTTTTGTTTGCTATAAGCATATAAACTTAACTTTCATACACTTTTGTTAACAGAACTAAAAAAAGAAATCTGTGGCAATAAGTAAAAAGTGCTTAAGTCATATTTTACTGTTTTGCAGGAGAGCAGTTTTAACTTTCAAGCTGATTTTCAGAAATTTACTTCTTTTGCAGTTAAATTTGGAAATTCGGTAACCACTTGAATTTTTTTAGAAAAACATTATTCAACACACTGTAACTAATACATTCAATTTGAAATAATATCAAAGTATAAACTTAATTAAGCTATTATTCAATTTGAGATTATAAGTCGATAAAGATAAGCACCAATTTATTGCGCTATAACTTCCTGAAAAATAGCACAAAATAATAGAAAATTTTGTCAGAGGTACTTTTGAATATGGAAGATTACGGAGGTGCCACTAACTCAAAATGTGCTTATCTCGACTTAAATACTTTTTCCTTTTTGCAGCAGTAATTGTTTATCTAATTTTTCAACCTTTTTTTCTATGTGCAATGAAACTATTTTATTTAAAAAAAACAATATCTTGAGGAAGTTAACCGATGGTTAACAAAATATCGAAATACAAAACTAAAAATACAGTGCAGACTCGGTTAACGCAACCCTCGATAATCGCAACAACTGGATATTCGTAACACCCAAATTCTTAACATTGTTGACCCTGTTAACGCAACTTTTCAAAAAACCAGACTTCAATTAAAGCAACTTTACAAACAAAGTTAATATTCTATCTTTCGTTTTGTTTTTATTTTAATTTAGTTTCTTTTTTATAAATAAATTCAAAACTATAAATCTTTGTGCATGAAATCTTATGCTTACGTACAAAAATCATTTTGATATACCGCTATTCTAGTAATGACAAAGAATTTTTGCGTGGTGCATCTGTTTTTGAAAAAAAACGTAGTTTAAATAATTTTTTTTTGTGTGTGGTTGTACTAGCTAGATAGTTTTTCATTTAAGCTGGCGATTTGATTTACATTCATCATTATTACTCATACGCACTGAGTTGCAGTTCCCTCTGTGTATCAGTATCGAACGTATGCAACATTTTTCGTTTCAAGATCTACGTATGAGTGATGTTTAATTGCTGCCTAATAAATTACATTTGCGGCCCTTTTCACAATGTACAATTAAAAGCTCACAGGAACTTTAACTTGTAGTTAAATTTCACATTAACTCTTAATCGTACATTGTGAACTCTTAATCATACATTTAGTGTTCAAAATAAATAATTAATAGATGGTGTATATCTTGGATAGCTCGAAAAAGACTATCATCATACTATCGCATAATATATTTTTAATCAGAATTTTTTTTTACATCACTGCTCATATTTGGTTAATTTAGTTAGTTGTCTAACTCACATCCCAAGGTGATTTTTAACTGGAAGCAAAAAAAAAACCAATTTGTGAAAATATTTTTTTTCCTCCAAATTCTAAGAATTATGAAAGGCCAAGCAAGGCCAGAACTAATTTTTTTTTTAATTTATTTTAGTCTTTAATTTTGAAAAAATATGCCATCAAAATAAGCACAGTCGAAAATTTCACACTTTTTGCATCAAAAACCTGAATCTTCAACTTAATAACAACCATCAGTACAAATTTACATACCTTAGAATATGTATATTTTATTTATTTAAAACATATATATGTTTTTATACTTTATTTTAATTAAATATATAAAAGTTAACCTTTGATTATTTAATAAACCTTTTATTTAGTTTAATATAAGCTTTTTTTTAGTGGAAAACAGGCATAGATATTTTTACTCGGTTTTCGCAACAAACTCAGTTTTCGAAATAGCCCAACATTTCCATTGGTTGCGTTAATCGAATCTGCAATGTATATAACTTGACCTAAAACTCAATAAAATACATAGTTTCATTGAACATAAAAAAAAAGATTTTGTTATGAGTGAAAATTTGCCATAACTAATTTGTATAAAATACTAATGTTGTTCATTGTAACCGTACTCTACTGCACAAGCAGTACTTATCCCAGAACTGAAATGGTTTTTTTGTTGTTTTTTTTTTTTTGTATGCTGCTAAGTTTAGTATAACTGAACAGTATCTATGCAAAAAGATTCCAATTTAATACAAGAATGGTACTTTGATTATTGATTTAGTGCCCATGACTGATTTTGATAAAAATTGAGCTTAAAGAAATTTAAATATAAAATTAAAATAATTTTACCAAGCAATGTGATAGTTTCTATAGAAAACAACAAAATTTAATTACGCTCACATAAGCAAAATAAGTTTCTGTTTTAAAATTCATAAAAAAAAATTACTTTACAAAGCCGAAAAAATCGTCCAAAACTAAAAAAACGCCAAAAAAATTCCAAAAACGAAAAAAAACATTAAAACTAAGAGAAAGCGCTAAAATTAAGAAAAATCGCCATAAACCGAACAAAAGTATATCGGTATACACCTTGACCGACGGCTTACATGGAAACACCACATTGAATCTAAGCTAACACAGATGAAACCAAAATTAACTCAGTTACATTGGCTGATTGGTAGAAATTCCACCCTGAGTCTAGATTGTAAACTTTTGATATACAAGTCGCTCTTGAAACCTATATGGTGCTACCGACTACAGCTATGGGGCACTGCTTCAGCTTCCAGTATACAGAGAATCCAACGATGGCAAAACAAGATTTTAAGACTAATAACATGGGCTCCATGGTATATCAAAAATTCAAATATATATCGTGATTTAAATATGTGACTAGTGACTGAAGAAATTTAAAAATACACAGGGAAATAGTTAACAAAACTCGAGTCTCATCCTAATCCCTTGCTCGTAACATCTTGAATTTTACTGGACACATCCGCTTAAAAAAGAGCGACACTATGGCTCTAATACTTTACACTCAGCTTGAAAATATTTTTGTGCTTAATACGATATTTATGTATTATTGATTACTATCACTAAGTTTATGCCTGACCCTGGTTGGGCCTAATTATTATATCTAGATTTAAGATTTGATTACTTATTGTTAGTTAATTTTTTGAAGATGCAATAAATATATAAACGCATGAAAAAAAAACGTGGTACATAAAATGTACAAAAAAAATCGCCAAAAAAACCCAAAACTAACAAAACTGCTTAAACTAAAATCAATCGTGGCAAAACAAAACCAAAAAAATCGCAATTAACCGAATACGTTTATTTACGCGGTACTTAAAATTTACAAAAAAAAAATTCCCTAAAATGGAAACAAAATCGCCACAAGCCGACCAAATCGCCAAAAAATGAAAAAAATCGCCAAAACTAAACAAAAGCCAAAAAGGCAAAAAAAAAAAATTCCCAAAATCGAAAAAAGCACCAAAACTAAGCAAAAGTGCCAAAAAGAAAAAATTGCTAGAAACCGAAAAAAATTACCGGGTGCTAAAAATTTTCAGTTATATAGGACAAAGTTCTTATACTATTACATATGGCAATACTGTCCGTACGATACCCTTCATATGCAAGTCAAAGTTGTAACTTTTGGGCTCGACAGTTGGAAACAGTTTCAACCGTCAAGTAGGTACAGATTGAGTCATGACAACTGTTAAAATGGCAGGCTATTCAAAAAGAAACGTATTATTGGAATACCCTATATATGTATATACATACATTTCAATCGCTTTTAGAAAGAAATGTCTTATTTTGTCTTTCCTCTTTTGTAGATAAAAATTTTCATTTAGGACTATGAGCGGATTCCAATAGCATCTACATGCATGTGCTAGTAAAAGTCTCGCGTTTACCCGACACATTCACGTTTGAAGCTAACTAACGTTTGCTATGATTTAGTATGCTATGAATATCAAAGCAAGTGTTGACTGGGGAGTCTTTTTTTTTGTCAGTCCTTAGCTTGACAATATATGTAAGTGTATAACAAATGTAATTTTTGTTCACACCTCAGGCTATATAAAACAAAATATCACACTGGTGGATGTAATAGATTATTATGATGCTGACGGTGCTCAGGAAGATAATAATAATAATAATAATACAATGTTTTGTATTTCACAAGAGTTTATATGTATGTATATATGGATATGAATTTTTATGCAATCTAAGCTGGCTTCAGTGGATCAGACGTAAAGCCAAAACATGTTAAACAACCAAATAAATGTTGTTTTTCAACGCATTCACAGTTAATGAATGATATACATATTTTGGCTCATGTCAACAAACAACAATCTACTAGTACATTTTAAATGGTCCTTAATGGTGTACGTCTGTTATATAATAAAGGAATAAATTATGCCTGGCAGTCGTTTGAACAGGAACAGAAGAGAAGTAAGAAAGTTAAAAAAAGATGTCTAGAAAATGCTGACTTCAACTGAAATACATACATTTCTTCAATGAGTATACGAGTACTTAAATAATGGCTGGCTTCTGTTTCTTTAATAAAACAACTTTAGTGTTGAATACTTAATTAACTTCGCACAAAATGCGATTATGCTACTGTCAAAACTACCCGAAGGTTTGTTACTCAATTGTCAAAGTCATAATTCTGTAAGGAAACTAAGCCAAAAATGTTTTCCTAAGCAGAAGTACGTTAACCGAAAACTAACATTCAAGCAAAAAATAAATCTTCACACAAGGCTTTTATTTTAATTTATTCATAAGTTTCAACTACTTGTGAATATTTAATTGTTAGCACTTAATAAGCTTTGCATATAATTAAAACGTATTCAGCCACTCATATTAAGCATGGTTACACACTTAATTAGATGACATCCTCAAGTAGAAATAAAATTGAATGTACAAACTATTTTAGAAGAATTTGTCGTATCCTAAAGAAATGACTGGCTTTTAAAGTGTCAGATGATGCATAAAAATTAGAATGATTGTATCAGGTGATAGCAAACTGGATGCTTTTGAATTAAAACTGATTTTAATATACATACATGTACATTTGAGAAACATTTCCCTAAGTAAAAGTTTTCTTTAAAAAATTAATATACCTTAGGGACTAAAAAGTTAAGAATTACTTAGACTTACTTACTTAAAACATTAATGCATGTAGATATGTGTGACCTACATTGGTGTACGAAGTCGACACCAAGATGCTTGTATATAAATTTTAAATTTACTTATTTATTGTTAAAGTCGGCTCAATTTCATTACACCCATCACCAAAAATGGTAAAGGATATATATATATAGTTTTGTCAGTCCGTGTGTAAAGTATATATATATGTATATATATATATATATATATATATATATATATATATATATATATATATAATTTATATATATATATATAATTTATATACAAGCATCTTGGTGGTGTTTATATGTGTATATATGCATGCAGATTCAAGTTGCTTCACATCCGGGTGAGTAAACTCCCATTAGAAATTGCTGATCTCTATTAAAGTCATCTCTAATTAATTTTCCCGCATGCATTTTAAACAGAAAAAATATTAATAATGTAAAAAGATCAGAAATAATTTCTTAGTCAGGCTTAAGTTCAGTAATTTCAATTCTTGTTGAATGAAATATTTTTATTAATTAATGTGAGTTTCTAAAGAAGAGAAGAAAAATTAAATTAGACTATAAGCTGGGGGAAATACCGATATTTTTCTGTGCAGCAACGCACTTCATCAGCACCCAAGTCTATCTACTGGGGTAGAGATTGTTATTAACATCAGCTATTTAACGCAAATTTTCAATGAAATCGAATATGAGAAATACAATTATTGATTTACATTTGGTAAGTATCACTATTCATTTTCTGTTTATCCGTTTTTTAGTGTGATGATCGTAAAAGATAAGCAAGAATGATTAAACATACTTAGGTAGAGTGACATAACTTCGTGCTAACCTGAATAGAAAAATTAATTAATTAATTTTTATTGCTGGAAAGTATGCAAAATTGTTACAGTATGCAAAATTGTTAAAATTCGAAAAAAGTACTGCTCATGTTGCTTAGCAGCTGAAACTGAAAAGATGCCAGAGTCATTTTGCATGGAAAAACATGCTGTCAGATAGATTTTTCATGTTTTCCGCAATCAGAACAGAGTACTACTTTTGCAAGTTTATTTCGCAAATATTTCATACGAAATACTTTTACATGTAGTTTGACAGCATTTCGCACGAAATTGTAACCAGAGTACCAGGCTTTAGTAGTCAAGCAACTATGCATGTGTGTAGCTAAAAGCAAAAAAAAACAAGCTAATATTGTAAAAACACGCGTTAATTTTAAACCGAATACGTGTAACTATAAACATCCAACAACTATGCTTAGACAGAGTTTTAAAATTACGCAGCACAAACAACTTTAAATAAAACTTATAGTTTGTATGGGCTACAATCATACGCATGAGTATAAAAATACTCTGACTATTAATCAACTACACATGCGTATACGCAGGGCTATATTATTTACACGCACACATACAGCATGTTTGCAAATACCAACAGCCAAACACACACCCACACGTTTTCCATTTCATTTTATATACACTGAGGGAAAAAAGACGTTGCAAAACCAACAACGTTCGTGGTCAAGTTGGCACCCTACGTTGTCGATTTTTTTTAACCACGGTGGTTGTCAATTTGTTAACGAACGTGTTCAAACTGACAACACATTGTTGTCAAATTTTAGGTTTTAACAACGCGGGTGTCAATTTGTAAACGAACGTGTTCAAATTGACAACGATTTGTTGTCAAATTTTAGTTTTTAACAACGTGGGTGTCAATTTGTAAACGAACGTGTTCAAATTGACAACGCTTTGTTGTCAATTCTTACCCGTTTGTTGTCGGCTATGCTTTTTTTATTATTTGTTTGTTACCGAAGGTAAAAGGACGCGTGTTTTGGTAAACTAGTGAAAAAATGAATAATTTACAAGAAAGTAATTTGTTGGAGCTTACATACATTTATGTGCATATGTATACATATGCACATAAATGTATTTATACGGTGGGGAGTAATAAATAAATATCACGAGTATCAGGCGTATAAGTTTTTGGTCCGATTTAATATCCATAGCATAAGTATAAGCATACTCAAACTATAGGTATGAGAGAGAGAGTCAATTCGCTTAATAAATATGTCCCTTTTAAAATTCAGTTGTAGCGTATTTTAGTTTTGCTCTTGTATGTTGGGGTAGGCTATAGTCATAGCTGATTGAGAGAAAATATGTGAGCGTAGGAACTTTTTGCGCTACGGTTATGATTTACGCCCTTGTGGCTGAATGGTAGCGATGCTATGTTCTCAGTTCAGAGGTCGTGGGTTCGATTCCCGCCATAGACACTGAGTGTTTTCTGCAGACAAGCTAATCACTTCACGGATTGTGTTTGTTAAAAAAACAAGTAAAAAATTTACTAAAATTAAGACTATTATCAAAATACAAAATGTTTGAAGTCTATTAAAAACCACCATAACACTAGTTTAAAAATAGCTACAATTGTCATTAAATAGCCAACCTTAAAAGCTAATAAAATATTTAAAACTTTTTGTACATTTGCAGCCATTGTTTAAACTGATGAAATAATAAAACTAATGAAAGCATAAACAAATAACTCATGGTTAATAGAATATTTTGTGAATAAGACAAAATAAAAAAATACTCAAGCAAACTGTGTGCCAATTAAAAATGCAACAATACTCTATCTAACATTTTTTTTTGTTGTGCCAATGACAAAACATGGGAAAGCAAACTGGTTATTAAAGTTTATTGTCAGTGCTCACAAGGCGAAAGCTTTCATTCAACAAGAGCTGTATTAAAATCCTTTCAACTAGTTAAGCAGCAACAAGAACTGAGTGATCATCTGCAGTTTCAAGAAATATTATGTGCTATGCACCAAAAAGAAAAAATTAACTAATAACTTGCATTTAAGTTTATTTTCTGCAGCCGTATGGAAGGATTTTACTGCGTACGATTTTCTAAGGCTTGATATGAGCGCAACTTTCAAGACTGCAAATGTTAGGATCCGTGTTTGCATATTTCATATAATTGGATTTTAAAAGGAAAATGCCGTAAAACGAGCAAGAATAATAAATATACAGGTAAGAACTTGAGGAATTACTGAAATATTTCTTTTTGATTTGATTAAGTTTCCTTAGTTTTATTAAGACTTGTTTGTTGTCTTTGTTCATGCGACATTCTTTTACCAAATTTCATTCACTGCTTCGTTTCTTTGGTTGTGAGAACAGCAATTCCTATAACAATAAATTAAATTTTAATATGATGTTAGAAACATAAATTTTGTACTAATTGCTTTTAAAGAACGCAATAAGGCAAACGATATTTTAACCATAAAAAATATTTATGAAAGGTTAATAAAACAGATTTCCTTATAAAATTACAAAGCCCTTATGAAACAAATTTATTTTTTATGATTAAAACAGTAAATCTTTAAAATTTGTGTGTGTTAATTTTTTTTCTCCACAGCTGCTATTCGCGACTAAGAACAAGTTATACTCGTATTAAACTAATCCGATGAAAAGTGTCATAAATAAATTTCAGTCATTGAAGGATTTTTATTTATGAAAAACTACACTATATTGTTTCCCTTTGAGCCAAAATTAATTTAAGAAAATCTTTAATTTTCCTGTAATGCCCTGATTACAATTAAGTTATCACTAGTCTCACATTTCTTTGGGGGAAAAGAGGAAAAAAGTGTTAATTCATGCTGAAAATATTTCATTCAACTCATAAATACATTCATGCGATTATTATTTAAGCCAAAGTAAATGTATTAAAGAAAATTCTTAGTTTTTGCTAACTGCACTGTATGCGCTGGCATTTTTAATAAAAGAAATGTAATAAATGACTTTTGGAGATAATTTTTCCGCAACATAAAGCAAAACGAAGAAAGACAAACAAGCAAAGCAGAAAATCATAAGTAGAGTTATATGAATATAAAATTTAGTTCGTTTTTTTTATGATAAATATAAGAAAAGCTTTACATATTACAAAAATATTCATAAATTTTATTGCAAGCATCAGCAAAATAATTGTTGTATAAATGAATGTTTGTTTGCCCTGTCATGCGAGGCCAAGCGGAGAAGTAATGTTGCCACGTGAATTAATTTGTTCGCCACTGTATTGTATATAAAAAAGTTTTGTATACATTTATATATTTAACTAGATACACCCGGTGTGCTTCTCTACCCAAATCGTCTTTTAAATTTTATTTACATCAATTTGAAAGTGTCGGAGGAGCAGAAATTAGGTACATTAGGTACATAGCCTATGCCTTCTTCTAAATGCTTTAAATTTCATCAGAATCGATTTCAAAGCTTCGAGGGAGCAGATTTCATCCCCTGCCTCCTTGATTGTCTTACTTTAAAGAAGGTACATTGAGTATGTCTCTTTCTAAACGAAGGGGTATCTATATTTTAAATTTCACCAAAATCGAGTTGAAACTCACAAATTGTCCGTCTCGCTTCCTCCTGGTCCTACTTTAGGCAATGGCTATGCTTATTTTGTGACTTAGTAAAAGCAGATCTATCTATGTTCTAAATTTCATTGAAACCGGTTTGATTGTTTCGAAGAGGCAGAAATTTCCCCTGTCGCCCTGCTGTCATACTTTTGAAAAGAATTTTTAGACGCAGATCTTTCTATGACTAAATATCATTAAAATCGGTTTGAACGTTTTGGAGGAGCAGAATATCCCCTATCGCCGTCTTGGTCCTATCAAAAATGCACATAGCCTATGACATTTTCATAGATGAATCATCATCATAAAATCGGTATCAAGTTGCAAATTTTCGTAATTTTGTATAATTTTTGCAGCAAAACGTCTAAAGGAAAACTTTTCTTTTCAACAACAAAAAAAAAAGAAAAGGAACGGTAAGTTTCAACTTTTGCATCTTTTAGTTTGCTTTCAGCCCCGATGTTGCGTTGCGTAAACATAAACATGTTTAATTTCATTCCTTTGCCACAACATGGCCCCTTTAATTTAAAAATTCTTTATATGCCAAGTGATAAACTGAAAACATTTCTCCCTTTTATTAATAATAATATGCCGTATTATTATAATAGGGAGGTGGAAACTAGACAACAACTACAAAAAATACTATAAAAAAAATATATAGTCACATAAAGGAGAATACAAGCAATCTATTGAGTATAGAAAATAAAAAAATTAGGTATAAGACATAAGGAGGGCAGTAAGTAAGAAACTAACCAACAACATTAAGGTCATAATGTTATTCGTATCAGAGCAACACCCCTTAATCACTCGCATACATTAACGGGCATGAATTCATACACCCAACGGCAAATGCATTCGATTTTTATATAAACCCAGGCAGGAGCATTAAAATCCTTATACAAGCAGGTTAGAGAAACTTTAGCCTGTATTATGAGGTATTAAGTATATTGATTTTAAAGTCAATTTTAGAAATTTTCAATATTTATCTTCTAATATATAAAAATAAAGTCGGGTTTTCCTTCCTGACGCTATAACTCCATAACGCACGAACCGATTTCCACTGTTTTGCATTCGTTGGAAAGGTATCGGGCTCCGTGAAGTTTATAACAAAGAAAGTTCAGGGAAAATTTCAAGAGAAAAGCAGGAAAACAGGTAAAATCATTTTTCACATAGAGCGCCATCTCTGATACATAGCAAGTACGTGGTGTGTGAGTATACTTCACGAAAATAAGTACGTTTCATTTTGTTTCATTTTAAGTAGATGGCGCCGGTGCGTGATACATTGTTTGACAGTTTGTAATACAAAAATTCAAGTATGTTGCATATTTGAAGGCGCTAGATTATATATCTTCTATGTATATAAAATCGAAGTGTGTGTTTGTTATTAACGCATGATTTGTGGAACTATAAGACCTGTGAAGCTGAAATTTTCAACACAGATTCGGGTCAATACCGGGTAGGTTTTCATTTTGTTTTTTAACCAACAAGTGACTACTGTATGGATTAATTTGTAGTTTAAAAAAATTTATTGAGGGTAAGACAACGTTTGCCGGGCTCATCTAGTTTGGTATAAAAGTTTTTTTTATGAAATTTGAATTTTATAAAGTTGTGGAATAAAATTCTCATTTTATTTCATAAAGTTTGTTCTATCAACTCAACATTCCACAATTTCATACATACATCTAGTGCATATGCCAGCAGCCAAGTGGTGGTAAGTACTTTTTTATTGACTGGAAAAAAGTTGCTAATTCCCCTCTCGTATATGCGCTTTTAGCAGCAGGGTAATTAACTGCATTTAACTACTACTAAAACTTTTATTAAATTACTTGCTAGAAATGTTGGTTGACTTTTTTCAAACGTATGCAGTTTTGTATTTAAACAGGTCCTAGTTTAGATGATGAAATTATTCTAGCAGAAAGTCATACTTTGTTGGCGAGAAGGGAAAGATGAATAAAAAAAAGTGCACACATTCATATACTTGTAACTCGTTTTGTTCCCTCGTTCGTTACTTCAATAATGAAGCCAGCCAGCTACATGTATACGTATTGCACTCGTTACTCTCAAGGGGTCAACTCAAAATTTTGCAATTTTCAATTATTAATTCTCGATTTAATGTTCTCTTACCTACTCTAGTTAAATTTTTCTAGAAAAAATCTATAAAAATTTAAAATATTGTACTTGAGCGCGATTAGGAAATTATTCTTAAAATTAAAATTCATTATTGTTCAATTAAATTTCAATATGCATCGATATTATTAATAAATAATATACGGGAAAGTCAACTTTTTTGTCGCATGCGACAGCAAACAATTAAGCTTGTATTTCGGAACAATGTGACTCAATTATTCTTAAAATTTAATGTAATGTTGAGCTGCTGACTATATAAATTAGAGATGTGCAAATGTCGTGATTTTATCGTGTCACGCTTGAATCACGCGTGATCGTGATCAAATTTATAATTAATCACGTGTGAGTGCGTGACCGTGACTTAAAAAAAATTACTCGTGCGTGAGTTTTTTTAAGAATCACGCAGGAATTCTCACGCTCTCACGAGATAACACTCCTGTGTGTAACTATATTGAAAATTTTAAATTTTCTTATAATAAATACTACAATCTATGTCTGAGCTGCCCAAAGTAGCACCGGAGTGCCGAACATCAATCGGCTTCTTATACAAACGAATACACATACTCTCGTGTTTCTCTCGGTGGCCAGCTCTGATCTATGAACATACATATGTATATACATACATATACATATGTAGGTAGAATGAGCCTGCAAACATAATGCATACATATATATGTATACGTATGTATGCACATATGTGTGTGTAAGAACCTATTTTTCAACCAACAAACATACAAAATTAATTTCATGCGTGATCGTGAGAAGTTGTACACTCTTCGTGCGTGATTAAGAATATTTTATACGTGAGCGTGCGTGATCGTGAAAATTTTCAAAATCATTCGTGCGTGAAAGTGCCTGACTAAAATATTTTTCTACGTGAGCGTGCGTGTCGTGAGTCAAAAACCGCTCACGTGCACATGTCTAATATAAATACATAAAGTAGTAAAAAAAACACATATATTTGTTTGATGTTGCACGCGACAAAATGTTGACATTCCTATGGAAATGTCCATATGTACTTCGTTATGATAACTTTTATTCCTTTTCAAACTGTTCACAATTTGGCTATATTTTCAATATTGGCGATTTTATTGTTGTGTATTCTTACATTTCTTATTTCTATATATATTCTTATTTCTTTTACTTTGCCAAGTTTTTAATTTGTATTGGTTTTTTCTGCCTTAACTATAAATTTTCACTTGACTTAATTTTTCTTATTTTTAGCTTGATTTTTTTTAGCTTTTTCTTTAACGCTTAGAGATATTTTTCCTATTGAGCGATTTTTAGTTCAGACAATTAAAGAGTTTTTGCGAGTTTTCTGCTTTGGCGATTTTCTTTTTTTGGTATCGGCAAATTTTTATTTTTTTTGCTTTAACACTTTTAGGAGTTTTAATTGTTTTTAGAGTTCCATGCACCAAAAGTGATAAGGAACCCTATTGGTTTCTGTCTGTCCATCCCAAGCTGTTTTCTCGCGAACTGTTAGAGCTGCGGAACTAAAATTTTCACAGTATATATAAAATTTTGGCGGCTACAACATCAAAAAATTAAAGGGGTTCTAAAGCAAGCAACAAAACATGTTGAAAATCGAATGCAATATATAGGCAATTATTCAAAGTTAGTGTATTTTTATTATTATTACTGAAATTTAAAAAAATTAAAATTAGAGGGTATTCTATCAGTTGATGTAATTTTGACTTTGTAATTCTGACAACTTATTCCATCTTGGAAACCGTAAGAGGCAAACTCTTGAAATTTTCAAAAACGTTAAAACTAAAAAAATCCAAAAACAAACTAAATTCACCAAACAAAAAAAACTCGCCAAAAACGGAAAAAAAACTAAAAAATCGCTTAAACTAAAATAAATCGCGACAAGCCGAAAAAAACGCCAAAAACGCAACAAAACGCCAAAATGAAAAAAAAAATCCTTAACTAAAAAAAACGCCAAAACAAAAAACTAAGTAAAAGCGCAAAAAAAAATTGTCAGGGTCACCGAAAAAAAGTTTACCGCGGTAATTGAATTTTTTTTTAAATACGGAATTTATTTGGTTTTTCGTTTTGGTGACTTTTTTCTTCTTTGCGATTTTGTCGTTTGGCACTTTCTTAGTTTAGGAGATTTTAACGTATTGGTAATATTTTTTCGCATTTTTTCTCAAATAGATTTTTCTCTATCAAGAATTTTTCAGATATTTTCGCTGTAGCGATAGATAGATAGGGTAGATTTTTTTGTTTTTTAGGCCCTGTGGTGCCCCTGTCGTTGAGTGGTAGTGATGCTAACCTCTCAGTGCAGAGGTCATGGGTTCGATTCCCGCCATAGACCCTGGGTATTTTTTGTAGACAAACTAATCGCTTTGCGGGTTGGGTTTGTTAAAAAAAAAACATTTTTCTTTAATGCATGGAGCTATTTTTCCACTTGAGCGATTTCATAGTTAAGGCAATTTTAAAGTTTTGGCGAGCTTTCTGGCGATTCAATATCAGCAAGTTTTTATTACCTTTTGCTATATTTTCTTATATTTATCTTAATTCTTTTTTTTCGTTTCAATTTGTGATCCGTATTTTCATAGTTTATGCGATTTCTTTTCAGATTCTTGTGCCTTAAAACATTTTTTCTTCAGAGATTTTTCTTTATTAACAATTCTTCAGATTTTTTATGTTTGCAACTTTTAGCTTCTAATTTTCTTGCTATTTTATTTCCTTAAAGCACATTGTTATGCAAAATTAATGTACTTTTACCAGACGATTTTTTTTCCTAACCTGGCAAACACTTTTCACAGAGTGTGAATCTAAATAGTTATAAGGGACTGAGTAAAAAACACTTGCATTTTTAAATGTTCCCTTTTTCTTAATACAAATAATAAAGATACAAAAATTATACACCACAAAGATGTTTACACCAACTATTTATTATACACATATGTACATACATATTTATGTACATCCATGCTTTAGCTCACGCAACTGTGCATACAAAGCATATGCACACACACACACATGTAAGTGTTTTTGTGAAATAAATAAAAAGCTTTAACGAGTAAAATGGACGGAAAATTAAGATAAGAATAAATAAGAAGAAACAAAATGTAAACACATGGACTTCAATTGCCAACATAAGAGCAGTTGAGTCATCGATGTAATCACACAACAACAATATATATCACTACAGTAACTCAAAAAGTATGGCAGGAAGAATGGATGAGGTTGGTTGGCTGCTCGACTAAATTTATGTTTATGAACATTAATGTTTACCTTTTAAAGCCAACAAGGAAGTAACACGACCCATATCTCATCGTATGAATGCTTATCCTTTGTTTTCAATTCTCTTATTTTTGCTCGCTTTTATGGTTTTAGTTGTGTATGCACTTTTCCTTTTTTTCCGACATATGTTTGTTGTCAAAACGATTTTTTCGCTAAGTAGCCGTTTTGGAAAGTTAATTTGAATAGGGTATTAGTCTCGGAAGAGATTGAAATTCTGAGATTCGACGATTTGCAATTAAATAAAAAGCCCCCTCCCCCAGTGTACAATTCTTAACAAATCCGTTACTTTATTAACTTATCGCAAATATTAAGAGCTTTTACAACACGCAATGTTAAATAAATAATTCACTGCTATAATACCACGATGTTAACTTCGCTATTATTTACACAATTTTTGACTCGACTAATTTGAACTCAACTTACTGAGTCGAATTGACTCTACTCTTAGCTAATCCATGGTAATTTTTATACTTAACACAAAGCTTCCAGAAGAATGTTAGCAGCACACGGAAAAGCTCAACACATATTCTTAACACTAGCTTTGCTTTGTAGAAGCATTATAGTTGTTGTTGTTGTGTGTTTCTTTCATATTCATTGGCTTATCTTTTTGTGTGGTTGTATATTTTTGTAACAAACAGAATGTACGAGTATAACATAAACGTTATTGTTATGCTTTTAATGCTTATTTCAACAACAACATTAACAACAACAACAATTTGAACTCTGAACTGAACTTAACGAAACTGACTTTTTCCAGAAAACAGCCAAAAAATCATACGAGAATTTTCTACCCAACAACACGTTTAAGGAAATTTTCAATTTACCCACTTTCTAGAACCACATACTGCATCAAATTGGGTTATTCTCTTTTATAGTTATTTATTTTTTTTTTTTATTTTTTTTATAACTAGCAAATATTAAAATAAGTACTCGTATGTATTCTTTGTTAGACTCAAATAGAAAGTGCTACCAAAAGAGCTTAAGGATACAAACAACAATTTACATGGCATCCTATCAGGATCATTTGTTATTGTTTACTCCGTTTTTTTTTGTAGCACTAAAGCAAAGTGTTAACAAAATATTTTACTCTGTGGCAAAGTAATAAAAATAATTTTTTTTTTCTCTTGGATAAAAAGAAATTCAATATAAAATGAAAAAGGTTTCTGTATCTTAATGTAATCGTTCAAAACAAGACCAAAAATATTTATAACATTTAATGCCTGGTATTAAATTTGATTTATTTCCTTAATATAACATTCCGTTCCAATTCTCAAAAAAAAAAAACAGCAACATAACGAAATAGAAATAATATAGAAAGGCTTCAAAAAGAATTCATACGACTCATTTAATACCAGAGGCACTGCAGCACTGCATTATTAAAAACGTGCAAAAAGCAGAGTTGTAAAAGAATGAAGCTTTCCCCTAACTCTTCCTTCACCACCTGTCTTCTCCATCACTATTCCTTTTCTAAAGAAGGTAACACCTAGTAATAATAGTAGGCATTCACTGCCTGAGTGTTACTTCTCTTTGAAAAAATAAAATAAAACAAAAAATTAATCCTCATGCCTTTCTCATATTGTGTAAAAATTTCATACGAATATCTTCTTTACTCAACTCTGGAAAGCAATACATATAAAATTTTCTTTTTCCTTTAAGTTGTTTGTAAATTGAAAACTTGAAAGTCGTTTTCTGGCAAATTAGATTTTTGGAATTATGACGTTGTTTGAGTAAATGAGCGATATGTTCAAGCGAATCTAAGTGACTAACGAAATTTTTAAATTTGAATCATATCAATTTGTGGTGATTAACAAATCACGTAAATATTGGAAAACATCTTTAAAAAATTATGTGTGAATCTTAATTATTATTGAGTTAATTCACAAGGCAAATGTGAGTGGAGTATAAAACTCATTTCAAAAACTAGTTTAATTTATTTTCTTCTCTCACTTGCATGTTTATTTTTAATTTATATTTTTATTTTATACAAGACATATCATCTCTTGTATATTATCTATGTACATATGTATGTATGTATGTATTCCAAGTTCCCATATTCCCACAGCAATTTTTATTTTAATCATTTAAAATAAAATAGTTTTCAGCATGCTTGAAACAAAGGTGAAGGCCGTAAATAAACGGTGATTTTTTAAGAGCTTTCGGATTTGATTTATAAAAAAAAACATAAAATTTAGAGAAATGTATGAAATCTTTATTTGAGTTGGTAGAACGATCTATATAATTCATGTTTAAAAATGATTTTATGCCTAATTTTGGCATAATCTCGCCAATAATATTGTCTTACAGTGCGTCAATCGTTGCGGGCTTGCCCCTATAGACAATAAATAGTCTAAAGGAGTTAAATCTCATGATCTAGGAGGCCAATTGACCGGCCCCAAACGTGAAATAAACTGTTAACCGAACTCGCCTCTCAGTTGGACCATTGTTTAGCGTGGTGTGTGGCATGCGACGCCCTCTTGCTGAAATCGCATGTCAGCCAAGTCCAGCTCTTCCATTTTAAGCACAAATAAAAAAAATTAACAGAGGCCCATTTGATAATTCACGGTCATCAGCTGCAATATTTCCCTCTGTCCGCACTCTACGTATGTATGCATAATAAAATTTATGGTTAAATTATAGACCAAATTGAACATGTTTAACAGTAACACGATACACAAAAACAGCTGAGTTACGAAAAAGAGTGTTGCCAAAAAGAAAGTTGCTAAAAAAAATCACCCTTTATTTGTAACATATCTAAGTTTCTAAAAAAAAAGATTATGTATGTATGCATGCGTGCGTATGATTGTACAAAAATGCAAAGTTGTTAAAGAACATACTAAATTAATTTCAGATATGATATTTCAAGCTCTAACAAATAGAAAACTACCAAAAAGTCTTAAAAAATTCGCTATTAGTGGATTTTATTTTCCTAAATCGAACGTTTTTAAATTGACAGGATTTACAGAACAGCCACGACTATAAATATTTATTTTCAAATTTTTTATCATACTCATTTATAACAATTAAGCGACACAGTATTTAAACTTCATTCATGCAATAACTAACATTTTTTAAATATTTGATACCAAAGGAAAGTTTATATTTGTTAAACTTACTGTGTGAGAGCAAACAATCGGAGGGGAGTGCGAGGTATTTCAATCAATGGCTCTTAGGAATTAAGTCGTTATGTTGTCTTTCTCCGGATACTCACTGTACATGTGAGACTTGTACAAAAATTATTATAAGATTTTCCCACCACTGAAGTGATGAAAAAAGCATATCCCGCATACCAAAATGAATTAAAAGTGTTGGAAAAATAAAAATCGAGGTGACTAAGATCATCAGGTCTAAGGTGGTGACTAAGATGATCAGTCAAATAGGAAGCATCCAAGAGCTTTAAATATGCATACATATGTATCATTGCCTTAACATAGAAACGCCCTAACTCATTATTTTTTCAAATCGAGTTTTTTCATCTATCGACGTATAGAAAAAAATTCGATTTGAAAATAATAATGAGTTAGTGCGTTTCTATATTAAGGTCTCTAATTCAAATTTTACACAAAGACCTTTTCAAATAACAGATATCGATAAATGTATGTCTAAAAACATTTAATTTTCATTTCCATGTCACACTTTTCACTAATAAATTTACACACATATGAGCTGGAAATTATAATTAATGAATGTTTTCTCATTAATTTTCATTTAATTTCAGCAAGATTTTGAATAGTGAGAGCAAAAGTACACAAAAAAAGTAACAACAGCAACAACAACAACTATTTACTACAACTACCACCTTACTGCTCATATGAATAACAACAACAACAATGAAATGCTTGCTTACAATATGGCTACCATAGGCCTGTGTGATACCAATACAACTGCAGCAACTATCACAAACAGCAAGACTATTTATGCAAACCACAACAACAACAACAACAATAAAAACAAGAACACTAATACTAGCGACTTGACACAACGGAAGCAAAACGAAATAAAAAAATCTGCTACAAAAGCAACAGGAAATTCAATATTTTGCCATAAGAATAAATGTTTAAATAATATTTCGCCGATATTTTGTACGTGGCAAGCAACAAGTTCTTGCCACAATTTTATTAAATCGAACTATAAAGAGAATTGCATTAACTCTACTTTGAAGTCGTTGGGTGAATCGGCATTTCAAACCAATACAAAAACAACAGCAGAAGAATTGTTTTCATTAAAAATAACATTTCAACATGTTTTGTTGGCATTTAATTTTTATAATCCTATTAGCAGCAGTTCGATTGCAAGTTGAATATGCATCAGCACATTATGTTGCCAATTCATCCGCTGCTGTTTTAGCAGTTCCAACATTATTATTGTCACCACCATCATCATCGTCATCAACAATAACAGCCGCAATAGCAACGCCAGCAATAGCAACAGTTAAATCAGGCTTCAGTTCAACATCAACCTCTTCTTCATTGAATAACCTTATAAGAATTGGCGATGGCAACATTATAACAAGGGTAAGTGGAAAGCTTAAAACTGAATAAGTTTAATTTTTCTTTTGTTAAGTATATTTTTCGTTTAAGCTACATTACTTTTCCAAGAACAGAGTGTTGCCAAACAAACATTTTTGACCGGGTGCTGTCAAATTAATTGCTTGTGTTTTTATTTTTTGGGAATAGTTGGATTAAAGTGCAGTAGTTAGGTTTACAAAGCGATACGAACCTTAGCCTGATAAAATCATATATATATAGAAACAAATGAAGTTCGAACAATAATAATTAAAATTAACTAAAATTAATAGCCATGGGCCTGTGGAAAAAAACTAAATAAAAATATACTTAATAGTATCAAACCAAAAAAATTTGTCTTAAGTAGAACAAAAAATAAGCAAATTAACTAACATGTGCATAAATAGTAAAGAACAAACGACAATGGCAAGACTGTTGTAAATTTCGAGATGGTAAAAATGAGCTTTCATTACAAAAAAGTTTTCAGCAAATTGTAATACGATGAATCAAAACAATTCGCATATTCTATTTGCATTGAAAACTGAGTATATAAAGCAGAAATCTACATCAACTGACACCACACGCAGTAGACCAAACACAAAGAACGCTGATGATGAAGGTGTAGTGGCCTTCGAAAACAGCAGGTTGTTCCGTTCTACTACGTGTTTGTCAGAATATTTACAACTAACTTTGGTGTTATTTGTTCATTAATAATTATCACAAGTAATTAGTCTTACAAGGCGATACGAACTTTAGCCTGATAAAATCATATGTGTAGTATTTTTGTTGAAGCTGAAATTAATATTTTACTTTTTATTTACATTTGTTTTAATGCGTCTTTACTTTTTACAAATCCAAAATTGTCAAAATTATGCCCTTTCCTTTGAATTTTAAGTCCGATCACAGCATATTGCACATTATTTTTAAAGGTTCGACTATGGCTTGATTTTTGTCTCAGATCAAATTCATAATATCTGTGCTGGTGCTTCCAATTTTCCCCTTAATTGTGCTTTTAAAATATAAGAGGAGCTCTTCCCTTAACTTAAATTAAACTCCTAAAACATTTACTTTTGCTCCTTAGTGACAGATTACGCTGACTTGAAAAATAATAAGCAAAAGTACCATATTAGCTTTTGAAAATATGTCTATCTGCAATGATTACAGTTAAAAACACCTTACCCCATATTTTAGCTTTTGATTCCTTTTATTCACTTATCCCCTCAACCTTAACCTCTTATGCTGGGGTCATGGCAACCCTCCACTTAACCACGTCTTTGTTTATAATCAAACATTATTTACGTTAAATAGTAATAAAATTAATTGAACAAAGAGTAAATAAAATGTATGTCAGCCACAGTTCATTAAACTTAATCCCGTCAATACAACGGAGCTTGTGTGTAGAGAAACAAACAAAACAAAAAAATAGATAAATCTTCTGTGTATTAATTAAAAGGTCAAATGACATGATAACAGCAGACAAGTGCAACAAAGCTGAAACGAAAAAAAATTACAAATAAAAATAGAACCACACATGCACAAAATACGCTTAAAGCAAGAAAATAAAAACAAAATTTATAAAAAAAATTAAAGATTTAAGCACATCAGCAGTTAAGCTTTATATACATACATATGTATGTAGTTACTCACTCACATATACTTACACATACACTACATACACACATACTAATGTACATATACATATGCATACTAAGGAAGAAGAGAACACCATAACTGGGGTGGAAATGTTTCATTACTGCATTTATATCACCCTCAAAGAACAGCAACAGCAACAACAACAACAACAACAACAACATCAACAATAACAACAAATGTAAATGTTGTAGTATAATTTATCATAAAAATCAATTAAACTAATTGTTTTCTAAAAACATGTTAGCAACAGCAACAACAACAATGAAATAAAGCCACTAATATTTATTGACCGTATTCTAAAACTTACAAGAAAAAAAGCAAAGTAAAAACTCATGAATAATATCATGATTAATAAATATAATTGGATTAATAAAGCCATTTAGTTTTGTTACTGCGATAGGAAAATAACCTAATTTCCACATACAGTTAGTGTCATTAATATTCGTTTTTCAGATTCACAATCAATAAAAATTCTACCAAACAATTGCAACCATATAAACTGAAAAATTTCTTTCATTATTTTATTTAGCAATTTAGTACGAATATGAATTCATAAAAAATAATCGAAAAAATTATATCAGTAAGTAAAAACTGACAGATTATTTGAAGTACTTCAAAAAATATAGCGTCACTAATATTCGGATTTTTGATATGAGTAAAGAAAAAATCAAGGAAGTATGAAGCGTTTTGATTATAATTAGTCCTTGTAAGGATATTTATCTCATCAGAAGACTTCACTTAAACAATTTGACATATTTTGAATTAAAAAAATATACTAACCTTTTTCCGAATATCACTTTAGTTTTTCTCCCAGTTGTAACTAAAGTGGCAAATGAGTCACAGACTTTACGGGATGAATTTGTCACTCAAAATTTTGATTAAGATTAATATCTACCAATTCGATATGAATGATATAATTACATGCAAGCTATACCTGAATTGGAGTGTTTTATGACAAGGGTCATATCCATCGTAATACTGAAATGTGTTAAAAATATCTCGTTTCGTTTTATAATGTTTATAAATTTCTCTTAATCTATTCAAATACTGTCTCCAGTTGACATTTAATGAATAAAACTTTTAATGTTTGATTCTATTTGCTCCCAACAGGCACAACAATAATGTAGAATCCTGATGGTAAGGATAATAATTACCATGTAATGCTTTTGTTTACCATTTCTTTAAATTTATTTGATCTTATTTGCCCGAATGTTTTCCATTACACTATTATTTCATGATGAAAGACTATATGCCAATTTTAATAATAAGCGGATGTGATACTGTAGCAAAAACTAAACGAAGATCTAAGACTAGAGAATCTGAGGGTAACAAGGTGACGCATGGTTGGATGTAAACTCGAAAATTTGATATTTTGTTAGCTAAATATTTATTTTAAAAAGTATTTAAATATATTTAGGAAGATTTAGAAAGGTTATCCTGTTAAACGAGATATTTTTAACACATTTCAGTATTACGAAGGATATGACCCCTGTCATAAAACAGCCCCTTTCAGGTATAGCTTGCATGTAATTGTCTCAAAATAGTTTATCTTACCCACGAATTGATAGATATTATTCTTAATCAAAGTTTGAGTGACAAATTCATCCCGTAAAGTCTGTGACACATTCTGGATTTTAGTTACAACTGGGAGGAAAATTAAGTTGATATTCCGAAAAAAGATCGTTTATTTTTTTAATTCAAAATATGTCAAATTGTTTAAGTGGAGTCCTCTGATGAGATAAATATCCTTAAAAGGACTAATTATAAGCAAAACGGTTCATACTCTCTTGATTTTTTATTTACTCCTCAAAAAACCGAATATTAATGACGCTACATTTTTTGAAATACTTCAAATAATCTGTTAGTTTTTACCTACACTGATACAATTTTTTCGATTATTTTCGTACTCAATTGCTAAATAAAATAATGAAAGAAATTTTTCAATTTAAATTGTTGCCATTATTGTTTTTTAGACTTTTTATTGATTGTGAATCTGAAAACCGAATATTAATGCCACTAACTGTAAAAGCAAGAACTAATTTGAACAATTTATTACTTTTTTATTCTCTATATCAACAGGATGCCATCGAACAGTCGTTGGTAACCATACACGATATAGCGACAGAAAATTTGGGAACACTGTGCATATCGACTCTGTATCGTCCTTTGCAAGTTCCCATTAATTCAGAACGTTATGAGAGCTCGAGACAAAAGGCTGATTTGATTGCATCCCTTTTACAGGAAGTTGGCATTATACGACACGGAGGTAAGTTAAAGCTTATACGAATAGAAAATTAGAGTTAAATAACAAGCAAAAAGTAACAAGAGATGCATTGAATCGCCCAAATTCGTAAGATTATCACAAACCCGAAAAATGTTTGTCATAAAATAATGTTCCTTTTTACAAAAACAGTTAGAAAATTTTCATCAAAATCACTAAAATCAAGTTCGTTTGGCTTAGAGGATATTGATTTTAGATTTGTAATCAATATCTTGTTCATTTTAACTCTAAATTGCTTACACTTTGTCTCTAGTGTTTAACATGAGAACGTAAAGAGAGTCGACTGTATTATCGAAAACAACGAGCGTTGAAAAATGTCATAAATGACTTTCAATTCTTCTTACATGTATAAAATTACTATCTCCATACTTTTGTTTATAACCATTGGGTTCAGTTTGTTCTCAAACATATCGTACCATATTCGCCAAAAAAGCTTAAGCGATTTTGATTAGAATCGATCATTTGCGGTCATAAATAATCCAAAAAATTTATCGGTTATCGGTTTTTTTTTGGCGGTTATGGCTCGATATGTTAACTATTTATTATTGTTATTTCCAGGTTTATCGGATGCTTTGGCTAAAGGTTTACTAAGTGATGATTATACTACGGGTGCTAGAATTTTGGCACTCAATATAACTAATGGCTCCATACAGTCTTATGTGTGGTGGACTAAGAAAAATCATGATAGGAATGGTGAAATGCAACGTTACGAGGAGGAGGGCTTGCAAATTGGAAAGAAACCCTCACAAATGTATCCTTGGTGAGTTAATTTCATTCTTTGACTATGTTTATTTATTTGAATATGTTAAGCATACTTAAGGCTTTATTTATTAAAAATTATTAAGGCTTTATAAAGAAACAAATTTTTATGCAAAATTTTTATAAAAATAAGGCTTTTAATATATAATGTTGCACGAAATATTTAAACAAAAACACAAGAGTTTTGCCATAACAATTTGCACAAGGGAGCCATTCAACCCTCAGCTTTCCTAATGCTTATATCGTGCCATAGCCGCCAAAAAAAGCTTAAGCGACAAGAAATGAGTATGGAAGATGTCTCATAGCCGAAATTGTTTTTTTTTATCAACCAAATTTCATATGAGTAGTATAACGGAAAATCGTTCCAAACTATAAATTTTTTATTGCCAGAAACAATCGTAATTTTTTATGTTTTATAGTTTAATCAGTAAGTAGTAAACAACACAAACATTCTCTGCAGTAAAACTTTTACTAATCCTGTCAAAAAAACGAGATGCCCTGGTGACAAAAAATATGCTTAGCAGCATATTTATCTTAAAATGTAGTGTTTGTTTTATATCATACAATATGTCATTGATTTTATTGTGGTTTAAGTTGTTTCAAGGAACCAAGCAAACAAACAAAAAACACGCAAAATTCAATGTCTTATACTATACGAAAACATAATTGATAATGACAGTATTTTGGCACTAGAAGTTGTTTTGCACTTACAAATTAAATATGAAAAGAAAATATTAAGTGAAAAATTTTTAGAGTCAAACAGTTGGCGAACAGTGAGACTAAAATAATGCCAGTTATTGCTGAAAAATGATTTACACTTTACGGGGGTGGTGCGAAACTGGCCATTTCTCGAAAATAACTTATCGCCAAAAGTTTGATTTCAATAACTCGATGGTTGCGGTAGCCATATGGCACGTAGCACCCTACTGTTGAGACCACATATCGACCTGAACGTTGTGATCTATACTTTTAAACAAAAAATTGACCGTAAGGCAAGCTCCGGCTTCATTTTTAAAGAACTAAGGGTTCAATTTCCAGCGAATATACCACACCAAATTGTTACTTTTTTCTGGATATAACAGATTATTTTGGGTTTGTTGTGATTGTAGTTTTGTAATTATCAATAATCTATTGAGAGTTTTTCTATAAGCATTAAGGTCTTGTACCTTGAGGAATTGTGGTTGAAGTCTACTGAAGTGTTGCTTATACGTATATATGAACTCCCACTGGAGTCTAGGGCGCCAGTGCGTTGCGCAAAATTGTTGCTTAGCTGCAATGACATGCTAAACCGTCAACAAATAAATTTGTTAAATTCGTTTTAATTTTTGATGTAAGCCTTTAAAGATACTACAGGGTGTTTTTTTAGAGGTATAGAACTTCGAATTGAAATAAAACACAAGAAAATCGTTTTAATGTCCATCAATTTGGCTTTATTGGAAGGATAATTTTATGCCATTAACGTTTAAATATGATTTCGGGAATGTGGCCGCCGCGGCTGGCTCGAATAAAGCCAATTCTACAGGTCCAATTTTCAACCACTTTTTCGAGCATATGGGGCCGTATGTTGTCAATAACGCCACGAATGTTGGCTTCCAAGTCCCCTAACGTTTCTGGTTTGTTGGCGTAGACGAGCGACTTCACATATCCCCAAAGAAAATAATCGAATGGTGTCAAATCACACGATCTTGGTGGCCAATTGACAGGTCCATTCCGCGAAATTATGCGCTCATCGAATGTTTCCTTCAATAAATCGATTGTGACGTGCGCTGTGTGGCATGTAGCGCCGTCTTGTTGGAACCACAACTCATACACATTCATGCCATCCAAAATCTTCCATAAAGTTGATGGACAAAGCTCCAATTGCTGTGCACGGTGGCGAATCGATTCATTCGGGTCCTCTTCAACACTTTGCTCTACAGCGGCAATTGTTTCTTCGGTGCGCACTGTTCGACGTCTCTGCGGATGCGTATTATCACATAGAGTAAACGTAGTGCGAAAACGATCCATGGTTAACCGAATTAATTGCTCTGATGGACGATTATGTCGACCATAAAATGGACGGAGCTTGCGGTAAACTTCGCGAACTGAACCATTATTTTCGAAATAAATTTGCACGATTTGCAAACGTTGTTGTTTTGTCAACCTGTTCATGATGAAATGGCAAACCAAACTAAATATTAATTACTTGACAGCTGACAAAATGGCCGCCAGTTAAAAAAGTGATGCCAACTTAAAGTTCTATACCTCAATAAAAAACACCCAATATAACTATTCATTGTTTTTTATATAAAAATTGAACTTAAAACTTTATTAAAGTGTATAATCTATAAAATAACAAAGGCCCAAATAATTAGTCGAATAAAATCATACAAAAATATTTGTATTTCGAGTTTCTTTTATCAAAAACAAATTAAGTAAACTCCATAGATTCTAAGATTTGACGTCTCACGGTTAGACACTCAATGGATTTAATGTGTATAATAAGCAAAGCACAAGAACTATTCTAATTGAAAAACTTTAAACTCAGTTTTTCTTTGCAATGATATTTTTTTGCTTAAAAATAAACAAAAATTCTTAACATTTTGTTTTGAATTCCCATAAACACTGGCACGTTTGCTGGCAAATTTCTGCTTCTCCAGCTATTTGCACTTTTAATGTTTGATAATATAACTTTTGTTTCTTATACTATGTACGTATGTATGTATGTATGTATGTATTACTCATATTATAAATCTTGTTTTCTTCATCTTTTTATTTTATTTGTGTTATTTTCGCTTTATACGAGTACACACATTAACAAGAACTTTCATTTTAGCCAAGTTTCTTGCCGTATGCTTTGTTGTACAATTTGGCCTTGTCTAGTGTTTGGTGTATAAAACGTTTCCTTTTTATTTTTACCATGTTAATGTTTATGTGAAACAATAAATTATGTTTCAAAGTTTTGCACAAAATTTCTTGTTTTTAAATAATGGCCAACAAAGGAAGAAAAAAATACATATTAAAACTTTTCCCCAAACAATATTAATGTACAACTTTCAAACAATTGAATTTTATTCTCAGTAATTTTTTTTTGTGCCTCTATTTTAAAATTTAAAATAAAATTAAGGGTAGTTTTTTAAAGGTTTATGCTACACAGAAACAAGAATGATCAGTTTGTATACTCGTAATCGCCATCCATACAATACAATACGTCATGTAGCCCCGTTGCAGGGGTTGTTCCCTAAAAAATAATCGTTTTCATTTAAACGTGTGTATTCTGCTTTCGACAAATTATGGTCGGTTACTTGTGGTCTATGTATTTACTGCTTTATTTGTTAAACATTTTCCAACGCATGAATTGTTATTATACTTATTATTTTTTCAGGTTTGCTGATGAGAGCTCTTCACCCACATTACGCTCACCAAAATTCGCACCCAGCCCACCGAATATCTATTACAAAGGCTGGTGGACGTTTCCATATTTTTCGTGTTCGCTAAGCAAATGGATTTTGTCATACAGCATTGCAATACCACCGAACGGACGTCATGGCTTGCGCGGTTTTATAAGCATCGATATTGATGTGACGGGTTTGCGTGTCAATCAATGCGAAGCACCGGTGGCGTATCGATTTAATTATCAGCAAATACAAACAAGACGTTTACATTTAGTCGATACGCAAACAAGCGAATACATTAACGATATTCAAGCATTTCATAAATCGCACAAGTGTCATCGTGACACAATGGTGGTGAGTAGTTGTTAGGAGAAATTTATTTTTATGACGTTTTTTTATGTTTATGCAAACTTTAATGGAATGAATGAACGAATGAATGATGGTTTATGAATAATGAGTGTTTTTAACAAGACCAAAGTAAAGAGAGAAAATTGCTGAATTAATTTGAAGGCATTTATAATTTGAATTAGGGAATTTAAAATAAACTATGAATATTAATGCATTTAATATTCACACTTAAATTCCATTAAATTACGGAAAATCGTTTATTTTTAGTAATAAAAGTTTATTTATTTCAGTGTGATTATCGTTTACCCTCCACCGAATCACCGACAATAACCACTAGTAAGATTTTGGCCACACCAAACACTTGGTCCCGCGGTGCCTACCAGTGCCTGTGTAGGCGTGGCTTTTATTCCATACGCCACCCGGATGGCTTTAATGGCACCATTATGGAAATAGCCTGGAAAGAACATCAAGATAATATTAGCAACTATTATGCGGAAGTTTTCATTTGTCTACAATGTGCTCCAGGTTGTGATATGTGTGCCGGACCGGAGCCCTGTCTGGCTGATTATAATTGGCCGTTTAGGTGGGTGAAAAGATTAAAAATTTAATAACTATGTATGTATGTATGTTCCACGATGTCGTAAGAAAATGTATTTGTACTATTCTTATAAATATAAACTACCATAAAAAATAAAAATTAATTTTTGTTTGCAATATAAAATCGTGGAACAGGCTAAAATCTGAACAAATATGCATATAATGAAAAATTGCTTTTGTTTATTCTGTTGCAGAATATCTCTTCTTACCATTTCGGTTGGCTGCGCTATAGGATGCTGTATTTTGGCGGGTTATTTATTCCATCACCGCCGTGTTAAAGTCTTCAAGGTGGCCAGTCCCATATTTTTATTAATAACCTTAATCGGCTGTTCAATTATGTATTTAGAGGTGAGTTTCGATATAGAAATCTTAATTTTCATTTGAACCATTTTTAAGATTCAATAAGACCTGCTTGAATCGTAGCTGTATAAAACAGCTGTTCGAATAACAATTATAGGCATTACTGTTTTTGATTAAAGGTGACCTTAACGATAGAAACCAATTGAATTTTGAGTTTCCGTCGTAACCATAAACAGCTGTTTGCTGATTAGATACATATGTATATTTTTTTGTGCTTTGTTCATTTGCTGGAATGCTTGGTAAATTTTTATTTATGTTTTTGTTTTTACTTATTTTAGTTTAGATTTTTATTATTAATATTTTTTATTTAAAATTTTGTAGTTAATACAATAATGTATGATGAAAACACAGCTGTTTATGGTTATGGCAGCACTAATATGTGAAGCAAACCTTTACGCCAATATATAAGCTTTTATTATTTTGATCTGACAAAGCATGTGACATCAGCTGTTTTGGTATAACAATTGTGTGTGTGTGTATGTGTGTGGTGGAAAAAAATAGAAAAAAATATTTTATATCAGATATAACTAAACATTTACATTTTAAAGAAAAAATTATAAGCTGTTTGTAAATGGGTGATTTTGCAAGACATATGAAATTATATACACATATATATACGAGTCATACATACATATGTACATACATATGTAATGTAGCTGATAAGTCAGATATAAAATACAGGTCGTGTAAAAGCAGCTTTAGTTGTAGTCGGCGACGTATTGTAAAATCTATACTTCGAACATACTAAAACACTAAAACTCTTACTAGTATAAAACATTTCAACAGACAAATCAAATGTACATATGTATGTACATCATTCTATGCAAAAAAAAACATTCATGTAGGTGTTGGGGAGTAGAAATAGCATTTTCGCATTTTGCGTTTTTGGCACCACATGTGTACGAGGTCTACACAAAAAGACGACCATATTTTTGACGATTACTCTTAAAATTCTTTTATCTAATTTTTCGACCTTTTTCAATATATTCAATTAAACTAATTTTTCGAGCTTTAGGTCAATGTTTATTATTATTTTATTACTTCGATATTTCGTTAACCCAAGGTTAATTAATTAGTTTAATTGAATATTACTCTTAAAAGACATATATGTACATATGACCAATCAATTAACCTTGTATATCAGATCAATGCGGTTAGATTTTTCCTTATATTTTGCCATAAAGAAATAAAGAAAATTTTAAATTTTCTCTGAAATACAAGCTTAATTGATTTCTCAAAGTACGTGACATCGCACGTGGCATTCTGTTGAATTGCCCATATGTAATAATTATAAGACGGTTTTCATTTGAGTTGGCATTACGAACAATAAAATAAAGCATTCGAAGTATCGAAGCCGACAATAAAGTTATATTTCGTTTGAATTTGGAGCAAAAATTCGATTACCCTAGTTAATTAAATTAATCACAATTTCCATAGTTTCAAGTTCACACAAAAAAGTAATATGAATAATTTTGTAATATCAATAAAAATATTTGTTATATAAATTAAGATATTAATTAAATTTTCACCTATATACAATTTGATAATATCAATTCAGTTTTCCAATCAAATTAATTAATGCAACTTAAAATTTAATTGAATCAATTAAATTCTTGATTGAAAATATTAATTGGTGAATACTTTTAATTAATAACTTCATTTTTCTATTACTGACATTTTTGATTCAATTACTTACTATATTAATAGATTTTGGTTATGTTTCCAATTATAGTATAGCTTCCAATTGGTCCCAGTGTAAAAAAGTGGATGGGGACACGCCCACGATATTCTTAATTTAATTTTATGGTATTCTACTTATTTGATTGCTGCGAAATCTTAAAAAACCTATGGTTTTTGTAATTACACAATTTTAAAGTTGGAAAAATGGGCGGGGCTACGCCCATTAAAATGTATTATTATATTCCACGGGGTTGTACTTAAACGATTTTTACGAAACTTGCCACACACCTTGAGCTCTCAAATGGACACAATCTTTCATTTAAAAAATGGGCCGAGTCACGCTAATTTAAATTTTATATTTTATTTTAAGTGGTTCTACTTTAACGACTTTTACAAAACTTAACAGAGCTCGGGGTGTGCTCTGAAAACGCCCAATTTTCCATATAAAAAATGGGCGAAGACACGCCCATTAAAATTTAATTTAATATTTTACGTTCTTCTTCTTAACCAACAGATTTAAAAAAAATGTTAAGAGTATACTTCCAGTTTAATCCCATAAATTTTCTATCAGATTTTTACATTAAAGTCGGTTTTTTTTTGCAAAACTATATTCTATTAAATTTTGTTTCATTCATTTTAATGAAAAATAAAATATTTTAGAAAATATGATTTTTTAATTATTTTCTATATACAATATTTTGTACTTTTATGGCACATAATGATGAGAGAATGATAAAATTGGCAACATATTCATATATCGAGCCATAACCCCTAAAATAGCTTAAGCGACACATTTTTTGGACTTTGCTCTTTTGACGAAAATCGACTATTTACGTTCGCAAATAATCGATTTTGGTGAAAAAATTAAGTTCGAAAATTATGTCGTTTAAGCTTTTTTCGCGGTTATGGCTCGATATATTATTTCCATTAGATTTTTGCATATTTTTAACTTCAATGTTATTTGGGCTGTGAATATGAATCTTAATATTTTATATGTTTCATTAATAATTTGTTTCCGTAAATAGAACTTGCCGGAAATTGCACTTTCCCATAGCCAATAGTTCATGATTTGGTTTAGTATACATTCATTCCTCATTAAAGAAACAGTATATTTTCTATGCAAATAATAATTGGTTTAATTTTCTTATAGCTTTATGATGCCAAAAGGGATTTGTGAATAATGTATAATATTTTTATTGCATGTTTGTATATTTAAATAAAATGTTATTACTACCTTTTTATTTGCAATGACTATAAAATAAAATTGTATTGTACGAACAACCCTATGCAACAATGTGAAGTTTTTCTCATGATATCTGAGTTATTTTGTTGTGACTACCAAAACAACACTATTGATGGCACCGATTTGCAGGCAAATATTATAATTTAATAATAATTTAAGCTGAATTCACTCATTTGTTTCGCTTAAAAATTTCGTCCAGAGAAACTTTTTTTATATATGTATGTAGCTTGTTCTCTAGTTACGAGGAAATCGTTTTAGCAGCCCCTTTAAATATTCAAATTTTATTAAAAAAAATTCCAAGCAGATGATTCAAGGATAACAAGACATAAAAATATTTATTCATTTTTCTTGTTGCACAGTGTAGTCGTAATCTAATGCAAAAACACAAATGTATTCTTGCATAAGAATTCAAAATAATTTACATAAAGTAAATATTTTACAATAAATAAATAAGATTATCCTATTAATGCTCATTCTCATCGTACCATAAGTTTGGTAGAATTAGTAGATTCGTATCGTGAGTTTACGAATCAACTGACAAAATCTGTAACATAAGTGAAACATGTTGCTGTTTATTTTATATGTATCGTAACGTATGTATGGGAGGTAGAAATGTACAGAAAATAGATTTTTACAGAGCAAACGTTAACTTCTCTCTCACATGCATACACACACATGTATAAAGCAAAGAGAAATGCAATAACAGCTGACACGTTCGCAAACTCACATATTTACTAACTAACATCCAAAAGTAACACCATATGAACCGACTAATTCTACCATTAGTCCCGGTTCACACACTTCAACTTTTGTTGATCAACTCGCAATTCAGCTGTGAAAATAAGAGATATTTGTATTTCCTCCTCCATCTTTCTTACAGCTGAATTACGAGTTGAGCAACTAAAGTTGCAGTGTGTGAATCGGGACTTAAGTCTCAATCAGAGGTGCCATAATCATAACCATAAAAAACAGCCGTTCGAACCAAACTAATGGGCAACACTGTATTTGATTATAGGTGACTCACCATAACGCCATAACTCTCACCATAGAAACCAATTTAATTTTGGTTTGGTTATGGCTATGGCATTATGGCTATGTCACGTCTAATCTAAGCTTAACTTGGCAAATTCTTAATTCAGCTGGTACAATGACAGAAAGAGGAAGTATTTCTCTCTCTCTCTCTCTCATCCAGCTGAATTAAGACATTGCCAATTTAGACCTCTCTTAGGCACGCAAAGCTTACTTTGCAAAGTCTTAATTTAATTTGATTTTATCCATTTTATTGTGCCACATTTAATATTATTAAATATATTGTGCCATCTACTACTATAACACGCAATTTTATTGTACAATATCAATTATTGCACAATCATATTGCAAATGTAAAGTATTAATAATAAATAAATATTTACTAAACTTTAAATTTTGTATCTCTTACTTGAATAGATGGTTGCGATATTTCCCTATTTGGATACAACTTGGTGTATTATAACAAAGTGGACCCGACACATGGGCTTTTGCATAACTTATACATCCTTGCTAATGAAAACTTGGAGGTAAGATTCATTGAAATTGAAACTTTATTGTTTCGTATTTTCAACCCCGTTTTTTCCACAAATCAGAGTATCTTTAACCTATCGCGTGAAATCTGCACACAAAGTTAAGTTAACCGATCAACAGCTTTTGCAATGGATGGTTCCCATATTATTGGTTATGCTTATATATTTGGGTACCTGGACAATATCAGACACACCTTATGCCGTATTTGTGGGTTTTATAATCTATGTGTGTAAAATTATTTTTATATTTATTTTGGTTTTGTTCTCTTGTTGCAGATAAACGATGAAGCTGGCCTAAAATTCAAACAATGCTCATATAATTGGTGGGATCATAGTTTGGCAATTGGTGAAGTTTTATTCTTGGCCTGGGGCATACGTGTTTGTTATAATGTCCGCAATGCGGAATCATTATATAATGAGGCGCGTCTCATCTCATATGCCATTTATAATATTGCGCTTGTTAATATAACAATGGTTGCGTTACAGTAAGTTATTTTTTATTTCTTTGATGATTTGTTGTGAGACAATATCACAATAGTTCTTTATCCTTATTCAAAACTTAAAAGAACTATGAAGGCTTTTGTTTGAATAATTGTTTGGAAGTTATTCAGAGTAAAAAAAGTTATGTAATTATAATTTTGAGAAGATTTTTTTTTGTAAAAAATCATTCCATTTCTTTAATTTGTGATGCAAAGAATTTCACTTCTTTTGATATTGTTTCATTATAATTCTTTTCTTTTGATATTGTTGTTTCATTATAATTTTTTTTTCTTTTTTTTTTTTGATGCATCATAATACATAAAGCAGAAAAATATTTTTAAATTTTATTTCCCGAGACACAAAGCAGCTTCTATTTACACCAAAAACAACAACAAACATAAATTTTACTTTTACTAAATGTCTTATTTAATAAACAGTTTTCAATGATTTCGTTTGCAATTTTTCTGCATTTATTTTACCTTTTTAGGCAATTAAAGCAAAGCCGTGAATAACGTTGTAAAAGACAAATTTTAAAAAACCTTCTTTTTACAGTTTACCGTTAATATTATTCCTTTGCATTGTTCAAACATCAAACCGTTCAAAATTATGCATCTTATCGCAATTAAGTCTGTGATACACTATACTACACAATAGCAGGATTTACTAAAAAAAAATACAACCCTGCTATGATGAAGTCTGTGAAAATTTTGAAAAGACAAAAACAATTCATCAGATCAGGGTTGTATTTTTTAGTAACTCGTGCGATTGTGTAGGATAGTGACTCATGACCTGTACGAATAGTCAGTCAATAACAGAACTTTTTAAGTAACTAACAAAATTATACGAAAGGAATTTTCGAAAGTCATTGATAAATGTAACAAAGTTACAAAAAGAAAAGTTAATATTAATTATAACTTTTTGTTACACGTTAAAATAATTAACAAAAACTGTAAAAGACGTCTTTTGCTCTCCTAACAAATTATTATTTGGCCACTTACGACATTATTCGCAGCTTTGCTTCAATCATTTAATCTGATGCAGTAAAACCTTTTTTAAATTTTGTTTTAATTTTTTTAAGATTTTTTTCAGTAAAAAAATTTAAGTGTCTGAACTTACTAATTTTCTTTTCCTGGTCCGTATTCCTCATAAATGCGGGTCAACAAGTCCTTCACTTTTTGAATGAAACACTTGTTTTTAGATAAAAACAAAAAAAATAATTGAGCTCTGTACACTTTTTCTAATGTTTTGCTTATAATTTTTGATTAAATTGGCGTATGTACGGCGGCGTAAATGGTCTTGTGGAAGAAGCTCTTGTGTCAACTGAAACTTATATCTAAACAAATGTGCAAAATCGTGGCCAAAGTTGAGCAGCAGTAATGTTTTCAGCCGCTCTTACATTACATTGTGGTCCATGCTTGGGCCTATCACCTACAGACCCTCTTTCTTCGAAATCATTCACTACACGATAAATAGTGCGTTTTGCTGGCACATTGTTTCTCCCAAAAATTTCACGTAACTTTCTCATCGTCACAGTAATCGATGATTGATTTTGATAAAATGTTTTAACGATTAAAACACGTTTCCATAATAAATTTGTCACGTGCCTATTTCACGACTGCCAAATATGAACTGTCAAGACTAATGTTTACCAAAATGGCGGCAAAACAAAGTAGTATACCTTCCCGGCGGGCACCCTGTACTTGTACTTGGAGTTAAATCTCTTTCCGCACAGCCATTTCCTCAGGTTTAGGAACAAGAATCGGGTCTAAATCTGGAGTAAAAAGCGAACAAGGGACCAAGGGAAATTTTTGCCATGGAAACTGCACATGTATGCACTCTTACATTGTGCTGGTGGAAATTTCCCATTAAATCCATCAATAAGTTGGCACAATATTTGCCGTAGATTATTTTATCCTTTTGGAGGGGCTGTACGAATTATCGCCCAAGTGCAAATCGCCGAAACAGTTAAATGAAGGAACGCCCAAAATTCTTGGGTGATTAGTCGCTCGAAATCGCCCAAAAAAAGTGAAGAATAACCCAAAAGTGTAAAATATATAATCGCCCGAAGTTTTTGGGTGTTTTTTGCTCATTACGTACCATCATTCGAATTTGGAATGAATAATCGCCCAATTTTTTTTTTTTAACATTTCGAGCAAATTTGGCAATTATTCATTATGATCAAATACCCAAATATCTAAAAATGTTGAGTCACCCAAAGTCGATGAACAATTACCCAATTTTATTTTACAAAAATTTTTGGGCAATTCTACATTTTTTTTTTGCGATAATTCGTACAGTCTTTTGCAGTTAGTTAATCTAGATTATTCCGCCTACATCCCAAGCTGTAACTTAATTGGCTGACAGACTCAACTTGGACTTCTGTTTCACCAATTCACCCCGATAAACCTACCGATTTAACTATTGTTTGGTCTCTGGTGTGCTGTGGTAGACTCACGTTTCGTCCACAATTACGAAAGGGCGCAGTTGATTGCAGTTGAACAACGCCAAACACTTCTGCGAAGTTGTTACACGATTTCAAATGTATTCGATTGTAGGCAAACGCCGCACCCAAGAGAAAATTCAAAATTTAAGCCACTGAGTCACATGAGAGGCTTCCAAAATGTTTCCCACTTTAACTGGCTAATCGGCCAATACCATATCGCGAATTTTTTCAATGTTTGGGGTGTAGAGACTTCAGCTGGGCGTACAGAATATTCGGTATCTTGCGTGTTTGTACGGTCACAACGAAATTCAGTAAACCACTTTTTACCATTGATACAAAGTGTATTAATACCAAGTGGCTTTATCATTACAACAACATACATACAAAATTTGTTCTACGATTATTTTTAACCCCCGACTAAAAAAATGGGTGTTATAAGTTTGTAGTGTGTGTCTGTGTATCCACATACAGACCAAACGGCTAGACGGATTTTGATTAAGTTCGGTCCAGTCGTTTAGAAGATATCACATCTTTTCTAGATATATCGGGGGTTCTTAAAATTTTTAATTTTTGTTATTATTTGTATGTTGACATTTTGCGTTAAGATTTTATGCTATTTTATATGCAGCTTGACGGATGAGGTAATAAAGTCCGCTGACGATCAGCTGGGCTGATAAGGCCACTTGTTATTAAGACACTTTGCATTGATATTGATGGCGAAGGTTGCCCATGATATTTATCAAGCTAAGCCTTGTTAATGGTGATGTTTACTGAGCGTATCTTTTGTTTTTAATTTTCTCCTCAAATCACGTGGTAGTCCGCCACCAAGGCTCTCAAACACAAACTAAATGATGCATATTATTTAACTTTTGTCGAATGTCAACCAACACTTGTGTGTTAATAGTGGAAGTGTTGCTCTTTCAGTCAAGAGACGGGAAATTCAAAAAGTCACGTACTTGTTAAGCCGCCCTCTAATAAAGCTTAGTTTTTTCTATCGAAATTGTTGCAAATCATTAAGGTGACTATTTTGCTTCTTTTTCTAGCATTTTAATTTATCCACAAGCAGGTCCAGATATCAAATATGCTTTGGGTTTTCTGCGAACTCAATTATCAACTACTACCACAATTGCTCTTGTCTTTGGACCTAAAATATCACGCATTTTCAAAGGACAAGGTGACAAGTGGGATCAGAAGGCCAAAGTCAGAAGTATAACCGCATCGTTTTCTTTAAATGGCGTAGGTTTGGTACCCGACGAGTCCCCCGACTTGTATCAAGAAAATGAAGAACTAAAGGTAAAAAGTAGCTCCTGCTTATTTTTCTTATGGTATCAAAGAAAAATTATAAAAAACAAGTAAAATATAAAAAAAGATTACAGCAGTTTTTTTTTTACTAATAGTCTTATTCTCTTTGTTATTATTCAAATCTTTAGGAGCAAATACAGAAATTAGCTCATCAAATTGAATTCATGAAGACTGTACATATGCAAATCAACAATAGACATTTGAAACCCAAGCCAGGTGGATATTTTACCATAACTTCGACCTCGTTCCAGGCACCATTCCATAAAAGTAATGTATCCTCAACACAAACACAAACTTCCAAAACGGGACAGGATGACTCTCATGCCAGTTCCATTACAAAAGGGTTAGTCGCTTTCAAATTACTCAATAAATATTAAAATGTTACTACATAGTTCTTTAAAAACTTTACAGATTCCCCACCAATTTAACACCAACAAAATCAAAAACAAAAACAACCGAAAAAGTTTGACGAGGTCAACGAAGTGAAAAATATTGCTCAAATGACAACTTTATTTGGACTACAACGGATGCCCCGCCACCACCCAAACAACGTGGCTCACTTGACCAGCAGCCTGACGACGCAGAAGCTCAAAAATTATTTCAACAATTTCGCAATGTTTTTGGCAACGAGATTGCCGCCAATCTTTATTATGCCTTAAATTCTGACGACGACAGCGACGAGGTGGCTCACATATGCATTGAGCAAATGATGGCCAAAATGAATGAATTAACTGATTCCTCGGATACAACTACCAAAACCACTACCACCGTCATATCCCCGGAAAGTACAGATCTGGAACTGGACGAGGTGATACTACAATCACCCACTTCCTCTTCATCAATGTATGCCATACGTTCGCCCTCGCCGCCTTTGCATGCCTTTTTCAAACATCCCACCCATCTTAAGGCACCTGCACAGTGCCATCCCTCCGATTCAGAAGAGGAGGGCGCTACTCTTACCGAAATTGTTGAAATTCATCGAGTTCCTTCAGTGGCTCTCATAACAACTGAAAATAATAATTTTCAGCTTCACAATGGTGAGATCGACATGGCAAGTCAAGTGAATAACAATAACACATCGTGTTCGCTATCATCCACTTTAACCGATAGTAAAACCTTGGATGTTCGTACACCAATTGTGGTCTAAGATTAACAAGCAGAATTATAACAATTAGTCAATAAATAATATCATTCATTCAGTGTTGGTATAGATGTGTTTTTAAGCTAAAAGCTAAAAGTGACAAAAAAAATTAAAAGCCACAATTATTTTTAAGTTATGTTTTTGTTTAATTTTTTTAATATAAATTACTAATTACTTACTCTAATTTACAAACACATACAATAGGCCTGTTTCTTTAATCTGAGTTGAGCGCACGCGTGATCCCAGTCTTATTGAAAGACATTCCCGTACTCGAAACTTGGGTAAATGAGAGATGTTATGCGAGAGAGAGAGTAATGTTCTCCTTTTTTTGCAAGAAAGAGCTCTTCTTCTTCTTCAGCTTAAAGAAATATAAAATTTTCCGAAATAAAACTAAAAAATATTTTAAATTTTATTTTTATTTTTCGCGTTTCCGTAGTTTTGCACATTTTTGTATCTTATTAACAGAAAAAATAGTATGCTCTCATTTTACCGAAATTTGCCCAAAAAGGAAAGAAGCTGACCTAATATGAACATGCATATATGTATATCGTTACCTTAATATGAAAAGGCCCTAACTCATTATATTTTTTAAATCGAGTTTTTTTATGTAAAAATCTCGATTTCAAAAAGTGAGGAGTTATGGCCTTTTGTATATTTAAATTTGCAGGTTAAAGCAAAATCCTTATATGCTTTAAATTAAAAGCTTCTTAGTCCAAATAAGCAGTAGAGAAATGAATAGTAAAATAAAATGCAATTAAATCTTATCCTAGCGATAGATAAGATTAGCGTCAAAACAAGACAACGATATGAGACTTTTCTCATGCAAGAGCTTACTTCTGTTTAGATTTAAACACTTTGCTTACACCTGCTCTAAAGCATTATGTTATGAATATGTAATTATTAATTTTTAACAGATCGAAGACTTTTCATTTAATTCACAAAAATGAGCACCCGTTCATCAAGTATTTATTTTAGAAAATTTATTAAAGCCATTTCATTAAATTATTTGCTTTATTTAACACGCATGTCAGACATGTTTAGACTCAAGTGCTAGAAAATTTTTCAAAATAAGTTGTAAATTAGTCAATTAATTATTATGTTATTAATGAGTTTAATAAATGCCAATATTACATGGATTTTTTTTTTCTTTTATCACATCACTTTATTTAACGCGTACTCACTTTCTTTCAATTTATTATCTTCAGTATAAGATCTCTTGCAAGAGTCATTATTGTGACGACCAACATTAACGGTACCGCATTCATGACTTCAGTTCGCCGAGGATTTGCATTAAAAAAGAATAAAGTTGAAATTCCTGGACTTTTGCGCATCAATTGCGCATAATTCAGTTATAGTAGCAGCCTTATGTATAAGAAAAAACTGGCATAAAGTTAGCATAAGTGACGACATTGAACTAGTTGTTAACGAGTACCTTCATACAACTTAACATTAAAAATCGGATCATAATGTAGTCTTAAGTCGCTATTAAATACTAGCGGGATTTTTAATGTGAAATTGTGTGGCAAAACTCGTTAAGATCATATTCAATTTTGCCGCTTATGCTGACTTCATAACAATTTTTTTTTATACATAAGGCTGTAAGTGTTCAGCAGTTTTATGTAAAGTGCTACAATGATTATTTTCGAGCTTTGAGTTATTCACAACTTTACGACTATAGTATAATTTTAATGCAAATATTTTAGAATATTTTGACCTGTTATATCCCCGTTTCAGAGTGCTTATTTTACTTATTTGTACAAAGGAGACAAAAAAATATCCATAAAGAGCAGAGTTAGGGCTAATAAATCAGTGCAAGCTTAAACGCTGTTTAAGTTGAACTAAATTTAAATTTTTATGTTATAAAAAATTAAAATAAAATTATGGCAACACTAGAATAAATGTGAAAAAAAACAGCTGTTTTACACAACCAGAAAAGCAAAAATATAAAAAAAAACCCGCAAATTTTACTAAAACGCATTGTGCATGGCGAAGTATAAAAGAATAATGGAGTGTAAGAAAACAAATCGGTCAAGATTCGGAGAAAAAGTAGAGGCTTGAAAAAACGTTTAATGCTCTTAAACGCCCAATTTTATGATTTAAAAGATGCTGGTTTAAACACATTTTAATTCAAAAATAGAGATTATCTCGCACTGATTTATTAGCCCTCAGAGGGTTAAACCATTCGACAAAAATGTTCTCTTCATGCCAAACACACATCTGGCATTTCTTGTATTGTCATTTGGTGGTGTCATTTTCAAAATGTAATCAACGCCATTCACATTATGTTTTTTATATGGAAAGCAATGCCCTACAACGAAATATATCCGAAGTGGCAAACGTTGCCACTAGTACACACTATTGCGATGTCATAAAATGCCATATTGTGTACTCGGCATTAGGAGTTTACGTAAATATTGCCAAATATTGTTAGCAAAAATTTAGTAGTACCTGTAAGTTATTCCGAAAATAATTGAATAAAAAATGTTCCTTAATATTTGCTGAAAAATTGCACGAAGAAACTTTTTTTTGGCATAAGATGCTAACAAGATTTGTTTGGCTCTTAGCTACATTATTTACATATAAAGTTTAGCGCTATCACCAAGTCTGAATTAGCTGTTGGCCAAAGACTGATGACAGCATTTTTTGAGGGTGTAATGATTTTCGAAATCTTTGGAGGCTAACAAAAAAAATTTATCTCCAAAATCGCCAAACTGAGTATAGGGTTTCATAAGGCATCGAACCTTTACTATTACGACCGTGCGGATTTTTTACTGTTGCTCAGTGATATTTGTTTGAATCATTTGCAAGATGACAAAAAAAATTATTTTGCCAAAAAAAAAGTTCAAAAAAATTCAATAAAGTATAATCGCCATAAGCTTATATTTGAAATTATTGGTTACAATCAACTGAAAAGCAGATAGTGTTACAACTCAAAAATACTAGTTTGGCAGAAAACGTGTTTAAAGTTTTCAATTTACATTCAACGCAATGAAGACATAAAAAAATATTTTTCTCTCAGCTGATGGTAGTATAAACCGTTTATTTGAAATTTTTACACAATTTAATAAAATACGAAATTCCGAATTAGTCTGTATTACTAATTCAAAAAATGCCATGACACTATTGAAGTAAATGAGCGATACACACAGAACATATTTATTTATGTGCGTATTTATTTGTTATAACTGCAGCCAACTGTACAAGCTTTAGGATTTTGCTTAAAATAATGCAGCATACTTTCAGGCATTTAAGTATTTCAGTTTTTTCGCAGGAAATATGTAATCAATGCTGCTCATAATTGTTCGCAATTTTTTACCGGCACTTTTTGCTTCCTTTTTCGAAAGGATCAAAAAAGCACCATACGCAGAATACACATTTTACGCGAAATATATAAAATGCAAGTTTTTCATGATTTTCCATTTCGATTCACTATTAAAGTGGACAAAAACAAAAATAACAGGCTCAGTCGTAATCTGCTAAAACGCCAATATATGTATGTGCGTTCTACATTTTGTTTTTGGTCTCCTTTGCACACAATCAGTCGTTAGAACTTTCTGATCATATTTTATATTGTACAGTGCATTAAGTAATGTTTCTCCATGTAATAGACGGCCTTCTAATGTAAGTGTATAATGAACATTTAGCATTAAGATATAAAGTTTTGTTTAGTTCCAAAACAGATCTATCACATCTTGCCACAACATTTGCTTAATAAACAGATTCTTATTTGAGCAAAATTTTTTACTTCGTTAAGCTAAACATTTAAATAAATATAAAACATTATTATTTTAGCTAAAAATCATAAAAAGTTGAGTGTGAATCTCAAACTATGATTTGATAGCTATTTGTAATCATATAAAAACACACATACACACATACATACATACTTAATCGCACATACTTATAAACGTAGATCGGATATAATATGCATAAGCTCAAATCATAAATATTTAAATTTCATTACATACTCGTATATCACAAAAAATATAGCACAATTTTCTGAGAAAAAAAAAAATAATTATCATCACTCCATCGTGTCCTAAAACTTGTCAATATTTATTTTATATGTTAAAATTTAAATAAATATTTAAAAAATTTCCTTTTTTTATTTATATTTTTAATATAATTTTTCTGCTAGAGGAAAGGCATTTTAATGAAAGTTTCATATTAGTAAATGTGAACAAAAATTTAATTGTAATAATTAAACGATAATATAACACAACAAAAATAATAATAATAATAATAATAATAATAATAATAATAATAATAATAATAATAATAATAATAATAATAATAATAATAATAATAATAATAATAATAATAATAATAATAATAATAATAATAATAATAATAATAATAATAACAATAATAATAATAATAATAACAATAATAATAATATGAATGTTAACATGATTTTAGTCTGTAATATTAATTTTTTTAAAACAACACCTATAATATTCATAAATAAAAAAAAACATAAATGTTTGCTAAAGAAAATAATTAAAAATATTAATATGTTAATGAAATTTATGTAAAATTGACAGTTATAAAATACCAAACAAAAAATTTAAATAAAATAGAATTAAATGTGATAAAAACAAAATCGTTTTTTTTTCTTTCTTTAAATACTACGAACTGGATGACTAATAAAAAAATGTCACAGTGACTAACCTTTCAATTAAAGACATTTATGCTCACGAGCAAAAACATATATTCACCGCTGGGATATCCATTTTAATCGAAAATTTATTAATCAAACAATCCTAAATTTTTGGAGAAATTAAGTAAAGATTTTGTTTCATTCGAGGAGTTCGTGTATTCGTTGCTTCTAAGAATTATTCGGGTTAATCGGCCGATTTCGAATAAGGAGGGTGTATTTTTTATTAATCTTTTATGTTGATTACTTCACCAGGTAGTACCGAAGGCGCAGCTGAGCTATTTTTTTTTTTTTATTTCAAATTCAAGTTGATCGGAAACTTCAAAAATTGTATAATTAATAAAATTATTTGTAAACAAATTTAGGAATATGAAAAAACTATTAAAATTTTTTTGAAAAGTGCTAAATGTTGCAAATTTGGTTAGTGGTAGCTGCCGTGGAGATATTTTTTCAGCTTTATGTGAATAATTTTTATTTTTATTGTGTTAAACAAACAAAAAGCCCAGTTGTTATTTTTTTCATTGTTATATTCTTGTAATCTCGATATTACCTGGAAATGTACATATGTGCCTTGTACAAAACTCTATCATACCGCTCATTTACTCAAACAACGTCATAACTCAAAAAATTGAATTTTTGAGTTAATAATGCAGAATTTATATGTACCTCATATCGTTCTTTATATTGATATATGAAATACCGAAGTATATATATTTGACATAAAGTCTTTATTTATTTAATTTGAAAATTTTGCTTGTTTTTATAGTTAAGCGATTGTCTATATGCATTTCGTTCCCGCTTTTTGGAACTCATCAGTAGACTTCAACCCAAAACATTTTTATCGTGTAAAAATTTCCTACAAATATTTTGTTTACTCAGCTCTTGAGATAAAAATAGAATTGTTTTTTCTCCTTTAATTTGTGTGTAAATTGAAAACTTCAAACATGTTTTCTGGCAAACTGGTTTATTTTGAGTTATGACGTTGTTTTAGTAAATGAGCGATATGTACACAAAATGTTTCGAAGTCAAATTTTTTAGTTCATTTGTGTATATTTTGTTTTACATAATTTTCTTTTATTTCTCAAAATTTTAATAAATGGCAGATGAAAATGAAGCATCTATTCATTCTCAACAACCGGAAGAAGCAAGCGTAATTGTCGTTGACGACTTAGAACCTGTAACGCCTCGTTCATCTGAACGAATAAGTAGTAATTCTACCAATGAAGAAGAACTTTTCAGCGAGCAATTTGAAAATTATTTACGCATCGCTGAAGCTTTGTTGAAGACATTAAAACGTCCAAAAGATATTGAAATTTGTACGCATTTGCTCCGGACTGTGAAAGAACATAACGACAGCAAACAAGCGGATGTGAAACGTAATAATAACATATTTTTTCGTTTTTGTCTTAAAGTGCTAAAATGGACGAGCGACAATCAGCCTTTAGAATTGTACCATTATTGGGTAAATGGGATTTTTTTTTTTTAATGTAAATATAAAACTACATACATATATTGTATGTATTTCTATTTGTAGTACGCAAACCTGGATACCGCTGAAAAAGTACCAGAATCGGGTGCATGGTTAGAGGATAACAAATCTTATATGGCTTCAAAATACTTAAAGGATGGAACCGCTATAATATACAGTGCTGTGGCTGATGATCCTTCAGCAGGTTGGCAAGATGGTGGATTAAATATTTTAGCGAAACGAGGAGCTTGTCCCAGAACATAGTAAAAAAAATTAATTGTTGCAAAAAATTTTGATTTTGGAAAAGTAAGTTTCAAACTCTTAACAAAAATTAATCATATATACATGGATGAGTCACGGACCACTGCTATCACATCTAAAAATTTCGGAATTGGCCTTGAAAATTTGATAAAGAGAATAAAAAAGCCATTATATTTGTATTAAAATTTGTTGTACATAATTTACGATTACTGGAAAAATTATTCAGCAACCGAATTTCAGTTGTTTTTGTATATCAGAAAAAGATTGCTTCTTAAGCATAAAAAATTCAACAAATATTATTGGAATGTTGTAAAAAACGGAATTTAAGACCATATTCAGGTATGTGATGGAAAACGATCGTTTCCAAAACAAACGTTTTGAAAATGTGTAATTAATTCGGATCGGTTTTGAGTATCGTTTTTAAGCTAATCTTAAACTACTGACTTCTAAAAAGCACACTAGAAGATAAAATATTAAAATATAACCATATAATTGGGCTCTGAAAAGAAATTTATTAAAAAAATTTTGGAAAAACTATTGACAACACAACACGACTATAGCAAACACATCCACTTTTGATCGTTTTCAAATTGGTTTTATATCGTTTTTCATCACATACCTCATTAATACTTCATAAAAATAGTCGAGACATTTTAAAGGTCTTGAAGTATTTTTCCACCACGCTTAGGGCAACTATCGGTTCAACTTAACCCAACCTAAATGAATGTAATATTATCTTACATTGCGCCATTTACATATCCATACATACATACATTGTAGATATATTTAACACAATAAAATTCAGTAATAAAAATAAATTTATTGTGATATGTGTTCTATCTGAAAAATATTGTAAATATAATACATACTACAAACTAATTTGTGCAAAATGGACGGTATATGCTTAAACTAATAAGAGCTTTGTTTTACTTAACATCGAACAGACATTTTCGTCAATTTCGTAAAATTCTGGAGAAAACCAAGGCACAAAATATCAAAAACAACGAATATATTTTCGAACTGTTTAAGGGCTCAGCGCCATTGCAGCTATCGCTGGAACAGTAGCATTCCTCCCAATAATCACCATTTTCATAAACACCCCAGTTGCACACACCCGTAACACCAGTGTCAGCCACAGAAGCACAACGTCTTATAACTTGACGCCAACGGCCATCCCCTATGAACAAATTGAAGAATATCAAATTTCACCATAATACATACTTCATATTTCGATAGTTTAAGAACTCACATATAAATCCCCTAGGACCCTGTTGCACTACCTTCATGCAAAATGAGCCAGGCATGTGGGATTCGTCACTGTTACATTCTATGGGTATGTGCTCGGTGCGATTAAATTTTTTGTAAGCTCCACAACTATCGGAACCCTTGGGATCCTGGTCTGACGAACATTGATAGCAACGTATGGCCCAAGAACCTAAGTATAAAAAACTATTAATATGTACTAATAACCACACCCTAAATTTGTTTACGAAAATTTACTCGTATCTCACCTGTTATCGTTACAATCATCAATAACAATGTTAAATTACTTGTTAAAGCTTTCATTTTATGTTTAATGGGTGCGAAAGGAAATGCAAGAAGAAAACAGGAATAAAATCTATTAAGCCACTTTAATTTGTTTTGAAATTGTTGTGTCTATCCTTTTTCTAATGTTGTTTTGGCATCAACTGTCAAATTAAACTTGGCTTTGTGGTAGAACGGTGACAGTTTTTGTTAAAGGTCGTAGTTACATTACTATAGTAATCGACTGGCATAAGCTATATGTATATTATTCATGGACAAGAACTAGATGGCTCAGGAATGTTCATTAAAGTTTAAATATTGCAATAGTAAGCAAATAATACTCGTACAGGTTGTAAACAAATATTATCTCTATCACAAAGCAGCATTAAACAATGGAATTTATTTATTACAAGTCCAGCACTTAAGGGTGACCGTTGCCATGCATTCATTATTAAGCTTATGTAGAAACGCCACTTTGTCGGTAATGGCGTTTTATTGTTTTAATTTGACATTTGATAAAAGCAAAACACAAACATCAACACTCAAGAATATTTAGGGCGGGTCACTTTGTTTGTTAATTGTTGCTCCAATCAACTTGCGTTCTGTTTTTTATTATTTATTAAATTTCAAAATAAGTTTTGTCTGAGTTAAGTGAATTATTAATTGATATGAAATCTGCAGAAATCGCACTATTCAGTGCTCTATTTGTGCTGTGTTTGGCACAAACAGGTGTGTAATTCATTGACAAGCGCTCTGCTGGCCGAATAAGCCAGAAATTCCATTAAATAATTCCTTATATTCTGTTTCTACAGTATGGAGCATCAAATGTTGGGATTGTCGTTCTGATAACGATCCTAAATGTGCTGATCCCTTTGATAATAGTACCCTTGTAATAACGGATTGTAGCCAACAGCCAGAGTTAAGTCATTTGCCTGGCGCGAAACCAACCATGTGTCGCAAAATACGTCAGAAGGTGCATGGCGAATGGCGTTATTTTCGTAGCTGTGCTTACATGGGTGAACCTGGTATAGAAGGTGACGAACGTTTTTGTTTAATGCGCACAGGAAGCTACAACATTTTCTTGGAATATTGCACTTGTAACAGAAAGGATGGCTGCAATAGTGCAGGTATTTTAACAGGCAGTCATGCAGCAATTGGTATCACAACGCTATTTGTAACAATAGTAGCTTGGCTGTTAAGGCAATAAAAAAGTACAAAAGGATCGTAGTTGCAGAATACGGACAATAATTTCTAATTAAAACTTATATTAGGCCCAATTTTTAAGTAGAACAAAAAAATTATCGTTTTTAATTTTAATTGAAACCCGAAGCAATTACTTATGTCTAAATAATCATATTGTGCCTTCTTCGAATATTATTAATATTGTATTATTTCAAATCATAAATGAAATACTTAAAATTTCCATCCATATTCTTATAGTAACATTCCATATTTAGTATAGATAAGTGTTGAGAACTTTTTTCTCATAATTTTTTATATTTTTACAATATCGACTCGAATTGTATGTATGTATATGTTTTATACACCATGTCCATTACATAGTTTTTAAGCAAAACTAAATAAATTTGTATTTCTATTTCTATGTATTCTAATTATGTTTTAAACTTCATTTTCGTATATATGTACATATGTAGGATTAAATTAATTGCATATTTGAATGCAACAAAGCTTGAAATTCAACTTTAACAGTAGAAACAAGAAAATGCGTTCTAATATCAACTTAAATTTTTCTTTTTACTATTGTAACTTATATTCTTATAACTTCCTTTTTAGTTATGCCTTTGTTGCAGTAAAGGAGCGATATGTATATTACAGTTCATAATTGATTAATGAATATCACAAGTAAACGTGAATCGAACTTAAAAAAACAGAAACAAAAACTTTTAAACTTAATTGCTAACAACTTAATTTCTTTCAGAATTATAATTTTTAACTTAGTTTTGAAGCTATAAATTAATTTACATACAAATATGCTAACCGCTAACCTTTTACTGCAATTTTTCTAATTTTTCTCTTCGTAAAAAGCCTCTTCGAAACTCGTAGTCGTAAAGCGTTTTGGGCTGAAGAATACACAATGTTCTATTCGTTCCACACTTGCTACCTTCCTATGTGAAGGCATTGTAGGTCGTTTATAGCCAGTCACAAAAACATTAGAGTTGTCGAGTTTTTCGATTCGACTTCGATTTCATTATTTCATGTTTCTTTAATCAAACGACCGAAGTTGAGACGAAAAATTCGACAACCATCATAAGACACTCTTGTAATGGACAGACATATCGCTCATTTACTTCATAATTTTTTTGAGTTAATGCAGAGTATTCGTTGCATATAACTTCAAAGCGTTTTCTGCAAAAATAGTTTTTTGAGTTGTGACACTATTGAAGTAAATGAACGATATGGTCTTATTTTATTTTCAATAAATAAAACATTATACAATTGGACCAGCCGTTCTCGAATTAAGAGCTTACCAACACATTTAGGGATTAATTTTTGTATGTACACATGTATGTATGTACATATTTTTACCCTAATATAGAAAGGCTCTTAACTCATTATTTTTTTTTATATTTCAAGTTTTTTGTATATTTCGATAGAAGAACATGTAATGTATCGAAAAATGCAAAACTTTCGATTTAAAAAAAATAATGAGTTGGGCATTTCTACATTAAGCTAACGATGTGTACATAAATACATACATATGTACATCTATACAGATAGAGTTAATTAACTAATTTTTTATTTTAATAAATTTATTAATTCAAATTACTATTTACAACACCAATAAAGTAAAATAAAATTTAATTCAAAAAACATAGTGCATAGAAATTAAAGCTAAAACGGTAGCCAGTCCAACGGCCATAAAACGGCCTGCAGAAGAAGCATTACACAGATCACCACTGCAAATATAGCACTTCTCCACCTCGCGACTATGAGAAACAGTGCACACGTCAGACCTGGAGCCTACAGCTTGGAAGTGGCAATCACGTGAGATAATAGTACCAGCTTTATCTAAAAATCAATCAAAATATTAAAATATTACTAATAATAAAGCTAATTATAATAAACAAGTGTGTGTGTGTGTGTGTTGAGTTAGAAGTAGAGGAAAGCTTTTCACCATGAACCTTACACTCAATTTATTGACTTATTCTAGAATCTATGTAGATCATTAGAAGATTTCTAAACATGTATGCAGGCAAATTATGCAGATTCTCTATTTTGTACTATTGAATTGAGAGAGAAAAAAAATCATAAAATTTGTAACGCCCAAAATGTTGCTTAAATAAATTTCGAATGCAAATTAACGTATTATGACATCATGTTTTTAAGGTGTTTGGTTGTCCATGATTTCAAATTTAAATGTAGGCAATAATCGTATGGGGTGATATTAATTTGAGTTGCTGTTTGGAATACCAATAAGTGTGCACACACATATGTACATACATATGTACATACATATGTACGTATAAATGTGTATCCATATGTACATACATACATAAATATTTAATTGTTTTCTGTTTATTTAATTAATTTCTGATTTTAAAATTTTGTTGTTGCAATTTTTCAATTAAATATTCATTACGTATTTACATACATACATATGTATGTATGTATGTGTGTGTGCAATCGTTTGTTTTGCTTTATTTACCGCTTGTGACAACTTTATTGCATTTGTTTACTGGCATAAATTGTTCCATTGAATTTGGTTTTGGAACTGCATCGCAATCGACTACTCTAATATTTGAGCTTTCCTCAATCCTGTCCTTGGCACAGCTGGCATCAGTCAACGATTTACACTGGTAACATTTGATGGCATTAGCTGGAAATATAAAGAAAAATAATTTGGTTTAATGACAAACATGTAGGTAGTGGATTTTTATTATTTCCGAATAATAATCGAGCAATCAATAAATATCATGCGAATAATTGTACCGATTTCAAAAATCAAATTTCACTGAAATATTACTTATTGCTGCTTTTTTTTTGGGGTCGAGGTTCAGAATACGTGTGATTCACAGACCACCTATTTGCCTATTATTATTAGGTTTGTGAAATCAGGTGATATAAAATCGCTCGATTTCCATCACATCGAGCCTTATTTTCGATTTAATCGTAAGCGACAAAAATTGAAGTTTTCAGGAGAAGGTTTATTTTAAATAATCAAATATGTTTTTGTACGTAAATTGTCGCTTATGATGAAATTTGGCATTTTGATAATTCTATACTATGGGTGTAAGCCCATAAAATTTTAATTTCAATAAAACAGTCTATTTTCGACAACGATAAAATCGAAAAAAGACTCGATATCCGATTATTAACTTTTTTTTATTTTCTTATTTGCATAAAAATAACAATTCCGAAATTGCTCAAATAATATTTAAAAGTTATTCGCATAATACTATTTAAATGCAAATGGCTCATATAAAAAATATTCGAACAAAAATGCATCCTTGAGATTATTCGAAAAAAAAACAACAAAATTCAGTGGCCAATACGTTCTCTATGAATGATTCCTTTATAAATAATACCGGAAGAAATTTAAACCAATGAATAGAGAGAAATAGAATAGAAAATATTCGAATAAAACTGTTTCAATAATTTTTATTCGAAAAATAAATTTTATTCGAACATTATTTATGCGATTAATTTTCTCAAAAATGTATTTTTGTTCTAATATCTTTTATATGAGCCCTTTGCATTTAAATAGTATTAGGCGAATAAATAAATAAATATTATTTGAGCAATTTCGGAATTGTTATTTTTATTGAAATCAAATCTTCAAATTCGAAAATGTTCTGAAAATGAAATCAAATCCAAAAACAATTATTGGAATTAAAAGCTTAAAACAAAAATATTCGAATATTTATTCTACGAATAAAATTTATTTGCTTAAGGCCGTGATACACTAGCCTACACGATCGTGCGATTTTTGAGAAAATACAGCCCTGGTATGATGGAGTCTGTGAACATTTTCAAAAGACAAAAACAATTCATCAGATCAGGGTTGTATTTTTTCGTAGATCGCGCGATTGTGTAGGATAGTGAAGCCTTTAATAATAACTGAACAAAAATTATGTCACTAAAACGTATACAAGTAAAATTATTCGAAAAATTTATTTTTTAAGGAAATCAAAAATTAATTTGAACTAAAATAATAACAAAAATAAAAAAGTTATTCGAATATATTTTAATCGAATAAAATTTAATCACTTGGTATCAGCAAATCGAATAAAAATTATTATTAAAATAAAATTTTGTGTTCAAGAAAGGTTGAGAGAATTAAGTCTAACAAGAAATTGTTTGATCAAAGTTAGTCGAATACATATACATATGTATACATGTATGTATGTGGTGAAATATTGATTGATTGAAAATTATTGGAGTAAGACGGTTTTTTAACAATTGTTTTTGAAAGAATTCAATAAAAATAATCTGAACAAATATATGTTAACTAATTTATTCGAGCTGCATACATAAAAAAGTTATTCGAATATATTTTACTCGAATAAAATTTATTCACTTGGTATCATCAATCGAATAAAGAGAATTCCAGTAAAAATTATTCAACTAAAATTTTGTGCTCAAGAATTATTTGAGAGAATTAAGTCTAACAAGAAATTGTTTGATCAAAGTTATTCGAACAAATATGTGTGGGTAGCGAAATATTGATTCAATTAGAGTAAAACAGCTTTTTTTAGGAAAGAAGGGAAAAGAGAATGGAAGCCTTAAGTCCATTTTAATAAATTTAAGTAGATAAAAGATTACTAGAATATAATTGGATATACATAAAATAACTAATCGAATAACTTTTATGCGAAGAAATATTTTGTATATATTACATATTTTTAATTTATTTTTGATTAATTAGTACGTAAAATACTTAGAAACTTGCCCACATTCGGGTGACTCATAATATCTCTCGTTTCATCTCCAAATGCTAACTAATCTTAAATTATCTCTCTGATAAAATAATAATTATGCTGATCTCCATACAGAATATTTACTTTTTTTGGAACTTTTGAGTACATTATTTGTGTTTGTTTGCTTATCATGAGTCATAAAATTCCAAGTTCACGCACAAAAATATTGATTCAGTTGAATAATTTGTTAATCGTTTTTCTTTTTCCATTATATCTGAATTTGGCATGAGAGACCGGTAAAAATCCAACTGAGAAAATACATGACAAATAGACATGGCCCATATAAAATAAAATAAATCTTTCATGGAGAAGAAGTAGTAAAATGAATATATACTCGTATTATCTTTCTATCTGTTGCTTCTATGGCTAAATTCCCAAGTCATTTCGGCGAGTTTTCACTTACTGATGGCGCAATAATTTAAATCCAAATGCGTGGAAAATTTTCGAAAATATTATTGACGAATTTCGGTTTTTTAAACTAAAAATTTTTTAAACTAAAAATAATGCAACTTCTCCATTCAAATCGGTTGCTTATGACCGGACTTTTGTCACTTTGTTTGCGAATATTCTTTATCATGAAAATCGATAGATTTCATACAAATTCATCGTTTGCCAATGAAAGGACGCATATCTTGTTCTATCTTTAACAAAAATTGGTCACTTGAATTCGATGTTAACTTATTAAAGGCCGCACCAGGTGTATTTTATAAGTCTGTGGTAACAAGCGATAAGTCCAAGAACATGGTTTCGAGAAAAACGTCTTTGAACGTATGAAGTTTTTTTCGAAAATTTCATAATTAGCATATTAATATAATTTTGTCGTAAAGCCAAGATTACTGTTTTAACGAATGCTTAAGTCTTGGATCTTAAGTACAATATTGTTTTGTTTATAACTTTATAATAAACATCGTTACTGATATGGGGATTTCACGTAAATACGAAGCTTTAATTGTAGATTTTGTAGCATATTTAACTCGATTTTGTCTTAAGTCGACTTGTGTTGTTATCGTTTTTAGGCACAGAAATATTAAAACTACTGGCGCATATTCATAGTCAAAACAAAGTATACTTTAAAAATGTAGAACCATTAACAATACAAAATAATGTTCTTAAACTCTTAAAGTATACTTTGTCTTTACTATGAATATGCGCCACTGTATTTTAACAGCCTTATTTATAAAAACTATTAAGGCTTTTAAAGGCTTAATAAGAAAAAATTTTTATGAAAATTTATTTTAAAAACCCTTTATAAAGCCTTAATAATTTTTATAAATAAGGCCGTAAGTTTTCTGATTGTCGAACTGAATACGAAGATTTATTCAACTTTTCACCTATTATGTGATTTTTTTAAGTCATACATATCGCTACTTTATTGCAACATAAGCATAAGTCAAAAAAGTTAGTTTTGCAGAAAATACGATGGCTTAATATAAAAAATTGCGTTTTTAGCGTTTTCTGGTAGCCAACGTATAATTACATTCTCCTTCAAGAAATAAGTACGTTACAGTTTAAAATAAGGCATTCATGGCCATTTAAACAATTATTTTTGCTTCAGTTTTTATTTAGTTTTTTTCTTCTCCTATAAAATATCGAAAATTCGAGTTACGCCTTCCTTATATTAAGCCATCGTGTGTACATATGTATGTATAACCATTGCAGTGAAGTTATAAAAATATTTTCTTTTCTCAAGATACAAGTCATTTGCGTAAAATGTTGACACAAGATTAAATATAATTTCTGCATTATTAACTCCAAAAACGCATTTTTTTTTTGAGTTATGACTGTGTTGCAATAAAGGAGTGATATGCACTTGTTTGCTTCCTGTAAATGTCATGAGAAATTATGCCTGGGCTGTTATTGGGATTTCTTTCACTTCTTCTAAATTTAATACGGAATTTAATACGCAAATTAAAATACAAATGTGCAAAGAACACCTTGAAAAATAACCGACAAGTCTATTTAATTCCAATCAAGCCAATAGGAAAAATTAACATATTAACAAGTATTTACTAAAAATTTTACTTGGGTATCGTTAAAATAGATGATCTCAACTTGTTTACAAGGTGAATTTCTGTGTTTTTTGTTTGTTTTTATTTGTCTAAGCAATTATATACGAGTATGTACAATTGTATTAGTGTATGCAAGTATGTAGAGATGTGCTGTGTATTGGAATTTGAATAGACTTTTTTACATCAGGTTTTTCTAACTTCATTAGATTCTTTACAAATTTAACGCTTTTTTACTATTTACAAACAACGCAATTCATTTTTTTTGTATATTATTAAATACTGTATGTATGTTATGTATAAAATAAAAATTCCACATCTTTTTTGTCTCTGAATAATGACTTTCACACTTACCACCGTTCACTAGACATAGGGCAAAGAACCCAATTAAAGCCAAAATATTTGTATGCATTTTGTTTTCGTTTTTATTGCTTTAAAATAAAAAATATATATGTATATGTAAGTATGTATTATATTTTTAGATTATGAACTGAAATTATTTGAAAACGTACTAAAATTTTCAAAGCCCGCAAAGATGTTTTCCGTTAAACTGTTTTTGAACGACTGAAATACTTTTCGTTTTATTTTAAATTAAAAAAAGTTCAACTTGATGTTAGAAACTGAAAGCTATTTTGGAATTGTTTTGAGAAAATATTATTATTATCGTTATGGTGTTATATGTATGTGTATGTATGTATGTACATATTTAAGTTATTTAAATACAAAAAAAATACATACATACATACATGCATATGTACAATTATATTTGAGACTATTATTTATACAGAGCATACATATCTACGAAGTATCAAGCACGCTATATGTACATAACGGACGTTATTAATACAAAATGGAGTTTGGGCTTACTTAAATTAAATTGTTCATTATGATTTGTGATTTTCATAAGTTACATTAATATTAATAATTACATGAAATTTTTAATCAATTTTTTTTGGGGTGGTGCAACAGCAATTCTTGTGGTGCAATGTCCTCCCTAGAATAGCCTTTCCGGGCTTATGATGTTTACATAAAGATATTTAAACAATAAACATACATACAAGCGCATGTGAATATATTATGTATGTACACACATACATACCTATAAAGACTCAGTTAGCCGACTGTAATGGAATGTAACTGCAACGTAGGAAACAGCTGATCGATATTTTTATATGAAAAGTAGGTTACGTTACATTACATCTCTATAACCATTTTCATTGGTGGCTATTCTGGAAAACGCGTCAAAGAAGTGTAACTTTACATTAAAACAAAAACAAATTTGCAAAAATTGTTTTTGTTTGCCATACATATATAAAATGAAATAAATGTGAGAATTTCAACGCGTTTCTCTCTCCTTTAAAAACGGTTGATTTTGCATGAGAAACAAAAACAAATTTTTTACATTTACACAATTTTGTTTTTGTTTTCCATGTAACTTTCACCAAGTCGACGCGTATTCCAGAATAGACACCATTACTTTTCACATAACAATATCGATCAGCTGTTTCCTACTGTTGCAGTTACATTCCATTACAGTCGGCTAACTGAGCCTTTAGAGTCGGCTAACTGAGCCTTAAGTCAGTTAAAAAACCCCCAAAATTACAAAAAAATTGCAGCAATAAAATTTATGAAGGGAAAAGCTTCTTACTACAAAGTGAATACAAATGTGTGTATAGTATGTAAATATTTGGACTTATGTTCCATTAAAATCATTCAACATTTACGGCCTGTAAGGACGATGGCGACAGAAAACGTTCGATCGATTACTGATATTGAAAAGAAACCCCAATTTTATTATTTTATTGTTGCTTTCAATACGAGCTGTCAATCTAACGTTTTCTGTCGTCATCGTGGTACAGGCCGTTACTTCTATTGACTGTTAATCAGAAACAGAAAAATATAAAATTTAATCGAAAGAATGCATGCAATAATTTTTCGTTTTGTTTGATACTGAATTTATACTACAAGAAAATATGTAACTACCAAATCAATTTTTAACAATCATCAACAATCAATTAGCTAAGTAAAGCTGCCAATCTTAAATGTAGCGTGTATGAGTTCTCTTTCGCCCACAAATTTTATAATGCGTCTAAGTTTTTTATTTAATTAAACTACAGCTACAGATGGGGACATTTTTAAGACAGAGAAACTAAAGCTTTTTCGAATCACTTGAGCATTTTGTATGAAGTTAAGCAGCAATAACATTCAAAATTCACCACATTTAAAGAAACAAGTTTCTCACTTAACTGGCGAACTTAAAGAACTATGGATCATAAAGTAAAGAAAAAATATGTATAAACTAGTTTTTTTCTTTGAAATTTTGTTTCTTGTGTAAATAAAACTAATAATACTATTTTGTTTTGATCTTCCTATTCTTGTTTTAGTCTTTATGATTGTCGACCGTGGCACAAGCTCGTGCTCATTTGTTTTGCCGCGTTTCTCTGCATCACAGGTTAAAGGTATTACATGCTTTTTGTTTGATTTTCTGAGCAATCTGCTTATTTTTATTTTTACTTTAACTGTAGAAAATCTTTTTAGCTTTCAGATGCAATAGATTTAAAAATTTTTGTAAAAAGTTCGCACTCAGAATTATTTTAATTTAATACAGATATGTATTCAATAAAAGGACCATAACGTATTTTTTACACTTTTGCTTAGAAATAGGCAACAAAAATTTAAAATAGCTAAGTTTATGTATCCCAATATTAGTATTAATGAACATACTTACATACATATGTATGTATACATATTTTACAATGAACAAGTTTAAAATACATACATATATCAAATGCTTAATTTTTAACTTGGTTGCTGACTTGTTTTTATATTCTTATTATTTTAGAAGATCTCTTATATCAAAAATAAACGATATATTTTTATTCATTTCAAATTTAAGCTTGTGAATGTGTGTATTTCATTTCAATTATAAAATAAACTTCGTTACTATTTTAAACAGTCTTATTTAAAATTTTAATTTGTACTACCAGAAGCTTTGGAAGGTGCAGGTGGAACTGAAACAAATCAATATAAGGTTGCCAGTTGTACAGTTTATGTTAAAAGCTGCCGGACTTAATTTTGCTATGAGCAGACTACTTTCGGGGTATTAATAGTCAATACAATAGCTTACGTTCTTTTCCTATGTTTTTTATTTCCTTATTTCATATTTCTTCACTAGTATTAAATTAAAATCTTGCCATAAATAGTAAGCTTATAAAATTAAGGAAATAAATAAATAAATTAAATAAATAAATATGTACTGCTAACGATTTTTAGTTTTCCAGTTTTGTATATATGATATATAATCTTTAAGAAATTTATGCTACTTTACATGTTATTTTTTAAGTAAAAGTAACTGAGAAATAAATGAAAATAATATAACACTAAAGATATGGTCACACCTGGGCAAACATTTGCCCAAAAAACCGTAACTAATAAATATTAGTGTAAAACATTTTGATTCAGACACGTGTTTCTTAAGTTAAACAGTTTCATAAGCAACTAATAGAGAATGTGAATCCAACATTATTGGAAACTATTTAACTTAACAAAGACGTCTCTGAGTTGAAAGCTTATTCATTAATATTTAGGGGTTACGTTTTTGTGTGTGACCACGCCTTAAGTTTTTTTGTTACACCTAGAACTAATGTTATAGAGCTCTAACTAATGAAACTGTTGCACTAAAATATTGTGGTCTTGTATAGTTTTTTTCTTCATTTGTATTTCTGGTACTATTTTGTTGTATTTTTTCAAGAATCGTAATACTAGTATCTTTTCTTTCCTTTTTTTTAATACTTGTTTTGTTTTCTTTATTTTTAATAAAAAACTTTGGCACATATGTATTTCAGAATATAAATATATATATGAGTTCAAAAACATTATTTATATTTCTGATTTTCTAGCTTAATAATTGACTCTACTATTTACAAAGTAAGCTTTTTGATTATAAAATTCAAACGTTTAATCAATTTAAGCTATATTTTTTAGGATATGAAATTACTTTTTAGGATATCATTAGTGTACGTGCTTAATGTTAATAAAAAAATATATTTCATTTATATAATTTGAAAATTTTGCTTGTTTTTATGGTTAAGCGATTGTCTATATGCATTTCACAGTTCTTGTGAAAAAACATTAATACTACCCTTTGTGCAACTCTGCTGAAAAATATTTGCTGGCATATAAAGTTTGTTTGTTTCTTTCACACTTCACAAATGTACAATTTTAGTGCCAAATTAAAAAATGTTTTTCAATAAATTGTGAAAAGAAATTTAAATAAAGCGAGCCCTTAAAAAATACATTCAATGTGGTTTTCCTGTTATAGTGACGTATTAGAAGAATCAAAAGTGAAAGTTTTAAGTGTTTGACGTAGTTAAAATTTCATGTGGTAATTGTTTTTGTGCAAGAGACTTACCGTTATAGTTTGTGTATGAGACAGTTACATGCATACATATGTACATATGTAAAAAGTAATACAATAAAAAGTTCCACATGTAATTAAAATTTAATATATGTAAATGCACCCTAGGATAAAATTCTTGATATTTCATCAATGGTGAGTACCTACATATAGTTTAAATAAAATATCCAAAACCAATAAGTACCTCAATATACATATGTGTGTATGTATATCCCATTTGCATCTATAACACATAAATCACAATACGAGTATTCAAAATTCTATATTAGTGCTCTTATTGCCTCGGCAGTGGGCAAAGCCTTTTTAAGGAAGGAGAAAGTACTCAATTCGGTGAAACTTTTTTTTTTTAATTTTTTTTAGAACAGGACCCGTGTGAGCCGGTTCTTGTGTTTGTCTAAAAAAATTTACCATGCAGTAATAGTCGTTGTCTTTTTTCAGTTTTATATAACTGATTAGATTTTAGATTTAATCAGCTTTGTATATAGTTTAAGAAAATTTTATTTGAAATTTACGAAATTAATGCCCTAAATTTTAATCCCAAATGAATATTTTATAAAACGTGCTATTATTGACAAAATTTTAAAAGTCGAAAGAGATATGAAGGTCGGTCAAATGTCATCAAAATTTAAGCAAAATTTAAGTAAAGTTAAAGCAAGGAATTCTGAAAAGTGCCCTGAATAATGTCTCATTAGATGGATGCATGTGGAAATTGGTGTAAAGGCTCAGTTAGCCGACTGTAATGCAATGTAAAGGCTCAGTTAGCCGACTGTAATGTAATGTAACTGCAACGGTAGGAAACGGCTGATCGATTTTGTTATGTGAAAAGTAATGTAAATGCTTATAGAGATGTAATGTAACATAATTTTCATATAAAAATATCGATCAGCTGTTTCCTACATTACACTTACATTGCGTTACAGTCGGCTAACTGAGCCTTAACTGTAATGTAGGAAACAGCTGATCGATATTTTTGTATGAAAAGTAGGTTACGTTACATTACATCTCTATAACCATTTCCATTACTTTTCACATAACAATATCAATCAGCTGTTTCCTACTGTTGCAGTTACATTACATTACATTCGGCTAACTGAGCCTTAAGAATTGCAAACGGCGCAGTGAATAACGTGTAACCTATCAAGCAAACCTGCCTTTACAATCGTTTGAGTTCTACTTAGATTTTAATAGCTAATTCTAAGATTCTGACAATTAAAATTTATATTGTGTATCAGAATAGGTTCTATTTTCAACTTAGCTGAGATGAAAAGTAAAAATTTTTTCTTATTAGACACGATATTTTAATTTTAGCTATTGAAACCAAAACAAATCCTATTCTTTACATGAAGAAAGCAATAATAAATGTGGTATTGGTACCTTCCTTATCGTATATTTGGGATACCTACTCTGTTACTATGCAAAACTTTATATATGTATATATATATTTTTTTTATTATTGTAATGCAGACGATTTTATTTTTGATTACTTTTAACTAGAAGTGGGAGGAGTAGATTCACGTTTTGCTTTAGTTTGTTTTAACTTTTAGCATTTATGAAAAGTAAATTTTGCGGTTGCAAAGCGTAACGTATGTATGTGCATACATATGTATTTTGTTTCGAAAACAAACATTCAAAAACAATTGCAAATTACAAAAACGTTGAGGGAAGGTAAAATATTAAATTTACATTTATTAATGAAAATTGAATATCGATTATATAACGTTGGAATATAATTTGAGCACATACTTACATATAGAAGTAAGTAAGTAACTATTATTTTTTTATTTTTCTTTAATAGTGTCATAACTCAAAAATGGCGTTCTTTGAGTGAATAATGCAGAACAAATATGTAGTACTTTTCTAACGAACTAACAGGTAGAAAGTAGTACTATGCATGCCGATTGCTAAATAAAATAAGAAACTCATTACATTGTGTCCTTTCCAGAGTTCTTTTTAGACCAGAATGCGCATGCAATGTCTCGTTGAAATGGGTTCGGCACCTATGCCTGGAATTTTAATTTTAATAGGTGTGCTCGCTACTTTATTTATTTTTTCTTGTTTTTCGGAATCGTCATTCGAATTTGATTTATAATTTAAATTTCAAGTCTAGCTCATCAAAAAGGTAGTTTAAAATTGATTAAAAAATTCGAAGCGAACAAACATATGAAAATCGGTTGACCTACCCCCCGGTTGACCTCCCAAAAACTTCGCGCCAGTTTTTATGGAGTAATAAATTATAATACCTTTTTTAATGATTTTGGTCAAATTTGCAAAATTTTGCCAAATAAAAGTTGACAGAACAGTTCTCAAAAATCCAGTAAAAAAAGAAAAAAACTTAAAAATCCGAAACAAAATTACTATAAAATTGGCTATAAGCATTAAAAAACTAAGCCAGCGAAATTCAAAATTACACTTGTTGCGTGAAAGATCATCAGAGGGTTAATACTCGTACTAAATATTAAATACTCTATTTTTCCTATTCTTGTTTATTTTTTTATCTACTTTTGTATAATATTCGTTATATGAATGTGTGTACGAGTATGTATGCCTGTATGTATGTACATATATTTGTTATAATTGCCAAAAGTCACATTTTGAATTAGTTGGTTGCTGTTTTTGGATTTTTTATGTTTTTTTTTAGTTAAACGTTAAAAAATTATACGTTAATTTTTCTACACGATCTTTTTTTCTGTCTTTAAAGTTTCTACTTCTTGAATTGTTGCATGTTGTTGTTGTTTTTCAACATTAATGAATGTTTTATTCGTTTTATTTGTTTGTTTGTAATGAATCGCTTGAGCGCTAAAAACGATTGTGGCAAACTTTCAGTTGCATTTTGTTTCTTGCTGAAGTGTGTTGCAAATATACTAATGCTAATAATAATTAAATAAATAAAAAAAAAATAAGTAAATTTTGTTAATTTTTTTATTTTCTATACATTTAACTGTGTTTTTAATATCTTTGAAAAATTTCTTTCAAATTAAAAAAAAAACATTCAATTACTTTAATTATCTGTTCATAAAACGTATAAAAACAAAACCTGGAAATTATAAGTGACAAGATTTTTTGGTCTTGAACAAGTTTTTTTAAATAAATTTAAAAAAAAGAACAAGAGAAATAAATAATTAATTATAAAAAAGAATACAACAACTTTTGGTTTTTACCTAAAATAAACATTTTAAAATTAAACACGAAACTGAATTCAAGGTATGAATTATGAGTACATTCATTTTTATTTTGTGAAAATTGGTGTTAAAAATAACAGACGTTTAGACAGGTCAGTCCAACATTTCATTGTGAAACGTTTGTAACTGAAACCATACCGTCTCATTGTAAATCAGTATGTAATTAAGTCTCACCAAACAATATGAAAGCTGTCTAACGAAGTACTCGTATTTTGTGGTTGCGTGAGACATAGCGCAAATAATATTTACGAAATATGTACTTATTTACTCGTTTATATGAATGTATTCACCCAGTAAACATTTTTTCTGATCACACAAAACTTTTGAAACTTTACTATACAACCAACAAAATTCCTTGAATGCTGAATCTCTACAGCAGAATATTCAATACTTGTTCGGTATGCCGTTTCCGCACATTTTCTGAAATATCGGATTAATATCAGACTGGGCCAATTCTAATCAGAAAAGTCCGCCAATTTTCTTAACCGTTCCATTGGAAATTTCAGCTCATTCTCTATAAAAGAAGGTATTCACTATGCTCCACATTACGATGGATTTTTTAAGGATTTTCAAAAGACAATGGGAGCTATTCTGGAATACGCGTCGAATTGGTGAAAGTTACATGCAAAACAAAAACAAAACTGTGTAAATGTAAAAAAAATTGTTTTTGTTTCGCATACAAAATTAACCGTGTTTAAAAGAGAGAGAAACGCGTTGAAATTCTCACGTTTATTTCATTTTAGAAATGTATTACAAACAAAAACAATTTTTGAAATTTTGTTTTTATTTTAATATAAAGTTTCACTTTTTCGACGTGTTTTCCAGAATAGCCCCCAATAACAATTCACTAAATCACGCTTGTATTTTGTTCAAAAGCCGTACGATTATGTAGGATAGTGAATACTAGCTTTAAAAACATACGACTTTAGTGCTAATTTTAATTAATTCCGAACATTTGTCTGACATATCATAAAAGTTTGAAAAATGTTGTCAGACAAAGGGAACCACTTTCTTTTTACCCACTCCGAAAGCTTTCGGTATGGTATACCGATTTCACAACTTGTGCAGAGTTTCTTATAAAATTCTGACCAAGTTCTTTAAGAAATGTTCGCTGGGTATCTACACTTCAATGCATTATTTGCCAATTACAATAACAGGGTAGTAAAAAATATTCGAAAAAATTATAAAAAAAAATAAATAAGTTAAAGACATACTTTAAAAAAAGTAATTGAAATTTTAATTTAATTTTGTATGTATTTATTTTTAATTCAATGTCTTTTAATTTAAACGTTATAAACGATTCCGAAATTATATTAAATATTACCTTCTAATGTAGGATTGTGAATTTTATTTAATTCAAGTAATAACTTGTTAATCAGGGTAGATTTTTTCCATTCTAATATCAGAAATGTACATTATTTAAAATTAAGGATTTTTTGCGCATGCGATACTCTCTTAACTGATTCATTAGCGCAATTAAATGGTTTTTAAATTAAACTGCTGTATTTGTTTTGCAATTCCTAATTTGATTTTTAAATGATAATCCATCCTTGCTTGTAACATTTAAAAACGAGTGCTTGGCAACTCGTATTTGCATATTAATGGCTTGATATTGTTAAATACAATGTCTAAAATTTTACTGAAACAGTAAAGGCCATTTTCACGACTTGCCGTTAACTAAAGATAAGATTTTGTCTGCTCGATAAATAGCTTTGCATAATTACAACTTCCATTTTCTATTGTTATTATTATCAATAATAATAATATTTAATGGATAAAAAAAATGTTTTATCGGTCTGACAAAATCCCACCTTTAGCCAAGTTGTGAAAATGGCCATAAAAAATATTTACTGAAACTAAATTTTATTTCAAAAAAACGTATGTTTGAGAATATTTTGGGAATAATTTTTTCTGTGTATTTTTGCGCAGATTGTTTTAGAACTGTCAACACCGTTTTAGCATAATCTCTACATTTAGATAGCAGCGATACAACTGTATCGCATTTTATACGCAAACTATAAATAATAAAAAATTATGGAACTTTCGATCTAAAAATTAAAATAAAAAAACAATTGAAAGTAATCTTCAAAATTCAAATATTTTTTAAAATTTTGTGAAACTGTTTCTTTTATCACTTCTTGCTCCCAAAGTGGTTGACATTTACAAGAAATGTGAATTAATTTTTTTTTATAAATTTTTAACTTGAAATGAAGAAACACATCGCAAATTTTACTAATACATAGATAAGTATTGCATATGTACGTACGTACGTACGTACGAGTATGTAACTAAAGTTTTGCTATTTGCTGCAACTTAAAATAAATAATAAAAGTGGTTGTCTCAAAAAATTACAAATTCTTTGCACACTTACGTTAAATTTGAACGCCTTGTTCTGGTTTATGATGAGGTTCGTAAAGTACATACATACTTTTGCATTTTGTTGACTTGTATATAAATCCAAAGAGAAATCTGGTCAAATTGATTTCAATGATTAGAATACAACTGCCTGTTTTATTATAAAAAATAATAATAATAGGTTGAAAAGAGGTCTCATGTAAATTAACATGACCTTTATAAGAACTCAGTATCGTCCACGTAGTCCCTCAAACTTTTTCAGTAAATACCTCTATAAAGTGGGTAATTTCCGGTAAGGTGTCATCCACAAGATAAAGGGATCTCGGCTGGGCTAAAGCTGGACAATGACAAAGGAAGTGCTGCATTGTCTCGATGTCCTCCATGCATGCCCTGCATTCATTGTTATCCGTGGCTCCACTCCGTTACAAATGCCCTCCTAAATTAGAGTGCCCCGTGAAGATGCCGCCCAACTTTCCTAGCTCGGGCTTGTTTAGTTTCCACAGTCCCCTTATTTTTGTGTCTTCGTCCGGGTCGCCCCATAGAACCTTGATTAGATTAAGCACAGTATCACAATTTCATCGTGTCCTGTGGGCCATCTTCGCCCATTTTTGTAACTCAATATTCGCTGCTTTGAAAGGCTTTGCATTAATTAGAGTTACTGTCTGCAACGTTCTGGCCTTTTTCGAAAGTTCATTTCCACGTTAATTTCCGGTTACGCCGTAGTGGGGCGCCACCCATACCAGGCGAATGTTGCCATGTACTGCGTAATCGTTAATCATATTCTTGCAATCTAAAATGGTCCTAGAGTTTACTCTTTTGGTTGTGATTGCCATAATTGCCGACTTGCTGTCGTTAAATATAAAAACCTCCGTGATCGCACGAACTTCCGCATGGAAAACTGTATTATGGTCGGGCAAGCGGAAGTAAATTTCAGTCTCCGATTATTTTATGAAGAAACCTGGGCCCGTTCTTTACCCTAGCTTTGAGCCATCCGTGTAGCAGCAAACTCCCACGGATGTTTGTTCTAGGGATCGATTGACCCAGGAGAGTGTATTTTTGATATAAATGTCTCTCCTGTCCGGTCGGACATTTCCAAAGTCTGGGCGTATCCGGTCAGTGACGTCCATATGTTCTGATGGTGTGGTATTTTGTATTGTCCGATCCATTCCCCATCACTTGCACACGTTTTGTAGTTTGGATGTAAAGAATGGTCTCGAATGCTCTGGTGGATGTAGTTCTCATAGCGCCACTTATACCGAGGCAGCACATTTGTTGAACCCTCTCAAAAAATTTAGTGTTGCACTTTCAAGCTTTTGACCTCCACCATACTACCGATGCGTATGCTAGAATTGGTCTGATCACACTTTTATAGTCTTTCCCTAAAAACTAGGGTAAACATACTGCATAATCTTTGTCTTCCTGGTGAAAAGACCTATTTCCGTTTTTTCTAGCCGAGCCCAGTTTAACGCAATATTGAGAGTTTTTTCTGCCTCCCTGCAAAGTTGGTGAAGTTATTTGCCACTTAGAAGTATCATGGCATCGTCCGCATAGCAGACTGGTTAATAACCCTCATTAGTCAGGTCCCTTAGCGGTGTGCGTATAAATATTACCCAAAGAAGGCGTAAAATTATTCCTTCTCACCATGTTCCTAACGTTTACGTTATGAAACCTACACAATCAATTATTGATTGGTCAGCGTGAAACTGTACTTAGGATTAAATAAGATTGTCGGTGCTCACATTGCTGAAAGCGCCTTCAATGTTAATAAAAACGCCAAGCGCATGAAACTTATCATTCGGGCCTGTTCTAAAAATCATGATGATTTGAAATCACGTGATTTCAAAAGTAAACTACTAATAGCTGACTTGATAGTGGGTTTTATTGTATTTTAAGTTTTTGTAATTTATAATAGAATATTTTCTTCCAATTTCCAACGCTATAAATCGTGCGATTTAAAAAAGCAATTATTTAGCTTTCATTAATTTTTTGAAATCACCGTGATTTGACTTGTCGTGATTTGCAGAACAGGCCCGATTGTAAGATTTTTCGATGTAGTTAACTAAAATGTGAAGAGCCGTTTCTACCATAGGATACAAAGGCTATTCTGAGGGGGTATATTGCCCCTCCCCCTCCCCAATAATCGCTGTTGCTCCCTAGAATTATTAAAACTTGTATGTAATTATTTATTTTAATATTACTCATAAAAATCACCAGTCATAATGCTCGCACCCCTTTAATAAATTTATAACTACGCCAATGGTTTCTACTGACCTTCCTTTTACATACGCATGTTGTCTAAACCTGAGACTATCGTCAAATATCCTCCTCTTAATCGTGTCCATGGTCATGAGCAGGAAGGAAGTAAGACTTATTGGTCTGCAAGCCTTTGGAGTCGCATACCTCGCCTTGCCAGCCTTAGGTATAAAAAATATCATTGCCTCCTGCCAGCTTTTTGCAGTATATGCGAATTTTAGGCAGGCTTTAAAAATTCTAACCAATTTTTTTCTAAATTCCCAGGAAACGGGAAGATCAAAATTGGCCTTTTTATATACAAAACAAATTTTGTATATAAATGTGTTTGTCTTTTATGAATATCTTCTAAAACACCGCAAAATTCCAAACCCTACTCTTAATGATTCTGATTTGTATATTTAATTAATTCACACTAATAATTCCCATGATATGACTGACTGCTGTTATAACTGGCGTATTTTTTCTTCTACTTAAACTGCGATTTTAGCATTTTAGCAACGGATATGTAATGGAATTGGGTCAAGAATTGATTTAATGAAAAAAGCAGTAACACAACAAATAAATGTTGGTTGTATGTATTTACATGTATACATATGTATATGTATGCCTGTGCATACATTTAGTCATCTAACGTTTTTGTTTTCTTCAAATCATAAATAAAATGATAGTAAATTAAAGTTTCGTTTTTTTAAAGGTTATTTATAAGAAATCAAAAGATCTTCTCCCGCGAATTTTGCCTTTGATCGTAATTGTCGCTGTCTTTGTACTTTATTATCGGTCCTTTCATTTGATCTCAAAATTTTCAGTAACTGCACAAAAAACATTTGCTTACAAAGAACAATGGAAATAGAAAGTTATCTTAACATTTTATCACATAATGTGTTTTTAAAAATTAAAAATTATAAACATACATATGTAAGTATGTACGAGTATGCAGCTACTACATCTTTTAATTATTGTAATATCTACTATAAACATATAATTTATGCCGCTGCAATCATTAGTGATGTTGAGAAAATCATTTTTCCACATTTTCCATAATCAAAGGAAAATATCTCAAATACAAGTTAAATATGTTTAATTCACACAGGAGATGTGCGTGTAGTTTATGTTTAATTCACACAGGAGATGTGCGTGTAGTTGATGATCGTGAGTAGAGATGGTTCCTCAGTCACTTGAAGTTACATTCAAAAACAAGTTTCTAACTTGCGAATGTATTTGGAAAACTTCTAAATATCCTAGAGTGATGGAGGATTCTCAAACCGAATATTCTGCTGCACAATGAGATTGGTCTGATGCTGCATAGTACACAGGAAAAATATCAATACATGCATACATACTCGTATATCATATTGTCGATGGCTTAAGTCATATCAATAAACTCTCACGGCCCTTAATGCCGAGTGACATAGAATCCCTCATACGTTATATGTACGTCACCCTTTTCAAAATTTTTGCCTTAAAAACGTTGATAATAAGGATTATCTTGATTTGATTTGAGTGCAAGAATTTCAGTACAATTTGTCAATTATCAGCTGTTGTTTAAAATTCTCTAGTTTGTTAGTTTATAATACACTTCCCAATTGGTTAAAATTAGAAACCAGGGAAACCGCAAGTATGCAATTGCATGTTTTTTCTTGTCTGACGTATCAATCTAGAAATAAGATATTTATCCATTTCAGAAATTTTTATGAATTTTGGCATCGATTTGTTAGTGCATATTTTTGCATATATTTTACCCTTTAAGGCATGTTTTTGCATATTTCAGTCCAACACGCATATTTTGATCATTTTTCGAATTTTCAGAGCATATTTGACGCTTGTAGATCATATTTTGGTACTCTATAAATTTTTTTTATTGTAATACTTAAACAAATTCATGTAGTAAAAAAATAGTAGTATGATGCTCAAGCAATATTTTGCCAATATTATAAAGTTAGACTTTAAAAAAGGCCATTGTGTATATATGTATGTATGTTCTGGCTTCCGAATCGATTTCACATGTTTTCTTGTAAGTTCTGATGTTAAAACACACGCTACACCTGTTTAAGTTGAAATTTAGAAAAAACTAATTATTAGTATGTGTTCTAACTAACATCCAAATTTAAAAGAACAAAATTAGAAATGAACGATTTAAAATTTTTTGATTTTTTAATTTTCAAAACGAAACAAGAAAATTAAAAAAAAATTATATCGTCTATTTCCAATTTTTTTTCTACTAAACTTTAATGCTTGAATAAATACTATTGATTTGTATATACAAAATTTCAACTTAAACAGGTGTAACATGAGTTTTAACATCCTAAAGGGACGTTGATTTAAAAAAAAAAAATTTTGTTTGGCCATTGTGACGAACGCAGCTCTCATTACATCAGTTCAGGTTGAAAGAACATTTTCAATGTATAAAAGTTTGTTTAGATGTGACAGGCAGCCATTTTTATTAAAAAATCTTAAGTGATTTTTTTGTTTATAACTAAAAAGCTTCTCTTATTCTCCAAAATACAGCTTAAATTCTGATATCGTGATCCCTTTTAAAGCTGAAGTTAAACTGTTGTTCTTAATTAATTTTTTTATTGTTTCCTTTTTCTGTTTATTTTATTTTTGTCTTGTTTTATATGCAAATTTTATTGAATTGTTGAATTAAAACTAGATTTTCATTTCCAAATAATCCAATTTATATTATTTTTAAGAGCATATTTTTTAATTTTTATTGCATATTTTCAAGTTTTATGTTTTATGTGCATACAATATGCGCTATGAAACACTTTTTTTAGAGCATATTACTGGTTTCCCTGATTGTAACTAAGGCAAGTATTTTAAATTTGCTAAGCTACTTTAACTTAACTTGAAGTTACAATTCTCGAGCTGTTTACAGTTTTATTTTATTTTTATCCACTTCTTTAAAATATTTTATTTCAAATTTATGGCTTAGAACCAAAAAACAAATTGTTTTTTCGCTTTTCTACACTTTCGTGAGCTTTTGTATTAACGTGGGCCATTCAAAATAAGGCCGTTAAGGTGGGAACAATTTCTTTTGCCCTTCATCAAATCTTATACCGTCGCAAAATTCACACACACATAACAACAATTTCACTTCACTTCATTTGCTATCTGCTCTTAAAATTTTATTATACATCGCATACAATGTTTATAAATTTTTGCATATGACCCACTCACATTTTGCAAAAAAAGGCAGAAACAATGCAAACAATTAAAAAATAAAAGACAAAAAGAAAAGAAGAAAAATTTCGTTATGTAGGCGGTTGAAATGGCTTGAAAGTCTAGCTTAAGTCAAGCTGTTACCTTAATGAAAGAAAAGTTAAATGTAGCAATAACGCAAAGACTGCATCTTCTTTCAAATGAGAAGAAATAAAAAAAAGAAACATTAAAAAAGAAAGGTTTAATTAATATGGGGAAGACTTTTTTATTTGTTATCTTTACTTCACTCTTAATAACAATACAATTGTTTATTATATTACACAAATTATTAATTTATGTAAATATATTTCTTTTTCTTTGTACTCTCAAAAAAAAAATATTAACTCGTTGTTAATCACGTAACGCCTCACAAGTCTTTGTAGGGAATTTTTTTATGTATTTTAAAAACACAAAAATATTTGCATAATATTGAACACTTTGCAAATCGCAAAACATGTGATTGGCGAGTGGAGTAAATTAGTTTTTTAATAAAAAAAAATCTATCTGCACTATATTTTGACTATTACATACATACATATTTGTCTTACATGAATTAACTTTGCGTTAATAATGAAAACGAATACTTTTGTATTTGTTTCTTGTTTTCAAACTACACGTACAATTTGTTCACAATAAGCTATTCTTACTTTCAAATTTTTATTTTGTTTACTTTAATAAATAAAAATAAATACATACTCCATAAAACATTTATTCCCTTCAACTTTTTGATTTATTATTAAAAACAGTGTTAAGGCTTTTGAAGATGGTACGAGGGGAGGTTAATAAGTATCGGTACAATCTCCTAAAGCAGAAGGACTACAAAAATAATCACTAAAAAGTTAAAAATAATTTAGATTCAGGTAAATAAAACATTTTTATGTGTGTTACCCATAATACTGTTCCAAGTTGGTGCCAATTTTATATTTAATTGTTTATGCGTTAAGTTCTTATTGTTATTATCGCCGACTTCGAATAGCATTATAGGTAAGACATATAAAAATGTTTTATTTAACCGAATCTAAGTTATATGTAACTATTTAGTGCTTATTTTTCAAGTCGATTTAATTTTTTAATTTTATTTTTAAATTTGTAGTGTCAATTTTAAAATTTTAGGGGCGTGCTCACGCACAATTTGTCAAACATTAGTGTCCATGAACTTTTATAAACTCACAGTCTCGTCACTTTTAGATCTCAAGGTGTGTGCCAAGTTTCATCAAAATCGATAAAGTAGAAAAGTGCCAAGTCTCGTAAAAATAGGTTAAGTACAAGCACGTGAAACATAATATTAAATTTTTTTTGCGTGACTCCGCCCACTTTTGTGAATGTCATGTGTGCCAAGTTTCGCAAAAATCGGTCAAATAGCAGCATATGTAATATAATATTAGGTTTTATTGGGCGTGGCTCCGCCCAAGGGTATTGAGTTTATCAGCTATGTACATATGAATGTATGTGTGTTCCTTTACGGCACTATATAAACCGAACGCGTGGACCGATTTTGATGATTCTTACATCAATCGAGTTGTCTTAATCCTAGGAGTAGTCAAAACGCAATAAATAAATAAATAAAGAAATAAATAATGCAACGGTGAAACTCAATATGGCGGCCAACAGACGCCATTTTGTAAATACAAAAAAATAAAAAGTCGGGGAACTATATCAAAATGGGTGTCATTCGACAGGTATTTTAAAATCATCTTTAAATTTTTCTTATGATTTTTCATTTCGAATGCACATTTAGGCTATTTAACGGTTCAAAGTTGGTCGCCGTCAACTTCGAGATTGTCTCTTTACCAGAGGCCAATGTGTTGGGTAAATTTCGTTTGAAAATAACCATGAGTTGATACCAACTCAGATGAATGTTCCGACCATGCCAAATTGCACACTTAAGATCCAGTATCGACGCACTGCATTGGCTGGCATAACATAATAAAATCAAATAAAAAAATTAGTGCCCGGTTCTCCGCCCATTTTATTTACAATGGGACAAAATGGAAGCTATAACCTCTCAGACAAAAGAAGATTTATAGGTCTAAAATGTACCGAAGTTATGAACCGTGACAAAAAAAAATACAGACGAATTGATAACGTCCTCTTTTTATTTAAGTCGGTTAAAAAGACAGAAGCTGTGTTGTTGTTTTAGATAAAAAAATATGTACATGCGTGCATATTTGTATCAAAATGTTCTTACACCTTTTTAAAAAGCAATTAATATACATACATACATATGTATAATAATTTGGCAGAATAAACTCGAAAAGAAAAATATATAACCAGGGAAACCGCAAATATGCAATTGCGTGCAGTGTTTAAAAAACTTGTGTAAGTCGTAGTAGTAAAAGTCATACAATTTTTACTTTTCACTGCTTTGGCTTTTTCCACTTTTGCTTGTGCTTGTGAAAATCAACAACAGTCGCAGTCGAAGCAGAAGCACCAAACGATTTATGAACAATTGCGCAGTACTTGCAACAGTCGACGATTTCAAAAGTTTGAATTTGATTTGCTGTTGCTTTTGGTTAGTTTCGGTAGTAAAAGCATAAGCAGTCTGTATGCTTTTGTAAGTACCAAACAGTCACAGTCGAAGAATTAATTTCCATGAATTGTTGAACTAAAAATATATTTTCATTCCCAAATAATACAACTTCATTTTTTTTAAATTTTGAGTGCATATTTTCAAGTTTTTAGTGCATATTGTATGCGCATAAAACAATTTTTTAGAGCATATTTCTGGTTTTCCTGTATATAACATACATACATAGGCTGTTCTTCAGGAAAACCACAGATTTTTCATAGAACTTGCCGGGTATGATATTTTAATAAAGGAAAAATAATGACTTTATGGGGGCTATTTTGGAAAACGCGTCGAAAAAGCGAAACTTTACATTAAAATAAAAACAAATTTTCAAAAATTGTTTTTGTTTGTAATACATTTCTAAAATGAAATAAACGTGAGAATTTCAACGCTTTTCTCTATCTTTTAAAAACGGTTAATTTTGTATGCGAAACAAAAACAATTTTTTTTTACATTTACACAGTTTTGTTTTTGTTTTGCATGTAACTTTCACCAATTCGACGCGTATTCCAGAATAGCCTCCTATAGTTTAATAACAAATTTGTTTAATTAAAAGAGAAAACAATATTGTGTATGCTTATCAAAAATTGAGAGAAAAAATTATTTTGAATTTTCGCTGATAAAGCAAAAAGTTAGTACGAGTATAAAAGTACAAGCATAGACGTGTAAATTGTTGTTGCAATACCTTTATAGTATGTATGTATGTACGTACTCGAATTTAGAATATTATTTTCAAGAGAACTAAAAACAAATAAGAGTGCTATATTCGGCTGCGCCGAATCTTATATACCCTTCCACAACGTACCTATGGAGTATAAACATATGTATGTACATAAATATGTAATTGTTTTGTAAAAAAAATTATTAATTTATTTTTTGCTGTATTTCAATTTATAGTGGCCCATGCATATTTAACATTTTTCGACTAAAAAAAGATTTAATTCTCGTTATTAGAAATAACTAGTTGAATATTTTATTTTATACTGTGTTTACATTTAAGCAATTTTTTATATTATTAATATTTGCTATTTTTAATATAAATCAAGAGAAATTAATTAGAGAAAACTTTAACAGAGATCAGCCCTTTCTGTTGGCTGTCCATAATCATACTGAAAGAATATTTTGTTTCAAGACTTCTGCGAATATCTGTGTCACGTGTCGTGCAATTAAAAATTGCTCTTCATATTCTGGCTGCACCATTTATGAAAACGTCTCATAGTGCGATGTTTTACATGCATGCAGCTCTTTTTGGTTCCCAAGCTTTGATTTTTGTGTATCTTTTGTGTACTTGTCTTTTACTTTCTCATTATAAAATCAAAATTTGAGCAACAAAAACTGATGCATGTAAAATTTGACTCAATTTAACTCTGGTTTTTACAAAAACAAAAAAAACAACAAAAAATATAGCAGGGCTGGAAAAGTGGATACGAAAGCAAATTTACTGATAACAAATGATTTTCAGAAACCGTGTTACTATGGGACACTTTTAAAAGAATTTAGTGTTGTACCTACATACATACCAAATAAGTTAACTTACTTAATATTTTCCGGTATTTAATAAAATTTAATATTGCAAACATCCCATTGTCAACATTGCAATTTCACTTATATTGCGATATTAGGTAAACATTTTATTCCCACAGCAATTTTTTTCCATTTGGGGCAGTAGAAAGGAACAGTTTAAGTTATTTTGTAGTTATTTATCTTGTTTGTGTTGCGATATATGTACTTAATGTTATTTTCATTTACTAAAAATTAATACGAGCTCAGTTGCGTGTTGTCAACGTATGGCCATCGATTTGAAAAATAGGACCCATATGGTACTGCTTTAAATTAATTAATTGTGCTTCTTAAAAATAATGAGTGCCCATGTGTTACCATGTGGCTTAAAAAGCGATACGAACTTTAGCCTGATAAAATCATAAAATATAGAAACAAATGAAGTTCGAACAATAATAATTAAAAATTAACTAAACCTCAATATATTTTTCTTTTTTTTAACTACAAATTACTCCACACAGTGGTCATTTGTTGCGTCAAAAACAAAACGAAAATCTACTGGGTATTGACCCGAACCTGTGTTTGAAAATTTCATCTATAGAGCTCTTATGGTTCCAGAGATCAGGCGTATCGAAGTGTGTGTTTAACACTTCGATTTTATATACATAAAATAATGTTTCATTAATAAAGAAGAAGAAAATTATATGTAGCTGTTTTTTACTTTTACATATATACTAAAATAAAGTTTGCGTTTTCCAGCCCTGGAATCGTATTTTCCCAATTTTCAATGCAATCTTTTTAGGGCAAACTCTGTCGTATCAGTCCAAGACCGAAGTCTCTAGGTTACTTGGGGGCTTCGGAACCAAAATATACATACATACATACATATCGCTCATTTACTCAAACAACGTCATAACTCAGAAAATGTAATTTTTGAGTTAATGATGCAGAATTAATCCTCATATTGTGTAAAAAATTTATACAAATATCTTGCTAGCGATATCTATGTATGTACATATGTATATAAATTATGGGGTCGCATATGAATATTATGGAAATTACATACGGAATGACAAACCTATACATACCCTACCCTACCATTTTTGGTGAAGGGTGTAAATATAACGTATGATAGATACCTCAAATATGACAGTCAATAACTTGATTTTAGCTGTAACGTGTCGTGTTTCATTTACTTAAAATATATCAATTTAACGTGGTTCAATTAACATCAAAAAAATGGTTAAAGTGAGTTGTTTGGTTTTTATATTGTTATACGTATGTACATATATGTTTACTTACATACATATGTATATATGTATGTACATATTGAACACTTAGCGAGAAAATTCAGATTAAATTTTTGTAAATAATATGTACTCGTTTGTATCTTATGGAAAATATATATATACATACATCCCCACATTTTTTATAATAAATATTTGCAAATATATAATTGTAATTTTATCGTACAAATTTATACACCTATGTACATATGTATGTACATATGTATGTAGTTATTATATATGTAGAGTAGAATAAATTCCAAACATTATAGAATACATTCTGGATAAGAGAGAGCATTCTGGATAATCGATCTTCCCGGTTAATGGGGTAACAGCTTTTATTATTTTTGTAGCTACGCTATTTATTGCTCGATACAGGAGTTAGGACGTGATTTTCGTAACAAAAATAATCGACACTATTACGGTTATAAGTTTATTTTTATTTTGATTTCTTTGTACTTAAAACCAGAGCACGAAAATAAACGAAACAAATTGTTTGACTTTGTTTTGTATCGTTCTTTGAAGTGAGTGAAACGAAAACAATGAGAAGGATTGCTCAATTTATTTTTGTATTGTTTTTGCACATGAGCACAAACCAGAGAACACAGAACAACACATTAATTTAATCGTGCGCCGCTAGAAAAGAAAATAATGGGAACTATAGTAAATGGAAACGTTTTGAATAATTTGCGGCGAATTTGACATCATCATATAATATAATTTTATTGCATTGTTATTTAACAAATTAACGGCCTGGCCCACGATGTCGACAAGAAAGTTTCCTCCGCTTACTTAGTCCATATTTACACTATGCAAGTCTTATTGCTAAGCTGATTAGTTTGACGGAGAGAGACGAGGGGAACAGTAACGTTTCTTTTCCCCTCGTCCCTCTTTCCTAACAAACTAATCAGCTTAGCAATAAGACTTGCATAGTGTAAATTAGGACTTTCTTTGAGAACAAAAACAAATTCTCGTATTTTATTTTTGTTTTCAATATAAGTAAGCGAAAGAAACTTTCTTGTTGACATCGTGGGCCAGCCCGGAAGTTTGTTTTACATAACTAAGCAGCGTAGCTACAACTGGGTGTCCTAAGACACCTCTCTTCTTTTTTTTCATATTTTTTATTAAATTTTTGTACTTACTTATACATCTTTGTATACACCGCATATAACAAAAGAAAAATTTATGGATTTTGTGCTTGTGTTTAATCAAAAAATGCATAAATAGGTACTATAAGGGAAAAAATATTTTGGCTGAAAACGGTTGCGTGCTTGCAATCTCGGATAATAGAGGTAATCACGGTTAATCGATGCAAAAAAAAAAAAAAAAATGAAACGGATGGACAAAAAGAAAATAATTACAATATTTCTTTCCCGGATAATCAACGTTGCCGGTTAATCGAATCACGGATAATCGAGGCCTTACTGTATCTCAAAAGTTGATATCAAAACAATTTTCTTTTCATCAAAACCCGTAAATCAAAAACGTAATAAATATCGTCGTCGAAAATACAAAAGTACGTAACAGCACTTTTACTAATTTTACAGGAGAATCAAAAAACCTTATAAACTTAAGACTATTTATTTGTTAGGTTCAAAATTGAATAATGAATAAAATCGGTATTTTTGAACATACTCGTATGTGAGTAAAATTTTAAGGAAAGATGTATTTTGATTTAATCACATCATAATTAATAATAATAATAATGTTAATACGTACTTTTGGATTTTTTGACGACGATATGTATCTGCATACATTTATAGAAAATTAAAAAAAAAAAAATTCCATGGTTCTGTAATCAACACATATTCGGTGCCAACAGACATAATAACTTACATTTTCCTAAAAAATTTTTAGCTTTATTGAAAAACACCATTATAGCATTTAAAAAAAATACAATCTGCCTGTTTGCAGAAAAACTGCAAAAACTTTTCGTTCGTCTACTCAAAGCAAAAACAAATTTTTGTATTTTAAAGTGGTTTTTACATACTGTTTAACAAACAAAATCACTACATATCGTAAATGCTCAAGAAAAGTTGTTTGCCAGAAAGCGAATTTAAATTTTTCCATTTTTCACAGAACTTAAAGGAAAAAGAAAATTCAGTTTTTCTTCCAAGAGTTGAGTATACAAGATATTTTTATGAAATTTTTACACAATATGAATAACAATATTAAAATTGATTCTGGATTTTTGAGTTATGACGTTTGTTGAAATAAATGAATTTTTAGTAATTGGTTGAGTTTATTTAAAATATTAGAATAGCAAACAATGTTTTTCATTTGTGCTAACACGTAAAAAATTTCATTGTTAACCAGCATTGCTGCAACAAAGTATGTAAATACTCGTACATATCATTAAGGGCCAAATTTACAGTCATTATTTAATTATTAGTAAACTAAAATGATAACTATTGTTTAACTAATACTTCATATTCACAGTATCAAATTATTAAGTTTTACTATTGGCAGCTCTAGTACATTTGTTATATTCTTTCAAACAGTGCTCGCTCGTCCAACCAAAATATAATAGAAAATAAGTGAAAATTTATTTGCTGGTGATTAAGCGATCTCTATATGCATTTCATTGTTGCTTTAACAAATCGTCAGTAGACTTCAACCACACATTTTGAACAGTCACAAACCTCTTATCTTATGCACAAACTTCCAAAAACTATTCGGAAAAGCTATTTGGAAGTTTGTGCATAAGATAAGAGGTTTGTGACTGTTCAAAATGTGTGGTTGAAGTCTACTGACGACTTGTTAAAGCAACAATGAAATGCATATAGACATCGCTTAACCACCAGCAAATAAATTTCACTTATAATACAATTATGACAATATGTAGAATAATAAATTTCTTGTATAATAGAAAATAAAAAAAGAGAATGTGTTACAGCTAAATACAAAGAATATGGTTGACAACGTATGTGTGAAATTTGTATAAAATTGTTCACAAACAACAATACTAATAAAGTTTACAACGAATCAGCTGTTGTGTATTTGTTAACCAATCACATTTATCTGTTTAACTAATTAGGGTACCTAAAGTCCCCCACTGCGTATTCTAAGGGTTAAATATTTGTAAACAAAAGTATCGTAGAACAAGAAAATAAAATAAACAAGTGATGCCAAGTTGCAAAAAAATGTTGGATGCATTAGCATTTTTTACCACATAATTTTAGGCGTAATTTTTATTTTAATTACATATATATCTCGTACTTATTAAAAAGATACATAACACACACACCATGTTTAATGAAAAAGCTAATATTTTTTTTGTTTTGAAAGCTAATGTTGAAATAACTTAATTTCACTTTTATATAAAACATGAATGAAATAAAATTAAAACAAAAAGTTTCGCGTTTAAAGTTGTAATGAAAAAGTTGTAAGTTATGTAGTACATGTATGCTACATGCATACATACATACATACATAAGTGCATGCATACATAAGTATATATGAATGTGTATAACACGAACGCTTCGTATACGTACGTTCGATCATCAATATTTTAACTAAGATTTCAAAGATATTAAATGTAATTGTTATTTTCTTGTTGTGCTTTAATTATTAAGTTATTTCTTGTTTTATTTTCTTTTACACAAATTTAATTTAATTTTTCAAAGTGCTTGCTTTTATTACCATTTAGATGGTGTGCAGCGAAATGTAAAAAAATGTTTGTTAATAATTTTTAATAAGTTAATTTTTGTGATTAATAGTCAATCACCTCCTCCAGGGGCTCTCACATTGAATCCCTCATGAAAATTTTCTTGTCTTGCGGATGAAGCGAATTTGTTGAGGAACCCGATTTTCTTATTTTTCCAAAAGTAGATAAGTATGCCTTAAAATCACTTATCGAGAAGGCCTCCGGATTCAAGGTATGGACTTTTTAAGAACCTTTAATGCTCACAGGCTTCCTCACAGGCCATTGTAGACTGAGAAAATACCTCAACAGACTTGGTATTGAGCCTGTGCAGATTCTGTGATTACTAAGATGAAACTCCAGAGCATATTCTGAAGGACTGTGAAGCGTTAAGCCACAGAAGATATAGCCAATTGGGCAAGCACCTATTGGAGGATTGGGAACTGCCAACTTTGGACCCACTGGCAATCCTGAGATTCATCAGGGGAGGAGGTCTAGATGAGGTGCTCTAGCACCTGGCAGGGGATACAATAGATCTACTTTGGTCGCAGTGTCCTGTGCTTCCCGCTAGACTTAATACATTGATTCATTCATTCATCTTACAACATGTATGTATGTGAGCTCAATATCTTTCAAATGTGGAAAATTTGCTTCCGAGGTGTTGGTTATCGCGTTTTTAAGTTATGAGATGCTTACATACATACCCTGTCGGAAATTACGTTAACTTTAAACTAACTTTAAGCTAACTATTTCGCAACTAGTACTGTCTGGCACTTGGATTACTTTTAATGTAATCAACTGACTATTTTAACATTGCGATGTCCTAGGCAGTAGTCAATTGTCTCACTCTGCATTACTTTCAGCTAACTTAAAGTTGGCTTTTTTAAATCACCTGGTAGTCAGTAAATTTAAAAAATTTTTCTGGGGTTCGAACATGTATGTAACTATACAGCCAAGGTACCATCTAAAGTAATAACAGCAAAATGTTAATATAAAACTGAAATGAGTTTCAAAGTAGCTGAGAATAAATTTGTTGGCTCTCATCAAATTTGATTACGTACTCAACTTAAGAGGATTTGTTCTGGATGACATTGTAGTTAGCTTTTAGTCAGTCTAAGACAAGTTTTTGTAGTCAACCACACATTCTCCGACAGGGTATACACACATACCCACACATCCTTACACACATACACGCATACATATGTATGTACATACAACATCCACGCGGACATCATCGAGAGAATAGTCCGAATCGACTCCCAGGACCTAAAACGTCTAAAAATATGATGAAAACTCGATTTTCGAAAAATGGGTTAAAATCAAGAATTGCCTATAGCGGGAAACTAAAAATTAGTATGTTTAATATATCTTTAAAAATTTTGTTTAACGAAGAAAATATCAAAAATTATTCATATATATAAAAAAAATAAAACAAAATTTATTTATAAATGTAGTAATTTTGTAGACTGCAATTTGTTTTAGAAAGTTAAAGTATAAATGGAAATTTAAGAATTATTGCCGCTGTTCAGTTATTTCATTTTGCTTTAGATAACTAAAAAGACATTTTATATCGCAAAAAATAACAAATTAAATTTTTTTATACAACTGCAGTTACGAAATTCACGTGACAGCCATTTAAAATGATGTCATCATTGGCAACGCCACCTGACAATCGAATAGATCATCGAACTGTGCTTAAAAATTTACAACTTGATGCAAACAATAACTGTTTAAAGGACTCCACGGCTGTAGAAGTCTTTAACCCAGTTAGCAATAAAACAAATACTGCGTTACTATATGCAAACGCATCACCCCGAACATATATTCAACAAAGTTCGAAGACAGCAGCGACCTTAGCTACCAAAACAAAAATACCGTATCCTTTGGCAATACTTTGGTCAAATCGAAAGACAAACAGTTTCAAACGTTCCTCTTCATTGCGCGTGCGTGGTAAGAAATCAAATTTACCACTGATTATGGAACCAACAATAAATGAAACATCAACAACCCATGCAGCCACTGTAGATGAGGAAAGATGCATTGGCACAAGTGAAAACACCGAAGCAACAACAACTGAAATTGACGCGGCCGGTGGACTACAATTCAGCACTAGACGAAAACTGGCATTAGTATCACAATTAGACGCTAATGTGGCGGAACCTACATTAATAAAACGGTCAGTGTCGTTGCGTAGACATTTTAAAAATCCCATTTCCAACAATAACAATACTTTTGATAACAAAACGGATTCTTCGACAAATAAAATATGTGGAGCAATGAATTTGAATTCCTTGTCATTACATGATGTAACCAAAACTAAAGATCAATGTGATGGTCTTAAAACAACAATTCCATCATCTTCTGCGGCACCGGGAGTTGACAAACAAATATCAACGGCCACGGAAATTGGTAAAGATTTCAGCAATATGGTAAGTTCTATTAATTTTTATTGATATTTTAAAATAAATTAAGTTTGAAGTCGCTTAATGCTCCTTAATTTGTTAAAGTTATATAAAACTTGTACAAATATTGATTTTCTTAAAGTTGCCACAACACTACTACATGTTCTATTACTCCTTCACTCGGTCATTCGTTCGTTCGCCTGTTCGCATTTCAAGCGTCCGTCGTCTTTAGTTGTCAGCGTAAGCGTTACCAGAGTACATACGATAGTATTATAAGAAAAATATTCATTTGCACTTGTTTTTTTTAATTTTCAAAATCTTAAAAAAAAATCTGAATATCGAAAGCTTATTGAAATAACTCGAAATCTTTTTGGAAATTCTTTATTATTATGTTATGAAAGTATATAGTTGACAACAAATTTGACAACCTTTAACACATTGAGCGCCACGTCGTACGTTTCCATGCGACACCTATCCCACCGTGGAAAGCCATGTCGTACGTTTCCGTACGACAGTGATTGTTTTTACATAGAGCCTGTAGTTCTTTTATATACGACATTGAGTGAAATTTGTTGTGATTTTTAAATAAAGAATCCTTATTTTTGCAAAAGCATTCATGGGTCTAGAATGATTTTTTTGAGGTTTTATAAAGTGAAAAATGTATGAAATATACAGAAATGTACGACACAAAAAAGCCTATATAAAATAAAAAGTAAGGGGCAGAATGGACTAGGGATATCTGAGAAATAGTTTTTATCACTAATACACTCATTTAAAAAAAAAAAATTTGGCCTCCTGGGAAGGTTTTCGTCAAAACCGCTTGGCACTCAATGTGTTAAAATGGCGAAATCAGTTCCAATGAAAGCTTATTTCGACTCAAAAGAAAACGCGTGCGAACAAACTTGCAAGTCACCTTTTAGTCTAGTGGCGCCTGCTCTGTGCCATTATAAAACTTTCATAAAATAAAATTTTAATGAAAACCGTTTGTTGTCTTATTTTCTTCAAAATGATAATTTTGCAGAAAAAATAATGCTGGTAACGTTGTTTGTCGTTACATAGTGTGGACATTTGGGAAAAGAAAATACAGTTTGCCAAATTTTTTTTTTTCAAAGTTAAAATTTTTTTCTAGTTTTACATACAATGACGAATTGCAACAACAACTAAATTCCTTTTTAAGTTTTATTTTGGTCGTTAATATTTTTATCGCACTTTGCGAAAAATAAAAATCATTTAAATAAAATATTGAAATAAATAATATATTTATGAAAACATGAAAAATAAATTACTAAAATTATGCATTTCCCTTCAGCGTTTCTTTTGAAGATTTTAAATATACACTATTGAAAAGATTTTATTGACAAAGTGTATGTGTTGAACAAACAAGTTTACAAGTATTATGTGTGGTATTTTTAATACTTTTGTTAAACAATAGTTGTCTTGTTGTTGTTGTTGTTATTCTTATTAGCCCAAACAGAACGATTTGTCAAATTTGTTGGGTTTTCTTAACAATGCTGTACGAGTACATAGTATTTATGTATGTACATACAATTACATGTAAGTACTAAAAAAACAACAAAAAATTACATGAAAACATAACAAAAGAATTTTAATATGGTCATGTATTCTTGTCTTTTTTATTATTGAAATGTTGGAAATCATTTTTGGATTTAAAATTTATACATTGTGTAATAAAAAAATGTGTGCGCAAAAGTGGTGTAATCCACATTTTTTGGTTGCTCTTCTGGTAATAAATACACTCTTTAAAATACCAACTACGAGTATCAGAAAAAAAAAATATAGAGTAAGCCGCCTTTTGGTGTTCAAAAGAAGATATAGCTGAAAAATTTTTTTTTTTGCAGAGAGCATAGATAATAAAGCAAGTAATAGAGCAAATAAATAATTAAATAGAACAACTAAGTTTTGTAAATAGCTTGGGACTACACCAATTTTGCGCTGATAACCTGTATTGTTGAGTAGCTTGAGACATTTGAAAAGTAAATTGAAAAAATTATAGCTTTATAAATATTATTTTTTGTTTTTGTAAAATTTTGAAATTTAAAATGTTTGAGGATTATTTTAAAATTTTTTTCACATTCCGGCTTCTATCGGTCCCACAATCTAGTTGCTGAAGGAAATTCAAACACACATATACATACATACATTTGTATGTACATATGTACATATGTAAGTATATTGCGTGTAAAATTCCATATCACCGCGCTTGCATATTGATATACAGTTTGTCAAGTATATATTTTCAAAGCTGAATTGCAATAAAAAATAAATGATTTTTGTGCATGCCGTTACTTATAATTGTGTACCAATAGTCACATAAACTTGCTTCAAATATTGTGTAAAAAATATTTTTCCAAATACCAGAGACTAATTATCGCAGTCATCAATATAGTTTTCGAATGGTAATTAAAAATAAATGTTTCTTTCAAAGATAATTGAATATTTGCTCCATTGAAGGGCAAAATTTATGAACACACATCCACTATAGGTACCTACTTATGTACTTAAGTTTTATCCTGTTTTCTAACAAGCAATGATGGTCTACTGTACATAGTAAAGCTTTTTCCCCTTTACTAGCTAAGCTTTAAAAAAATACGGCAACACAGATTTCATTATCAACCCCAAAATGGATGTGCAAAACATGTACATGCATACACACATACTATATATGTATGTATGTATTTACAGTTTCGTGCCTACACAAACACAACACTTGTTAACACACCACCCCTAAATAAAAAGCAATGTAAATTTGGTGAAGGAATGAAATAAGAAATAACCACAACAACACGAAAGAGCAGAAGAAATAATTCGTGTTTCTTTTCTCGTAATGTTGCATTTTCTGCAAATTGTTCACAAGTTTGTTTTTGATTTCTACTATACCGTTACTCACACATACACCATATCAACAACACATGCATAGTACAAGTGCACGAGCTCATTCATATGTAAGTATGTGTATGTGCACATGTATGTATGTAAGTACAAAAATAATATTGACAGATTTAGTTTTTCCAACCAAAAACTACAAAAAACAATTTAATTACAAAAAAAAAAAAAAGCTGGCACTAAACGAACCAGAGACTCAAAAATTGTTTGTGGAAACTTTTATAAAGTGCATTCAAGTCAGTTGGTTTTCATAAGTTAAAGTGTTAAAAACAAAAGTTAAACAAACATAACGAATAAAAAAGTGCCTAAAAGCAAATAAAATAATTTAAAAATCCAACACGAATGCGAAAAATACAAAAACGGATTAAATTTACCTCTTCAGTTATTTCAAAGTTATACCTACAAACTTTTAAGAATTTTTAGTTTTTTTTTCTCAACTTCTTTGAAAGTTTTTTAACTTTGCTTTTCATTCTTCAGTCTTCTTTGATGAGATACAAAGAATTTTCTAGGGATTTATAGCAATATATAGTGGTAATTTTTTTGTATTATTTTATTTCATAAATATTGCAATAGTTGATTTTAAATACATATGTATGTACATACATACTATGTATTTAGGCATGTATGTATATACATATTTATGCACCTATTGTAATTCTTTTCTCCGATAATTAAGGTTATTTACCTTACGGTAGTATGTACAAATGTATGTTTGTTTTTGACCAAGTTTTTGTTATTTTTTTTTTTATTTTAAATACCAAATGTGTACTATTGTATACATACATACATATGTACATATGTATATGCACTATGTGCTATTATGTACATATGTATGTGTGTACATTTGTATGTGTGTTCTAGTTATTAAAGATTTTTTGGTTTGTGGGATTAAATATATATGAACACCTTTTATTGAATATACATATGAATGCACATACATATGTACATATGTATGTATGTAATTCCATGTTTGCATTTTAAAATACATGTGTGTGTATATGTGAAAATTGGCTTATAACAGTTTTTCTAAACTTTTTGTAAATGTGTGGGTATTAAAGTGTGCAGTGTTTGATTTTAACTTTGACCGATAAAAATATACCTATTTTACTGTGTTCAAGAAAGACATCGATTAAATTATAAATAATAACATAAATTAAATTACATTTTGGCCCATTTTTGCCTATATTTCGAGATAATTGTTAGTTTTTCAGTTTGAGCACAAAATTAAAAATTACCTAAACAGAAAAATTAAAAATATAGGGTGTTTTTTATTGAGGTATAGAACTTTAAGTTGGCATCACTTTTTTAACTGGCGGCCATTTTGTCAGCTGTCAAGTGATTAATATTTAGTTTGGTTTGCCATTTCATCATGAACAGGTTGACAAAAGAACAACGCTTGCAAATCGTGCAAATTTATTTCGAAAATAATGGTTCAGTTCGCGAAGTTTACCGCAAGCTCCGTCCATTTTATGGTCGACATAATCGTCCATCAGAGCAATTAATTCGGTTAACCGGTCAATTGGCCACCAAGATCGTGTGATTTGACACCATTGGATTATTTTCTTTGGGGATATGTGAAGTCGCTCGTCTACGCCAACAAACCAGAAACGTTAGGGGACTTGGAAGCCAACATTCGTGGCGTTATTGCCAACATACGGCCCCATATGCTCGAAAAAGTGGTTGAAAATTGGACCTGTAGAATTGGCTTTATTCGAGCCAGCCGCGGCGGCCACATGCCCGAAATCATTTTTAAACGTTAATGGCATAAAATTATCCTTCCAATAAAGCCAAATTGATGGACATTAAAACGATTTTCTTGTGTTTTATTTCAATTCGAAGTTCTATACCTCTAAAAAAACACCCTATAGTTTAAAAGAGTAAATTTGTATATGAATTAATAAATAAATATTTTTTACGATGTAGAAAATTTATAATGGAAATTTTGTAAAAAGCGTTATTTAGGGAGGGGGGGGGGGGGTATTTAAAAAAAATGCAAGCAAGATGCTAAAAATTCTCATGAAGTCATAATCTCATTCGCATGTGGCTTTTTACATATCGTGTACTGTAGGCTTAAGACGTCTCTCACGCACGCAAAGTTCACTTTGCGAATAAATCTGATAGCAGTGCCTCGTTTCTGTAAGTTGTGAAAAGTTCTCGCGTCCGAAAAAATTAAATAATTGTATTTGTTGTCCTATTTTACACGGGATAATTCATATAAAAACTTAAATAAACTAACAAACAATTTCAACAAATATACTCGTAGTATTTTTCCTACCCACCCATTTTTCGACTCAAAAAGTTCTCGCAATCCTTACAGAAATGAGGCACAGCATCTAAGAAAAGTTTGTTCTTTTGATTTTTTTTTGTGGTGCAAAGCTACTGAGGAAAAAGTTTATTCAGTAACCCAAAAATTCTTAATATCGCAAACTTTCTCTAAGAATGGCAGCAATTTATTTTCAAATTAGCTACCGAATACAAACTAATGGAACGACACTTCTTCTGCATTGCATTGCTGCTGTAGATGTTGTTTAATTTTTTTTTTTGCCGTTCGTTATTTTGAGCACACATTTATGAAAACATTCGCCATATAAAGGCTGGTACTCTGTTCAAAGTTGTGAAAAATTTTCAGCACCATTGATTACTTCGCGTGAAAAATTTGACATGTACTAAATGTAGCCCAACTCGCGGTTTTTTTTATAAATTTCTTGCTTTTATTGCTTGAAAGTATGCAACATTGTTAAAATTCAGTGCGAAAAAAAGCACTGCTCATGTTGTTTCGCAGCTAAACTAAAATGATGCCAGACTAATTTTGCATGGAAAGACATGATTTTACGTGTTTTTCACAACAAGAACAGAGTACTACTTTTGCGAATTTATTTCGCAAATATTTCACACCAAATACTTTTATATGTAGTTTGACAGCATTTCGCACGAAATTGTGAACAGAGTACCAGGCTTAAGGTAGTAAATGTTTGGAATACTTATATTGCTAGCAGGATTTTGTTTTATATTTTGCGATGTTTTTCTTACTATCATTCACTACATCCAGTATAAAATGAATATAGTATTCGCTATATAAAGTTGTTAATGTAAAAAATTTGTGATTTTCGTTAAAGCGAGATTTGTTATACCGAGATTTGCCTGTATTTGATTCAAAATTAGAAAAGATGTGATGTGACTGAACCAGTGCCAGCATTTGTAAATTTCTATATTATTATTTTCTTGTACAAAATATTTCGAAATTTTTCCTTGGAAAAGAGAAATGAACAGTATGAGCCTCAAAGTCTGAATAGTTTGCACAAAGATATGAATAATATGATGAAAATATGTATATAAGCAAGTTAAACTTTAAAAAGTTTCTTTTAAACAAAATGTAGAGAAGTAATATTAAACAAATTTGTTATATAAAACTACTTATGTGTTCTTGCTTTGATACATTCATACACATGTGTATATAAACCATGTGTAGCAGTCTTTCTTTATATGTGTTGTGTTGTACTCGTATGTATTTAAAATGTAAATGGGCTCACAGAAAGTTTTATACATTCTTTTGGCTCATGTCCAAAACCAACGATTTGCAAGTGGGCTGTTAACAAACAGTTTTTACAATAAACAAACAAACACAATTCCAAATTGTAAAACTACCTACTTTTGTTTTTATATAAAATTTTTTCTCACTTACGAGTATTTAATAGTTTATCGATTGACTTTTCTGCTATCTGAATGCAAAGAAAGTAAGTTAAAAATTCTATATTTAAAACCGTGATAATTGAGCTTAATCAGCATGGCAATTGCCCAATATTTATTTAAACATGTTTATTTTTATTTTGTTTATGTACTCGTAATACTCGCCTGCTTGTAGTTTTTATTTTATGTGTTGTGCTTGCAACCAACCAGCACCGAAGGTAATGTTTAGATACTCGGCCATCATCATCATCAGTAAACTTTATTGTTAAATTAATTACAAAATGTTTTCTTTTTTATGATATTTCTACTACATATTTTATTAACAGGTTACAAGTCAAGAAAAGTAGACACAAATTTTTAATTATTACATGTATGAGCATATTGTCACCTTAAATGCAAACGGGCGTAACTGAACTTTTATATTTTTTTACAGGAGAAACAAACAACGTTGCAAAATCAATAATAATAATAAAGTGTTCTTGAAAATTTGCTACGAAATTTACTTGTAGTATGGATACTTATATGTTTGTAACCACTTATTTCCTTTTTATATATGTACTCGTATATAGTTAAGCTTTTGTGTTAGTTATGTTTTTTGCAATAAAAATAGGTGCCTTCGTAATTACGTCCGTTTGAATTTCTTTAATAAAGTCATCATTTTTGATCGCAGAGTTCTAAATATTTGCGTGAACATGTACATAGTTTGATAAAATGAACCATAATTAATAAAAAAAACTACATTTAGGGCTAGTTTTTAACATAAAGATAAACTCTATTTGTCAGTTAACTGTAACTTAAACTTAATATATTGTTTTTCAAATAACGATTATCTAGCTAATAATCTTAGTTTAACCGAGCAACATTGCTCACTTAAACTCAAGTTAGAACTGTCAAGTGATAAAAATATGAAATAAATAATACACAATTGAAAAAAAAATAGTTATACTAAAAAGTTTTATAAACAAATACATTCATACACACATAAATAAAATTTATGTTTCTTCTGACGATGAAGATTTTAGCGATTATGAAACCTAAATAACTTGGATAGGACAAATATGAGAAAAATAAGGCAGATAATAACACATCCAAATAATTTTTATGTGTATAATGGATTGGAATTCATTCAAATATTTCTTTGGATTTAAAATTTAATGATCTTTTTTAATATATTTTTGGAGCGTCACTATTTTTTAAGTCCATATTATTTGTTTTTTAATTCTCAAAAATCTCAGAAAAAAGTTATTGAAGTTTTGTTTTAAATAAATTTAAAGAATTGTCACATCGCATTTTAAATGCTGCCCTATTTACATAAAATATTTTCAACAATTCCATATCTAGATTGATTGTTAAATTGGCAACTCATAATCCATTACTGAAAAACAGCATAGTCGTTTGAAGCCCGTTTACATTTGTTTCTTGGTTAACTCAAACGTATGTTAAACTAAGTTTAACTAATTAGTAAGAAACTAGCCCTTAGAATTGTTGTGTAGTGTTACGTCCGTTTGCATTTAAGGTGACGATATGTACATATGTATATTTTTTTTGTACTCTACAAAATATTTGCAGCTTAATATGTACATATGTATGCTCGAATGATTTTTCGTCCATAAAGACTATTGTTTAATTTAAAAAATTTTATTTTTCCTTTTCACTTTGCACAATCGAAAGAAACATCCATCGTTCAGCCGTGTGTTTTTTTTTGTGCTCAACTCAAGCATTAAGTAAGAGATTGGGAAGTCAGTTTTACCATGAGTAGTTAATTTTAATGGAAAATATGTATGTTTTTGTATGCTTAAATAGTTATTAACCGCATTATATATAGATACACTACTAACATTTACATACAGACATATCTATATTAATTATATTGTAGTAGAAATAAACAAACTTATTTCAACTTTGATAGTTATATGTAATTTTTTTTTCTGGCTTAAAATACCTTCATATTTTGCGAAACTGCGGTAACAACATCAAATACCACAAACAATATCAAAAAAAATATATATCTTTTAACAATAAGAAAATGAAGCAAGAAGAAAAAATACTCAAAATACTTTTGGTTCAATTTACATGCGATCAAAATGAGGGGGTTTTAGTTTTGAGGTGGAACATTTTTATGGCTCGTTTATGGATGGCCACTGAACTTCAGTACGCAACTGAAATTAAAATTGCTATTATGTACAGCAACTTTCTTCAGTTGCCTGAAAGCTATCGAAAATACAATTATGACAAAGTGGCAACTGAATAAAAATAAATAAAAATAGAATAAGGTGTCCCCTTTCCCTAAAATTGTGATCGCCAATGTTTGCGTTGCTGTTGTGTCAGTATAGTATTTTCTAATTTTGTTCACCATTTTTTGTTCACTGGAAATAACCTTCGCTTTTTATTCCCGATAAGGGTGAATAACGACGATTAGCTCAGTGAAATTCTTTTTTGAATAAAAGAAGGAAGCACAAATTGTCACTTCTATTAGGAACAATTCAAATCTTCTAGAATTGTCACCTCTACGCTGCGTAAATGTTAGATTAGGAAGTGAGTAAATCTTAGTGCTTAAAATAATTTGTAACAAAAATCATCTCTTTTTTTTAGCTTTAAAGCATAATTTTTCCTTCCCATAGAAGGTGTAATTTATTGAATTAAGTTAACAATGCTATTGCTATTTGGCAACTGAAATTAATATGGGTTGGTTGTCAGTTGCCATGCGTAGATAATAACCATTGCTCGGATTTCCTTGCAAATGCGCGTTTTTTTCTTTTGGTGATAGATAATCCGAATTACAAAATTTTAAGTGATTTTACATCGATTTGTAGTTGCACATTTTTGCATATTTTGGTTTTAAGTGCATATTTTTGCTTATTTTGACAATAAATGCATAATTTTGCAATTGTAACAATTTTTTAATGCATATTTTAAAATTAGAAAAAGAAATATAATTAAATTCTATAAAGAATGAGTTGACCTTTTTATGTTCAAACTATATTTTTTTAAGCGAAACTATTACACTACTGCAAGAATACATTACCCTTAGTAAACAAGTAAATTCCGTAAGTATTAAAATGCGGTAGAAATAAAAGATAGATAAATAATACCATAGCGACATATGTACATACATCGGCTTTCATATTTTGAAACAATATTATCTGTATTGCCTGTATTTGAAAGAAAATACAAAAAAAAAATTAAAAAAAGTGATAAAAGAAACCTTTTAAACATGGTCCAGATGTCATGAACAGTTATTGCTAGACCCCATTTTGGGATTTGTCTTGCTAATCTTTATAAAATAAACCTAATTCAACTTGAGAGGGAAACAAACAAAAAAATAAAATAATTGTTTTTAGCCAATTTTTTTTATTGTGTCTATATCTTGGGAACGAACATTCGTAGTTCTTTCAGACCTCCGAAGGAATGCAGCGTTTCCCAAGCTGAGATCTTGGATCAAGGCCACGGAACTAGTGGGCAAAAATTTAGCTGAAGGCGAGCAAGTAACCTTCTATGTCGACAGCCAGGCAGCGCTAAAAGTTTTGAAGGTACAAAATGTCAAATCGAAACTTGTTAGTGATTGTAGGAGAGCTGATGGCCACAGCAGTGTTGAGTGAAATTAAATTGCCGATGAGCTGCCAAGAATAGGCTTGGCGTTAGATGAAGGAATGTTTGACTAAATAGAACTCAATAATTGGGTGGAGAGCAGGACCATCTGTTCATGGACAAGTTGGAAGGATTGTAGAGTCTCGAGGGCTATGTGGGCAAAACTTGACTCAGGAAGATTCAAACTACTACTGGATATGAAGAGGAAGGCGATGGTAGTCGTGCCTTGACTTGTCACTGCTCAGTCAGAGCAAGGACCAGCATTTTTGAAATGGCACTCCGGATTTCTGTAAGATGTGCGGGTATAAAGAGGAACCAGGAACTATTTAACATGCTATCTGCAATTGCCCGAAGCTGCAATTCCATAGCCTTAAATTGCTGAGCAGACGTTTCCGTGAAAGCATTAGTGATATCGGGAAGTGTAAACTAGAGGACATCAGGGGCTTAATCATGGAAATTCAGTGGCTTAATGACAGATAATAGGAGCACTTCTGGGCACAAATGTTAGTTAAATATTATTATTAACGGGTGTCAACAGAAGGGAATTGCAATGCAACCAACTGGGTCCCCGAGTGAAGGTGTGTTATAGCACCACCCTTCCTAACCTAACCTTAGATACCAAACTTTGCGTGCCTAAAAAAAGTCTATCAAACACCAGCATATTCTATAATTATAAACTTTTAGCTTTTTTTTTAAACAAACCACTGTACATCACTAGTTATTAAACCTTTTTAATGAAGTAATTTGTGTATTATATCTTTTTAAAAGTATGTATATATGTATGTATACTAAACATTTGCGTAGAGGTTGTGGTTTAACACACATTTCTAATAACAAGCAACTTAAAAGAAAAAGCTAAGTCTATGATTTGAAGCAAATAAATATGTCTGTACATCCATACATAAGTACGTACGTACAGGAATGAAGAATGAGTAAATGAATCGTATGTGATCGCGAATGCGTATATCGTTCACAGCGATTTTGAAATGAAAAAGAAAACAAGTAAAATAAGAAACTAGGGGCGAGAAAAAGCTAAAACATTTAGGTTGCTTTCATTTTATTAACCATTTAACCTTTCTATCGAAACAGTCTTTGAATCACAACGGTGTAACAACGCAAAGTGAAATAAAATCAACAACAACGATTACATCAGTTCCACAGCAAACGCGACCACTGACATTGACAACCACATCAGCAACACCCTCATCAGGCGTAACTTCGAAGGGACTTAAGTCACCAAAAACTCCCAATACCACTGGTAGTCATCATATTACTGCTACATCAACTCCAAACTCAGCAACACATCCACATTCCCATAATCAGCAGCATCAATATTATTATACATCATCGTCGTCGCACTGTAAAATAACGGCGGCCTCAAAGCTAACACCCAAAACACCACCAGTGACCCCAGATTCGCCAACAACATATTTGGATGATGATTTAGATTCTTTATTTTCATATGGTACCACAACCTCGGGACGTTCTACAATGTCTTGCGAACATCCTTATGTTGCCAGGTAAATAATTAAACGACATAAGTTTAGAAAAACTAGCATGAAGTTAGCATAAGTGGCAAAATTTAACATGTTCTTAACGAGTTTTGTCTTACAATTTCACATTAAAAATCACGCTGTAAAGCCTGGTACTCTGTTCAACATTTCACGTGAAATGCTGTCAAAATACATATAAAAAATTGGCACGAATTGTTCATGAGAAAATGTTGCAGATATATGTAGTACTCAATTTATCTTGAGAAAAACGTATGAAATGTATCTTCAACATTTCATTTCAAGTTTTCATGCGAAAAAAGATAGGTGGCACTTATTTCGCATGGAATTTACAACAAACACATGGGGCGTTTTTAAAAACATAAGAAATTGTAGCATAGTTTCAGGGCTAGTTAATATTGTTTACATGTCAAATTTTTCGTATGAAATAATCAGTGTTGCTCAAGATTTTTCACAAATTTGAACAGGAGGAACTCGTTATTCACCTATGCTAACTTCATGCCAGTTTTTCCTTATACACAAGGCTTTTAAAGTTTAATATATATATATATATGTAATATTTATGTAAATTAATTTGCTCTATTTAAGAAATGGCACAACTTTTAGTGGCCGAAAAATGAAATATGTGGTTCACTGTTCAAACTATGCTGGCCAGGTGGGAGCTGATTATCTAACGCCCACCCAAAGGGCCCAAAGGCAATTGAGACGCTTAAAAGAACTGCTCTGTGTCGCTCGCCAAGATTTGGAACATAAGGATACGGAAATTTTACGCCTTACACGTGAAGTGGTCGAGTTGCGTTTATTCAAAGCCTCACTTAGTTCGCCCGAAGAGCGTTCGGCCTCAAGCGATGCTGTCACAGTGCGCGAAGCTGAACTCAAGACTTCTCAGGATGTTTCACCCATTGTCGACATGGTCGATGATGCACAGAAATCATCCAGCCCTCGTCATCTTGTTCATACTCCTTCAGTAGTGCTACATCAGCAACACTTGCCGCAAAGCTCTTTGCACCAACAACAACACAACATGATGCATTTGTCATCGGACATGCAAAGTTCGTTTGCTGATTCAGGACACTTTGAGGATATGACCTCTTCTTCAGTACATTCCAAAGACTCCTCATCGTACGCACCTTCACTACACACTCACGAACGGGCTTGCGGTAGTGACGTGGCATCATGTTCGCCCAATACATCGGCAGGCTCAGCTGCAACTGTCGAACAGTATGAGTTGCAACGCCAAGAATTGATACGTTTATATGAGCAACGTATTGAAGATTTGATACGTAATCAAGATGCTGCCACCAGTGAAATGAAACGTACGAATTGTGATCGCATTGAAGCTTTGTTGCAAAAGTTGGCCGAATGCAATACACGTTATGCTGACATTGTGCCCGACTACGAACATGCGAAAGAGCGTATTCGTGAGCTGGAAAAACAATTGGAAGACTTACAGCGACGGCTGGCCGAACACGAGGATAAACAAAAGCAAATGTATTTGCATATGTATCAGAAGGGTCAAGAAGCCGAACGTATTGCTCGAGCTGATCAGGTATGTTTGTAATTATAGTTATAAATTTATTGTTTAACACCCCGATTCTACAACCCAGACGGTATAATATTTTTATGAAAAGTACACACTTTTTTTCTAGACGAGTCGTCTGCCTGACGTGTGGAAACTGCAAATCAGATCAAACAAGTTTACAAAAATGCTTCAGATATTCATGCTACGTCAGTTTTTACGAATTCCTTTCTTCTATAGCGCTGCGAACAGCAAGTAGAAGAAGTTACTGAATACAATCTATGCCGTTCTGAATGAAGCCTTAGCTTTCGACCCCAATTGGCGATATGACCCCACCATTTCGATTTTGGCCGATATTTTGACCACCAAAAAAATTCCCATATGCACATAAATATTTTTGCTTGAAAATTTTATAAAATATCTACTCCGTTATATTAAGAGTGTTCAAGTGAGAGATGTTTTATTATCTCACAGTGTCTGAGCGACAGATACGTAAAGTAACACAGGTATGCTAAAAATTAAGCTAAATTGCGAGTTATCTTCACACACATCGAAATGTCATGGTTTAACCAATTATGGGCCTGTATTGTTCTTACTTATGCTATGGTCTAATTAGTCATTTGTCTTAAAACAAAGTGATTACTGAAACCGTTTACGGCCCTATGCTCCTTGTAGGAGTTTTATTTATTTATTTATTTATTCATATTATACAAAGTAATTTGGTTGCACAAATATGAGCGGAGTAACTAGACCATATGCCCAAGATGTCATTAACAGTATTTTAAAAAGTTTTTGTGACTGACTGTACATGACCCATGCCTTCACATAGGAAGTAGCAACCTGGTTGTTAAAGAAATTCCACAGAAGAACTGCAAGAATATACGGTTATTCGTGGCAGATCAGTCAACCAGTGCGAGCGAGACGCAAAACTCTCGAAGACCAATAAACAACAGTGGCCTGGTTGCACTTAAGAGATAATTGCCAACGACGCTTGATGTTCACTCGCCCAGAGCTGCTTTACGACTGTTGTAGGAGTTAAAAGGAACAAATATATATATATATATATATATATATATATTGTTCTTACAAATCTTAAAACCTCCAATCAGGGGCATCGTTTCAAGATTTTTGCCATAAATTAACCCATTAGTGGCCAGTAATATAATACAAAAGAATTTTATAATATCCTGGATTTTTGGTAGCAGAGTGAAACAGTTATGTTTTGTGACATGAATTAACCCATTACTTGCCAATAATATAACAGTAAAGAACTTTATAACATGCTGTAAACTTCTTTATGGAAGCGAACGAAAATTCCAGTTGTCAACATCGACGTCACGTTAATGCAATACCAATAAATTGGGGCTTGTCTACTCGCTCTGGAGAACAATCATGTGCTATTAACAGACTAGTTCTGTTCTCTAAGATCTAGAAAATAGCGTGAGCCTGTCAATGATAATCAGTTGTTTTCAAAAACGGCTAAACAATTCCCAATTTTTTTGTATTGTATTGACGTGACATCGTTGTTGACACCTAAAATGAGGGTGAACAGAAAATAGTAATAAACGATCATTTTATTTAAATTATTCATTGTACGTTCTACATATTAAATTTTTTATCAATTGAAAATGTCAAATGTTTGTTTACTAATTCCTCCAACCTTATTTGCAGGCTTTAGAATTGGCACACCGAGCACCACAAAATAAAGTATCGATCAATGAGTTGCTGCATCAATTGCAATCCACGCAGGATGAATTGGAAAATATACGTGTAAGATTTTTTAAAATCTTTATTATAATATTTACAATATTATTTTGCATATTGCATTTTGTTTGCGTTGTGCCTTGAGTAAAAAACAGAAACATTCATTCATACATACATACTTACATGCACATAATTGCATACATATATTTTCCATGTTTTCTTACTGTTTGTTCATAAATTGTTATTAAGAAAGTCCTTTTTTTGTCTCTGTCATTCTTCTTTTTAATCTCTCATAAAAAATGCATTAAATAATCTAAAGCTTCATCTCACCAATATGTTGCATTCGCTGTATTTGCTGTATGTTTGTTCCATTTTTCTTCAAATTTCAAAAGTTGCCTTAATGCGACTTCCGCTCACACTATTTTCTTTGAAAGTTTTATAAAGTTAGCAGCAGTAAGTTCACAACAGTTCAGCACCAGTAGCTACAATTCTCTTTTTTTTTTAATCTATACGAATACAAATGACATTTTTAATTTGCTTTTTGTTATAATTACATTTTATTTCGAATTGTATTTTTAAAAGCAAAATTTAATGGTGATCTATTTGTGTAACAGTATTTTTTATATTTTTTAGTTTAAATGTGTTTGCATTACTTAATAATTCTCACTAAGTTTAAGTGAAAAAAAACTTAATTTGTCTTTTAGTTCTCAAATACTAAGTTTATATAGATATGCAACATCAGAATTTATATGAAATAAAAACGGACGTATGTACAATATTGTAAAAAAAAAACTTTTTTTGTTAATTTAAATTTTATACATATAAATTCTACCAAGAGCACACACAACATATTTTGTTTTTTTATAAAGGTATTAGGTAATAATTTAATACAAGAAAGTTCATAGTGGAAGGGAAATTTGTTCTTTTGGATTTCGGTTTTTTTTAATTTAATATTATTTTCAAAAAAATTCCGAGTGAATTAATACACATTGGAAATATTGTGAATTTGTTGTTAATTTTTTGCTTTTCTTTGTAATTTTGTTTTTTTTTATTCTTTGCGAAGTTCTATGTTTGCACATTAGTGTTGTCAAATTATTCGAGTTTAAAGCTGTTCGAATAAAAGTTGTAAATTGTTTTCTTGTACGATCTTGGTTCGTTGGCTACCAAAAAAAAATCCTTCAGATTGAAACAACGATATCATCTTCATTGATATGAGAGGAAAGACTTACTTGAGCCCAAAATGAGCTTCATCTTTGAGTTAGTTGGCTTCTAATTTATTTTCAGCCTATTGGCCAAAAGTTCACCGCAGACGATGGCCATTCGGTTTGGTGGAGCTTATAAGGCCGCCCTAATTTAGTGCCAGTTTAAATGATGAAAGTTTTCTTGCAGCAATTTTTTATTTTATTTTTTAAGATTCAATTTGCATTTGCACGAAGAACTTTTTCTTGCTTAAAAATAAATAAGAACAAGAGAACAAACCCAATTTCAAGTACATACACATAATGTGTGTACCCCTTTCTATTCATTCCTCTTCATTCTCTAGCCAAAAAGTAAGATTTTTTACAAAAAAAAAAATTATGTAAAATGAAACTAACAAATAGAAAAATTTATGTAAAATAAACAAGAATCTCGATATAAAAATAATTTTTTTTTTACTTTTTTTAATAAGTATAAGAAATTTCAATTTGATGCTTATAAATAGCATTTAGACGCCGCATTGGTATCCATTCACTCTGGTTATGCTGGCGTCAAAACCTCGCTTACTGAGAATGCTTTAAAGAGAATATCGGCCCTTAGCACTGGCTGGCTGGCAGTCGCTTTCATATATGAAATATTTTTATGGGAAAATATTCAGAGACAAATTGAACTTTTAATACTGTTTTTGTTTTAGTTTAAAACTACAAAATTTTTAATATTTTTTATACATAAATAAAATCATTTTGTTTTACTAATTTTTTTATCAACAAACATTTTAGAGCAAGACATACAGAAAACAATCAACCTCAAATAAATTAGGAGGGCATGGTTTAAGAAAAATAAAAACTAATTCTAACTAACAAACTGTAATGTAACGTTTTTTTTACAAAATAACATATTTTACTAAAATAAAGTTTTGCATGTTTTTTTTTAAATAAAGTATGTAGTAGTTGTTGCTGAAAATTTTATTTTAAATATTTATTAAGTAGAAACTTTTATAAAATCTTATTTTGCTGCATTTTATCTACGCAATATTAACATTTTTATCAATTAAATAAAAATTAAATTAAATTAAAAAAAACATAACAACGTCAATAATTAATTTTCTGAAAAAAAATTATAATTTTATTTAGCGCAAAATTTAAATTGTATTTGAATTTCTTTTACTTGTTTATTTATTTAAAAAAAAAAACCAAAAATGTTCCAAAATATCCAATATTTTATAGGCAGCAGAATGTAGAAAAGAATGCGGCAATAATCATGCTCTCCTTACAGCAAAAGAGGCAATTTCTTTGTGGGTACTCGGCGCGCGTAAGGTTTGTAAAAGTTCCACTCACACACACTTTTCAGTTTTTTTTTCTTTTTGTTTTGGCAAAAGAAAAAGTTTATTTTACAAAGAAGCTTCATACTTATACTTTGTTTTTTATATAAATTGGTTTATTGTAATTAATTTTAATTAATATACAACTATTTTTAAGTTTAAACGCGGTGTTGTGCTTTATTTAAGCTAAAAAAAAAAGTATAATTTATTTCATTTCAAATTTCCATAATTAAATCATCGACATTTAGTTTAAACCATAAGGATATTTTTTTGGTGGTGTTTATTAACATCCATTTGTTCGCATTCATTTTGTGGGCTTTTCAGGTTCATTACAAGTTGTTGGAATTGGGGTTTCGTTTCATAATGTCATCCATAGTATGAAGTACTCTGTAACTTATCTTAAAACCGAATTTAAATCCTTTAGAGATTTCAGGTCAATCTGTAAATGTATTTATTTGTTTTAAGAACTAAAGATGTTTATTTTTTGTACAAATTTTGATAAATAACTTTTTTTTGGCTTAAATTGAATTAAAAGTCACTTTTGAACAATCTCTTCAGTTACAAATATTTTCAACTGGTTTTAAAGCCTCTTTTTTAATATATGTGACCTGCTCCACGAAAAGGGACCTCTGTGCCGAAAAAATTTTTTTTTTACTTTTTGAGTGATTCTTATAGGAAAAAAACGCTCTTTCTTTCAGAGGTCCCTTTTCGTGGAGCAGGTCTCATATGTATTTTTTTATCCATATTTTTTATTCTTAAAAAAAAAAATCGAAGAATTTTTGTATGATGTGGCCGCGTCCATTTTTCTAGTCAGAAAATTATATCGCAGTGGAAGTAGTCAATCGGAAATCATATGCAAAAAAAAAAGGTCAAGGAATTATGTATCTTTCGAACAAAGAAAAATTCATGTCAATTAATTAAAACCACTTACATGTATTTTATTTAAATTTAAAGTTCTAATACCTCTAAAAACACTTTATAATTCCCACAATACTGCAGTAAACTTTTTTTCCCATAATTTGACAAATTTTCAATCGATGCATTTGAGGTTACGGGCGCTTAATCCACCCATGGGTTGGATACGTGCCCGTTTCTAATTGCTTCCCATGACGAAAAATCGAGAGTGCCAGTTTCCCATTTGCTGAGCCTTGCTCTAACCGATCAATGACCAGTGAAGGCTCCTAAAAGTATCTGCAGACCTCTGTTTATCACATTCAAAAATAGTTCGATCAAGCCTTGGCCATAAGGCTCGCAAGGCCCTGCAATGCTCCCTACTGATGCAGGAACTATTTGTTCTATTCTACTTACTTAAGAAAAAAAGAGGGAAAAGTACCCTTAGCTATTTTTACCCGACTGCCAAAGAAGAACTTAAGGTTCAGTTGGCCGACTGTAATGGAATGTAACTGTAACGGTAGGAAACAGCTGATCGATATTATTATGTGAAAAGTAATGTACACGTTCTTACATTCCGTTTACATCTTTATAACCACACAGTGGGCCGGAATGTACGAATCTTTACATTACTTTGCACATAACAATATCGATCAGCTGTTTCCTACCGTTACAGTTACATTAAATTACAGTCGGCTAACTGAGCCCTTATAATTTATATATATATATATTTGTTTCTGAAATACAGACATACATTTTTGTATACATGATTACATACAATTATACTTTCTTTTTTCAATAAAACTTATTTTGGTTCGTAAATAAATCAATACAAAAACAAAACTCCCAGGCCTGTTGTGCAAAAAGGTATGTAATGTTGTATTGAAAAAACCCTGGTCTCAAAAAAAAACATACATACTTATAAATAACAAACTACCCAATATTTTGTGTATTATATTCAAAATATATAAACTCGGTTCAAATTTCTTTTATAATTAAAAATTATAAACTATATTTCTTAGAGGTTAATTTTAATTGAAGAATTTAGCATGTTTAGAAAAAAAACATACATATTTCCTGCAATTTAATTTATATTTATATGTGATTAAATTTAACTTAACTCTCTACTAAATATATGCATTTATAAACAATTTTGAAAATCCAATTAAATAGTAATAAATGTTGAATATTGTACTTTTAAAAAATAAATGAAATATCTACTTGTAGTACACCCAGGAAGTCTGACTTGATGCCTCAACGAGTTCTAGAATGTATTCAATAAAAAGGCTTCAATGAAATTAATAATTTTTTTTCTCTCTCTCAATGAATTGCGTTTTTTTAAAAAGAGTTGTGTAGTTGCAGCAAATGTTATGTATCAAAACATTCAGTAAACGCACGCTAATTTTTTGACATCAAGCTTTTTTATCGTGCCTAGTCCGCGAAAGCTGCTTTATAGTTCCTTAGGAAAATTAAAAATTTTTCACAAATATTACAAATAATATTGCAAATTAATTTTAGCTGCACAACAAAGAACTTCACTCCAAAATAATCTTCAAAACAAAATTAAAATCCAAGTATACACTAAATCAGTTCGAGCGGGTAGAATCAGAACAGGTTTCTGAAATGTTTCGCAAATGAATGTTGTAAAAATTATAAATTTATAAAGATCTACGAGTATGGTACGAGTATAAAGTAATGTATGCACAGGCATTTGTATAAATACAATATAGTATAACGAAAAATTTAACATGAAGTTAGCAGGAATTTTAATGTATTGCTAGATTATTGTTATATGTACAAAAGGCTGACGTGGTCGTTCAATAAATTCAAATTGGCACATTTGTATTACTGTTTATTCATATTTTAATAATTAGTTTAAAGAAAATACAATAATACTAGGCAAATTGGTTCGCTTAAGAGCAAAACTTTAAATAGTCTTTTGTTTTTCTTATTATATCTTTATACTCGTATAAAGATATACGGTCTAATTCATAAAAACAATTTTAGGTTTATTACATTTTATAAAGATCTATTTGACAAATTTCCCATAGAAATATGTCAAATAAGCGCTTAATAAACCTGAAATAACTTTTATGAATAAGGCAGATAATAATTAATATGCTCGTTAATATATGGATGTACATACATACTACAAAAATACATACATACATACATATGTAGCTATAAAAGCCCTGGTTATTAAATTTTCGAAAGCAGTATCAGCTTAACTCTTTTGAAAGTGTAAGAGATACATCTCTAGTTGTGAAACAAAAGATAAAATGAATATTCTTGCTTTGGTTGTATCCATTTTTGCTTTGGTTGCTTCGGCAGTTGCTGCAGAGATAACGGTTGATTGTACCTCGCAGCCTTTCGTGGGCAATATTCGTGGTAATGTAAGATGTTACTTGGACGAAGAACGATTCTCATACAATGCCCAAAAGAATAAATGTGAGAGATTCACCTTCAATGGCTGTGATGGCAATGGAAATAACTTTTTAAGTCTTAAAGAATGTCAAGAAAAATGCCAGGTGGTTATTGATTGAAATACATAAGTCTGCAAGCTAATTAGGTTTAATTTTATAAACTAATAAAAGTAATCAATAAATTTTTAAAATAATTTGTTCATAACTTCCTTATTTCTCTGGGTTAGACCCTGTTACCTGCTGTTACCGCATATTATTAAAATCTATTTGAATGTATGGAGTCGATATTAACACTTTTTTTTAACTTTTTGCTTTACGCTGTTTCATATGTATGTATTTAAAAAATCCATAAAATTTTATGAATTCGAAGTCGTGTTTATACTAAAGCGTGTCAATTTCTCGCGTCAGAAATCGTATAACAAAAAAAAATCTATGCAAAAGTTTAATTTTAATATTACTGCATATCGGGCCCACTGTGCAACTTTCAAAAGATGATTCAGTTTCGTCTGCTTTTCTTTTGGAAGTCCGTACTGGGGAACGGAACTTTCTTTAAGGAATTTACCAGCCTGAATTTCAGTAAGTTTTTTTACACACCTGAATTTCAGTAAGAAAAGAACTCTGTAGAAGCCTCTAAACTCGAAAAATTATGAAAAAGCAAATTACGGCATTCGATTTATTTTTCTAAAATAGCAACACAACTTCAGTGTTTTTTAAACCCCCTACTAAAAACAGGGGTGTTATAAGTTTGTAGTGTGTGTCTGTCCGAGTCCACGTACAGACCAAACTTCTGGACCGATTTTGATTTTTAGTGTTGCTAGCTATGCTTGAAGAAAATCGGTCTAGCCGCTTAGAAGATATCACATCTTTTCTTGACATATCGGGGGTTTTTAAATTTTTAAATTTTTGTTATTTTTAAATAAGCTTCAAAAAGTATTTGTTTGGCTCTGCTGCAAACATTAGATTTTTGGACATGCGCTGTTGTTCATGCAAACCACGGAAATATCATATAATGACTCGATTTAGGAGGCAATTAGAGCCTAAATGTACTGCTCTTCGCTTTGCATTCGCTTGTTCTTCGTGTTTAGGGACTAGTGATGCAGAATCACATTCATCGTTCTTAGAACCAAAGCCTTTAAAAAACAACCTTGAAGCATTTTAAAAACAACCTTAAAAACAAACAAAAATCCACCAGAATTGATGTTGTTAATAAAAAGATTTGTATAAACTATTTGATTGTTCTACTGTTCGGTTAAATTATTGCACCAAACTCGTTCTAAACTTTATACGAGTAGTTGCAAGATTTTATAAAGAAATCTAAAACATCTTGATCTCTATACATACACATATGTACATATGTTTAACAATTCGTTCTAGAACAAATAATTATGGTTCAAGTTTCAGAAGTCTTCCTGGGTTGGTTCCATTTTACTCTCATACCTTTTAATATATCATTTAATTGTACCATTATTAATAATTATTATTGCTGTTAAAACAAACAAAAAACACACACACACACACTTTATTTAACATCTCATTTGGATTTATTTTATTACAACTTAATCATTACATATTGTAAATAAATTTAAATATTTTGGTGTTTTAATTATATACATATATTTTTTTATTTGTTTCATTTTTACAAGATTCAATTTTAATGTAGAACTAAAATAAACATATTTTGGGTCTTTTAATTTAATTGTTAAACATTTATTTTATAAAATAAACAACATTTGATATTTAAACTAAATATATATTCCTTTCCACTTTCATTTTATTCCAATTTCCTTTTTTCTCTCTTAATATTGCATTATTTGATGAAATATTTGTGTTTTCAAATTTATTGAAAAAAAAAAAAAAAATACTTAGACCATTTATCGTCGCTTGTTAGAGGCGCAAAAGAATCGCACTCATGTGGATCCAGAAGTTACGCTGCAATTTTTGAAAAGTGCTATTTACTACTTCCTTACCGACAAGGAAAACTCCCAGGGTCATTTGCAGGCCATCGAGAGTATTTTGGAATTTACGGAAGCCGAAAAGCAAACAATTAACAAGGCTAGATCTGCGAAATAAATTTACTTTAAATAACTTAGATAAACTATGACAATTACTATAATAGTAATAATAATAATAATAATAATACAATGAAAGATGTTATACAGTTATTAAATAATTATATTAAGTATTTATTTTAATATTTATCTTATAATTATATAAAGATTTTTATTGTTGCATATATTATTCTCTTTAACATATTGGTTGTATCTACTCGTATGTATATTAATTTAATCTTTTTTTATGTTTAAGATTGTCTCAATTTGTGTTGTGGTTTGTTAAAAAAAGAAAGAACCTCGTTGCCTGGCATCTTATTTTTCTTATTTCATAATATTAATATTATTAAAATTTTGCAATCTATAAAGGCCACGAAAAGTTACAACACTGATCTGATGCATTGTTATTGTCTTTTGAACATTTTCATAGACTACATCATAGCAGGGTTGTATTTTCTCAAAAATCGTACAATTGTGTAGGCTAGTGTATCACGGCCTTAAAGAGGAATTGGGATTTAATGTATTAAAGAGCTCCTATCAGCAAACGGGTCACCATTTTGTACGAAAAAGAATAAATAGCAAGAAATTTTTATTGTTGTTTTTGTAATTAAATTTTTTAACGGTGAATTGTTCTTTTATTTACTTTTCTAAAATCGTCTTGTCTTGAATTTGAGCAGTTCTTATAAAATCTTGAAGATATCGACCTGAACTTGCGGAATCGCTGTAATGATTCTCACCAGTGGTGGAAGTGGCTTTCAGCCAAGTTTTAGTAGCAAGGCACAGCTGAGCTATTTTCTTCTTCTTCAAATTAAAGTTTATCGGCAACTTTAAAAATTGTTTGCGAAAATTGAAATTGAAAAAAAATTAAAAAAAAAATCAACTTGAAAAATATTTTATTAAAAAAATTCTTTGTAAACAAATTTAAAAATATGAAAAAAATAATAAAAATTTTTTTTAAAGTGCTAAAGTTTGCAAATTTTGTCAGTTGTAGCTGCCGTACAAAAATTGTTTCAACTTTATGTGAATAATTTTTATTTTGTTCAACAAATTCTATTTCTGACATTTTGTCTCAACTAAAAAGCCATTTTTGTACTCCTGATACCTATTTATTACCTGGAAATGAATGTGCCTTGTTTGGGAACTATTTAAAACTTAAATTTCTAATTTTTATTGGCTTATTTTTTACTGTCACAAAGTAAAAAATCTACTCGGCGCATCCCAGCAAAAAAAAACATGCAAAATAGGCTTGAATTATGGGTTCAAGTCATAATGAACTGGTTCAAAGGTATAAGCTGACTTAATTTATTATACCATATGAGATTAGAAGTCGACAAAAATATAAGCTGCAAGTCATTGCTCTATAACTTCTTAAAAAATCGTACAAAATAATTCAGATTTGGTCCTGGGATACTTTTATATATGAAGATTGCAGGGGTGGCATTAACTCAAAATTAGCTTATCTCGACTTAAGCACATTTTTCCCTTGTGCACACAGATATAAAGAATATATAACAAACTCACTCTCACAATCAACTGCTATAATATGACTTAACAAAGTAAAACCAAACCCTCTCACAATCAACTGCTATAATATGACTTGTCTAAATGCTAAAGTTTATTTTAAAACTTCTTTTCTATCATTTATTTATTTAGCAGTTTTCATTATTACCAGTTATTAATTTAAAATAGAACAAATTGCATACTTGCGTCTATTATTAGGTTTATCATTTTAATACGTCCATTTTATATTGTTATTGTATTATTGTAGCAAAATTATATTAAACGGAATTTTAGCCAAAATCTAGTATACAACACATACATAAGTTCGCCTTCTAATTAATCATTTAAGTATATGAAAATATGTTTTTATCAAATTAGATAAATACCTATTTGTTTTATTTTTTAGTTACGTATATGTATGTATATGAATGCAAATGTGCATATGTATACATACATATATATATATATACATATGTGTATGTATGTATGTTCAAATTTATTTCAAACGTTTAACAGTGTTTTTTTTGTAATTGTGAAATCAAAGGGATACTCGCAGTCTGCTACAGCAGCTTTTGATAAAAATAATTCAACTGTTTCTATTTTAAACGTTTTTTAAGCTTTAGAAAGTAATTTTAAAGTATTTAATAAAATATAAAACGAATAACACAAAATAAAGTTAAACTTAATAAGTTATATATAAAATAAAATTACAATACGAGTAAATAAATGTTCCGATGACAAAATGTAGTGTGTTTTCCCATTTATTTTCTTGTATGTTACTCATGGTAATAACTCTATATTTGATCCACCAATGTAACAAGTAGTACTTAGTTTTATTTATATAAGTTTGCGCAAATGTATTAATATTGATTCTAAACCATTTGCGGTTCAAGTCTTAATAAAATTTTGTCATTAAAGCCGGTCGGACATTCGCAAAACAGCGCTGGCAATTACTTCGTAAATGCAACCAGGCTGCTGCATTGTTCGTTTACTGGTCTTCGAGAGTTTTGCGTCTCACCCCCCGCATGTGATTAGTAGTTGGTGCAGTGTTGCCATAAGATGTAACAGGAAAAGTGCTAGATTGCGGAAATAAAAGTGCTAAAATGTTCTACAGCACACACAACAAACTGCTAAAATCGGTTAACATATTTAGTTTGTATATAAAAATTTATCCAAGTTATTCGACTTTTATACGTACATAAAAATCTTGCCTAATTCCTTTGACCTCGAGCTTAAAGGAATTAGGCAAGATTTTTATATTTAGTTTCTCTTATTTCTTAATTGGCCCATACAATTGCAATAAAATTGCCAATTTTTTGTATTCTATATCATATATATATATATATATATATATATATATATATATATATATATATATATATATATATTCACCTATGAATATATTAGAGCTGTGCCAAATCGTTCATTTAAGTGACCGCTCATTTTCGTTCATTTTGTAAAAAAGAACGAGTTCGTTCATTTCGTTCATCCGCTCTTTTCAAGAAAAAGAACGAAATGAAAAAACAAACAGTTGATTCGGTCAATAAAAAGAGACAAATACAATGTTTTTGTTATTTTATGCCAAAATGATCAAAACAAACAAAATAACACAAAGGAAAAATCAGCAAGTAAATTTTTTTTGCAATATTAAAGTATTTTTTGTGTGACATAAAATAAGGAATTTGGAAAATATTAATAGCATTAAGAAGTGTTCAAGATGTGTTTTTATTTTGCCACAATTAAGTCTCTGCTGGTAAATAAATCTATGGCCAATGAATAAAAGTCAAAAAGCAAGTACAGCAAAATATTTTTTGAAACGAATTTTTTTTATTTTTCATACAAATTTTAAACGTAGTGTTTTACAAAAACTTCCTATTATTATGTTTTAAAAACTTAAGAAATATAAATGGCAATTTGATTAATTTCATAATGGTAACACTGTTACTAAAAGTAGATAAAAAGGCAAATGAAAACGAGAAAATGACAAAAAAATCCCACATGAACGATGAAAAAGCAAAACAAAACAAAAAAAAAAGAGCCAAGTGCGCTCGGTCATCGGTCGTTCAATTTATTTTTATGTGCCAGTACTACTGAAGCAAAACAGCTCAGTAAAATGACCGGCTCACTTCGTTCATTTGAGTGATTCGTTCAATTTTACTCGTTCGTTCATGAACGACACATCCCTAGAATATATTTTATCATATTCATAGGTGGCAAAATATATTTTTTGTTTTGTTTTGGCAAAATTATGTAGTATTTTGTTGAGTGAGAAAAATTTCGCAATATTTTTGAAAGACTTGTATCAATTAATTTTTCCATAGTATAGGTCAAACCGACAATAATATCGATAGAGTTGCGTAAATTGTATGAGATTTTACCTTTTTACGTAACCCCAATGACATGAAAAATAACATATTCAATAATATATTGTATGTATAGACCGCTTGAAATGTTTAATTTATAATCTTTGAATCCAGCCCCGAATGGAATAACAAGAAAGAAAACAATTTTTAAGAGTGGCTAATAGAGTAGTTAAGTAAAAATATATGTATATAATTTCTAAATAGATAAATCAGATAAACCGATTTAATTAATTAACAGATATACCAATTGCATACGTTGTATAGTTTTACTGACACATAAACGTATAACCGACAACTAAAGTCTTGGTCTCACTTTAGATCTGACTGGGCTTTTTGTCAAGCTGATCAATAACCTTATTAACACTATAAGCTCTTAAAAACAATAAAACTTAAAACAAGTTTTGTCAATTTAGTATTTTAAATGGTGCACTTTAATATATTTGTACCCATATGTGTATCTTAGATAGGTTCAGTTACATATATGACTCCAGTCATACTAAACATACTAATGAAGATAAATGAATTTGATAAACTTATAATATTAATTGGCTCGTAGTTTGTCTTAAGGAATTATCTATGGAAAATTTATACGAGTAAATTTAATGAAATAAAAAGTGCAAAAAATATCAAATAGTTTTAAGAAAGTGCTAAACTAGCACTTAGCATTATTTTCCAAATCTTTAGTGCTAAACGAAGAAAAAAAGTGCTAAATCTAGCACTAAAAGTGCTAAAATGGCAAGCCTGAGTTGGTGTCAGATAACGGTACCGAGTTACTATTTCGTGGCGTCGGTTGCTAGCCGCATGCAAAAAAAACTTATATAGTATTAATAACCTAGCTTTCTAAGAAAGCGTACTTTGAAATCGTGGTGGAGTACCAAATAAAATTCATTGAAACGGGAGAGGATTTTGAGTATTCCGGCTTTCTACACGACGGTGCAGATCGGAGCTTGATTCTTGGGAGAGTCTATTAAATTGTAGCACGACAAATCGTGTGAATTGGTGATGGCGTAATAGTTCTACGAACTGGCCAAATAATTATTTTGGCTTTAGCGGGAGTGACAGAATAGAAGGAAAAAAAGCCGGTCGGTGCGGGTGAAAAATACCTAAATACGATACAAATTATGAAACATTCTCTTTCATTTCGAATAACAGAGTTGAAACCCAGCAATGTATTGAAGATTTCATGATTTTAAAACGATTCGCTTCATTCAAGCTCAATTTAATTTAATTAATTAATTTTTAATTAGTTTTAGTTATTTTTGTTCGAATTTACAGAGCGATCAGAGAAACAAGCCGTCTAAAAAAGTCGGCGGCGTTTCATAGCCGGCTTGAGTCGTTGGTTTTGTTTTGTACCACAACAAGGTATATTCATAAGGTCCAAAGTATATTTATACAGTACATATGTATATAAAAGTCGTCAGGTGATTAAAATTTTCTCATTTCGAGAAAACGAAATGATGTCAAAACTTGTTTATTTTTGTGTATTTTGTTTTTTTATATTTTGTATACAGAAAAATTTGTGTTGTAAAAGAATATAAGAGGAAAATGTAATATAATCTTATAATAAAAGTTGAAGTTACATTGAAAGTCGGCGGCGGCTCTTGAGCAGGCTGTAAGCCGGTCGGCTTATTTCTCTTGACAGCTTTACGAACTTTAGCCTGATCGAATCATAAATATATACATATAATTAATTTTTATTTGTTCTTATTCAAAAACTGAGCTTTAAAGTCATATTTGGTTTCATTATTGCTACTACTATTATTACACTGTGCCCGAATCGGATTTTTTTAAATGGCAATTTGGTTTAATTTGGGCAATTTTTTAATTTAATTTTTTGCAATTTTGTTTTCAAAAATTTCCTTAGAACGCATTTTCGTTCATCAATAATGATGACAATGATGAATAAAATTCCGCGAGAAACTTTTCAAACGGAACAATTTCAAACAAGTAATAGGGAAAACAAAATAATTCTAATTGGAAAATTGTGAAATTTCTCCCCGAATTTTATTCATGATTGCCCTGAATATGTTCCTTTAATCGATATAAAAATTAATAAATGTTAGAAAACTGGGAAAAATTGCTATTTTTATTTACTTTTAACCAAGTTTTCAATCTTAATTATTTTTTAAACATAAAAAACGTGTAGTACCACTGAATTCAGCACACTCGAATAAGGTTTTCCCACCAGGTCCCCCCGTTTGTTATATTTTCAAACTAGCACAGTGTTATTATTATTATTGAATTTTAAAGAACACATCGTGTGTTTTTACCCGTCTACCAAGAAGAGTTGTTACAAATGTAAAACAATTTTAATGAGAAATTTAATTAGAAAAAAGTTTAACAAAAATAATTTTGCAGCACACCACAAACTTTTGTTTAATTTAAATCGTTTCATGCCTGATAAACTCGGATGCATGGATACGATTTTTAAGGGTTATGCATCATATCGTCCCTATCACGTCAAACTATCCAATATGCAAAATTGGTTTTTTAGATTCATTATCTTGGTACCCTAATTTATATGACATGCCTCGTTTAAAATTGCTGAAATTCTCAAACTCAACAAGAAATATATTAAGCCTGGCACTTTTAGGAATACGCCGATCTTAAATTCACAGTTGACGGGTCTTCGAGCTCTTCTGAAAAGTACACATTTGCATATTGGATAGTTTGACATGATAGGGACGATATCATTTACCAAGATAAAAAGTAATCTACATAATTCATTCATCCTGGCAATAAACCATATCTACTATAATATATGAGTATTTAAATACGGTAAGCAAACATTTAATCTAAGTTTTAAATTTTTGTTCCATATCTAAATATGCTTTTATAACAGCGTATAATAAAAGTTGTTTGCTAAAAACAAGAACTAGCAATAATTTTTCGTTCAGACTAATTAACCTATTGCTAAGAGTATAAAAGCAGTAATTATCAGATTTTCGGCATCAGTAATTAACTTGGACTTTGTTGAAAGTACTAAAAAAATAATAGAATAAATGAACTACTATGCTTTGCTCTTGTCCATCTTTGCACTTATTGCTTCGGTGTTGTTGCAGAGGAAGCAGATGCTTGTATCTTGAAACCTTTCGTGGGTCATATTAAGGGTTATGGAAAGTGCCAATTGGAATCCATGCGATACTCATACAACGCCAAAGAAAACAAATGTATGCCATTCATTCATCGATGCTGGTTGTTATAGCAATAGAAATAATTTCCAAACTCAAAAAGAATGTGAGGATACATATGTTTCAAATGATTGTAAATGGTTACGTCAACAGGACAAGGGAAATTTCGAAATATTTTTGTGCGTACTTATTTCCATTTAAACTCTATTGAATATTCGTTCAACATCGAATACCACAATTAAAATTTGCCGTTCTCAACTCAAGCCAGTTTGCTTGTGTTAGAGTCGACCTAACTATTACATTGGTGTTGCAATTTACAACTTAAATAACGCTTCAGTTTGTAGTTGTGACGTGCCATAAAATATCAAGGAAACATTTTTTGTGATTCCTAATGCTAAAAAATAATTTGGTTGTGTGAAAGTTGGGTTGAGTTGGATTGAAAACGATAATGGGGACATTTTATTGCTGTAAGCAACTTTCAATCTGACGAAGAATCCGCCTTACTTAACTATAACTGCAAAAACTGGTTAACAGTCGACCTGCTTAAAAAAAAAATAGTGCTTGGGTGCCTAGAGTCAAAAACATCTACAAGTTTGCAAATTTTTGATGGTGAACGAAAATGTCTGTGGTGGGGTACTATCTTCATGATACGTATCTGAAGTTCGAGTAGTTTTTGGTATGACCCACACCCCAGTGGCAGCATGGGCAACAGTGGGTTAACATTTTCTTAGCATAGTTTGGTTTAAGTGCATACTTGTTGAAATGGTGCGTTTATTAGCTAACTCATTACTCATCTCACAGCAGTAATGCCCGACCGCTTATGTACTTTTAAATAACAGCCTGTGCTGCCAAGTCTTGTATTATTACAATGACAGAGTTGCTTTCTAGTTATAGCATTGCTACTACTTTTGTGTAGTAACTGTGTATACTAACTAATTTAGTGTGTCTCTAGCAGTGTTGTCAAATGTGGCAATATCTCGCCAAACGTGGCGACGAAAATTTGTTTTTGGCGATGAAAATTTTGAAATGGTGATTGGTGATATTTGAACTCCTTTTTAAATATTAAAAATATGAATTTTTTTTGTAAGAAATTTTTTTCTAAAACAAAATATTTCGTGCATGAAATTCTAAATGTTGTGACTCTTTATCTCAAACAAAATTTTCTGAAATTCAAGAAGTTTAAAAAATATATGGCCCACAAAATCTCATTTGGTGTTTATGAAACACAGTGGGGAAAACTTTCTTTTATTAATTAGAAGTAACATTTTGATAATGAAGCACCAAAAAGCCTGCACGAGTTCTTGCCTAGAGTGTATGAATACGACGACGCTGCAGGTACTTACCACTTCAAGGATATGATATGTGTACTTAAATAAACATTTAAGTAAATGTTACTTCAGTTATATCACAAGATTTTAATAAAAATTTTTATCTTGGTGTTCAAGTTAAATTTATCCTATTTGGATTGATCTTTTGGAATGAGTTATTTTTAAGTATTTTTTGTACTCCAGTATTTATATGTTAATGTAAACACTTTTCTTAATTTTTCGTAAATAATATAATTTTTATGTTTTACGATAAACGTTACCTACTGAATTTAAAATTTAACAATATTTGTATTGTAATTACAAAACAAAAAATTTTTTTTTGTAGCTATAATTTAATGTTTTATTATATTGGCGATATTCGACAAGTTATTTGGCGAGAAGGCTCAAAATAAATCTGACAACACTGGTCTTTAGTTGTCAAAAAACAAATATTCTTCTTTCTGCTTCGTTTTCTTCATATGTGCGTGATACATCATTTAGTAAATAAAAAATAAATATCAATTCATTTGATTAAAACATAACACAATAATTAAATTTTTGTATTTTGCTTTGATTCACGTTCGTTGAGTAGAATATTCATTGATATACATCATAACAATTGCGAATAACAATATTAATAGTTTTATGTTGGAAATGTGCCACATATCCAAAAAAATGTCGGTTGCTGTAAAACAATTTTTCAAATATATAACAATTGTGGAAATGGCGCAATATTGCAGCTCTATATCTCCTGATATATTCAAAATATCGGAAAACTTATAACGAATTTGGAAAGAGAACACATTATTCACACATAATCAATCAATAACTAAATTTTTTTTAAATGTTACATTTATCAAACCAGTAACCAACCGACGATATGATAAAATGATAGTTGTTTTTTTTTATTAAAATGGAAGTTACTGTTTTTAGTACCTGGCAGTCCTCTTTCGTGGAATTTTATATGAACATAAAAAGAAGTAGAAAATGTCATTGTTATCAAATGTATTTATAATTGTCAGTTTGGTTTAAAACCTGGCTATAAAATAGCCAGACAGAAGAAAGAAAATCAATTTTAGATATAATCGAATGAAAAAACACGAATCGTGATTAGTTAAACTCTTATTGGTTTTATATCATCAATTTATATTAATTTTAAAAATGAATGAAGACCCGTTGGCGCTTACTTTTACGTCTCACCGTACCCCATTATTTTCGCCGCACTAATGGTTCGATGTTCAAAGTTCGTACTTTACACGTTCAAATATTTGATGTTTCTTAACGTTTGTACGTGTATGGGCCTGGTTTTTGAGTATACCAAAACAATGCAAACGCTTACTGAAATTAACTGTCACGTTGCCGGAACGTATCAACCTGTATAAAATAGATTTTGACGGCGCCGTTAAGTGACATTCGTAAGTCAGTGATGGCACTCATATGAATAAAATATGAGACGTGTTTGCGCAAACGCGGCGAAAAATCTAAAAATTTAGATATTTTGATGTTTTTGTTGTGAATACAACAAGAAGAGAGTGAATAAGTAAATAAAAGAGGAGAGAATTATTGTTGAATCCGCCGTAAAACCAAACTGACATATGCAGTCAGTGATGCCAACTTAGCCCTTTTCGGGCTAGATTTAACCCGTTTTCAGTCACTCAAAACTCCAAAAAAATATTTTGGCCCCAAACTAAAAAACGTTTTAATTTAGATCTTTTTACAATTATCTTTCTTTCTGCGTTTTGCTCGATATGGCTAAATTTAAATTTTTACGAACTCTTAATTTAATCTAGCAATATCGACTTATGAAATAACGTGACAGCATTGTTTTACTAATTTTCTTCTGTTGTTTGCTTTACCAATTTTAAAAAGAGGAAACAAAATAGAATAATGTTCTATTCCTGCCAAATTTTTTGTGCTTTGAAAGATATTCAGTATGGCCTATAAACAGATTTTTATTTAATAACGATCAATTTTAAATTTACTTACGTGGACATATGTATATGTACTTGTATGTATACTACTACTATTTATTTATGTATGTTTATAATATTTAATCTACGTCTGTACCTTATTGAAATATTATATATCAAGATATGGGTTCGTCTAAAGTCAAATTTTTCGAATAAGCGCGAAAAGAGGCTAGTTTTAAAATGTTTCTGTTGAAAATCATAACAACAAACAGATTTTTGTAAAGTAATTTATTAGAAAATTAATCACTAGCATGAGATCAACACATATGTACATAGTTTGAGATATTACACTTCAATAAGGTACATATTTTTTTATATTTCATATTACATTTCGATAAGGTACATACGTAGATTAAATATTATATGCACACATATATAATAGTCGTTTATATACAAAAGTATGTATGTTTACATAACGTCGGGCGGTTACTGGTTTGCCGCATCAATAATGTAATCTTATTATATGTGCGACAATTTGTCGCACCCGACGATAAGTACATACATTAAATATTCGTCGCTATTAAATAAAATTTCGATTTCTCGCTCTTCCAAAAACTTACATTAGGCTATACTGAATAAATTGCAAAGCACAAAATATTTATAAGAAATAGCAGATTATTTTATATTCTTCTTGTTTTTTAAATTGGTACAACATACTAGCAAAATAATATGAGTAAAAAGTTGACATTGCTGGATTAAAGGAAGAAAAAGTTCATGAAGATTAAAATGTAGCCATATCGAGCAAAAAGTAAAAAGGGGATAAAAGATAATTGTAAAAAGTGCTAGAATTGCGCGTTTTTTAGTTTGGGGCCAATAATTTATTTCGCGTTTTGAGTGACTGAAAACGGGCTAAATCTAGCCCGAAAAGGGCGAAGTTGGCAGCACTGCTGACATATGTGCATGATACTTCATTTACTGTTCGTTGTTGCTAGTTTTTCGTTGTCGTCGCGGCTAATAAATAAATAAAATAAATGTTATTCATGTTTTTTTGTAACTAAACCTGTATAAAAAATAAAATAAGAAAACATTTGAAAGAAAAGTAAGCAGCAAAAATAAATTGTATTGTAAAAGTGTATATTTTAATACAAACGTTTAGTGCAAAATTCTCCGATTTGGTTTTTTGTTTGTTCGTTGATTTGCATCGAACTTGCTGTTGATTGTTGCCAAATTGGCAAATAATTTATTTAATTGATACGACGACGACAGCCGTTCTATAAATCCTAATAGTAAGAAAATAAAACAAAATTGTAATTCTGATACCATTGAAAAAAAAAAAAGAAATTGAAATGTTTGCTATAGAAGAAGAAAGAAAGCAAAGTAAAGCAAAATTCTAAATGTAAAAAAGCGAAAAAATTAGAAAAATTTTAAATTCATAATACACAAATTAAATTCATGAAGTGTTTATTGTAGTGGTGGGTGTAAATAAATGGCTATATAAATACATATAATAAAAGCAATGAATGTCGTCCGTTAGTTTTTAGCTGGTACGTGTGTTGTGCATCAATGCATTAGGTACTTTGATGGAATTGTGGAACTGGGTAAGAGAGTGAACAGGGCCAACAAGAGAACAAAAGAAAAAAGAAAGTGCGGCAAAGTAATTAAACATTTACCTACAGTGTGCTGAAGATTATTTCCATAAACTGCTATACTATAGTATAGTGTTGGCATTCCCCAGCAAATTAAAAGCTTATACGAAACCATCTATCTATTTGCAAATCTTGCTTGCTCTTTTTCCTCTTGCTGTTCCATAATCTACATAAAAGATAAAAACACCAACCCACCTTGTTTTTTTTACTTGAAGGTAAGTTATTATATTCGATCTTAATTGAGCTCTCCATTTTTTAAATATGTATGTATATATATTTTTTATGTCTACATAACTAAAATGCCCATTTGGCGAACATATTACGAACTTAATTTAGAAGTTGTGAAAATTTCTGATAATTATAAAAAGCCATTAATAAAGGCTGTGCAATTAAAGGCAATATACTTAGTAGGTACATAGTAAGAAATAGTATGTAAATTATTTATAACGAACATCTTGGCATAAAGTTAAAAAACATATTTACGTTTGTTGTTTAACGAGTTTCACCATATAATTTTGCTTTTTAAACCAAGCTGGGACTTAATATTGAGTTTTAACTACATTATGCGCCTATTTTGAATGTAAAATTTTAAGAAGGAACTCGTTAACAGCTAGTTCGATTTCGTCATTTATGCTAACTTCATGCCAATTTTATTTTATAATATGTATGTGGTTTTCGACAGCACCAAAAAATCTGGTCTTAGTTATGTACATAAACTGTTGATGGCGAAATAGTTCATCGAACTGGCCACAAAGTGCTCCAAGAGTCTTATCGATTTACATCTGTGTACCATGTGCCAAAGAAAGCGTAACCACTAATTACTAATAAAAAACTGTTTGACTCAATAGGAATTATTGAGTCACCAAGTCTGAAGTAGCTGTTGATATGAAAAAATTTTTCACCAAAATCGCCAAACTCAGTATAGGGTTTTACTACCCTTTGGTAGTATTATCGAACCTATGTATACGTTCATTAGAAGGTCTGATAGTTTGCTTCTGTTCTTTATGTCTTTTATACATTACAAGTCCTGTGAAGATATTCTCGTACAATCCTGAGTTCAGCTTTTCCATTTTTTTTTCTTATTTTTAATAAGTAGATTATTAGCACAACGGGACCTCAACGGACCCAAATGGGCTGGTTTTACTATAAATCGGCAGCCTGTTATAACCTAATAGTAGATTATAAATGGCTTAGGTAGTATATTAGTTAACCTTTATTCCAAGAATCTCAACAAACCCAAGGATTTTATAAATAATTTTATGGTGAAAAATTCTTGTAGCTTAATAAATATGAAAAACAATTGTGATATTCTTAATACTTTAATATATGTATACAAAGAAAACAGACAATACGCAGAAATAAAACTAATTGCTTAAAAAACTACATTAAAGCAATCATTTTGTTGCCATAAATCCGCCCTGAGCATTTACATATGTATGTATGTATCTGTACATACATATGTTTATGATTTTGGTTTCCTGCATCTTAGTTTGTTCTACACTCCAGAGAACGGCTTAATGCTTAAAAATTTGATTCCCATCAAAATGTCATTTTTGATTTAGTGCTTATATATTACATGGGATAAGCAATTTGTATGCATGTACATACATACATACATATGTATGTATGGAAGTATAACACATGGATGTGTACATACATACATATATGTATGTACGTACACGTATATAAAAGTGCATGTACATGTCCAGACTTTAATGCAAGTGTGTCATAACGCAAATAAACTTGTTTTGCAGAAAACGCATTTAAATTTTTGAATTTATTAACAACTTGGCAATTTTTCTCTCAAGATGTGAGTAGGTAGGTACAAAAGATATTTTTTTGAAATTTTTATACAACATTAAGAACGATATGACAGAATTATCTCTGTAATATTACCAAAAAACCCAATTTTTTTTAGTTACGCCACTCTTGCATTAAGGGCTCGATATGTGTGTATGTAACAGCTCAAAATCATCTTGCGATAATTTATAAAATTTAATCACATCATCACTTTCAGCAACTATAGTTGCAATCTGTTTAATATTTATATGTTTACAAATGTAATCATAGTACATACTTACATATGTACATACATATGTATACTTTTTTCTAATGTCATTTGAAATATAATGAAATTACATGACATAAATAAATTTAATTGGGGGATGCAAACGGTGGTCTTAAGTTTCATACTGTTTTAAATTATTTTAATATAATTGTTTTTGCTTCTGTTTTTTCTTACAAACAAAAATTTTAACACTTAAGACTACCATTTGAATCCCCCCAACAAAAAAAAAACCTTTAATAAAAAGAAATTGCAAAAAATTCTGCAATTATTCACATAATATTCTACTTTGTATATCGAGCCAGAACATCCAAAAAAGCTTAATTTACTAATTTTTTTTTAAGAAAATCTATTATTTAAATAGTCGATTTTGGTAAAAAAAAAAAAATAATTTCGAAAATTATGTCGCTTAACCTTTTTTGGCGGTTATGGCACGATACGAGTACATATGTATATCATATTTATACATGGCCCACAATTGACAGTAACATTGTCGTCGTACATATTTTTAAGGAAACACATATCGTTTAATTACTTAAACAACGTCATAACTCAAAAAAACCAGATTGCCAGAAAACGAGTTTGAACTTTTCAATTTACAAAATTTTATTTTTCTCTCAAGAGTTCAGTAAACAATATATTTGTATGAAAGTTTTACACAATATGAAAGACGATATCAGGATTAATTCTCTATCACCAACTCAAATATTCCATTTTTTGAGTTATGACGTTCTTGGAGCAAACGAGCAATATGTAATTAATCGTGATGTCTTCGGCACTTTTAAACTTTAATTACATACATAAATACATACATGCATATGTATATCTGTGGCATTAAGGAAAAAGTGATTAAGTCATATTTTACTGTTTTGCAGGAGAGCACTTTTGCGCGTTCAAGTCGATTTTCAGAAATTTATTTCTCGTGAAATTTTCTGTCAACCTTATTTTTTTAAGCAAACATCGTTCTAAACACCATAAGTAATACATTTAAGTTGAAATATACCAAAGAATAACCTAAATTAAGCTACTTATCCAAATGAGATTAGAAATCTTAAAAAGATAAGTTGCAAGTCATAGTGCAATAACTTCCTGAAAAACCACACAAATTAAGAAGGTACCATTAACTCAAAATTAGCTTATCTCGACTTAAGCACTTTTTCCTTTTTGCCACAGATATGTATGTACATATATAGTTTGCTAAAAACTTTCGGTTTCTGTTTTTTAAACCAAGAGGGTTATAATAATATTTGTATTGTGAAAATTGACATTTATATGTCGCCCAGCTCTAGTACTAGTCCACTTACCATTGTTAAACTGTAGTTTTGATCATTCATGCTATAATTTTGTTTTTTGCTTTCAAAGTCGTTTGGTATTAACTTCATTACAATTGATTATCTTATAAATTCAAATTGTATTATACTTGTAATTGAAACCCCATCAAGCCATTGCTTAAATACAAAATGAAGTTACAACCATTTTTTTTAATTTAACAAGACAGAGAAAATATTAAAGTAATAAATACAAATCTAGAATTGTGCGATATTGCTAAAATTGGTAAGAGTATTTAAAAGTTAAATTGAAAAGTTTTTATACATTTTGTTGACCAAATTTCCATTGCAAATGCGTTTGTTGCAACTTATTACGCATGACTATTTGCTTTAAATACTGAATGCCGCTAATGTATATCAGAGTTTCTTTGTGCAACTGCAACAGGTTAATAAAAATTTCAAAATCTTTTGATTTACATATCCGCCCGTTATAAACATATTTTAAAAGCTTTCGTGTAGCAAGTTCGTGAATCAAATTGTAGCTTTTTTGATCTCGTTTTTTCTTTCTTGTTAAATTTTTTTATAAAAAAAATATGTATTACCACAAACATGTCATAATTTAATTTTAAATATCTAATAGATGGATATACATATGTATATTTGCTTTAAGTACTGCTGTGCTGTTGCTCTTTGTTTAAGCTGAAAACCTTTTTTTGTATCTTTGCATTTATGGATGTATGTATTTCTTCCGCCTACACTAACTACGTGCAAAAATAACCTCAATGTTAGCTCAAAACAACTGCAATAAAAGTGTATCTACCATTTTCCGGTTTTTCCAGCAAATAAGAACTAAAAAAAAGAAAAAACAAAACATCAACATATATTTACAGACAAAACAGCTTTAGATTGCTTCACAAATACACTCTCGCACACCCCATGTTAAACTCAAACGTGAAGCTGGTTAAAAAGAATGCATGCTGGGAAGAGACAGAAGACAGATTTTTTTTTTTTAGTCCAGAAAGAAAAAACTGCAACCAACATCAAGAACAACATACATAAATGCATAAAAATTCTAAAAAGGCAACTGCAAATAAACTACAGCCATGAAAAAATATTTGTTAACTGGGAAACAAATTTGTCTGTTTTGTTAGATGTTCGGGTCAAAAGCCATTTGAATGATAAAAACTCTCCAATGTTTAAAGTGGGATACACACTTGCTCAAATTTTACATTGATCGATAGTGTGAACACGAATTTCGTCAGTCAACAGTCAACCCCAGAATATTTTGTGGTTGAGTGACAGTCAGCGGCCATATTGGTTTTTGACTGATAGTGTGTACCAAAATGCGTCAGTCAAGAGATATTTTTGTAGCATAAACAACAAAATTTTGACGCGGAAAATAATTTTTTTAAGGAATTTACAAAATGCTGAGACATCCTCGTACGAGGAGTTGTTAGAGATAAGAAAACATTAAAATAATTCATTATAAAATAATTTTGTTAGCAATAATGCGCATCCAATTTATGTTGTTTCTATGTTTGTGTGTCCAAGTTTTTCTTGCATGAAGGTTTGAATGTCAAACATGATCGATAGTCTGAACAGCCAACACTATCATTCCAAACTGATGAATATTTGACTGTTCTATAGTGTGTGTACTCAACTTAACTCAAATTTCGCGCCAATAAAGCGTTGCAGTGTTGCCAGAGCAGAGAATGGTGCAAAAAATGCATAGTTTTCAGTTTTCAACTACATTTTCAACTACAAAGCAAATCATCTATAATTTGCAGTTTTTCTAGAAACGTGGTGCTTATGCTCTACGGCAAGACACTTAACAAAAATAAAAAGATCCAGTTCATGTTCGCGATAAGCAAAAATGTTAAGCCGTGCAGGATTATAAGAATAAATAGATAAATTTCCAAGTAATTCATAATTTAATAAATTAAAGGCCTTATATCTAAGAAAATATAACTTTATAGTTCGAAACGAAAGACAGAACTTTCGAAGTTACTGATTTTACCCCAATTTTCGAAAATTTGTACACACACAAATATATATGTCTATATATATATTTTTTTAAGAGAAGTAACACTCAGTCAATGAATGCATACTACTATTACTAGATGTTACCTTCTTTAGGAAAGGGATAGTTATAGAGAAGACAGGTGGTGAAGGAAGGGATAGATGAAAGCTTCATTCTTCTACAACTCTGCTTTTTGCAGAGTAGACAAAGAGTAGACAAGTAACAATTTTTACTGTCGTCTTGATGTGACGTCGACGACGCCATTCACAATAAGGGGGAGCATGTAGAGCATTATTCATGTAGAGCATTGCTAACCGGGATGGTTCCAATAATGTCATTCCAAAATCGAATAATCGATCTTTCATCATGGGTCGTGGGAGTCAATTCTGATTATTTTCGCGATAATGTCCGTATGGATGGATGTATGTACTCGTATGTGTTTTGTGTAAGTGCATATTTGCAAATATCTCATAATTTTAAAACGGGTGAAGGGATCGGTAGCAAATATGCCGTATTTGATAGATTTGAGCTCACGTAGCTCACGTAAGATAGTGAATCGATTCGGTTCGGTAAAAAAATTTAAAATCCTAAGCCGATCCAGTTCAAAATCTAATCTGCTCTAAACTCAAAAAGACATGTCGATTGCAGTCAATTTGATTAAAATCGGGTATTCGTTCGAGAGATATTGTTGTCGAAAATTTTCGAAACAATTTATTTTGTTGCTCTAATAACCTAAAAAAGCTTCGTCAAATCAATTTTAGATATTCACTGATTTTTATACACTTAAAAAGTGTATCGGAAGCAGCAAATTTGACCAAAATCTGCAACTTAGCCTTGAAATCAGTTACTTTTGTGCAGGGTGCTTTATATACTTTATTCTGAAATTAAAGATTGACTTTATATTATAAAGATAAGTTTATTCCATTGGGTCGGCATATTAATTTCAAAGTCCTTTTCTCTGAGTGTATTATTATCATTTTTAGTTCGGGATGTTGTTTGTATGTACATACTCGTATACACAGTTTTGTTCATCTCCCATTTAATACTAATGTAAAATGATGCAAAATGCAAGTTTTAACCACAACCAAAATAATCCTTAGCCAGTTTATTTGCTCGCACACGTTGGTAGGTTGTATAAATAGTGAAGAAATTTTTACATCAAAGAAGTACGTTTCAGTCTCATAAAATAACAAGCAACAAGCTTTTATATACGACTATACATACTTGGTTGGCATTTTTTTTTATTGCCCTAGAAGCTGCACATATCCACCCGTGAATACACACTTAAGCTCACTACATACTTAACTCTGGCTAAGAACTTAACCATGAGATATTTATAGAGTTGCTGGCATGAAGTCGTAGTCGTAGTCGCAGTCGCGCTTTTAGGAAAGGAATGAACAAACATAACATGTTTGTTGCTAAGGAATTTTGAATGAAATCCGGATATTACAGGAATGGTTTGTTAATGAAAGAGTTAAGCTAAACTTTAAAACAATTTGGAGGATTTAGAAGCAACACAGAGACTGTTGTTGAAGTAAATTAGATTTAAAATTTATTTTTTGTTAGTTTTGTTTTAATAACAGGTTTTTTAAAATTGGTTTTTTTTTTAAATTGTTGCTGTAGATATTTATTTCGATTCATTAAAATAGTCAATAGCTTATATCCAAAGATATTATTTTACACAAACTTTTCCTGCAATATGTTTTGCAAAAATGGTGTTTGGTTTTTGGAATCTATATATTGTAGTGCAAAATCTTTTGTAATAAAGATGAAGTGCAACAATCTATCGGTCATTGGCTGTGGTGCAGGCATAAAACAGGCTTTACAATGTTCCAAATTGTAGAGTGTTTAAACAGGATCCTATTCAGAGATTGTGAAAAGAAACTGATTAAATAAATAATTCATCTGTTGCAAGTATCTTATGCTTCTAATAATCTGGAAGGAATGTGACGATCAATCGTATCTAAATAAGTATCAAATGTTACTGCGAGCTAGAAAATAATAAAGGTATCCTACATATGGGATAGGGTCCCATAATATCATAGTCATATAAGCGATGTCCGCGTGTCTGTAAATAAAATCGATTTTCCTATTGCCCCAGAAAAGTAAGAGACTTCGTTGTTGGACTGATGTGCCAAGATTTGTCTAAGCTCGATTCTTATGTAAAATCAGCAAAATGAAAAAAAAACCATTCCCGACATTTACATTAGGTTTGTTATAAGTCAGGGCTGGAAAACGGATCTTTTTTTATTGGTGTACAGGCGGCAAATTTCAGCATTCGATACAATTCGAAATTTAAAAATATTTCCATATAAACTCTATTGAAATATTTTGCAATTTCGTTGGATAACGAGCGCCGTAATTTGACACCATAATTTTATCAAATAGTACATTTGTGAGCCCCAGTAAACTAAAAGTAAGTTTTACTTTATTAACTAAACATATTTTATACTCGTCTTTAAGAAAGATCTTTACTCAAGCGTTATTTTCTTTAAAACTAATATTTTTATATTCGTCCAATTTTTATATAAAAATCTACTTGAACCCTGCATTCATAAACTTCTGTGGCTGCTATGTGAATCATGGGCACTGTTATTATGATATCGTCAACCCATTCTGATTTGTATTACACAACAAAAGCACAGGATAAGACTTTGCCTATAACTTTAAACTGCTGCCTTTTAAAATGACATTAAATCTTAAATCCTTTTAAAACAAAAGGATGTTGCTGTTTTGATATCTATTTAAGCTGTTCAATAGTTACTACGATGAAGATGACGTTGAGTCATTGTTTTATAATAACAACTAAAACTTCATGCAATAAAAACAACAATATCAGCAACACTCTAAATCAAGTTTTTTTTAATTATTTCATAATGTACAGAATAAAACAATCGTATGGGCTACACAGTGTAGAAGATAAAATTTGTAAAGTTGCACAGACAAAAAAAAAATTGAAATAAAAAATTAAAAAAGTTGTTGAAGTGCAAGGTACAGAATATGAGAAAGCCAAGCAGTTTTATAGGTAGGAAATGAAATGGCAGTTTGATGAAAGTATGAACTAAAAAAAAAGTAACAGAACAGCATTTTCATGGCTGATTGCATGTCTGGGCTTTCAACAAAATTCTTAGATAAACTACAGAAAAAATATTCACACACACAGACATTAATTGCATCTAACACCATTCCAATGCCATCGCCTAAATTCGAAGTGGAAAACAGATTTTTTATATGAATTTAAAAAAATTAATCTGCTTTATGATTGTCTTAGTTGTCTTACTCTATTCATGCCATCCTTTTTGTATTTTGTTTGCCAGTCATTCAAAGACACCACTCTCACCAGCATCAGCAACGCGCGAACCAGGCATACATAGCTAGTGGAAGTCATTAAATATTTTTGTTGTTGTTGAAAAATTATCATCACATGACCAACAAACATCATTGTTACTTATTTTTTTTTTTGATTTAGGTGGATTGTGAATCGTCAGAAATATATCTGATCTAAAGATATTTATAATGCAATTAGAAAATTTGTTAATTTCTCTTAATATATATTTTAACTACTAAAACAACACAGATGATTTCATCAAAGTACGTCGTCAGATGTTTGACAAGAAGAGCCCAACAACTATAAAACTGTATATCACACACCGCGTGGGATATATTTTGGCTTCGTTAGTCAAATCGTATCGTCTTACTTTTGAAGTTGTCGTATCGTTTAAGTCTGTATGTTAGTTAGTAAAAACGTGAAGCTGCCAGCGAAAGTGTCAGCTGTTACTTTGCTTTATACGTGTGTGTGTATGTATGTAAGCCAGAAGTTGACGTTTGCTACGTAAAAATCAATTTTCTGTAGATTTTTACGTAGCAAAAGTTGCCAACACATTTTCAATAAGCATCAACATGCTTATTAAATGTTACGGATTTTGTCAGCTGACACGCAACAGCACGATATGATTTCAGTAATTCTACCATTTATCGTGCGACAAAGAAACTGACGAACAGAGCTAAATCTACCGGAAAAAAAATCCTTACAAAATGATGCTGGTGAAACCATAACATCCAAACAACATCAACTGAAGCTCTGGGAAGAATTCTACGAAAATATGTTAACGTCCGCTGTTCAAATGCAAGAAAAAATATGTAACTGTGAATTACACCCAATAAATGAAAATATATCTATTGAATGCCCGATTATCAGCGAAATATATGATGCAATCAAATCTCTGCAAAACCACAAAGCACCTGGAATAGATAATATTTCTCCAGAGGTGTTAAAAGCAAATGGAATGACGAGCGCCAAAATGCTTGCTCCGGCTATTACCCAGTTCTGGAGATCAGAACTCCTGCCACACGAAATCTCTGAATGTGTGATTGTAAACTTGCCGAAGAAAGGAGATCTATCGGAGCTGAAAAATTGGAGAGTAATTACCCTTCTATCCATAATAAATTAAGTGATAGCACAAATTATAAATAGAAGATTGTCAACTAGTCTTACGCTTAGAAAAGAACAAGCTGGGCTGGTTTCTGAGTCCATAAATCGTGTGTTGACCATGTTAACAGCATAAGAGTGATTGTTGAACAGTCCGTAGAGTGAAGATCGCCTCTTTACCTAAAGCCTACATTACACGGCATGTAAAAAGTCACATGCGTATGTGGCGATGACGTCACGGGAATTTTCAGCATGTTGGTTGTATTTTTTAAAATTACTAGTAGTGGCTAAAAGCCTTAAAATTTTGATAGTATTTTTGCTCCAAAATACAAGTATGGTACATGTAGCCGAATGGAACACATTTTCTGAGGCAGCACATCTGTAAGCATGTACATATGTTACTAGTACACGGCATGTAGCAAATGTAGCTTCGTGATGACGTCAAAATTACATCAGAACCACATGCACATGTGGTTTTTTACATGCCGTGTACTGTAGGCTTAACATTCATAGATTCTGAAAAGGCTTTCGATACCCTAAGTTACTCCGCAATATGGAACGCACTTGAATGTAAAGGTGTGCCATATATTACGCGTATATGTAGCTTGTTCAATAAGTTTTTGCAGAAAAAAAAATTAAAACATGAATGAGCAATTAGTGAAATTAAAGTTTTGTCCACGAGTACAATTTCATTGGAAATCACTGTCACTTGATATTTAGAAAACAATTAGAAGCGACGTCGAATTATTATTTCTTTCAATGAATAACAGCAAAGAATACTTATAAAAATTAAAGTTTTATGTATAATAAATTGTTTTAAATTTTAAACTTCGTTTCCACATGTTTTTTTTTGTCACATAAAATATTGCTTCATTTAAAGTAATTTTTTTACGCCACACACTTTTTTTTTCTAAAAAGTGGTATGCACTTCTTCTTTATTCCTTTTATTTACTTTTGTTATTGCATTGTGTTGAAGTAGCGTTTCAAGTACTTCCAGTGTGTTCGAGTTAAGTATGCAAATGGTCTTTCAATAGGGGCTTACGAACTTTGACAATTGTAGCTACATACATATGTATGTACATCTGTCGAATTAACTGTCATTTATGTGGTCTCTTTTGCCAAATCACTATGAACAACACGTGGAAATCATAGAAGAAATTGTGGAGAACGTTCCGTACTCTTCGCCCATTTTATGGTCGCCGTAGCTGTCCTGCCGAGAAGACTATTCGCGGTATGGTGGATAAATTCGAATCCAGTGGCTAACAACAACAAAGTCGACGAAACGTAAAAAACATCACCGGTTTCCGTGAGAGACAGTCTATTTTGCGTCGTGGCGAATTTAGCGTCTTGACTTACGACTGCAACTGTACAAAATTCAACTGACACAGAAAATGAACGTAAACGACCTTCCCCACCTGTCTTCTCTTCTCCATCACTATCCCTTTCCTAAAGAAGGTAACATCTGGTAGTAGTAGAGTAGGCATTTTTTGTCTGAGTGCTACTTTTCTTAAAAAAATAAAATAAAATAAAAAATACAACGACGTGTGTTCACAGAATGTGCCCTGGATCAGTTTGAAATCGACTCAAATTTTCCTTGAAAAATTATGTTCAGGTCAGAGGTCCACTTCTGAATGAATGGATATTTTTATTTTTTCAAAAACAAACACCAGCCGACAGGCTTGTCTGCAGACAAGAATCCGACAAGTAGCCAATAGAGTACGAATTTTATGATATTGACACTAAAGTTATGTAGAGGTGATGTGAATTGGCCGCAAAAATCGTGCAAATCTTGGCCTCTTTAGACTTTTTCTTGTGGGATTTTCTTAAGTCACAGTCTATACAAATAAGCTAAAAATCACAGCAGCCCTCAAAGTTAACATAATCCTTGCTATCTGTAAAATTCAGACTGATTTAAGCGCCAGAGTCCTGGAAAATTATACATATACGAAGATGCTGCAGACAATCGCACGATGCTATATTCCATACATAATGGCTTCGATCGGCCTTTCAAACGAATAAAAAAAGTCTATGATATCTTGCGCACACTTTGTTTATTTAAATTTAAACATACGAAGCGCCTAATGAAAGATCCTTTACATGTAAAGCTTTTGTATCCAGCTTTTTGCATCAGATCAGATACTTATGTAAAAATTTTTAACTTCCCACTATCAGTTACTGATCAGACTTTCGGAAATAGAGTTTTCATTGACACTCCTAGTTTTGAGGTAATGAAAATCTATTTTGACTTTTTTTACGGTATTTGCCAGTATAAGACTGGCTTGACGAATCGAAACGAAATTTGAGGCATTATAATATCGGTTGGGTTGATTTGGAGAATTTTTCGAGAAAGCAAAGAATTCTAAATCTAATCAGCTCTTAAAATTAAAAAACGACATCGATGTTGTAAATTTAAGTAAAATCGATTGATTCCTTCGAGAGATAATATTGATGAAAAATTGCGTAAAAAGCAATTTTAATAACTCCAAAAGTTCTTGTCTGATTGAATTTGAGGATTGATTTAATTTTTTTTTTTGACTAAAAACTGCGTCGAATACCGCACATTTGATATAAATCGGTTAAATGGTTCTGGAGATATCGTTGCCGAAAATGTTGCTACAAAAGTCTATTGATTTTCCAGCGCCTGAAGCTTGAAATTGAATATTTTAAAAAGACTTTCTCCTAAAAACTTTAATTTTTGTCACTTACGAGTAAATAGAAAATAAGGCTCGATTTAGTGCGTGTTTAAAGAATATTTAAGGATGCTTTGGCTGCATCGGAAAACGCGTTGACTGCCACGCGATGAAGGGCGGGGAAGCCAATTATATGCATACAAAATTTTTTCACATGATTATGCCAATATACATACATACGTAAGTTAAATAATTAATAAAATGCAATAAATTAAATTAAAGTTGTTTCAACTTGAAATCACTTCGATTCAACATGATTCTACATTTTGATTTTAACAGTACGGGAATTTTAAATTAACATGAAATAAAGTTATATCAAAAGGCAAAAAATTTGCTTTGAAAACTACTGTAAATCATATGTTTACCTAGATTTTAAGATGAAATTTTTCTCAGTGTTCTCAATATTAAAATTATTTGTGGAAATGTTAACGTATATGGCCTGCGCTTGTGAAAATTAAAGAATATTATTTTTAGTAATCTTTCAATGATTTCTAATAAAAATCACACTCTATTGTGAACTAACAATGCAAAACTGTTAGAACTTAATAATTTATTTGAGAACCCCCAGAAAATATTAAATAAATCCAGTCGTATTATATGTAGAATTTGTTTATTTTATTTTTTGTTTGTATGTAGTACATATTTTTTATACAACCAACATTGTCTCTCCCTCATTCCTCTTTAGGCTTCATTTATGTGAAAAACTTGGAAATGTGGAATACATACTCGTACATACTTCCTGCTTTTACACGCTTACTTTATTTTGTTTAAATACTTCAGAAAGAACGTTTGTTCTGAAAGAGTGAAGAATTTGTGAATGAATAAATTAATATTGCTAAAGTTATGAAAATAAAAATAAAAAATTAAATTAAATGTACAGAAAACTTAATAAAACTAAAAACGAAAAGAAGCTACAACTTACAATAAAATAAATAGGGTGTACCAATAAGAGGTTTCATATTAATATGTAAAAAATGAGCACTTTAATTATAATAATGCAAAACAGTATCAGCCAAGTGGTCGCAACGGCTACGCTTGCAGGACCATATTGGGGGCAATCATGTTTTATTCACTCCGCGACAAATTTTTCCCGGGGAACAATTTCAAACAACAGCAAGTAATAGAGAAAACAAAAAAATCCTAATTGGAAAAAGTAGAAATTTCTGGCAGAATTTTATTCGTGATTGCCCTGATTATCTTTTTATGAATCTTCCCATCACCAATTCGCACATTTGCGGCTGAATATCCCCGATAACTTCACGAATTCTATACTTGAGGTCTTGAATAAATTATGGGCCATTGGCCTTATGTTTCTCGTATCCACACAGACAAAAGTCTAAAAGTGTGAAATCACAATATCTCGGTGGTCAATTGTGATCGTGTCTTCAGAAAATCACTCATTCAGGAGACTTTACCCTCCCCCCCCCAAAAAAAAAAGAGGTATGATTAACGTCCATAGGCGTGAGTTCTTGTGTTAACTAAACTTTAAAAGCATTAAGACCGAAGTCTTTATGCCCAATTCCAAAGATCATCGAGGTTTTCCTCAATTGCTGTGAACTACAGCAGCAATATTCTCAGTTGTTCTGGGGTGTCGTGCACGAGTTCGATTCTTCACACCACCAACTTTTCCCAACAGTATAAAATTTTTCCACCATTTTCACAATAGCCAGCCGAAAAGGTTCTACACAACCGCAAAATTTTCAGCATTTTTGTAGGGAATTTTATTAATTTTACTTGTCATCAATCAATTAGTTACAACTGTTAAAAGCGTAGATTTTTCAAAAAGCAACCTCTTATTAGAATACCCGTTATAACAAAAAAAAAACTAATGAGTCCAACCGCGAGCAACGAAGAAATCTCTTAAGAATAAGGACAAGAACCATTCTGGGCATACGAAAACTAACTTTAAATTATTTTATTCCTTCGGATTCACAATGGAAGCCTTGGGGTAAAATGAATGCAGCAGAATTTAAAGGTTATTAAATTTTTTAAAGGCATTACCGAATTTAAGCCAATCAAAAATCGAAACAGAAGCGAAGTAAAACAAAACCGAACTGGAATAAAATTGAAAAGGAACAAAACAAAAGTTGTGTTTTTCTTCTCTAAAAATAAGATGAAAATTTTTCTGCCTTTTTATAAAGAAAATGAATGAAATGTTTTTCATGCTTATTAGGAATTAAAAAGTTATTAGAAGAAAATACTTAAAAATTGAAGTCTAAGTCTTACAATTTCTTAAATAATGCCAGTAATTAAATGATTTAACTAAAAAAAAATGTTGCCCTTTTTCCAGAAAATAAAACGCCGCGCAATTCTGCTCAATCGACCTTAAAGTATCAATTTAGCCAAAAAGCTAATAATTTATATATTTTTATTTAGCGTATCAAAGTATAATTTATTAATCGCTAATTAATATGAAAAAAAAATATTTTGGTTGTTGGTTAAGCTTGTCTAGATGCATTTCGTTGCTGCTTTCGCAACAGCTCATCGGTGCAAAAAAAAACTATTGTCAAATATGTTTCAATTGATTGCTTAGAAAACATATTTTAATTCAATCTACTAATATGTTAAATCCTAGGCACATAAAATCCGTCATACGTTAAACTTCGCCTTTCTCAACTGACAACTACATTGAAATATATTTTTTCTTATTAGGTCTGTTACATTCATTAAGTGTTCATCAACGCAAAGTACAAAAACTGGGCAACTTTTAACTTTTTGCGTACGTTGAGTAGTTTTTATTTTTTGATATGTTTTGATTTAGGTTTTTGTGTTTTGTGTTTGCAAAAATAAAATAGCACAAAAAAAATAAACGAAATAAATAAAAAATGTTGAGTTTAATAAATAAATAAAAATAAAATGGAGTTTATGAGTGAACGGGGTAAAAAAAGACACTCATAGAGGTAGAAAGATACAAAAGAGAATTTAAGAAAAGTGAGAGGGAAATTTCATCGTGTCAATTGCGTATTGTTTATCGCCTTGCAATTTTTCAAGAACTTATGCACTTGCCCTCGTACAAAAAATGACTGTATAAGTATTTTTCGCCAAGATTTTTGCAGTTTCATGTCTAGTGAAGGAAAGGAGGCATTTTTTGTTTTCTATTGCACATTTTAAGCAGCAAACTTGGCGTTTTATGCTGATGACTTTAATGTCATTTTGTAACCTCGTTTAAAATTTTCCATTTACTTTTTTTTTCTTAGTTGTTGATATTTTACCCACTTTTTGACTTCCTTATTTCAGTAAAAAAAATTTCCATGCTCTAAACTACTTTAATACATTAAGTACCCGCATTGTAATATTGAATTATGACAACATCCTTTTACACAACACAATCAGCAATGGTTTTGCTCTTAAACACATACCGACATACGTACTCGTATATTCTTATGCATGTATGTACTACATATATGAATGAATACCCTGTCGGAAATTCAGTTAACTTTAAACTAACTTTAAGCTAACTCTTTCGCAACTAGTACTGACTAACACTTGCATTACTTTTCAATGCACAGTGGCGTGAATTAAAAAAAAAGTGGTAAAAATTCAAAAGCTACAAGCTCCGAAAGAATTTCGATACCCGCAGTTTCCCACTTTGAGGCTCTTTGGAGCTACCCTGTCTTTCAACAGGGTGCCTCTAAATCGGTTGACTAGTTCAAAAGTTGCGGACTTTTTATCACTGTTTTTTAATTCACGCCACTGTGCAATGTAATCAACTGAATATTTTAACATTGCGATGTCTTAGGCGGTAGTCAATTGTCTCACTCTGCATTACTTTCAACTAACTTAAAGTTGGTTTTTTTAAGTTGCGTGATAGTCAGTAAATTAAAAAAAAATTTCTGGGGTTTGAACATGTATCATCACACACGCGTTGTGTACTCAACGCGCTAACTAGCCACCAAGGTACCATCTAAAATAATAACAGCAAAATGTTAATACAAAACTGATATGAATTTCAAAGTAGCTGAGAATAAATTTGTTGGCTCTCACCAAATTCGATTACGTCCTAAACTTAAGTATTAATTTTGGACTTGTTCTGGATGACATTGCAGTTAGCTTTTAGTCAGTCTAAGAAAAGTTAACTCTAATTTAACTATTTTTATAGTCAAGCACACATTCTCCGGCAGGGTATGTACACACATACATGGATTCCTACTATATCCTATTAAATGTTCTATTAGAAATGTTTATTTTGCTACTATACCACCAGTATTTTTCTAAAAACACCTAAAATCCATGCTAGCAGCCAACCAAGCTCCTCTGAATGTTGTTGATTGCTACAAAGTAATAATTTTATAAGCACATGTTTGGTGTCAGAAAAACTGTGAAACTTTAGCAGACAATTAACTGAGTTGTCTAAAATTTGCTCAGACATTTAGCAGAACATTCAATACTTTTTCTGTATGCCGTTTGAGCACTGGGAATAATTGAACAATTTCACTCTTAGAATACTTTTGACGTAACAAATACTGAGCAAAGCTTGCGGCTAAAATATTTCAACAATTAACGGCAACGTCTGTATATACGCCTCACAGTGTAACGTGCTACTGGAATATTCTTGGCTTTGAGAATTAGATTATCTTAATTCCCTGTGCAATGAAGTCATTGAGAGTGTGAACTACGATTATGACAAATGTATGGTTTTAACAAATTTGAATGCGTACAGATAAAAATAAAAACAATGCTCATATGCAAATACACGCATTTATTTTAAACCGAATACATATAACTATTAAACGCATGAGTATAAAAATACTTTGACTATTAGTCGGTTACACATTCGTATATACAGGGCTATTTTATTTATACACACATATAAACATGTTTTGAAACAGCCCCATAAACCCACATATTTTCCATTACATTTTATATACACAAATATATGTTAACGGTATCGAATGATGCATAAATATCCCGAGTATCAGCGTATTTTATTTTATTTTTTTTTGACCGATTAAATATCCATAGCCTGGGTATAAACTTACTCAAACTGTAAGTAGGAGAGACAGTCAATGCGTTTGAAACACATAAGCATTTTTATTTTTAGCTGTAGCGTATTTAAGTTTTTTTTTAATAAACGAAGTAGAGTTGCTTTTGTATGTTGGAACCGGCTTAGAGAAAATATGTGAGCGTGCAAATTGTTTGCGCTACAACTATGAGCAGTTACTATAATTAAGACTATTTACTTATGTATGTTTATTTTGAATACTCATTTTAATTCTGTTTTCAACTCGAGATTCTCATTGAAAATTTTTATGTTTTGATAGAAATAAATGCCCCAAGAATTTGGAGTATTTTGTGCACTTTTTTGAAATGCAATGACAATGAATTTTCAAATATCGTCTTTCACTTGAGGACGAATTCTAGGTTTTGGCCATTGCTCTTTACAAAAGGGCACGAAAAACATAAATTTGAAAAATTTCTAGCCACCCATGTATCTGCGCGTTCCTGGAATTTGTCCTTTAGTGCAAATCAAAAATTGAGTGCTTTGATTTAAGGAACCAAAAGAATTTGATTTTTGTTCATTGAATATATTAGTTCCTTGTTTTATAAGAAATTCACATACAAATTGTTAAAACAAATTATGACAAACGCAAACTATTATTAAAATTACACATAATTTTGGCTTCGTTTCATTTATTACTAAAGGATGTGTTAAATTTTTGCTGTTCCTTTATTTTCTCGCTAAACAGATATGAAAATGAAATCATTTTTTATGTTCCAATTGTTTGAGCTAATAAGGCCTAAGTTATTTATAATGTTAATAAAACGACTTTATTACATTTTTTCCCAACGTTACGTCAATTGTTTGTTGACTTCTTCAGGGGATTTTCTTCGTAATAATTGTTTATTTTTTACATTAAAATTTTTTTCGTTTAAAAAACCAATTTACTTAAACACTGTAAACGACAAAAACATGAAACAATTTATTAAACACGGTATCGGTTTACTTTATTGCAACAATGTAACTAGCATTGATATTATTAGTATCTTCTTTTATAAATCATTTTTTGTTACTATTTTTTATTAGATTAAAATAATAATACTGACGTATTCTAAAATAATAAATAAAATAATAATAAAATAATTTGGGTTTGAAAAAAATTTCTAAAGCTAAAGCACACTTAAAATACAAATAATCTTACAATTGTAGAAAATGTTTAGTCCAGCCTAGAACGAACAAAAATTGTCAGGTCCCCCGTAGTTCGTTATAATCTAAGTCAACTGTGTACTTTTACAAAGAAAATATTTATCTCTTGTATTTTATTTCTATTCATTTTTTATTGCTTAAGCATTTGTTCTTTTGCAATTAAATCTGGTCAATTGGATGTAATACATTAGCAGCTGATTGCAGCTCAAAAATGTGTTGTGTTCTTTGGAAAAAAAAGTATCAAATATATTAAAAGTTTACACATTCCTAATAAAGAATCAAATGGGATTTGCATCTAATTACAATTACTCATGAAATTTTAACAAGATCTACTAACATACCTTGATATCATATTATTGTTATTTTAATTAAAACAAAACAATTAAAATTTCAAATGAAATGCCGATAATATTTAAAAACCTATATCAAATAAAATTAAAAGTAATTGATTTCAAGGCTTTTAGCGTTGATAAAAAAAACAGCAAAATTGTTGGGGAAAAAAACATGAAACATTGTAATTTGTTACTTGATAAAATAAAATATTTTACATGTACTGCATGCATTTGTATAAAGATATACATCCATACATACATATATAAATATGTACGAGTATATGTACGCAAACTAAATTAGCTCTTGCGGCAAAAAACAAAATTGTATTGTGAATGCTTTTAAAATAATTATCAATTGTATTGTGCAAAAATAATATTTATATCGATACGACAGCATTTTGCCATAACATTTTCCTTTTTTATCTGCATAAACTGCACTGTTTCGCCCAGAGTATCTGAAAAATGAACTAATTGTAATAATAGAGATGGGCAAAGTAAATATGATTTTTATAACTCACGGCTGAAACTTTTTGGTTTAATCACCTTGGAATTTTTATAGATTTAATTGTTTCATGATTGAATAGTTCTGGGCAGTTACACTCTACTACGATGTGAAAGAAAAGTAATATCAAACCTCACGCATTTGCCTTGCGCATCTCATATTTTAATTTTCGAGCATCTGGTAGCACCGCACTCTGTAATGCGAATGCTTCTTCCGACAAGCGCAAATATCTTGCAATATGTAAATACTAGAGCCCTGCATAAGAGCATTTAATATAACTTTCAAGACATGAGGTATTTTTCAAATGCTGTAGCGAAGTGCTCAAAAATAAACAGTGAACAACACTATTTGCAAGACCTTTGTTTCAGTTATTGTAGGTATAGAAGTAAGGAAGCAAATACTTCGTGACGAAAGAATTTGTTATGTTTTCTTCTTCCTACGCATGGGCGCGTATACAAGCGTCTTGAATGTATAGGGTCCGCCATCTAACGTTTTTTTTTCAACTAGTGCTTATTTCGTGAATGGTAACACTTAGCTCATGTCTGATTTGACAGATAATTAGTTTTATCCTTCCGCTGAACGAATATGGTTGTGCATACGCTTGAACATCGCTGGGAAATATTGCCTGCGATCGACTTACAGAAGATGCCGATTTTGCCAAAAAAAATCATCTTTTCAGATGAAGCTCATTTTGATCTTGGCGGGTATGTAAACAAGCAAAATTGTAGCATTTGGGGCACGCATACATTGAAAAGCCGACGCACCCAAAACGAGTCGCTGTTTGGTGCGGATTTTGGTCCAGAGGCATAATTGGGCCAATGAGCAAGTTACAGTCAATGGCGATCGTTATCGGGCCATGTTGAACGAATTTTTGTTCACAAAAATTGAAGAGGAGGATATTGGCAACATTTGATTTCAATAGGACGGCGCTACGTGCCACACAGCCGAAGCTACACTCGATGTTTTGCGCCCTGTTTTCAAAAAAAAAAGTTACCTGGCGGACCCTATACATTGTACACATACGTGGGCATACTGCATTATATATTTACTGCATTACAAGTTCCAGTAAACAGTAAACTTTTACTGATTAATGAAAAAAATTTCAGTATCCAGTAAAAATTTACTGAATACTGGAAAAAATCAGTAAAAATTTACTGCTTACTGAAAACATGCAGTAATCAGTAAATTTTTACTGATAATGAATGCACTTTTATCATAAGAAATATTCATTCGTGAAAATGGACTAAGTGTGGCTTGTAGGTGTAGTTAGTTGAGTAGAAGATTTATATCACGTTTGTATAGCGAGCCGCTTGTTACAAGATCCGACGACCGCTTCCAGCCGCCTCTAACATGAGGAACAGTCGATGACAATAGCTGGCTATTGGTTGAAGGCGCTAATTACTCGCCTTGACGTTCCAAGTATCGTAGGCACTCTGAATTTGTTAGGAGTTCGTCGCCACCCGGAAACATTCTGAGACTCTACACTCGGAACCGCTGATTGTCCGCGACTGCTTTCACAGCTACTCAGCATATCTACGGAGCTGTGTGCTTGTTTCTGGTATTAAAGTAGAATTTTCGACTTAAGTGTGTGCTGAAACCTATAGTAGAATTTCATGACAAATATTTTCGTAGAATATTTCTACTACATACATCCCTGTTTCACAGCTGATTTTTGCTTTTATTTTTCGAAAAAAAAAAAAATTTCAAAAAATACCCATATACAGAAGAGTTTGATGGTTAATGTATGCCAACAAAATGTTGCTTGTAATGTTCTGAAGCCACTATATAAAAAAAAACCTCAGTATCACACGACTTTCTACATGCTTGTTACTAAACGAAGGTGTAACTTTAAATACGCCGTAAAATGACTTTCAGATGTAAACTTTTAAAACGCCGATAAACGTTCATCTCTTTTTAATCTCCTCTACAAGAATCAGTTGGCAGAACATTGTTATTTTTGTGTGTGTTGGACAGTGTAATCAAAAGTTGGCAACGTACCGTTGTTCATACACATCCGTGTAGAAGTTGGCAACTAGTGTTGTTAAAAAAGCGACAACGTAGGGTGTTATATTGACCACAAGTGTTGTTGACTTCGCAACGTCTTTTTTCGTTCAATGTTCAAGATATTTGATTTTGTTCTTTCGAAATACATATTTTATTTAAAAAAAAATTGGAAAGGTTTTGCAAAGCGAGTACTAAATTGGCATCTTATCGCCAGCAACCCCCTGATATATTATTTTCAATGGATGAAAACTAGTTATAAAGTTTTGAATTACAAAACATTACGACGAATCATTGTGTGCTATAAGCATTAAACAACTTCGTTAATGTGATTTTTTTTTTATTATTGTTATTAATTATTCTTTTCACGCAGATAATTGTGGAAAAAACATGGTCACAACACACATGAGTACTTTATTTTTATTGTAAAGTGTAACCCCCTGTTTACACAGCAATTTTCCAGTCAAGTCGGCCGTCTGGGTAAATGTTCATAAATAAATTATTACTCATAAGTCCGTCTCCTATGTAAGAGGAAAATTAACTCAATCAATAATTTAAATTTTATATATTAATGTAATTTACATTTCTCTGCGTGTGTGCATTTCATTGTGCGAATGCATTTAGTGGATAGAAGTACATAAAAATGAAAACAGTTTGCAAACAATTAATATTGTCTGTTTGAAATTTTATTTGTGGTTTATTGATATGATACATATGTATGTTGATAATGAAAAACCAATATAAATGAGCATGTACAAATAAACTCAGCGGGGAAAAAAGGAATTCTAGAAAGCCTCAGTATTTCTTCTGTTGCATGTACAAAGCCTGCTGGCTCCAATTCGGTACACATTTTTTGTTACAAATTTTCTTATTGCGGGGTAGGCTTTCCGCTCTCGCTTCTGTCGCCAGAAATATTGAAAGGCTTTTCAGAGAATGGTTGGTGAAAAGCTCTTGGTAATATTGAAGACGTTTTAATAAAGGTGTGTTGAACCCCGCCACCGCTGTTTTAGACGAGTACTGGCATTCTGGCTATACTAGCAGTTAGTGTAGCAACTGTCCCGACCGAATTTCCCCTAAACCAATGTATGCCACCCACATAAAAGAAAAAAATTATTTAAACTTTTAATTTTTTTTTTTTGCAATTAACTTTTTTCTATTCATATTCTTTGTTTTCTAGACTCTCTATTACTTTCATTCCCTTTTGGAATGAATTTAATGCGTTTTTAAGGGACAAAAAAATCCTAAATGCACTTAAATATTCATAAAGAGCAACAAACTCTTGCACTCCATAGCAAATCATCATCTCAAGTTTAGAATGATAATAAAAAGATAAAGTTAAAATGCGAAATGAAATAATATTCATATTTTTTATCGTCAACTCTATTTTACCTCAGCACTTTTCTCTGTGTGTGTGTGCATAAGTGTTTTCCTTTCTTAACGGAGAGAAAGTGAAACAATATTTGTTTAAGTGAAACTCCATTCATTCATTCTTGTTGAGCAATAAGCGTTATAAGTATCATTCATGATATATAAATGCACAATTACTTGTTTTTATTAATTCTAGAATATTTTATGATATATTCACGTAGAACATTTGCTTAAGCAGTTAAATTCGTTTGTTATAGAAAGTAATATCATGGAAAAGAGCACAAAATTGCTAAAATTTTATAAAACATTTAACTTCCACCTTGGTAAACGTTGTACATTAGGGCGGGTCGATTTAAAAATCGCTCAAATTACAAGGAAAATCGTATTCTAGGGATCAAAATAAGAAACTTTGCCGAAGGAACCGTACCTCTAAAATGTATTTTGATGTCCCGACTTTTGATCCATATTTTCTCTCAAGAAAATATGTTGTAACCGTACGAATTTTTTGCGCTACAATTATGATTATACACAGTTGCTAAAACTAAGACTATTTACTTGTGTATATTTCTTTTGGAATACTCATTGTCATTCTTCGCAAACAATAAAGAAAGAGTAATTATGAATAAAAAAGGGTAAATATATACACTGTATGCAGAGGCCGGAACTTGGCCAGGATCAATGAATTTTATTGTTAAAAAAAAAATAAATAAAACAATTTATATTCCTACTTCTTTCTCTTGTATCATTAATCAGTCTTAATTACATTAAATCCTTTGTGAAATAAAATTTTATTAAATTTTTTTTTTTTTTTGCTTTTCTTTCCAGGTACGTTTTAAATGTTTTGTTGGCGTAAGTTACTCGTATAATATCACAAACACCATTTACTATTTATGTCATATACCTACATAAATATTTTTTTTTTACTATTTAGCTTGGCAAATGTGTCATGTTTCAAACTTCATAAAGTTTCATCAAATCTGCGCAAAAAAAAAATTTATTAAAAGCACATAATTTTAAGCAATACAAAATTATACATCAATTACTTGATTTACGCTGCTAACAATCATATTAAAAGATTTAACGTTTAAGCAATTTTTTGTGCAAATATTTTTATCACAAAATTTGCGCAAATAATATTATGTAATTCGAGAGAGAAAAAAATATATTTGATTTGATTTGAGCATTAATAAAACTTTAGCATCACGTCGCAGTTTGTAGTGAAATTACCTTTATGCTTTTACACTATTTATGTAATTTTTAAACCTTTTTTTACATTTCTAGGAACTGTAGCTTAAAATATTAAATATACATACGTATGTAAATTGTACATACATATATATTTACAAAATTACCTTATCTTTGTGATTTAAATTTTATTCCCATCTGTTTCAGGATAACGAAGATACATTGCAAGGAATTGAGAATTTTTGTTGTTATCATAAGCAATTTTTTTTTTTGCTTATTTGCTTTTGCAATTTATGCGGCACATATAAATATTTTAATTAAAAAATTGCGACATGTAAAATTTCTGAAATATTTGTTAACGAAAAAATAAAAACTCATCATGCAGTACAGCCAGCGCTTTTTTTTAAAGGTTGTTATTAACAACATTAACACCAATTTTCACACCATCCGGAAGTTACAGTATTTCTATAAATAAATTTATTCAACAATAATTTCTAATTTAAAAGCTTTGTCATTTTAATACTACTGTGATTTATATCATGCCTGCTCACAATGAAAATTTCAAGATGGCACAATGTTGCCACATTAAAATTGTAATATAGTCATTGTGAATTCCCTAAGTATATTGAAGTATGTACTAAAATAACAAAAAAAAAAAATTAAATTAAAAATTATTGTTGGATTAATTATACAAAATAGCTTTTGTTCTGCAAAATCTCTAAACACAGCGAAAAATACAAAAATTTTTACATCAAATACAGCTGCTCTGACAGTTTTATCTTGTTTTGTTTAACATAACCACATTGCCATATTAAAAATGACATTTCAGACTTTTAAGTTTGGCACTTCATAATAAATTTTATTTACACACAAAAAAAACAACAAACTAGCCAACCCGTATCAAAGAATTAAAATATAAACGTTGCAATATTAAGACATATCGAGCCATAACCGCCAAAAAAGCTTAACCTTCACATATTTCGGACCTCCTTTTTTTTTGACGAAAATCAATTATTTACAATCGGAAATAATCGATTTTGGTAAAAAAAAATTAAAATCGAAAATTATGTCGCTTTTGTCACGTTACGTCACCATGCAATTAAGCCTGTATTTTAGTGCTATGCTCTTCGATTGTTTTCTAGTTTTCACCGTATGCAGACCTAATTGCGCTCTACAGCGACATGCAAAAAAGTATATAAAATTCTTTGAAAAACAGGGTACGTCACAAAGTAACGTAACGTGACAAAAAGTGTACTTTTCTGTGGAAAAGCCCATACAAAAGCTATTGTGAACTCCCTAGTTACTTTCCAATAACACTTTGTAGTTTAAGAGTAGAGTATTTTTTAATAAGATCGTGTTATTTAACTCTCAAATAAAACTAAAACGCAAAAGAATTTTTATGCGTAAAAACATGGCTAATAAAATAACACGAGCGGCCTTTATTTGTATACGTGTGTTTACTTTCTCAAAATCTACCTACATATAGTTTTGTGTTAATATCAATTCTACTTCCATAACCAAATATTGACACACACGTACCTGCTTAAGAAAATATTCTGAACAAAGTTAATTTTTAATTTATAACTACATATGTATAGTTTATAGTCACTGAAAATTTGCTAAAATTGTGAAATTAAAGACCTTGTAGAAACTTGAAAAAAAAATTGTGCGCCACAACTTCGGCACAAATTTTCAAATCCCAGAAATGGACAATATTGGTGTAGGTAGACCCCATTTGAAGTTTAATAAATTGTCAAAGATAAACTGACAATTTTCATCAAATAACGCCACTGCTGTTTATATGTAACAAGCTTTTGATATTAAAATCCATGCTATTAGAACTTACATATGTATATAAATTCACTCACTATCTGGCCAAAATTTATTAGAATTCTTGTAACTCCAGTTTCAAGGGTTTCAAGGGAAATTTCATAAAAATATGAAAAATATGCTTTTTCATGCAACAAAAAAAAATCCGTTTTCACATGCAGCACATGTTACGATATTATTTAAAATAAGTACAACAACTACGATTTACCATATTTTGCTCTTAATTTATTCTGGTCATTCACTTGAAACTCCCACCCAACAACCATTCATTCATCAGCATTCTTTTCAGATTTAAAAAAAAAGAAGAAAGAAGAATATTTTTCATATGTATGTATGTATGTATATAGAGCGGTGGAACTGTGTGCAGCAATGTGACAAATTGATAATGTTTAATGAAAGCTTTTGGTTCTACACATTTGTTTTAACGCTCTCGTACACACTTGAAGTTGTGTTGCTGCAGCTCGTCAGGTTGACCAGAATTTTTATTTATTTTTATTAAAAACTTTTACACATTACATAAATTACCAATGGTACAGTTTCTTGTACATGCATACATACATGTATACATACGTATGAATATATACATACATGTATGTATATAGTTTAATTAATACAGCTTTCCCTCGTATGAAGTGTTAAAAAAACCAAGTATTGTTAATTGCCATGCAGAGAAACAAAAATAAGAAACCTATTTGAAATAAGCTAAAAATAAATTCAGTAAATTGCAACTTTGACTCGCACACGAGTACGGACACTTCATCTGTAATACTATTTGAACTTTATCCTGCATATGTATATAATCGAATATCTTACCTGATGTAGACATTAAAAAAAAATTAGAGTGTCAAAAACTTTGTAGTTTCTTTAAGTAAATCAATTGTAACGCCCGCTGTGTGTCATGTGGCTCCGTCCTGTTGGAACCACATATCATCCACATTAATGCCACGTAATTGAGGTACGAAAAAATTTCGAATCATCTTCCTATACCGTTCATCATTGACAGTAACATTTTGACAATCATCGTTTTTGAGGCCATAAAGCGTTCCAAACAGTAATTTTCTGTGGATCTAATGGTGTTTCGACAAAAGCTTGTGGATTCCCCCCACTCCAAATGCTAAAATTCTGCTTATTTACGTACCCTCTTTTTTTACTCTGCGAAAAGATACCTGTCCACCCATTCGAATCAATAATCAAGTTGTTCCTCAACATTCACATGTAAAATACCTTGGTATACACCTTGACCGACGGATAACATGGAAACACCATATTGACTCTAAGCTAACACAAATGAAACTAAAATTAACTCAGTTACATTGGCTGATTGGTAGAAATTCAACCCTGAGTCTAGATTGCAAACTTTTGATATACAAGTCGCTTTTGAAACCTATATGGTGCTACGGAATTCAGCTATGGGGCACTGCTTCAGCTTCAAATGTAGAGAAAATCCAACGAAGACAAAACAAAATTTTACGGTTAATAACATCGGCTCCATGGTACATAAGAAACTCAAATTTACATCGTGATCTAAATATGCCACAAGTGACTGAAGAAATTGCAAAATACTCAGGCAAATATTTAACTAAACTCGAGTCACACCCTAATCCGCTTGCTCGAAATATCTTGAACTTTACTGGACACATCCGCTTAAAAAAGAAGGACACAAGGGCTCTAATACTTACCACACCAGATGAAACTGTTTGAAATTATTTTTTTATTTTTTGCTTTGCACAACTCTTATGTATTATGAATTACTATCACTAAGTTTATGTCCGACACTGGTCGGGCCTAATAATTATATTTAGATTTAAGATTTGAATACTTATTGTTAGTTCATTTTTGAAGATACAATAAATAAATATATGTATGCATAAAAAAAAAAAAAAAAATTACTTACCCTATCAACCAGAAATGGGCTTCATCGGAATTTGTGCTTCAACCCATTCGGAGAACTATTTGCACACGTTGCTCTGGTGTAAGTCGATTCATAATGAAAGTTCAAAGTAGTAGTAGGCTCGTGTTGAATTTTTCCAAAACGAGACGACACGAACCCGAATGTCAAGATGTCCAACACGTGCGAAGCACATACGCCAAAATTTTTTCAAAACACAAAAAAAACCTTTTTTATATGTATGTACATATTTTTTGTAAACTTTAAGCTTAAGAGACCCCTACATTGTCAAAAAATTTTATGGTTTTACGTGTTTGACGATACAAAATATAAAATTTTTTCTTCACTGGAAAATTATGCATACATATTTTAACACCAAAAATCGTTTCGTGCACACTTGACACGATGTCAAGTGTGCTCAACACGATACGACCCGACCCGAACACTCACGAAATCAGATTTTCTGTCACGAACACCGAACACTTCGTATTGAGTCGTGCGTGTTCGTCTCACGAAAAAAACACGACACGCGCCCATCTCTATTTCAAAGCAAACTAAACAAAAAGCAACTATCAGCTGTTAAATGGGTGCTCAAATAAAGCAGTGATGCCAACTCAAAGTTGTGACTCTCTAAAAAAACACCCTATACTTGTTGTTGTAACGGCCACCGTTTGGCATATTCTGTGAAAATTTCGGGTACGTAGCTCTTAATGTTCTCGAGAAAACAGCCTGCGACAGACAGTCAGAAAGACATACAGACAGACAGATCGACATATGCACAGACAGACAGACGGACATCACAGCGAAAACAATAAATAAATTACATCAACGTTAGTTTCAAGCTGCGCAAACTTGAAATATCAAGATAAATTACCTCAAATCTTATTCGTATTATTTTTAAAATGATCGATTTATTAACTAATTAAGCTGTTAATAGTTTAAGGTTACAAACTGTTTAATGATGAAATCCAAAAGAATTCACACTATTACTGCACTATTTTTGTAATTAAACTCTCTGCATCAATTGGTAACATTTAATATCTTTCAACCAACTTCAAATTCCATATAAATTGCAATTTTACCCACAATAAACTTTAGTATTTTGGTTGAACTTTATACAATTTTCTTTCCTTCTTTTTTTTCTGAGCTGCTTCTTGTAAGATAAACTTAAAGTCATGAGAAATATATGCCATTTACCAAAAGAAGAAGATCCAAAACAGCTTAAAAGAGCATTTGACGTCTGGTTTAACTGAGAAATTATTTCCTCGTAATTTTATTAAAATGTTTTGATTTGAAAGCAAAAAGGCACCAAAAAGAATAGTAAAAACCTTTTATTTTATTTCTGTAAAACATTGAAATAGTTTTCGTGCCAGTAGTAGATATTGTTTTATTTCTGTTAGCTTCTTATTGTTGTTGTAATAAGTTGCATTCAAAATCGTAGGATAAAAAATTTATATGAATATTCAAGTCAATTCCTCTCGTAGTCAGTCTTCTTTTTTATGTGATTAAACATCATCTTCCATTGCTGGTTATTGGATAATGCCAGCAGGCAAAGTTAGAGATAATTTTTTCTCATATTATTTTTGTATATTTTCATTCCTCACGAATCTTTTACTTCTGCATATAATTTTTATTTTATTGCAGCAATCTATTATTTAAAGGAATCAAATCTTAAATACTGCGATACAGACAATTTTTTCCGGATAGTGAAAAAACAAAAATACAGCATTAACAACTAACTGCATGAAAAATAAATTTTTCTACAGCAAAAATTAAAAATGTTAATTTTTCTATAGAAAAATGTTCAATAGAAAAGTTACTGCATGCATACTTTTCTATAGAAGTGTAACTGGAGTAACAGTCAAGTTTTCTTTAAAAAAGTAACTGTATTAACAAGTTTTCTATAGAAAAGTAACTGCATTAACAGTCAACTTTTCTATAGAAAAGTAACTGTATTAACAGTCAAGTTTTCTATACAAAAGTAACTGTATTAACAGTCAAGTTTTTTATAGAAAAGTGACTGCATTTACAGTCAACTTTTCTATAGAAAAGTAACTACATTAACAGTAAAATTTTCTATAGAAAAGTAATTGCATTAACAGTCAACTTTTCTATAAAAAAGTAACTACATTAACAGTAAAATTTTCTATAGAAAAGAAACTGTATTAACAGTCAAGTTTTCTATACAAAAGTAACTGCATTAACAGTCAACTTTTCTATAGAAAAGTGACTGCATTAACAGTCAACTTTTCTATAGAAAAGTAACTCCATCAACAGTCAACTTTTTAATAGAAAAGTTACTGCATTAACAGTCAACAGTCAGTGACTTGCATTAACAGACAACTTTTCTACAAAAAAGTTACTGCATTAACCGTCAAAAAACTGTGAATTTTTTTTATAAACAAGTTACCGTTTCCATTTGTAAGTCTTAGTTTTGAGATTTAAAAAAAAAATTTCTTTTTATAAAAAAAATATTCAGTTTTTCGAAAGTTTTGAGTAACTTATAATTTACAAGCTAAAATAGTCCCATTTAATTATTTTTTAGTTTTAATACCATTTCCATTTGGGACAAAAAATATGATCTTAAACAAGTAAAATAATAGATATAATAAAATAATAAATAAAAATATAAATATATATAAAAATAAACTTAATTTTGCTGCAAAATTAAAAAAGCTATTAGCAGAAAAGCGCTAAATTTAATGCGAAGGGCGCTAAATTGGCAACGTTGGCCGCCATGCATAGACTATTGTTACTACTTCAACTGGAATTTCAGTCGCTGCTTGCGGTTGCTTCTTCTTCCTGTATCTTTTATAAAGTTATTAAAATGTTATTTCCTGATTATGTGAACGCAAGAAGTTTTTTGTGGGTTTACTTCTTTGTTGAAATCTGTTTTCTTTCTTTGATGTATTATTTGTTTTTTTTTGTTTCTTAAATATTTGTTTGTCAAATGCTTGTTGCTTCTTCTTATGCGCATATTTTGTTATCGCCTTCAGACTTGAGAAACTTTGCACTCACGGAAAATTATTAGTAATTTATTATTAACTATAATTAAGGATTTCTGGACTGAAGTCGTTTCCAACTTAACTCAGTTGGTTTGTCTGATAGTCCCCATAATATTTATCAAGCCTTTCTTTTGTTTCAGTGATGGTTTTTTTTATCAAGCTTTTCGTTGGTTCCATTGAGGATAGTGTTTTAAGTAAAAAATAATATTTTATCAGCGCTCAAAATTCAGTTTTTCCAATTTCGTCAAAACTAACGAGGGGTCCCACTTTCAATGGCTAACAAAAGCAAACACAGGATCCTCAAAATTTTACAGTAGTCTACCCTGCAAATAACGCAACTGGTCCATACATGTGTGTAAAGTCTACTCCATAAAGAACCAGGCCTAGTCCAAATATAATCCAAATATATGGGTAAAACATGGTCGATTTAACATTGCGATGTCCGAGGGCTGGATCACATGGTCCAACTTTGCATTAAATCGGACTAACCTCAAAACAAGCCCATATAGATTAGTTGTAGGCCTCTCGAATACAATTTATAAGTGCTTAAGAAGAATGATCATAATTGTTTAAACACGAACACTGAGTACCCCGTCCGCACTAAGCAAGTCTTATTGCTAAGCAGATTAGTTTGATGGGGAGAGAGACGAAGGGAAAACCAACGTTAATGTTACAAGAAGCACACATGCATACACAACACTATGAATAAAAAATATGAGCTCAAAAATAAGACTTGCATTGTGTAAACGTCGATGAAAGTTTAAAGAAGAAAAAGTGCTATTCTTAGCAATAAGACTTGAGTAGTGTGAACTGGGGCTTATCGTGCAGCATTGAATGCTTGTGTGAAAACGACATGGTCCATAACTGCATTACATGGGACCATGATGTAACTAGTCTGTTACATCCAGACTGGACCACATAGTCCAAGGTTGTTTGCATAGATAGGGATCATTGTTCGATTTAAATTTACTGATCTGTAATCTGTGTTGATTGAATGATCAGTGTGTTCGTTAAATTTTTTGTGTTATACTTTTGGAAATTTTTTGAATTTCTTTTACTTATTCCCAGATTTGAAAATTTCCAATCTGGAAATTATTTCATAAAATCTTATGTAACTGTAAGTTGTACACACTTGTTGTTTTGCCAGTCAAGTTTTTGTGTTTCTTTACCCGACCACTTTTCGCCATCTTTCATGTGCAATCAGCAGATACATACATGTCGGATTCATAAAAAAGCAACAAATCGCAAACACGAATTTTAAGCTAAAGGCAATAACAAAAAAAATACGCAGATGAAGATACACATACGTAATTACATGCGGGTCTACATTTCTTTTACTATTTATTATGTATTTACATAAGTAAATATTATAAGTATATGTGTGTATAGTTATGTAGATACATAAATATGTACATATGTATGTATGTGCATGCATATCGCTCATTTACTTAAACAATGTCACAACTCAAAAAATGGAATTTTTGTTTTAATAATGCAGAATTAATCCTAATTGCGTAAAAATTTCATACGAATATTTTGTTTACTCAACTCCTGAAGAGGAAAATTAAATTTTCTTTTTTTCATTACGTTGTGTGTAAATTGAAAGCTTTAAACTAGTTTTCCTGCAAATTAGATTTTTGGAGTTATGACGTTGTTTGAGTAAATGAGCGATATGTATTTAGGAATATACATACATAAATATAAAATATACATTTAGATACAGATGTATACAAGTTTTGTGGTCTTGTTATGTATGCGGTTTTAAATGTTTTTGTGCACAATTGCGCCAAAACTTGTATGAATACCGACCGCCTTATTCAATGCCAAGTTTACTCGTATGACAACGATTGTCCGTAATTATTATGTGAGTGTATTTAATGGATGCATACTTTCATGAAAACAAATCTCTTTCAATTAAATAACTGTATATTGCTTTCGTACAGTGTTGCCATTTCAGCATATTCACTACTAGATTTAGCATGTTCTTTCATTGATAAGCAGTCTGACCCGTATTCTGTATCTCGCTAAAGCTAAATCTTTCGCTAAAAATCTATAAAGCCGATTTATCGATTATCGAAAATTTAATTTTATATTTGTTGAGCATAAGAGGAAGGTTTTCTAAAAAAAAAAATGTTAAATATGTATGTATTATATATTTTCACATAAACTATTAACTATGGGCCATTCTCACGATGTCGACAACGTTCGACTTGTCGCACACTTACATTTGAAGCAACAACAAAATATTAAAATTTGTTTTTGTCTTGAATGTAATTGTGCGACAAGTCGAACGTCGTCGACATCGTGGTATTGGCCCTATATATTATTCCTATAAAAACTTTATTGACAATAGTTTTTATTATATTTCTTATATATTTTAATTAATTAAGCACTAGGTCAGTTTTATAAATTTTTTAACGTTTTTTTATAAAATTGACCTCGTGCTTAATTAATTAAAATATATAAGATATATTCCTATAAAAATATTTTCTAAAAATAAAAAAAAATAAGAACAAGTTTCTATATTATTCTTACACTTTTGTTCTTTCTGTAAGCTTTCCGTTATAAAATTTGAGCATTAGCAAAATGGAGAAATATATCTACTCTATAATAAATAATATGGCAATGCCATCACGGAAGAGATGATACCGCAACTGCCGAATAATACCGTACATATGTATGTATATCTATACAGTGTAATTAAAAACTACTTGAAATTTAAAATCAAACATTTAATATTTCTTTTGTGCAAAATCTTAGCAGATATTTTTGTTGATCTCAACCTTCTCCCACTATAATGTTTTGGTAACACTGGTTTCGTTTGAGAGAGTAATATGTAATCTTTTTAAATCTTTTTATTTAAAATTTCAAAGATGTGCAAATAACAAATAAATTAATTTAACAGCTTTTATTCAATTAAAGTTTTCTTTAGACTTATAACATATGCATATCGCAAATGAGTTAATTAATAATTTAGTGGACTGTAAAAAATTTTCTCAAAATACGGCCTCCGTTAGGCCGGGTTTACATACATCTGTGTACCATGTGCCAAAGAAAGCGTAACCACTAATTACTAATAAAAAACTGTTTGATTCTCCATCAATTAAAAAAAACAGATTGTAGTAAACCTTTTCCATAAGCAATCAAAATTTTGAAAATTGTGCCACAAATGACAAATTTATTTGGTAATAAATTTTTGGGTGCGGGCACTTTACTTCCGCCCGCTACAATTTTCTTTAGTCCTATTCCATATGCAAAAAGCATTTAGTCGACAAACCACGAAGTATAATAACACTTCGCAACAGTGGTTTTGATGTACAAAAATCCCCCAGCTAAAGTCTAGTTTAATTTTTCTTATCTTAATTAATAAAAATAGTTCATTCTATAAGAATTGAAAATACTGAACTAAATCCCGATTACGACATTATTCCCGATTACAATTCATTCTAGTTCAATTAAAATTTAAATATGTATCACGTAAATCATCATGAGCTTTTCTCGAACTTAATTTGTTCACGAAAGTCGATTTCTTACGATCGTAAATAATATATTTTCGTCAAAAAATTAAGTTCGAAAATTATGTCGCTTAATGTGTTTTTAGCGCTTATGGCACGATGCAACAAATATATGTTCACTTGGCAAAGAAATCATACCTGATTAAAACATTTTTTTTCTTGTAATAAGTTTGATTGCTTAAGACATTCTTTTTGAGTGACAATGTTGCACTATCTCAATGCCAGTACATGTTGTTTAATTTGTTATATCATTTTTCTATTGAAAGAATTCTTATCTGCACTTTTTGTACATTCATTTGGAAGTAGAAAAAGTTTTTTTGCTAGTTAACAGACAACTTTTTCTTAAAAAAATTTATACTAAATACATTTTTATTAATTTTTATTTATTTTTGTAGCAGTTATTCTGTTAAACAAAGTTAAAGCTTTTCTATAGCAATATGTCTTGATTACGAGTAATAATTATTTAAAATATAAAAATACATACATACATATGTACATATATCATATTACAATGTTACAAGGCGTTGTCTGCTACTACTCACGCACATTTGTTTTCACCTTACCACTTTTTCTATAGAAAATATACAAATCTAGTTATCAAGCTGTTTTTCCTTTAAACAACTTGTTTTATAACAGCCAAACATGCTTTATTTGAGAAATAATTTAAAAATATTATTTCAAAGATTTAAGTGTGAAAAAAACAATGTATTTAATTGCTGATTATCTTTACAATAATTTTTTCTGATTTCTTCCGAAAATAACATGTTATTAATAACGCAACTCATGGTGAGTTGAGTTACTAAATGAAAAGAAAAATTTTATTATAATTCTTGTAACTTTAGTTTGAATGATTTAAATAAAAAGCTATTTTATTCATGTGAATAAAAAAACACCCCCGCTCACACTAACACGAAAACACCGCCGATTCAAAGAAAGAATACAAATTTTTTAATTTAATTATTGTTGTGTACAAAAAAGAAAATATAATAAAATAATAAAAAGATATTTAAGTGTGTATTTTAGCTTTGTAATACATAAGCCAGCATAATTTTTATTTTTTTTTAACATTTATGAGCTTTATTATTATTCTTATAAAGAGTAGAAATATCAAGGCGGACATAACCAGTAATTTACGTTCGTTTGTGATTTTCGTTATTTATTTTATTCACCAAATTGTTCATTCCATTCTGCATGACGACCAACCAGTCAGTCAATGACCTCAAAACTGGATTTAAAATTCAGTGATAGAATCCACTTGAATGCACTTGAATCTTTTAGCAACAATTCTTCACACACACACACACACACACACAAAATCAAATAAAATAAAAAAGCAAATAAAGTAAAATTTACATTTTAAAAGATATTGACTGTTGCTGATGTTTGTTAAACTGCATTTAAAATCAAATTTCTTACACTTTAGAAGACAAATAAACCGGGAAATTTGTGCTAATTTAACACCAAAGTGTCAAGTTACGGTTCGTTCAAGTCAGTATTTTTATAATTGTGTCAATGACATACACAAGAGGCATACAATTCAGCTCATTTGCAAACACTATTTAGCAACAATCTTTTTAAAAATTTTGAAGATTATAAAATATGTCGAGTTGCATATGCTACTTTTTGTCTATAGAACAGAACATTATTATTCCAGAAAACTCCCTTAACAGTATCGTTTGGGATTTCCTGGACTTTTGCACTTCCCGGGAAGCGGGAATGACAAAAACGCGTTCCCGAGAATTCACGGCAACATGTATAAACAGAGTATTAGTGTTTAAACAGACGATGAAAAACGTATCAACTTTAAAAGAGAACTTTAACAATTTCATCGTGTAAATTTACTTTTTAACTTTTGTAATATATAAAAACATTGAAGATTTTCAAAAAAAAAAAAGTAAAACAAAATAAATTTGACTGTCACGCCATTCTCTAAATATGTGTGTCACAAAAGTTTACATATTTAAGAAATAGAATAACTGCTTTTTACACAGCAACTGTTTCTAAAGTAAAGTTGCTTGTAACACATTACCTTTTCTATAGAAAAGTTGTCTGTATAGAAAAGTTGTCTGTAATATACAGCAACTTTTTCTACAGAAAAATTGTCTGTAATATACAGCAACTTTTTCTACAGAAAAATTTTCTGTAATATATAGCAACTTTTTCTATAGAAAAGTTGTCTGTAATATACAGCAACTTTTTCTATAGAAAAGTTGTCAGTAATATACAGCAACTTTTTCTATAGAAAAGTTGTCTGTAATATACAGCAACTTTTTCTATAGAAAAGTTGTCAGTAATATACAGCAACTCTTTCTATAGAAAAGTTGTCTGTAATATACATCAACAAAGTAAAACCTAAAACTTCCCGCTAAGGTGCCGAAGACTTTTGAAGTTATTAGAAAAAAAAAACAATTTCTTCCAAATTTTTTGTCGATGATAACTATCGAACGAATCACCTGATTTTAGTAAAAATGGCAGTAATCGAGATGTTTTTTTTTAAGCTTAAGAGCTGATTATTATTTTACGGGCTTAGTAGTACAAAATTTATCAATAAAGCAGTTATTTGAAAATTTCATCTACGAAAATGTTCGAAATCTAACAAACCGCTTCGATTCACAATCTTACGATACTTAAGTGAGCTCAACATCTTTCGAATGTGCCAAATTTTCTTCCGATCCGTTAGCCCGTTCTTGAGTTATAAGATGTTTGCATGCACTCATATACACACCTTCACACACACACACACACACACACACACACACACATCCATCCAAGTAGCACCAGAGTGCCCAACTTCAATCGGGTTCTTACACAAATGAATCTACATACAAAATGCGAATACAATACTTTCGCTGGCCAGCATCGATCCATACGGACATCATCGCGAAAATAGAAATATAATAGACTCGACCAAAACGACGTATTAGGAGATGAAAATTCGATTCCCGAAAATTGTGGTAAAATCAGTAACTTAAATACGTCTGTAACAGCGGTTAAAGAAATTTTTCCTACAAAAAGATAAATTTAAATATCGAAAAAATTACTGCTTTAATGGAACAAAATTTTTGTACAAAAAATTTGTCTAGAACAGAGTAACTTTGCTTTGGGCTAAACAAATTAATCAGAACAGACCACGGAGGGCAAATTACGGCATCCGATATCGATCGAAATTTCCACACAAACACAATTTTAATTCCATGAAAATTTGTTTGATATCGAATGTCGAAATTTTGACCTCTGCAGTTTGTTCTAATTAATTTGTTTTGTGTTTTTTATACCTATTTGTTTAATATGTATATAATGTCATATTTGATTTGTTGTTTTCTTTTTAAATAAATATTTTAGTTGTCCAACCATAAATTTTAAAAAATATGCTCTTAATAGATTTTTGCTTTGAAACGGCTGGATTAAATTTTGCATCAGTGATTGTTTTTAAAGTATTTTTAAATCTTTTTTTTTCTATATTTCTTATTTTATTTTAACATCTTTTGGTTGCTTATGTTTTTTTTGAGCGGCATTTCAGGTTTTGAACGTGTATTTTTGACTTTGTGCAAAAGAAGAAAAAATGTTGCTATGTAAGTTCGAAACATATTTTCTTTTTTACATTTTATTTAAGAAAAATAAGACAAGAAAATAACTTAAGTTTAACGTCAAGTTCAAATCGTTAATATGGTGTAGTGCATGTGTACGTGTGTGTGTGTGCGCGCGTTTATGTGCAAGATCATGTTTTCTTTATAAATTGCGATTGTCGGACAATTTTAGCATCTGCCACTTTGTATTATTTAGTGTAAATAGTCGTATAAAATAAAAATTCAAATCTTGTTTCTTTCCGAATGTGATTTGCTAAAAGTGTTTTTAAAATTTAAACCATTTGAGCTGTTTATTTAATTATTTTACTTTAGAAAGTTTAATTACTAGACTAGTTTTCCTTGGAGTTTAAAGTATGTAAAGTGCAAAGTTGTTTTAACTGTGTTATGTAAAAAAAAATTTAATGACTCATAAACCGCTTGACACATGTACACATACAACATGTCCAGAGCTTTAGCAACTATTAGGTATATCCCAGTTGGTCATGTCTTTCAGACATCTTGCAAGACGGATACACGCCAATGTTAAGGCGTGGTAGACCTGTTGGCGACAGCTCAAACGGATCAGTAAGCTTATTTTCGAACAAATGACCGCTAAGCTCAAACTTTACAACAAGAGCGACACTTTCGCTTTTATTTTCCTTGTCCCTGTGGACACTATCCACCAACTAGTTGAGTAGTTTTTCTGTTACACAGTCTTTAAGTGAAACCTTCCTTACTGTTAGGTTGTCTTAAAAATATCCTGCATGACAAAAGTCGAAACTTACGTAAATAGTCATTGATGAATAAGTCCTCTGCGACAAGTTGGCCAACTGGGATAATACATACATATAAACCTTATTGGCACTCCTCTATCAATGCTCAGTGTGCAATAAAATAATTGTATCAAAAAAAATTTGGAATTTTTTTTAAATTCACTCTTTCTATTTTATGTGAAAGTGAGTTAGTTTGTTACGATTTCACGTCCAAACCGCTGAACCGATTTTGCAAATTCTTTTACTAATGGAATGTGACATTACCAGTGTCCAGTGTAGCATATTTATTATCCGGTTCGGAACCGGTTTTTTATATTTGGCACGGATTTTTTTCGAAAAACACATTTCCGGGCTGGTTAGGGTCATTTTCGTTTCGAGTTTGATTGTTTAACCAGTTTTAACCTGGTTTTTATGTATTTTTAAAACATATAAACGTGAAGCTGCGGCAAAAAAACTTTTGTAACCAAAATATAACAAAAAAAATAAACCAAGTGCGAAAAAAGTAAACAACATTTTCATGTATTTAAAATACAGTTTTATTTATACTTCAGTTGTAAATGCGTTGTAATTTGTCGTAGAGTTGATTTTATAAGTACTTTTTGTCCAATTTTTCTTTTTGGCTTGACAATGCCATTAAAAGTTTAAGAAAAAAAGAGATATTTGTATTTCCTCTCCGCCTTTCCCACAGCTGAATTACGAGTTGATCAACAAAAGTTGAAGTGTGTGAACCGGTACTAAGTTTACTCTGATAATATTGCACTTGGTAAGACCCTGATATGTTTGCATTGTTTGTTTAAAATAATTTTTTCATGTGGTTATTATTGGATTTCTTGAAAACTTTGCACATTTTGACGTGAATACCTTTACGTGTTTTAAAAGAAATTTAATTTTTATTTACACTGTGCAACGAACTCTAAAAGCTATTTACTTTTTAAAGAAGCTGCTGCATGCTGCATGTAAAGCAATTCCAAAAGAAAGATAGATCATTTTGAAATTTTTAGAAAGTCCATTACACCTTCAAAATCTAAAGTTATGGATACAATACAATTTATTGCAATTTTGTGAATAAAACTGTTTTTAACCACTTCAATTTTGCCTTGATGTGAAAGTTTCAAGCAGTGAAGTATATTTGAAAATTTTTACATGACAAGTCCTTAAAAAAATAAGGCAATTGGTTGACCTGGCAGGTCATTCTTGAAACTTCCCACTAAGCTAGAGATTTATGTCCAATTTGCGGCATCCGATACACTTTTCAAGTCTATGAAAATCAGGGAATGTCTAAAATCGACTTGCCGATGGTTTTTTAAGTTATAAGAGAAAATATTTTATATCGCAATTTTTCCTCAACAGCATCTCTCGAACGGACCAGCACATTTGTAAATGTAATGTGTAAATTTTATTTTCGCAAATTATCGAAATATACCGAGCCAAATCGATTCACTGTCTTACGACATCTACGGGAGCTCAACTGCCTTCGAATGCGGCATATTTGCATCCCACAAATAGCCAAAATTAGATAGTCGATTAAAATATTTTTTGCAAAGTACATACAAAATATGGATTCACTTAATACACAATTTACCTCGGATTTATTTTTATTCCTTCTTCCATATAAAAAATATTTGATAATAAATTTTTGGACCGGGCATTTTGCTTCCCCCCGGTCACAATTTCAAAACCAAAAAAATTTAGTGGACCTTTTCCATATGCAAAAAGAATTTTAAAAATTGATCCCCAAAAGACAAAGTAAGTTGATAATCCATTTATAAAAAAAATTTAATGGACTTCTTCCAAAAACTTTGAACATTTTTATTTGATTGAATTTTGAAAATTGGTTCACAATTGGCGAAGTTATGCTCGTTTATATTCAAAAATTTGGGCGTGGTTGAAAAAAATCATTCTAAATTTTTTTTTATCATTAGGATTATTATTAGTTACAAAAGCAAACCAAGATGATACCTTCTAAATTAAATTTAAACACATTTAAGCACTCTGCAGCGAAGTTTGACTAAAAAAAAGTACAGAAAATAATTAAAGCATTCGATATCAATTGCACTACAAAAATATGCAATGACACTTTAGTTAAGGCAATTATTTGCATTTAAAATACTTAGTTGCTACAAAAAGTTTGTGAAAAGAGAGATGTGAAACTTTCCATTTTTTACATTTATTTGCGCTTTTCCATTTTGATATATTTTTGGTTTGCAAAAAATAAAAAATAAATCTGTAACAACAACAGAGGGAAAAATGCTTAAATATAGAGTTTATTATTGCTACAGTGGGCTCTGAATTTAGGCAATTTGTTCGAAGCAAATTGTTCTCTGTTAAAGACACAGCTTTTTTTTTTTTTTGATAAGCGTTTACATAGTTTTTGGCTCAATGGCATATTATGGGGAAAGCCACCGCAGACTGTGTTTGCTGAGGTGTGGTTGCGGGTTTAGTTATTATATCCTTCCATAAGAAAAAAAAAAAGGATTAACAATTCTGCATTTACACATATTTCTGTTATTCACATCACTCTCGTTTTATTTTCTTTAAAAAAAAATTATTTTATTGGCTCCGAGACCCAACTGTGTAAATGAAATAAACCAAAGTGCCAGAAGGAGTGGAAATGAAAACAAATGTGCCGACAAGCAGACAAGTAAATAACACAGCAAAGTGTTAAAATACATGCAGCAAACCGAACAGGATGGAGGGTATAACAAATAAAGGATTTTATATATTATTTTTGCAGCTCTTCTTCTGTGTTTTATTTGTTTATTTTTTTTTTGCGCAAAGTATTTGACGTTATTTTTTGTTGCGTCGTTTTTCTTTAATTTAAGAGAAATGAATGAAAATCATGTGGAATTGCAGTTTTCAATTGAATAAAAATAATGCTAAATTATATGCCTGAATGAATTGTATGTTGATGCGAATGCGAATAGTTTTCAATTAAAAAGGTAAAAATAAAACATGCAGCACAAAATGAATAATAAAAAGTGAAAAAAAAACATTGAACACAGAAGAAAAACATGTTGCATGAAGAGAAAATAACAGCAGCAGCAGCCAAATGTTAGCCAATGATCAAAAAAAAAAATAATAATAATTAAAATTAAAATAGCAGATAAAAACATGTCTACATACATATAATTGTGTAACTTTAATTTTTTTGTGGAAAATGTTTATCAATTTATTGATTGATAAGGAAAATTTTGTATATTACTTCGCATTTACAACAAGCGGGGTGCTGATTTTCATCAGAAATATGTATACTCTTTGAAGAAGGGTATGTGACTTCCAAAATGTAAGATTTTTAATTTTTCTAACTTCTGAAACATTCGGTGTTATTTGTTAATTATAACCGTCATTAATGTGTTCCTTTATTTTAACTTATGTTTCTTGTTTTGTTTACTTGAAACTTTCTCAAAAATAGGTACGTATGTATATGGGACAATCCAATCAAATCGTACATATTATTTCCTTTATTTTTTTTATGTTCCTTCTCAACAGCACAAACAAATTTTGGCAAATTTTCAAACAGCAACATGGTAAGAGACCATGTGACGGTATTGAAGGCACATTGAAAAGAATGCCCGGAAGAGTAAGTCTTCAGAGACAAATTGATAAACAAATAACTACAGTTCTGGAATTGTATGAATGGGCATCCGAGTCGAGTAATTTACCAAACATTGAAGTAAAATTTTCTCCAGAGCAGCATTATTTTGACGCAAAAGAAACTTTGGATTTGCGATATGAAACGGCTAAATAGTTCCTTTTAATGCTGGTACAATAATTGCTAAAAAGATTTCTGCATCAAAAAATGAAAATGTTTTTAAAATTAAAAAAAAAATACTTAAATAAAATAAAAAAATAATTATTATTGTTTGTTTGATAAACTAAAAAATGTTTTACAGTGGCTTATATCGAAAAAATTTTTACAACAAATTTAAAAAAAATCCGAAAAAATCAAAGTTTTATATAAAAAGAATTCAGCAAAATCAAAGAGTACTAACAGTGAAAAAATTTATTTAAAATAGTAAATCCCGAAAATCGCATCCAAGGACACTGTGAAAAATTTTTTTCTGTCTTTTATTGGATAGTATACAAAAATAGGGAAAATACAAAAAAAAAATATTCTATTTGAACTAATAATTGAAAAAGTGATGAGTATTTATTTGAGCAAAGTTTTCTTATAACTCGTATTTTTTATTAATTGATATCTCTGTAACCATTATCCAAAAAAAATCCGAAAATTTAAAAAGATGTGCTGTCTCTAAACTGTACGATTTGAGTTGGCTTAATATTCAAAACCGCATCATTATTGAACATAGGCGATGTCAGGAAGTTTGTCATCTTTACTATACATATATTTGATCCATAATATCTTAAATTTTTCTATTAAAATTGTTAATTTTATGAAATGTTATTATTTTTTTCGATAACACCATTTCTTAAAACAGCCCGTTAGTTGATATTGATGCACGACATTTTGACAATATTATTTTTAACTTTTTTTCTTTATTTTTCGTTCAATTTATGTTAGTGTACCCAAAAAAAAGTGGAAAACACTTGATGATAAATTCGTTATTACACGCTTGTCATGTTCTGGTAGTTTAGAAAACTTTAAAAATAGTTCTAACATACAAGCATGCGTATGTCATGTGCAAGTATTTAGTAAAAATGTAGGAAAAATTTTAATGCGAGGGCTGTTTATCAAACAAAAAAATAAATAAATAAATATCTATAATAATACACATTTGTGGTTCTATTCGTAAAACCGTGTAATGAATACATACATGTAAGTATGTATGTGTGTATGTACTTATATTTTTTACTTTTTTAGATTTTTTCAGAAGAAAGCTAAGGAAACTAATAGAAAAGTTCAGATATATGTAAAACAAAATCTTTATTAATAAAAAAAAAATATTTAAATGTCAAAAAAAAATCACAACGAATTTAGCTTAAAATTGACATTTCGAGCTTTAAATGCAACAGTTCGTTAAAATTTTATCTTTTGTGCACGTATATGTGTGTCGTAACCGCAAAAAAGCTTAAACGACATAATTTTCTAAGTTAATTTTTTTTACAAAATTTGGATTACTTCCAATCCTAAAATCGACCACTCGATTTTTGTCAAAAACACGAAGTCCAAAAATGTGTCGCTTAAGCTATTTTAGCGGTTATAGCTCGACATATTATTTTACAAATTTAGCGTTTGCTTACAAAATTAAAGTAGACAACATTGCACACAAATTAATATAATTGTTGTTTAGGTTTTGTGTATTCTACTTGTTGTTTCCCTTCTTAAATATAAAATAAGGAATTTCAAGAAAAATTATGTCACAAGGTTTCACGTTTAAGACAAAACATTAAAAGCCTACCCTCGTAATGCTGTTAGTTTTGCTGCTTGTATGAGTATTGATGGTATTGATTAAAGTTAAAGTTGAATTCAATTTGATATTGAGTGTATGCATGTGTCGACAACATTAAAATTGTGACTTAATGGCTGTTAACACAGCATTGAGTAGGCAGCCGCAACCAGTGTTACCGTTGAAAATTTTCTAAAAAGAAATAAAGAACAAGTTTAGAAAATAAGAAAAATTCGTCTAATTATAGAATATTGTATTTTTCTTGTTAGTAGTTTTCATACAAAAGTGTGTTCTAATTATACGATTGAATTTCAAATGTTTTTCAATTAGTTGTATTGAGGTCAGGTTTGGGAATATTCTATTTGTTAGATAAATTAGTAAATATCGTTTAAATATGTGATAACTAACAGCAATAAATAAATTCTTCTTAATGTTGAATATATATTTAATTATTTTCAATTTAATTTTCAAACTATTTTAATCGAAATTGCTTATAGCCAAAAACTCAATACTATCTGTCATCAAATTAAAGTTTCCATCAGTGATGCCATTAGGATACGAAAGATACATTTTTCGTATCTTTTGATGACTTCAGGTACCATGTGTAATCCCGAAATTTTTCGTATCTTTTGAATCTGTACGCAAAATGTACAGAAAATATGAATTTTTTTTTACGAAATATGAACTTTTTTTATTTTCAGGAAATTTATATGAACTTTTTGATATAATCGCCTTAACTCGTATATTAATTTTTACAAAAATGAATTTCTTTTGATAACAAATTGCTTGCTGTATTTTTAAAAATTACATTCCCAATATATGTATATGACTTAAATAAATATAAAAATGAATTTATATCATATAATTTTCTTTACAATATTCATCAAATATGAAATAATGTTATGTTAATAAATGTTAAACGTTAAAAATGGACTTTTTATGAAATGTATCTTTTTGGGAACAAATGTATCTTTTTGGAAACTAAAATGTATCTTTCTCGAAATTTCACTGGCAACACTGGCTTCCATACCTGGTTCAATTGAGATTTTCAATTTCCGACATTTAAAAATATAATAAAATAACAATACAACAAAATCGTATGTTCGCATAAAAAAATGTTATTTCTATTTTTAACATTTTTGAACGCACTAATAATCCCAAATTATTATTTTACTTATTCAGTATAAATTTTTTTTATTAAAACTGCATTGAAATTGATTAATGAGGGGTTAAGCTGAATCCTATGCGCATTTCACTGTTGCTAATGCAGATAATCGGGAAAGCTTTACTGAATAAGTAAAACAATAATTTGGGGTTATGAGTGCATTAAAAAATTTTAAAAACAGAAATAATATAATAATAATGTTAAACTTAAATTGTAACAATTCTTAAAAAAACTTTAATAATTAACTTGACTGCACCCGGTCAAAAATACTTGTGTGGTAACGCTCTATTCTTGAATAGCTGTTGTTTTTATTTACATTTGCTTTCTTTACATACTTCTCACACCCACGACTCGAGCTGAAAAAAGTTAGCCAATGTAGCAATAGTAAAGTAAGAAAATAAAAAACATGTTGACTATTGAGTTCTTGTTTCAACTTTAATATTAGATGAACTTCTCATTTGCTTAAATGAAATTTTGACATAAAAACTCTAGTTGTTCTAAGAATTTTTTTGATAAAGGTTCCCTGATTATCTGCATTAGCAACAGTGAAATGCGCATAGGATTCAGCTAAATCCCTCAGTAACCAATTTCAATGTGTTTTTAATAAAAAGATATACATATGTTACTGAATAAGAACAATAATAATTTGGGATTATTAGTGCGTTAAAACATTTTAAACTTAAATTGTAACAATTCCCAAAAAAACACTAAAAAATTGTTTTTTGGGAATATTGTTACAATTAATACAAAATAATATAAAAAGAGATGTTAAAAAAGCAACACAAAACGTGGTCAGTTCGTCAAAAGAGGATCAAAATGTCACTTTACGGAAACCAGGTACAACGGTAACACTGACTGTAACTCTTAATTGTTTTCTATGTTAGCAACATTGTTTTTTTATCAGTGAAAGTACCGCTGCCACATATCAGAAATTTAAAAAAGACAGTAAAAGCAAAAATGTTTAACACGTCAGCTACACTTTGACGTTTATTTATTTTCATGTCACACATTGAACTGATATTGTACTTGAAGTTATTTATTTCATTTTACTTTTACTCGGTATGTACATAGTACATATTTCTGTTTTTTATTTTTTAATTTATTTATTTGTTTTTGCAAACAAATTACACATTTATGTACTTTATTCGGGTATTGTTTCAATTTCTGTTTTTGATTAAAAGAATATTTTTTTTTTTTGCAATTTGTTTTGCCAGTAGTTTTTATACATTTGCTTGGTGTTGACGTCGTGTCGTATTAAATTTGAATTAAAAAAAAACTGTGTTTCCAGATTTTTATATGTATTTGCGCTATGGAAAAGCGTTTGACAGAGCTTCTGTGATATTTTTAAGGGATTTAAATCGTGAATTAAGTGAGTGAGAGTTTCCAAGCAACTTGTTAAACGAAATTGTGTAAAAAAAGCTTACATAATATAACGAAAATTAATTTTTAAAAACGAACCGTTTGGAAATATAATTTTTTGTTTGTTTTTTTTTTATAAAAAGCTATTAAGTTACTTCATTTCAGTGTATTATATTATATTATATATTATTTCATATCATGAAATAAATAAATAGAGAAATACATTCTGATGCTCTTTTGGTTTCTTACAATGTTTTTTTTATTTAATTTTAATCTTCTACATGTTGATAACCTAACTTTTTTATTTATGTATATTAAACAGCTGTTGTTTGGAAAGCTTTCCATAATATATGGAAATTTTTTAGTGCTTCCATACTTTCAACTTAAGTTACTTAAAACTTTAATTAACCACTGAGAAAATTAAACTGTATTTAAGTGCAGCTTAAATTTAAAGGCCATGACTCACTGTCCTACACAATCGCACAATTTACCAAAAAAAAATACAAACCTGGGGGCAAATTACGGCATTCAAACAGTTTTTCATTAGTAATTAGTGGTTACGCTTGTTTTACGCGTGTGTGGCACATGGCACACAGATGTATACATAAAATATATAATATATTAAATTAAACACACGCGCCTAAATGAATGACGATGTGGTAGATTTTTTAAAATAATAAGTGAAGTGCAGTTGAACAAAATAAGAAATAAAGATATTTTAATTAAAATATCCTCTAAATAAAGCAAATTTAAAAAAATGATTCGCTGCGTTTTATAAATCAGCTGATCACGAAACAAATTTGGCTGTACAACAGCATGATACACAATACATACTTATTATCATACTTAAAGGCCACTCAGACTATTATACATGTACGAGTATAAAGACTTTCATCACACACACCTCAAGTTACATTAAAAACACAAATATAAAGCAAACAGCTGTTGAGGATTAACAGCCTACTTTAGTCATCATTAGTGGTCGTGACGGTCTTTAAAAATAGACGTCGGTTAAAGTAGTTGATTTAAATATGATAAAGAAAAGGAAATACGATAACTTCGTTAACTTTCAGACATGGCCTTCCCGAAATATATTTCAATACAACACACGTATTCAATATTTAGTGCCGGTTTAAGACGAAGAAATATACTATAAACGACGGCACGGAATCGGCGTCGAAACAGACGACTTGTCGGTTTCGTTATTACTTGATTTTGTAATAATGCAACTCTGATCAGATGAAAAGTATTATCTTGTAGAAAAATTTAAAAAAATGGTCAAATCTTATTGGATGACAAATTTGTATCGTATTATTTACCATTCGTCATGACATTTTGCATTCGCAATACCGCACGTCGTATGTATTATTTGAATTTTTGATATGTATTAATACAACAGCTGAGATCAAACCGTACAATTTGTAGTATGGTGTATATTAGGCATTAGTTTTATTTATCAACCAACGCTAATGTTTTTTGCCTATGGATGTAAGCGTGTATGTGTGTGTGTGTGTGTGCGTGTGTGTGTGTGTATGATTATGACTGTTTTTTATAGCAGGGTAAAGTTGTAAAATTGTAAAGTTGTGTACATAAGTATTTTATTCTCAATTGAAAACATCAATAGTGTAAGTTTAATTAACTATAATTGTTCAAAATTTGTTTCTTTCCGCTGCATGCACATGTATTTATGTATATGTGAAGGTGTATTTGATTTGTTGTCGATATCTGAGCTGCCCAAAGTAGCATCAATCGTTTTCTTATACAAATGAATACACATACGCGATTACATTACTCTCGTGTTTCTGGTCCATGTGCAGGTGGCTGTGTGTTTTATATATTTTTAAATAACCGTTGCAGAAACTCTGCACTAAGTTGGCCAATTCAAATTCGCTGCCCGTTAGAAAACATACCGATAATCATAAAAGTGGTTTACTGAGAAAAGCATAGTTTTGTCGCAGAAAATTCTCTACGAATGTCACCAGACATGCCGGCAAAAATGTTCACTGGGTAATGGCAAGCAGTTGAAATTTTTTCTTGTGCAGGCATGTATGTATATTTCTTTTATATTTTAATATAAAACCCCTAAAATTTATGGTGGGAACCCGATTGAATTTTTGTTATTGGATTAAATTGATAGAAAAATAAGAAAATATTTATATGTATGTCCAAATGTATGTATGGATGTATCCAGTATGTATGTATATGTACATGTAAATGAATGTTTAAATTCAGTTTAATTGACATTTGATTTATAACGTCATTAATTTCAAATTATTTGACATCTTTAGGGTCAATAAATTAATGTTAACATGTGTAGAAGTTTACAAAATGAAGTTCGAATGAACTATGTACATGACAAATTACCTCATAAAGCCAGAGATCAAACAATTTGTAAAATTTTTTCATTTTAATACATTTTTATTTACCTCGTGCCAAAATGAATGCTAGTTTAAAAATTTGCTGTAATATTTTATTTTTATTTAACGCGTGTCAAAATGAATACGAATTTAAAAGATTTAGGTTTATATATGACTCACTATCCTACAAAGTCGTGTGATCTATGAAAAAATACAACTCTAATCTGATGAATTGTTATTGCCTTTTGAAAATGTTCATAAACTCCATCATACCATCATAGTATCACAACCTTAAGCAACACATCAGTGGACTTCAACCACAATTCAAAAAAGCATGCAAAACACCATTGCTTATAGACAAACTCTCAATAAATTATTGAGAATTACTAAGAACTTTTTCAATAAACAACAAATAACAATAATAAAAGAATGACAGTGAGTACTGATTTTAATTGTGTATGATCATAATTGTGGCGAAAATAACTCGTACGCTCACATATTTTCTCTCAAGCAACTATGACTATAGCCGATTCCAACATACAAGAGCATCTCTACTTCGTTCATAAAAAAAAAATTAAAATACGCTACAACTAAAAATAAAAAGGCACAAGCGTATCAAACGCATTGACTCTCTCTCATACTTATAGACTAAGTATGTTTATACTCAGGCTATAGATATTTAATCGGACAAAAAAGAAATACTCATGATATTAATTATCATTATGTACATATATAAAACGGAATGGAAAATTTGTGGGTGTGTGTGGCTGTTTGAAAACATGCTTTTTGTGTGTGTGTAAATAAAATAGCCCTACGCATGTGGAACCGATTAATAGTCATGTGTAACCAATTAATAGTTTTTTTATATTCATGCGTGTGATTGTAGCTCACTCAGTCTATAAATTTTAGTTATAGTTGTTTGTGCTGCGTAATTTAAAAAAATGTTTATAAACATATGTAGTTGTTGGATGTTTATAGTTCTACGTATTCGGTTTCACATTAATACGTGTATTTGCATATGAGCGCGTTTGTTTTATTTTTAGCTGTACAGTCGAACTTCTCTATAACGTAACAGTTGGGGACCGTGAAATTTCTACATTATAGAGAAAATTCGTTATAGAGAAACTGCAGAAAATTTTGACTTTATATTCTTCTTCTTTTTTTATGCCCTTCTCAACTTCAGATATTATAAGACACTTTTGTTCTAACGATAGACATTTACGTTTTGCCATCTTTCAATTTACGTCCGATCAATATATAAATCACTTGAAACTGAGATGTTGTGTACGCACATAGTATGTATGTGTACGTAGGTGTGTAAACTTATGCCACTGTTTTCTTTTGTATGTGACAGTCGCAGCAAGCGTTGAAAATGTAACTTCTTTTACAGTTATATTTTCTGTGACTAAATTGATGCAAAAAATCGATTGCTAAAAACTTCGCAATAAAGAGATTAATTAGTGTGAAAAATTCTATTTAGGTCTTAAAAAATTGTACCTTACAGAGAGAACTTCGCTATAGGGAAGTTCGTTATAGGGAGATCAAAATGTATGAAGGTACTCACAAAAATGTTGTGTTCACGAATTTTATTTGTTATAGAGAAGATTTCGTTATAGAGAAGTTCGCTATAGAGAAGTTTGACTGTACTTATTCAAAGTTATTTGACGGCCAACATTCAATGAGTTCTTAAAACGATACTTTTATCATTCTCTGATATTGGTCTGATTTTTTTTTATAATTTTGCCATCCACTTTTCACTAAAGTAATTTTTTCCAAATTATTGCTAGATGTCATCAATTCCTGATTAAGACATCTTAATTTCCATTACAAGTTTCTCATGAAGAACAGCAATTTACAATAAAAACAAATAAACCAAATTTAAAACTATTTTAAAATTCATTCAAAATAACTAACTTAACACGAATCTTAATTTATCATATAGCATATATTTAACTTTATATGCCGTGATAAAGTAAGCAAATTGTTTACCTTTTTACCATTTAAATGTAATATATTTTATGAAATGCGACTTTTCGTGTTAAAATTTATTCTTTAAAAAGTAACACTTTTAACATCTTATTTCTCACATTCATACTTTGCAAAATTAATAATTAAATACGTACATGCGAGTAGTACAAACACAAATTGTGGGGAGTCAGTGAAAGCTTTGGCAGCAGCGCCAATTGAGATAACAATGAAATATGTACACATCTATATTGTTATTGCTAAAGTAATTTAAAAGTTATTACTTTTTCAAATTGTTTTCCTATAAAACATATAGATAACACAAAAAAAAAATGTTTTATTTCACAACTATGGACAAAAAAATTTGCTCGCAATGGCAAACTAATAAAAATAATTTGATAAATTGACAAATGCGATAGTAAATAAAATAGAGTACATTAATAAATTTATATGTAAAAATAGTAGACTTTAAGATCAATAAGTCCGTGATTTTTCGAACTTCCCTCGTAGTTGTATTTAATGCAACACTGTTACCATAAAGTACCACCTACTAATAGACTACTGTCAAATTTTGAGCACGTGTCGTCATTTACATTGCGTTTAAAAGCTGTTCAAAACGTACAACCTCGTGTGTTTTTCTAAAAATGGAAAAAAGTGAATTTCGAGTGCTCATTAAACATTATTATTATTATTATAAAGCTCGATAAATACTATGGGGACTCTGCACCATCGATTTCAATGGTAAAAAAAGTGGTTTACTGACTTTCGTTGTGGTCGCACAAGTACAAATGACGCTGAACGTTCTGGACGGCCAATTGAGGTCACTACACCCGAAAATGTCGAAAAATCCACGAAATGGCATGAGATTGTTGATGCCATAGGCATTTCATATGGCAGTGTGGTTTCGATTTTAAGTGCTGGGTTTAAGAAAGTTGTGTTTCATTCAAAAAGTCACGGTCTTATTGATCCGCCTTCGTATTATTATAGATATTTGTTAAAACCACTTATTTTTGTAGTGGTTATGACACACACGTCTAACAAATTGTACAGAACTAACAAAATTACAAAATACAAAATTAATGTTTAGTGAAACTTTTAGGTTTTTGATACATACATATATATAGCTCTGAAAGAATGAATACAAAAATATTTGGATGCTCTAGTACATATCGAACATTTTTATACTTGTACATATTCATACCCATTCATTATTATGTTTGCGTATACTCCAGCACACTTTTTTTCATACCTGTATGTATCGATACTCATTCTTCTTTATATGCTGACATACCTACTAGTGCTGCCAACAAAATTTGTTCGTAGTTGTTGAGGCACAAAAATTCTTTTCAAACTATTTTTTTATACTTTACTAGAATTTTCTCGCGACTTGGTTCGCATCCAGGAAGAAATTCATTAGACTTTAAACTGAATTTATACTAATCTTATAAAAATAGATAAAATACCAACAGCACAAATTTTTCCCGTTTTACCCTGTTCCGCGCAAATTTCTTAATTTTTTTTTTTCATATTCTTCTCCAGACAATAACACATAGAACCATAAAGGAATGGTGGGTATTGGTCCAACCATTCACACGTGATTATAAAATGTGAATGATTAAACTAATTTCATGATGTTAGTCGATGTATGAAATACATATTGTTGCAATTATTTACTCTGTTTCATTCGTTATCTTCGCACATAGTTAAATCACAATTTGAAGCAAAATTTAAAACAAATAGAACAAATAATAATAAAATTATCCAATTCAATATTGTCATGAATGTATGCATGTATGTATGTACTCGTATGTACATATACATAAGTTACGATAACAATACCACTGAGTGGCATCAACAACGAAAATGATAAAAAAAAAGAATGCTGCAACAAACAGATTGGGACACATTGACAACGTTTTCGCACTCATGTTAATTTTGGTTGGTGGGACTTGTGGTGCTCCTATTTGTTTGTATGCCACAGATGCAATGAAAAAAAAAATTGCACCGCATCAACCAAAATTAGCAGCAAAAATAAAATAATTTCAACAACAGCACCAAACCATTCTGAGTACAGATGGTAACTACAGACACGTTAAGTATGAATACCCTGCAGTCAGACTGGGCCAGTGTCTTTATGTCAACACTCAAATTCTAGTTAAATTGCCTACAAGTTTTCTTCTATCCGTCAGTATAGAAAAAGTAAGAAAACAGATGTGGTGTACTTGTGGTGAATTTGTCAACAACTTGTCAATATACATATGTACATAAATTTGTATGTACGTAGAACTACGTAGTCGTAGGAATAATTAGAGAGTAGCATCATCGACATATCCTTCAGGATAGGTACATATGTATGTATGCATGTATACCGTGTTTGAACGATGACTTCTAAAGGGAATGATCAACAAAAAAAAAGTAAATTTTGTACATACAAAACTTAATGGAGAATTACACATATCAACCACATGTCCAGTCCCATAAATGAGACGTTTGTCCCTAAAATCTACACAAACATTTGCATGAATATACAGATAGAAAAATTTCATATTAAAATCTACGAAAACAAGGGTAATTTAAAATTTATGGGCAATATTTTTTTTTCATGTTAATTCAACATGATTGATTGATTCACTGTAAAAAATAACTATTCCAAGCAGTCAATCCGTTCCTGAGTTTTAGCGAGAGTAACGAACTGTGATTTATTTTTCTACATATACATATACATATACACATGTATATAGATTTAAACTCTACATCATAAATTTTTTTATACAACTTCAATATGTATCATCTCTACAATTTGGCACTTACGTTTACAGTCAAAAATTCATCAGTTTTGAATGCTAGTGTTGACTGTTCAGACTATCGATTAGAATACGGGCGCAGTTTTAGTGTGTTTTTACTAAATATAGAGTGTCATGTGCCATTTTTCCTCATGTAATTTTTCGTATAATTTAACTTTTTCTACCTTTCGATGTAGCCTCTTTTCTTTTTCTCCAGATCCTGTATTATCTTTAATGAAGCACACTGTACATAACGTACCAATGCTTCACAGTATGTATTTAGGTATCCAATGCACATACAAATATTTTCATACAGAAACAACCGTTAAATGGCATTTACTTCACACAAACAGCAACACACACTTATTTACACGAAGCTCAACATGTTGTGCAGAATGTTTGGTTTTTTCTATTGGTGTGGTTTTTACTCCAAACATTGTAGTTTCTGTTTTGTGTTGGTTTTTTTGTATTATTTTATTGGTTTTTAATGCTTTCGATAGCCATGAACATGAATTTATAAATAGCATACGAGTACACATGTCATACATACATATGTACATTATTGAATTTATATCTACCCTGTAGGAAGCGTGGCTATTCGGCTATTTTAGTGTATATATATCGACTCTCGACCCTCGAACTTTCATTTCGCGCCTTATGTTTTACCCCGCAAGCTTCTGAACACCTCTTACCAACAAACTAAAACAAACCTGCCTGTAAAGAGAAGCAGAAAAAATAATTTTTAAGTTTTTTTTTAATAAAACACCAAATTTGAACAAAATATGCAGTTGCATTATAATCAACAGTTGTTCCAAACAAGTACCAAAAGTTTAGATTAGAATTTCTTAAATGTCGCAAACTAAATCATAAAGAGTCACAACTGAAAAAATCTGAAATGTTCAGGAGTAAAAAAAGTGTTTATATTGTGCAAGTGATACAAGTATTTAATATAAAAATATCAAAAAAGGCGTAACGGTATTTTAATATAACGGTATTTTAATATAAAGATATTTTAATATTGTTCCAGAAGACTGCGTTGCAAAAGAAATTTGTTCAGTATAGTGAAGGCAAATTACGTCATTCGATATTGACGGAAATTTCAAAATACATATTTCAATAGATTTTATATGGAAATATTTTTAAATTTCGATCGATATCGAATGCCGCAATTCGCCCCTTGGCTTATGGAAAAACGAAACCATTTTCAGAATTTTGAATTATGAGTGTTTATGATTTATTGTGCGATATGGTCCCAAAAGAACCATCTAGTCAATATATTGACTATAGTATCAACGACACTAGTAGATTTTCAATGACACTCACATGTGAAATGTCTATAGCAAAATGCTTTGTCTGGAGTATAATCCATGAGTAGTATTGGTGACAAAGTCAATATTAAATCAGTAGTGTGGTGTACTTCCTACAGGGTATATACTGTTATAAAAGCTTAACATGGCTGGCTGACTGGCATACATACATAAAGCTAGAGTCTTGAAATTAAGTATGAGTATACAAACGGAAGAAGCAACCCATTAAGAATGAATCAATATACCAAAAATGCCAACCATTTCAGCTAGCTCACGCACAAAAGCTGTAAAAATCATGAAAAGTGTTGCCAACGTCTACACTTTTATGCAGACATTATCTTGTTTTGCATCACTTAAGGCGGCATGGCCACACATCAAAATGACGCGTCAAATTTGTGCATGTGTTGGTAAAATTCTGATTTGTCTAACACAGCAACACAACAAATTCATACCATTAAATTTCATTTCAAATTTGTTTTAAAAGGGAACGAACGTTCTTTTTTGCGACATCTTTTTTTCGCAAAAAAGTACGGCATATTTTTTTCTGTTCTATTACTATATTATTTACATTTAACTTGCCATAAAGCAGGCAAACTGCGACAAGTTTCACTAAATTCAAAATAAATTTTTTTTCATCCATTCATATTTCACACTGCGTCACCAAAACGATAATGTTGTCGCTGCAAAAATTAAACAAAAATAACATTTGAAGTAATAATTACGTGCACACAGAACAAAACAGCTTCAAATTTCTGCCGCGATGGTAGTGAAAATCTAAATTGTTTTGATATTCGTCAAACTCACATCAAACCATGAGTGTAAGATTTTCTTACTAACCCTATCAAAGAAAAGCAGAGCTTGACGCGTCAGTTTGATGTGTGGCCATGCAGCTTTAAGTAGCTTTGTTCTCAATAAGAATTGCATAAACCAGAGATCATTTTAATACTTCTTTTCAATTTGCTAATACAATTGCACGAATATACAAATTTGTATGCCTACGCTTAATAATTTAAATTTAGGATGGAATATTTTAACTAATTAATTATCTATGTGCATATGTACCATAAATTTTTAATTAAATTTTTCTTTTATTAAAAAAAAAAAAAAAAAAAAAAAAAAAGATTAACGAAACCAGCTATGCCAACTTCAACTTAGTGCTTTTGGCACTATTTTTAGTGCTTTTTGAAGACTCAAAACGCCAAATTTTGAGCGTTAGTGCCAAACTAAGAAAAAGCACTAATTAGTGCTTGTAAGAAATTTGTGTATGTATGTCTTAAAATTACTTTAATTAAAACTTGGTGTATTTATTTTTTCAGTATAAAGCATACCTATTTCGTCTAATATATATTATTAAACATGTTGATACTATTGCCGAAATAGAGAATATCTTAAAAAATATTAAACATTATTAAACTTCACTCGCTTGGATTCCCTCGTTTTTCACGTTAGTGCGTTTTACGCTTTTTATATCTCAAAATTACGCTTTTTAGTGATTTTTTTTTAATTTTTATGTGCTTTTAGAGCCAAAAAAAAGTTGGCATCACTGAACGAAACTTTCATACTCACACCAACGCAACGCGATAAAAATTATACAAAAATTTGCATACCCCTGCCTTATACATAAATAATTATTAGCATATTTCAAATATTTCAAAAATTATCATAAAATCTAGTTGTTTGCTTCAAGCTAATTTTCAGAAGAAAAAGAAGAAAAATTTCCACACGGTTTGTTGTTTTAATAATAATTACCATATTTAACATGTTACTGACCATACTCATATTAAATTGATGCTACACAACACAATCCAACACACAAACACCCACACACACAAACTTATTCATACATGCTTATGCATGTATGTATATAATTAGGTAAATGCTGTATTAACAATACAACAAACAACAACAACGGCAATAAATAGTATGTAGAAATATGATTAACGACTATTTACAACTCAGTGAACTAATGACACATATATCAACCGAAAATTACGGAACGAGAACGGGAGTGCTTGCTGGAACAAAACGAAAGGGCAGATAACTTAAATAGTCGTAACTAATTGTTTGTCGTAATAGTTGATATTCATACATAAAACAATTTGTTGCTTTTTAAATGATTATGTATATTTTGTTTACGTTAATTAGAGCGGTTCACCAAAAAAGTTGTTTTATGAAGATTCTCAAAACATTTTGAGGGTCTGCTTTTGAAAATGATCTCTTTTAATACTTTTTTAATATTTTCGTATTTCCTTCCAAAGCCGTAGATAAAAATACATAGTTGCATTATTTGATTTTAAATAATATTTAATTGATTTATGTATTTCCTTTTTTAACGAAGCCGTGAACTTTTTGATTAACTAAAAAAAAAAACAAGATTTCAACATACATTTCGAGTCTTTACTGCAATAGAGTTATAACTTATAGAAGCCATGTAAAAATTTTCGTTTGTCTATCTATATTGAAAACAAAAGCAGATTGTGAGTGCTTTGTTTTTGTTTTCAATATAAATAGGCAGACGAGAATTTTTACACGGCTTCTATAAACTGGCAGTTAGTCGTCGTATCGTTTTCTCCAAAAAAGAAAAATTTTTTTTGAGCTATGACTACTGAAGTAGTAATTGCTTTAAGAACCTTTGAAAAATGGTATAAATAGTAAAATAAAATATACTGTTACGTGGACAAAACTAATACAAATGTTTTCCATAAAATCATTTGCATATATACAAGAAAAATAATCCAGTCACTATGCCACTTGGCCTTGGATTCGATATAAAAGAATGCTCACTAAAGCGAAGAAATTTCGAAACAAAAGTGTTCGCTATTTGTTCGCTTAAGCGAACTTCTCTCGATAGTTTCTCGAATGTGTGACGATAGCCTAGTAGCGTAAGTTAAAGAAATAAAAAATAAATAAAATAAATTAAAATTAATAAATTAAAAATAAAACTACATTTTTAACTTTTTCTGCTGCCTTTTTGTGATACGAAAATTAGTTTGATATTGGCACACTTTTGATATTGCTAGCGAACAGGTAAACTTTTTCGATTATTGTTTGAGTGTCATTCTCGATAGTTTTACACGATAAATGCTCGAGATATATTCACAATCAATATCATTAATGAAAGTATTGGTCAAACATTTTTCTTGTTAAGGAATACAACCACACAAACACATTAGGCGATGCAGACAAAAGGCACAAACCAGAACAACAATGATATTCTATTGTCAACGCAACATACACAAAAATTAACAGAATGAATTGTAACACGAATTAATAACGTGATCGAAAACTAAAATTTAAAGGTTTTTTAGGCGCTATGTAATAAGGTCCAAGGAAATAACACCCAAATAAGAATAACGCCCAATAAAATTAAGAAATTTTTAATTGGGCTTTATTTAATTTTTTATTGGGCTTTATTTCATCTTGAGTTTGGTTTCATTGCGGTTCAAATTTTCTCTTTTGCCTTAATTTTTTTTTTTTGTTTTTTTCATTAAGACTTATTTAATGGCTGTACGAATTATCGCCCAGCTAAATAAAGGAACACCCAAAATTGATGGGCGAAATTGTGAAGAAATACCCAAAAAAAAAACAGTGACCGATCGCCCAAAAAAATGAAAAAACCCCAAGACTGTAAAATGAATAATCGCCCGAAGTTTTTGGGTGTATGTTCATTACGTAGTGACCCGAATTTGGAATGAATAATCGCACAAAAAGTTTTTTTGGGTTTTTTTAAATTTTGCGAAAATTTGGCAATTATTCATTATGAACAAATACCCAAATATCTAAAATTGTGAGACGTCCAAAGTCGATGAACAATCACCCAATATTTTTTTTTTAATTTTTGGGCGATGTAACATTTTTGTTTTTTGGGCGATAGTAACTTGGGCGATAATTCGTACAGCCTTATTTAATTTCTTATTTGGGCGTTATTTCCTTGGGCTTTATTTCATAGCGCCGGTTGTTGAATGTGCTGACGTTTTCTGGCTACTGCTAACATTCTTCTAAAAGCTTTGCCTTAAGTATAAAAATAGAGTATTGTGTAAAGAACAGCGAATTTAACATCGTGGTACTCTATCATTGAATTAATTTAACATTGTGTGTTTTTAAAAGCTTGGGACTTTTTATTTAATTGCAAAAAGTTGTTAAAAGGTAAAAAACTAGCAATACTATTATGTATAACCTGAAAATGAATAATAAATATAAAATTATTTTAAAAAAATACTAAACCCCTCTTTAAACAGTAAATTTAGTAGAAAAATAATTTGTTGGGGTGATTTTCATAAAAATTTTCCAGACAATTCGCCTGCTTGACTTGTGTAACCACGGCATAAAAAGGTAATTTTTAAACGGGTACTTCTAAATTTCTGTGCGAATCTAAAAAAAATAATTAACTATCTGGGAGGTAGTATAACCTCCCAGTACCTCAAAATCCCTGGTTAAAAGAATTTATTCACAAGAAAGCCCTGTATGTGCATATCAATGTGTGCGTGTGTATGCATGTATATAATCTGTAGCTTCATCTCTAACCTCTCATTTCTTATTTATCTTCAATTTTCTTTGCAGCTTCGCTTGCACATGAATAAATTTCAAGGTCTAACAGCTCTATTAGAATACGGGACATGAACAAAGTTAAAAAAGGCCGACCCAACCGACCGTCATTAGAAATGCATGAAATATAAATATTTTAAACAAAGTGGATAGAAGAGTAAACAGATTCACACTCAAAACACACATACACATTTTCATTGATAAAGAAAAAAAAGTAAAGAAAACAGCAAACAACAGCAGCTAAAAACACGATAACACTGTAGAAAAAAGTATGGATAAAATTTGCATTTAAATAGAAGTTAAAAGTACTACTCGAACACTGTAAAAGAAAAATTAAAAACTGAAAAAAAAATTGAAAGGAAATTCATTGTTTGATGTGAATGCACCACATACATATAAAATTGTAATATTTTTGCATACATATTTACTTATAATTTTTGCCCACTGACCGAGAGACCGGCATTATATTAATGTTGTTGTTGTTGTTGTGGTTCTTTGTTTTTCCTTTATGCTATTCATATATACTTTCATTCACTGACTCATCCATTACATTGTTTAGAAGATGAAAAGTAAATGATAAAAAACAGTAGATTTTTTTTCAAGTGTTAAAATGAGAACAACATTAAAGCAAAATAAATTTTAAAAAAAGTTACAAAAAAATAACGGATAAATAAGTTTGAAAAAAGCACAAAAAAACTATGAACAAATTTCTGTAACCGAAAAAGGGCATTCAATAGTTGCATTCATTCCTTCTAAAAATTTAACATTCTAGAAATAACATAGAGAACATGCGAAAACATTAGAGAAAATTGTGAGTACGACTTTTCCAAATTGATAAGTAATTTTTATTTCAATAATTGAACACAAATGCTAGCAAAACTAAACAAGGTGGTTGTTGTATGAAGACTTAGTTCCCTATCAAATAATTTGTTTATACGAGTATGTACATATGTACTGACATTTTATTTTGAATAATATCTAAATAGGCCCATACACTACAACGGCATGCATACGCAATCAACTGTTTGTGCCAGCGCTTTGGTCGTGTATGGGCATTTTATGTGAAATTACGTTTTGCTGTAGAGTTTAATATTTTACTGATGGTACCAGCCTGCTGGTATTGTGTATGGTGAAATTAGCTCAGTTAAGCAAAATTGTTAAGGAGTAAATATGCATTTAAAAAAATATAATTTGGTGAAACACAGTTTTTTCAATGGAAAATAAAATTTGAGCACTTTAGTTATACATAGCTGCTAATAATAACAAAAAAAGTACTCGTATCAATAATAATAGTAGCAAAAACTGTCTCACTCTTTATAACCAACATTCCTGCATTTTTTGTTAAGAAATGCAGAAATATATTAGCAATTTATGCAACAATGTTTGCCTTGAGTTCAAGGATTGCCTCTGAATTGTTTACATACACTCGCTCCTTCAAATAACCCCAAAGAAAATAGTCGAGTGCTGTCAAATCTGGCGATCGCTCTGGCCAAATAATTTCAGAATTTCTGGAAATTATTCGCTCTCCAAAAATTTGACTTAAAACTGCCATTGTGTCTCGGGCAGTGTGGGCAGTGGCTCCGTCCTGCTGAAACCACATACCTGGTCTGTTTTCAAGAGCAGGACGTAAAAAATTTTCTATCATAAACCGATACCGCTCTCCATTTACGGCTTATTAACAAAACCATTCAAATGAAAATAAGCTTCATCACTCATAATCATAAACACCCATCAGTGCGAAGCTGAAAACGGTTATTAAACTTTTAAACCCCATGGTAACTTTTGGCCCACCCTGTATAAAGGTCGCGTATGAGTGTTATATAATATAAAAAGTTCAATACTCATACGTCTTCTGTGTACAAATGGGGTGAATGGTTAACGAAATTGGTAAAACATACACAGCAAAATGTACATAATATGAGAAAAATTTTGCAATATCAATTAAAATTTTAAAATATATATATTATATTACAAAATTTTAATTGATGCACAATTTTTAATCAATCAATCAATATCCACAGAAATGTTGCCACCAAACAAAAATTAATTATTAATTAATAATTATCACATGTAATTTGGCTTACAAAGCGATACGAACTTTAGCCTGATCATATCATAAATATCGGAACAAAGTAAGTTCGAACAATAATAATTAAAATTAACCAAAAATTTTATTATTTATTTTATCGGACAGTTGTAATAATGCAAAAATTTAAAGGTCACTTTATAGTTCAGTTTTGCTAAACTTGGGATTACCTATACGGAGCTTTATCGTTAAGCCATAATAGTGGCCCTTAGTATATTAATATTAATTTTAATTTCGGTTGCGTTCCCAGCTGACAAAACAAATGAAATTCGCTTGCCATTCATAATCGAGACATTAAATTCTTAAATTATCGTTATTCATCGTAAATTGACAATTTTATAATATTACGATGGCGCTTTCTGGTATGCTCCACTGAAATTAATGTTTACAACACTTTTTTAAGTGGATTAAAAACAAAAATAAACATTTTAAGCATTTACAATACATACTACATACATGCAATATGTCCTGCTATACCTAAATCTTTGACAAAAAGGAAAAAGGGCTTAAGTCGACTTAAGCTGAAATTGAGATAATGACGCCATCATAATTTCCCATTTTAAAACTACACTTGTGCAAAATTTCACTTTATTTATGTGATTTTTAAGAAAATTCAGCAAAATAAATTTTTAAAGAAGCTTAAGCAACATAATTTTGGAACTTAATTTTTTTATTCAAAGCTATTCTTTGTGATCGCAAATAACAGATTTTCGTAAAAAAAAAGTCTCACAAAATGTGTCGTTTAAACTTTTTTGGCGGTTATGGCTCGATATTCTTTCGCTGCGCGATTTCTGTTGCAATAAAAACTTAACTTGAGTTTTGATCCAATATATTCTAAATTTATATGGTCCCGCAAACAAATTATATCTCTTGCAGTAATAGGAATAGTTTAAAAAAAGTGATGTGCTGAAAAACTGCTTAATTAGGTTTAATCACTTTTTCCTTATTGCCACAAATATAAAAGTAACTTGGAGGTCAAATCTAAAAGAGAACCGTATGCGAAAACCTTGGACAAACATACGTACATAAGTTCTTTAAGTATTTTGCTCATCTCACCCCACTTTAATTTAATTTTAATTTCATGCCAACCGCTGTTAATTAAAAGATACTTAAGCAAAATGTTTATATTGATATGTTTGTAACGCCTCATTGCTTTATTTTTATTTTACAGATAAATAAAAGTGGCTGGCTGCTACTTTTGATGTTTGCTGTCCTCAATAATAATTATGTCAACAGCAGCCTCCTCCAGCAACAACGGCATCAACAACAACAATAAAAACAATAGCAACAACTACGAGTACAACCACAACTAACATACTGTAATATTAATGGTCTTGTTAATGATAATGGATAATGATACGAGTATTGCATCAACGGCAACATTTAAACAAATTTATTGTATATAATATTGCAACAGGAACGTGATAGAGAGTTGCATTACTACTGCGAAAAAGTAACAAATACAAATTATAGATCATGAAACACTACAGAAGGAACAAAACTAACAACAACCAACAGCAATTAAACTAAACAACAACAGCAACTGAAACAATAAATTGGAAAATTACTTCAAAGCAAATCTTTCTCCAAAACGAATGTTATTTATATAAAAAGCATTTTACTTTTAATATTATTTTAATATTGAAAACTATTAAAAAGGCAAACTGAAGGCATTTATTTATTTACATACATACGAGTATACTACATAAATATATTTAAGAGCCGCTTAAAACCACGAAATTTAACTTCCTCTCACCTAAAGACTTAATTGGTATCCTTAAAAAGTCAACTAAAATAACTATTATACATTCTTGTATTGTTTTTAAAATAAAGTCGAACAATTTCACTATTCCTACAGCTGCTGCTACAGTTGACCATTTTACAAGTAAAATTATCTACTCTGGTTGCTCTTATTAAATCATAGTAAGAGCTTATTAAATTACGTTGTTGTTATAACAGCAATAAAATAACAGAGCTTGACAGCAGCACTTACACATAAGTATATTTTTAGTTAATAAATAAATTAATAAAACACAACAACATCAGCATCCAGCAAAATGACTTCTTTAAGTTTAACACGTAAATTACGTGGTCGCATGCGTTCAAATACCTGCCGTATTATTTTGCTCACATCTTTAGTTTGGGTGATTGTTGACTTTGTATTAATTGCCCATTATTCCGATTGTATTGGCAAAGATGGCTGGCGTTGCAAGCGTTCAGGTGAATATGACATTGAGGTGAGTTAAAAATAAAAAGCTTTTGTTTGTGTTTTTGTTTTCAACCAAATTTGCTAAATTGCATGTAAAATTACCAGAGATGTGCAGTTAATAAAAAAAATTCCATTGATAAAAAATTAACTAATTAATCATAAAGTCACGAGCTGCGACTTATCAAAACGCTGATTTATCAACTCAAATTTTGAATTTTTGTATATTCATATTAAAATAGGCTTATGTATGTTCATATTGATCCTTTATTGGAACAGAAGCATAACTCAAAAAGTTAGATTTCTAGAAAATAATTTTTAAGTTTTCAATTTGTATAGAACTCAATGCTGATACAAAAATATATAGTTTCTTTTCTCAAGAAATTTTTGGCACAAGGTTGCATATCGAGGGCTTATATTCAATACCCACCATACACCAATTTTTGGAAAATGACTTTTTGATCGCAAATTGTTCAATGATGCCAGCTTAATCTCTGACAAAAATTTCCGACAAAAAAATATTAATATAAGTCCCTTTTTTTAAATATTTGTGATATCGCTATCAAGCGCACGATTTTTTTTAATGCAATACCCGCCATACGCCATACATTGAGAATACGGAACGAATAAATTTCCAATTTGAATTACCTTTTTTTTAATTATGTTTATTATTTTGTTATTGTTTTGTTATTGAATTCTTTTATGTTAGAAAAACGTTAAACAATTACATATTAGAGCAAAAAAAACATATTTTTATTACTGTGCAATAACCGCTATACGCCATAAAAATATTTGAAGATTTCAGTTGCAATACCCGACATCAACCATATCGCTACGAATAGAGTAAAAAGTTCTATTTTTTTATAAGGGTGACTCAGTACTCATATCTAAAAAATATTATAGAAGAAAGATTAATTCATACCTTAAGAATTTTGGTATGAAACAGTTTTTTCTCTCTCCTGAAAAATTGTGTTTTGGCGTATGGCGGGTATTGAATATAAGCCGTCGATATCGTTACCGTAATATTTTTGAAATCGAGTTTTTTTTTGTATATTTCGATAAAGAACATCTTTTGAAAAATGCAAAAATCTCGATTTCAGAAAAATAATGTGTTAGGGCTGTTCTATATTTAGGTAATGATATGATATAATGATTTTTTCTGTATTATTAACTTCAAAAAGGCTTTTTTTTTTGAGATATGTCTCTGTTGCAATAAAGGAGCCATGTTTATAAAATGTATGTATTTACAAAAAAATAAAGTAAACAAATAAAAATTTAGCGGTTTAGACACTATTAAAATACTCATCAATCATTACAATAGTATTTATTTGTGAATATGAGTTTGTATGTGTTGTTACACCGACGATGATTTATAAAAAATCAAGAAATTTTGATTTTTGGCATGTTTGATGTCACATTTTGATTTGTTTCTTCTATTTGTTCATCCAGTACGAACAAATTTTGAATGAGATTTCAAGGTGGCTTAAAAATGACGGATGAAAAAAAAATAAATATAAGATATAATTTGTAAGGAAAAATAGCCCCTCGTAATGCTTTACGATACGACACAACATAATTCGTCAAAATCATTATGGGACCTCAACTTAGACCTTATGACTATGCACTAATTTATGTACGTACACTATTTATTTAGTATGACTACAAACAGAGAATTTACTACAGGCAACATCTCAGTCGGGCATCATAAGTTACTTGGAGGGACAAGAGTTGACTCAATGCTTTTACAAGAACTGTGTCTTAGGCAGCAGATTTCTCCATAACTTGTTCGAATTTGAATTTTTACGTTTAAATGTTCCAGACTTTAATGCCATAGTATATGTACGTTGTTTCTAGTCTTGCACAAATGATACAACTAATATTTTGCACAGCCTTGAATTTTGTGTAAATATACTCGTATACATAAGTAGCTATGCATCTTCTATAAAAATTTAATTAAGCTCTGTTTTTGAATAAATTGTGCGGTTTCATTCAGCATATTTTTTTAATTAATACCAGCGTGTTGTTTGGCTTAATTTATGTACATAAATACATAAATAATTATGTACATATGTATGCATGTCTGTATATAGGATCATGTATATGTACATGTATTTGTGTAGATACATGTACCCAGTTGGCCATGTCTTGCAGACATCTTGCTAGACAGATGCACGAGAATATTAAAGCGTGTATGACCTGACCTGTTGGCGAAAGCTCAAACAAATCATTGAGTAAATGTTCGAACAAATAGACGCTAAATTCAAACTTGGCAACAAAAGCGACACTTTCGCTCATATTTTCCTTGTCTCTATAGAATTGACAATTTCTATTACATTTTCATTAATGAAAGTGTACAATATCCACCAACTAGTTTGATGCATGACTAGTTGAGTAGTTTTTCTTTTACCGAGTCTTTGAGTACAGTTTCTGTTAGATTGTCCTTAAAGAAAATGTAATCGACAAATAAAAGTGCATGACATATGTATGTACTAACAGGTGGGCCAAAGGAAATCACCCTATTGGAAGATGCTCTTATTTTTGCAAATGGCGGCCAATGTGAAATCTGTTTTGACATTTGTGAACTAGACAGATGTGGAATACAAGTGAACAAGCCATAGGGCGATACACTTCCCAAGAAGAAAAGTCGTGTGGCGTGGGGTGGCGTTCCCGGGTCGCCTCATCTCTCGTTTTGGCGATTTACACTGGCCCGCAAGATCGCTCAATTTAACCGTTCCAGACTTTGTTTGTGGGGTTTTTTGAAGTCCCGTGCTTACGTGAACAAGCCCGAGACCCTGGAAGCCTCTCAAGTACAACATTCGACACGAGTGCGAGAATCTGTCGCCCGGAATTCTCGCCGAAGTGATGAAAAATGCCATAAAACGAGCAATCAATTGTGACGGCGCCCATTTGGCCGATATCATCTTCTCGACTTGACCAATAAAATTCTAAAGGTTCAAATAAACATAATCAAAAAACAGAATCAAAGTTTTTCATTTACATAGAAAAAAAAATGAGATCCAAACAACATCGGATGACTTCTTTTGGCCCACCTTGTACATGTATCGAAATCTCATTAAGTAGTCGTTGATGAAAGTGCCCTCTGTGACAAGTTGGCCAATTGGGCTATACAATTGTATTGCTGAAAAGTGTGCATTTGATGTTGTTGAGTCTTGTATTGACTTACAGTACAGCAAGAAAAAAACTAAAAGAATTATTAGATATTCAAACTTCCTCAACTTTCCATAAACAACTTTGATGCTCATACTTGAACGTGAATATGGCCAAACAATGTTTATTCATTCTGTTGCGGCAGAATTTATGAATGAGAAGAGCTAAAGCAAGAATAATTAATACATACATACTTATGTACATATGTATGTGTGTGTTTTCATAAATCTAACAAATAAAAAAATTGAACTTGAAGTATGAAAATGTGTTTTAAACCTCACAAACACATAAACAAACCATGCTGCCAAAATATGGTGCAGTTGGGCTTTTCACTACTTAACAAATACATATGTATAAAACATCGTGGCATAACCGCCAAAAAAGCTTAAGCGACATAATTTTCAAACTTGATTTATTTTAATCAAAATCCATTATATGCGATGGTAAATAATCGATTCAAAAAAAAAAAGAACGATGTACGAAAAATTTGTCGGTTAAGCTCTTTTGGTGGTTATGGCTCGACATGATTTTTCTTATATATTTGGTTTATTATTACACAAAATAGTTTCTCCAAAAAATTTCCAAAACTCCGATTTTTATGTAACAAGTTATAAACGAATTCTTTATATTTTCAGCTGCCCTATGCTCAAAAACATGTCGATCAAAATATGGTCGATGACAATGAAATCAATACAGAAAAAAATCTCGATAGCGATGGAGGGGGTGGTGGTGGAAGCCAGACTTTTGTTGGTGAAATAGGTTATGGTTTTGCGCCAGGAGGCATATCAGCAACATATCGTAGCACTATACTGCGTAAATGGTATTCAGCGCCAACAGTGAAAGAACAAAAGGGCAAACCGGGTGAAATGGGTAAACCAATAAAAATGCCAGCAGAAATGAAAGAACTAGCCAAGGAAAAATTCAAAGAAAACCAATTCAATTTAGTGGCTAGTGATATGATCTCACTTAATCGTTCTCTCACAGATGTGAGACATGAAAAGTAAGTAGACTAGCGAACTATTTTAGGTTTTTTTGGCATCAATAAAATAACAATTGACATATAAGTTGTAATTTTGTCAGCAAACGAGTTACTGTTAGTTACGTTGTCGCATAATATTGAAGTCAAATGTTTTAAGTCTCTTTATTAATTTCAAATTATTCGCACACAAATTTGTACATTCGACTATCACACTTTTGTCCTGGATTAAGGAACAAAAGTTGCGTCGTTCTTTAATCTATTACATTACAAAAACCTCATAGTCGAAATACGCCAACCAGAGAATGACAATGAGTACTCCAAAATTATATACATAAGTAAATATGTAGTCTTAATTTTAGTAACTGAGTATAATCATAATTGTAGCGCAAACAAGAAACTATGACTCTAGCCAATTCCAGCATACAAGAGCATCTCAACTTCGTTTATGGGAAAAACTAAAATACGCTACAACTAAAAATAAAAAGACATGCGTATAAAACGCATTGACTCTCTCTCTCCCTCTCTTCCTCTCTTACTTACAGTCTCAGTATGTTTATACTCAGGCTATGGATATTTAATCGGGAAAAAATATGCATGATACTCGGGATATTTATTCATCATTCGCCACCGTATACATACATTTGTGTATATAAAATTAAATTGAAAATGTGTGTGGGTGTGTGCTTTATATGGGTGTGTAAATAAAATAGCTCTGTATATATGCATGTGTAGCCGATTAATAGTCGGAGTATTTTTACACTCATACGTGAGATTATAGCTCACACAGTCTATAAATTTTAGTTATAGTTGTTTGTTTGTGCTGCGTAATTTAAGAAATATTTATAAACATACCTGTTGGATGTTTATAGTCATACGTATATGAGCTTGTTTTTTATTTTTAGCATTAGGCATTCATAGTTGTTTGTCGGTCAACAATCAAAAAGTACTTAAAACGATACTTTTGTCATTCTCTGGCGTCAACCAAAATAAGGGGAATTGTATCGAAAAGTATTTATTTAACAATTCCCATTTTATAATGGTCCCCCTCAAATTAACTTATCTGTGCCAAAACCTTTTGCAAACCTCGCACATATTGTCCGATATGCGTTTTTCGAATACTTCGAGTACAAATAAGTACATGCCGATAAAGAAAAATTAAATCCTTCTTCAGCTTTGAACACACAGCCCTAGCTACAAATGAATTGCACTTTTAATGTCAAAAAATAATTTAATTCATTGTCTTATACCTACATAAATACTATATACATACATATATACATACTTCTGTACATATGTATATAATTATTATTTGATTTGAACAGATATAATTGAATATACTATTTATTTTATTAATGTTTATGTACATCCATATTATCCTTTCCTTCTCTAGCTGTAAAAAGAAACATTATGCTTCAAAACTGCCAACCACCTCAATAGTTATAGTATTTCATAATGAAGCCTGGTCTACGCTGCTGCGTACTGTATGGAGTGTTATAAATCGTTCCCCGCGTTCCCTGCTAAAGGAAATAATTTTAGTGGATGATGCTAGTGACAGAGGTATGTATATATAGAGCCCTTAACGCAAAAATAACATAACCGACATATTTTTCGAAATTGACTTTTTGATGCAGAGTTTTTTTTACAGCCTCCAACGACTATGAGTCTGGTAAAATATTAAATCAAAAATAATAATCGTCGTTATTTCAGTTGTCAATATCGACGCCTCCTCAATACAATACCGAAAATATTGGAGCTTGTCTACTTGCTCGCGATAACAATTTCGTGGTATTCACAGCGTTCCCTAATGTCCAGAAAATATCATGAGCCTGTAAATAGCAGGCAGTTATTTTTGACAACGGCTAGACAAGCCCCAAGGTTTTGGTATTGTATTGATGTGACGTCGATGTTGACAATTGGAATAAGGGTGAATAGTTACAGAAGTGCAAGTCTTTCAGTTTTCACGTTAACGACATCCACTTATATTTTTACCGCAAAAATAACATAAGTGACATAACAAAGTGTGAGAGTGCCTGAAAAATGAGCGAAATAAACGAATGACTAATTGTAAAGAGCACAATCACTTTAAACATGTAATAAGTGTATATCACTTATCGCCTTGCTTTCTTCTTACACGTACATATATGCGTGCTCACGTGAATATAATTAAAAATTAACCACGATTACAAAAACTCATCATCCTCCCGATAGTAACGGAAAAAAGTACAAATTAACGAAATCGTTTCTATATTTTTACTATCAAAACTTATCTTAATTATCTTAATATTAATATTTCATAAAATATTGCTTTCAATAATGCACCACTTTCATTTGTACATGTTTCATAATTTTCTAATTGTTTTTGCGAAATTTCAATTAAAAAATCATATTCCAATTCCAATTCCAATTCTACACATGCACGCTCACGTTTATGCAAGATCGCAAAGAATTACACACGACCCAAACCTGACCATACATGATTCATACAGATCATTTGATCGGTGCTCATCTCTACTTTGATCTTCTTTTATGTTCTTTGTTCATTATAAAACTAGGATTGGTAATAATTGAGTCAACAAAGAAATGCATAGAGACAATGCTTAACCACCAGCAAATAAATTTCACTTGAGTCAATTAAACTTTGTAATTTATTAAATTTTTAAACAAAAGTTTAATTTTTAATTTTGTTTTAGTTTTATTTTCAATTAAAGTATTTTTATTGCAGGAATATTTTTTCTGTATGCGGTGACATTGAAAAGTTGGCCTTCAAGTTATAATTGCTTTTGTTAATAATTTTTATTTCTGCATGGGCCAACAAGTATTCGGAACAAATGCTGGAACAAATACTTATTGTCATGAGTGTATTTCGTTGAAACATACAAGTTTTTTAAATTTGAAAATATTTTCTGATTTCTTTTCTGCGGGTTACTTTGGCGGTTAGGTCTCGATATGACGTTATTTGAAGCGTGCTATTGGTAGCATATAATAAATTATTTTTTTATTTGCATATAAAAACATTCTATTACTTAATTGGTGTTCTCTCTATTTTATATTCCAGATTTTCTCGGCAAAAAATTAGAAGACTATGTTGCCGAATTGCCTGTAAAAACATTCGTTTTGCGTACTGAAACACGTTCTGGCTTAATACGGGCTCGTCTATTAGGCGCTAAACATGTGACGGTATGTATTATAATTTTTTTTCAGTTATTTTATTTATTTAATACCAAATGATCCTTATCGAGAATAAAAGGTGAATTACTTTGTAAAGTCTTGAGCTTAGACCTTCCATTCTTATTAACTCAAAACTTTGCAAAGTAAACTTTACATAATCGTTCGATTTTTGAGAAAATGCAAGCCTTTTGGAAATATTCATAAACTTCTGAAGATCAAGGTTGCATTTTCTCAAAAGTCGTTGACTATGTACGATAGTGAGCACTAGTATTTTCTAGAAAATTTTGTTGGAACAATAGAATATTTAGAAATACTATTTCTGATGCAAAAATTTTATCAGAGAATGACAAAAGTATCGTTTTAAATACTCTTTAAGTATTGGCCGTCAAACAACTATGAATTCGTACAGTTAAAAATAAAAAGCACACTCATATACGAACAAACATGCTATAAACAATCAACAACTAAGTTTATATATATTTTTTAAATTACGCAGCACAAGCAGCTATAATTAAAATTTATAGAATGTATGAGCTACAATCATACACATGAGTTCAAAAATACTATGACTATTAATCGGCTACAAATGCGTATATACAGGGCTATTTTATTTACACACACACACACATAAAGCATGCTTTCAAACAGCCATACACACACCCACACATTTTCCATTCCATTTTATATACACAAACGTATGTATACAGTGGCAAATTATGAATAAATATCCCGAGTATCATGCGTATATTTTATTTCCAATTAAATATCCACATACAGTATAAGAGAGAGTCAATTAGTTTGATATGCAAGTGCCTTTTTTATTTTTAGTTGCAGCCCATTTTAGGCCTTTTTATATTAAGGTAACAATATGTATTTTTCAAATCGCAGTATTTAGTGTAGACCATTGTCTTGACCATTTCGATAAAAAAAAGGGCGTCCGTGAAATATCTTACTTAGAATCACCATGCCACAATCGCATCATGTTGTAAGACTGGCTGGACTGACTGCTCTCCATAGAAATTATGACACTGGCGACATATTTGTAGGCAAACTTCTAATTTTACTGAGTATAAATGTGCTTATTTTTGTTTCAGGGTGAAATCATAACATTCCTTGATGCCCACTGTGAGTGCACGGAAGGCTGGCTGGAACCTTTATTAGCTCGTATTGTAAAAAATCGTCGCACAGTTGTGTGTCCCATTATTGATGTTATATCCGATGAAACATTTGAATATATAACAGCATCGGATTCGACGTGGGGTGGTTTCAATTGGAAATTAAACTTTAGATGGTAAAATAATGCACGGATGAACATCAAATATTTGTTGCTTAAATTCGTGATAAATTTTAGGTATCGTGTTCCTCAACGTGAAATGGAGAGACGTAATCATGATCGTACAGCTCCATTGCGCACACCCACCATGGCTGGTGGCCTATTTTCCATAGATAAAGACTATTTTTATGAAATCGGTTCCTACGACGAAGGCATGGACATTTGGGGCGGCGAAAACTTAGAAATGTCCTTTAGGGTAAGTCCAACTAAATTCCTTTTCCCACCCTGATGTATATAAATATTCTTTCTATTATATTAGAATTATTCCCTTTTTTTATACATATTTTAAACACTTATAATTTTTAAGTTTTATTTTTTTATGTTATTGGTATTTTTTTTTTCAAATAATTATTTAAATTTAATGTATTTCTTTATTTTATTCTTAAAAACAAAACTTAATTTCCAATCATGAAAAAATCGAAAATATATAAAAATATTTAGATATGGCAATGTGGCGGAATTTTAGAAATTATACCATGTTCCCATGTGGGCCATGTGTTCCGCGATAAATCTCCTTATACGTTCCCCGGTGGTGTCGCCAAAATTGTGTTGCACAATGCTGCACGCGTAGCCGAAGTCTGGCTGGATGAATGGCGCGATTTTTACTATGCCATGAGCACAGGTTCGATATATGTGATTTTTTTCATTGTACTACCTAATTTCAAATACTCGTATAAAACCTTATATTTTTAAACACAACAGACTAATTCAACGTACATAGTATATAACTTTTGATTTTGAGCTTTGATATTTTTGATTACTATATTATTTTAGATTGAAGATCTTTGAAATATTAATCATATTGATTAATTATTAGTTTAAATTATTTTATTAGAACAATTTGGAGTTGGTGCTAAAGAAATATGTTAAACAAGGCTTTTGTAGATGTATTCGAAAAAATAATAATTGAATTCAATTCAATTTTCTTAACTGAAGGTCATACAGATTCAAAGTTCATATCCAGCCATAACCTTCAAAATAGTTTAAGCGACCAATTTTTTAAACTCTGGTTTTTTTTTTTCGTCAAAAAATTAAACTCAAAAATTATGTCGCTTAAGCTTTTTTCTGGCACTTATGGCACGATATTGCAAGCGCTATTAACTTTGTTATAAAATTGTTTAGCTTATTGAGTTTCATATAATCTTATTAACTAATAATTACAATTGTTTATTGCCTTTTAGTTCGGAATTATCATGTTCCAAATTGTTAGTAAATATGTAAATAAATTTACTCGTGGTTAAGAAAACAGCTTTCACATATTAAGATTTGAAAGTTGCTCAATTTCCTTGACAGAAGCCAGTTAACACATGCTTCACATTTGAAAGATATCGAAAGGTGTCTTAGTCGCAGACGCTTTTCGGCAATATTAATTTTTGAACACATAGAACTAAAACTTAAAAGATTGTTTAATTGGGGTGTTTTTTTTTCGAGGACATGACTCACTATCCTACACAATCACACGATTTACGATTTTCTAAAAAAATATAACCCTTATCTGATGAATTGTTCTTATCTTTTGAAAATTTTCACAGACTTCATCATACCAGGGTTGTATTTTTTTAGTAAATCTTGCGATTGTGTAGGATAGTGTATCATGGTCTTTCAATTGCACAACGTGCAATTAAACCGGAAAAAAATGAATTTTTTTTTAAAGAGAAGTAACACTCAGGCAGTGAATGCGTACTACCATTACGAGGTGTTACCTTCTTTGGGAAAGGGATAGTGAGAGAGAAGACAGGTGGTGAAGGAAGAGATAGAGGAAAACTTCATTCTTTTACAACTCTGCTTTCTTGCACGTTTCTAATAATGCAGAGTTGCAGAGCCTCCGGTGTTAACGAGGCGTATCAAGTTTTCAAAGCTGTGCTTAGTAGCCATTTTATTGGTTATTTTACTTCGCCGATGATTATGCTACACAATACCGACGAAGGAGGGCGATCTGATGTTACATTAATATTAGTATGATTAGTGACCAGTGAACTATGCCTTCATCACTTGAACTTTCGTATAACAACTGATACCAAGGGACACTAATACACATCAGAAGAAATGCGTGGTGCTGTTATTCAATGACCGTCAGAGACAGGGCCCGAACCCAGGAGCTTCGGTTTTGTAGTCAACGTGCTAACTACTGCAGCCAACGCAACCCCCAAATTACTGGAAAGATAACTTTGGACCATTTGGGCATGTGAATAGTGAGAGTAGATTGGGTGTAGTACATAATGCAAGTTCGGCTTCAATTCGTCCAAACTTACTTACTTATAAACCAGGGACTTTACATAACACCAGTACGTTAAATCGTGTGATCGATGTTGGTGTTCGATGGATTAGGCCGACTATTTTTTAAAACGAATTAAGCTAAATAATTTAATACTTCACCACCTGTCACCTCTTCTTCCTTCCGAAAGAAAGGAATAGTAGGTAGGCAAGTTAATTGCCGGAGTGCCACTTCTCTTAAAGAAAGTTATTCCGCTTTTAAACTATTCATACTGAAATGGCTAAACAAATTAAAGTGGCCTGGAGATGATCAAATAAACCCAATAAGTCAATAAGTGCATATGTTTGTCGCTTAAAAGGAGGCGTACAAGTAAACACGCCAATCACCATATGTATTTTGACTTTTGTTCGTTGTCTATCATTAACAAAAATCAAAACTTTTTCTAATTTTCATCGACTATTGCTGACAACGAGTACGTGTAGCCGAAAAAAACATGACTGCACAGACACAACTACATATCGCTGATATAATCAAAGAACGTGACAACTCAAAAAAATTACACTCATCTTAATGGAAAAAGAACATTTTATTTTTCTCTCAAGAGCAGAGTAATAAACACGATATTTGTATGAAATTTTTGCACAATATGAATAATATGGTATGAGGATTAATTTTGCATCATTAACTCAAAAATTGCATTTTTGGGTTAAGACTTTGTTTGAGCAAATTAGCGAAATGTGTTTGATGAGTTTATTTGATCGTTCCAGGGCACTTAAGATCTAATGATAATAGAATTGCCAGACTAGATAAGTGCATTCCTTTAAAGAAAACATCCGTTATTTATTTTTCCATAATGTAGCTCATTTCGAAAAGTTCGCAAACTAAAATGTAGGGATAAATGAAAGCGGAAAATTATTGCTATTATTTTTCAGCAAATCTCTTGCCTAGAAAGCTTAGCTCTTATGATTTGTATGAAAGTTAAAAAACGATTAGTATTATAACAAAGATACAGCACACAAAACCTCCAAAGTGTTTTACAAAAGATCTTGCAAAAAAAAAAGCTTTACTTTATTTTGTTATTTTTTTAATTTTTGTTTTAAATTCAAAATTTTCAATTGATTAAACAAATTATCAAGTGCACCTAAATTTCTTTAGCAAAATTTCTTTATATATTTTTGTGCATATTGTTTACAATTCAAAATAAATGTGGTTGAATTTTGTGCTCATAAAGATTTTTTATGTGTCGATATTTTTTGTTCACCGAAAATTGCAAACAGCTAAGACTTGATGAAACACCTTTTTTTTGTATGTTGTGTGTTAAAACAAAATTATGAGAGGAAAGCAAAATAGTATTTAGAGTAATTAATAAATTAAATAATTGTTTTGTGCTTAAAACAACAGCAAAAAATCCACTAACAACAAACACATTGCTAATAATAAATAAATAATAATTATGCAAATTGGTATTATTATATTGATTTTAATATTTTTTTTAACCATAATTTTAATTATATTTTATTTACATAATTAAATTGTTTTTATGTTTTAATAGTTTTTAGTTGTTATTCTTCAATGATTTGAGTTTTCTTTTCCGATATTTTGCTATTTGGTTAACTAATTTTATTATAATGTATTTAAGTTTTTAACTAAATTCTTAATTTCAGATAATTGTTTATATTTTAATATGTACTTTAAAAGTAAATGCTTGACTGACCTCTTTGGCAGTTTGATTGTCATATTTTAGAAATTTACCGAACTGAACCTGCTTACATAGAAATCGAAAGGTACGATGTCGTTATCGTACCTTTCGAAAGAAACTTGATAGAAAATTTAAATGAAATGAGTTGGTTAAATAACTATATTTTAACCGAACATTTTGTTAAAGTATAATTTTCGTATTGTGGCATATAAAACGATTTGGTATTTGATCAAAACTTTGTAAAATAACTAAGATAATAAATGTTTTTATCTGCCATCCATTCCAATGTAAAGGCTGCCTAGTTCTTATCTTAATGAGGCCTGCCTTGACTTAAGATTTCCTTGTCTTATTAATATAACACCCAAGAAGCTTTTCTATAAGTTTTTACACTCAGATTTGGTTATATAAAATTTTTCTTGTTTCAATTAAACCCAGTCCTCTCAAACGCATTTAATGTTTGTAAGCAATCTTTGAAACACGTTGACTAGAAAAATAAGTTTAACGTTCAGCAAAAATTTACATGGCAGTATATTAACAATTTAAGTTGGTTAGTTTAACAACTTAACGTTTCTCCAATTTTTTGATCCCTTCGGAAAAATTGATTTATCTATGTCATCAAAACAGGCATTTGTCGTTGGAATCAAATCTCTTTTTCCGCCGAGACATTTCTTCAAGTTTGGGAACAAGAAGTAGTCACTCGGGGCTAAATCTAGAGAATAGGGCGAATAAGGGAGCAATTCGTAGCCTAATTCATGGATTTTTGCCACGAAAACTGCACATGCGCTTGTGGTCGATTGTTAGCAAACGCGGCACCCATCTTGCCATTCATTCCAAATTGAAACCACTGAGCCATGTGATATGCCTATGTCTTTCACAATCTCTCTTACTTTCAATATCCGCTCGGCTAGAACCAAATCGTAAATTTTTTCAATTGTTTCGGGTGTAGAATTCTCAACTTGTACGGCCACAACGAAATTAAGTAAACCACTTTTTTGCCATTGAAGTGTGGGGAAGAGTCCCCATAGTATTATTAATCAAGCTTAGCCTTGGTTTCTTCCGCAAAAAAAATAATGCTTCCTGAGCACACGCAAATCACTTTTTTCCATTTTCTTCTCAAAAACGCGCGGTATGCTAGGAACACAACTGGGACGTACGAGGAATTTCGTCCACGCCGACGAATTCGTCTATAAGAACTCACTGAGTAAATTCGTCGTGTGAACCACAATAACGACGAATTTACTCAGCGAGTTGTGGTCTTATAATTGATGAAGTTGCTTATTGTTTGTGCAAAGAGAGACAGAGAGAGAGAAAATTGTTTTTCGTCGTTCGTCGGCGTAAAAATAGAAATAAATCTATCGGAGAGTTCGTCAGGCACAACGAATTTCGTTCGACGGTGGTGTTGTGATAATTTTCATATGCATTCATGTATTTTGTTTCTAACTAGAATTTTCCTGCGGCTTGGTTCGCATCCACAAAGGAACTCAGTGGACTTAAAACTGAATTTATACCAATCTTGTCAAAAACGGAAAAAATACCAACAGCACACCCGTTTTACCCTGTTCCGCGCAACTTTCTTAATTTTTTCTTATATATTCTTCTTCTCCAGACAATAACAAACAAAACAATAAAGAAATGAAAAGGTATTGGTCCAGTCATTCAGGCGTGATGCCGTGCCAAACAAATTTGATTAATTTTTATATATATTTATATAAAGATGACGAAAGTTCGCAACGAAAGATTCCTTGTTCGTCCCAGTTGTATTCTAAGCATTAGTCAAATATCAACGGTTGCCAAACACAATTTAAAGGACGCAGCTTGTTCAAATTTAGACAGTTGTCTGTTGACAGGAGCAGTGTTGCCATTTCAAAAACACACTGAATTAATGATCCACCTCCGTAATTGACTGCATATTACATTAGGATTTCAACATTTTTCGTTGATCGCCTTAGAACACTTTTTAATTTTTAACATTAATATGTTGTAGCGGCCAAATGTGTATATATTGTGTGAAAATTTCAGGTCCGTAGTACTTACAGTTCTCGCGAAAACTGCCTGTGAGAGCACAGACGGACTTCGTTGCGAAAACAAAAGGGTTCCTATTCACCAAAAACAGCAAACCTATTTCTAGACACTCATAGGCAAGGCGTCTGTTTATAACTTCCAGACGTAACTGAGAATATGGCAATCAAACTACTGTAACGATCAATAATACTTAACAAATAATGCTAAGCTTGTTTTTAATTTTAATATTTAATACATACTCGTACATAGTAGCTTTCCTACGCTAATTTTAAAATTTATTACATAAATTATATTTTTTCTTTTATTTTGTTCTTATTTCCTCATTTCTAAATTCATCCTCATAAACTCTTCTAATCAAATTAATAACAAAAACGTAACTAACTTTAAAAACAAAAATAATAATTCAAAAAAAAAATCAATGAAAACAAATTTAATTCATCTTTGGGATAACGAACGCATTGTAACATTAGGTATGGATGTGTGGCGGTGTTTTAGAAATTGCTCCATGTTCACGTGTTGGCCATGTTTTTCGCAAATCAACACCATATACATTTCCTGGCGGTACAACGGAAATTGTTAATCATAATAATGCTCGTCTGGTTGAGGTTTGGCTGGACGATTGGAAAGAATTTTACTACAGTTTTTATCCAGGTTAAAATGCTTACTAATAATACAAAAAAAAAAAATTAAAAAAAAAACAAAACCTAAGACTTTATTTACATACTTCAAAAAAAAAATATTGGTTCTTTTGTGCAAATATACAATACGTTTAACAATTACATGCAAACATACATATACTCGTACATATGTACATACATTAAAAATAATACTCCTGTTTCAAACATACATACGTACATATATCATTTTCCCTTGGGAGTTAAATGAGTTTAATCCTGTTTCTTTGTTGAACTATGTAAATGTGATTTATTTTTCATTTGTCCTATTTTTATATTGCGTTTTCCTTGGTCGTTTTATGAATTTTTAAATTTTATTTTTTAAATAAATATGTAACTGCTGGTGTGGGTTTATTGTTTATACTCGTACATTATGCGCCCTTGTCTACTTTGCTTTTCAAGTTCTTTTCTGTTATTATTGTAAATATTTATGTACGCTTAAGTTATTAATAAATAATTTTGTTGCATGCTGCCTTAATGTGTTTTTTTTTTATCATTTATATGTTGCTTTATGCATATGTATGTATGTGAGTATGTATGAATATATACATACATGCATATGTACACGTATCCTTGTCTGCTGATAATGCCCAACTCCACATTAATTCAAACAAACACATGAGCACAAAAGCAAACGCTTATTTTGTTTAATTTTCTGTAAATTTCAGCAAAAGTATAAATACATTTTATTCATAATATGCAGCACATGCCTAAAAATTTTTCTTTAAATTTTACATATAAAATGGATCTTATAAAAAATGAAATCATAAATGAAAATTGCAAGGATTATGAGAAATGTATTTTCCCTTAGTCTTCACACTTTCGTAGGAATCGCTTGTATAGAATTACATGAAATATAATGTTAAATTTTAAAAAACGAGATCGTTTCATGGTTAGAGCCTGAGTGCCCTGTAGCAAAACAAACCTGCCATCAAAAATAGTTCATTTGTTTGCATCACACAATCGTTTCCATAGTAGGTCGGTTCGAGTACTTTTAAAATAAAATCCAGTAAGTGAGTAAATACTGAGTAATATAAAGAAATTATTCTCAATAAAAACGTTGGCATAAAAAGTACGCTAACGGGAAAACTGTAAAATCCGTTAAAACATATACAACAGCTGATTGTTAATAATTTTGGCGCCAAAAACTTATACATATCGAGCCGTAACCGTCAAAAAAGCTTAAACGACACATTTTTTGGACCCCGTTCTTTTTTTTTTTTTTGCGAAAATCGATAATTTGCGATCAAGTTCGAAAATTATGTCGCTTGAGCTTTTTTTTCGCTTATGGCACGATATGTATGTATATACGAAAAAATATACAAAATTATACATATGTATGCATGTATGTGACACGGAAAGTTAAAAGGGACCTATGCTCAGAAAATAAGTTTCAGATAAAAACGACTTTGAAGTTGACAAGTTGATTTTGATGCGCCTGAACGCTTTTATGGCTTGAAACACGTTACTCGGGGTGTTTTAGAGGTCGCTTATTACGAATCTGGTAAAAATTCAAAATTGTGAATCCAATAAGGGAGACTATTGAATTCGCTTGAAACTCATCACGCAGGGGGTTTCGCCGTCGCGGATTATGAATCTAAGGTGAGGCTTTTAAAAGACAAAATGTTGGAATTGTTTTATTAAGAATTGATCGAATTTGCTTAAGCTAATTAGTCTGATATTTCGAGGTTACTGATTAGCAGTTTAGTGTTTTTAGTTCTATGTATCAGTTTTTCGAAAAGTTATAAAAGTGACTATTCAAAATGTGTGGTTGAAGTCTACTGACGATTTGTTAAAGCAACAATGAAATGCATATAGACATCGCTTAACCACCAGCAAATAAATTTCACTTATGTTATAAAAGTGATTTTGAAGTGTTATAAAAGTTTAAAAAGAAAAAACTAAAGTATTAACTTTTTACTGCGCACTTCGTTAACTACTCTTTCCAAAATCGCGGTTTTTGAGTTTCGAAATTCTATTTATCGGTAAAATGTGTTCAGAAGATGAGTTTAAAAAAAGTGTAAAAAGAGTATTTGTGTGAAAATGATCGGAAAATCACTATTCGGAACATGATGTTAGTGCTGTCAGTGATACAGATGATACCAGTTCAAATTATATCTATTATAATCATCCATCTTAAATTTTCAAAAGCTAATCCCGATAAATTTAATAAAAAAAAACTTGTTAGTCAAAATGGATCCGCCTTTTTGAATTTTAAAAGTCCGCCTTTAAATTCATAATCAGCGAAAGCAAAAACCTTTAAGTTTCAAGCAAATTAGATCAATTGCAGAAAAGTTTGTCACATCAGATTATTGTTTACTTGTATTTTGAAGCTAATTTACATATGACAAAACTAATGCGTGTTGGGTACTATAAGAATAACGAAAAAATTAAAAATCGAGTTTTTCGACCCGTAGGTCCCTTTAAGCTTTTCCTGTCACATATGAGCAATTCCACAGAATGTCTCGTACGATGTCACATACGTTGACCAATCAATTAAGCTTGTATTTCAGATCAATGCGGTTAGAATTTTCCTTATATCTTATCGTCAAAAGAAATAAAGAAAAATTTAAATTCTCTCTGAAATAGAAGCTTAATTGATTGGTCAACGTACGTGACATCGTACGCTACATTCTGTGGAATTGCCCATAGTATGTACATACATATTCAAAAAACTAAACATACATATAAACAAATTCTATTCACAATGAACTGTCTTATTCTCTCCCTCTCTCTTATTTCTTATTGAATCCAGCATTCGTGAAAAGATGGTCCGTACCAATTTGAGCTACAAGTGTACCAATAGTTGAAAGATCTTCGTTTTCTTCCTGAATTATATTTTGTAAAATATTGAAGGGCATGTTATCCTCTTCACTCCATTCACTACCGAATTCTAGCAAGGCATACCATATATTGGAATAGACATTGTAATCAAATTCAAAAAAAAAAAACCCAGATAAAAGTCGCGAAAATAGAACCCATTTTTCGTAAACTATAGCGATTATAGAACCTGCAATTTTAAAAATTAAGTTGTTGCGATAACCGGGCCGTCGCGATAATGAGTAGTTGCGAATACCGAGCTTGCACTGTATATCCAAAATTACTTTGACGAGCATAGAAACAAAGACTCTCACCCGTTGTAGTGAAACAGACCAGAGTCTTTAGTGGAAATCCAAGAAATGACATTCCAAACTGAGAAACTAGCATCCTACCCACTAGGCTACCGGTTAAGGTGAATTCACCATGCCTAGTTTGACTTCTCTATGTTGATAACACGCAAATTCCGAAGCATTTTCTTTCGCTTTGAATTACAGAGTAGAAAGAAATTTTTAAAATTTAATTAAAAAAACTAAACATTTTTGTTTCCCAGAAAGGAAAAAGCGCTTAAGTCGAGATAAGCTGATTTTGCGTTAATGCTACCTGCGTAATCTGAATATTTGAAAGTACGCCTGGGCAAAATCTCAATTAATTTTAGCGATTTTTTAACAAGTTATAGCGAAATAACTTTCGGCAATCAAATATGAGTTAAGCACTTTTTCCTTATTGCCACAGAATTATGTACATTTACATACAAACATATGGTTTCTTTTTACTGGATTTTACTGGCAAAAACTTGAATTTACTCGGTTAATATACTCATTCATTCTTCTCTCTCAATGCGCCCTCTCATTTACTGGATTATGGGTACGCGAACGGACGGATAGCGTATCCAGTAAAATAGTAAAAAAAAATAGTAAAACAATTTTAAAAACCTTTGAGCTCTTGAACGCAACTAATATTTATCTCCTATTTTTTTCTATAGCCTTGGCAAAAAGTAAATGGCACATTGAAATGTTTGCAAAAACTGTTGAAACTTCACGTTTTAAAAAAATCCCTTTATCAGGAGAATTTGTGCGAAAATTAAAAAAATCGTACTTAGTTTCCAATTCTTAACTCTTTGGTTTTACTACTTCAACTCTCATATGAAAATGAATTTTTTTTATAAGGCATCGTAATTCATTTTATAGAAAATGCTTCTCTTTGTAAGACAAATTTTGTGAACGCCACGCATTAATATAAATTACATTTATACATACATAAGTACAAAAATGCACTCAAAATTTTAAGTTGTTACAGCACTGACATACATACATACATACATTCATCAATACATACATAAATTATAAAAAAATTATGTATCTCAATATTATTTAAATAATTAATTTAAAAATTTTCCGTTACCGTTCCGTTTCGTTTCGTTACGTTGTGATAACCATTAAAGGTGCTCGCAAAGCTTCCGCTGGAGATGTTAAAGCGCGTAAGGATTTACGTGAACGTCTTAAATGTAAATCTTTCCGTTGGTATTTGGAAAATATTTATCCAGAAAGCTTAATGCCATTAGATTACTACTATTTGGGTGAAGTAAGTGTGAAAAAAAGAAATTGTATAAATAATAAAAGAATTTTAAATATTAATATGTTTATATAACTTAGATAAGAAACGCTGAAACAGAGACCTGTTTAGATACGATGGGTCTTAAATATGGTGAAAAGATTGGCATAAGCTATTGCCATGGCTTGGGTGGGAATCAAGTGTTTGCGTACACAAAACGCCAACAAATTATGTCCGATGATTTGTGCTTAGATGCATCAGCCTCCCAGGGGCCGGTAAATATGGTGCGGTGCCATAATATGGGCGGTAATCAAGAATGGGTGTATCATGCAGAGGTAAGTTGCTTAATTGTTTCAATAATAGTTAATTTACTCGGTTTTTTATTACGACTGGTGATTTTCATGAGTAATATTTAAATAGATAATGGCCGCCAAACACAATTTTAAGTTAGGTTAGTTATGGTAGTGCTAAGTACTTCCACTCGGATACCTATAGGTCAATTGTGAATCCCTTGATAGTTTCCCATCTTCCCTGACTCGATGCGAGTCACATTGCCTGTCAGCCACTTAAGTCTGTGGCGTTGTAACCTCGTGCAATGACACATAATGGGCCTTATCGCGCTTGGCGTATTTAGAGTTCGACTACGATAGTTTTGTCCCAGATTAAAGAACAAATGTTGTGCTGTTCTTTTATCTATTACAAAAACGTCGTAGTAAGAGTCGAAATACGCCAACCACGATAAGGGGGAATGTATTCAATTGTTTCTTTCTCCACCTCATCTTCGCATAGCCTACAAAAATCAAAGGTGCCAGTTTCCCACCTACTGATCCTTGCTCCAAGCGGACAATGAATGCTCAGTCAAGGCTCCTATAAGGACCTTCTCTTTCATACTCAACAATAGTTTAAATTTTTCCTTTGGAAATAAATGTCTATCTTGCTATTCAGCTTTAACTGATTTTAAGCTTTTACCACTGGTTAAGATTCACAAAACTAGGACCAAGAGGGCGATTTTTACCCCTCCGAAAAATTTTTCAAACTATTACCAGTAGGGCGATAGGGAAAATTTCTGCCCCTCCGAAACTTTAGAACATATTTTAATGAAATTTAGAACATATATTTGCGTCTAAAAATTCACATATGTAGGCTATGTACACTTTTCAAAGTAGGACCAGGAGGACGATAGGGTAAATTTCTACCCCTCCGAAACGTTCAAACCGACTTTAATGAAATTTAGAATATAGCTCGCTTTGCGTCTAAAAAGTTACATAGATTTTTTTATTTTTAAAACTAGGACCAAGAGGGCGATAGGGGGAAATTTCTGCCCCTCCGAAACTTTCAAATAAATTTTAATGATATCTAGAACATAGATAGATCTGCGTCTAAAAATGCGCATAGGCTATGATTATTTCCAAAAGTATGACCAGGATGTTGTTTGAGGGTGGGGGGGGGGGGGTTGATTTCTGCATCTCCGAATCCATCAAACCGATTTTAATGAAATTTAGAAGATATATGCGTCTAAAAAGTCACCAAATGACCACAGCAATTTTAAGTCTACTCAGTTTCTTTCTGGATGTGAACCCAGTCGCGGGAAAATTCTAGTACATATATAAGAATTGATCCCTGTTTTTTCGCACGACATCACGAGATAATGGCTGAACCGATAGCCCCAATTCCTTTTCTGTTTTGTTTGTTATTGTCTGGAGAACAAGAACATGCAAGAAAAAATTAAGAAAGTTGCGCGGAACAGGATAAAACGGGAAAAATTTGTGCTGTTGGTATTTTTTCTGTTTTTGATAAGATTGGATAAATACAGTTTGAAGTCTACTCAGTTTTTTTCTGCGTGCGAACGAAGTCGCGGGAAAATTCTAGTAATTTATAAAAAAGCGAATTATTAATTTTAATAATAATTTTTTTTTTCAGAACAAATCCATACGACACACGAATACTGGCAATTGTTTACAAAGACCATCGCGCGAAGACCCCACAACACCGCTTTTACGTCCATGTGACTACAGTCAAGGTCAGCAATGGCTAATGGAATCGGAATTTAAATGGCAGGCTCATTAGTTGTAATTGTTAACTGAGTTTTATGCAACCTTAGTTAGTTCATAATTTTATAGGAATCTTTAATTTTTAAAATATTTGTATAATTTCTTTATATTCTAAATATTGCGAAAATGTTTTTAACTTTTTTTTATTTTATTACTTTGACTTATTTAATTTTGAGGAATTAAGCAAAGCAAAAAAAAAAAATTATTAGAAAACCTGAAACGAATTAAGAAATAATTCTCTCTCAATAACACGATAAACAATTTAAATATTTGATCTGAAATTTCTTAACGAGTTTCGAGAATTTAATAAGAAAAAAAAACTGTTGTTATAAATACATACATACATACATACATATGTATGTACAATATATCTATTCATTACGCGAAGCGTTGCCCATTCTGTCATTTCATTTCTGTACCCCTCGTTTGAGCAGCATAAGAATCCGTCACATTCGGGTATTTTTTTTGTGTGTGCCACGTTTTTTTTTATAAATACTTATTTCCAACAACAATGTTATAACATTTTCGAATAATTTCATGAAAGCGTGTGCATCACATCCCATTCTTTTCTTCCCTCTCATCCAGAAACTCACACTCAATTGAAATTATAAATTAATAAAGCAAAAGAGTTTTATTTTAGCCTGTTCTTTTTCGTTAAGATATTAACATTGAAATCAAAAGCAATTTTAATTTTTTCTTACTGTTGTTTCAATCCGCTTTATCGCGGTTCGCGTATTTCGACTTTTGCTACAACGTTCCTTAATCTAGGACGAAACAAACTGTCGTAGTCGAAGTCGAAATACAACAACCACGATAATGGGGAATATAAATTTCCAAACAAAAATGTTTACGTTATTTGCAAAAGCGGGCAGTAAAATACATTAAAATTTTTTTTATTTTTTCTATTCTTAGTTCGCAAGTACACGGGTGTGTAGAAGTACACCGAACTTACTTTAAGAATTTTTTTATGATATTTGTTATAGAAAACTTTTTCTATTTACTAATACCAGCGCCAGAAAAGAGAATTATATAGACAAAAAAAAAATGGTGCAGCATGAATCTCTAAAGCATTTTTGGTAACTCTTTTCAACTGCATGCAACTAATTTCGTAATTTAAATTCAGTGCATGAATTTTGATTATCCCCTTACAAGAGGTGTGGAAGATTGTATGAGGTAGAAAAGTGGCAAACACACAGATTTCAGTATTTCGATATTTCCTTTTCGAACAAACTAACTAAATTCTTACAATTGGGTGCTAACTACGACGCACAGCTAATCCCCCTTATCGTGGTTGGCGTATTTCGACTTCGACTACGACAATTTAGTCATAGATTAAAGAAAAACTATTATCTATTACAAAAACGTACAAAGCAATCATGAATAAAATTCCGCGTGAAATTTTTCCCAACTAATAGCAAGTAATAGGGAAAACAAAAAATTCTAATTTGAAAAGAGAGAAATTTCACGCGGAATTTTATTCATGATTGCCCTGGTAGTATTCGGAGTCAATACGCCAACGGGTTTGCAAAAATCAGCTTTTAACAAATGAACGATATAACTTTGTGATAATTGTTTTTTTTGTATTGATATTGATTGATATTGATGATATTGTAAATCCTATTTTTTTTTTTTAATTTCATATACGAACATTTTTTTTTTTAACAAATTTAGAAAATAGTATACTGACACAATAACAACGCCAGCATTGGCGATCACAATTTCACTTGAACTTTTATTCCCGATAAGGGTGAATATCAAAATTAATATCTTTGCTATTTTTCCTTATTCTTATTAAAAAAAAAAATAATAATAATTTTCTACATAGTGCATTTTTAGGAGCGTAGATCTTTAAAATATCCATAAAATTTTATTTATTTATAAGATGATTTTTTCGCATTAATGATCGGATAAAATTTTGGGCACGCCGATGAGGTTAAATTTTTGCAGAAATAATTTTTGCAAATTATAAGTTCTCCGCGACATTTAAAACACTTTATTTAAGCATTAATTTTTATATAATATTTATTTTTTATTAATAAAAAAATATATATGAAAAATCGTCTTCCCTACAAGATTTATTGTATTTAAGTTTTTTTTTGTATTTGAAGAAAAACTACTGATTGTTTTGAAAATGATTTTTTTTTGTGTAAAAAAAATTAAAAATATGTAAAATAATTAATATAACAATAATAAAGTTTTAAATATTTTTAAATTCTTAAAATAATTTTATAAATAAGGAAAGTAATGAAAATGTGAATGTGTTTTTGAATAAAAGTACATTTGCCTGCTTAAGTCATTAAAAAATTTTATTTTTTGAAAATATATTATTCATGGATTTAATTAAAATTTGCTGTAATTTAATTAATAATTTGATAATATGACTTTTTCCCCCATTCTTCATACAAAAGAGTTAGAGAAAAAGATCAATATAAATAGTTTTGGAAGAATTTTGTTATACCAAAATCGTGAAAGAAATTCTAAACTTTCGTTATCTTGTAAAAATCTTGCTGGTCACTAACAAAGAAATCCTCCATAAAATTATTACATCTTTGGGATATTGTAAGTCCTAGAGTTTCCGATGAAGAGGTGTCAAATAGTATTTCTCTTTGAAGTAATTATTATTATTTTTTTAACCAGATTTGATAATCTAAAAAATATCCTTTTTCATTGTTAATATCATTAAAAAAAAAAATACATAAGCATATCATAAGAATTTCATATTAAAAAAAAGAAATTTAAATTATTATAGAAACTTATAAATTTATTGTAAATAAAAATTTAATTATAAAATAGTACGAAGGTGAGGTAATTAACTTATTTATAATACAGTTTGTAATGATAAACAGTTTAATTGCAAGTAATAAGCCTGTTTTTATGCATAAATAATAACTTGCTTATTTATAACAAAAGGTGAAAATTATGAAGGGTTTCTACGACAAACTTTGTATGGAAATGTAGTTTATAAACCCTTTATAAAGCAGTATATTTTTTTTATAAATAGGCCTTAAATATTTAAGGCTTCATTTATAAAAAATATTTTTGATTTATAAGAGTTTTATGAAACAGTTTTTTCTATACAGAATTTGTTTTATAAGTCCTTAATTAAACATAAATATTTTTTGTGAATAAGGCAGTTAATAAATGCGAAATGAGAAATTTTGAATACTTTAACAGCCTGGCTGGCCCACGATGTATTGAAAACAATAATAAAATAAGAAAATTTGTTTTGGTTTTCGATCGAACGTTTTCTGTTGATAAGAAATTTCTCACAAATTTCACTTTAAATTTAATGGAAACTAAGAAAAGATAAAAAAAAAGATTTAAAGCCCTTATCATGGGCTTATATTCAAAACGTACCATGCACCCACAATCATATAATATTTTTCTCACTAATATCGAGCCATAACTACAAAAAAGCTTAAACGAGAAATTTTTTGTCCTCCTTTTTTTGACCAAAATCGATTTTGGTCAAAAAATTAAGTTCTAAAATTATGTCGCTTACGCTTTTTTACGGTTATGGCACGATATGTAGTTTTGAACAATAAGTAAATCAATCTTCTACAACATCAAAAACTCATTGGTGTCATAAGGTTTTATGTTGTTGGGAGATTGTCCAAAGTTTTTTTTATAATAAGGAATCCCAAGTACAAAATTGATTTCAAACAAAGATTATATTGTGAATAGCAACCAACTTTCAATTCGACAAGCAAATAATTTTCAGTTGCCAGAAGGCAAAAAATTTCGACAATAATCAATAAATTGTCCGAAAGTACTAAATATGTAATGAAAATTTGGGTCCGACCATAACCCATTTAAAAACGTTTGAAACTTCATTTAAAACTTATTTTTAAAAAACTACGAGATTTGTTCATAAAAATATCGAGCGTTTTTTTTTATTTTATCGTAAGCGACAAAAATTAAAGTTTTCAGGAGAAGGTTTTTTTATAATATTCAAATTTGTTTTACATACGTAAATTGTCGCTTACGATGATAAAATTTTACATCCCGTATCTTAAAAGTTCTCAACAATTTTGGCATTTTGATAATTCTAAATTATGGGTAGGCTTATAAAATTTTAATTTCAATAAAAAAGTATATTGTCGCTTACGATAAAATCGAAAATAAGGTTCGATATGTTTAAAAAATTTCATACAAAATTTGTTTTTAATCGAAATAATATTTTAAGTAGAAATTAAAAAAAAAATTTGAATATAATTTTAAGAGCCCTAGTGACGGTTTTGGGCTTACTTGAGATCATTTTGTGATTTTTAGAAATTCGGTTACGACCTATAAATCGAAAGTTATCGATAAAATTGTAATTTTAAATATATTTTTATCTAAGTAGTTTTTGCAATGAATTTAAAGTTTTAAACTGTGTTGAAAAAAACATTTTAAAAAATTTCGAAAATTGTGGAAACAAATTCATTTGTTATTCATTCGAACAATACTTACAGCTTATTCGCTTATTCGAAAAAAAATTCAATTGATAATATAATAAAAATAAAGCCATATAAGTAAATTGCATAAATTTAAATTAATAATTAAATTTTTTAATTTGAATTCAAATTCGTAATTTTTAACTTTTGTCATAAAAATATAAACGAGAAGAACTTCAATCGGATTTTTTTTATACGTAAATGTATAAGAAATTTCGATTAGATACTTACCTTTTTGTTCTGTTATGAAATATGTAATTCATTTTTAACTAATAACTATATTATATAGTATACATGCAAACTGTAATAGAAAGAAGAGCAAATTTGCTCAATTAAACATTTTAAATTAAAAACAAAAAACTATTATGTATAATAAAGTCCAATTTATACATAAACATAATTTACTTACAACCGCATTCTAAGTTTTTTAAAAAAAATCAAAACTATAACAAAATTAAGTTTTGAAAATATTGTCATGAAAAACATAAATGACATTATTTTTAATGTCATTTATTTCATTTTTCTTTGCGTAGTTTTATTATTGTCACAGAAATTTAGAAGATGGGTACGTACATATTAGATTCTACACAGAAAATAAAAAATTTTAAATACAGGAAATTCAACTCCTTTATACATAATTTTATATAAAATAATAAAAATTTAATTAATAAATACATACATAAATAAGTCTTTTTAAGTTTTAGCTAAATAAATTTTCTAATTTTTAATAATTCCAATATGTATTTACTATACAAAATGATATACATACATACACCACATATTAGATCTTAAAGACATTAAAAAAAATATAATCCATAAAAATAATTAAAACACACCTCATTAATATGAAGAAAAAAAAAAAATAAACTAATAGTGTAATTTAGGTGAAGGTGCAATAAAACAAATTTACTCTTGCTACTATAGAAATCAATTAATAAATTATTTGAAACTCAATTTCATTTGTAATAATTTTTCATTATAAACATAATACAAGTCCTATACATATTTGTAAAATTAATATACATACATACATACATATATTATGTTTTTATATAACAATTTTCAATACAAAGTTTAAAAATAATCTAATAATTTTGTAAATGTTTTCTATTTAAATTTTTTATTATGTGTAAAAGAAACAAATACATTTATAATATTATAAATAACAAAAGAAATTTAAAAAAAAGAATCTAAAGTTTCTAAATAAAAAAATAAAACTGAATAAAATAAAATTTATTTGCATATCTACGAATGTATAAAGTGTAAGCAAAATAAAAACTAATTAAAAGATGTTAGAATTGGAATTTCGTAACCGACGTTAACTTTTAAATTCGAAAAGCAATGAAATCGAAAAAATATGTATATTTTGAAAACGCATTTAATTTTTAACTATATATACATATATATCTCGTATCTTAATAAAATTAAAAAAAAATACCCGATTCACATAAAATTTCAAGATTTTATTGCGAAAATAACAAAAATTAAAAAAATCTTGCTTGTGTTCTATTCAAAAACGTTAAAAAATTTACTAATCATATAAAATTTAATATGATTTCGCATGTTAGATTTAAAAAACATTCTGTCCAATTCTAATTACCCAATAAATCCTAGTTTACACTGTGCAAGTCTAATTGCTAAGCTGATTAGCTTGTTAGGAGAGAGAGACGACGGGAAAAGAAACGTTTCAGTTCCCCTCGTCTCTCTCTCCTTCAAACTAATCAGCTTAGCAATAAGACTTGCATAGTGTAAACTAGGATTAACCCTTTGTATATTTACGCTAGCTTATTCCGAATATATTGCAAATTGTCATTTTTTAACTCTAAAGCTGCAAGGTTTCTTCCCCAAATTGCATTTATAAATGTATTGTGAATAGTAAGCTGAAGAGTAAGGCATCTAACACCATGTCATATTAATCTCCCCTTACAAAGAATAAGTATGGAATTCGACAAACAGTAAAATGTAAGTTACCATTAAAAATTTTGAAAAAAGTATCTCAAAATGGATATTTCACCAAAAAGGCAATTTTTATAAGCAAAGGCAAATTATTTTAGGGTAAGAATAATCCCCCTTATTGTGTTTGGCGTGTTTCGACTCCGACTACGACGTTTTTTTAATAGATTAAAGAACACTTCAACAGTTTTTCTTTAATTATTGCCAAATTATAATAGTAGAAATACGCCAATTATGTACATTAGAGCGACTCATCTTGAAGATGAAATGTGAGAGGAGTAACACCTCTGACATTAAAGATTGACCGTTTTAATGAGTTTTTTGCTTAGTTTTTATTAAACTTTATCATTCGTACCATCAGCAATGCGTTATTCCATAACAGCTACAAATTTTTAAGCATTTTTATAGCAGGTGCTACATATATTAAAATAAATTATATTTTTAAGTATTATTTGATTTGAATCATGGTTAATTTATTTCTGTTGTTACACACGACCATACCGAGTTTGTATTATGAACCACAACTGTTTTTTAGCTCAAATTGTCATCGCGTTACCAACTTAATATATACAGAAAGCCATACTTTTGTGTGCAACATTAGAGAAAACAAAGTTTTAGAAAAAGAGTTATTCGGCCATGTCACAGAGCTCAATTCCGTTCGGAATCGGAATTGAATCCATCCCATTTTTGTAGGAAATGGTGTCTAAAAAAGAAAACTAAAATACTGAAATTTGTCAGTCAGTTTGGGGTATGTTCCGGCTAGGGCTATGTATTTTGAGGTGGATTCAATTCCGTTTTCGAACGGAATTGAACTCTGTGACATGGCCGATTGTTTCAAGAAAAAAATTACAGTACTTCCACAAAGTATACTTTGTGTACTTCAGAGAAGAAAATATTTTGCTACCTTTTTCATCTAAATACAACCAAAGTGTATTAATACACTTTTAATACAACTAAGTAAGCGCCAAGTTGATAACTAACCGTAAATGTATGTATGTCAATTAAAATGGCGAAACAAGTAAAGAAAATTTCAGATTTGCTGTTAAAGTTTTGTAAATTAAAGTGCATAAATAAATAAAAATAAAAAGCGCATAAATGCGGAATTCAAGAAATGTATGTTAGTGTTTTCTGCTTATAGCTGTGGTTTTGTTTAGGTCGTAGTAAGTCTATTAAAATGGCGAAGCATCTAAAGAAAATTTCCAATCTGAAAACAAATGCTTTCGAATTCTTATGTTAATAATATACAAATATGATGTTGAAAATTTGTGAATTAAAAAGTGCATACATAAATAAATAAATAAAAATAAAAAGTAAATAAAAATAAAAAGTGCAAAGTACCTATGTCTATTAAAATTTCGAAGCAACTAAAGAAAATTTTTAAATTAAAAAGTTCAGAAATAAATAAATAAAAATTGCATAAGAAAAGTGTAAAATTTAAGAAATGTACGTATCTGAGTGTTTTGTCTAGGTCGTCGAGCACAGCACCAGCTTGGAAATCAGGAATCTTAAAAATTCACCAGGTATTTGACAATTCTTTCTAATTTAATTCAAAAGAAGGAATATTATGCGTCCTAAATTTAAATATTTTTAATGTTTAAAAGTTGTAGGTTCAACATATTTTCGACCCACCGGTATTCGTTTTATGCAGATAACAATGCACTCTTATCAAAAGTTGGAATGTTATTCAAAGTTTATATCTTTAGGAGTAGTGTGAAAGAATGTGAATACAAGGAGATTTAGGGTAAAAGGCAAGGAATGATATATGGAATATAGCCAATGCTCATAGTAGAAGTGGTCATTGAACAGAGGCGCAAAAAGTGAATTATGTAAATAAAAAACTTATTTTCTGCAAAACAAGCAATAAAAGAGCAATCAAAATTATTCCAGTTGTCAACATCCACGTCACATCAATACAATACCAAAAAATTTGAGCTTGTCTACTCGTCGAAAACAACTGGCTGCTATTAACAGCCTCCGGGGTTCTATTCTGTAACTCGAAACGAAAGTAAATACTTTCGAATTTGAATTTTCTTTCATTTTGAAATGCAGAGTAGATGCCCAGAAATAAAATGTCAATAGCACAAAATTGTTCTTGAGAGTTCCAATTTGTTGGTTTTGTATTGACGTCACGTCGATGTTAACAACTATTACATAAATTTGATAATTCCAATCCTCCTGAGCTAACCAATGCATTGCAATCCAAATAGGGAACAAATTCATTAAAAAATACTTTCGCAAGTTTATTAGCGTAAGGAAACATTACGTTATTTGTTGGATGACCTAAACTTTATTTAAAGAAATCTTTGTATATGGCCAGTATATCTACCTACCGCCAATACAGAAACTCATAAGAAAGTTATTATTAACCATAGCAAACAGTTCTAATTACGATTTTGCCATTTTGTTTCGCTTTATATATCACACCAAACTGTAACTAGATAAACCCAACTACTAAAAGGCTGTTGTGTGTACTTGCTAAGAATTGCAAATTACAATACCAAAACACAATTAAAGTGTACTATTTAGTTGAGAATGCAAATTTTGCAATTCCAACCATTTTACGTTGAAAACTGTGATAGGGCCAGGCCATTAAACTTTTGCAACAATCATAGAAACAAAACAAACTACCTTTTATATTACGCCCCAAATTGACCATAGCCCTGGTTGAAAAAATATCAGTTTCTGCTTTATTACTAGCATATAGCTTTTATCATTTAACCACTTCAATATTTAACTAAAATCCTTTAAAAACAAATTAACAACAAAATACTTTGTTTTCAACCGTTTTCCAAGTAAAAATGGCTTTATATTTCATTAAATTCACATATTTTAAGCCAATACTTAAAAGGCCAAACAACAACACAGATAACACGGCAAAAACAAAATCTTTTCTTTTTGTTATACGTCCTAAAAACTAGAGCTTTTCTGCTTTATAAATAAACTAGTAGTTTATTGTTCCTTGGTTTCGCGGAGTCGACGTACAGCTGATCGAACAGAAGCAGCAGCGGTGGTAGAGTAAACCCAAGCACCACCAGCTACGACGCGCTTGCAACGCTTGCAGGACCAGATGCCAACACAGGCACGTTTCATGGAATCCTAAAATAAAGTAGTACTTTAGCATTAAATTTTTCTAAATTTAATAAAACTTATACACACCTTGCCGCAGAACGAGCAGGTATATTTACTATGTTGGGTTATTTCCATTTTCTTTACCATTTTACGTAGGGAAGCACCATAACGGGTACCATATTTACCTACAATTCCAACCTTCTTGGTGCGTTTGGCCTAAAAAATAATAAAGAAAAAAGTTAAGATCACATATTGGAATTTACAATCATATCGATGAATCTAATTCACTTTAGCAAGATATCGCTCATTTACTAAAACAACTTCATAACTCAAAATTAGTTCTCAATTTAAACACAAAACGAAAATTTTATTTTACTTTCAACATTTCAGTAAACAAAATATTTGTGTTGAATTTTCACACAATATGACAATATTAACTCGAAAAATTCATTTTTTGAGGTGACGTTCTTCGAGTAAATGAGCGATATGTATTGCATTTGTTTTGTTCAATAATTCAATGCTAATATATCCATTTGCAGTTTAGGGCGTTAATTTTGCCGAGTTTTCAGTAAAAACACTTTTAACATTGTAAAACATTATAATTGAAAACATTTGGTTAATATTGTTTTATGATTTTAATGTAAATTTAGGATTAATTTCTCGTACCATTTTTATATGTTGATTTGTCAAAAATTCAACCGGAAAGAAAAGATTTTGGTGTGAAGTTGGCTGCTGAACATTTTTGACATTCCCAGCAAACTTACATAGTTTCCTACATAGCACAAGATGGCAGTACTGACGCTGTCAATGTCTCAATCAGCTGACTGCATGCACATTAAACCAGGTACTTGAGTTAGATGCACATTAAATACAGGTACACGCATTAGGTGCAACTCTGTGCTTCTCACATAGTTTTACAAAGTAATTGTCAAAAAATTTTATGCATCAAATAAGGCATAAAAGTAATTGTCAAATGAATTCTTCGTTATAAACATGTAAACAAAAAATCAGCGGATGAGCAATATGCCTGATGCGTGTACCTGTTTGATATGCCTTGGTCAAACAGATTGTGTGACAAAGAACTACATGTCAAATTAATTGTTTGATATGAATGTGTAAGAAGCCATCAGCTGATGAGAAATATATCCAATGCGTGTACCTGTTTTCTATGATCTGAACTGACTGCGGTATATCGTTCGGTACAATAAACTGGATTTTTTTGAAGATGGCAGGGCAGATCTTATCAATTAATTGAACGAAATCAACTACAACCAGCTGCCAGCTGTCAAACTTCACATACTGAAAACAGAAAAATTTTCTTATATATATTGTTGTACATACTGGTTTTATACTTGGCGGTACTCGATTGCTCTCCCTTAACCGTTATCATATGCTGTCTGACAGTTGGGAAAGGTTCAGCTTATGTTCACGGATGGCATAAGCTTACCCAAGAAAAATTATACATATTCGTAGTGTGGGTCATCGAGGGTTCAATGAAAAATAACTACATATGTATATACATATATAATCTACAATTGTATACTCTGCAAATAATAAATAAATATGAATGAAAAATATGTTATTTATGTATATAATATTGTAAGAAAGTAAAATAACATGACTTTTTAAAAAGTACTTTATTAGTTCTATTTCCGTACTATTTACTTAATATATTCGCGAACTGAAAGTGTTTGCCGTCCCTGCCGTCAAAACATTTCTGTCTCTTCTTTGTGTCAATGCGGTTTTTTGTTGTCATATCACTTTATTTGTTTTGGCATTGTTATTATTAAGTTATTAACGTCGAAGTTTAATTTTTATCGCTAACGTTCGACCATAGTTAATTTAAATATAAAATATAAAAACTAAGTGTGCTGGCTGCCTGCTTTTGGCTGTTAGTTAATATGTATAGCCCTTAGAAGACTGTGTGTTGTATTTTTGTGGCTTTTATTTGGAAATTTAAATAGTGGAAAGCAAACATTAAACTTATTTATTTGGCAATATCACAATTTAAACAAAGCAAAGACAATAAAAGACATTTTTCTAAAAAATAGCACAGGTGAGTAAGGAAGTATGTTTTATAACCATATGTAAGTATGTATGTATTATGTATATGTAAGTATGAAAGTGCCTCTGCAAATATTAATTTAATTAGACCTAAATGTACATACGTATGTATGTATGTATGTACTTGTATATAGATTTAAAGATCTTTAATAATTGTTTGTTTGATTTTTTTTTACTTGCTCCCGTTTGTTTCGCCTTGCCTGCTCTAATATGATGCAGAATGTGTGAATGGCGTTGTAATGCGTTGGTAAAGGATGCCTCATCATATCAACCGGATACTTTGGACTTAAATAAAGATGAAGAGGCAGCGAACTATTGGTTTCCCTGCATATACGAAATGATTGAAAAGTTTGCCCGCCAAGCTGCCAAGTCTCAGCGTGATAATGATAATACGGCTGACGAAAGAGCTGAACAGTTTAAGCAAACTTATCGAAAAAAATTGGAAGAATATCGAAGTGCCACCAAAGATAATGCCGCCTGTAATAGAGTGTTGGGTATAAGAGAATTGTTAGAATTCAGTGATAAACAATTGCGTTTATGCGGCTTTGCGGACCCTTGGTTGGAACAAAAAAAGTGTGAAAATGAATTGGCATTGTGTTTGTTTGCAGAACGCGTTAAGGAAATAGATGACATAGAAGACTACAGCCAGAAATGGACTGAATTAGTGCGTGGCGTGCTAGCTGGTAATATGTTTGATTGGGGTGCTCAGGCCGTAATCAATATAATGCAAAATGATAAAACATTTGGATTGCACGGGGCACTAGAACGTATGCAAAAGAGGCCTTGGCTAATGGATGACTTAGACATGTGGCTGCAACGTTTACGAGAACAGAGCCATAAATGTGCTGCGATTTTTGTAGACAACAGTGGCATAGATGTTGTACTCGGTATACTGCCTTTTGCCCGTGAACTGCTAAAGCGTGGCACAAAAGTGATATTATGTGCAAATGCTGTACCCTCTATAAATGATGTCACTAGCAGCGAATTAACAGCTATACTGGACTCTTGCAATTGCCAATGTCCATTTATAAAGCAGGCTCGTACCAACGGTGAACTAGTTGTATTAAGTAATGGACAAAATAGCCCCTGTTTGGATATGCGTGCTTTACCTCAAGAACTTTGCGAAGCTTTACAACAAAATGAGACTGATTTACTAGTAATTGAGGGGATGGGACGTGCTCTGCATACGAATCTTTACGCCCATTTTAACTGTGAGACTTTAAAGTTGGCCGTAGTGAAGAATAAGTGGTTGGCCCATCGTTTGGGTGGTGAAACATTTTCGGTTATTTGTAAATATGAGCCACTGAGCTGAGTTAGAATTGCAAATCGTTCAGAAAAAACATTGGATATTATATTCATATTGGGCTTAAATTGTGTTATATTGTAATTCATTTAATTAATTGTTTTATATTTGAAAGATTTTACTTTATTCTTATTATATGTCTAAACTTTTTGCCCATTAGTTTAAAAAATGGAACGACTGTAATGTAGTTTTGTAAGACTCCTATCGCTCATGCAAGTTTACTTTGCGAAGTCTTGAGTATGTATCAGAGAAAAAAAAAAGAATGGGGGTGACCACAGACTTCGACTTTTTTTCGTTTTTATCTTCTTACGTATAGTTACTTTGTAGCAAAGTGAAACAATGTTTAAAAGAAAGTTTAAAAAAATTTGTCAAAGCAAACTTTGTGTGTGCGAAAGGGCTCTAACTGTTTGATAATTTAAGAACTACAGATATATATTATTTTCTCAAACAAGAACACGAGTTTTTTTTTATCTCTTTTTAAACAAAATAAAATAACGCTAAAAATTCAAATTAATAACTTAATTTTATTTCTGAGTTCTAAACGGAATATATTTAAAAAAAATTAATAATGTTTCAATTGCTTATTAGAAGAACTAGAATTTGTTTTTATTTACCTTCAAAGTGTAAAGGTGTTAAAACAATTTTTAACTCTCCACCAATTAACTTGTGAGGGCATTAAATATTCCCACATACTTTCATACGTATGTAAATAGTTAATTGTTGTTGTGCTAAATTTTATAAAGATAAATAATTAACTTAAGATAGTGTATGGGTATTAAATTTGAGATAACATTATTAAATTGCAAATTATTCTAATGTATCGGCTTAAAATATAAATATTTGTTATCATCTATTTAATTTTCTTATGGCGCAGTCGAGATAGAGTGAATAGTTAGCTAATGTGAAGGAAGAGCTGGGGGTTTAGTCTGTAATTCGAATATGTTAATTAGTCCCGCTCCAAACTTGAAATTTTTGTTGCAGCAATAGATGCATTCGTAGTTACGTCCGTTGGAATTTCTTTAATAAAGTCGCTATTTTTGTTCGCAGAGGTCTAAATATTTGCGTGAACATGTAGTTTGATAAAATGAACCATAATGAATCAAAAACTCGATTTCGAATTTTTGTGTAGTTACGTCCAGTAGTTTTCCTATATTTAGCAAACATTCGATTTAATGAATATCGTAGATAATGATATAAAGATTCATTATTAACTTCAAAAATCTATTTTATTTTAAGTAATGTTGAATAGTCAATGTCTCCAATCTCTATTTATGCCTGGTATTTCTACCCATGAATTTTATAAACCAAAGTCTTAGGTGAAAGCCTTAGGTAAATTATCTGTATGGAGAAATTACCGGCATAAGTATTACAGAAAATTCTTCCCATACAACATCTCTTAGCTAAGTCATTAACCTTCTTGAAAGTGTAACAATAGCATAGACCTGAACACAGATGGCAATGAGTAGCCTATGCTATAGGTAAGATATGCGTGGGTTAGTAACTTAGGTAAAGGAACTTGAAGTATAGCATAACTTTAGGGTTTGTATAAATACTGAATTTGAGCCTGTAATTTCTCAGGAAATTGACAGCATAAGCATTTTTTGTTAAAAAATCTATTGTTACCTAAAAATAAATTGAATCTGATTGTTGAGGAGTTCTAGTTCTAGTTGTTCAAAGTTATTTTTTAGGTCAAAATTCGCTGATGATCTGCATTACACAAAAAAAAAAGATTTTTAAATACAATCAATTATTTTTTGTTTTATCAATTAAATAATTAATTGATTTTGAACCTAAAACGATTTTTGTAAATACAATTACGAAATTGTAAGGTAAAGGAAAATCAGAAAAATATTTTCAATTAAATGTATACTTTGAACATCGTTTTTTTTTACGAAAATCGCTTATAATCGCAAATAATCGCAATAAGCTTGAAAATCGCTTAAAGTTTTTTTTTTTGCTTTATGTACCTAGTAATTTTTGAAAATTCAAAATCATATTTTTTTTATTAATTATTACGTAGTACATCGAAACAAATGTCTCTACAAGTTTTTAAATCTTTTTTCACAGCAATCAGCTGAATTAAAAATTAAAATAAAGGAACTTTACTTCAGCCACTTGAATAATTTAGTTTATATTTTTCTCCCTCCTATAAAATATATAGCGGCAGATACCGCAATGGCTAACATATCAGACAACGTCATAACTCAAAAAATAGAATGGAGCCATAACCACTAAAAAAGCTTAAGAGACACATTTTTTGGACTTTATTTTTTTTTTTTTTTTGATGAAAATCTATTATTTACGATAGTACACAGTCCAAAAATTAAGTTCGAAATTTCTGTCGCTTATGTTCTCTTTTTTGGCAGTTAAGACACGATATTGTGTAATAATTTCATACAAATATAATGCCAAAACCCCCCAAAGACATCATTTTCGAACTTAATTTTTTGACGAAAATTGATTATTTAAAATAAATTGTGCACATCTCTGCAGAAAAACCTTTAAAACCATATAAATCTTTTCAAAATCGGTGCGTAAAAGGAATTACAAAAAACATGTTTGTCTTTTAATTATATAGATTAATCTGACTTAATTGTTACCCGGCCGCTTAAAAATTTAGCCCGAAGAGCAGATTTTCCAAGAATATTAAAATTTTCAGAAGCAATTTGTATACCTGCACGAGAGTTTTACTAAACTTAATTTTTTCATTTTCATTTATTTTTTATTTATTAAAACAGATAACAGTCCTTATATGTATATACAATTTCCGTGATATACTAAACGCTAGTTTTTTTTACGAATTTCCAAATCCAAAAAATATATGTGAAGGATATACAAATAGCTATTTTTTTAGCGGGTTTCAGTCAAAACCCCTCCCTTATTTATTTGGAAACTGATGTTATTTCATAAAAAATATAAAAATACACTTATCTACCTGTCCACTGATATATAACACATATGTACATATATTGTCGGCTTAGAGTGTAAACCTGCTAACTCACTTCCAGAAAATTTTACAGGAGAGACAATTAGCTCAATTTTGAGTATGGATGGCGTCAATTTCGATGTTTTTCGCCCGGCTTTTCCTTCCGTGTATATTTGCAATATACATATATTTTTTTTAAATAAATTATATTGGTTTTAGACAGTACATAATGTAGAATATCTTCCATTGGAGTTTTTGAGTATACATTTGTTTCAATAAATGTAAAACATGCAGCACACATTTCACTTACAGTAAATAGAGTTGTGTTCTCTAACAATAAAATAAAAATAATCTTTGGCAGTCAAATAAAGACAAATGTATAATCAGAATTTTCAATAAATGTACAAACTTCCATATGTAGCATATATGTTTGAATATATGTGTATGTAGTTGAAAGTTGAAACATTCACACATACATATGTATGTAGATATGTAAATAAATATATCTTGTCTCCACTTTTAACACACATCCCGATTCGTTGTATTTTCGTTCACAACACTTCAATTTATTATTACGAGTAACAAAGTGGTCACATTTGGTGTGTACATACTTGTCTTTTTATGTACTTTGCAGACGGTATTTATGTGCATACATTTATACGCATGCATGTGAATGTTGCATATACATACATATATTTCAACACTGATTCCATAATGTAAGTGAATATGCAATATTCTTATAAACCGTTTAATAAAGAAATTGCCCCTACACAGAAAACAGAAAAGAATACTTCCCCAATCAACACCTTTAATTGAAGAAAAAAAAATAAATCAATTAAAAATTTAATTGCGTCTATTAAAGGTTTTAATTAATTTAATTTTAGTGTTCTGAAGAAATTCATTATTTGACATATTATCAGAAAAGTTTACAATACAGACTTTCAAAAACAAATTGAGAATTCACAAATAATAATATTTTTGAAAATCACAAAAAAAAAAATAAGCGAAGTAGGCTTTGAAACCGTGCATTTATTTTTCAATTAAAAATGTTAATTAGGGAATTTTTTTCTGTGTATAGAACTTGTTTTGTAAGTCTGTTGTCCCCAGAAATTCGAGGGCGGTTAAATAAGTCCGTGACTTTTTCAACTTTTCGCTTCTTCTGTCAAATCTTGAATGAGTTGTGTAATTTAGTATAAGTTTAACAGTCACTGATAGTAAACTATCGCGTGATCTGAGAAGAAACTGGAAAAAAATTGAATTTCAAGAGATCACTAATTATTATTTTTTGACGAAAAAAAGTGTTTTATTGAATTTTGTTGTGGCTGTAAAATTTTAAAAATTAAGCAAATTGAAAAAATTCACGATATAGTGTTGGCCACTCGGAAATTGAAAGTGAGAGAGATTGAAAAATCCTTAGCCAAATCATATGGCTCAGTGGTTTTAATTTTGAATGATCACTTCAAACTATGAGAAAGCTTTTCTCAACATGGCTGGGTCAGAATTGACCATAAATGCAATTGTGGTAACAAACTTCGCAGGAGTGTTTGGCGTTGTTTAGTCGGAATATGCATGAGTTTTAACACTGTTTTGTAAACAGCAGTCAAAGCAGTGGATTTCTCAGGGTGAATCTTCGTGAATCGGCTCCCAAGAAGGCCAAAGCGGGTTTGTAAGCCCATAAAGCAATAGCGATCATTTTGCGGGATGAACGTGGTATAATCCACATTGACTACCTTCAAAAGGGTAAAAAAAATCAATAGCCTATATCATGCCAATGGTTCAATTTGCAATAAAAACCATGTGCATTTCCATGGAAAAAAAATCATAAATAGAGCTACGAATTCTTCATTTAGTCTTTTCTCCAGACTTAGCTCCGACTGACTATTTTTATTGTGCAAAAACCTGAATAAAAAGCTTGGCGGAAAGAGATCTGATTACAAGGATGAAATCATCTCTCAAACATATACATATGTACACACATACTTACTTTGATAACCTCCAAAAATCTTGATTTTAGGAATTTTATAAAAAAAAATTTAAAAACGTTGGACAACGTGCACATGGCTCATTGAAAAATAAAATAATTTTTTTCCAATACTTTAACCGACCTTTTTCTCTTATTGCTTCTTGATATTATAGAGTAATCTGGTGTGGGCATTCGAACCCGACATGATACGAATTCTTAGTTCTATTATTTATTTCTTTACTTTTCTTATTTTTTTTAGCAATGGTGCATATCGCTTTACTGTTATTTCAGGTGAGTGTTGCCAGTATATATTTTTTGAAAAATACTTATACACACCTACCAAAAATATATATTTTTCCCCTCAAAAATCTTTACGAATTTTAATCACGAAAATGAAAGAAAATAAAACAAATTGATGTTGATAATAAAAAGTGAATTTTATTCGTATACTTATGTATATTTAAAACTTAACACAAATAATTATAATTGATAAAGTAAAAACATTTTTAATTTTAATTCAATCAATATACACATACATATGTATAAATGACGCAATCGCCCATATTTGAGATATAAGTAACTGTTTTGAGATTCCAAGAAAAATTATTCAAACGTCTTAAGCAATTTCTCAAAAAATATCCGCACTATACTTATTGATATTTACTAGCTCTACAATACTGAAATTAAATAATTAAAATACTTTGACACGCACACGAAAGGTTCCGTACGGAGCTTGTTTCTTTTTGGCGATTTTTTTCCAGTTTTTGGCGATTTTTTTAGTATTGAAGTTTTTTAATTTTGGCGTTTTTTTATTTAAGCGAAAAAGCGAAAACGCTTTTTGGTGATTTTGTTTTTTACAACATATATTTTAAGTTTCAGCGAATTTTTTAGTTTTGACGTTTTTTTGCTTTGCCAATTTTTTCGGATTTTGGCTCTCGTTTTGTTTTTTTTTGTTTTTGGCGTTTTTTTAGTTTTTTGGCGACCTTTTTACATTAGGATTTCAAGATGTTTCGCTGCTCCCTTTAGATTACCCCTTAATTTTTAACTATCATGTATAGAGTACTTTTTTTGGAGTGTCACAACTTTGAGTTGACATCACTGCTTTATTTGAGCACCCATTTAACAGCTGATAGTTGCTTTTTGCTTAGTTTGCTTTGAAATTTCATTATGAATCGACTTACACCAGAGCAACGTGTGCAAATTGTTCGGCGAATGGGCTGAAGCACAAATTGATATTGATTTTGAATTTCCATTTAAAATTTTATTTTCCCATGAAGCCCATTTTTGGTTGAATGGGTACGCAAATAAGCAGAATTGTAGCATTTGGAGTGAGGAGAATCCACAAGCTTTTGTCGAAACACCATTACATCGACGGAAAATTACTGTTTGGTGCGCTTTACGGGCTTGCCGAGTTATTGACCCATATGTCTTCAAAAATGATGATGGTCAGAATGTTACTGTCAATGGTGAACGGTATAGGAACATGATTAAAAAATTTTCCGTACTTCAATTACGCGGCATTAATCTTGCTGATATGTGCTTCCAACAGGACGCAGCCACATGCCACACAGCGGGCGCTACAATTGATTTACTCAACTAAAACTCAATGTTGTGACACTCTAAAAAATACGCTTAACATACTTGTTGTTGTAGCGGTTCTCGAAAAAACATCAGATAGACAGACGGACAGGCATCGTGGAGAAAACAATAGGGTTCCTTTTCACCTTTGGTGTACGGAACCCTTAACACTTTATTTCTTTCAATTATTGTTGCCAAACTTATCTTACCAATGAAGAAAATGTTGGTGGGAAAATTATTCCTTCTAAATTTAAAGGGGTTAGTGGAACTCTATTTTGTACTTCTACTTTAGCGCTCCTATTTAAGTCCATATTTACACTATGCAAGTCTTATTGCTAAGCTGATTAGTTGGATGGATAGAGAGACGAGGGGAACAGTAACGTTTCTTTTCCCCTCGTCTCTCTTTGCTAACAAACTAATCAGCTTAGCAATCAGACTTGCATAGTGTAAACTAGGACTAAGTAACAAAAATACTTACATTTACAAATTTTTCCTATTTCTGGTAACACTGACTCGGAAATATATTGCAACTGTGCACATTCAACCACAATATAATTTTGTTCTGAATTAAATGAACATTGTGAACTTATATCGTACACTACAAGGAAACTGTATAATGCAAAATATAAATTAAAATAAAAGCCTTAAAACACATTGCCTGATGCATTAATATATGAATGTGAATATGATTATGTACTCCTTATTACTGACTACCTTAAGTTGACTATCAACAATTATGAGAGCATTTATGAACACTGACACACTGATTTTTTCCTCCAGAAAAAGTAAAGTGAAAAATTTTGTGGTATTAATTATGCAACTAATTAAATTGTCACCAGTTAACAATTAAATAATATCAATTAAGTTTTTGCATTCAAATTAATTGAGATTTATTGAATCAATTAAAAATTTAATTGAATCAATTAAAAATTTAATTCAATCAATTTAAAATTTAATTGAATCAATTAAATTCTTAATTGAAAATATTAAGTACTGAAAAAATTTTTCTGTGTAGATTTTATTACTTAAAGGGTTTTCAGTATACCAACTTCACCTTATGCAGATGTTGTGCAGTGTAAGTGTGTTCATACTTTGATTGTGTGTTTTTATATTTTTTTAAATCACTAACATGTTTTTCCCGCCTGATTCTTTTTGGTGTATGTAGACGTACATATGTATGTGCATATTGTCACCTTAAATGCAAATGGACTTAAGTACAATTTCATAATTTTTACAGAAGAAACAAAAAATGTTATGTAATCAATAACAATAAAGTATTCTTAAAAATTTTCTTCAAAGTTATTTGTAGTATGAATACTTATATGTTTTTTTAACCATTTATTTCCTTTTTATATATATTTAGGCTACGATCTTTGCAATAAGAAATAGATGCATTCGTAGTTTAGTTCCTTTAATAAAGTCGTAATTTTTGTTCGCAGAGGTCTAAATACTTGCGTGAACATGTAGTTTGATAAAATGAACCCTCAATCAAAAACTCGATTTCGAATTTTTGTGTAGATACGTCCGTGTGCATTTAAGGTTACGATATACTGCATTGAATTGAAACTATATTGAAACAGCGTTGGAATTAAAACTTAAAAAGGAATTCGATTGTTATCGAATTTATTGAATGGTTATTTATATGGTTTTAAGTATGAATACAATTTTAAAATTTGCTATTGTAATACCAATAGACAAAAGTTTTTAATATGAAAAAAATATATATATATATTAGAGTTTTTCTTTTCCCGGACTTTTTTATTTCCCGGGAAAGCGGGAACGACTTTTCAGTTTCCCGGGAATTCCCGGGAATTCAAGCCCAGTGCAAAACTATACAAAATATTTTTTAATTTAATTTAATTCGACAAAAAACAAATAACAATAACGTTTTATAAACACATTAGTCGAAAAACTAATATAATTTCAGTTCTTTATATAATAGTAATGCATAAATACCAAATAGTGCCTTGATATAACGCAAAAAAAAAAAACAAATTACATTATTAAAAAAATATTACAAAATCTTGCTTTGAAAATAGGACTTTAGTACAGAATAAGCATTAATAGAATCGTTCGACATTCTATTTCTAATTTAATTTAAAAAAAACTCCTGTTAATGAAAAAATACGTTCACTTTCTACGGATGTTGGCCTTATAGTCAGAAGAGCATTATATAATCTCTGGACACTTTCAGTTTTTTCACCACTTGCTTCAAAAAATTGCAATTCCTTTTTTAATGAAAATGATTTTCTTTGAATCGAAACATCGTTTTCTTTACTACAATACAACACAATATAAGTTGTTGTTGTAAAATTTTAGCTATTGTGCTAGTACCATCACATTATTGCACCATCACCTTCATAAGTGAATAACACACAAAAAAGTAATATGAATGAGTTTGTAATACTAATTAAAATATTTGTAATATTAATTAAAAAATTAATTAAATTTTCACCTATAAACAATTTGATAATATCAATTAAATTTTTCCACTCAAATTAATTAATACAATTAAAAATTTAATTGAATCAATTAAATTATTAATTGAAAACATTAATTGGTGAATACTTTTTTCTGTGAACGACACTCATCAAGGAATGTGTACATATGAACTAAAGTTGCCGTAATAAAATCAAAACAAAAAACAATCCCGGGAATTCCCGCAAATATATCCCGGGATTTCTTTCCCAGAAATTGTGCGGGATCCCGGGAAATTTTTATATATATATATATATATATATAAAATTTAATTCCATCAACATATATAAAAAGTTGGTATTAATGTTAATTTTGTCTTTCTAATAAATTAAGCGCTTTTTATTCTTAAATTTAAATGAAACCCAGAGAAAATATCTTGCAAGTGTCTACTGTAGGGTGGCACGCATTCCATATACCCAGCTCACATGACCTCCACGCGAGATGACCATACTCTCAAATCTCTCGTGCAGAATGTCTAATGTAGAATGAGCTGTTGTTGTAACCAAATGTCGCTGGTATCCATATCATACGATTCAGCCTAAAATATGGGCACAATCAAGTGTCAAAGTTCGATAGTCTCTATTACAAGATCCTTTATCATTTCATATATGAATGCACCATACCACTTATAAACGTTTTCGGAAATAGAAGTTTATATTTGAGATTTGCTAGAAAATTAATCGTGTATAAAGTAAATGCATTATTAGTACACTTGTCAATAGATGGTGTTCAGAATTCTGCACTCAATGGTAAAAGAAACGATATCGTGGTCTGTGAAATAAATCTAAGCAAATCAGCAGGACAATATTTTTACATTAGGTGCATAGATACACATCTTCATAGTTATTAATTATTATGCAAAACAAACGCGGCTAGTCCATACATGCATCTAAGGTGTAGTACAGACAAAAATGTGGTTAATTTAACATTACAATGTGCTAGAGGAGAATCACATTGCATGCATTAATTTTGTACCACTCACGTACAAACTTACGAGAATAAGTCTAAGACTTTGTGACGATTAGTGGGTTTGTTGACAGATAAAATGTACAGTTGTTTATTTTGATTGATCTTGTTATATTGGAACATCGTGGCTAATGCCTATAAATTGCTTGGTTTTGGTCTAATCCAGTGGTCATCATCCCATTGCCCTGAGGGCAAGAGCAGATTTCAGTCGCATTGTTTTTTGAAAAAAATACACCGAGAGTATTCAAACACCACCAAAATTATAATTTTTTTCTTTCTATATTATTTATATAAATAAAATATCTAATTTAAACTTTTTTATACCAGCACTTTTTATTGATGTAGAAAAGAAAAAAAAGCATTAACAAGAGTGATTTTTTCCACTTTTACACATTTTATCTTTTTGATGACCACTGGTCGGTCTAATCCAATCAATCATTAACGAATTATTTTTAAACTGGTGGCGTATGAGCAACATTTAGCTGCCATTGTTGCAACGTAACGTATACGTGCGCACAATTATTACAGTATTTTTTATAAAAACCGTTGCATACTTTTATGGTTCTAAAAGAGACCAGTACTGTGATAACGTAATATTTATCTAATTTTGCATTTTTTTGGTATTTGTTTTTGTTGTTTTAAATATAAACTGTGTAGTGCTATTAGTCTGACATTTAACAAATGTTTATATTTTTAATTTTTTTTTAACTTCCCGCTTTCAAAAATAGAGGAGTTATTGATTTCACCCTGATTTTCGAAAATCCAGCTTCCATCAGATCTTCACTTTTTGAAGTCAAGTTAATCTATTTTTACAATTATTTTGGTTTTTTTTTTCATACAAATTTTAAACGATTAAAAACGAAATTTTTTACAAAATCTACCTATAAGAATTTAAAGAAATATATACTACATTCAATTTCAACTTTTAGAAAATTTGCAAGCATACATACTATGTCTATATATTAAAATTTATATAGTTTTTATGCGAAAACTTTAAATAAATAGTTATACAATATTATTTAAATTATAACTGAAACTTAATTTTTGTTTTAATTTTGTATCCATATTTGAAATCGATTCATTTTTCTTTTGGACAATATTTAATTATTATATTTTTTGGGTTGTGAGTCTTCACTATTTAATACAAACAAAATTATTTAACCATTTAGTGTCACATATTCAGGTCAAACACATAAATAATATTTTTGCTAAAGCCATTGTGCAAATATGTGTTTTAAAACAACAAATAACCACAGATACAAACTCTACGACCTTCACTTATAAACACAATAAAACACAAAAATACACACACACACTCTTATACATATATATACATACGCACACAAATAAAATGATTTAAAACGAATTTAAATTTATTGGCTGCCATGAAAACTTGCAAGAAAAAAAGAGGACAACCCAATATTAATATTAATCAGAGAATATTTTAAATAAAATAAGCACCCAATATTTCAGTTGGTTATTTATGCAATAAATAAAATTGAATTTCCGCATTAAATATATAAAAGACAAAGAAGAAAAAAAAAACAAAGTTTGAAAGCTGAAAATTGAGAAAAAGAAATCAAAATTTTTTGTATGTAGAGCAATAACTCATTTGAATAAACTTTACTCAGTTTACTAAAATTCATAAACTTTTTCTATTTATTTATTTTAAGAAATGTTCCATTTGGCAAAAAAACTAACTTTTGAAGGTCAAGTCGAACATCTTCAGATGCTTAAAAATATTACATAATTGGGTCAAATTTAAGAAACTTTCAATTTGTTTTAATTACTCGTACAGTGTACTAGTATTTACTTTATTTATACTTAAAAAGTGATTTAATCTATTAATGAGCCGTTTATTTAAACTTGTAATTAATTAAATTTTTAAACCACATTTTCATTAAGTAAATTAACTACTTTAACAAGTTTTTAATTAATTAAATTTTCAAATAAAACTTTAATTGACTCAATTAATTTTTCTATTAATTAATTGTATTTTTTTCAAGAAAACTTTATTTTGGAAATTTCTCAAAGTTAAACGAACCGAACCGGTTTATTATATCACGAAATGTAAGTGCCGTAAGTTTGGTTCTAACTCGTTTTTAAGTTATGAAAGCTTTACACACACAAACACGCACCAGAGATCTGCATGATTACGAATCAAACGGCATAATTTTGCATTTTCTAAAATGAATATTAAACAAATTAAAGATACTATTGCATGACTCATATCAATGAGACTGTTGTTAATAAATGCATGCCGCTGCTTGCAATTTCTATTCATTCATGTGATTCAGTAAAGCAACAAATCCGTATAATTGTCTTGAAAACTTCTTAAAACCCCTTTTGACAAATACAGTTTTATGTAATATTATTTAATATATATAAATTATTTTCATACGAAAACACTATTAATTAATATGCAATGTTTTATTAACTTAAGACTTCATCTAGTCAACGTACTTTTGTGAGTTATTTGATTACTATACAAAACAATCAAACAACAGTAAGAATTTTTTATTTATTTTTACTAACGGCCCTTAAAAAAAGAGACAGTTGAATCATGCAAGCCATATCATTAGTACATACTGATGTTAAAGAACAAAACAAAAGCATTGTAAAAGTGAGTGGAGAGCGAAAGTGGATCAACTCATACTCGTACAGTTCTCTGACACGCACACACAAGGAGAATCAGACATACTCGTACATCCATACGAATAGATTCCCATGGCATCAAGAAGTGGAGATCAGGGAACGAAGCCGATACTGATTTGTCGGTGGTGGAGGGTGACCAAAAATATCTACGGTGGCGGTTAAAAGTCGACTTGCGCTGAAGAAACCTCGGCGACGGCTGCCGTCAAATAAATCTGTCGGCGGCTAGTGTATGTCGGCTAAAAGTCGGCTAATATAAAAAAATTTTAAAGCGGGTACATACTTTTCCGCTAAGCGGAAGCCGAAATAAGCCGTATAAGTCGACGGCGACTGCGGCTCATCAAAAATTTCCCGCGGCGGCTGTTAGCAGGCTCACAGCCGATCGGCTTCGTTCACTTGTGCACATCTGATGAAAACTATGTTTTCGAAAATCAGTATAAAATCAGTTACAAACCTATTTTTAATACTGGTAGTTAGGAAAAAAATTCATTTATACTTTAATTTTGTAAGTAAATTTTCTGTGCAAACTCGTTTTTAAACCATAAGATACAATCAAAAATTCTTTTTTTTTATAAGAAAAATTTAATTTTGCATCTTATCTATCCAAGCATGTGGCATTTTAACAAATAAATAAAATTTTATTTATTTCATTTCATAAATAAATCCCCTTTTCAAGTAAATAAATTTTTCTTGCAGGAAATTAATTAGTTGGAAACTATAAAATGCAACATCTTTATTTCAAGGATTTCATCTGTTCAAAACTAACAAATATAATCTGCTTAGAGATTATATTGCATTTGATGTCTTTTTATTTTATTTGATATTATTTAAATTTTTTTTCAACTTTTTCATTTGAATATATTATTTAAATCTGCTTGCATGAAGTTTTGTGTCAAATCCGTAATATTTTAAAAGATTTTTCAATTTGTCTTCTCTGTGTGAAGTGAAGTGAATACTAATAACTTTATCTTTTCAATTATAAAAGCAAAAATTATGTATTTAATATTTATATCTGTATATATGTATGTGCGTACATATCGTCAGTTGAAATGTGAAACCAAAACCGATTCATTAGTGGCTGCAAAATTTTTAAATCTTTATCATAATAATCAGATGAATTAAAAATTAAAATAAAAAAACTTTACTAGAGTCACTTGCATATAAAATTTGCAAAAGCGTAGTTTATTCAAAGAAGATCATAACTAAAAAATAAACAGTTTGCCAGAAAACGAGTTTAAAGTTTTCAATTTACACACAACTTAATGGAAATATAAAGAAAATTTGATTTTTCGGTCAAGAGTTGAGTAAACAAGATATTTGTATGACATTTTTACCCCAACATGAAGCACGATATGAGAATTAATGCTGCATCATTAACTCAAAAATTAATTTTTTTGAGTTATGACGTTCTGTGAGTAAATTAGCGATATGTAAATACCCTGTAGGAAGCTTGGAGTTAAGTGCATGTCATTGAAAGTCGACTACTGATGCTGATACTATGACTAAGAAGTTTTTTTGAAACTTTATATAGACATTGAAAACACAGACTCACTAGTACATTTTAGTAACTCTAGTCTACACTTTTGGCACATTTGGTGTTTTATTACAAAAAAATATCTCGTCTTCCATATGTTTCTGGCAAAATGTTTTCTACTCATCGAAAGCAAATATAAATATGCAGACACTCCATTGACAATGTCGACAAAAAGTCACCAAAATAGCCGACAGAAGTGGTGATTTGGAGACAATTAACTCCAAGCTTCTTGCGGCAGACCTTTCATTTCTTCAAAGTACGGATCTTGCCTGATTGTTTAGTGAACTATTGGACTCCATATTCTATTGCGCCATTAGTTCAGAATGTTGCCAGAACGCAACAAATATTTTAATTAAACAATTTTATCATTTTCACGTGTTGTTTAATAAATCACAGGCAATTCGATAGACATATCTTCAAACAAATGGCTGCTATTAACTGTCAAAGCTATGAAGTCCCTTTGGAAGACATTTTATATTTTGAAACTGAGAGCTTCTCATGATTTTGCGTTCATTTTGTGAAATTCTTATACTGGGTTCACGCGAAGCAATGTTTGTAAAGCAATTTTTGAATTAATGGCAGAGAGAGAGAGAGAGAAAGAGAGAGAATATAAACTTCAGAAACTTCTTTGACTATTGGAGAGAATAAAAGAATAACACCCTGTTTGCACAACACGTACGGTCGGTCGACTTGAGTAGAAAATTTATATGAAAAGCACTACTTCGGCTTAGAGTGTAAAACTGCTAACTCACTTCAACGAAATTTGACAGGAGATACAAAATACTGTTAACATTTTCAATGCATAGCTTAAGAAATAACACTAATACATTAATCTTTTTTTGGCATGTAGAGTTTTAAATTAAAATAAATATATTAGCCAGTCGATTCGGTGTCTCATTCTCTTTCCGACGGCATTAAAATGTTATAAAAAGTGGATTTAGCAGATTTACACTCCAAGCTGACGATTCATTTTTTTTGAGTGAATTTCATAAATTTTTTTTAAACGAGTCGCCTAGTCAGTCAGGCGAAACAGGGTACTTGTTGAGCGCATTTTTTTTATTTTTTATTTATTTTTCTTGAAAATAACTGCTAAGGGACTTTTGAGATCAACCCTAATTCTCTATGCTGCCACGGCACACGTACTCTACTTTAAGCGTTAATTCAGCTTTATCCAATCCTATCAACACTTCCTTCGAACGTGCTCGTACGTAAAACAAATGTGCATGCATTTCAGGTGCGATTTTCTACACTCACATTAATATTCGTTCAATATTCTTAGAACTTTATAACTATTTTTTCAATGTGAGTTTTCCTTGTAACCTTAAAACAAGTTTATGCAATTCATTTAAGATTTCTCGTACTCAATTCCTGCTACGTTTTATAGTCTCTTAAGGTGTATTCAACAAACATTTTCAGTTATCAATGCTCGTTTCTTTATATGTTCATAGTTTTTATACTGACTTTTACAAACGTTAAACTTTAAATGTGCTGAAATGATGATTCAGTGTTCTAAAGTCAGTTTAAATGAAAAAAAAAAATTAGAAAAAGGTGTAAAGAACGTGCTTTAAGCTATACATTGCGGTATCAAACAGGTTTCCTTTAGCTTTCCAGCATTTATTCTCGTGGGAAAAGTGAACAAGTAAAAAATTTGTTGCAGTTATGCAAGCATGAAATACATCTAAATATATTATAATTTTGCTGAGCATGAATTTTTGTTTGTGGTTGCTTATTCATTTGTCGCTGTACATAAATTTTGTTTAAACTAAGAAAAAGGTATGAGCAAAGCTTTCTGCGATAATGATGTAAAAATTGTTTTGTTTTAAAGCTTATTTATACTGAAATATTTTATTGCCAAGTGTAAAATTTCTCAGTAAGTTGCAAGTTATTACTACAGTGCAGATTCGGTTAACGCAACCCTCAATACACGCAAAACCTCGATATTCGCAACACCCAAATTTAATTAATACAAATTCTAAGCATCTTGTTGCAATTCAAAAATATTTTTGTAAGTGCTTGAGTCAAGATAAGCTGATTTTGAGTTAATGGCACCTCTGTCATGTTGGGCAAAATCTCAATTACTTTGTGTGTTTTTTGAGGAAGTTATAGCACAATAACTTGCTGCTTATAGTTTTTTGCCTTGTAAGGAATCACAGCTTAATTCCGCTTTTATTTTGATATATTTCACACTAAATGTATAATTTGTTTTCTTAAAAAAAAAATTTAAATTAACAACGAATTTCTGAAAATCGACTTGAAAGTTTAAAAGAGTTCTCCTACAAAACAGTGAAATATGACTTAAGCACTTTTTTCTTATTGCCACAGATAAAGTCAGAACATTTTTCAAAATAACTGTTTCTGGCCTATATATAACCATAATATGATTCAATAAAATGAATATAATAAATAATAATAAATTCAATAGAGTGCGACTTTGACTCACACACGAACACTAAATATGTAATACTATGCGAACTTTAGCCTATTTAATCGAATATCTGAACTGATGTAAACATTTAAAAAAAATTTAAGTACCCGGTAAACTTTTTGACGATTTTTCTTCACTTTTGGCGTTTTTCCTTAGCTTTGGCGTTTTTAGTTTTTGGGATTTTATTTTCGGTTTTTGGAATTTTGTTTTACTTTTGGCGCTTATTTCGTTTTTGGTGATTTTTCCGGTTTTTGGCGGTTTATTTTAGTTTTTGGGATGAGTTTTGGTTTTTGGCGTTTTTTTTTGAGCGTTTTGGCTTTGGAGCTTTTTATATTCTTTAGTGGTTTTTCAGTTTTTGACGATTTATTTAATTTCTACCAATTCTTTTATTTTCAGCGCTTTTTTCTCGTTTTTGGTGATTTTTCCGGTTTTTGTCGGTTTATTTTAGTTTTTGGGATGAGTTTCGGTTTTTGGCGTTTTTTTTAAGCGTTTTGGCTTTGGAGCTTTTTATATTCTTTGGTGGTTTTTCAGTTTTTGACGATTTATTTAATTTCTAGCAATTCTATTATTTTCAGCGCTTTTTTCTCGTTTCGACGATTTTTTCGGTTTTAGGCGATTTTTTGTTTTTGGAATTTTTTTTCGGTTTCTATGATACAGCAAGTTGTCAAAATATCGTAGTTAAAATTACATTAACTGATAGAATACCGTTTAATTCTGATTTTTTAAATTTCAGTGTTAATTGGTGTAGTCTGTTATTACATTATGATTTCAAAATTGTTCATTGCTCGCTTCAGAACACCCTTTAACTTTTAGCTGTCATATATTTGTTGTTGTAGCGGCTAAAGTTTTACATATTCTGTGAAAATTTGAAGGCCGTAGCTCCTACAGTTCTAGAGAAAACAGCCGTTGACGCACAGACGGACAGACGGATTTGGTGTACGAAATTCTAAAAACAAAAGCGCAAGATATAGCGCATTTGCAAAAACAAAAGGTTATATTTAATCACCGCATGTACATGAAAATAAAAAAAATTAAAGTCTTCTTGATTATATTGCACAGCTAACAAAATTGCTTATGTAACAAACATGTACTTATCATATTTTGAAATAAATTTTTTTGTAACACTTCATTTGCTTTAACAAAGAACGTTAAGAAATAAAACAATTTGTTTGTCAAATATCTAGCATTGTTCGAATATGAACAAATAATTTGGTATACAAATATACAAGAAAAAAAAGAAAACTTTATCGTAACTACGAAATAGCAAATAAAATTATTTGTCTAACTATTTCGCTTCTCTTTTTGTAATCTAAAAGTACTTTTTATTATATACATTCGTAGCAACACACACAAACGCTTACGGTAGCCCAGCAAACACAAGAATGAACCTTTTGATTTTATTACACGCATATGTAACGGCTATTCCAAAAGAATGAATAGAACAGTTGTCAGTAGCTCACGCTGTAACTACTTGACAGATGGCAATAAAAAGTATGCCATTTCTGTAACATTTTCCTCTCTCTCTCACTCTTATTCCTCTCATGTTGTTTTCAAACGTAGAACGTTTCATTTACGGAAGGACTGTGTCCAATGAATGAGTAAGAAATATCAGCCGATTAACAACACTGTGCTAGCTCAAAAATGTAACAAGCGGGAGATCTGGTGGGTAAACCTAATTCGAGTACTCGGAATCCAATGGTGCTAACCATTTTATTAGGTTAGCTCTTTTTTGAAAAATAATTAAGATTGAAAACTTGATTAAAAGCATCTATAAATCGCAATTTTTCCCAGTTTTCTACTATTCATCAATTTTTATATAAATTAAAAGTACATATTATGGATGAATATGCGTCCTAAAGAAGTTTTTGAAAAAAAAAATTGCCAAATTAAAAAATTGCCCCAAAAAAATTTAGTGAAAAAAATTCGAAAAAAATTTAAATTTTTTTTCAAAAAGTGTTCTGAGCACGCAAGTGCATCATTAAATGTCTTTTTAGGCGATATATATATATATATCGACATAATGGTTAATAAATGGAATAAAACTAGGAAAAATTGTGGTTTTTAGGTGATTTTAACCAAGTTTTCAATCTTAATTATTTTTTAAACAAGAGCTTAAATAAAAAAATTATTAGCAACATTGGATTCAGCGTACTTAAATTAGGTTTACCACTGGGTCTCCGGGTTGTTACAAAAAAGTTTCGAAATCGAGCAAAGTGTAATCTAAAGGAATCTGCTACAAAAGACCGTCAATACAAAAATACGAGGCTTTTCGAAGAAACATTGAAAGAAAATGATATTCTTGAGCCAGCTGCAGCTCTAAATTTTTTTATTAATTTGAGAGGTCAATCAATCAGAATATTATACTTTGAGATTGAATACAAGCGTTTACTGGGACTAACTGTACTCTACACCTTAAAGTATGCAATGAAATGAAAGTACTGAGGCAATAAATTTACTTTCGTCATAGTTCATCCTCTTTGTTTGTTAGATGATAAAAACGAAGGAAAAACTTTATGTTTTAGGTTTAAATGCAATGACATGCTACAAGAAACTACACTGAACTTTTTAGTTTGATACAAAAATAACTTCAAACTATCTAGAAATATTATTGTCATCTACATAGCAGAGCTGGAAAGAATGTGTTGACTTTTAAGGTGGAAGAATTTTTTTTTTTTGTAAATTGAATAATACATTTTGGGTTTAAAGAAAAGAAATCTTAAATAATAAAGTGAATAGATTGCAAACAAATAGGCTCTTTGTGGCGACACTCATTTGATCGAGTGGTAAATTTTCTTATAATGGCTCGGCTCTTATAACGTGACGGATGTGCTAAGGAAGTCTATTTATTTGATAAAATTCCATAGAAATTATTCATACGAGTTAAATCGGGACTGCAAGGAGGTCAGTTTATGCCACATCTTCTTGAGATAAGTTTTGGAAATCGACATAAGAGCAAATACTTTCCATCACTCAGTTTAGCCAAAACAATTTAAGACTTTCCATTATTAATAAATCAACTGGTTTATTCAACTGCCTTTTATTAGCCAAAGCTGGTTTCACTCGACACGTTTTTTATATATGTATATTTGACATGTTGAATATCTCACCACATAGTTCGTATGTAACACCTGTGAAACACTGTGAAAATCAATAGGCAAGCGGCATTGTCATATGACAAAATTTTAATCTCGCAAAACAGCTGTCACCAGCTGTCATAAAAAAGTGAATGCCGGCAAAAATATTTATATATCATGTCCAAAAATTATAATTATTATTTTGACAGACATATGAAGCAACAGATATAAAGAACATGCCGTGTGAGACCAGCTTAAGTAAATATATCCCAGTAACTAGCAGTTGAAGTTAAAATAAAACTTTTCATGTCAAATTGTAAAGAAATTGTTTACTTTATTGTTGTATAGTTTAATAGTTAGTGCTACTCTTGCATTTGCTTAGCTCTTGTATCGAAAAGTATTAAGTGAATGTATTTTGTATAAAAAAAGTAGCATTTTTGTTTAAGCAATTTTATTGCTTTTATTCATTTCGACATGAAAACTAAGAAAAATGCAATGCTAATGAACTAAATTAATTGGAAAATAAGACTTGGTTTTTAATTGTTTTCCAACTAATGCCCTAATTCAAAAAGAAGATTTAAGACGTTTTTATTTGAGTGTTTGGTTTTGAATTTTTTAAATCATTTTCTTCAAAAATTATTGTGGTCTTTGATAATATTATTTCCATATTTTTAAAGCATAAAAATTAAATTAAAGTATTATATAAAAAATATGTGTTGGATATAAGGGTTTTTAACAAAAGCGTAAGGCATATACACAAACCTTCTAGCATAGAGACAATAAATAATAATTGCTTTAAAGTATCACAACTGTGACTTTTTACCATCCACAGACAAGACGACACAATCGTCGAACAGAATTAGGGCATAAATTATTTCACTAGACTTTTACTAATTTTATGTTCCATGTAAAAGTAATACACATTTCTTTTTATAGATCCTTAAAATTTGATAACTGTGTAAAAGCAAAAATTAAACGCTTACAAAATCTCAAGAATATTGAAAAACTGATTTTGGGTGTAATTTTCTCGTATCATAGACCAATATTAAAATATTGTTATGTTTTTACCATTTTATTATTTTTATTTTTTATTTTATTTTTGTCATGCGCTTACATTTTTTTTATCAAATCCGAACAATTCATTTACGCAACACTGAAATAAAGAGCGTTTTTAAGCACACAATTTTAAATAGTTCACTGGCTAAATACCACGATGTTAACTTTAGATATTGTTACGTTTTCACCTTTCAAAAACGTTTATTTTTGTAGTTAAAAAATCTTTTGCAGGTAAATCAAAGTCAGCAGTGTATAAGTTTTATCAAATCAGAACATTTTGTTTACTCAACACTGATATTAATAGCTTTTAGACACTAAATGCCCGGTAAAATACCACGATGTTAACATCGCTGTTTTTAGTGCAAGCCAGTCTTCTTTTTTTATACGTGACATAAAGTTTCAAGAATAATCCACAAAGTTCCAACATATTCAACAGTTTCTTAATATTAGCTTTCTATTACGTCACTACTTCGTTGCTCAATTCGTTGTGCTATTTTGTGTGTGTGTACGTTTTCAAAAGAACATGCTAAAGCATTATAGTTCTCGTTGTTTGCAACTGGCGTCTGCAGTGGCTTCTCAGCTTGTGTGCTTGTATATTTTCAATAAGCAGAAGGTACAATATTATAGTTATTGTTGTGTATTATGTTTTTTTAGCTAATACTATCTGGATCATTCTTATTCTTGACAAATAATTTTATTTAAAAACAAATTTGTATTAGGTTTGTTCTCGTTGGCTATATTTTTAGGTAATAATAAGTTAATATTGCATAATCTGCAGAACTGTAAGAGCTCTATGAGCTGAAATATATCGATTTCCATTTCATTCGAGCACTATAAAAAGTCTAGATTTATGTCGAGCTCTATCACTATTTCAATTTAGACACAAACCTATAATCAAGTTCAAATGATGTTGAGCATTGGTTTTGGTAGTAAATAAGCTCATTACACTCTGGTCCAACAGAGCCTTTATAAATTGTGCATTTGACTCGCACACGAAAGGCCTACATAATCGAATATGTTTCCTGATTTAGACTTTAAATTAAAATTTTAGTACCTGCTAAATTTTTTTTCGGTTTTTGGAGATTTTAAAGTTTGGCGTTTTATCTTAGTTTAGGCACTGTTTTCCGTTTTCAGAATTTCTTTCGGTTTTTAGCGCTTTTTCGTTTTGGGTTTTTTTCGGTTTGTGGCATTTTTTCGGTTCTTGGCTGTTTATTTTAATTTGAGCGATTTTTTTTTAGTTTTGGCACTTTTCTTCGTTTCACGATTTTTTCGGATTTTGGGTATTTTTTCGTTTATACGATTTTTTTATTTTTGGATTTTTTTTGTTTTAACGTTAAATGATAAATGTGTATAATATATAAAAAAAGAAAACCACGTTCCTTTTTACAATTTTAGTAAAATCTAGTATTTACGAAATTTCGGGCAAAATCTGGTAAATTTTCCATACAAAGCAAAATCTACTTCGTCACTAAATTTTGTCTCAAAATTTACTTAAAGTTTAGTATATCTTAGTGATACAGCTTTTGTTTTTCTAAACTTGTACTAAAAAGTCAGCCCGTGTAATTAAAATGGTATGTGAATTGTCTATATTGCAGTTGTTTCATTGTAATTTTGGAAAATTCTGAGTTAATGGGTTTTATTTTGGATAAAAAGTCTTGATAAATAGCAAAAAAACTTGGTGTAAACTGTATAGATTTTCATAACAATTTTAATTAAAATCTATTCGATTTTGTGCTGGTGCAAGTACCCTATTAATAAAGTTAATCGTGCACTTACGGCCTGTCCCACGATTTCACTAGAAATCGTTCGATCGAATACTTATATTGAACACAACAACAAATTTTCTAATGTTATTGTTGTTTGCAATACAAGTTGTCGATCGAACGTTTGCTGGCGACTTCGTGGGACAGGCCGTTACTGTCTAAGTTCAAGGGTTAAACTGCTTCCTGCTTTCCAACAGTATCAGTGTAGTGAATTATGTCAATCAGCTAATCTAATTCAAAGGACAAAGCTTGAAATAAAATGACTAGACTAAAATCTTATACTTTTGACAACAAATTCACCCGACTTTAATGTTGATGTTTTTAATTTTTTTTTTTTAACTAACTTATAGCACAACTCTCGAACAAATTTAATGACATCAAAAGTTTAATGTATTATACTTTCTAACTTAAATTCAACACGCAATCCGAACTCGTTAACATTTATTATTCCACAAATATGAAGGTCTGTGTCAAAGTATCTAACACTATGTGATTTTATGTTTACAAAATTTTCATGCAACTGAAGGCTTTTTTGAATGCATGTCTGTCTGTGTCAATACATTTTGTGTGCTTTGCTTCGATCAAATATCATTCTGCTGCTGATGATGATGAAAATAGAGCTGTAAATCTTGGATTTTCTGATAACCATGGAAACTGTAAACACAAACATACGCGTAAACACACACACAGACACAAATGCACACAATCCCAGACACAAATGTCAAACACAAAAGTCCATTACAGCCAATATCTAGTTGGGCATTCTGGTATAGGTGTGATGAATAAACGAGCAACGTAATATATATGTTTGGTGCTAGTGCTGACTAATTCTATTACTATTCATTACACAGTAATACTCAATATTTTTTTTTTCAATTATCATACTCGTATTAAAGTGGAAAAGTAAAAAATTCTTTTCGATACATACTTTTTTTTTGTACGATAATGTTACATTTTTAAACAAAGTTGAATTTTATCCTCTAAGTCGTTTATTTTACTTTAATTAAAAAATACAGCTCTGAAAATATTAATTAAATACTTTCGAGTATTGAGTATAAAAAAAAGATTGAAATTTTTTTATACTCGGCAACCGCTACGCAATACGTTGCCAACACTAATTAGTACACTTTATGCATTTAATGATATGATACATTATTGGCCCTTGGCCACTTCAGTGGAATAATTTATAATGAAGGGAGGCCATAGTGCTCGCTTAAGTGCACTAGATGTGGAGAGAAAATCCGGTTAGGGCCGTCATGGCAGGTTAAGGTAATTTTAACCTTATTATTACCTCTTTTATGAACTAAATCGTTTCAAAGACTTAATACTCAGGAATAATTTTATATTACAATAAAGTTTGACCTAAATAAGAAAACTAGTTTCGTATTCTGGATACGGTTTTGCTTGCCGTAAATAAAAAAGAAGATATGTGTCTTGGGACACCCGGTAAGAGCTATGCTGCTTAGCTATATAAATCAAATTTCATGTGTAAAGTAGCAATGCAATTAAATTTTTTGTATTTTTAAAGCTATTTATTTAATATCCATAACATTTATTTATTTTATTGTTATTTATAAAATAAAATTAATTCATCACAAATAATTTCAGGTGTGGACATTTCGCATATGCAAACGCAGAATTAGCACCCCTGTTTTTTTTAAGTTTTTATTAGTAAGTCATATGGCATCTCCTGCTTTACGACCAGAGCAAAATAAAGAAAACGAAAATTAAAACTAAGAAATGTAAACAAAGAAATCAAAACAAAAATAAATTGTAACTGTGATAGTGTCGAAAATCACGTCCTAGCTTCCCTGTCTGACATAAAGAGCATAGCTTTAAAAACTAAATCGTGGCATTGCAATATATATAAAAGTAAAAGCTTAGGAGAAACAAAAACCATTTTTGAATGAATGTTTTTGTGTGTGTTTTGCAGGATAAAATGCTGTTTCAAAAAAAAAAAAAAACAAGAGTAAGAGTAGTACTATACATACTCGTATACCTTAGCTTTCACTTTTCATTTTGGCTTGGTCGACTTGTTAGCATAAATACATACATACGAGTACATGCATATATGTATACCTAAGTATGTTTATAGAACAAGGAGTCCTCCAAACTGTTGCATTTTGAGATTTGAGGGACTGTTGCAAGGATTAGTGCAAATCCGAGTACAATAAAATAAAAAAGGAACGTAAGAGCATTAAATACTAAAATAAAAAAAAATAATATATAAAGTGAAATACTTAAAATAAAGGTTTACATATGCAAAAGAGCTTTTGCATTCAGAAAGAGTTTGGCTGTGAAATGCTTTCAAAAAGTTAGCAGAATTAAAGAAAATAAATTGAAATTTTTTCTTTAATAGTTTTAAATGCTTCTTTTCAATATTTTCATAAACAAAAGCTATGTTTGTTTTACTGTTTACGTTTTTTTAAAGTTGAAAAATATTTTACAAATAATTTCTATAAACACTCATTCCCAGCAAAAAAAGAACATGATAAAAATCGGGTTTAATCATGGATTCAAGTCATGATGAATTCGTTCGATTCAGGGAAAACATGCATGCATTTTTTACATCAGCGTGTCATTTGTGTGCGCTTATGCGGGAATTTAAATATATTTCTCTTCATTAAAATAAATGATTTGAAGCAATGCATGTCTTCTGATTCGAAGAAGTTTTTTTTGTTAGATTTTTTATAAGTCGGTGATGAATCCGTGCAGGTTCACTGATCTTAAAGCTGTTTGGATATTAATTTTGAGTGAATAGTGAAGAATTTATTTGGATTTAGGAAAGCGTTAAACATGAATTTAGTTCATGTAATGATTAAGAAGGCGTGGAAATTAGAAACTCTTTGAACTACTTCAATATTTTTTCTGGGTATATAGATTTACAAACATTCTAAAAGATACACCAAGTCAGCTCAATCAGGCACCACCAGTTCAACAACAAAATTACAACACAAAAAACACACGCATTTTGTTGGTAGAAACACACCAAATAGTGTAAAAATGTTCATGTGTCTTTAGAAGGACACACACTGACACTCACCATATATTGAAAATTACACACACTGACACACAGTTTATACTGCTGGGCTTGTGGTGATAAGAAAACATAGAACAACAAAATATTTTGGATCGCTTGAAAAATGGAGAAAAGCCTACAACTTTAAAAAAAAATCTCTTCGAACCATTTGAATTCATATGAATTTGCTTTGAAATCAAAGCAGATCCTACAGCTCAGATTTTTTCTTAAAATGTCGCATATATCTCATGTTTTGATTTACGCAAAATGCTTAATTTCTGGCCCCGCCCCCAAAAAAAAACGGATTTTGTAGCAGTACTGAACGTTATTTTACGCGTATTCGATTTACACATACATTGTTCGGTCCCAACCTCGTAAAGCGAGGGTTAGCTGTAGACATTAAAAACATTTATCTTAGGCTGAGTTTACATCTGCATTTCGTAACCACTAATTACTATTGAAAAACTGTTTGGTTCAGACACGTATTTATTAAGTTAAACAGTTTCATACTCGTACATAACTAATGGACAATTTTATAGAATCCAACACGATTGGAAGCTGTTTAAACATATAAATACATGTCTGTATCAAACAGTTTTTCATTAGTAATTAGTGGTTACGCTTTCTTTGGCACATGGTACACATAGTTTATATTGAGATATTGCCGAATTCCTCCCACTTCTCCCCTTCTTTCATTAGTGACTAACTTTTTTCTAGAACAGTAAGTCAATCTATTAGAATGTTTAATTATTATCTCTTATGTGCTAGTTATTGTTGTTTTATGTTTTAATATTCAACTAGAATTGACAAAGTAAATAAATGTGTATAAAATGTATCTGGCTGAGTTGATTGTATGCTTTTTTCATTATTTTTAATTAGAGTTTTTTGCGTCTTAATCGCAAGATCTTTAAAACTTTTAACAATATCAGCAACAGTTTAGTTGCAGTTCTCAAAATGAAAGCAACCCTAGTTTTTGTTGTCGTGACAGCAAGTTATCTCCTACAATTTAGTCCTGCTGGTTGTTCTGAAATAAAGACAACCGAATTTGCTGAGTTAGCTGCCAGTTCAAAGCAAACAGAAGATTGCAATCACTTCAAACATCAAAAGCATGACTTCAGTAAAACTTTAAATTCTGTGCTGCCATCGGAGGTGAAAAGAGCTGTAGATCGTTTGCCGGATCGCTTAAAACATTTATTTTTTGTAACCGAACCTTGCCTTATGAATGCCCAACTTTCGACTTATATTTACACTGGCTCGATGAGCGCAAACGATTTCAACTGCCATAAATGTGAAGCTTTGAAAATAAATGATACAACACTACAGAGCGCTACACTTAAAGATACTGAATATATATATTATACTATAGATCAACATATTTATTGCTACATGAACAATAGCAATATCTCGTGGAACATCATACCACGGGATAATGATCTCTTTGCTGTGTCTATTAATGGCTATTTAATTTGTGCTGTTGATAATTTCCATATGAAAACCCGTAAAGTTGAAGATCGTGAGAGCTTAGAGAACTATTCACATTTCAATTTATGCAAATGGAATGTAAGCAGCTGTCAACATAATAAAATTAAAAAATATTAGAATTGTAAACAATTTTATTTGTTATTTGCTATTTTTTTTAAACATGTATAATAAAACAAAAAATAAAATTAAAAATATTTACCCACATATAAAAATTTGCAATGATCTGTCGATTTTTTTAAAATGTTTTGTTACTTTTCAATAGAGAGAAATAGAAATATAATTGTCAATAGTGAAGCAGTAATTGGGGTTGCGTTTTGTAAATTATCGTTGTATTGCATTAAACACATTCACAACAGCAAGCTACCGACTACAAAATGTCAAGGATAGAATACACATGTTTATATGAGAGTGATTCTCTTGAAGACAGCAAGGCAACAGGTGCGGCAGCTTGTTGTCTATGCTGATTTTGTCGTTGTAGTCCAATTAAACTGATTTCTATTTCTTTGGCTAGAATGAGAAAATTCAGTGTTGCCAGTATAATAAAAAATATGTTGAATGAATGATATTGTGCAATTATATCATATTATTTAACAGAAACAATTGGGGTATTCATACCAGTATCTTAAGTGTCTTAAGTGTCATAATGTCTTAACATTTTAACACAGTTTAAAAAAATTTTAGTTGTGACTCAAAGAAAAACATCATCAAATAATAATACTTTCTCAGCTATGTTTATTGTTTGTCATAACTACATTTATAAATTCGCGAGAGTTTACCAAAGGAATTGAGAGAGAGAGAGAGAGAGAGAGTAAGCAATGTACAATAGACATATGCATGAAACTAAGTAATGATGTTCATGAAACTTTCGCTATAATTTTTTTATTCGTTTCATTCTATTTGATACAGATGAATAACTATGAAACAAGCACAATGAACACTCAATAGTTAAGAACGCAGTAAAATTATATTGGTTTGTTTAATATTTACAAATGTAAAACAGAACATGTGTTGAGTAAATCTCGATTAAGTTCATGCAAAAATAATATGCTTTTAAAGATCAGTGTTGCCAGTTGTAGGAAAAGGGAAAATACTAGAATAATCGCCGAAAAGGAAGTTAAAAAATTTCATTACTCGCTTACAAAACACATTACATAAAATTAAAAAAAGTAGAAGTTGTTTGGTAAGAAGAATGATTTTTTTAGATTTCATAGATTACGTGAATATGTTGCCAAATAAAAAATGTAAGATGTTCTCAAGAATCGATTATTTTAGTCTCACGCCTTGTTAAGTTGGTAATCCAGTAGGGAAGAGCTTCCACCAAAAATGCTTAATTCCAAACCCGATTAACTTTTTGTGTGCTGTGCTATTACACATGTGCGAAGCATAAAAAAAATTCGATGATTTCACTATATTGGCAACATTGCTATTGCGTATTAATAACAAAAGATGAGATGAGAGAAAGCAGCATGAAACAAAAGTCGTTTCAATGAACAATCTCTTTGTGTTAACATATCAAACATTTCGTTTTCACTCACAGTATGATAAAAGCAATAGTTTGTTCAACATTAACATATTTATTCGAAGTTGGACTTCAGTAAACAAACATTTCAGTAGTTTCATGGATGGAATTGTTCATGGAACTCTATAATGTACAAAGGTGCTAAAACCAAAATACAACTAAGTACAATATTTATAATTGTAAATTATGTGGGGTTGCTCACAGCAGTGATATTTTTTCGTGTTATTACTTTAAAACGTGTTAATTTTTGAGTACCATTTGAATACCCCAAATATCCAAAAATTTATGTAAAGCATAAATTGATTCATTTTTATACTTTCACGTCATAAAAGTACATTTTGAAAGAGTAATTTAATTTTTATAAATGCGAAATATTTGAAGGTGGCAATACTGAACTATGTACTTATACTTAAATATGAGGTGCAGATGGTGCTGCTGCCGTCTCCAAAATAATTAAGTAGCTGGCTACGAGGCCCACAAATGCTGCTAGCGGCATTTGAAGTCGTGTGTTCGTATAGCCTGCTGTGGTGAATGTGTTTAATGCATATTAGTGCGGCGCATCTGGTACTACCTTGAGCATTACTTTAGATGCTAAAGTTTAGAATAAAAATGATATCTCAGCAAAATATCTGTTGCAGCAATAACAACTAAAAAATATTTATGATACAAATGTCGCCAAAAAAGCATTTTATCTTGATTTTATCTTTGATTTTTTGCGCTCTCATGCATGCTTATAGGTCAGGAATAGGATTGAGAATTTTTAAAATTGTACCAACAACTTTAAAAAATTGTACTTTTTTACCTTAATTGTACTAAAATATTTTTTTATCTTTGTTCTGGCTACCGAAACGTTTTCAAAAATTTGCTTGTGAGTTCGGATGTTGAAGCATGTACTCTAGCATTCGAATTTAGAAGAAAAATTAATTTTAAATGGACGAGTTCATATTTTTTGATTTTATCCTTTCACAACACTGTTTTCAAGTGAGAAGAATATGAGTTTCATTGCTTAAAAGTGAAAATTGACATATGGGCATTTCCACAGAAAAGTCCACCTTTTGTCACGTGACGTTGCTTGCTAACGTAGGCCATTTTTTAAAGAAAAACTTATATTTTAAATACTTTTTTGCATGTTGGTGTAAAGCGTATAGGAAAAAATCGAACAGCATGGCTTAATTGCTTGGTGACGTAACGTAATAAAACGTAAATTTTTCTATGGAAATGCCCATATACAATTGTTTGAAAACAAACCCGGAGAGAAATTAGTAAAACTAGGGAGATTCCTTAAAGGTACTAAATTAACCATTGGTGTTCTATTGTACTTTTCGAGTTCGAATAGTACCAAAAATAAAGTGCAATTGTACCAATTTAAACATCCCTGTTACAGATGGGCGCGTACAAGAGTGTGAAAGTATAAAACGAAAGAAAAATATTGTATGGTAGAGTTGCCAACTATTTGTTATCAAAACGCGCTATTCCCCTACAAGCTAAATGAAATTTTAATAAAAGTCGGTTCATATTTATGCAGTTTTTGTTAAGACAGTTTTAAAACAAAATATATATATATATTTTTTTTTTAAATTTTTAATTTTTCGATTTCTTATTATTTTCTATTTTCCTTTTAAGGAATTTGTTAGACAATTGTGTTCTTAAGTTACGAGTAATTTCCTTCATCATCAGGGCTCGGATTTCAATGAAAAGTTATTTTTTTGCAGTTATTTTTAAGAATGCTGTATACGCAGAAATGTCGTATAAACGATTTTCTTTTCAAAAATTAAAAGTTTTTTGTTTGTGTTTTTTTATTTTTTTCACATTTTAGTTTTAGGTCATATTTTATTACTTTAAGGGCCATTTTCACAACGAATAAGAGTTTTACTTTAAGAGTTTTAAAACTAGTATTTCCACAAAAAATACTGGTTTTAAATTATTAAAGTTTACTTTTGTATCGTTGTGAAAATGGCCCAAGTATTTTTTGTTGTAATTTTTTTAATTTTTAAACTTTTTAGGTAAGTTATTTTGAGTAATTTTTTATTATTTTAAGTAAGACGGCTTTCTCAAACGCAAATTTTACTTTGCAAAGTCTTGAGTTTGATCGAGAGCTCTTTTCCCTTCTCTTCGGCAAACTCAAGACTTTGCAAAGTTACATTACATTTTTTTGAACCTTTGACACTAGCCTTCTTAACCTTCTCATATGTACATACGTGAGCAATGTTTTTAAAATTTTAATTTTCATTGCATTAAAATGGTTATATACATATATTCATCTATTTTAAATAAGACTTTAAAAAAAATATAAACAGTTTTACCTGATTTACATCAAGCAAATTTTCACGAAATTTCATGAATTTTGTTGCACGAAACTTTTTCTATTTGCTAATTGCAGCGCTGTAAAAATGAATGTTATATAAAATAGGACGTAGAAAGAATCTCTGATGCATTTTTGGCAACTGTTTTGAAATAACTTGTTCCTCCAGGCCTCATATTGACAAATAAAAAATTTCCATGCAACTAATTTCATGAACAAAATGCTTAATGTAAATTAGGTATTTGTAAAAATGAAAATGGTGTCTATTCTGGAATACGCCTTGGTAAAAGTTACATGCAAAACAAAAACAAAACTGTGTAAATGTAAAAAAATTGTTTTTGTTTCTCATACAAAATTAACCGTTTTTAAAAGAGAGAGAAACGCGTTGAAATTCTCACGTTTATTTCATTTTAGAAATGTATGGCAAACAAAAACAATTTTTGCAAATTTGTTTTTGTTTTAATGTAAAGTTTCACTTCTTCGACGCGTTTTCGAGAATAGCCCCCATTATTTTTATATTAATAATACTAGAGAGCCCGATTAAGGGACATTGTATGTACATATACGAGTACATATGTAAATTTTTATACTTAGGTAGTGTTTATAATAGTTCAATTATGAATTTTGTAAATAATTACAAAAAAAGAATTAACCCAACTGTAACCAGAAAAACTGCAATAAAATATGTATATTTTTAAATTTAATTCCCTAATTATTCATTTAGAGATTTGATTATATTATTTCTAAGCTTTTTTTTATAATATTCAGTAATCTCCTCAGTCTTGCTGTATTTCTTGATCATACACATTTAAATATTTGTTAAGCATATCGTCATATAAATTCGCATCCTTACTAAATCTTACTGGAAATTCAATATTATCTTCTTGATAAGGTATGAAACAATTAACGAAAATCCAACAAATATGCCCTCAAATATCGAATCCATTAACAAAACTCTAAAGAGTACAGAGAACTGAGTCAAATGTTTTTTTTTTAAATCTTTTGTAAAATATATTAAATGTAACATACATACTTCTTTTTGGATTTCATATGACGATATATTGCATGGCATGTGTTGTGAGGATTTCCAACAATGTTATATTTAAGTAATACACACATACATACCTACATATATTTTAGCATTTGATATTCACACTTAAATACATGAGAGTGTTAGACAGGCACTTAGAAACAGGTTAAGGTGTATGAGTTGGTAAACATATTTCAATGGCTGCTTTAGCAGAAATTCATGGAGATGTTGGTTGGTTCAGTGTTTTGTTAACATACTTTTATGAACATAGCTAAATCTATAACAGTAAAACTGAAAATATTTCCAACATAAGGCACTAGTGCCGAGCCATATGCACAATGTGCGAGCTGTTACAAAAAGTTACAAAAAGGTTTGTGCTTTCAAACCGACGAGAGCACAACATCCTGCTGTTGCAAACTTTACAAAGAAACGAGAAAAAATTTTAATAACTTTTTAAGCTGTTCACCTCAAACGCAAATGTCAGAGTGTGTGTGAACGTAGCTGCTCTAAAGTGCAACAATTCAAAATTTACAAATTTTCAATAGAATCAAATAACTGTTTCTTAATTTCATAAGCTCTTATACTAAAAAGAGAGATACAGCTGTATATTTTTGGCGAAAGAGTAGAGCAAATGATGCAAGATTTCTACAGTGCGTAGATATGAATACTGTATATCATTTTCTTGCAAAAAGTGAAAATTGCAAAATTTCGAGTTGACGCTCTTTAAAGGAACTAGTGCGATATCTTACTGCAAATTTAAAAATTATTAAATATTTTGTGAAACTTACAGATTTTTAAATAGACACTACCAAAGCGGATTCATATCAGGCAGACTCGCCTGTATTGAGTCTTTGGACATAAAAAAAATGTACTGAAAAATGCGTGTCGACATCTGAGGTACATACATACATACATACATACATATGTTTATTCAAGTTACAAGCGGCGAAAATAGTCACCTGGGCTGTTGAGGCCAGCTGTACGGATTCGTCTTGCAAACTAGCGACAGTGATTTAGATTAATTCGGAAGAAAAATTTGAACTTGTATTTCATATCTTTTGTTAGATCATTCAAAGCACATATTATACAATATACATACATATTGTATATCTCTTGTTGGAAAGTAGCACAAGATGTTTGAAATTCAAAAGGATACGAATGTAAACATACACACACACGCAAACAAACGCAAATACACCTGCATACGTAAATCCATAGCCGTATGTATGTAAACTCAACAAAACTTTATTTCGTGTAACCCACTCTCGCTCTCTCACTCAGTAACACCCTGCGTTTTTGTCATATTTATGTGCACACCAGTGTCCAGCAATAAGTAGTGAAAAAGTGAGTAGAGTTGAATTATGACATATAACTTCTTGTACTTATGCGCACTCATACTTATTGCAATGTTGTTCAACTTCGTATTCACTCGCAAGTGTGAAGTTCTCATCACACTCATACTTAGCAAGATTTATGACGTTGCTTATTTCGACTCTCCTTAACTCAATGTTTAAAGACGATACAAAATAAGTATTGTATGGCAAAGCGAACTTCTCATACGAACATTAAAATACTCATTATGAGGTTATGTGTTTGCTCATTATGACGTTACAAATGTGTTTCTTTATACACTTTTAGTTGTAGTTGTAGTTGTAGTTGTAGCTGTAGCTGTAGTTGTAGTTGTAGTTGTAGTTGTAGTTGTAGTTGTAGTTGTAGTTGTAGTTGTAGTTGTAGTTGTAGTTGTAGTTGTAGTTGTAGTTGTAGTTGTAGTTGTAGTTGTAGTTGTAGTTGTAGTTGTAGTTGTAGTTGTAGTTGTAGTTGTAGTTGTAGTTGTAGTTGTAGTTGTAGTTGTAGTTGTAGTTGTAGTTGTAGTTGTAGTTGTAGTTGTAGTTCTAGTTGTACTATATAAATGAGTTGAGTGAGCTGAGTCCGTGTAAGTAGTATAAGTATTTTTCTGAAATTATAAATCAAACTGAGGTGATTTATGAGTGTAAGTGTGATATGTGTATGATATCGACGTCGCATTCATATTTATTGCAACCTATATTTATAAATCAATCTTATCGTAAGTGTGTGAGTAGTTGAGTTTAAACGATGTCTACTCATTTAGATTTAAAATTTCTTGAGTCAGTATGAAAAGCGAAAAAACGATGCATTGCAGATCACGGGTGCACACATACTAATGTATGTATGTATGTGTAAACATTAGAGTGACCGTTAATTTTATTTTTTGATTTTTAATGTCCTCTCGCCCAAATCGGTTCAGTTTTATGTAAAAAAAAGAATACAAAAAATGTCATGGCGATAGATTGTGTTTTAGGGGGTGCGTCCGCCCCCTCAAAGTTGGCCTTCAAGCCCAATTTACAATGTAATTTGTTTGCCTATGGCTATCTTTTTAAAAAAACATTTTACATTTAAATAAACATTTTATGGCAAAATTTTAGCTCTTCTAGTCAACAACATTAGTCTCAAAGAAAATATTAGAAAATAATGAAGAAAATAACCAATAAAATACCAAAAATTATATATTTATAAAAATTATATTTACATATATGTAAATTATTTATATTAAGCATGTACAATAAGAGCTTATACCTGTTGAATTATTTCATACATATACAGATAGTCAAAGAAAAACTAAAAAAAAAAACAAAAAGAAATTACATTGAATAAATGGGCTTGAGGGCCAACTTTGAGGGGCGGACGCACCCCCTAAAACACAACCTATCGCCATGAAATTTTTTTGTATTTTTTTTTTACATAAAACTGAACTAATTTGGGGGGAGAGAATATAAGAAAAAAAAAATTCTCCATACAACTAACGGCCACTCTAGTGTACATACATCATGCACAGTGAGTTTCTGTGTGCATATATGGAATAACTATTTTGGCATTTGCATATATCTATTTATATATATACATACATGTACATACATATGTCGCCCATAAAATCATAAATGGTTTTGTTGTTTCATAAACTAGTTCAATGCACAAATCTGTGACAACCACTAAAATTTCTTTTGTAACACAGTCTTCTTAACAAAATAAAATACCGTTATGCGTGTTTTAGGGTTCCGTGCACCAAAGGTCTGTCCGTCTGCCCGTCATAGGCTGTTTTCTGGAGAACCGTAAAAGCTGCGCACCTGCCATTTTCATAGAATATGTAAAACTTAAGCCGCTACGAGAAAAAATATGTGACAGTTGAAAATTAAGGGCCGTTCCAACAACTTGGAAACCGTAAAAGCAAACTCGTAAAATGTTCAAAAACGCTAAAACTAAAAATTCCAACATTAAAAAATCGCCAAAACGAAAAAATCGTCAAAAACCGAAAAAAAATCGCCAGAACGAAAAAGAGCGCCAAAACTAAAAAAAATCGCTAAAACTAAAATAAATCGACAAGAACCTAAAAAATCACCAACAACAAGCATGTACTCGTATAATTACTTTGGTTTTAATATCCTGTTTCCATAGAAAATTTGTATGAAAAATCACTCGAAAAATTAGTGCTTTTCATTTAATTATTTTACTCAAGTCGACCGTCTGTGTTGTGCAAACAGGAAGTAAATTTAAGATACACATCACTTGTAAACTAAAAAAAAAGTACATGACCACACACATCGTGTAAATTTAGCTGTTTCACATGTGTCATTGAATCTTCAATTTTTCGAATTAAAAAAATAAATTTCACACTCATTTTAACTTTAAGTTTTACTCTCACGATAGTTAAGTTTAGTAGTTCTATCTTTCATGGAGGAAAAATAATTGAAAAAGTTTTTTAATCTATAATATTTACGAGAGTTTGCAAGAACCTTTACTTAAAATTTAGAATAATATATGAATGAAACAGAAGACGCTGGTAACTATCAGCTTATATAATCACATTGCTCATTCTGCATTATTAAAGTAACTACTTAAGCAAAGTATTTCCTAAAGATACATGCACACATACATTTAGCCAGAAGGAAACCTAACTAAGACATACATACGAGTATAAACATAAATAACATATTTTCATTAAACTGTTAAAGTTGCATGCTGCTGGCAAATCGTTACTGTTGCTTCTTTGTTTGTTTCCATAACTAGTTATGCGCAAATAAATACAAATATAAATTTTCTTCGGTTATCTGTGCTACGGTTATAAGATTGTACGAAAAGGTGTTTTGTATTAAGAAGAAAAAAGCCAGTTAGTTTAAACTAATAAAACATATACACACTAGAGCGCTGCACAAGCATCAAAAAATGTCTTACAAGCAATCTCATTAAGCTTAAATTCTTACAAGAATATATGTTGATATATTGTTGATAATAAAAAAAAATATCGAAAGTATTAGTAGTAGTAGTAGTAGTTGTTTTATAGTCTGAAACAGCCTTGAAGCTGAATATTGATGTGTCTGGCACCCGCTCTATGAATATAGAAGACGAATAAGCGATGTCTGTCTGTCAATTCGTCCGTCTATCTGTACGTGAAATCGCTTTTACAAGCTCCCAGAAAAGCTACAAACTTCGGTCTTGTATCAGAAATGGTCCAAAATAGATTGGTATTGAAAAGCAGCAAAATCAAAACGACGGTTTCAGAGCTGGAAAATCCTAACTTTTTTTGCCATATAAAAGTAACTAGCTAAAACAAATTTTTGTTTTTGTTTTTTTTTTTGTTAAATAAACCTATTTTATATTTCAGTAAGAATAAAATTAGTGTGGAAATCCAAAAAACTACAAAAGATGATTCCAGAATTGGAAAATATGATTTTTTTTTGGGATTTAATAGTAACCCATTGAAATAATTTTTTTAAATTAAATATATTTTATATATTTAAAAGAAAGAGATTGGTATGAAAAATCAGAAAAAATCTAAAAGAATTACTCCAGGGTTGGTAAATTTATACTTTTGGTTGTATACAGAAGTCACTAGGTAAGTAAATTAAATATAATATATGTTTTCGAAAGAAGTAGTTTAGTACAAAATATTAGACAATTAAAAACACAGCTCCAGAGCGGGAAAACTTAAACTGTTTTTTGGTGCATAAAAGTAACTTAGTAAAACTAATTTTTGCCTTAGTTTTTTTTGTGTTCATCAAGTAAGCATATTTTATATTTCAGAACAAAATAAATTAGTATTACAAATCAGAAAAATCAAAAATGTTTTATTTTTTTGTTAAAAAAAGTAACGATTGCCTGCAAATGTTTTAGAAGCGAAAATTATTTTAGCACCGTTATGGATATCGGTATCTTCGGTACATCGGATAACTTATGAATTTTGAATTTAGTTAAAAAATCTTATATAGATGCTTGTTTTGTAAAGATTTTTGTTTGAGGCTTTCAAACTTATTATGTTTGTATGTTGTGATTCTCAATAATGTATTAAGAGTCTTACTTATAAACATACGAAGTTTTTTAGCTAAATTCAAAAATTTTTTAGATTGAAGTCTATTGACGAGTTCCATAAGCTGGAACGAAATGCATATAGACAATACTTAACCATAAAAACCAGCAAAATTTTCAAATTAAATAAAGACTTTATGTCAAATAAATATACTTCGGTATTTCAAGTACGAAATTGTTTTTTTTAAATTTTGTGCGTAATATAATGGCCTTTGGCAGCCGTGCACTCTTCAAATGAATAAACAAATGAAAACATAAACATATTTTTATAGTTTTTGCAGCACTAATAGGTGAAGTAAATATATTTATGGTTATGGCTATGGCACGTCTAATTAAACCTCAAGCATCAAATGAAATGCATTTAGCCGTGCTTAGCAAACAACAAACAAAAATTCCTTAAATTAATCTTAAATTTGTATTCATGTAACCTTTAGTAGTAGTAGAGGTAGTGGAGTTTTTTTGGAACTTAAGTTCTATAATCCATCCATTAGCTTAACATTACTAATAAATTTCCAGAATATATAAATTTTTTTTTAAACTTTAAAATTTTCACTGTAATATAATATCGTTGGCAATTAAAATTAATGCATTTAAATAAATTATTCATTTGTTTGTATTGAATTTATGTTGTTGTTGTTTCACTCGATTACATTATCTATAAAATGTTCTTTTTTTAAATCGAAATTGACGTGTTTTTTCAAATACCACTGAATGCAATTAAATTAAAAATGCAGTTTTTTGTTACTTCTTTATCATTATAATCATCAGTTATTCAAGAAAAATAAACAATAAAATCAGATTAAGTTTAAACAGAAAAATAATCGAACAATAATATTCATGTATGTACGAGTATGTAAAAAACAAAGGAAAATAAAATAAAATCAAAATAAACTTAAATATTTACTGAAAGACTGCAGTTTAATTAAAAATATTCATTGTTGTTGTGTTAAGACTTAAATAAATAAGTTTGATGTTAAATTACCTTAAATTTCAAATTGCAATAGTAGAAAGAAGAGGTGTGCCAGAGAATTTCCATGAAAATGGGAAAATATACACAGTTACACACAGATCAAGGTTTACGGTTAATGAAAGAACTGGACATGTTACGAGTTTTTAAGTGCTGATATAAAAATTTTGGTTTTTAATTTATTTTAATTATAAATTTTTTGCTGTTTTCAATATAAATTCTCAGTCGAAAGTTCTCTTTCGAAATTATTAGTTCACCGTTTTCTTATTGGAAAAAATTATATAAATGATTTTTTTTGACTATTTCTTAAAAAAAAAAACATATAGTTAAAATATTCATTGATTCAATCATTCAATTAATTATATCTATGTGTTGCATATTTTGTTTAAGGCTTTCAGCTTGCTGTGTTAAGCATTTAGTAATTCTCAATTATGTTATTAGGCTCATTGATGAGCTTCATATGCACTGGCAGCATATATGTATACGGACTTGATTTTTCTAGTTTATTCTAGATTAGATTAGATTAGATTAACTGATTATAAATATATTTTAAATTAAGTTTAATGTCCATACCATCCGTTATATGCGTTGTTATGCTAAAATGTCGACTACACAAAATGGCATATTGTGACATCGCAATAGTGTGTACTAGTGGCAACGTTTGTAATTTCCAGTATTTTCCATATAAAAAAAATAATGTGAACGGTGTTGCACACAATTTGAAAATGACACCACAAAATGATAAATAACACAAGAAATGCCTGATGTATACTCTTTTAAATTCAAGTTAGATGCAATGCGTTTTATCTCCCAAATGCTTTTTTAGAATGAAATTGTAATTTTAAAAGAGCTTAATTTGTCTATTTGCTTTATTCATTCCTTGACTATCAAAAACTGCTGCGCTTTTTTCATCTAGTTTATGGTTCAAAAACCGCTGGTCTGGCAAGGCTGTCAGCTGTTAAATATCTGTCCTCTGATCTGTCATTTATTTAGTGAAAGACTGACCATTTATAATATCCCTAAGGCAATAAATTTAAAAAGTTCCGTGTACTTTTTTTTTAAAGTCCGTACTAGCAAATGGAAATTTCCTTTTGTAATTTACCGACCTGAATTCCCGTAAGTTTTTTTCCATACAGTTCATATGAGAACCTGAATTTCCGTAAGAACTCCGTACCAGGCTTTAAGGTTTTAATTGAAGAAACATTTTTTTTTCTGTGTGTCTGTGTGAATTGTGCATAAAAGCAATTAAAACTGTATATCAAGTATATATTAAGACTACAATTTTCATCTATAACGTTTGCTTAAAATTTATTCAAATCCATTCGTTTCATTGAATACTGAAAAAGCATTGATTGAAAAACTTTTCCTCTTATGCCTTAAAGTACGCAAAATGTGTTTGTTAAAACGTTTATTTTCTTTATGCTTTTAGGTGCATTTTTTGCAAAAAAGAAAAAGGTCTAAGGTATCCTAAATCAAGGATTAGCTTAACTTTCTTTTTTATTACAATTTATTACCTTTTCCTAAATAAACAAAAGATAAACACATAATTTATGATTTTTTTGCCCACAAATCTTTTTCTTTCTGTTTTAATAATGTTGCTCTGTAGCTTCCCATTTGGGTTGTGGTGTGTGATGCTGTTAAAGCAATAAATAAAAAAAGAAAAATAAATCATTAAATATTTTGAAAAGGCGTAAATTAGGTCTTTTGTGTTGTCTGCTGCGGTCTTGCAAAGTAACGTGCCTGTCACATAAATATTTTAAAATGAAAATGAACAAACAATTAGAAGCAGAGTTTTTGCTCTTTCAAGAAATGTACATACGTATATGTTTGGTAATATTAAATGGTAAAAGGTTGCTTCATAAATATGTAGATTGATTTAAAAGAAAAAGCTATTCTTCAAACTCCAACATTCCAAACAGTTTTGTTTTATATTAATTAAGCCATCACCAGACATTTATTTTAAAGGTATTATATGCTTTTTTTAGGTGTTGAAAAACCTTGAAACCTCAATTTTTGATATGCGTGGATGCAACAACTTTATTGGGTGCTCTATATATTTTTCATTATTAAAATTCTTACTTTAGTACATTTATTTATTAACCGACTTCAAAAAAGGAGTAGGTTATAAATTTGTCTGTTTTTTCTTTGACATTGTTACTTCATAACTCGGGACATTTTAGATCGATTGTAAAAATTATATTTTTTCTGTATAGCTTCCAATTGGTCCCATTCTAAAAAAGTGGGCAGGCACACGCCCTCAATTTTGTTTGTTTGGATTTTATCATATTCTACTTATTTGATTGTTGCAAAACCTAGCAAACACCTTTGGTTCTTGTAATTACACAATTTCAAAGTTGAAAAATTGGGCAGGGCTACGCCCATGAAAATTTTATTATTATATTTCACGTGGTTCTACTTCACTGATTTTTACGAAACTTAGCATACGCCTTGAGCTCTAAAATAGACACAATCTTCTACTTCAAAAAAGGGGGGAGAGATTCACGCCCATTAAAATGTAATATTATATTTTAAGTCGTTTTACTTTAGCAATTTTTACAAAACTTAACACACACCCTGAGCTCTGAAAAACACAGAATCTTGAATTAAAAAAATGGGTGGAGGCCCATTAAGATTTAATTTTATATTTCACGTGCCTCTTCTTAATCAACAGATTTCCAAAAATTTTTTTTTTGGTTTAAAAGAGTTTATTTACTTCCAGTGTCGAAAATGTTCAGATCTTTCCATTGAAGTCGGTTTTTTTTGGCAGAATTATTTTTATTTACTTTTTAAATTGATTTTGTAATAGAAAGAAGCATGTTTTCTTGAAAAGAAAATCTTAATATGTGTAGATGCTGCCATAACAATATTGCAAAAAAAATAACCAGAATAGTCGACAAATTGTGACACTTTACAAACCCCAAGCATACAATTCTCCGGCAGAGCGACTTGGGTTGACTTATTTTTTTTCGGCTGAACTTTTCGCATCCGCAGCTTCGACTGACTGTTTCGTTACAGCGACAGCAGGCATGCTTAAAACATAGTCCCGAGCCACACAAGTTGGGTTTGACTCGTCAACAGCGTTGCCACTTTCTGTACTATAGCACAAAAACAGTACCATTTTAGTGGAATTTTTTTACTGTTTGCGAACATGCATCTGAATATGTTTGCTCGCATAAACTTCACGAATATATATTTTTTCTTTCTGGCTGAGTTTAACTTTCACGTTTTATGCAAACAATAAATGTCATGTTTAATAAAATTTATGGCTTTAAGTGGCATTAACTCATACGCTTAGTTGCATTATACGATAATTGAAAGTTTACACATATACAAGTATGTCACAAATATGCAGTTAATTTGCAGTGACAATTCAAAATTTATGACACAAAATTGATAATAAATGAAATTTAACTCAATTGTAACTGCAGCCTTAAGTGGAACAATGGCACAAATATTTATTATTGGAATGTCATAAAAGTAAACTCGTTTAATAAATTTAGACTTCTTCTTGTCATGTGTTAAATAAATGTATATTAAGAATTCCATAAAATATGATTAATACAAAAATAAGATTAGAGCGTTGTGCTGTACGTGCTTTTTCATTAACATAAACTCTTTTAAGAAGCGTAGAAGATCATTTAATGTCACGGTCATGTGTCATTGCTGAAGATTACATTGTTGCATTTAATGGAGTGGGCAGAGCTCACTTTATTTTCAGTTCAAAACGGCACTGTTAGCCAAAAAAAAAATAAATTTGATTTTTGAAAATCTTGAATGCTTTTTATAAGGGAATATGCTCAATAGTAGAGAAAATGCTAAAATGTTTACAATGATATGCACAATGTGTGAGCTTTTACAAAAGAGCTTTCACAACGACAAGAGCACAAGAGCCAATCAGATCTAGACGATAACAATGCTTGCTGCTTACTTTGCAAAGAAACAATAGCAAATTGTAAGAGCTTTCAAAGCTGTTTAGCTATTCAGCTGATTTAAGCTCAAAGCATTCACACACTTAGGGCCAATTTCACCAACAAATATTTAATTAGATATCAATTGATATTTAATTAAAGTTGGTGAAATTGGCCCTTAATCAAATAACAAATTGTATTTAATTGGTAAACGCAGAAATATATTATTTTAGACCGCATTATTAAATTTTGAGCCATTGTGTGTTGCATCAAGATATGCGAAGCTTTTATGGCAGAAAATTTTTTGTAAAAGTACATGGTGTTTTAAGTAAAAGATAATAAAAGTGTGGGCAAATGAAAAGTTATTAGTAAATTGGCTTAAAACACACACTTTTTTTTTGACAATTTCAGTTTTATTGATACCAATGTAAAATAGAAATTTGGTAATTAATAATGGAATATGATTGTGGGCAAATGTCTACCTATAACACGTCGGCAGCCAAACGTTGTCGACATTGTGGGACAGGCTTTACATTGAAAACAAATTTTCTTATTTTATTATTGTTTCCAACACAAGATTATTTAACAAAAAATTTGCATACATAAAGCGAACCTTTTATTCTTACCAGTGCGACCAGATTTTAAAATAATATAAAGCTTAATAAAGATTTAAATAGAGAAAGTTAAAAAAAAAATAATAAAATCTTAAAGTATAAAGTAGAGCTAATTTTTTTTAATACAAACTTTCCTTTAAACAAATGAGAAGCTCCACAAATAACCCCTCAATAATCAATTTGCATGTAATTTTTAATAAAAAAATATTTTACTGAATAAGTAGAATAATAATTTGAGATTATTAACAAATGCATTAACAAATGTTTCTTTTAAATTGTAATAATTCCCATAAAAACACTAATTATATCAAACTAAATTTGGCATCAAAAAAGGTAAAATGGTCACACTGGATTTAACACAAACAATACATACAAAAACAACACCAATTAGGGAATTTACAATGAGTATCCTAAAATTTTGATGTGGCAACATTGAGCCATCTTAAAATTTTCATTGTGAGCAGGCAACGATCTAAAACACAGTACAGTATTAAAATAAAAAAATTTGTTAAATTACAAATTATTGTTGGATAAATTTATCAAAATAACGTTTGTTGTGCAAAATGCCTAAAGACATATTAAAAATGACATGCTTTTTATACTTTTAAATTTGCCACCTGGCAATAAATTTCATGTATTAAGTTATATTTTAAAATGCTATTGTGAACTCCCTAAATATTTCTTTATCACTCGAAAAAGTGTACCCATGAAAACATTTGAATGCTCATTTTACCGGAATGTTTAGTGATAAGAAAATTAAAACGCACGTAAATTAAAACGCAAATAGTTTAATTGAAAGTTCAACAATAAAATTAACCCGGAAAACTTACTCGTGATACACATTTACTTGAGCATATCATAACTAGAATATCGAAAACTTGGAAAAAGCTTAAGAAAACATCGAAACAATACAGAAGTAGAACTTGTATGCATGAATTGAATTTTTAAATAAAAAGATTCATATGTATATACGAGTATATGCTACTACAGAAATAAAGAAAACAATAGAATATATTTTGTGGCAAATCTTAAACCAAATTATTCAACATAATCTTTTGTCATGTATTTTTCTAAATATGTATACATACATATGTACATATTCATACATACTTGCGCACCCATGAAATTGTGTTTATATCTATGAATTTGTGTGCATAAAACCAAAATGCAAATTAAAATACAAAATCCTAACATCATTTAGCAATGAATCAAACAAGTAGATTAAGATTATTAAATTATTTATACTATATTTATAGATGCTTTCATACATGAATGCATCCGGCAATATCTACTTGCGTTACAGTCATACTACATGCATACATGCATACATACTTATCTCTCTACACATACTCAAACATACATACATACATACGTAAGAGCGATAGTAATTGGAATACATGTTGTGTCTCTTTTTCATACTTATGTGTAAATGAAATTAAGTGCACAATCAAGGATACGAATGTTAATCTTTCGTTGATGTGTTTCTGTTTCCGATGTCTGCATGCGTTTGTGTTTGTGTGTGGTAGAGCAATAGTTGCAAATAAACTACAAATCAATATTCAATAACAAATTAGTATTGATTATACACATTGACACATGATATTATTGATGAATTGTTTGTTATTGGCAGTGTACAATAGTATGTTGTATGGATTGATATGAGTATAAGTTCGCCAGCACATTGCAATTTCTCTCCCAGGGCTCAAAAGGAGTGCAAGCATTTTGGTATTATTGCCATACAATTTTTTTTCTTTCTCTTCTAGCTGTATTTCTACTCATTTATCTCCAATGAAAGCAATCAATGCCTTTTCTGCATTGGCAGAAATTTTGGTTGCAGCAAAAGCACGTGGTTAACTAAAGTAGTCGTTGCAATGTCCACATTGACAGTAATGAAACGATTGATAGTTATGATGGCTTTAATATTTTATAAAATTATGTGCAACATATTAAATAGCAAGTGACTGCAAATGGTGGCTTCTATAAAGTATTTCATTATCAAATGGTATAAACTAGCAAAACCGACCAAAAGCAGATGCGAACAGTGTATTAGTATTTCAAAATAATAATAGAGATGTCGGAATCGTGAAGTAGTTAGTTGACTACAAACCGAAGGTTCTGGGTTCGAGCCCGGTCTCCGACAGTCATTAAATAACAACACCACGCATTTTTCTGATGTGCATTAGTGTCCCTTTGTATCAGTTGTTGTAGGAAAGTTCAAGTGATTAAGGCATAGACACTGGTCACTGAGCTACACCACCTTTAGCGTATATTAAGCCATGGGTGTGAAGATAAATTCGAATTTAACTAGCAAAGACAGGAACCAAAATTTTTAACAGAGCATTTTAAACACATAACAGAGTTAGCTATTTAACAATATTCGCTAAATGGATTAGGATTCCAAATCCTTGGAACTGGATCGAGATAGATAATTATTTTTGTTGAAAAAATTGCTCTAAAATGTAGTTTATGAAATTATAAAAGTAGGATGGTTAAAATATGTCTGGTACAGCCAATAAATTGGATTTAAGAAAACATAATTTTCTTGAGAAGATTAGTGCTTTTGTAAAATATAAAAGTGCATACGTACTACACCATGTAGGTGTGGTACTACAAAGGGTCCTAATGGTGACCCAATTGATCACGTTTCTCAAATAATTTTGAGAATTGAAATAATCGAATTTGAAAAATATATTTTTTTGTGAAATTTCTTGAGAAGATTAGTGGTTATTTGGGTAAAATATGGAAGAGCGCACGTACTACTTCGCATAGGTTTGGTACTTCAAAGGGTCCTAAAGGTGACCCAATTGATCACGTTTCTCAAATAATTTTGAGAATTGAAATAATCGATTTTGAAAAATATGCTTTTTTTGTGAAATTTCTTGAGTAGATTAGTGGTTATTTGTGTAAAATAGGTGTGGTACTCCAAAGGGTCCTAAAGGTGACCCAATTAAACACGTTTCTCAAATAATTTTGGGAATTGAAATCGACTTAAACGCTTAAAAGTGCTCTCCTGCAAAACAGTAAAATATGACTTAAGCACTTTTTCCTTATTGCCACAGAATTATAATAAAATGTTGAAGTTTTGTTTTTCATACTCATATCAACCAAAAACACTTAAAGTAAATACGGCAGAATTAAATTCAGATTAAAATGTTGTTAAATTTTCTGTTACGTAGATAAGTTATATAAATATTTACAAAGCATGTGTAGCATATGGTTCTCACCAGCGCTACCGTTAGTGATATTTAGCATTGTGTGGCAATTCATAAGCAAGTAAAGCTTTTATTTGATATTTTCATATCACTAACGGTAACGCTACTCCACACGCTCTGTCAATAGTTTATATAAATTATCTTCGTATCAGAAAGTTCAACAACATTTCTTATTATAACCTTCACCAAATAAAATTTTAAGAAAATTATGTATATAGGTTTGTCATTCCGTGTGTAATTTTCTTAATTTTCGAATAGTCGATGTCCATCTGTCCGTCTATCCACCAGCTTGCCTGCTTGTGAAAACGTTTTTCCCAAGCTCACAGAAAAGTTAGAGACTTCGATCTCAAAATAACATGTCAGCATAAGTCGTAAAAAGATATTTAAAATTTGTCAATATTCGTACAAACACTAGCAGAACGGAACAACCAGCTGTTTTCTAAGGTCGCTGCACCTTCATCATCACAAACCAAACACACAAAAAAAAAAACGCTGATGATGAGGGTGTTGTGACCTTCTCGAAAACAGCTGGTTGTTCCGTTCTACTCGTGTTTGGTGTTATCTGGTGCGAACTTTAGCCTACTAAAATCATATATCTAAAAAATTTTATTGAAAATCAGTAAAAGCAAAAAGATAATTGCAGGGTTATAAAATAAAAACGTGTTTTTTTGTTGATTATTAAAATAACTTAAGCAGAAACGACATGCATAAAGACAGTGTTTAACCAACTACACAAGCAAAATTTTGACATTGTATGAATAATTTTTCTTTCACAAAAGAAATAGGTATACTCGGTGAAGGGTATATAAGATTCGGCTCAGCCGCATATAACATTCTTGCTTGTTTTTTTAACGTTTTTTTGGTTGATATGAAAAACAAAAACTCTCCAGATGTTAACTTTAATTTCAGTTTGTTTTATTTAACAATAGCTTTTTTGATATTTCTAATTCTACCAAGGTCTGTAGAATTTTAAATGAAAGAGTAATTCGTCATATTTTAATTCGCTATTGAATACATAATTCAATTCTACATTATTTTTTACGCTAAAACTTTCCGTCCGTATTAATGTTACTCTTTTAGCTTATTGTCATTTGTTATTGTTACTCTTCTAGCTTATTGGCTATATGGCTGGGGAGAAGGAAAATTAAACGTACAAAAAAAAAACATCGCATGAATGCAAGGAGTTTTTGGTAGCAACTTCAAAAGGGAATTAAGACGTCGTAAATTTCATCGTGTGAATTCACACTTAGTCAAAATTTGTATGGAAGTTTTATTTTAACATACATACATAAGAAATAAGAAGTACGACTTGTAAAAAACGTTTGTTAAAATGTTAAAAAAAAGTAAATATGTATGTATGTGCATACATTTATCTGTGGCAAGAAGGAAAAAATGCTTAAGTTATATTTTGCAGTTTTGTAGGAGAGCACTTTTAAACCTTCACAGAGAATCCAGTGCCTAATAAATACCTCATAAAATAGAACAAAATTAATGAGATATCTCCATGGTTTTTTTTCGAGAAGGAAATCTTATTTAATAAGGAAAACCTTTTTGAAAAAATCAAGAAAGAAACTTGCAATTTTTATTAGGTTATCTTATTGATTTTTTCAAAAAGGGTTTCTTCTTGTTTTTATTAGGCGACACAATAAAAAATAAAATGTCTTTATTCTTTGTACTTATTTTTATTTAAATTCTATACCATATACATATGTATGTAGTACATGTAGAGGTTAGTTAGTTATACATACATACAAATATACATATTATATTATATTCTTAATTAAATCACCATACATACATGTTATTACTTGAGAGGAGACAAGTATTGAACCAGCAATCTTCTGATTGATAGGCAAACACTCTAACCAATACGCTAACAAGCAGCCTGAATAAGCATTGAAATTATTGTGCATACATGCCTCTATGTTTATTTATAGATATGAAATAACAAGATTAGCTCTCTTGTAATCAAGAAGATTTCCTTATTAAAAAAATTAAGAAAATGCTTTACACATAACCATATAGGAACCTAATGAAAACAATAAGGAAACCCTTTTTGAAAAAATCAATAAGGCAACCTAATGAAATTAATAAGAAATCCCTATATTATGCAATTTATAAGAAAACCTATAGAATCAAACAGTTTTTCTATATGGATTGTTTTTTTTTTGAGCCAAAAATAACGGAAATTGAGTTAAAAAAAATTGTGAATAACAAGTTTTCTTCTGGATAAAATTAAAAAGATGGGATACCCCTTACCCTAAAAACGTTTCATAGAGAAAATCTTTTTGATTCTATTAGGCGGTTTTTTCTCTGTGTTTAAAAATTAATTTGTTTTTGATTTTCAATGGAGAACAAGTTATGCAGTCCCAGTTTCTCGCAAGCTGTTCTTTGGGAGGTGGGAACTTCTTTTTTTGATTAAAGAAAAAATAATTTTCCGAAGTTTCCGGAACAGGAAGAAAACTATAAGGGCCAATCCCACGAAGTCTGCAGTGTTCGACTTGTCGCACACTTACATTCAAAACAAAAACAAATTTTAATATTTTGTTGTTTCAAATTTAAGGGCCTTTCCCACGATGTCACCAACGTTCGACTCGTCGCACACTTACATTCAAAACAATAACAAATTTTAAAATTTTATTGTTGTTTGCAATGTAACTGTGCGACGAGTCGAACTTTGGTGACATCGTGGGACAGGCACTAAGTGTGCGACAAGTCGAACGTTGACGACATCGTGGGACAGGCAGTGAATTTTTTGTTAAAAGTCGCAAAATTTTTATTACAGCATTTTCGCAAGAAACTATTGCATACTCTTAGGCTAGTTACTTATTTATCCGGCATGAAATAAGTCCCCTAAAAAATTTATATAAAGCATCAACAAAGTTTTTTGTGAACTTATTTCTTACGAAATAATTCCCCAAAAGCCTGTAACGAAATAAATAAAAAAAAATTTTTAAGGTAATTATTTCATTTTAAAATTTATTTAAAAATGATTATAAATGCAGCTTTTACGAGAGGCGGAGTGATGCAAAATCTGGTACAATTGGGCCATTTGTGGCACTTTTGAATGTTTGGTGGCCCTGTGGTACTTTCTAAGCTATTTTGGCTTTTTCAGCTCAAGATTCAACTGAGTACTTAAAACATTTGAGTACATTTTTTAATGTAGTTTTATCCCTTCTTTTATTTTTGGAGATTTTTACTCAAACTGGTTTCCGAAATTTGCGCCAGATCATGTTATGAAACTTTTTTTAAACAAAAAAAAGAAAAAATTTAACAAATAAATAATGAATGTAGGGCACTATTGGAATTTCCAGAAATTAAAAAGTTCAAAGACTTAAGTATAAGCAAAGTAAATTTATATAAAGTGTATGCAAGTACTCAGGTTATTAATTTTTTTTTCGTCTAGTGTTAATGGATGAATGGCAAAAGTTGTTTACAATTTTCGGACGCCATTTTGTTTTGGTTTGCTTTGTTAAACACAATTGTGTGTATGAAAACGTGTGTGAAAAAATTAAAATGAATTTTTACTTAAAAAAAGCTGTTACATAACGTTTAAAAATAATTATAAATAATTATTAAAATACACATGTATCTTTTATAATACTTATTTTTTACTTTGGTTTTGTCTATCCATACATTACCTTTTTGTTGCATGCAGATCTGCGACTATTGCATTAAATAAGCAAATGCATTGACCATTTTACCACACTAAACCAAATCAATGCAAATGCAAATTCAATACATTAGCACTAACTTTGATAATTATAGTGCAATTTGTTTTGCAGTAAACTAAAATCTCTTCAAAGTAATGCATTAATATTGCACTAGCACTAAATCACAGGGCGAAAAATGCACTAATTTTGCATTACCACTACACATATTATGAAGAGTATTATTGCATTATCACTGAATCATGTAGTGGAAAATAGAGCGTAATTGTGTACATACATAAAAATATACGTACATACATAAATATGTAAATTTTTGTCTATGTACACGCAAAGAAAAAATATGGTTATCAAACAGCAACATACTATGATTGAATTATATGGTTGCAAACAAATCATATTATTGTCAATAGAAGAGCAAAGTTTTAGTAATATTATTATCTGAGCTAATAATAATATTATCTACAATAACAATTAACTTTGTTATACCTAATCTTATTATTGTTCAAAGTTATCACATTTTGGTTAAATATGACAACACTATTATTTGATGTGACTAATATATAATTAAGACTAACCATACCATATTCTAATATTATAATAAAATTGTTAAATACGACCACAGTATTATTTTATATAATAATAATATTTTGTTTTTTAACCATATATTGATAGATCTTTTGCTTAAAACAGCTGTGCGTCAAATCCTAAATAAATGCAGACATGCATGTATAAAGAAATATATGTACATATATATATTGTGATCTGTCCTCTTGTTTATATATACTTCATTTATTAATTTATTTATTTAACACTACGCATGCAATACCGATAGATTATCAACGAAACACTGAACTGACAGAAGATATTTCTGAAAAGGGTTTTTTTAAACTAAATATAGTATGGTTTTGGATAACATTATATTGTTATTTACATCATATTATTTCTACATAATAATAAAAATTATGTTGTAGTCATAAATTTTTAACAAAACTGTATTGTTAAATTCTAACCATATTAAACTTTTTATGAATACAATAATGTAATTATTAAACTCAAACATCACTTAGTTTATCGTAACGCAATTAATGTTTAAAATAACAATAACTTGTTTTGAATGACCACATATTTGTTTCGGAGAACATAATATTGTTTTCTCAACCATGCTACAACCATATCTTTTCTTTGCGTGTACAAGACGAAAAATCATATTACTACGATTTTTATAATTTTTCAAGAGAAAGACAAAACTTGATGAAATTATTCCAAATGGTAGTATTTTTCGTTTATAAAATCACCGTTTTTTAATATATAACTTTGCAATAAAATAAAGGAAAACCTAAGTTCCGATCTTTTGTAAATTGCACGGTTTTTCATATAAGCTTCATATGCAACGTACTTGAAGTATGAAACTTATTAATTTTTTTTCAATCGTTTTTGAAATGTAGTTTGTGTTTATATTGACAATTTTTCTTTCCTTTCATTTGTATGTACGTACGTCGTACTTATCTTATATAGGTGCCCTGATTTTATTTATATGTATTTATATTATTATTATTATTATTGCTTATTTTTTTATTTGTGGTATCTGAGAGAAATATGTTCACGTCTTATTCAATTTTATTGTGTACAATATGTGGTAATGCAATAATATTGCATTACTTCATGATTTGCTTAGTGGCAATACAAAATTAGTGCATTTTTCGCCATGCGATTAGTGCAAAAGATAAGCCGCAATTAATTTTGCTTTAACTTCTTGAAAACTAGCGTAAATTAATTGAGATTTTGCCCAGGGGTACTTTTAAATATGCAGATTACCGCGGTACCATTAACTCAAAATCAGCTTATCTCGACTTAAGCACTTTTTTCCTTTTTGCCACAGAATTATTGATTTACCTTTGGTAAATACATTCTTAAGTATCACTATTCATTTTCTGTTTTTTTTCGCTTTTTCATTTTCTATTCAGGTTAGCACGAAGTTATGTCACTCTATCTAAGTATGTTTAAAAATTAATTTCATATACTTATGTATACGTGTATATTATATAGTACATAGTACACGTGTATAATATATAGTACATATGAATGTATGGACAAAGTGGATATCTGCTTCTATATAAAATATGAAGCAACAAAAATAAAAAACACTTTTTGCAAATGGATTTTGACATCCATTGCACAGCATAAGGCCAATTTAGTTCGCACCTGCTGCCACCTTATTTCGCTTTAATTTCATGTTGCTGTGGTCAAAAAATGCTCAGAACTTTTACACTGAAAAAAAAAAATAATAATTAGGAGAATTAACAGAACACGTTGTTCTAAGTTTTAACATAGTAAAAACTAATTTTATTGCAAAATATACAAATCGAAAAGTATTCGACTCAGCCGGTTCTTGAATTGTAAAAAAACCGGACTATTCGACATTTGAAAAATCAACATTTTGAAAAAAACGAGTTTTAAAACCGGTTGAAAAACCGAGTCGATCACCCTAATAGCAAGCCAGAAATCATATTCTACACTCAAAAGAAGACGCATACTATTATTGAGTAAAATAAATTTTCTAAATTTAAGTAAAAAAGGATTTCTTAATCAAGCTTAAGTTCAGTATTTTATTTTATTTTATTTATTTTCAATACAATCATTTCTCATATTCCATTTCATTGAAAATTTGCGCGTTCACACGGTTGTAAGAAATCTGTCTTTTAGCACATTTTGCTGAAAATATTGTAAGATCTGACAAGCAACTGAGTGTAACATTTGAGATCACCACAAGCGTATATTTGGTTTTAAATAAATAAATATATATATATGTCTATACAGTTTATAGAAATTTGGAGTCATTTGTTTTAGATAACGAAGTTTTAAGAAATTCATGTTTCTTTTGTTTGAATTTTGATCACCAGAAACAAAGTTAATCGTGCCCCGACTATTTGTTTTGAAGCTTATTTTTTCTGCTTTCTAAGTTGTTTAGACAATTAAAAGAAAAGCAGTAATTGAAACAAAGAATATCGCCTTTGCTATTCGCACTATCGTAAATTGCCTCTAAACTAAGCAAATATGTACGTTTATTCATATAAAATTTTAAAGTATAATTTTATTGTATATGTACAATACTAAACTCAATACATGCACATACATACATATATATGTACATATGCGAATGCATAAATATTTTTTTGTATTTGTTTTAATATTTTCCGGTATAAATATCGGTCTCGCAAAACAGCACCATCAGTTAAGTTTTGACTATTAAAATGAAGACTATTAACGTTTGTGTTCTGGTGATAATAAGTTGGTTACTACAACTTAGTCCTGCTTATTCTAAGGAATCTAACAAATTGACCTTTCAACAGGATGATGTTGAAAATGTTTTTGTTGCTATCGCAAAGTCTCGTAAAGAAGATATTTACAGAAGAGCATTAGATATGCTGAACAAAAACTTGGACGAAGCAGTGGTTTATAACATTCTAGAGAACGTGGCACATAATATTTCCTCTGTAAAGTATAAAGTGGCGGCAATAAATTCATTAAGCTTTTTATATGAATCAAAAGAAAAGAACCAAAATTCATACCTATTTGAACTTGTGGTACGTGCTGAAGTGAATGTGATCGAAAAATACGAAAGTTGTGACTTTTTGATCGGCGAGAAATTGTACGAAATTCGAACTCATGATTTGTATAAAGACTTGGATGTTGCTCTACAAAACAAAATAAATGAAGCTATAGAAAACTGTCCTAAACAAATAACACAATTCTTCTTTGGGCCCCCAAAGTGTCTTTACAATGAAAAGTATTCGACCGTGATTTACAATGGCACGTTAAACGCAAAATACCAATCGGAGATTGTTCGGACTGAAGTCAAAAGCAAGACTGCCAGTCGAGACTTTCGTTGTCATTTTAAAACTTTGAATGTGCCTGCACAAAGTACAGCAGAACTCAGTTCTCCAAATGAAGATACTTGCACGTATAACAGCAATCCGAATAATATATGTACCTTCATAAACAATAGCAGAGACATTTGGGATGTTAAACCTCTGGACGCCAACCGTGTGACATTTTCACTAAATGACTATTTGATGTGTGCTAAGAATGTTTCCGAAGAAGGAGCTTTCAAAATTGGAGCGGACGAAATAATAAAAGACTATGAAAATGACACTCAATGCCAATGGAGCTTAGGAAAATGTATGTTTTATACATCAAATAAAAAATTACGAATGTATATAAAATTAAAGAACTGAAAGTCATGTAAACATTAGCTATACACAAAACTTTTATAACTATATTCTATTTCTTATATTTGCTCATTTTAAATAAAGTACAGAGAAAAATTTAAGATTTTGTACAGGAAGGTTTTATTTAATGAAACATTTGTGGCAGCCTTCGATATGAGCAGGTTGTTCCATTACGCTAGGGTTTTGTCATAACAATTTACAATTATCTTTAGTGCCATTCGTTTCTTAAAAATGATCATCAAATGGCCAAATCGAATCATGGACAGAGAAACCATACAATGGCAAAACTATTGTAAATTAGAGATGGTAAAATTTAACTTTCATTACAAAAAAGTTTTCAGCAAATTGTAATACAATGCATAAAAACACTGAGGGTATAAATCAGAAATCTTTATCAACTGACACCACATACAGTGGCCCAAATACAAGGAACGCTGATGAGGAAGGTGTAGTGGCCTTCGAAAGCAGCTAGTTGTTCCGTTCTGCTAGTGTTATTTTTTCCTTAAGAAATTATCCCATGTATTTTGGCTTACAGAGCGATATGAACTTAAGCCTAATCAAATCATAATTATAGAAACTAAATGACATTTCATTCATCATTTTAGAAGAAAAGTTGAATCCATTACTAAACAAAATTCATATTCTTACACAAAATTTAATTCCACAAGAAATGAGATTAAAAGTAGAGATGTGCACGTGAGCAGTGAGAAAAATATTTTACTCACGCACTTTCACGCACGAATGATTTTGAAAATTTTCACGATCACGCACGCTCACGTATAAAATATTCTTAATCACGCACGAGGGCTGTACAACTTATCACGATCACGCACGCTTACGAAAAATATATAATTAATTTTTTATGTTTGTTGGTTGAAAAATAGGTTCTTGTATATGTACATATGCATGTTTATATATACATACGTATGTACGTATGCATTAAGTTTGCAGGCTCATTCTACCTATATGTATGTATAGGGTGTTTTTTATTGAGGTATAGAACTTTAAGTTGGCATCACTTTTTTAACTGGCGGCCACTTTGTCAGCTGTCAAGTGATTAATATTTAGTTTGGTTTGCCATTTCATCATGAACAGGTTGACAAAAGAACAACGCTTGCAAATCGTGCAAATTTATTTCGAAAATAATGGTTCAGTTCGCGAAGTTTACCACAAGCTCCGTCCATTTTATGGTCGACATAATCGTCCATCAGAGCAATTAATTCGGTTAACCGGTCAATTGGCCACCAAGATCGTGTGATTTGATACCATTGGATTATTTTCTTTGGGGATATGTGAAGTCGCTCGTCTACGCCAACAAACCAGAAACGTTAGGGGACTTGGAAGCCAACATTCGTGGCGTTATTGCCAACATACGGCCCCATATGCTCGAAAAAGTGGTTGAAAATTGGACCTGTAGAATTGGCTTTATTCGAGCCAGCCGCGGCGGCCACATGCCCGAAATCATATTTAAACGTTAATGGCATAAAATTATCCTTCCAATAAAGCCAAATTGATAGACATTAAAACGATTTTCTTGTGTTTTATTTCAATTCGAAGTTCTATACCTCTAAAAAAACACCCTATATATACATATTAATGTACATAAATCAGAGCTGGACACCGAGAAAAATTCGCGTATGTGTATTCATTTGTATAAGAAGCCGATTGATGTTCGGCACTCTGGTGCTACTTTGTGCAGCTCAGACATAGATTGTAGCATTTGTTATAAGAAAATTTAAAATTTTTAATACAGCTATATACCCACGCAGGAGTGTTATGTCGTGACAGCGTGAGAATTCCTGCGTGATTCTTAAAAAGAACCAACGCACGATCACGCACGAGTAATTTTTTTTAAGTCACGGTCACGCACTCACGTGTGAATAATTATAAATTTGATCACGATCACGCGTGACACGATAACATCACTATATTTGCACATCTCTAATTAAAAGCTAATGCAGCTATAAAAGAAAAAACAATCGGATTTATACTAATACTAAATTTCGATAAACATAATTTCTTGAGATTATTTTTTGTAATATAAACTTTGTTTCTTAAAAATTAAAAAAAAAATTAGAAATATTTGAGTTATATAATTCATAAGAAGAGTTTTTCTTTTTTAAACATTGAGGCTGTGTGTTTTCTCATACATTTCCAATTCACTAGTGATAAAAAGAGTTAATAAAATGCCAGCTTTTTTGATTGCAAAACCGATTTCATGTGAGATATCATATACGCTTACATTTTGATGTATATCATCATATCGTGCCATAACTGCCAAAAAAAGCTTAAGCGACATAATTTTCGAACTTAATTTTTTGACCAAAATCGATTGTTTGCAATCGTAAATATTCGATTTTCGTCAAAAATCAAAGTCAAAAAAATTTGTGTCGCTTAAGCTGTTTTAGCGGTTATGGCTCGATATATTATATCGACTTTGTATATATGGGCCCACGTAATTATATTTCCATATATGAGCTCATGTATTATAACACATTATACATATATGTATATTAGTCCATGTATATACATATGTATAAATTCATATGTAATATTTTTCCCATGTGAACGTTTTTTATAGAGGTATAGAAAACTTTGAAATGGAATTAAAGAAAAAGGAATTTTTTTACATGAAATATATTTTATGAAATATACTTTATTCGAAAAATAATGTTCTGGCATTATAATTTAAATATGACTTCTGGCATATGACTGCCACGGCTGGCTCGGGCGTAGTCTAATCTGGAGGTCCAATATCCGATGACTTTTTGCAACATTTGTAGCCGTATATCGGAAATAACGCGGCGAATGTTGTCCACCAAGTAGTCAATCGTTTCAGGCTTACCGGCATGGACTAGCGACTTTACATATACGTTTTTAAACGTTTCCTTGAATAAATCAATTGTGACACGAGCTGTGTGACATGTTGTGTCGTTTTGTTGATCCTATACATTTCTATATATGGGTACTTCCACGGGAAAGTCCACTTTTTGTCGTGTGCAACAGCAAAGAATAAAGTTTGTATTTAGCAAGATTGTAACTAGATTATTCTTAAAATTTAACCTAATGTGGAGCTGCTAACTGAATACACAAATACATAAATAAGTAAAAAACAAACTTTAATTAAAAGAAAAAAACAAACATATTTGATCAGCAGAACGGCACAGCGCAGAACAGCCTTAAGTCATTTCCTAAAGTTTATTTTTTGATTTAAAACGAAATTCACTAGTTTTTAGGATACAATTTTCCTGAGCTTATAAACAGTTTTCCTATTTTTGGTAAATATTTCTTTTAAGTCAGTAAACATTTCCTTAAATGTGAGAAATTTTGTTGTGGATAAGAACTATTTATTTTTTACTTATGTTAAGTAATTTTTACTGGATTTTGGAAAAAAACTTACTTGAACTTGGAAACAATTACTTAAACTTACAATTTTTTTTATTTAAATTTAATTTTTTTTTTACTTAAAAATAGTACTTGTATATGTCTTTTTTCTAGTGTAGCCGTGATCAACCAAACACAAAATTTTTTCAAATTCGTTTTATAAGATAATGTTTTAGTTAGATATTAAGATTTTTCGATTTTATAGATAAGTTTTGCAAAGCAAGCAAAAGTTTTCATTTTTTCCTGGGCAGACATATCTCTGGAGGCAGTGATATGCCTTTTAAAGGCAAATTATTTAAATACTTTCACTTGTGCTCACATTGTAGCTGATGACATCACTTTTATCTACATTCAATATTAAAAGTATTAAAACACAAGCTATTGTGTGGAAGTGCGGGGGGGGGGGGGGCTGGGAGGAGGAGGGGGGGGGGGGGTGTTATTAATCTACATCGTTAGTAGAAAACTTTTCAAACGCCAGAAGTGCAGGGAGTACTGATAAAATGCGTTCAAATATGAATACCGAATATAAATATTTGTATATTCTTAAACTTACTAATACCTTTGTTGTGTTGGTAGTAGCTCTAGAAGAATAAATCGAAAGGCTTGCTAAATTACGATGCTCAAAACTTTTTAAATAACAACTAAACAAGAGATAAAGAAATGTCAAAACAAGTTGAATATTAAAACTAGCAACAAAATTTGTTATGGCGAAAGAAAACAGTTAAGCAATCATAAGTCGATAGCTTAGCATTGTTTAGAGAAAAAACTTCAACTACTCGTACACAATAGATATGTTTGTATAATATAATACAATTTGAATTATGAATATTTTTGTTGTTCGCATGAGCAACTAAACTTTAAGCGTGTTAAAATACAGTGTGTCACAAAAAAAGAACAAAATATCTAAATTTTCCCGGGGCCGGCCCTGTACCCTTTCTGCTTGCTTGCTTGTAATACGACGACTGTAGTGCATAGAAGTGTCTGCATTATTAAAGTTTTAATCCATTTAATTGAAGCGCCATGCATACCATACATTCGAAGAGTTTAAAAAGACCAGCACAATATTGAAAAAAAGAAAAAGCGGGGCTACCAATATCACCAAGAACAACAGTAGAGCACGATAGTACTGCATTTATTTGTTATATTTGATATCGGTCTTGTGCTCAGCATTTTATACTGCAAAAAAATTATTATTTGTTGTCCGAGGTACACTTGTTTACATCTTTCATTTGCCTCCCATTACATTTAATTTCATATGCTACATTATGCTTTAATCCTTTTTTGCTTATTTTTGATTTAAGATTTGCGATTAGTCATTTTGTTGTTTTGTTCGATTTACATTCACTTCAACAATATCTAAAAAAAATCTGAGCGAATGAAAGCCAGTCACTCGATTTGGGTTCCAAAAAAATATATAATATACAGGGTGTTCTTTTAATTGAGGCATAAAACTTTAAAATGACAAGACTTTTTTAACTGGCGGCCATTTTGTCAGCAGCTGTCAAGCGATTTATTTTTAGTTTGGCATTTTAACATTAATAGACTGACGCTTGTGCCTGAATTCAGTAACTTTTCAGTAACTTTTATTACGATAATCGTATCGCTATAATAAATATAAGGAAAATTTATCGACTTTACTATTCAGTAACACATTTTAACGATATTCGATGTCGGTTGAAGGAAAATCACAAAATAAAATCACAAGCTCAAATTCATTGAGTTTTTCTTTAGTGTTCTTTGTGCTTTTCGCTTATTTTCACATTTTCTATACAGAGATATCACATAATATTGAATTAAATGCTGAGTAAGATAAAGCTGGAGACTATGGTAAAAAAGAAATTACAGAATCACGATTTTGGACTTGCAAAAAGTTACAGAATCCAGATACTGGACAAGGCTTCCAAATTTGTGAAAATTTAGTTTGAAAATTATGGTTCTGTTCGAAATACTTATCGCGCACTACGTCCATTTTACGGTCAACATAATCGTCCATAAGAACAATTAACTCTACTAACTATGGAACATATTCACACCACGTTTGCTCTAAATGATAAAACGCATCCGAGAGAGTCGTCGTACAGTGCGTACAGAAGAAGTCATTGCTGCTGTAGAGCTTAGCGCAGAGAAAGACGCGAATCAGTTTATAGAGCAGGCTGCAGACCCATGATAACTGACTTTTTCGCTCATCAATTGAATAACCATGACGTGCAGGAGCTGTGGTTTACACAAGACGGCACAACATGTCACACAGCTCGTGCCACAGTTAATTTATTGAAGGAAACACTTGGTAACCGCATAGTTTCACGTGTTGGACCCTCCATGATCGTGCGATTTAACGCGGCTTGACTATTTGCTGTGGGGATATGTGAAGTCGCTACTCTACGCCGATAAGTCCGAAACGTTTACACGTTGCAACGGGATAAATGAAAAGAGGGTTGTGACTTTAAAACATTAGCGGAAAAACGAAATTATATAAATGTTTGTGGGAAAATTCAAAATAATTTCAAAGTGAATGCTTTTTTCTTGCCACAAAAAATGTGTATAAGAACTCTAAACCATCATTAAAAAATACTTCATTCCTCGTATCATAGTTTATTTAAAAAAAAATTTCATTGAAATCCAACAAAAGAAAACAAACATGACAAATCATGTTCTACATTAGCTTGTCATTGGAGATCATGTGAATGCATGCAAGTTCCGTGATTCGTTGTCGCTTTTTTAAGTAAATACCAGGGGTCGTTCATATAAAATAATCGCAGATTTTCATAATCGCGTTTACGATTAAAAAATATGCGATTAATCGCGATTATCGGTTAATAGCGATTAATCAAGAAAATGTACTACATATTATAATTTTTATTAAAACCACAATAAATTGCGTCATTAGTTTTAGTCGAACTGTATGGGTTTAGCGAAAGAAATTTATTAATTTTTCAATTAAATTATATTTATATTTTGGGAAAATTGTAAAGCATGTAAAATGAAGTTCGTGAATCAGAACTTAGGAGTATCAAAAACAATACGAATTGTGGGAAATCAATCTTTTGACAGGAAACTTTTTCCAGGACGAAGCATATTTCTACATTCTTTATTTTTGATTTAATTTTGTATCCACACCTGATGAATTTATATCATAATGAATGAACAAGTTCATATAAAAACAGTATTTTTTAAACCTTGTTGTTATACGAAGTTGTTTTGTTCATCATGATATGAATTCATCAGATGTGGACACCCACTTATAACTGTAATATTTCTATGTTTTTTGTACAACAACAACAGCCCTTGACTGCCGATCATCTCTAAATGAGATGGCAGAGCAGTTTGATATTAGGATCATCTGGATCCCGGGGCATAGAGGCTTTCAAGGGAACTCTAGGGCTGATGAGCTTGCTAGAATTGAGACAACCCTACAAGTTCCACCAGATTTGGAATGTGTGGGTTTACCTCTACTCCCTCGCAAACTCAGGCTCAGGCGCAGGATAAAGGATGAAACAAATAGAAGGTGGGTCACAAGAAATGATTGCGTGATCACAAGGCAGTTATGGACTCATCTAAATAGGAAAAATACGGCTTCTTTAATTTTGAAGAATAGAAAATAGATCTCGATTCTAGTGTCCATGCTAACCGGACACTGTCTCATAGGTAGGCATGCACAAAGCTTAAAGGTTGAACACAATGATTTTTGCCGTAGCTGCCAGGATATCGATGAAGAGGAAAGTGTAGAACATTTTCTTTGTCACTGTCCTGGACTTGCAAGAAAGAGAATGGCCACAATGGGCGCTCTTGAGTTCAGGGAACTTTCTGACGTTGCTAGTGTTGAATTGCAACGTATTAGTAGCTTTATATTTAGCTCTGGTTGGTTCGACGGTGGGGACTCCGCATAAGCAGAGTCTCCGTGGTAGCACAATGGACCAAAACGGTCTAAGTGAGTCCGGGCTTCTGACTGCCACGCCTACCTAACCGAACCTAACCTACCTATGTTTTTTGTAATAATGCGTGTGGTCCCAATATAAGACAAACTGCACCTATCTGCAACCGAATGAAAAATATATGTATCAATCGTAATGAAATTTTTGAGATATTACGACGTTTTTGAAATAAAATTGGGAGAATATAATTAAATAAAATAATAAATTTAATACCTGCTTAATTGGAATTTTATTTACCATTTTGCGTTATAATACTTTTATTGTTGTGTATAAATTGTCGAATATAAATTGTTTCTTGTGTTTTGTAAAAGTTTCTGAGAATACTCGCTTGTTCCATTGGAACTTCCAAAAAGCTTATGTAAATTCTCAAATGATTTTTGAAAGTACGTATGTGCATAATATCCCAGCTAGCCAAGAGCTGTATAATAGGCGATGGTGTTTAATATACAACTCATAAACGAATACTGTTACAATTTTTCTTCCACAGATTTCACAATCAAGGAATGTGTAACCCTTTTTCTGTAGAAACTACGAAACTAACTATACTGTCCAGTCTTAATTCTCTTCTTAATTCTCTTAATTTTTAAGTCTTAATTTTTTGCATAGAGTTATTATTAGTACATTTCTATGCGTGCGACCATTGTTTGCTATTTACTCATGTAAAGGCAAGATACTCCGGCTCATTTAATAAAAAAAATTACCTTTCTTTACGTTCATAATACATTTTTTTATTTTTTAAATAAATAAATATAGTTGTCAATTTAAAATAAATCTCACCATAGTATGTTGAAAGCCTTTTGAGCTTTTTCTTGTCATATGAGCAGCAGAATACCATGACAATTTTGTCTAAAAATTTGTAACAAGAAACTTGACAAAATTGTATGACAAAAAAATTTGTCACAATTTATTAGAATAGCGGTATAAATTAAAAAAAAAACATGTTTAAAATTTTCAATTTACATGCATTTCAATGAAGGCATGAAACAAAAAATCGTTTCTCAGGAGGTGGTCGTACAAGCTCTTTGTATGCCCCTATTGAAGTCTATAAATGAGCGACATATTCATCAAATCAAATAAAGAAAATAATTAAACTTAAAATAATGTTAAAACAAAAACGTATCATATTTTTTTTCTGTGTAGTTTATTCAAAATGAACAAATATTAGAAATGAAATTTAGTTATGAATGTTATGAGTACAGTTAATTGTTTATACGACATTCAGTTCTTTAATTTTATATAGTATATGTACATATGTATGTATATATATACATATGTATGTATGTTTGTATGTTTTTTTTTAAATTTTTAATTTCCCAAAAGAACATTTTCCAAATCTCCATTGGCATTGAGCATCGTTTTCATAGTCTTGTATTGTCTCGTCAGCTTTAATTTTGAAAACGTTTCTCTCTATTTCACGAACACACATCAAATAACCATTTAGTGAAAATGTAACATGATTGGCGTACAGACGTTTAACATCCCAAGCGACTGTATTATTGTTCATGAAGCTATATATTTTTAAACTTTCGCCGATATATATTTCAGTATCATTAGTTGCAATACTGAGTTCTTGTGTACTTTTTGCAGCAGGCACATTCAAAGTTTTAAATTGATAGTAAAAGGTTAAATCTTCAACATGATCTTTGTAGTTACCCCAATAAAAGTTATATGCTTTTCCTCCTTTTAAGGTGCCATTGAAAATCACAGTCGAATACTTTGCATTAAAAAGACAATTTGGAGGGTCGCCAGGACACTCTTTTAAAGCTTCTTCTATTTTATTTTGTAGAGCAGCATCCAAGTCTTTGTATAAATCATAACTTTGAATGTCGTAGAACATCTTGGTGACTTTAGAGTTACAAATATTGGATATTTTATACAGATACATTTGAGCACGTACCATAAATTCAAAAAGTTTTGGCTTCTGTAATTGATATAAGAGCCTTAAACTAAATCTTGCCTTCTCTGTATCAAGCTTTGACGTAATTTCATTTGCCACGTTGTGCAGAATGTCAGAAACCACTTTTAAGTCCAAGTTATTGTAGAGCATGTCAAATAACCTTTCGTAAATATCTACTTCCGCAGACTCTACGACAGCAAAAATAATATCTTCAATATCATCCTGTTGAAGGTGCACTATCTTAGAATCCTTAGAATAAGCAGGACTAAGTTGTAGTAACCAACTTATTATCACCAGAACACACACGTTAATAGTCTTCATTTTAATAGTCAAAACTTAACTGATGTTGCTGTTTTGCGAGACCGATATTTATACCGGAAAATATTAAAACAAATACAAAAAAATATTTATGCATTCGCATATGTACATATATATGTATGTATGTGCATGTATTGAGTTTTGACTTTAGTATTGTACATATACAATAAAATTATACTTTAAAATTTTATATGAATACACGTACATATTTGCTTAGTTTAGAGGCAATTTACGATAGTGCGAATAGCAAAGGCGATATTCTTTGTTTCAATTACTGCTTTTCTTTTAATTGTCTCAACAACTTAGAAAGCAGAAAAAATAAGCTTCAAAACAAAGAGTCGGGGCACGATTAACTTTGTTTCTGGTGATCAAAATTAAAACAAAAGAAACATGAATTTCTTAAAACTTCGTTATCTAAAAAAAAGACTCCAAAGTTGGATAAATTGTATATATGAATATTATACCGACTAACGTTGTATGGAGGCGAAAACCGCGACTTTGTTACCCTCTCAAATCAAAGATTGGACTTTTCAATGGGGACTCCCAAAATATTTGAATGGTCTAACGATAATTGGTACCATGAGCTACCATCAGCTACCATCAGCAATGCGTTATTCCATAAAAACTACGATTTTTTAAAGCATTTTCATAGCAGGTACTACTTGCATTAAAATAAATTCTATTATTTTTTAAGGATTATTAGATTTGAGACATTGTTAATTTATATCTGTTGTTAGTTCTCGAGCGAACTTTTGCAAAAACTATTACCAGAAATAAGTTAACAATGACTCAAATCAAATAATCCTTCAAAAATAATAGAATTTATTTTAATACAACTAGCACCCGCTATTATTTATTATTTAAGCTTAAAATATAGTTTTACTTCAATTTAGAAATTTTCTCTTTCTGTGGTTTCAGTACAAAAATACTGCCTAAGAACGAATCCAAAGTAGGAAAGTGAGGAAAAAAATCGAACAAATTATTTTTGGTGAAAAAATTCACTCACATATCTGAAATTTGCTGAAACAAGATGTATATGGGTTCAAAGATCTTAGTCTCATCTTTCTAAATCCGTTTAAAAATTAAAAATCGGTGGATATTTAAGTTAGTTAGAGGTTAATAAGTGCATACGGGTACGAAAAACCGTTTTTTACCCGTAACCCAGGATTTTGAAGGTGTTTGGAAAATTTCAAATACGATTGTTGTTATACTCGACAATACCTATATAAATATATATAAATAGTAACACGTCCCAGGTATTTCGATTTCATTAAAATTTGTGACACAGTTTTATCACATTTAATTTGGTTTACAGAGCGATGCAAACTTTAACCTATACCTGGATTCTGTAACTTTTTGCGAACCGAAAATCGTAATATTTATCAACATATTTATTCGTTCCGTAATTTCTTTTTTTAATTTAGTTTCCATCTTTATCTTACTCACCATTAAAAGCGAAGAATAATAAAGAAAAATTCAATGAATTTGAGCTTGTGATTTAATTTTATATTTCCTCCATCCGGCAGATAAAGTGCAATGTGCCAGACTTTAGTAAAAATTATTGCAAAAACCTCTCACAAAATTTGAAAATGTCATAAAAAATAATTTAACTTTTGAGATATAGAACTTTAAGTTGGCATCACTTTTTTAACTGGCGGCCATTTTGTCAGCTGTCAAGTGATTAATATTTAGTTTGGTTTGCCATTTTATCATGAACAGGTTGACAAAAGAACAACGCTTGCAAATCGTGCAAATTTATTTCGAAAATAATGGTTCAGTTCGCGAAGTTTACCGCAAGCTCCGTCCATTTTATGGTCGACCGTTGGTTACCGTTAATGGAGACCGGTATAGAGCCATGATAACCGACTATTTTGTTCCCGAATTGGATGGCATGAATGTGGATGAGTTGTGGTTCCAACAAGACGGCGCTACATGCCACACAGCGCACGTCACAATCGATTTATTGAAGGAAACATTCGATGAGCGCATAATTTCGCCCCATATGCTCGAAAAAGTGGTTGAAAATTGGACCTGTAGAATTGGCTTTATTCGAGCCAGCCGCGGCGGCCACATGCCCGAAATCATATTTAAACGTTAATGGCATAAAATTATCCTTCCAATAAAGCCAAATTGATGGACATTAAAACGATTTTCTTGTGTTTTATTTCAATTCGAAGTTCTATACCTCTAAAAAAACACCCTATAGATTGGATACTATGATTGCAGTGAGAGCTTGTTTGCAAGTATTGGGGTTTTGTAAACCTTTTTTAAAGCAAGCAAATGCATTTGGACGTCATTAAACAACAACAAATAAATTTTGCAAATTCGTTTTATAAATTTTGTAGCGCCGGCTCACAACTGTGCAAAACAAGTAACAGCTTTAATTTTAAACTGGGCAGACATATCTCCGGAGGCAGTGCCTTTTTAACGCAAATTATTTGAATACTTTCATTTGTGCTCACATTGTAGCTGATAGCATCATTCTTATCTACATCCAATATTGAAAGTATTAAATAACAAGCTATCCGACGGGGGGTGTTATTAATCTACAACGTTAGTAGAAGACTTTTCAAATGCCAGCAGTGCAGGGAGTGCTGATAAAATGCGTTCAAATATGAATACCAAATATACATAAATATTTCTGTATTCTTAAACTTACTAATACCTTTGTTAAGTTGGTAGTAGCTCTAGAAGAATAAATCGAAAGGCTTTTAAATAAAAACTAAACAAGAGATAAAGAAACGTCAAAACAAGTTGAATATTAAAACTAGCAACAAAAATTGTTATGGCGAAAGAAAACAGTTAAGCAATCATAAGTCGATAGCTTAGCATTGTTTAGAGAAAAAACTTCAATTACTCGTACGCAATTGATATGTTTGTATAATATAATACAATTTGAATTATGAATATTTTTGTTTTTCGTATGAAGCACAACACGTGTAGTAAATAAAAGAATTAGTTACGTCAAGCAATCATAAGTCGATAGCTTAGCATTGTTTAGAGAAAAAACTTCAATTACTCGTACGCAATAGATATGTTTGTATAATATAATAAAATTTGAATTATGAATATTTTTGTTTTTCGTATGAAGCACAACATGTATAGTAAATAAAAGAATTAGTTACGTCAATGAGATGAAATTTGCAGCTCGATAACATGAGCAACTAAACTTTAAGCGTGTTAAAATACAGTGTGTCACAAAAAAAAAGAACAAAATATCTGAATTTCATCAGCTTAGAGCGGGGTATGTTAAACACCAATGTAGTATTTCCCAGGGCGGGCCCGCGATTTCGGAATGCTAGAGTTTTATAAAATTGTTGTAATACAGCGACTGCAGTGCTCAGAAGCTTCTACATTAGTAGTGCTTAAAACTATTTAATTGAAGCGCGAAGCATACCATACATTCGAAAAGTTTGAAAAACTTGACTTGAAGACTTGAAAATTTATTACATTTATTTAAAACAAAACTTATAAGTCAAAGTTTGAACGATTAAAAAAATGTTTATTAAAAAAATAAAAATTCGTTACGAAAAGTCTGAGTTTAGAAAAAATCGAAACAACTAACTAATTCTACTAACAACTCAGTACATGCACATATGTACATATGTGTGTATAAGCGAAAACATAAATTTTTCTTATCTTTTTATATTTTTTGCTGGTATAAATATCGGTCTCGCAAAACACCAATATCAGTTAAGTTTTGACTATTAAAATGAATACTACTAACGTGTGTGTCTTGGTGATAGTAAGTTGCTTACTACAACTCAGTCCAGCTCAGATATTGTCCATTCAACAAGATGATTTTGAAAGTTTCATTATTACTATCGCAGAGTCTGGGAAACATGACATTTACAAAAGCTTTTTAGACATACTCTACAAAAACTTGGACAAGACAGTGGTTAATAATATGTTGCAGAGCGTGGCAGATAAAATTACTTCAACGTTTGAAACCGACAAAGCAAGAGCTGTGTTATGGCACTTATATCATCCACAATATCCACGTCTATTTGAATTTGTGATACGTGCTGAAATGAATCTGAACGATATATCTAATATTTTTGATTCCAAAGTCGCAAACATGTTGTACGACATTCAAACTCATGTTTTATACAAAGATTTGGATGTTGCTCTACAAAACAAAATAAAGGAAGGTATAGAAAAGTGCCCTGAACAAAGCATAAAATACTACTTTGGCGGTCCAAATTGTCTTTTTAATGAAAGGTATTCGACCGTGATTTACAATGGCACGATAAACGGAAATATGGAATCGGGTTTTAGTTGGGCTACATTCGAAAACAAACTCGGCGGTTCATACTCCTTTTATTTTCCAGTTAAAACTTTGAAGGTGCCTGCAAAAATTACAGAAGAACAAAGTATTGCAATTAAAGGTAATGAGACTTATTACTGCAGTGATAATAAACTATATCACTTCATGGACAATAGCAGAGACGCTTGGGTTGTTAAGCCTCTGGACGCTAATCGTGTTACATTTTCACTTGATGGCTATTTGATTTGTGCTAAGAATATTTTCAATGAAAGAGTTTTCAAAATTGCAGCTAACGAAACAATGAAAGACTATGAAGACGACGCTCAATGCCAATGGATTTTAGGCAAATGTCCTTTTGTTATAGATTAAGAAAAGAACAATGATAATATTATACATCTATTAAATTATACAACTGAAAATCATATACTACATATAAACAATTAAATGTACCCCTAACTCTTGTGATTAAATTTTATCAGAAATAAATTTTATTTTAATTTAAATAATTTGCATAGAAAAAAATTATTATGATCAAAAGTTTTTGTTTTAACAAACATGTTTTTGAAAGTTGTTTTAAATTCTATTATTTTCTTTTTTTGCTTTTTTGAATATATCGCTCATTAACGTACTTTCGCAAACGCTGAATAATTTTGCATTTTGTATTTTATCTTGTGTAAAAGATTCATATCAATAACTTGTACTATCACCCCCCGAGGAACGAATTTTTTTTCATGTATGTAAATTAAAAAATTTAAAAACAAAAACAAATTTTGTTTAGAGTTATGAGACTATTGAAGTAAGTGAACGATATAGTGATACATAATTATTTTAATAAGAAAATAAAAAAATGCTTTTTGCATTCTTTTAAATTTTTTCGAATTTTGTTATTTGGTTTTACAAATTCTATGGTTGGTTGTAGTATTTCAGTAAAAATACTATTTGATTTTTTGAATTTAGTAATTGAATACAAGATAAAATTTGTTCCCTTTACATATTAGCAAAAAAATTAATGAAAAAAAACTTATAATTAATTAGGTTGGACTTGGACTTGACACAAATGCCTAAAATAGGGTGGAAAAATCTTTAATTTCCATTATTGGAAGAGCAGGGGCCCAGTGTACTAAAATAGTACATAATTATCACTTAAACATTTAATTTAAAACAAAATTACAATTTATTTTTAATTGTTATACATCTCATGATCATACTGATGCAACCTTCGTATTTCTATGTGATGTTATTGTATGCTTAAGCATATTCCCCATGAATTCAAACTTGCTAAGGCGAACTTTATGGAAACGTTTGTTCCCGCTTTCAATGCGTACTGAATGTTAAAAAAATTCATTAAAGTGCGACTTTGACTCGCACACGGACACTATGTATGTAATAATATACAAACCTATATAACCGAATGTCTTACCTGACATTTTTTAAAATATCTAAAGTGAGAAATAAATTTGTTTTGGCGTTTTTTCATTTTTGGGATTTTTTTCGGTTTGTCCCAGTTCACACTACACAAGTCTTTTTGCTAAACTTATTTCTTTTTCTTCTTTCGACTTTCAGCGGGGTTCACACAATTCAAGTCCTATTTTTGAGCACATATATTTTATGCATAGTTTTGTGTATGCAAGTGGGCTTTTTTTTGGCATTGCGAAATAGAATGCAAAACGTATTGACAGTACATGAAGCTGAGTACTCGTTTCTTATCCCAGCAGTACAGCAGGACTTACAGCACATTTAAAATGTCACCTGGCTCGCATGTGCAGCTTGCCGAGAGGTCGATAATGAAACTCTCGAACACTACTTGGTGCCACTGTCCAGCACTCAGTCAAATTAGGAGACAAATATTCCATATGGAAAATATACCAGATATGAAATATCTTAGAGATTCATAATGGAAAACCCTAAGAGAGTATATTGAGGAGACCAGGTTCCTAAACTGACTAAGCTTGATGGATTTTCAGAGTATTTATTGGGTATCTACTAGTGATCAGAAATGAGTAGTGAAAAAGTGAGTACAGTTGAATCATGACTTATAATTTATTGCAATGTTGTCCAACTTCATATTCACTCGCAAGTGTGAAGTTCTCATCGCACTAATACTTAGCAAGATTTATGACTTTACTGATTTCGACTCTCCTTAACTCAATGTTTAAAGACGATGCAAAATAAGTATTGTGTGGCAAAGCGAACTTCTCATACGAACATTAAAAAACTCATTATGAGGTTATGTGTTTGCTCATTATGAGGTTACAAATGTGTTTCGTTATATCAGAGATAAGCAAAAGGCCGCCCGTGGGCACTTCGGTGTGCTCTTATTTTCACGTACATTCGTACAAGCAGGCATTTTACTCTCTTCCATATTATATATGTATGTGTTTGCTTGACTTTGCTTTATACACTTTTAGTTGTAGTTGTAGTTGTAGTTGTAGTTGTAGTTGTAGTTGTAGTTGTACTATATGGATGAGTTGAGTGACCTGAATCCGTGTAAGTAGTATAAGTATTTTTCTGAAATTATAAATCAAACTGAGGTGATTTATGAGTGTGATATGAGTATGATGTCGAAATTTCATGAGTCACTATGAACAGCGAAACATCGATTCATTTCACATCACTGGTGTCTACCCAATTTTTCTTATTAAGAGCGCCCAACATGCTATGAAATGTATAAGTGTAATCCGAAACGGATTGGGTCAATATTTTATTGTGCCTATTTATTCTAGCTTCATGATTATTTTCTTTTTTTGTTTGTGAGTGGAGCGTGTTACTATCGTACTACCGAAATATACCTAAAACACGATGTTACTCACTTATAATATAAGAATATGGAAACTTTAACATTCAAATGGAACTGTGCAAGTCTTTGTTACACCAGCTGTGAGTTCTCTATTGTCAAGTAACTAATTGTTCTCTTAAATAAACTATGTTCTCAATTTATTACTTGCTTGCCTCTTTTGTTATATTGTTCACATTATTTTTAAATTTACTATTTTTAACTTTTTTATGTCAAGTAAATGGGACACCTGCAGCTATCAATTGGAGTATTAGTATAATTATTATAATAATTATTATTATATACTTAACTGTTTTTGTGACTATGAATGCAAAGTTTTGTTACTTACAATGCAAATAGTTGCCGAAAAAGTTTCTATATTCTTTAATTTTTGTGACTTTTAATACGTTATTGAAGTTGTTTGGTTGCTTATTGATGAGAAGTTAGAAAAATTATGGTTTTGCGAATAAAAGTTCATTTCGATTTTGAGGAAAGCTTTTTGGCCCCAGCTGCCCATGTTTTCCTGGCATCATCATCACATACAAAACAAAATTTATCTTCCATGTTTCTATAATTAATTACGAGTAAAATTAAAATGTTTCTTTTTGTTAAATTATGAAAATGATAAACTAAGTTTTATCGGCAAAAACTTTCATTGGAGATAAAATTGTAAGAGTTTAGCGGTCTAGTTCATAAAAAATTTTTTAGTTTTATTACAGCTTTATTTGACAAATTTCCCATAGAAATAAATAAGCGATTAATAAACCTAAAATATTTTTTATGAATATGGCAGTAAGTATTTATTTTTTTTTATTTATTTTGTCTGCTGCTACTGTCTGCCGTCTGTAGCTTAAATTTGCATAGACCACAAGTAGAAAGGCCCTAACCCAAATAACTGTAAATTTAAAAGAGAAGGTAAAAACATAATAATAAACAGTAAAACTACTTGTACTGCTTTGTACAACTGCTTGTAAAAGCGTTATTTTTTACACTATTGCAATACATTTTTGTAACGAGGTGTATTTGTGTGAAATGTACTGGAATCACTGAAAAACTCAATTTCCTGAAAATACGACTTAGGACTTTTCTACATGTGACCATCGATATGTACAAGGTGGGCCACACTAGAAGATGCTCTTATTTTTGCAAATGGCGGCCAATGTCAAATCTGTTTTGACATTTGTGAACTAGAAGGATGTAGAATACATTAACAAGCCATGGAGCGATACACTCCCCAAGAACGCGGAATAATCGTGTCTATTTTTTTGCGCAACAAATCGTCAGTGATGTTGGCGCAGCGCGAATTCCGTCGCCGATTCCCCGGTCGTCCGGCACCGACTGCACAAACACTGCGCCGTCTGGCCACCAACCTTGAAGAGTATGGGACCACTCGAGACGCTGCCAAGAGTGGCCGGCCCTGGAGCGCCCGTTCTGCCGAAAATATCGCCGCTGTTGCCGAGAATGTCGAGCTGTCGCCAGAAACATCGACAAGACACCGTGCCTCGCAATTAGCCATCAGTCGGTCGTCCCTAAGGCGAATTTTGGTTAAAGACCTGTGCATGTTCCCGTACAAAGTCCAGTCCGTGCATCAGCTGCTGCCTGTCGACCGCCAAACGCGTGTAACCTTCGCCCAAACCATCCTTAATATCGAGGACGAAGTGGACGATTTTTTTACCAAAATCATAATGAGCGATGAGGTTAATTTCGTGAACAAGCAAAACTATCGCTTCTGGGGCACCGAAAATCCACGAGTGATGCACGAGGAGCCATTACACCCGCTAAGAGTGACTGCATGGTGCGCTGTTCACGCTGGAGGAGTCTTCGGGCCATTTTTTTTCGAGGACGCCGCTGATCAAACGACAACACTAAACGATGCGCGCCATAGGACCGTGTTAACCGAGTTTTTTCTGCCGCAATTGAACGAATTAGGACTGGGGGACATGTGTTTCTAACAGGACGGAGCAACGGCACACACTGCGCGAGCCACAACCGATATTCTGAAGGCGGCGTTCCCGGGTCGCCTCATCTCTCGTTTTGGCGATTTACACTGGCCCACAAGATCGCCCGATTTAACCGTTCCAGACTTTTTTGTGGGTTTTTTTTTGAAGCCCGAGACCCTGGAAGCCTTCAAGGACAACATTCGACACGAGTGCGAGAATCTGTCGCCCGAAGTTCTCGCCGAAGTGATGAATACCATAAAACGGGCCTGTATAGCAATCAATTGTGACTGCACCCATTTGGCCGATATTATCTTCTCGACTTGACCAATAAAACTCTACAGGTTCAAATAAACATAATCAAAAACCAGAATCAAAAAACAGAATCGAAGTTTTTCATTTAGAAAAAAAATGAGAGCCAAACAACATCGGATGTCTTCTTTTGACCCACCTTGTACATAAGTGCATACTCAATTCCAAATGCATCTGTCACGTTTTATGTAATATGGTTAAAATGTCTGCATTGCGCCATTTTGTATATTCGTTGTATTTGCTTGGGGTAAATAATGTGTGTGTGTGTATGTGTTTTCTGTAGTATCGGGAGAGGTCAATACATGATTTTTCTGTACTAGCTGTTGCTGTAAATTAAAATGTATCTGTGTATTTTACATGAATACAATCCACATGTAAGTCAATGTCAAAAGGCGTTTATGTGTTCACTGCTTCCAAACACATACGGTGATAAAGTGGCAGTTAGACTGAAACATTGTTCGAAGAGGGCAGTCTTAAAAGCTTTTTTCTTTTTTAATCAATTAATATTGCAGCCCGAATTTCGAGTAATTAGGATTTAAGTTAATGATGGACTTGCTAGCTGGTAAATGTAACCGACATAAGTAATACAATCTGGTTTTTCAATAGAGCTGTTCTGTTTCTAGTTCCAAAATTAAAGTAGATTAATTAGGCTTAAATAGTATAGATAGACGAGCGAAAGCTCTTGCGGTCATATTACACCGAAAAAAGTATGACAGGTTTTTCTTAAACCAACCATGTTTTTGATACACATTTAAAATTTTAATATTTTCTTTGCTTGATTTGATAAATGTATAGTACACTAAGCAAAGTTTTTCCTATGTAGGTTATCAATTGGTCTTTATCACTGAGCACGGTCATTGGAGAGACCAGCCATATATATAAATGGAGCCGGAAATGTATATATCATGTTTACTAAGTTATTTAAAATAATAAAATTTGGCAGGAATTTCTTTTTTCATTTGGATTTTCAGATTTTGTTTGCTTCTAGCCAAACTGAAAGTTCTGTAAAAATTTAATACACTATGAAAGGCAAAGCAGTAACTTCTGTATTGAATAATATTTTGTTTCCCATACACGAGGGAGGTCTCAAAATTCACTCACCCAACTAAAAGAATGTAACAAATCTGGCCAACAATTTCTTTTACTTCTTTAGATCTTTTAGCAGTGGAAATAGTACCTAGCCCAAGGGAGCTAAATCTTGCAATTAATAAGCGTGATGAAGTAATTAAAACTTTTATTGATTGATTCAGGCCAGCTAAGTCCAAGCCATATGCACAATGTGCAAGCTTTTACAAAAGAGCTTTGTGCTTTCACACCGAGAGGAACACAACTAATGATTGCTGCTCACTTTGCAAAGAAACAAGAACAAATTGTAAGAGTATGTTTGTTTGAAATTTAGCTGATTAAGTCCATCCCAATATTTGTGTATACTATAGTGGTAGTGATGCATTGCACATATATTTTTTTGCAAAAACAATATGGAGAAACAAATGGAATTTAATCAAAATCAGCTACATTAGTTGTGATGGCTCAAAAAAAAAATATGCTATTCAATGTGGCGCCTTGAAACTTAAAACACATGTTTCCAAAGATTGTCACTTTTTACCATATATGCGGCGTCAGGTTAGCCGGTTTTGGTACCACCCTCTAAACTTTTTTTCTTGTATATTTCCCAATTATTTGCTAAGCGCGTTCGTGTGAAAACACATAGGACATTATTTTTTAAAACACAATGCCAAGCGTTTTTTTTTCATAACAATTTGCCAACATCGAGAGCTACCTTTTACAAAATAAAGCCCATAAAATTTGTTAGTCTACTGATAAGTTGGTATTAGTATTAAGGAAATCCAGCATAAAAGAATTGATAAAACAGCAAATATGTGTTGCTGTTTGTTTGTTCAGCCTAATTCTGATTTATTTTGACTTTCCATCAATAAAGTAACTTTGACATTACATTAACTTTTACGAGTTTTAAGCGTAGCCTATGTTTAAAATAGTTTTCAGCATTAAATAATTTTAAAAAAATTTTGCATAAAATATTTCAAAGTTCCTTCTCAGATTGATTGCATACATAAACGCACTAAAATGTGCCAAGTGACACACACACTTAAGCTGAACATAGAAAGTGTAAACACAGCAGCAAATAAGCTTTCGTAGCCTTCAATAGTACATATTAAGGAAAACTGTACAAAGAATATGAGAATCCAGACAAAAGATAAAATCAAACATTTTACTTTAGTAAGTCAATAACTTTTTGTATAAATACAAGCAGCTGTTCGCTAGACATATTCGTTTATATGACATTTTGTTTGATTTTTATTATAATAAGTCAATCGTTACAATTCCTTTTCTTATGCTTGCTTTATTTTTAGTGTCCTTAAACAAATCTGAACTGCAAAATGAAGGCTTAGAAGTACATAGATTTGACAAAAAGGCTAAGAGATGAGTATGAATGGAGAAGTATTCGGCGGTAAGTAATTTAGGTCATATGTTGCATTAAGCAGGTCTTATTAAAGATTCTCTGGGATAACGTATTTTATTCAAGCATCCAAGAAAGGTCCTTTTTTTGGAAGATACTCTTGTTTGTAATAACAATATACGTACATATCGTTACTTTAATATAGAAAGGCACTAACTCATTATTATTTTTTACATCGAGATTTTTTAATTTTTCAATGAATTAGTTGTTCTTCTATCGAAATACAAAAAAATCTCGATTTCAAAAAAATTATGAGTTGGGGCCTTTCTATATTAAGTTATAAACAATATGTACATGTTTTATATAAAACTAACATTAAGAAAAGAAATCAACATTCCTCCAAGGCGAATTCACATCAGGTGCTCTCGACAGTTCAGCTGGCTGAACTTTTAATGAAATGGAATATGAGAAATGCTTATATTGTGTATAAAAATTATGTTGTTCTCAACAGAGTTCACAAAAAAAAAAATATTTCATTGTTATTTTCCTAATTTAAGGGCGGAATCGAACATCTAAAAATTAGTAATATTAAAATAAAAATCTACAATAGAATTTTTTATATATCCTTACCATATTACACAATATTTTTGATTATTACTTTTACCACAGTAGTTTTACTTTCAATAAAAACTAAATTTCTATCTCTGTCTAGCAAATTTAGTTATTTTTTATTTTATTTTTTTGAAATCACTCCAACACTTGAACTTTATATTTATAGGCTGTTTGTGTAATTTAATATATATGTATGTATGTATATATCATTTAACTGATTTTATGATAATTTGTGAGTATTATTTTGAATAATAAACACCTGAAGTAAAACTGGCTTGTACACCACATTGGCTGGTGATGTACAAGTATGTATGTGCGTTCTAATATTTTATGCGGTTTAATAACATTTTGAAACCACATTGTGACATGATAAATGTCATCCGCTAACATTTATTATTCTAATACATACATTTATTGTGGTAAAATTATAAATTGTTTTTAACAATGTTTTACAACAGTATGCAGTACAATTTTAGCCATTATAGTTTGCTGCTCATAACAATTTACTTTTTCATTTATATGATTGAATTAGAAAGTTTTAAAAGTACATATAGTCATAAAATTAATAATAAAATGGTAAAGCTTCGTTTTGAATTTTAAATAAATGTATATTTTCACAACTTTTTTTTTTTACCTGCTCTACTTGTTTATTAAATAACTAATTTACATTAAGAAGTTTTGCATGAAATTAATTCCATAAAGACTGGAGAAAATGCTTCAGAAAAATTTATTCTACGTAATTTTTTTTTCAAACATCGCTGTTTATAAAATAGCCATGCATTTTGAAAATAGAAAAAAGTTTCGTTCAATCCGCAACTTAGTTTGCATTCAGTTAAGCAATAACTGAAAAAGGAGCAAAAGTACCCATTTTTATCCGTTTCACATTCTTTAAAGTAGATTGTATTTTAATTTGGACCATAAACTATACGTCTACCAAATTTTCATACAAGCTCACAAATATTTTCATAATATTAGTAGGATTATTGGCCAGTGATGAATTACTACTACAAGTCAAACATTTTAGAACATTTTTTTTCAAAAATCTTTTTCATTTTATTACCAAAAATATGCCCCGGTTTGGAATTTTGAAAATTGTTAAGAACAATACAGGCCTATAATGGGTTAAGGCGTATTATTTCTTCAGTGCTAAGAAGTATTCTTTGTTTCGGTCCAGCGTATAATCAATCTGTTTACCGACTTTTATTAGCGGTTCTTTCGTTATAAAGTAACAAACATTGAAACATACAATCATTCACATTTATCATTTGAAAGTAGCATTTCTCATATTAAAAAATAAATTTTGTTGATATTGGGTGTTTTTTATTGAGGTATAGAACTTTAAGTTGGCATCACTTTTTTAACTGGCGGCCATTTTGTCAGCTGTCAAGTGATTAATATTTAGTTTGGTTTGCCATTTCATCATGAACAGGTTGACAAAAGAACAACGCTTGCAAATCGTGCAAATTTATTTCGAAAATAATGGTTCAGTTCGCGAAGTTTACCGCAAGCTCCGTCCATTTTATGGTCGACATAAGCGTCCATCAGAGCAATTAATTCGGTTAACCATGGATCGTTTTCGCACTACGTTTACTCTATGTGATAATACGCATCCGCAGAGACGTCGAACAGTGCGCACCGAAGAAACAATTGCCGCTGTAGAGCAAAGTGTTGAAGAGGACCCGAATGAATCGATTCGCCACCGTGCACAGCAATTGGAGCTTTGTCCATCAACTTTATGGAAGATTTTGCGCAAAGATCTTGGCCGAAAATGAGATTGATCTCGATGCTGATTTTCATCGCAAAATTTTGTTCAGTGATGAGGCTCATTTTTGGTTGAATGGCTACGTCAACAAGCAAAATTGCCGCATTTGGAGTGAAGAGAATCCACATGAGACCCTTGAGACGCCATTACATCCACAAAAACTGACTGTTTGGTGTGCTCTATGGGCTGGTGGAGTCATTGGGCTATACTTCTTCCGAAATAATGCTGGAGAGTCAGTTACCGTTAATGGAGACCGGTATAGAGCCATGATAACCGACTATTTTGTTCCCGAATTGGATGGCATGAATGTGGATGAGTTGTGGTTCCAACAAGACGGCGCTACATGCCACACAGCGCACGTCACAATCGATTTATTGAAGGAAACATTCGATGAGCGCATAATTTCGCGGAATGGACCTGTCAATTGGCCACCAAGATCGTGTGATTTGACACCATTGGATTATTTTCTTTGGGGATATGTGAAGTCGCTCGTCTACGCCAACAAACCAGAAACGTTAGGGGACTTGGAAGCCAACATTCGTGGCGTTATTGCCAACATACGGCCCCATATGCTCGAAAAAGTGGTTGAAAATTGGACCTGTAGAATTGGCTTTATTCGAGCCAGCCGCGGCGGCCACATGCCCGAAATCATATTTAAACGTTAATGGCATAAAATTATCCTTCCAATAAAGCCAAATTGATGGACATTAAAACGATTTTCTTGTGTTTTATTTCAATTCGAAGTTCTATACCTCTAAAAAAACACCCGTTAGAAAAGAAATTATTTTTTGCAGGAAGTTAATAAAAACACGTGCGCATAGAAAAGAAATTACATATCACTCATACGTATGCAATCTTCTGACATTTTAATTTTGTAGAAAAGAGAGAAGATGTGTGAGCAAGAGAGTAAATATTTTTGCTCATGAATTAAGCGGAAGTTCAGTTGATTACTTATTTTAGACATATTAAAGAAACATCAAAATTTAATACCATTTATTTTTCCAAATAGGCAGGCATAATTAATTAGTTTTTTTCAATAAATTGTACTAATTTGTTATTGACTCCTTAATAACAAAAAGAGTTTAATAAGCCTTTAGATTAAAATTTTTGTTTCCTTTTTAAGTAAAGCTGAAAAAGTACTATTTTGTTTACATAAAGTTGTTATTTTTGGAGTAGCTTTCCTATTTTTTGTTTTTTTTTACATTGGAATAATCAGAAAGTAACCAAAGTGCTCGTAAAACATTTTAGTGTTGACAGCTCGGTTAACATTATTTTTTTTTTTTGCATTCCTTTTCAGTGGTGAGTTTGCAACTAACTTTAAGGGATCATAAATACTCGTATCACATTGTTACACTTGAGTAAATTGTAACTCTTGCACAGATATTCAGTTGACTTTAACCTCTTGATGAAACAAATTGCGAAGAGTAACATTTTGATTTTTTGCACTGCTAAAAAAAGTTTATATCAAAGTTTATATGAAAAGGAATAGGAAATAGCGATATTTTTCTTTAAACGTTTATAAAAAGCTTTCCATATTTTTTGAGTGATTTTCATAAAAACTTTCAAGATCAGTTGAAATGTTTGAGCTTTTTTTAAATACACAGAAAATAATACCTTTAATTGAAAACAATAAATAAATAAAATAAAAATAAATTAAATCAAATTAAATTAAATTAAATTAAATCAAATCAAATTAAATTAAATTAAATTAAATTAAATTAAATTAAATTAAATTAAATTAAATTAAATTAAATTAAATTAAATTAAATAAAATAAAATAAAATCAAAATCAAAATCAAAATCAAAATCAAAATCAAATAAAATAAAATAAAACGAAATAAGAATAATGAAATAAAAATTTAATATCATAAAAAATATAATACATGAAAAATCAACTTCAAACTAATCAAGTTGACAATTCTTATTGAAATGTAGATATATTTTGTCTAAATGCTCACCTATTTTCAATATAAACAAATTTAGTCTTGCTCGAATAGAATTAAGTAACACTTAATCTAACTTCAACCTCAAAAAAAATTTTTTTTTAACCCCACTGCAATTGTTTGTTTTTTCTTTAGATTCCTTTGTTGAATTTCAAATAAAATTTTCAGTGTAAGAGAAAAAAAAAACAAAGCTGCCAGCCTTATTTGTTATATATTTTTAATCAATCAGAACTTCAGTGGAATGGGGGAGTAAATGAATAATTTAAAAACTTTTATTCAATAGCAATTTCTACCCACTTGCTATTTTTAGAAACACAATGTTTATCAGCTGGAAAATAGAATAAAGTAAAATATTTATTTAACAAAAAGTAACAAAGAAAAATTATAAAAAATCCTCTTTGTCAAACCGTTTCAATTTCGAACTGCTAAATCCATTGTTTTAATAAAGAATAAAATAAAATTTTAAAATAAGAGCAAGCAAAAAACAAACTTTTGCATTTAGTTTTGTTTACAAAAAATTTGTGCTGCTGTGATTGTTAATCAATCATTGATTTTTCCCTCAAACAAACGTTTGTGTTTCCTTCGGTCTCTGTGTGTGAAATTAAGAGCATTTCTCTGTTTGCTCTTCATGCCACATTTAATCTTCCTTTTTTTTCTCTTTTCTGGCCATGTAAATAACTATTATAGCTTTTTTTTCTTAAACCTCTGTTTCGCCTCACAAATTCCAATTCATTCATTTGAAGCTGGTAATTTTTGTTGTTGTTATTTTTCAGTGATTTTTTAATCACCTTCAGGAAATGGCATTTTGATTCCTTTACCGCAGCTGTCATTAACAAGCCTTTGCATTGGCAAACTGTTACTAATGACAGTTTAATGGCACTGTGCACTTTAGTGTGCCAAAAACTTTGTACACTTTCCATCACCAGCAATAACATTTCATTTGTCTTTTGCATTCAAGCTTTAATTGTTTGTTGCAGTTGCAAAGTGGAAAACTGCAAATACGCAATTGCATGTCTTTTCTTGTGTCACGTATTAATGCGGCGATAAGATATTTATTCATTTTGGAACTTTTCATGAATCTTGGCATCGATTTGTTAGTGCATATTTTTTGCATATTTTACCCCTTAAAGCATGTTTTTGCATATATGAGTCTTACACGCATATCTTTTAGAGTTTTTTCGAACTTCGAAGAACATATTTCACGCTCTTAGGGCATATTTTTATACTTTATAGATTTTTGTTTATTTTAATATGCTTTCAAGCCAATGCTGCTGGTCAACATTTTTATTTTTTTAAATCATATTTAAAAAGTTCCGTTTTTTGAAAATGATTGAAATAGAAATAGGGTTTTTTACATCAAACTCACTGTGCGGCGTAGTTAGTTGTATTGATAAATTCACTTTGTGAAACTTATATTTAAATAGATTAAGGTATTTATTGGGTACTCTGTGTAAGCACACTTTAATAATAAATAATACTCTCCACTTGCGTCTTAAAGAAAGAAATCAAACCTTTTTTTTTAATTTTCAGACGTCAATCAATTATATGTTTTTCTTGCTCTTAACTTTCAACATAAACAAAAATAATGCTTTTCATTTCAATAAAACTTATTTTCATTATTTCCCAAAAGTTCATTTCAAAAAAAAAAAAACTTTATTTATTTATTGACTCAAGTTATTTAGGACTTCTTTAGACTGGAGCAAAAAAATGTACGAAGAAAGTTAGAAGAAGGTAAGAAAATAAAAATAAGTTATAGAAGGCCGATAAAAAATAATAAAAAGTTCTTATGCAATTCAACCAACAAAAAAAATTTGCTACCACAGATGTTATCTTGCAACATACTCGTACACATCTATAAGCAAGTAATAACTGTTTCTATTAGAAAGACCAATACTATTTCAATAAAGTTTTCTTTAATAACAATAATGTTCTGCCAACTGATTCTTGTATCGGCGTTTTAAAAGTTTACATCTGATACTTATTTTACGGCCTATTTAAAGTTGCACGCTTGTGTAGTAAAAAAAATGTAGATGTATAGTGTATTTAAAACATATGTATATTCAGAACATGACAAGTGACATTTTGTTGGTAAACATTAACCTCTAATTCTTTTCGAAATGGGTATTTTTTGCACTTAAGAAGAAAAAAACAAAAATCACCTTTATAACAGGGATGTATATAGTTCAAATATTTTGCAAAAATGTTTGTCATAAAATCCTACTATTGGTCTCAGAACATACAAGTATTTAAGTCGAAAATTCAACTTTAATACCAGAAATAAGTTGAGTCTTCTAATTTAAGTTTTATTAAAAATAAACAAAAAAAAAAAAGTTTAAAACATAAAAATTTTAACCAAATAGTGTGGTCCTAATTCAGAAAAATATTTTTCTTTTGTATAAAATTTTTATTAATTAAATTTCAATAGATAATTTGTTTCATAAACCTCAGAAATTTTTTTCGTGAATAAGGCAGTGTATTTAAAATATGATTTTATCTCTCTTTGAATTGAGCAAAAAACAAGAAAGGAATGGAAAGCAATGAAGGAGTAGTGTATTTAAGAAAAGTATTGGGCAACATCCATAATATAGTAAAAGGATATAAGCAAATGTCAGCGAGAAACGGACGCGGCAGAAATAGAAGTTATTTTTGTGAACTTACAGAAATATACGTAATTCAGCGAAATTTTTGTGAAGAATTTTTTTTGTGAATTGTGGAAATGAAGGTGAAAGATGATCGTTTATGTGTACACTTATGAAATATGAAAATTTTGTTTTAATTTTTTTTAAAATGAGTAAAGTGCAAATACCAAGAGAAATAAACGCAGTAAGTTTGCTAATATTGATTGAACTTTAATTGGAAAGAAATTAAACAATAACAAATGCTTATTTACTACTGAAAATAATTTATAAATATTGGGTGTCTCAGTAGGCTAGTGAGTAGTGTGCTAGCGTATCAGTGTGGAGGTTGTGGGTTCGATTCCCACCATAGACTCTGGTCTGTTTCACTACAACGAGTGAAGGTCTTTGTTACTATTCTCGTTTAAATTAAGTTACGATATAATTTGTAATTGTATTTGTAACATTTAATAAATAAAAAAAAATAAAAAAAATTTATAAATATTGATTTCATGCGACGGATGCGACATTAAGGTATAAGTGAAAGCAAACTCAAAAAACTTTCCTTATTAGAACTGCGTTCTCTTTCTTTTGTACTAATGCGTAAGATTATTGTTAGTAGAAAATTAAATTAAATTAAATTACATAAAATGAAAAATAATACTTATTACTTTAAATAATCGCAAAAAAAGGCTCAGCAAAAAAAAAAAAAAAAAAAAAAAAAATTAAAGTCGCATATTTCGGTAAAAAAAATTCAAAATTTAAAAATGCTTTACATTTTTAAAGTATAGAACTTTCAGCTTTGTTATTAAAAACAAAACAAAAATTTTTGAGCAAAAATTAAATTCTTTAAAAATTTAAAATAAAAAAATAAAAAATGCTTTACATTTATACCGCCATATTCATAAAATTTAAAATGAATTTAAAATGTATTTTATTTAAAATTTTTCATAAAAAATTTTCCTGAAATTGATTTCAAATTCATTTTTTTTTTTATAAATATCGTCGCTGTTTTAACTAACCGACCTAACTGACATTTTTTTGAAAAACGAGTTATGTCCTTTACTAGATTTTATAAGTCATAATACACCTTGTCTGCAATTTTCATGACTGTAAGTATTACTGTTGTACCTATAGAAGTAAAAAGATTTCAGACGCAGCCATAAAAATGAATGTATAAAACAACCATAAATTTTTAAAATGTTAGTTAGGTCAGTTAGTTAAAACAGCGACGATATGGGGGATAAAGTATAGACTTTTCAGCTTTATTATTAAAAGCAAAACAAAAATTTTTGAGGAAAAAAAATTTTTTTTGGTTAAATTTTTATATTAGAGTAGCCGTTAATTGTATGCAGATTTTTTTTATTTCTTATATTCTCTCCCCCCAAATCGGTTCAGTTTTATGTAAAAAAATACAAAAAAAAATTCATGGCGATAGGTTGTGTTTTAGGGGGTGCGTCCGCCCCTCAAAGATGGCCCTCAAGCCCATTTATTCAATGTAATTTTTTTTGTTTTTGTTTTTTGCCACGTGTATCATGTGGAAGTTCAAGTATTGTTTTTACAACATTTTTTATTTGTTTGTTGGTGTTTTTAGTGTGATGTTTTGTGTCTTTTATGTAGATATATATAGGTGGCTGTTGTATTTGGTACATACTTACGGTTAATATCGATTTAGTGATAAGCACATGTATGTATGTATGTATTTATGTGTGCTGTATTTGTTTGTTGGTGTTTTTAGTGTGATGTTTTGTGTCTTTTATGTAGATATATATAGGTGGCTGTTGTATTTGGTACATACTTACGGTTAATATCGATTTAGTGATAAGCACATGTATGTATGTATGTATTTATGTGTGCTGTATTTGTTTGTTGGTGTTTTTAGTGTGATGTTTTGTGTCTTTTATGTAGATATATATAGGTGGCTGTTGTATTTGGTACATACTTACTTTTTTTTTACTTTTCCTTTGACTATATGTATATGTATGAAATAATGTAATAGATATAAGCTCTTATTGTACATGCTTAATATAAATAATTTCCATATATAATTTTTGGTATTTTGTTGGTTAAATTCTTCATTATTTTCTAAAATATTAAGTTAAACGAAAAACTTTCTTTGAGAATAATGTTGTTGACTAAAAGAGCTAAAATGTTGCCATATATCTTATTCTTGTAAAATGTTTTTTAAAAAGATAGTCATTAAAACAAAAACCCGATATTTGCAAGCAACAGGGATGCCACATTTCTTCGTTTTTTGTTATTGTTTTTTGACCGGCGCATTTGTTGACAATGAATTTATGACGTCCTTTTAAATTCCGTTAATAAAATCCCTATTTTATTAAAAAAAGGGATATGTTTTTGTTATCTACATCAGTATCAGCCAAAAAGTCTTACTTTGATTTTTTTTGTCAGTTATGGCCTTTTGGATTTTAGGTACGTAGTTAGTCTTAGTATTTTTATTTTTTTATATTAAAAATATTTGTCAATTTTCTTTATCTATTCTCCAGTCGGCTGAATATTTTTTAATTTAATATTTTGTACCTAAATCATTTGAATTAAATCATTCGACAAGCTGACAATTAAAACAATGAATGTGTTCCAAACTTATTGCAATTATTAAACCAAAATATGTACACTTACACATGTTTTAGTAACACAACTGTCTGACAATAATTTTAGCATTTCAGTTTTAATCTTAAATTTAACTTTGAGCTCTTTATAGAAAAGCCTATCTGGCAGTTATTGCTTGTGTGAAAAGTTATTGCTTAAAAAAAAATTAACGCTTACCAAAAGTTGAACGTGTTTTGTACTTTATTATTCTGTGCAAACATTTTTTAATTAAAAAAGTTTTTTATTTTTGTTTATTTTTTGTTTTGCAGAATACAATGTTTCTCACACTCTTAAGTTACATTTTATGTGAGAGCTGTTGGATACACTTGTATCTTTGTGTTAATATGAAAAATATTTTCTTTTCCAAGTTCTTATTTAATGCACCATTAAATCAGAAATTATATTTTAAATTCACTTTGTGTGGACAATATGAAAGGAAAAGTCGTAACTAGAAAGTGACTACTGGACAGGAGGTTTTGCTCACAGTTGTGCTGCAGAAATGGGGGGAGATTAAAATTTTATTGCTAATTTTTATAATGTTCAAATTAAAGGCACACATACATTGCAAATCACTTAAATAAGGAATTTAATTTTTTTTATGTAAATTTTGAGCAAATGTTGCGTATCTTGTAAGTCAGATTTAGGAATTTGAAACTCCACATTCTTAATATCAATTTAGTGAAAATTGTGAATAGAGTTTACTTTTAATATACATAAATATAAATATATATATATATATATATATATATATATATATATATATATATATATATATATATATTTGAAAATTTACTTGCCTCACGAGCCAAAACACGTGCAAGCAAGGCAGCTGTCAACAATTAACTGAACATTCAAAATGGCCGAAATTGTCGGCATAAGTTAGAGACATGAGTACCAACATAACGCAACGAAATGAAAATTTGAATATACATAACCTGCAAAAATGCAAAATTCACGATACTTTTTGAACACACCTCGTAAATAAATCCAGTAAAGTGCGACTTCGATTCTTACACGCAAGGTTCCATAAGGAATACTACATACATACATACATACGAACTGTATAATCGAATATCTTGCCTAAAGTAAAGATTTACAAGAAAATTTAAGTACCCGGTATACTTTCTGTTTTTGGCGATTTTTCTTTGAAATTTTTTAAGGTTCTGGTGTTTTTTAGTTTATGGCGATTTTTCTTTTGGTTTTTGAGTTTTTTTAGTTTTGGCGTTTTTTTTTTGGTTTTAGCGATTTTTTCGCTTTGACGATTTTTTTTAGTGTTTGGCGATTTTTTAGGTTTTGACGATATTTTCGATTTGACGATATTTTTACTTTGGGATTTTTTTAGTTTTAGCGTTTTTCAACATCTCAAGAATTTTTCCTTTACAGTTTCCAAAGTACAGCAAGTTGTCAAAATTAAATTAATTAAAATTTTTTTACGCACTAATAATCCCAAATTATTATTTTACTTACGAGTATTCAGTAAAATATTTTTTTTATTAAAAATACATTGAAATCGATAAGTGAGGGGTTAAGCTGGATAATGCAGATCGTCAGGGAACCTTTACCCAAAAATTTCTTAGAACAACTAGAGTTATTATGTTAAAGTTTCATTTAAACAAATGAGAAGCTCAGCAAACAACAAACTCAATAAACAACATGTTTTTTATTTTCTTACTTTACCATTCCAACATTGGCTGACTTTATTTTTTGTAAAAAGTATGTAAAGAAAATAATAATGTAAATAACAACAACAACTATTCAAGAATAGAGTGTTGCCACAAAAGTATTTTTGACCATAATTAGTGTTTTGTTGTGACCGGACGGACAGACGGACATCGTTGCAAAAACAATAGGGTCCTGTTCACCATTGGTATATGGAACAAATTTTGAATACGAAATCCATACGTTTTGTTTTATCACACTTTTGTGTTTACGATTTCGTTCCAAATCGAATGAATTTGCATCATCTTTATTGCTTCCTTTCTTAAGTAGTGGATAGTGGAAGTTGCGTTTAAGTGGTCCATTAATATTAAACTTTATTTTCGTCAGAGAAATATTCCTTCAAAATTTATAATATTAAATTCCTTATTAAAGTGATTTGCAGTGTGTGTGTATGTATGTATATCAGTTTGTTTTTTATAAAAAATTATTTTTAGTTCTTCTGGTTCAAATAAACTGTGCGCCTGTACAAGGATACGTTCGTTTCATAATTTGTTTTGTGACCTATTTTACAGTTGTTGTTTTCTTGGTTTGATATATCTTATTCTCCCTTGTCGTAGAATTTTACAATGATAAGATTTCGTTATAATGTTACAAGTTTTTCATTCACTGTACATGCAAGTTGCCTATACAATTTTTAACTGCTTATGACTTTTACTTCTCAGTTTGTGTTAAATTGCAACCTTCTTTTTTTGTATCTTACAAAGTCATACGAAAAGTGTTTTTGTTGTTGTTGTTGTTGCTGAAGTACCACTTGCTTTTGTTTCTGATAAACACAGCATTACTCTGCTCATGATAATGTTGATGCTGTCGAGATAAGCTTGGTGCATTTTGACACATTTTCAGCCTTATAATAACAACGTGTTGCAAGTGTAATTAGCAATAACATTAACGAAAAAATAAAAAATATGTAAAACTATTAATAATTGTTCTTTAAAGTCTTTTATTTGTTTTAGTAAAAGAAGTTAATTCTTAGTAGAAATAGTAAAATAAAAACTTGCAATTTTGAGCCATAAATTACAATTAAAAGCAATAAATTTATGACTCCGAGTAGTGGCAGTGCACTGTGGGCCAGTCACGAAATTATTTGGGAAAAGATTGGCCAGTAGTATTCGAGTTAAATAAAAGAGTCATAAAATACTTTGCCCAAATAGCAAATATTTCATTTTAGCACTAACACTTTACATGAACTAATTCTATTCCAATGTGCAATGTGCTATATAATAAAACTACTTTCCAAACTTAAAGAAAACTTTTAAGTATGTTCGTGACTCATATACAACACATGTTTATACCCATGTGTACATTGCCTTGCAATATAAAAGTTACTCTTGTAATTTCTTACTTTAAGTCATTAACACAAACTATATTGCAAAACTTTTGTGAGATATATATAAAAAGGCTTTAAAACTTGCTTTAATTTACAACCAAAAAGAAAGATAAATTAATATCTTAATAACATTTTAATTACAAACGGTTGGTGCAAGTTTGCCGTCTGCTTTGTTTACTTTTTGGCTTACAAATGAAAAGTAAAAGTTCGTTATAATCTTTCAATGATATAATTTTTATTTAACATTATTTCCAAAACTACCAGCAGCATTTTTCAATAATTTACTATTTTGTTAATAAAAGCTTTATTCCTCAAAGCTTTTGGTTTAACTGTAAAAATCAAAAAAGGCTCTTCTTTGGGAGAGAGGATGCTAGGCCAGAAAAACTTCAGAAAGGTTGCCTACCTATCCGATAGTGCCGGCGCTAATGCACGCCACTGGCTCTAAAGTGTTTGAAGGCAGTTGAATGCCTAGAACCAATAAAATATGCCAAGTTTAGTAGAGCTCAACGTGGAGCTCATTTGTTTGAGTTTATTGATTGAATTCTCATACAAATAATTTCTGCTTATACTCGTATACTAATTATGTGAAGAATCTAGATTGTAAAAATGAGTGATCTTATTTCTACTTTATATACATTAAAAATATTTACTTTTATAATATTCATGGGAAAACAAAATGTCACTTGATATATTTAAAGTAATAAAATATTTTCCCATAAATATTGAAGTGCGCCACAAACAACAACAACCCACGGTATGCTTACCAAGCACATGCATAACACACCAGCGGTATGCAAGACATATGATAACTTCAATTGCTATTGTATGCAGACCCGTAAAACAATGAATACATTCACTGATGTGTATGTAAAAGAATTACATCATTGTTTACTACATAACATATAAGTATTGAGTATTGATTTCAGAACGATGGATGTATAGGTTAACTTGAGTAAAGGTGGCAGTCAGAATCCTGGACTTATTCAGATCCTTCCCGTACATTGCAAAACTAAAGAGACTCTGTTCAAGCGGAGTCGCCACCGTCGACCCGATTAGACCTCAATGTTAAGCTACTAAAATGTTGCAGTTACGCCCTGGTAACAACCGAAATTTTCTTTAATTCTAAAGCGACCATATGGGACATTAAGTTTCTTGCAAGTGTAGGGCAATGACATATATGCGTTCATATGAAGTTGAGCATCGGCAAGTACCACCAAAAAGCACTATGTTACTTACAAAGGGCGAATAGACAAAAATATTGTAGCATAAATATCCCTGACTATGGGGAAGTATGTGGTAGTTGTTTTAATTTTTGCTGATAAAATCGAAAGCACTTAGAATAGTGTGTGGTTGACTGCATCACACCAATCACTAGAATGGAATATAATTCTCCCAGTGATTTTAATAGTAGCCGCAGCTACTATATACGTTGTTTTGGGATACTACTAAGCGAACGTAGTTGCTCGCACTTGCAGCTTGTCTTTTAAGAAAAGACCTCACCAATCACTGGCACAGCGTCACTACTAATATTGAAGTTAAATTAAGGCATACAAAAAAATGAAAGCAAACGTTAGTTTGTTTGATTATTATTGTTCGAACTTAATTTGTTTATATATTTATGCTTTGATTAGGACAAAGTTCGTATCGCTCTATAAGCCAAATTACGTGTGATAATTAGTAAATAACATTAAAGTTAATTGTAAACATTCTGTCAAACACTGGCAGAACGGACCACCTAGCTATTTTCAAAGGCCGCCCTACCTTCATCATGAGCGTTATTTGTGTTTGGTTCAGATAAACTTTTTTAAACTTTGTTACTTTTAAGTATGTTTTATTTAATTTTTGCCACAAGCCTATAGCTACGAGTATAAATTTTAGTTACTTTAATTATTATTGTTCGACGTTTCCTAAAGGGGAAAATTACGGCATTAGGTTAGGTTAGGTCAGGAACCCAACATTCGATCGTTCCCAAGATATAGACACCAGCCCCTGTGCCTTTCCCCATTTTAGATCCGTCTGTAAAGACTACACTACCCTCATATAGCTTATCGGATTTGACCCAAAAGTCCCTATCTGGAATTACCAGTGAGTATGTTCCACTAAAATCGATTTCAGCGACCTTATAGTCCGTAAACTCAGGGGTAACGGATCCCTGATCTTTTAAACTGATCTCATTTAAAATTGATGTGTGACCTGTTATTCCTGCCCTCACCAAACCTGTTTTTACGAGCCTAAGGAAACTTCTAGTCACCGTTGTCCTCTATAGGAAGCAGATGAAGTATGACTTCCAAGGCAGCCTGAGGAGTGCTCCTCTGAGCACTTGTGATGCTCATCGAGGCAAATCTCTGAACCTTGAGCTAGTAATCTGCTGTGTTTTTCCTCCCTGAATGCCTCCCACCATACCAAAAACCATAGGAAATTACCGTCCTGACAACCGATGTGTAAATCCAGTTTACTATCTTCGGTTGCAGACCCCAGTTCCTTCCTATGGAGTTCCTGCATGCGTAGTAAGCATTGAGCCCTTTCTTTAGCCTTTCCTGCGTGTCTTATTTTCCAAGAAAGCTTACTTTCTACGAAAACACCCAGGTATTTAGCTGCCTCTGCAAGTCTCAGCTCCACCCCTTCCATCCTAGGAAGTACAAAGCTTTCTACTTTGTGTCTCCTGGTGAAGAGGACTAGCTCGGTTTTCTCTGGGTTGACTCCCATTCCTTTACTGCTGGCCCAGGAGGATAGATCGCCCAACGCTAACTGCATGACTTCACTGATAGTGGGAAGAAACTTTCCCGTTACCAGTATCTTCCGTCCGAATTAAATATTGCATAAATTTTCATACAATACAAATTGTGTTTTTATGCAAATTTCGATGGACATCGAATGCCGTAATTTGTCCCCTGCAGTTTATTCTCGTACTCTGCGTATAGGCAATATTTTTGTTATAATTAAAGCCCAGTATGCAGTTGTATGTAAATTTACATTTATTTCTATACGGAAATATAATCGTGTAGCCTTTTGGTTAGAATTATGTTTGCATACACACAAATTCATTTATTTTTGAATTTACAATGCACAAAAACAAAAAAAAAATTAATTGCAATTTGATGAAAATTAGAAATGTCAAAAATTCCGTGACTAAACAATTGTATGCACATTAATTTTTGTTTCAGTTGACCGAAAAAAGTCTCCACTTATTTATATAATACATTTCAAAAATTCCGTGTACTTTTCTTTTCGAAGTCCGTACTAGCAAATGGAAATTTCTCTATGAAATTTACCAACCTGAATTTCCTCCGTACGAGGCTTTAACCAAAGAATAATTCTAAAATTCCCTTCCAGTAGTTTTGATAAATTTTAATGCATTACGGAATAAGAATTTATTTATACTGTTTTATAAACCCAAGGTTCAACTTTTTAGTGTCGGAATTTTTGATTTAAAACACGATAATTGATCATATTTATAACATCAATTGTGTATATCATACAGATTGCAGAATGTAATAGTGGAAGCAAATCAAATATCCAGACTACTGATTTGTACGAAATCGAAATTTTATAAAAAATATTGGTTAGCTTAAAAAAAAATTACGAGTATAAAATAATAAGGACACGCACTAATATTTTTGCTTACAAATCTTCACTTTCCTAACAAAAAATATACTGCATTCAAAATGAACAAGTAATTTTGTGTGGAGAAAGCATAAGTAATGTTTTTTAATCTATATATATAAACATGATAGACAAAATATACATACATACGAGTACATATATCCATACATATATCTTTCATAAAAAAAGCTTTGAAAATGACAACCCAAATTCCCAAACCTCTTTTGTGCTTTGTGGAATTCTAATATGAATCTTATCACATTTTAAGCAAACAAAAACAGTGTAATGTAGTCTGCTTAATAACTAAGAGGCAACTAAATAATTTGAATAAATTATTCAACATTTCAAACCTCAAAAGAAGAACAAAACTTAGTTTATACATTTTTAGGTTTGTTCGTTGCTTGTTGTAGAACGAGGACTAGTCATTAGTTTGTTGCTACGGATAACAATGTTGCTTTCAGCTTCACAAACTCAACTCAGCGATTGATAAAATTTATTTAGCCTCCCGGGAAATAAGACTAAGAACCTACAGTTTTTTCCATTGAAACATTTAAAAATAAGGCAGGCATGTAAACCTCACTCAAACTGAATTAAAATTTTACTTAAACTATTTATTTTGTTTTATGATAAATATTAAAGAGTTATTTTCACAGTTAGTATTACCTAAAAGTTTTCTTAAACCAAATATAGTGCGACAGATAATAGAAAGTGGCAAACTTCTTGCAAAAGACTCACCCCAACTCTCAAAATTTATTGTATATTCAATTTAATTTAACACTAATGCGGGTAAAAACAAACTTAAGGCACAATAAACGAAACAAAGTATAATTCTATTTTATTGCTTCCCATATACGAGTAAAGTGGGGAAAACACACAGTTTTATTGTCTCGTAAATTTTTAATTAAAAACATTCTTAGTCATTTTGTATTCATATCCTTCTGCTAAGAATATTTCCATTTTGGGTTTCTTTGCCAACTTGGTTTCGCATAAAGATATATAAGTGAGTCTTGTGTAGCTGAACAATTCGCATACATATTTGCTTACATACATATGTATATGTATACATACATACATATATTTATGTTCGTCAGTAAAACTGGTCGTGCATGATGAATAATAAAATGCTCACGTCCACGCACGCTCAAGATAATGTGACAAATTTTTATTATATGCATAAATTTTATAACAAAGTGTGTAAATCATTTATGAATACAAACATTAATTTTTCGTTAGGGAAGAAAAAAATTTAAGGAGAAAAAACAAACGTAAAGGCTAAAATATGCCAGGCAGAATCAAAAAGTGAAGTGATTTTGAAATAAAAAAAAAAAAAAAATTTTCTGCTTTAAAAAAAAAATTCGAAAGTTTTGCTAGATTTTACAACAGATAAATTAGAAGGGGATCATCAACTGCTCAAACAAGATCAACTGGTACGAATTCGCTTTGGGCGACTGCATGGAATTTTTATAAATCAAAAAAAAAAAAAATCTACCCAATTAGCCCCACAAGCTGCTTTTACTTGGTCTCTTAAAGAGTATCTGCAATTATTTTGTTTGGATTTTGGCATACAGTATTTTTAAATTGCATCACGTATACATTTAAGCAACTGCTTATTCGTTCATAGCTTCGCCATAAATCATGCGTGATATGAAAAAATTCCAACATCTCTAGGTTTTGATAAATGACGTCTCCCCTTTGCCATGTTGTATTTAATTATTTCGTATTATTTTTTCCCCTCACTTTACCAAAGTAGGAAAGTGTTAGTTTACATTAGAGATGAGCGATTTTTCGAAACCTGTTACTTTTTCACAGCAATAGAAAAAATCATTAATCAGAACTGTGACTGAATTTATCAAGTAACAGGTTTCGCAAATATAGTTCTTTCATACAAACTGTGAATGTTTTTCTCGTATGCTTACTTTACAGTAAATGAAGTAAATAAAGCTACCACATGAATTTTTTTATAACGTCACCCTTTGTCGAGAAAAAATCGTCAAATCGTGCCAAATCGCCTTTTCTGGCAACTACGAGTATGTATAGCTCTCACATTTTTCTATTTGCAATTTTAATGTCTTTATGCCTCTTATACGACAATTCTCAATATTTGGAGGAGGTTGATTGCTAATTGTTTGTTCTTGTCGCTCTTCTTATTAGTATTTATCAAAATACCAATACTATTAAAGCACTTACTTACTTTTAAAGCAGGAGAGCTGAAATGTGTTAAACCGTGATCACAGTCACTGTTTAATTTCCCTGCTGCTATTCTTATTAGATTTTGTCAAACTAACAAAACTGCTTCAAACAAAATATTGCTAAACTGTGATCACAGTCACAGTTTAAAGGAACAGCCATTTAGAAATCACGTTCACAAGCAGCAACATTATTAAAAAATCACAGTATCGCTCAACACTAGTTTACATCCTGCCATTTACCGCAAGCAGTTTAGTAAAGCATTTAGCAGCACATTAAACTACAAATGTGTCAATATACATACACTTATAAGACAGTCAGTAATGCAAGCGAAAATCGTTTAATTACGATGGTCAATAATAATAAATTTTCATCAAAAAATTAAGTGGAAAAAATATGTCGTTTAAGATTTTTTTGGTTGGTGGTTATAGATAGACACACTTCGTTCTGTCACTTCTAGCTTGGATATATAATATAAAAATATTAGTACCATGTTCTTGAAACCGCAAAATTAAATTAAAGAAATATACTATAACTTAAAAAAATATTTGAAAAATTATGTGTTGGGTATAATTGTTTCGAACACTTGCATGAATCACATATGTACACAAATCTCTTACCACAGCCAATAAATAATAAACTGAAAGAATCACAACTGAGACTCTTTTCGGTGCATAGACAAGACGACACAATTGTCGAACAGAATTAGGGCATAATACAAAAGTCCTAGCCATCATATTAATATTTATTAATATTATTGAACAATTTTAAGCCATCATTCATTTCACATTTTGTATTATATAGGCAGCAGTATGTTTGCTCATTGTCGCTTAGAAAAATAGAAAACAGTCGTATTTGGCGACAGCTGCAGCTGTGGTTGTGTAGTCGTACAGCCGTGTGGTCGTTAAATTAATCAATATAATTTATACGCATGTATTCTATTTCTGGCAGGTTGTGGTTTTGTTAACTCGCAACAATTAAGTACACTCAGATATTAATCATACGTACCGCATGACAATGACTTCATTGATACAAAAGGCAGCAACTATTCGTTGATGGATCGATACGTATGAGTAATAATTCACTGAAGGTGAATTATTTTCAGGGCGTAGTATAAATTCGCCTTTTTTCTTTATTATGAAGTGAAATCGCCTTGCTATCTTATAAAAGTAAAGGTACGGTCACACTTGAAAAACATTTGCCCAAAAATGGGTAATCATGAAATACTAATGAAAAACCTTTTGACTGAGACATACGTTCTTATTAAGTTAAACAGTTTTCAATCATATTTGATTGTGTGACTGTTGATTCTTAGTTACGAATTATTTCACTTAAGAAGCAAGTGTCTGAGTTAAAAGGTTTTTCACTAACTAATTAATTATTTATTAGTTACGGGTTTCCGGGCAAATGTTTGCCTAGTGAAACCGCTCTTTTAGCCTTTTAAATAAGGAAACAACTCTGCTAATAACTCTTACACAATTAATTTGTTTCATGGCTCAAGCACATTTGTAATTACATAAATATATTTTTAATTATTTATTACTTTTCGTTGTGTACAATAGAGCGACTCATCAACAAAAGTGCTCGATGTACTCCCCTAAAAATGAACCTTGGACTTTTTTAAGATGACATTTAAAATATTTTGGCTCCAGCTTTGACCTCTCGTGAGCTGGACTATTTTGAAAAAGGGTCTATTTTTGCGTGTTTTGTTAATTTGAGAATATGTTTCCTTACCAAGATATACAATATGGGTATCACAAGAAAGGGGTTTTAAGGCGCGTTGAACTGTATATACAATTTGTCCAAGGACGATCACCCATGTCCTTATTTTAAGGATATTCTGTAAAAAAGAACGGTTTTTGAAAACAATAAAAATTCCAAATTACAATATTTTAAGCTTTAGTCGATTTAATTAAATACGGGTCTCAGCTTTTTTTTGAAATTCGTGCTAGTTCGCGTTTTGACAAAAATGCAATGGGGTGGTAACCCTTCGTTTTAAATAGGGCAGTATGGGTATCAAATTTTTTCTGTTTTGTATATACAGTTGGTCGCGACGTTTTTAAAATGGTCCAGCTCACGAGAGGTCAAAGCTAGAGCCGAAATATTTTAGATGTCATCATAAAAAATACCAATGTTCATTCTGAGGGGGGTACACCTTGCACGAATTTCGCTTCCATACAACTTGAGTGTCGCTCTAGTGTACAATACATTTTTCATATATTTATAAACAAAAAAATTTTAAAATATATATACGAGTACATTGAAAAATGTTCCAAAAGAAAAATATACTGAATGAGTAATGGTGCGTAAAATTAATCCTGAAGCAAAACATTTATAATTTGATAGGACACCATCATTGTGGGTGTTCCAAATACGAAAAGAAGGAAAATCTAGCGAGGGGCAGATAACAAATAACAGACAGTTGTAATTTATGATTTATATATGTTATTTTTTTGTTTATCCGCCTACTTGGTTTTATTAAAATTTTTTTTTTAAGTAGGACAACTTTTCTTCTTGATATTTTTGCTATCACTGTCTCATAGATAATTGTATTAATGTTGACTTTTTTTACAAGTGATAGATATGACAGACGTGCAAGCAGACATTTTTCAATTTGTTTTTGTGTTTGTTTTTTCTTTTATTGTTTCATTTAAAGGGAAAAGAAAAAGCTGTCAGTTGATGTTACAACGATGTTTTTGTTGTGATTAAAAACAAAGTTTTTGTTTTGTTTATTGTAATAATCACAATGATTTCAAACACTTATATTTACATTAATTTTGCTGTTAAATAATAAATTTTGTGAATTTATACGACGCACAGCATGTCCACCCCAAAGGCAGCTACAAAAACGTCCGGCCAGTAGACATTTAACGAATTTACATTATGAAAGCTTTCTTCAAATTTATTTCATTAAACTTTTTTTTGGGGGAAGGGCCCCCCTTGATTGAGCGAAATTTGAAATTGAAAATGTTACAGCAAATGGATTTAAGTTAATCTTAATTTCAATTACGGATTATCCTTAGATAAAAATGTGTGCATAAATTTGTTCTTACTAAAAAGTAAGAAGCACTATTTTTCTATTCTTTAAATAATAGTGAAGACATCTTTTATGTTAATTTTTTTGTTATTATCAATAACTCAATAAAAAAAAAAAATAAATACAATGAAACAAAAAAGTGGTAATAAACCAATTTATTGAGCAAGTGTGAATAATTTTGTTTGCTCTGTATTTATAAAAAGTTTTATGATTTAAACTTGCTAATTAAAAAATTGAGTTTTGACTTATATTTGTTTCTTAAAAAAAGGAAAAGTTTTCACTGCCAGCCTCCATAGTCTGTTAATATTGGCCCATCCCTATAGTAATATATTTTATATCATAAATTTGCACTTAAAAAAATGTAGGAGCAAAAAACAAATAAGAATGCCTCTGTTTATTGTTAAAGATTGTGTGATTGCCCATCTGGAAAGATAAGAAATGCTATAAATACTTTGTTACCATTTAAAAAATAATAAGGATTGGTCAGCCTCTACCCTTAAAAATAAGCTGGCTTAAACCCTTTCAAATGCATTGTTTTCTTTATAGTTAACAAAATATAAAAAAAGGCAAAGGTTGTAACTTCTTTTACTGTGTGATTTATAGTAGAACTTTATGGGGATTGGTATCAATGTAACAGAACAGTATGTAGTGAAACCATTAAAGAGATTGGACAGGAAATATATTGATGCCTTAATTCGGTTCGAAAATTATAGCCAATTCACAATTCACACATCTTTTTAAGCAGACCGTCGCTAATTCACTCATCTTTTTTATAAATATGTTGTACAGGGTAGTAAGGAAATAAATAAAAATATGAGATTTTTATTATATTTGCTACAAAACTATTGACAAAACAGATTTCGTTTTGTATGGGAAATCTAGTAGAAAGCAGCAAGATTTAGCTCGAAACCTTGTAACTACTAGATTTTGAGACAGAGTAAATGCCCTTTTACAATTTAAGACTTAATTTCAGACAAAGGATTTTGTTTCGGATACGAAACCTTGGAAAATATCAAAAAAGCTTAGTGTGAACCACATACATTTCGTTAAAGATTTCTAATCAAATATATTACATTTCGAGGGGATGTAAATGCAGTATAAGAGAAGTCAAAACCAAGCACTCAATAATATTTTCAATCAAAAACGTCCTTAATCTTCTTGCTGAATTAGGGTATTAAATCTGCTTACTGTATTAGGGCATAAGTAAAAAAGGTTTAGTTAAAACTCATTTAATAATTAACATTAGCTGAAGGGTGAGCCTACGTGATTTTTCTGTGATCTTGACATCTGTTCAGATCTTGCTAACAGCCTCAAAAGTTTATATCCAATTTTGAATTGTATCTTTTCTTCCACAAACTACAGAAGTATCATACAATTTCTAAACGTAGCAAATAACTAGCAGGAATGTTAAATATTTAACGGCGGTACCAAAAATCCTTAAATTTTTTGTGATGAAAAAAATTTCAAAATATCTTTCAAACATGACAATTTTTGCAAAGTTTTGATTGTTAACTGCTTTTAAAGAAAAATATCTCTTTTAATTATGTATCAATTAGTTTTTTAAGTTTTTATTTTTTTTTAGTTTTCAATTTCGATTTCAAAAATTTTTTAGTGAAATATTGCAAATAAATAAAAAGTCAATTAAAAGTTTGTAAAAATGAGCTCAAGCTTAACAAACAAAGAAGAATAATATTTTTATTAGCAAGAGCTGAAATTTAGGGTTCTTCTGTATTATCTAATTTTATAACACGAAGAAGAATTTTCTTTCCCCAATTTGTATTGAAAACAAACCGCAATTTTTTATTTTATAATTGTTTTTTTTAATCTGCTGTTATTTTAATAATTCGGTCATATTTAATTTATAAAAATAAACTTTATCTTATCAATCATATCTTGCCCAGAATTATTCGCCACTTTAGATGCAATCGAACCCAGTGTGCACACAATACTTTGTAAAATTCGCTCTATTTAAACATTTCATCATGACAAAAGAAAAGTTTAACGACATGGAGAAAGAAATGTTAACAAAATGCTAACAAAATAATGATAATGTTGAATGTTTGCAAAAGTATGAAAGTAAACTCACAAATCAATGTCAATCACGTTTGATTTGCCAAATATTTTCATAAATATTTTTTCTTCTAATACGACTGTTACTGTTATTTATCAAAGCCCTTATGCGCTGTTGCTTAGAAAGGCAAGAGATAATTATGTATGTTGCATGTACATATGTTTTTAGTGGGGATGGCACAGTGGAAATTTCTTTAGCTCACTTTGACTCACGATCAGAAATAATGGTGGCTATTCTGGAAAACACAACGAACAAAAATAAAGTTTAAAAAATTATTTTTGTGTACCTAAAATCTAAATCTAAAATAAAATAAACGCGTGAATTTCAATGCATCTCTCTCCCTATTTTCGAAACGGTGAATTTTGTATGATAAACAAAAACAAATTTTTTACATTTACGCAGCATTCACATGTCAACGTGATGCAGGTAAATTTTTTTTTAAATATTCATAAATCCTATACTTCCTTGTAAACTAAAATTCTGGCCAGAATTTTAACATTTCGGTTAATTTGTTTGATTTCAAAAGTTTTGCGTAATTTTGTCGTAACATTAAATTAAAAAGGGCATTATAAATTTTAATGCCCTAATTCAGTAAGAAGATTTAGGACGTTTTTGTTTGAACTTTTTTTTTGAGTTCTTGTTTTTGAATTTTCTAAATTATTTTCTTCAAAAATGGTTGTTGTCTTTGATAATGAAAAATAAAAATATTATTACCATGATTTTAAAACATAAAAATAAAATTAAAGTAGTATACAATAGTTTGAAATATACATGAAAAAATATGTGTTGGATATAATGTCTAGAACAAAATCATAAAGCAAATACACAACTGTGGTTTTTTTCGTCCATAGACAAGAGACGTTACAATCATCGAATATAATTAGGGCATTAGATTGACTATACTAACATATGCACTTTATGATTAGATTTTAAAGTTTTATTTATTTCATTTATTTATTAAATGTTACAAATAAAATTGCAAATTATATCATAACTTTATTTAAACGAGAATAGTAACAAATACCTTTACTCGTTGTCGTGCAATAGACCAGAGTCTATGGTGGGAATCGAACCCACAACTTTTACACTGAAAGGCTAGCGCACTACTTATTAGCCTACCGAGGCGGCCGAGATTTTGAAGTTATTGAAATAGCAAATTTTGGAAAAATTTTTTCACCAGCAAGAAAAATTTTTCTTCAAGTTCCTTTCTTGATTATATTAAAAGCGAAAAAAAATTATTATTTAAAAAAAAAAAATAATTTATTTTATAAAAACCTTTAATTTTTTTCCCAGTGAATCACAACATATCGTCACTATTGTTAAACTTTACATTCCACTAACTTATATTTTTATTTTGCTTTAGTCACGCTCGTTATAATCCATCGTCTAGCACAATATATGCAAAAATGCAAATTCTTATCCTGAACCGTCACGGTACTCGTATATCGTACATGATGATGCCTTTTCAATGTATTTATGTACTTACTTCTCTATGGAAACTAAGGTATTTCTTATGTCATGTTTTCTCAATCATTGTATCCTCCTCTATCTTCCTTTTTTCTTTGGCAGTATAAAATCAGTTTTTAACCTTGATAATGCTATTGTCAATATAAAACAAGTCAACGAAATGAAGCAAAAATTGCCAATTTATAGTGGGCTTATTCAAGGGATTATTGGGTATTTGCTACTGTTATTTGATTGTAAGCTTAAGTCTTTTTTTTTTATTAGCCTCTGCAAATATATTAAAGCCAAGAAATAGCAAATTTATCAGGATATCAAGGATATTTTAGGTTGTATTAATATTATTGCTTGCTTGTTTGTCGTCATGAATGAAGTGGCAAAATTAGTTGGGGATTTTATGATAAAATGTGCCAACAGTTAAAATAACCACACCAAATGAATCGAAATAATTTTAATTTAAAGTGCTTAATTGGCGTTAAGAATGAAAAAGAAAGCTTCATATTGTTGTAAACTTTAGGCCGAGTTAACACCTGGCACACATGTACCCAAAAAATAAAACGTAACCACTCATTACTAATGAAAAACTGTTTCACTCAGACATAAATTTATTGATTTAAAAAGTTTCCAATCCTTTTGGATTCTACAAAATTGTCTATGACTGTTCAACTGTTCAATTTAATAAACACGTGCCAGAATCAAACAGTTTTTCATTAGTTATTAGTAGTTACGCTTTTTTTGGGCACGCATGAGTCAGATGTAAGCTCGGCCTTACTTAATAGTAGTTTACATTTGAGCAAAATCTAGTACAAAACAAAATTTACTTCGTCACTAGTTTTCGTCAAAATCTATTTAAAATCTAGTAGAATTTATGAATTCATGCATTTTTTCAAATTGGTACTAAAAAGTCAGGCTGTGTACTTAAAAAGGTGTGTGAATCGGTTACATCACAGTTGGTTGGTTGCAATCTTGGTAATTTTTCAGTGAATGGGTTTTGTTTTGGATAAAAAATCTTTATAAATGTCAAAGAAAAACTTATAGGGCATTTACACCTGCACAAAATCTAAAAGATTTTAATTAAATACTTTATGAAAATCTTATACCGTTTGTACCAACTTCTTTTAATATTTATTAATAGGGCATTTGCATTGTCTCGAAATCTAGTACTTACGAGGTTTCGAGCTAAATCTTGCTGCTTTCTACTAGATTTCCCATACGAAACGAAATATGTTTTGTCAGTAGATTTGTAGCAAATCTAATAAAAATTTAATTTTTTTATTTATGTTTTACTACCCTGTACATTTTTATAAAAAAAAAAATATGAGTGAATTAGCTGCGGTCTGCTTAAAAAGACGTGTGAATTGGCTATATTGCAGTTGTTTGGTTGTAGTTTTGGAAAGTTTTCAGTTAATGTGTTTTGTTTTGGATAAATATTTAATGATATTTATGAAAAGGTGTTGCATATAACAATAAATGTGTGAAGGTAAAATTGTACGTACACCATCATTTAACGTTGTAAAATTCCTTAATTCGCGTAAGCTCAAATGTTAATTTTAATATCTGTAATGCTTTCTGTTGAGCACCGTTGTGTTTTTAGCATTTTCACCTTAGCATTACTGCATATACTCAAGTGTAGCCGAGTAAATACTCAGAGTAATCTTATACTTATGCATGTGTATGATAGTAGCTGTATGTATAGTCGTTTGAGCTGCGTAATTTAAGGAATGTGTATAAATTTAGCCGTTTTTTGCTTATAATTATGAGAATACAAAAGATAATTTTGTAAGTTTTTGATACACGTATACATACACACAAGTATATTTTATTTAACGAGACCAATGAAATGCAGCATACGTTAAGCAATATGCTCCTTGATTAGATATTTGAAGCGTAATAAATATGACCTTCTTATAATGATACCTGGGAAGTCATGTAAATCAGAAATGTAATTCGGGCTTTGTATTTAAGGCACTAAATTTTTCAGCCTACAACATTCATTTGTTTTTTAATTTTTTCATTCAAAATATGTATGAAAAGAAAATGATTAAATTTGATTTTATATAAGGGTTGACATTGTAATGATGAGAAATGTCTCGGAGCCAAAAATAAAAGCACTTGTCACGAAATTTCTTCTTACCACAATTTTGCACATTGCACATTTATTATTCGGCAGAGATAAACATGAATTGTAAACGCTGCTCTCTAAATCAGTTTATAAAAGTCTGCATTTTACACAGCAAGACTTTAGGCCAAGTCTGGAAATGTTTCGTTTTTTAATTATTGAATATTTTATCAGCTACTATCTGCCACTCGAAAACTTTTTCTTACATGTTGTCACAAGTTATACTGCCAGTTTATAGAAGTCAAGTGAGCATTTTCGTCTGACTTTTTATATTGAAAACAAAAACAAATTTGCGTGCTTTGTTTTTGTTTTAAATTTACAAAGGCAGATGAGAAATTTTACTTATCTTCTATAAACTGGCAGATACACATTTTTTATTTTTGGGATTAGTGCTTTTTTTATTCTCTTGTCCCCCATTCATCAGTCGTCAACAACAGCATCGCCAGTTTGATTGTAATAAATTAAAGCAGAGATTTTTATTTATCATTGACTTTTGCCAGTTATATGCACACACACATACACACACACAAATATAAATACATAAACATTTTGTTAGCTCAGGAACAGGATACACAGGCAGGTCCTCTGGCAAAGCGACACTGTAACACTTCCACTAAATATAACACAAAATTATAATAAAATATCATTCATCAGACATGATTGCTAAGAATATTATTGTTGTTGTTGCTGATGTTGATGATAATGACTGGATGGCAGCATCATTATTCCCGTTTGGTAAAACAAGAAATACGAGTGAGTACAAGCGAAGTTGCGCAAAAAAAATGTAATAAATATTTGCTAAAAACATAAAATGAAAATTATATCGCTAGTTTAATATAGAAAGTCCCCAACTCATTATTTTTATGAAATATAGGTTTTTGTATGTTTCGATGGAAAAGTATTTAATTTATTTAAAACTGCAAAAATTTCGATTTCAAAAAAATAATGAGTTAGGGCCTTTCTATATTAGGGTATCAATATGTAAATGTTAAAAAAAATTACCAAATGATGTATTTTTTCTATTTTGAAATTTAATTTTTTTAAGTGATTCTTTTATTGGGTGGTGTCTATTCAATCTTTCAAATCTTTTTCATTTTGATATAACCGCTGCAGAAAATGTCTTTAATATATTAAAGTTATTTTTTTAATTATGCCAGCATATCCAATTTTTTTATATTCATTGTTTTTCTGTAAAATGGACTTTGTTTGCTTTAAACACAACAAGTTTTTTTTTATAAATATTTGGCAACATTGTTTTTAAAGTCATACTCGTCAGCACACACGTATTCTTACGAATTTTCATAAGAATTCTGCGGTAAAAAGGAAAAAGTGCTTTAGTCGAGTTTGATTTTATGGCACCTCCGTAATCTGAATATTCGAAAGTACCCCTGGTAAAAATTTCAATAAATTTGTGTGATTTTTCAGAAAGTTATAGCTGTACGACTTGCGACTTAACATTTTTAGACTTCTAATCTCATTTGCAATAAAAGCTTAATTTATTTCATACTTTAGTATATTTCAACTTAATTGTATTACTTGTAGTGTGTAGCACTATATTTGCTTAAAAACAATTAAGGTAAACAGAGAATTTCCGAGTTTTACTGTAAAAGAAATACATTTCTGAAAATCGACTTGAATACTTAAAAGTGCTCTCTTGCAAAACAGTAAAATATAACTTAAGCACTTTTTCTTTATGGCCACAGAATTCTCCTTTTCTGCACTTTTGTACCCCTTTGCTTCTGTTTTTGTTTCATCCCTCATGAATCCTCTAAATAATAGAAGATTGTAATATTTCAATGTATTTGCATGCTTACTTAATATTATGTTAATTAAATATTTAATGATATAAATCTTTAATGTTTAGATTAACATAAATTATTAATAAATATGGCAAACAAACATCACATTTTAATGAAAGAAACATTTGCTATACTTATCGATATTTCTCTTGGGATTTGGCTAAAAATAGGATAGTTTATCTCAGGGGCTCTTACATTAATTAATACAAAGCAGAAAGATTTGACTTGGAGGTTATTAAGGTAAACATTTTTTACTCTTAAGCTGATGAAAATAAGTTATAAATTATCGAATGGAGAGAAAATTTGTGAAGCAAACGGGAAAAATAAGGAGATAAGAAAATAATTGGTTTTCTATTCTTGTATAAATATTGACACAAGCAGCACATATTGCTTTTCAAATTCTGATTACAAATTGCCTTGATAGTAAAAAATCATAGAACGATAAAGCTTGTAAGAAAATTAAAATTTTGTTATATCGTTTAAATTCATTAAGTTAATTTTTTTGTTTCCACAAGTCAGGCAGGCGACTCGTCTAGAAAACTTGTATGAAAATCACTAAAAAAAACTGAGTGCTTTTCATATAAATTTTTTACTCAAGTCAACTGTCCGTGTTGTGGAAACAGGGTGTAATTAAATTGTCATTAATAAATAAAATTAAATAAATTCTTGCACTTGAATTAATAGAAGCAATAATTTTTTTTATTAATTTCATTAAATTTTCAATTAAAAGTGTTAACTCATGAAAATTTTTTTATTGGTTTGAAAATTTACCACCTGTTTCTAAAACCCAGACGGTCGACTTGAGTATAAAATTTATATGGAAGGCACTCATATTTTTGAGTGATTTTCATACAAATTTTCTAGACGAGTCGTCTGCCTGACTTGTGGAAACTTGACATTAATTTCTTCAAATTAATTTTTTTATGCAATTCTGAAATTAGATTTTAAATGGAGACTAAAGTAAAAGCTTTTGATATAATCACCTTGAAGTATAACTGAGATTAAAAATAAACAAGGAGAAAATTTTAATTACTCAAACATTTCTCCTTAGTTCTCTTATGTCCAAAATTATCACTCGCATTTTTAAGAACAGCCCTTCGTAATATTTAAGCTTTTACCCAGTTAAAATGTAAACTTGTGATAGTTAGTTTAACTATTATAATCAAAGATTACTTGAAACAATATCCCCTTATTGTGAATGGAGTCGTAGACGTCATATCAAGGCGACAATTGGCTGTTATTGACAATCCCTTACTAATCTCCAAGGCTTCGTAAATAATGGAGCATGTTAATATTAGTCAATTGTTCTCGACAAAGAGTAGACAAGTGACAATTTTCACTGTCGTCTTTATGTAACGTCGAAGACGTCATTCGCAATAAGGGGAATACTTTTGTCATTATCTGTTATGTATATCTAATGTGAATGAATTTGTTTTTATTTTGTTATAGAAATTTATCTTGTTTCTATTTTTGACACATTGGGCCAATGACAACTTTGTAGAATTTCTGCCTCCCTTAATGTCAATTCACCTTGATTTATCATTAAATAAATAGAATTTAATTTGCTGAATATTTACCTTAAAATTTCTTGGTGCATTTAATACAAATTTTTTTATAATTTCTTTAATTTATTAAAAAATCATCATAATTTAAATGAAAGAATTGTATTTAGTATTTCTCAAAAGCTTTTGAGTTTTTAAGGTTAAAGAGTTGAAGCCGTTTTTTTATTTTGTTTAAATAAACATGTTATTTGTTGGTGTTGGCACATCATTAAACCAATTATCACTTCAAGCAGCAACTGGATATTTATTCGCTTATTTATACATTCTGTCATTTAATTTGTTCTATTTAGTTATTCACTTGTTTGCATATCCGCTTTGTGAGATTGAAAATATTTAATTTTAGTGAATAATTAAATTTTTATTTATACATGTGATGCTGTGTGAGAATGTAAAATTTTCTAGACCAGTTGGAAAAAAAATTTGCAATAAATTGTTTATTATAAATAATGAAAAGATATTGGGTTAAAAAAAAAATTATAAGTTTATTCAAACACTTTTTCCGCATGTAAAATCATGTTGCATTGATGTTAAGTTATTTAAAATAAGCTAAAACATATAAATCATAATGTTCACAAAGCTCTCTGAAAGAATTTAATGTGTAGTTTCCACAATGCAAGCAAGCGACTTGTCGAGAAAAAATATATGAAAAACACTCAAAATTTTGAGTGATTCCTATACAAATTTTTTACACAAGTCGCTTGTTTGCATTGTGGAAACTACACAAAAATTTATAGTTTATAAATGTTGAAATTTTATTAAATTCACTGAATTAAGTAAAAGATTTCTTGATATGAAATATCAAAAAAAAAAAATTAATATGATTTATTTTGACGAGATATTGTTTGTCCCACAAGTAAGAGTTAGAGTTAAAGTTAGGCGCTATAAAATAAGGCTCAAGAAAATAACGCCCAAATAAGAAATGAAATAATCCCCAATAAAATAAAATCCAAAAAAATTAAATAAGGCCTAATAGAAAATTTATGAAAAAACACCCAATAAAAATAAAATAAAACCCGATTAAAAAAGCTCAATGAAACCAAACTCAGGATGAATTAAAACCTAAAAATAAAAATAAAATAAGACTTAACCAATCTCAAGATAAAATAAATCCCAAAATAATTGAAATTAAGTCTAATTAAAAATTCTTTGATTTTATTGGGCCTTATTTGGGAATATTATTTCCTTGGGCTTTATTTCATAGCTTCTCAAAGTTATTTTCAAATTATTATTATTAGTATTCATCTTTTTTAGTGTTTTTAAGGTCGAATGCAAAAAATGATCAATTCTTTGTAACTGCTACAGTTTATTTCACACCTGTCTAGATGTGTTAATTTTTCTGTATGTTTTTTACATTCATTAAAATACAATTTTAATTATGCTGGTTTTTCTGTTACAAGTGTTTACATTGCTTGTTTTTACAAATTATATAAAAGAGCATATGCAACAATTATATAAAAAATTTAAAGTGCGTTAGCAATTCACATAAATAACATGTTTTCGCTCCATTATAATTCAACATTTAAAAAAATATTAAAATGTTTTATTAAATGGTACTCGCATAAAAGGATGTTTAAAGAACTTTAAATTGTAATGAAAACAAAAACATAATAATAAGTGGTATAAGTTGGCATGAGTCAAAAGATAATTAATTTCAGTTGTTATTTCAATATTATTTTTGAGCTGGCTTAGAAGTAGTGAATTCGGCAAGTTGAATTTGAGGTCTTTTATTTGCTTAGTTCCCAACAATTTATATTGAGGGCAATTATGAATAAAATTCCACGAGAAATTTTTCCCGGGGAACAATTCCAACTAATAACAAGTAATAGGGAAAACAAAAAATTCCAATTGGAAAAGGGAGAAATTTCTCGCGGAATTTTATTCATAATTGCCCTGATTGTTTTTCTTTGTATGAAATTTGAATGAATATTGTTTAGGCTTGTATCCAGGGCTGCAGACCTATTTTGCCAAATTGGTTTTGAAAATAGCTTAAAGTCGCCAAAATTGATTTTATGTAGTTTTTGTCAAAATATATTTGCTAATAAATTTGTTTTTATACAAAAGTTTTTTTTTTTTTTAATATAAATTTCTATAACAAAAACTCGTATAAAAACTTTGCACAGAATCGCCAAAAGTAGAAATAATTCTTGTAAATTTTTCTCATCCGATTTAAAAATGCATTAATTAATATAAGAAAAATCAGCAAAATTGTCAAATTGTTTTAATTTTTTGTATTTAATTTTTATATGAAAACTACCAACAATTAATTTTACACTATTATATTTAATGTCTTTATTTATTTAATTTGAAGATTGTATTTAATACGATAATAAAATCGATACAAAGATACAAGATTTTTTGTGAATTATGCAATTGCTCACATGGCGAATTATGTCTTCAATTCTCTGATGTTAAGCAGCATAAACCACTGACTTCACATGTCTTCACGAGAATGTAATACGGCTGTGTAAAACGCATGATTTTGAAGGCAAATTAACGAATCTATTATGCCTAATTATTTGTTCATCAAATTTCTTTTTTTTTTTTCAACAACTCAGTATTGTAAAGAGACATCCCAGCAAAAAAGTTTGCCTACTAGAATGCATAAAAGTGTATGTGCTCTCCAGGTGTAAGAACTTACAATTTGACTGAATAACCCATTATTTTTGTTTGAGAAGTTCAAAAAGTATGCTGTGCCCTATTCTTTTGGATTACAAATATCAAAGTATTAATAGATTACTGATTGCCTAAAAGTATTCAAAATTTAATGGGTTATTTTTGACTAAAATTATTCAAAAGTTAATTGGCAATTTTTTCTAATAAAAATAAATAGAATTTTCTACCTTTTTTGGGATTGTTAAAAATTATAATTTTACAAAGAAAATATGTGAATATATATATATATATTAAAGAATATGCGAAAATAATTAAATTTTGTTATTATTAACTGGAAAGTACTACAATATCTACTTTCACGTAATGATATAAATAAGTAGTTATTTTATTCATTACAGGACAGTCATTATTATACGCGTAAAATAATTAGATAAATAAGTACCAGTCATTACTTTGCAAAAGAGTACTACCCATTACAAAATCTTGAATTTTTTTTTGCTGGAATGTGTGACAAGCTTTGCATTCCAGCTTAATCCACAGCAATTCCATATTACCCGCATTCAATAGCAGTATAAAAAGTTAAGTTATTATAGCATTATTGCTATCCTCCTTTACTTGCAAAACTTATATAGATTACATTAGCTCCGTACGCTATTTTTGGCTTATTGCATGAGCATATGCCACTACATTTTCCAATATTTGCTTTTATTTAAGACAATAATTATTATTGCATATACTTCAAGTATGTTTATATTTACAATACTTACGCTAAACTCTTTTTATTTGGTTAATTTTACTTTAACATTATTCGACAGCTTAAGCGAAAAAATAGTTTTCTGCTAAATTTTTTGCATTTCATCGTATAAAAGATCCATTCATTTACTTTTTAAATATCTACATTTTGCCAATATTATATTTAAACATTTGCATTTGTTTCTTGAAACATTTTAATTACTTCCGTTTTGCTGCACTTAATTTAAAACTTAAAACAATAGCAACGATGTTGATGATTGTCTTTTGTTGTCTTGCAACAATTCTACTCTAAATTGCTTTATACAAAATGTGTTGCTACTCTTGTTAGCAATTAGTATTTTCTTAAGCGTTTAACATGTTTTTGGCTTCGTTTTCCTGGCTGTTGATGTGCATGCATTTGCTCAACAACAAAAAGTTTCTGGCTAGTTTTTCTTATACATACAGGGCAGTGGAAACTAAGTGGCATACTATCGAGTATGATAACATTATAATGTAGATAAATTTCTATAACTTTTAAAATATTTGATATGCAATTTCAAAGCTTTTAGTGTTATTTATTACATTTTTTTTTTTTAAACAATTGTAAAGTGTTATATTCGCAATACTTAATCTTAAAAAATGGCCTATTACCATACACTAGGGGATGTGCTATTTAAGGATTGCCTTTGTCCTCATTCATTTCTTTTGCTTATTATACTCTTTAAAAATTTTAAAGAATATATTTTAAAGAGCATTCTAAAAAACAAAAATGCTTTTCAACATAAAATATTTACCATATAAAATTTTCTCTAGTAAAAAAAAACAAAAAAAAAAACAATTAAAAAAATACTATCAAAAGACCATTTACTTGAGGAAAAGTATAATATTTAACGACAGCCTAGTGAATGTGGGAGCTTCCGGTTAATTGTTCATTCAACCCTATTTCTCTGTTGCATACTTTCAGGCTTTTGCTTTGTGTGTAGTTTGTATTGCTTTGCCAATGCAGCTGTTTGTGTTGTTGTTGCTTAACCATTTTTTTTTGTATGCCTATTGCTTTTTAAAATGGTAATTGTTCCCGGTAACTAGTAAAACTGCGAGTATTTTGCCATCATATTGTGTTTCAATTGTTTTCGTACAGCTACTACTGCTGCTGCTTCCACTGTTGTTTTGTCTCCAAACCCGAAAATGCGAGAGTATGTGAAGGAAGAATTTTAACATATTTTTTTCCTGGCGTGTTTCAATGTACTTGTAGTAAAAGGTTTGCAAAAAAAGTATAATAGAGTTGTAGTCTATATAAAATGAGCTGCAAAGAAAAAGAAAAAGTATACCAAGATTTAAAAAAAATATCCAAGGAAAATTAGATATTAGTTAGATAAGTTAAATTGCTAAAATTTACTGCAGTCTTCTGTGTTCGCATATTCCTTATATTTTAGGAATATATCAGCCAGAATTCTAATTGTCCAGTTCAGGCTTGTTGTGGTTGAAATTTAAATAAATTTCGTCTGGGTCATACAACCAATTGGGACCTGTTATTTTATTTTTAGTGCAAATTATTGCTGCGATTTAAGTAATCAGGCTTATTGTTACGGTCAAAGTCGTTAATTTGAAATAGTTATTCAGTATAGACTGTTTTTGTGAAAGAACTATTTTTTAGTTAAATTAATTAAGTTAATTTGTTATAGTTTATGATGTAAGATGGTGTTGCATTTAAGTTTATTTTGTTTTAAATTTTTTGTTTTTAAATAGTCAACTCTGAGACAGTAATGCAAATTAAATTTAAAAAAAGATGGTCTATATTACCAATTTTTATTGTTACGTTTACTGAAAATAAAAGTTGTTTTTTCTTCACCTGGTTAATTTAACAAATTTTATTTTCTAGTTTACTGCCAATATAAATTGCTCTAGCAATTATGTTGATGATTCAAAAAAAAAAAAAATAGAAACTACTAATGGCCTTAGTTGTTGATAACAGTTGAGTGATTAGGCCGAGCAGTGGTATTTTTTTACATATTTCTTTTTGTCGCAAACATAATTATAGTTGAACTTATAATTGCGTTAACCGAGTAACAGGTGTCAGCAAATGCAATAATTAATGTTTTATTCATGAATCCATTTGTATTGCATTCAAGAGTGTGTTCATGTGATAAAACAATAAGTGCAAGCAAACATTTATTCAGTTGTGTTTTTAAAACTCAAAATAAATATTCAATCACAAGTTATTTCAGTATTGATTATAAATATTTATACTCGTATACGACAAAACATGTGCAATTGTTCATAGTGTTTGGATGGATGAACTTGTGAAAATTCTGTTTTTTTTTCCGGGGGTATGCAAAAGTCTAATCTGTAATTAAATTTATGTCAGACGTACTTTAAAGTGATAACATAAAACTTAATTTATTAAGTTTCTCGAACTTTGAATTCTATGGAATCGTGTCTGTCTAATTTTATTTTTGCAGGCTTCTCTCTTTTCTTCCCTACTCTCCCCTCCTGTTCAACCCTATCCTAAGCGCTGTTTTTTAATTTTCTTTTTAAATTAGTAAACTGAGTAATATGCATTCACATTCAATAATGACTCTCGTACCTTTGGGTTGCTAGAATGTTTGAGGCACAAAATTTTACATTATACTGTTTACTGCATACATTATTGCATACATTAAAGCAGATTGAAAGACAATTCTCACTGACAATAATGATGCAATTATTCAACAATTGATGTAAATGATACAACGATAAATTATAAAGTTCAAAATGAAGACCATATATTTTCATGATAATTAAAAAGCTCTGAGAAGCAATTTCGATATGAGAATGTCAATTAAATCAGTGAATTCCAAGCTTTAAAAACATTTAAATATCTGAAGAAGATTAGACTAAAAACATTTCAAAGAAATTGGCTGACACCTCTCGTACTTATTCAAATGAAATACTAAGAACCATACAAAAGTCACATACAAATGTCACAGCAGACTTTTCGCTTAAGGTACGTTCACACTTGGCACACATGTGCCCAAGAAAGCGTAACCACTAATTACTAATGAAAATCTGTTTGATTCAGCCACGTTAAACAGTTTCATACATTATTAATAGACAATTTTATAAAATCCAATATTATTAGAAATGTCTGATTCAACAATTTTTTTCATTAGTAAATAATTAGTGATTATGCTTTTGTGGGCACATGTGTGCCAGATGTGTACTCAACAATAGAATAGTTGAGAGTACCAAATTTTGTAAAATGTCCCAATATGAATACCAGGAATATTACGATAAGGGTAAAAATTTAAAATAGAGGCTAAGTGCAGAGTGCATTCAAACACTTGGCATGAAGCATTGAATGTGTAAATAGAAACCCACATCATATCTATACTATTAACGCCATATTCTTTAGCTATTTAGTTTTAGTCTCGCATGTGGACGACGTTGCAAAAAAAAAAAATAATCCAAAAGTTGGGAGAAAATTAAAAATTTATTTTCAACATGATTAACTCCTCAATGCCAATAGAAGAAAAGAGAAAATTATCAAGAAATCACATTGCATGTTAAAAAGAAAACGAGAAAAATTTTCTCAATTGAGTATTTAGTTAAGTATAATGTTATTATTACATTGTCGTTGATTGCGTGTGTTAGTTACATGAAAGTCCTGTTAGGACACAATAATATAATATTTATAAGACAAATTGTTTAAAAAGCCAAAGTGGCAACTGTTAGGAAACTATTTTAGATGCAGTACAAATTTGCGGATTAATCCTTTACCTAGCTAGAAAAAATTTTTAATGTAAAAATCACTGTTATTAATAATTAGGAGGAACAAGTATGAAGTCATTCACCTTCACAGACTTAGACATAGACATAAATATAGATATAGACGTAGACATAGACATAGATATAGCTAAGCAGCTCAAGAGGTTTTCAGGCAACGTCACGTGAAATATTATTTAAAGATATGAATTGCAGACTAGGCTATATTTTCAGAAAAAGTGATTTCCAATTTTGTGTGAAGCATTTCTTTAGTGTCATTATTGAAGTGTTTAGCTCTAATTCAGCTAACTAATAGACTTTTGAACTCTGTTTGAAGATATTTAAAATAAAATGTGATTCTAACAGGGCAAGAAAGCAATTTCAAAAGACTATTTGATGTTTTAAGCGGTTCACCCACTTGCAATTTTTCATGTTGTACAATAACACCGCCAATGTGTATGTCATATTCGAAGGTGGCACAATATATTTGCAAATATCAAAAGACTTTTGATTTTTATTGTACAATCAAGACAATTGTGTAATGTGGTGGCAACATTGTTGAATGTTCAAATTGGGCAAAATGTTGTGCCATTTATTGCATAGTATAGGTCAAAATTACAATAATATGTACAGCAACATATGCAATAATATTGCATAGTGGATGGGCCGCATTAATTGTCATGCTAATACAATAATTACACGCAGCGAGATGTACTGACGTATGATTAATGTAGAGCAAATACAATTAATTGGTCAAGAAATATTAATCATACGAGTGAAATTTAAAGTCACTGACATAATCACTTGCTTCTTGTGTCGTTTATTTCAACCAGTACCTGGATTCTGTAACTTTTTGTGAACCGAAAATCGTAATATTTATCGACATATTTATTCGTTTGCTGTAAGGATAATGTGATTCCGCAATTTCTTTTTTACGATAGTCTCCAGTTTTATCTTGCTCACCATTTAATTCAATATTATGTGGAATCTCTATATAGAAAATGTCAAAATAAGCGAAAAGCACAAAGAATAATAAAGAACAGCTCAATGAATTTGAGTTTATGATTTTATTTTATTTTTTCACTCCAACCGAAAGCGAATATATAGTTAAAATAGGTTACGGAATAGCAAAGTCGAAAAATTTTCGCTATATTTATTATAGCGATGCGATTATCGTAATAAAAGTTACTGAATCAGAGTACAGCGAGCGTAATTGCAATGATTTTTATTTATAATAAAATCGATTTTGGTAAAAAAATTAAGCTCGAAAATTATGTCGCTTAAGCTTGTTTTAGTGGTTATCTATATCACTTAGAGTTATTACTTTTATCCCTGGCTTTTTTTTAACTTTAATAAAGACTGAAGTGTTGTTTACCTTTGTGAGAAAAGAAATCAAACATGATTTTCCTTCAAACATATTTTTCTTTTTTTGTCATAACTTTTAAGCAATGCGATGAAAATACAAGCTTTTTCCATCTTCTTGCGGCCACTATTATAAATTTGTCAATTCCTGCGGTTGTTAAATAATATTAATAATATTGTATTCCTTATTTTCTTTTGATACTGTTTGAGAATACCTTCGTTTAAAATTAAGAAACTCGACTAAAGATTATTTTCATAATGAACGAGCAAATAACAGAAATGGCATACTTGATCATTTTTGTCTCAACAGAAAATGGAAATTATAATGCATATTCATGCACGAGTTCTTTTTTCAACTGCGTCACGTAGAACTCATGTTCTGTTTGGAAAAAAAAATTTTACTTTAGTCTTTTGGAAAAACTGATTAAATTGGAATTGCGAAATCAGGGAATTCAACATAAAAAATGCTTACGGTATTTCAGAAAAATAAAATAAACTTAAGGTTCGCATTTATTTTTTTTATAACGAGTAAAATCGAGGGATTCCTGTTTGACACTTCTATAACTTGTTTCAGTTTTAATTTATTGTGTTGAAATTTCGTATTTTTAAAAAATTTCTTAATAATCTATATTCTGTATTTTTGTCGGCTAAGAATGCACTTATCTATTTTGACTTGTGTTAAACTGCAATAACGACTTGCTATATATTTCACAGCTCCCTTTAATTTTTATAGCTGCTGTCTGCAGTATTATTCATTTTCCTCTTATCCAAAATGCCACATTTTGTTCTTTGTGACTAGTAACAATATGAAAAAGAAAAATCCCAAGAAATGCTAAAGGCTTTACATGTATGTGCTTGCACAAATAAGCCCAACCGTTGAGTTAACTAACCACATGCTCTTATGAAATACATGAGCATTCTTTGAAGTGCATCGTATTCTTGTGTAATTTTTTCCAAGGAAAAACTACTTTTACATTATTCAAGATTATTAAGATGCACTTGGGTATTTGTAGCCTTACGCCAAAGTAGGTATGGGTGTTTGCACACAAATTTTTTTATATCAAATTATATAATAATAAAAGCCTTAGAGATGAGTGATAGTTTTCATTAGAATTCGTGGATTATATTTAGGCATTTTTGTTTTGTGTGGAAGATTATTTATTATTTAATTCAATATTATGTGGTACTCTGTATAGAAAATGTGAAAATAAGTGAGAAGCAAAAAAAAAAATAATAAAGAAAAACTCAATGAGTTGGAGCTTGTTTAATTTTATTTTATATGATCCAAACGACAGCGAATATCGTTAAAATGTGTTACTAAATAGCAAAATTTATAAATTTTCGTTGTATTTATTATAGCGAAACGATTATCGTAATTAAAGTTACTGAATCGAGGTACCCGTTAAACAATTTTGTCGTTTTTTGGCGATTTTTTAGTTTTGGCGTTTTTTCTTATTTTTGGCACTTTTTTCGATTTTGGAATTTTTTGGGTTTTTAAAATTTAGTTTTACTTTGGCTTTTTTTGTTTTGGCGTTTTTATGCTTGAATTTTTTAGCGTTTTTTGCGCTTTTTTCGGTTTTATTGATTTATTTTAGTTTTAGCGATTTATTTTAATTTTGGCGCTTTTTTCGTTTTGGCGATTATTTTTGGGAGTTTGCCAATTTTTCGTTCTGGCGATTTTTTGTAATTATGAATTTTTTAGTTTAAGCGTTTTTGAAAATTTCAAGAGTGAGCATTTCAGGTTCGGAGCTCTTACGGTTCCCGAGAAAACAGCCTGTGACAGACAGACAGGCAGAGGGACATCGAACATCGGATATCGTTGTGAAAACAGTAGTGTACCTTTTCACCTTTGGTGTACAAATTAGCGTGGGAGATATTTTGTTTAAGGCACCTACATGCATGCGCTTAAAATAATGTATTCATGCTATGCCAAATATCTTCACAAATTTCTCTCAGCACATGTTAAGAAATATAAAAAATATTTTTTTAACATGTAGACTTCTCGCTGTCCTCTTCGCTCTACTGAACTATGAAATGGCCAACTCCAACTCTTTGCTAGTTCTTACATACACCATTACATTCACCATATTGTTTGTTTGGTGTTGGCATTTGTTATTATATTATTAATTTTTCTCCTGAGAGGAGAAAAGGTATAACTGTTGTTATCTTTATGTTCGTAATTTTTGTTTGTATTTCAAAACAATGAAATGCTGCTGTAGTTGTTTTGCTCTTTACTATTATTGCTATTTGTATTTATTTGGTAGTTTTTGTTAAATTTTTTTATTTTCATGTAGCTTTGTTTACTTAATTTTTGCTGCGGTTTTTAGTTTTTGATGCTCTGTTTGGGGATTTAATATAAAAAATTTAGTCCTGTTGTCCTCTAAAGCAACCTTTTTATTTTTATGTGTTACGAAGTTATTTTGTTTTGGTAGTTTATTCTTTGTTTTTTTTTTTTTTGCTTAGCTTATGTAATGAAGACAAACAGAAATTGTGGAACATAAACAGCAGGAAAAGTTTTAGTTGAAGCCAACACACAAATGTAGATAATAAATATGTATGTAGAAAATAGGGAACAATGGCAATTAGTTTTGATTTAAAATAAACCAAAGATAAATTAATTTAATATTTAGCAATATCTTGCTTATAAAATATGTACAACAATTATACCCACATGAAACTCTAAACAGAAACAGTTTAATTAAGTTTTAATGTTCAAGGGTTTTTTACCTGCATTTATAAAAAATAAATAAATAATAAATATGGTAAAAAGTGGTAATTGTGTTTCAAAAGACGTTACATTTTTAATATCGCAGCATTTTAACAGTTATAACTATTAGATGAATGAAACCTGCGTCAATAAAAAAATTGTTACATACGCTTCATACAATGTATTGAAGTTTTGAAAATTTCAGGATCACAGCTCGCAAAACTAAAGCATATGTTGCTCTTCGTGAATCACCTTTTCGGCCTGCAAGTAGGCAACTGTTGGAAAAGTTTTGACTGCTGTGACCAGTTAGCAATCTGTGGAATCCAAATTTTCGTACGTGGCTTAAGAACAAATGAGAAAATTGCTGTTATAGCCCATCGTGTTCAGGAAAATCCAGGGGACTAATTACGGCACTCGCTTTCGAACGAAATTACAAAATATTCCTAGAGAGTTTATATAGAAATATTTAAGATTACGATACGAATGAAAAGCCGTAATTTGCCCCCTGGTTTGTCTAATTCTCGTAAATCTTTGGAATTGTTCCTTCCACAAACGATATTACACCGTACATAAAAACTCAGATCTCAAGGCTTCTAAAGTTACGATATTTTGCATCTTCAATTACGCAAGAGCATTTGCATCATATATCGAATGCCGCTAATATATATTTTGAAATAAAAGAAGAGCGAGGACAATTTAAGCATAACTCTTAATAAAATTACCATAAATATAACTTTATAAGCTGGCAAAAAATTAATGATAGTACAAATAAAGATACTCAAGTAATAAAATAAAAAGCTGTGAGATTGCAAAAATGACAATATTGGAAACAAATGGCTTTTGTAATTAAAAAAAAAAAGTACCATCAGTTATATGTATTGAATAAAATCAATCATACAACACCATGAACTAATTAGCTATGATTTATTTTATTAGAAAAAAGTAACGAAAATCATATGCTAATCAGCAATCGATTTTGTAACCAATATTTAGCGCCCAATTAATGGCACTATATCGCAACAAATTCCCAAATATTTTAATACAGTTTAAATGGAAATATTTTAAAATTGAAATCAGTATCCTTCAGCAGTAAGACTAAAAAATACAAATACAAAATTGGGGCCTGTCTAACCGTTGTCAGAAAAAATCGACTGCTATTAACAGGCTCGTCCTCTTTTCTAGACCTTAATGAACAGAAATAGGCTATCAATATCACAAAAATGTTTTCGAGAGCGAGTAGACAAACACCATAATTTTGCTTGTATTTTATTGAAGTAAAAAGACCTCCTCCTGTTTTAAAATTAAGACAATGCTGCACAAAAAATGGACATCATACACCAAACTAAAATAAAAAAGCAGGCATCATTTTCCTGAATGTAAGTAAATTCCCAAATGAATCTTAAAGAACAACGAATGTCTTATTTTATTTTCTGATAGCCGACTGGAGAGCTTACGTTATCAACAAAACAAAATAAAACAAAACACTTCATTAGCATTCATGCTTTCTTGGCACTTCTTAAAGCAATAAAAAAAATATTATATAACCTGAAAAATACTCCCTGAAAAAAATTACATTCCTATGCGTCATTTAATTTCCTGTCTAAAAAATTTGCAAACCAAAGCTGTCACAACGATTAGAAAGGTGTGAATTAAAGCGAAAATAATTTATAGCTTTATACTTCACTTGTAATGTTCAATCAAGTCTTAGGAAATAAATAAAGTGTAAATGTTTGGTATTTTGTTTAAAATCGCTTTTAGATTTATTAAGTAAAATTGTGTTAAATTTAATAATATTACAAAATGTAAATTAGTAAACAAGTGTTTTGCAATGTTCTTAAAAAAACATTATTGAAAAAAAAATCTTAAAAATTATTATTTGAGAAATAGTGTATTTGAATTGAGTTTTGCGAACTGGTTTTGATACTAATAAATCACATGCAGCCATCATTATTAAATATAATTTATATTTCTAACTTCTTTAAAAAATCATATTTATATATAAAATATTTCATTCTGTCTATAAGTATAGGGTTTTACAAGTCTTTGATAGTACTATCGAACTTATACTATTGCACAGTGTTATTAATGAAGTTATGAAGTCTATTTATGTTTAGCGCTTTCCTAATTCCGAATAAATTCGTCGTTATTGAAGTGATGAAAATTTATATTGAAAAAGCTTTGAAATGTTTATTTGTTTATAAAGTGTAACTTTTTTTAGAAAGTTTCTTTTTTGGCAACACTGTGATTGGCAACTCAGCTGTTTTCCTGTATCGTCTTACTGTTAAACATGTTCAGTTTGGTCTATAATTGAACCATAAATCGACTTACAAATAAACATCGCTTGCACATCATTGTATTTTATGCATCCGTGCACTTCTTTCATTTCATGGTCAGTTTGGGCGACCTTCTGAGGCGGGTATTCGGACTCTTCTGACTAAATTTTGCACCAAAATTTCAATATTGAACATTAAACCACCAACAAGCATACGTAGAGTGCTCCCAAAGGAAAATATCGAAGCTGTATCTGCCAGTGTTGTTGATGACCGTGGTTTATCGATTCGGCGCCATTCGCAGCAATTGAGCCTCTGTTACTTTTTCTCCAAAATGGCAGAGCTGGACTTGGTTGACAAGACGGTGTCACACGCCACACACCATGCGAAACAATGATTTAATTGAGAGGTGAGTTCGATGAACAGTTTATTTCACGTTTGAAGGGGGTCAATTCACCGCCTATATCGTACGATATAACGTCTTTAGACTATTTATTGTGGGGCTATATTAAGACTCATGTCTATACGGACAAGTCAGTAACGGTTCATACACTAGAAGACAATATTGAAGAATTTATTCGTGAGCTAACGGCGATATGGTAAAGAAATTATGCCAAAATTATATCCAGCGTATGAACCATTTCAGACATATCCGCGGTCAAAATTTACATCAAATCATCTTCAAACATTAAGTTGTATAGATCGTTCTACCTACTAAAACAAAAATTTCATACATTTCATTTCATTTTTATGTGTTTTTTTTTATAAACCAAATCCGAAAGCTTTTAAAAATCAGCCCTTATGTATGTAAATCTATATACATATATTAAATCGCAGTGTGTGTTTGTTACTAACACATAATTTCTGGAACTATAAGACCTGTGGAAGTGAAATTTTTAACACAGGTTCGGGTCAATACCCAACAAGTGACCACTGTATGAAGTAATTTGTAGTTAAAAAAAATAATTGAAAGTAAGACAACGTTTGTCGGGCTCATCTAGTTTATATTTATATAAATATATTGGTACCGTCGGCTGCATATAAGGACTATAGAGAATATGTGTCCCTTCATCAAATCAGTTCGTGTAAACTTGAACCCAATCCGATTTGTGTCATGTTTTTTTTCTCTAAAAATTTCCAAAGTTTTCGACTTCCACGATTTTTGCAATTAACACTAAATAAATTCCATATAATACTGAAAAAACAACCACGTATCTAGTGATTCATTTCCGTTAATATTATGAAACTTGCATTTAATTATATTAATTTTCAGTAGTGCAGTTCCAAGTTACTGTAAAACCAATTTCCTTTTATTTTGAATTAGACCAGTTTATGAGCACAATTATGCTATTCATGTCAAACTGATTTTATTATTGTCGTAAATGTTAACTGAACCTTCTTAAATTATTATTTATAACAAAATTACAAAACGTATTAAAGCCATTAAAGTATTCCGCTGCTCTCCCTCTTGAAACGGCAAAAAAAATAAATAAATTATTTATTTATGTGAAATATTAAATGAAACAAATGTTAAAAATATTACTGAAAATATTTGAACCGCAAAAACCTTTTAAATTGTTGGACATTATTTAACACAACATTATTTACTTTATTTTAATAAAATTTATTTTTTTTTATTAAATTTACATACTTTTTTTTTCTTTCTTTCTTTTCGTCTTGTCTTTCTGGTTATGCTTGACACAACTACCGGCGGCCATGAACAGGGAATACGACAGAAAAAGTGATTTATGAAAATAAAACTAAACAAGAGTAATAATAAGAAAAAAGATATGAATTTCAATTCCACTCTACAGCAAGCCATAGTAGTGAATATTGTCAGTGACTTTAAGGTTTTTCACACATACAAAAGAGAAATACACCTCCTCTCTAAATAAACAGGAAGTGGGCGGAAGAACAAGTCATGGTTACAAAGCAATACTTAAATGTTTTGTGATAAAAAATGTGAGAAACCAAAGGCGACTCTAGATAACAAATATTTTTACGGCAATTAAAATTTAAAAAGGAAGCCTTACGTTTTGCGGTCCTTCTAGGGCAGTAAATATTATTTTGTTAAATATCTCACAAATTATTGAGTAGTGCAATATTTGGGATGCAAAGAAATTTTTTTTATTTTCATAACATGCGGATTCGATTTTGAAAGTTTCTATTAAGTTAATAAACCCATGTAAAAGACTATGCAGAAAATAATCATACTAAATCATTTCAGAAAATCAGTAATTCTTATCACTCTATATGTATATCGTCAGCTAATTATTGGTTTGACTCACCGACCATTAAAAAAATTAGTTAAGTATTGGTTATATACTATGTATATTTTGAATAACTTCTTTCTGAATCCAAAACGTAGTTCGCAAAATTTATTGTGATTTCTGAGATATTAGAAATTAATTTTGCTCTATATTGACCATTTTAAAGTTTAATAAGAATTGTTTTGCTGTAAACGCCACTATTTGGCGATTGCGTCAAATTCTTCATACAAAAACGAACAAAATAAATTTTACTCTTCTTTTGCTTCATTTCTACAAGAAATGAATAATAAAAAAAATGAAGGGTTCGGACGAAATGTGTCGGTTAAGCTTTTTTGCCTGTTATGGCATGATATGTCGGAAGAAAACTTCATGTAAACGAGCAAACTTCATGTAAATTTCCTATGAAGTTTTTTTTTTTGGATATATGCGCCAAACCAATAATGAGGTGACGTCATGCTATGATGACCTGCAGTCAATGAACTTTTTTGCAATGTCTTGCACATAAAGTTTGAGTGTTAGTTTTTATTTTAAATTTCTTTCTATTCTACTGCTGCTTACTTATAGCAAATAATTAAGCTGTCGTTACAATTTTGAAAATCACTTCACATCTTATGATGCCATGTTATGTCCCTGAAAATGTACTCCATGTATCCTTAAGCACCCCCACGTGTACATTTAACAACATAAACAGTCAATTCAATATAAAGTTGAGCGTGGGCGTGTATGTGTGTGTGTGTGTTTGTGTGAGTATTTGATTCTGTGTGTAAGGTCATGCAATCTCAACTTGGAGGTAATGCTTAAGGCAACAAATTAAAAGTATACAGACATTCCTTTTTTCTTTTTTGTAATACCAAGTTTTTCTGATTGTCTTTCGTTTTAGGTGCGAAAATTTCGAGCACAAAAAAAGGCTGCGCCACCAACATCACTTGTACACTCTAAAGAAGACCAATAAAAAGATGCTGAGGAAGAAGAAGAAGAAGGAGGAGAAGAAGAAGAAGATGAGGAAGAAGAAGGCGAATAGCATGTGTAATAAGAAAGCAACTTGTTCGCACGTATTAAACACAGCGATGCCCTTCTGTGTAAATGTACCGAGTATTTGAATGCAATGCATAAAAGTCTACGAATGTCTGATTGACATTGCAAGCAACGGCTGCTTCTTCTTGTTAACATTGTTGTCTGGTTAAGAAATTTATGCTTTGGCTAACTCTACCACAACAGCGATGCCTTTTGCTTTGTAATACAACTGAGTTTAATTTTGTTTTTGCAAAGAGTTCCTGCATGTTTTACAATTATTTGCTTTATGCTGCACACGGAATTTTTATAATAAGGATATATCAAATGTTAAATTAAACTTAAATTATCTACTGCCTGCAAGTCGCTTTTATTCATTGCTTCTTATCTTCCCGGTATAAAGTCTTTGACATCATTTGCTCAGAAAGTTGAAGCTCAAGCAGTTTGTGAATATGACAGTACATGCGAGCATCAGCTCATAAATCATTTTCATAACTTAATGAAGTCCACACAGAAAAAAATTATAATTAAAGCTTTTAAATCAAATTTAATAGTTTGGCTTACAAATTAAAGAAATAAAATCAAAGAAATAATATCATATGTTACCTTGTTGTCTACCGCTGACAATTGCAAAATACATATAACTTCCATATTAAATACAAATAAAATATTAAATACATATTAAACTTACGATACGGTAAGTTAATGTTGTTGTTGCAGTTATATTTGGAATGCACGACACCTCAAATACACACACGTTCTTTACATTTGTCAGCCAGACTTCACACTTCACTGTTGAATAATATTATTTGTGGACTGAAATTAAATTTCAATGTTACTTCCCGCCATTTAACTAAAATTAAGTGCAGATTAAATTATTAAAAATTTGGTATACAACAGAAAAAATATTTGCTAAATTAAACCGAATCAAAGGTTCAGGTAAAGTTATAAAAATTTTATATATTTTTTTTTAATTAGAGGCAGTGGCGTTAATTAGCAGCAAAGGAAGCTGCCTACAATTGCTAAGATTTGTTACATAATATTGTTAAATATGAATATATACCTGCAAGTGTTAGCTATTTTAATATTACTTTAACAATTTGTACTTTCTATTAAATTGTAGGCAAACTTTTTTTTTGCTTTTTTTAATTTATTACAATTCTTTGTTTCAGAATGCCGTAAGTGTACTTTTGGCTTTTGCAGGCATAAGGTAAAGTATGTATGTATATATATTTCTTATAGATGTTGGATGCCATAATAATTGCTTACAAATTTCAGCTGTCAGTGTTCTTTTTTGAGTGTTTCTATTGTATTTAATTTCAAATTTATTGCTTTCATTGTGATTTAGTTCATGGTCAATTATCTTGTTGTTGGTCTTACTAAGCATCTTTTATATTATCTCATGTTTCCTTTGTTTTTAATATATTTAATTTCAATACTGATTTTGTTCCAATGAAACTTTTGTTTTGCTGCTGAAAGCCCGCAAGGTCATGGAAATAAACTTTGACTAGGAGTGTATACTTGCAACACGTTGAAATAAGTTCTGAAAGGAGTTACTAAACTCGAGTAATAAAGTGAATTTATTTGCTTGTTTTATTTGCTTTCTTTAGTTTGTTCTTTTTATTTATTTAACTGCCTAGAGTAAGATTCAAGTGCTGCTTAAGAAGTTTTCTAACAAAATAAGTTAGACAGATGAACATTTTTTTTGATTAAAGGAATGTGACCTTACACCTTTTTCCTCTTTGTTTTTTGTTACCATAGTAAGCAGAAAAGAAAAGAAATATTTCGGCATTAATCAAACAGGATTTATATTTATAACTGATCAAAAGGCTGAAGGTTGTTGGTACGACATACTGAGAGTTTTTTTACAAAAAAAAAACAGTTTAAAATCAAAAAATGTCTTTATTGTTGTTATTTATAAATAATATAGAGTTTAAAACCTCTAGAGATTGTCTGTTAAATAAAAATGTTAAAAGCTGTTATACAACTGTTACTTAACTGCTAGAGATGTACGAGTATTGTGCAACTGTTACACGACTGTTAATCAACAGTTTTGAAACTGCTACAAAATGTTTGGTAAAACTGTTATTAAACTGTTACACAACTGTTATATGGCTAGTCGTAGCAAATTTAATAGGAAATTTTTGCTTTTTCTAAAAGAAAATATTTAGTAGTACTATATCAAGAAGTTTAGGATTATTATCAAAATTGAATTTAATAATAAGTTGGTTGAATGCCAGTAATATTTTAATACAACAAATAAATTAAATATAGAAAGGAGAGCACACTGTTCTCTTAGCAAAAATTCATGTGTGCAAGAAAAGTTTTCTCTAGAATTGATGCTTCTTAAAAAAAAGCATAATTGACTATGTGATGGTACAGGAAAAGATGGTTGAATATTTAACAGCACACTAATCTTTTAAAAAAGATTTACAATACCTGGTAATTCCCATTTGGTGTATGTTTTATTTAGCATAAAAGATCAGGTAACGAATTGGAATACGATTCCTTCCCCGTAGTAATTGTACGTGTTGTAATTAAACCGAGCCGTAGTAGCTGCACGTGTTGTAAATAAAACAAACGGAAGTTAGTCGAACAATATCCAAAGTATTATATTGTTCGCTGTATATTTAAACCGAACCGTAGCTAGCCAAACAATATCCAACATACTTTATTGTTCGTTGTATATTTAAACCGAACCGTAATGAAGCGACCAGTTTACGAAGTATACATTTTCAGCCTTTGCTAACAGTCGTATTGCGAATATCAATTTACCGGCTAAGAAGCGACGTATTGTTTTCATGGGGTATAAAGCTTGATCTACTTAGAGTGATACTGAGGTTGCAATCTGCTACCCGCAATCTCAAAGGAAGCAGACCTTTTATGACCCTGGACAGACTGAGCTTACTTCAGCCGAAAAAGAAACTTGCGTTACAATATGGATGACTAGGTGATGGCACATTATCCTTATAGAAAAGAAATTTTACTTTGTGACAGCACACTCTTCTTATAGAAAATACGGTTAACTATAGAGAGATTGTAAACTATGTGATAGTAAATGCTTCTTCGTTTGAAAAAGATGTTTAGGTATGTGAGAGCTTATTGTGTTTATGAAAAAGACGATTGGCTGTGTGACAACGCGCTTTTCTTCCAGACAACATAAGCTGAATAAATATTTTCTGAAGTGAGCTTATGCTTTACAAAAGAGTTTTTCAACTTGCAATAATCAATTTAAAAATTTTCATTTGAAACAATAAGTAAAAATAACCCCAACTCAGATATTTATACCAACGATTTTTTGAGTCAATTTTTGCTAAATTGGTTTAATTGTTTTTCTTTCATTTTATATGCAAAAAACGAACTATATATTATTTTAATATTTGCTATTAGATGTAGCAGATATTATTAGTCAATTGCACATGACTGTTGCGGCGTACGCGGTGTACGCAATTGATATTTTTAACATGGTTTTTTCTTCTGAATTCCTTTTGTTCAATTATTTTGTAGATGTTGGTATTATCGTTGACTCAAATTATTTTAAGAAGAATAAAAGTAAAAGAAATCAGTATAAGCTTAAGAACAATTTTGCATTATTTTTTTGTAGGCAGAAAGTGTTAACTCTAAGATATCATAAAACACATTTTTTTATGTTTCTTTTACATCTGAGTCTAAAATTCTATATATTAAATAGAACACATTATGCACTCTTGAAATAGTTCCACGATCTTGACATGCTCCGTCAATGATGCACTCGTCCAATACATCACATTGGCTTAAGAAGCCACATAACTTTAATGATTTTATTTCCAAATTTTTCTAGACCTGTAGAAGAAAGGTAAGGTATAACAAAGAGCATTTGCTAAATAATAAAATAAGATGTTATCACATGTAAGCATTTTGTAAAAATGGAATTTGCTCCCATACGAATACAGCACATTAGTTTAAATGGAAAAATATCCTCTTTCAGCAGTGCCATGCAAATGTAATTCATAAAGTACAATTCAGTTTTTAAGAACATTTTCTAGAAACAAAAAATTCATTAGCACTACACGCACGTTGCGTCCTTAATTTCATTTTGGCCAATAACCAATATGCGGCAAGTGTGAGCCTGTTGTCCTTGTATGTCTTAATTTAAAATTGTATTTTTCCAAGCCGCATGACATAAAGTGCAACGCCATTATGCACATTGTATGTTTGGGCAGCATTACAAAAAAAATTAGGTCTATTTAGCTCAAAAGTCTTGTGTTAAGGAAAACAAACAAAATAAAAACGATTGTCACACAGTGAGCGACAGTGAAAAATCAATTAAGGCCTGCTGCAAAACTATGTATGATACAGCAGGCAGTGCATAAAGGAGTGAGATCAATATGAACAAACTATTATTATTTTTAAATAAAGTAATACTTTATTAAGGAAATTTCTTATATGACAAATTTTCATAAGTCCATCCTAATCGATATTTATTTGCTGGTGGTTAAGCATTCTCTATTGAAGTCTACTGATGATTTGGCAAAGCACCAATGAAATATATATATAGACAATGCTTAACCACCAGCAAACAAATTTTGATTATGTAATACTTTATTAATAAACTTTTCTAAATACTATAGTCAGAAGCTAGAAGTTTTGTGCTTAAAATTGCTTCAAAAAACTTTTACTAATTTATAATTGCTGGTGAATAAAATTAAGACTTTTATAGCACTGACTGTAACATAGAAACGTACGAAAATTATCACATGACTGAACATGCCTCAAAGTAAAATAGATTATGGTCAGATGTTACCAGTATACAGCTAATTGTAAAATCATGCTTAAGCGAAGAGGTTTGCAAAACCATTTTTAAAATGAACGAACGAGTGAGTGATTGATATAATGGCAACATCTCTTTTTTAAACATTAACGTAAGCTCAAACAGAATACTAGGGTTAGTCATTTGAAGTGTACAGATAAAATTTTTATTTAAACTTGTGATATCTAACTTTGGTAGTATTTGTACATTCAGCGGCATCACTACACTACATTTTAAGTAATCGGAACTGCATTGAATTTTAAATAATCTTTTTATATTATTTATTGTCAATTAGTGTAGTAGTAGAATAGCAACAAATTCATAAATAGCGTTTTTTGATAAAAGTTCTTAAGCGGATTTTTTGGTATACGTCCGGCAGGAACACAAGATCCAGTCAATAGTAGAACGAGCTGGTAAACGATTTTAGTATGTGTGAATATTAAAGGTAGAGGAATTTAAGCTACTAGAAAAGTTTGTTTTTTAATATAGAAACAAATATTATCAGATCAGTGATATGGCGAAGGCACTGCACGGTACTTCGCTAGAATTAAAAATTAAATTACTGTACATCGTTCCGTTTTTGTGCAAACAATTAATGGGATTATAGATCATGCATTTTTTGCAAAACATGAAATGAACTATACATCGTCCAATTTTTGTTCAAAAAATTAAATGAACTATACATCGTTAATTTTTCCTTCAAAAACATTTTCTTGAAAAAAATTAAATGGACTATGCATCATCAATTTTTAATGGAAAAAAATTTCATGCAACAAACTTAATGGACTATACATCGTACATTTTTTATGCAAAGAATTTTGTCTTGCAAAAAATTAAATGGACTATACATTATGCATTTTTATGCAAAACAATTTTCTTGCAACGAATTAAATGCACCGTACAACGTCTACTTTTTTTGGAAAAAATTAAATGGACTATACATCGGTCACTTTTTATGCAAAAAATTACATGGACTATACATCATAAATTTTTCTTACAAATGTACACCTTTCATTTTGTATGCAAAAACATTTTTCATGCAAAAAATTTAATTCCTTATACATCGTCCAATTTTAATACAAAAAATTTTTTCTTGCAAAACACTAAATGGACTATACATCATCCATTTTTAGCATTAGAAATGGACGATTTTTTTTTTTGCAAGAAAACTTTTTTTTAAATAAAAAATGGATGAATGGATGGGTAATTTTTTGCATAAAAAATTAACGATGTATAGTTTATTTATTTTTTTGCATAAAAAGTAGACGAATTTTTTGCATGAAAAATTTATGATGTAACAGGACGTTACAATTACCCTAATCTAACATTTACATCAAAATTTGTATAACTTACATATAAAACAGCAACTAATACCTGTACCGAATGTAGTACATACATATGTTTACAAAACAAAACACAATAAATTTATACAACAACAACAACAACACACTAACAATCATAATTATGCACAAAAATGAATCATGTATAGTCCATTTAATTTTTTGCAAAAAAAACCGACGATATATAATCCATCTTTTTTTATGCATAAAAAGTGGACGTTGTATAGTCCATTTATTTTTTTGCATAAAAAATGGATGATATATAGTCTATTTAATTTTTTTCTTGAAATTTTTTTTTTCACAAAATGTGGACCATGTTTAGTCCATTTATTTTTTTCTTGAAAAAATTTTTTTTTCTAAAAACTGGACGATGTATAGTCCATTTATTTTTTTTTTATAAAAAATGCATGATGTATAGTCCATTTAATTTTTTGCAAAAAAAAACCGACGATGTATAGTATTTTTTTTTTTTTTTTTATAAAAAGTAAACGTTGTATAGTCCATTTTTATTTCGCATAAAAAATGGATGATGTAGAGTCCATTTAATTTTTAAAAAATTTTTTTTTCACAAAATGTGGACTTGTATAGTCCATTTAATTTTTCTTCTTGAAAATTTTTTTTTTCATAAAAAGTGGATGATGTATAGTCCATTTCATTTTTTGCATTAATCCTGGACGATGGTTTAGTCCATTTTGCATAAAAAGTGGATGATGTATAGTCCATTTATTTTTTTGCATAAAAAACGGATTATGTATAGTCCATTTAATTTTTTGCAATAAAATTGTTTTTCATATAAAGTGGATGATATATAATCCATTTAATTTTATGCATAAAAAGTCTACAATGATTAGTCCATTTAATTTTTTTGTATAAAAAATGGATGATGTATAGTCCATTCAATTTTTTTTTTAATTTTTTTTTTACAAAAAGTGGACTTGTATAGTCCATTTAATTTTTTGCATAAAAAGTGGACGATGTACAGTCCATTTAGTTTTTTGCATAAAAAGTGGACGATGTATAGTAAATTAAATTTTTTCCATAAAAAGTGGACGATGTACAGTCCATTTAGTTTTTTGCATAAAAAGTGGACTTGTATAGTCCATTTAATTTTTTGCATAAAAAGCACAATATCCGAAGTATTATATTGTTCCTTGTATATTTTAACCGTACCGTAGTTAGCCGAACAATATCCGAGGTATTATATTGTTCATTGTAATTTTAAACCGCACCGTTGTTCGCGTTATATTTTAACCGAACCGTAGTTAGTCGAACAATATCCGCGGCATGTTATTGTTCGTTGTATATTTAAAACCGAACCGTTTAGTCAAACAATAACCAAAGGATTTTATCATCCCAGGTATCCCTGAACCGTAGTTAATGACCAGCTTAAGAAGTGCACATTATCAGCTTTCATTAACGGCCGTACTACGGATGTGGATCAGTCGACTCAGAAACGGAGTATTCGTTTCACCGGGTATAAAAACGTGACTTGCTTAGAGAGATACTGAACTAAGTGAGAATATAGAACTGGAGTCTGGTAGCCATAATTACAAAGGAAGCAGATCTTTGACGACCCTGGGCAGACTGAACTTACCTGAGCTGGAAAAGAAAACTGCACTACAATGTATAGTCCATTAAATTTTTTGCAAGAAAAATTGACGATGTTGTAGTCCATTTAATCTTTTGCATAAAAAGTAGACGATGTATAGTCCATTTACTTTCTTGCATAAAAAGTGGACGATGTATAGTCTATTTAATTTTTTTCTTGAAAAATTCTTTTTTATAAAAAGTGTACGATGTATAAGTCCTTTTAATTTTTTGCATAAAAAATAGACGATATTTAGTCCATTTATTTTTTCCACAAAAAATGGATGATGTATAGTCCATTTAATTTTTTTGGAATTTTTTTTTTTTGCATCAAAAGTCCATTTATTTTTTTGCATAAAAAATTGATCATGTATAGTCCATTTAATTTTTTGCAAGAAAATTGTTTTTCATATAAAGTGGATGATACTGAACTAAGTGAGAATATAGGACTGGAGTCTGGTAGCCACAATTACAAAGGAAGCAGACCTTTGACGACCCTGGGCAGACTGAACTTACCTCAGCTGGAAAAGAAATCTGCATTACAATGTATAGTCCATTAAGTTTTTTGCAAGAAAAATTGACGATGTTGTAGTCCATTTAATTTTTTGCATAAAAAATGGATGATTTAAGTTATCGGTCCATTTAATTTTGTGCATGAATTTTTTTTTTATAAAAATGAATCATTATAGTCCATTTAATTGTCTGCATAAAAAGTGGACGCTATTTAGTCTATTTATTTTTTTTGCCTAAGAAATGGATGAATAATAGTCCATTTAATTTTTTTCTTGAAAATTTTTTTTTTATAAAAAGTGGACGATGTATAGTCCATTTAATTTTTTTCTTAAAAAAATTTTTTTTTTCATAAAAAGTGGACTATGTATAGTCCATTTAATTTTTTCCATAAAAAGTGGACGATGTATAGTCCATTTAATTTTTTGCATAAAAAGTGGACGATGTATAGTCCACTTAATTTTTTGCATGAAAGTTTTTTTTGCATAAAAAGTGTACGATGTATAGTCCATTTATTTTTTTCCACAAAAAATGGATGATGTAGAGTCCATTTAATTTTTTTCTTGAAATCTTTTTTTTGCATAAAAAGTGGACGATGTATAGTCCATTTATTTGTTTGCATAAAAAATGAATAATGTATAGTTCATTTAATTTTTTGCATAAGAAGTGGACGATGTATAGTCCATTTAATTTTTTTTCTTGAAAAAAATTTTTATTTTCATAAAAAGTGGACGATGTATAGTCCATTTAATTTTTTCCATAAAAAGTGGACGATGTATAGTCCACTTAATTTTTTGCATGAAAGTTTTTTTTGCATAAAGAGTGTACGATGTATAGTCCATTTATTTTTTGCATAAAAAATTTAATTTTTTGCAAATAATTTTTTTTTTCATAAAAATGAATCATGTATAGTCCATTTAATTTTTTGCATAAAAAGTGTACGATGTATAGTCCTTTTATTTTTTTTTATTGAAAAAAAAAATTTTTTCATAAAAAGTGGACGATGTATAGTCCATTTAATTTTTTGCATAAAAAATGGATGATGTATAGTCCATTTAATTTTTTGCATGAAAGTTTTTTTTGCATAAAAAGTGTACGATGTATATTCCATTTATTTTTTTGCATAAAAAATTAATAATGTATAGTCCATTTTATTTTTTGCATAAGAAGTGGACGATGTATAGTCCATTTAATTTTTTTTCTTGAAAAAAATTTTTATTTTCATAAAAAGTGGACGATGTATAGTCCATTTAATTTTTTGTATAAGAAGTGGACGATGTATAGTCCATTTAATTTTTTTTCTTGAAAAAAATTTTTATTTTCATAAAAATTGGTCCATTTAATTTTTTGCACAAAAAGTGGGCGATGAGTAGTCCACTTAATTTTTTTCTTAAAAAAAATTTTTTTTTGCATAAAAAGGGGACGGTGTATAGTCCATTTAATTTTTTTCATAAAAAGTGGACAATGTATAGTTCTTTTATTTCTTTTATTGAAAAAAAATTTTTTTTCATAAAAAGTGGACGATGTATAGTCCATTTAATTTTTTGCATAAAAAATGGATGATGTATAGTCCATTTAATTTTTTGCATGAAAGTTTTTTTTGCATAAAAAGTGTACGATGTATATTCCATTTATTTTTTTGCATAAAAAATTAATAATGTATAGTCCATTTAATTTTTTGCATAAAAAGTGTACGATGTATAGTCCTTTTATTTTTTTTATTGAAAAAAAAAAATTTTTTTCATAAAAAGTGGACGATGTTAGATTTAATTTTTTGCATAAAAAATGCATGATTATAGTCCATTTAATTTTTTGCATGAAAGTTTTTTTTGCATAAAAAGTGTACGATGTATAGTCCATTTATTTTTTTGCATAAAAAATGAATGATGTATAGTCCATTTAATTTTTTCCATAAAAAGTGGACAATGTATAGTCCTTTTATTTTTTTATTGAAAAAAAAAATTTTCTTCATAAAAAGTGGACGATGTATAGTCCATTTAATTTTTTGCATAAAAAGTGGACGATGTATAGTCCTTTTATTTTTTTTATAGAAAAAAAATTTTTTTTCATAAAAAGTGGACGATGTATAGTCCATTTCATTTTTTGCATAAAAAATGGATGATGTATAGTCCATTTAATTTTTTGCATAAAAGTTTTTTTTGCATAAAAAGTGTACGATGTATATTCCATTTATTTTTTTGCATAAAAAATTAATAATGTATAGTCCATTTTATTTTTTGCATAAGAAGTGGACGATGTATAGTCCATTTAATTTTTTTTCTTGAAAAAAATTTTTATTTTCATAAAAAGTGGACGATGTATAGTCCATTTAATTTTTTGTATAAGAAGTGGACGATGTATAGTCCATTTAATTTTTTTCTTGAAAAAAATTTTTATTTTCATAAAAAGTGGACGAAGTATAGTCCATTTAATTTTTTGCACAAAAAGTGGGCGATGAATAGTCCACTTAATTTTTTTCTTAAAAAAAATTTTTTTTTGCATAAAAAGGGGACGATGTATTATAGTCCATTTAATTTTTTTCATAAAAAGTAGACAATGTATAGTCCTTTTATTTCTTTTATTGAAAAAAAATTTTTTTTCATAAAAAGTGGACGATGTATAGTCCATTTAATTTTTTCCATAAAAAGTGGACAATGTATAGTCCTTTTATTTTTTTATTGAAAAAAAAAAATTTTTTTTCATAAAAAGTGGACGATGTATAGTCCACTTAATTTTTTGCATGAAAGTTTTTTTTTGCATAAAAAGTGTACGATGTATAGTCCATTTATTTTTTTGCATAAAAAATGAATGATGTATAGTCCATTTAATTTTTTCCATAAAAAGTGGACAATGTATAGTCCTTTTATTTTTTTTATTGAAAAAAATTTTTTTTTTCATAAAAAGTGGACTATGTATAGTACATTTAATTTTTTGCATAAAAAGTGGACGATGTATAGTCCACTTAATTTTTTGCATGAAAATTTTTTTTCCATAAAAAGTGGGCGATGAATAAATAGTCCATTTAATTTTTTTCTTGATTTTTTTTTTTATAAAAAGTGTACGATGTATAGTCCATTTATTTTTTTGCATAAAAAATGGACGATGTATAGTCCATTTATTTTTTGGCATAAAAAATGGACAATGTATAGTCCTTTTATTTTTTTTTTAGAAAAAAAAATTTTTTTTCATAATTTTTTCCATAAAAAATGGATGATGTATAGTCCATTTAATTTTTTTCTTCAAAATTTTTTTTTTTATAAAAAGTGTACGATGTATAGTCCATTTATTTTTTTGCATCAAAAATGGATGATGTATAGTCCATTTAATTTTTTGCATAAAAAGTGGACGATGTATAGTCCATTTAATTTTTTTCTTTAGAAATTTTTTTTTTTTTATAGAAAGTGGACTATGTATAGTCCATTTAATTTTTTGCATAAAAAGTGGACGATGTATAGTCCACTTAATTTTTTGCATGAAAACTTTTTTTCCATAAAAAGTGGGCGATTTATAGCCCATTTATTTTTTGCATAAAAAATGGATGATGTATAGTCCATTTAATTTTTTGCATAAAAAATGGATGATTTAACTTTTTGCAAATAAATTTTTTCTTCTAAAAATTTTTTTTTTTTTATGCATACATATATTTATTTATTGTATCTTCAAAAATGAACTAACAATAAGTATTCAAATCTTAAATCTAAATATAATTATTAGGCCCGACCAGTGTCGGACATAAACTTAGTGATAGTAATTCATAATACATAAGAGTTGTGCAAAGCAAAAAATAAAATTATAATTTCAAACAGTTTCATCTGGTGTGGTAAGTATTAGAGTCCTTGTGTCCCTCTTTTTTAAGCGGATGTGTCCGGTAAAGTTCAAAATATTTCGAGCAAGCGGATTAGGGTGTGACTCGAGTTTAGTTAAATATTTGCCTGAGTATTTTGCAATTTCTTCAGTCACTTGTGGCATATTTAGATCACGATGTAAATTTGAGTTTCTTATGTACCATGGAGCCGATGTTATTAACCGTAAAATTTTGTTTTGTCTTCGTTGGATTTTCTCTACATTTGAAGCTGAAGCAGTGCCCCATACCTGAATTCCGTAGCACCCCTAAAAATGAGTCATGTATATATATTTATTTTTTTCCATAAAAAATGAATGATGTATAGTCCATTTAATTTTTTGCATAAAAAGTGGACGATTTACAGTCCACTTAATTTTTTTCTTAAAAGAAATTTTTTTTTGCATAAAAAGGGGACGATGTATAGCCCATTTATTTTTTCCATAAAAAATGGATGATGTATAGTCCATTTAATTTTTTGCATGAAAATTTTTTTTTCCATAAAAATTGGGCGATGAAAAATCCATTTAATTTTTTTCTTGAAAATTTTTTTTTTTTAAAAAGTGTACGATGTATAGTCCATTTAATTTTTTGCATAAAAAATGGACGATTTACAGTCCACTTAATTTTTTTCTTAAAAAAAATTTTTTTTTGCATAAAAAGGGGACGATGTATAGCCCATTTATTTTTTCCATAAAAAATGAATCATGTATAGTCCATTTAATTTTTTGCATAAAAAGTGTACGATGTATAGTCCTTTTATTTTTTTTATTGAAAAAAAAAATTTTTTTTCATAAAAAGTGGACGATGTTAGATTTAATTTTTTGCATAAAAAATGGATGATTTAATTTTTAATCAAATTTTTAATTTTTTGCATGAAAGTTTTTTTTGCATAAAAAGTGTACGATGTATAGTCCATTTATTTTTTTGCATAAAAAATTAATAATGTATAGTCCATTTTATTTTTTGGCATAAAAAATGGACAATGTATAGTCCTTTTATTTTTTTTTTTTAGAAAAAAAAATTTTTTTCATAATTTTTTGCATAAAAAATGGATGATGTATAGTCCACTTAATTTTTTGCATGAAAATTTTTTTTTTATAAAAAGTGTACGTATAGTCCATTTATTTTTTTGCATCAAAAATGGATGATGTGTAGTCCATTTAATTTTTTCCATAAAAAGTGGACGATGTATAGTCCATTTAATTTTTTTCATGAAAATTTTTTTTTTTATAGAAAGTGGACTATGTATAGTCCATTTAATTTTTTGCTTAAAAAGTGGACGATGTATAGTCCACTTAATTTTTTGCATGAAAATTTTTTTTCCATAAAAGGTGGGCGATGAATAGTCCATTTAATTTTTTTCTTGAATTTTTTTTTGGCATAAAAAGTGGACGATGTAACTATAGTCCACTTAATTTTTTGCATGAAATTTTTTTGGTTAAAAAGTGGGCGATGAATAGTCCACTTAATTTTTGCCATAAAAAGTGGACGATTTACAGTCCACTTAATTTTCTTCTTAAAAAAAATTTTTTTTTGCATAAAAAGGGGACGATGTATAATAGTGCATTTAATTTTTTTCAGAAAAAGTGGACAATGTATAGTCCTTTTATTTTTTTTATTAAAAAAAAAATTTTTTTCATAAAAAGTGGACGATGTATAGTCAATTTAATTTTTTCCATAAAAAGTGGACAAGGTATAGTCCTTTTATTTTTTTATTGAAAAAAAAACATTTTTCATAAAAAGTGGACGATGTATAACTCCATTTAATTTTTTTCTTGAAAAAATTTTTTTTTCATAAGTGGACGATGTATAGTCCATTTATTTTTTGCCATAAAAAATGGACGATGTATAGTCCATTTATTTTTTGGCATAAAGAATGGACGATTTATAGTCCATTTATTTTTTGCATAAAAAATTAAATTTTTTGCAAATAATTTTTTTTTTCATAAAAATGAATCATGTATAGTCCATTTAATTTTTTGCATAAAAAGTGTACGATGTATAGTCCTTTTATTTTTTTTATTGAAAAAAAAAATTTTTTTTCATAAAAAGTGGACGATGTTAGATTTAATTTTTTGCATAAAAAATGGATGATTTAATTTTTAATCAAATTTTTAATTTTTTGCATGAAAGTTTTTTTTGCATAAAAAGTGTACGATGTATAGTCCATTTTTTTTTTGCATAAAAAATTAATAATGTATAGTCCATTTTATTTTTTGGCATAAAAAATGGACAATGTATAGTCCTTTTATTTTTTTTTTTAGAAAAAAAAATTTTTTTTCATAATTTTTTGCATAAAAAATGGATGATGTATAGTCCACTTAATTTTTTGCATGAAAATTTTTTTTTATAAAAAGTGTACGTATAGTCCATTTATTTTTTTGCATCAAAAATGGATGATGTGTAGTCCATTTAATTTTTTCCATAAAAAGTGGACGATGTATAGTCCATTTAATTTTTTTCATGAAAATTTTTTTTTTTATAGAAAGTGGACTATGTATAGTCCATTTAATTTTTTGCTTAAAAAGTGGACGATGTATAGTCCACTTAATTTTTTGCATGAAAATTTTTTTTCCATAAAAAGTGGGCGATAATAGTCCATTTAATTTTTTTCTTGAATTTTTTTTTGGCATAAAAAGTAGACGATGTAACTATAGTCCACTTAATTTTTTGCATGAAATTTTTTTGGTTAAAAAGTGGGCGATGAATAGTCCACTTAATTTTTTCCATAAAAAGTGGACGATTTACAGTCCACTTAATTTTTTTCTTAAAAGAAATTTTTTTTTGCATAAAAAGGGGACGATGTATAGCCCATTTATTTTTTGCATAAAAAATTGATGATGTATAGTCCATTTAATTTTTGGCATAAAAAATGGATGATGTATAGTCCATTTAATTTTTTGCAAATAAATTTTTTTTCCTAAAAATTAATCATGTATATATATTTATTTTTTTGCATAAAAAATGAATGATGTATAGTCCATTTAATTTTTTGCATAAAAAGTGGACGATTATAGTCCATTTAATTTTTTTCATGAAAATTTTTTTTTTTATAGAAAGTGGACTATGTATAGTCCATTTAATTTTTTGCTTAAAAAGTGGACGATGTATAGTCCACTTAATTTTTTGCATGAAAATTTTTTTTCCATAAAAAGTGGGCGATGAATAGTCCATTTAATTTTTTTCTTGAATTTTTTTTTGGCATAAAAAGTGGACGATGTAACTATAGTCCACTTAATTTTTTGCATGAAATTTTTTTGGTTAAAAAGTGGGCGATGAATAGTCCACTTAATTTTTTCCATAAAAAGTGGACGATTTACAGTCCACTTAATTTTTTTCTTAAAAGAAATTTTTTTTTGCATAAAAAGGGGACGATGTATAGCCCATTTATTTTTTGCATAAAAAATGGATGATGTATAGTCCATTTAATTTTTGGCATAAAAAATGGATGATGTATAGTCCATTTAATTTTTTGCAAATAAATTTTTTTTCCTAAAAATTAATCATGTATATATATTTATTTTTTTGCATAAAAAATGAATGATGTATAGTCCATTTAATTTTTTGCATAAAAAGTGGACGATTATAGTCCATTTAATTTTTTTCATGAAAATTTTTTTTTTTATAGAAAGTGGACTATGTATAGTCCATTTAATTTTTTGCATAAAAAGTGGACGATGTATAGTCCATTTAATTTTTTTCTTGAAAAATTTTTTTTTTTTATAGAAAGTGGACTATGTATGTATGTATGAAAGTGGACTATGTAAAAATGGACAATGTATAGTCCTTTTATTTTTTTTTTTAGAAAAAAAAATTTTTTTTCATAATTTTTTGCATAAAAAATGGATTATGTATAGTCCAGTTAATTTTTTTCTTCAAAATTTTTTTTTATAAAAAGTGGGCGATTTATAGCCCATTTATTTTTTGCATAAAAAATGGATGATGTATAGTCCATTTAATTTTTTGCATAAAAAATGGATGATTTAATTTTTTGCAAATAAATTTTTTCCCCTAAAAATTTTTTTTTTTTTTATGCATACATATATTTATTTATTGTATCTTCAAAAATGAACTAACAATAAGTATTCAAATCTTAAATCTAAATATAATTATTAGGCCCGACCAGTGTCGGACATAAACTTAGTGATAGTAATTCATAATACATAAGAGTTGTGCAAAGCAAAAAATAAAAAAATAATTTCAAACAGTTTCATCTGGTGTGGTAAGTATTAGAGCCCTTGTGTCCCTCTTTTTTAAGCGGATGTGTCCGGTAAAGTTCAAGATATTTCGAGCAAGCGGATTAGGGTGTGACTCGAGTTTAGTTAAATATTTGCCTGAGTATTTTGCAATTTCTTCAGTCACTTGTGGCATATTTAGATCACGATGTAAATTTGAGTTTCTTATGTACCATGGAGCCGATGTTATTAACCGTAAAATTTTGTTTTGTCTTCGTTGGATTTTCTCTACATTTGAAGCTGAAGCAGTGCCCCATAACTGAATTCCGTAGCACCCCTAAAAATGAGTCATGTATATATATTTATTTTTTTCCATAAAAAATGAATGATTTAATTTTTTGCATAAAAAGTGGGCGATGAATAGTCCATATAATTTTTTGCATAAAAAGTGGACGATTTACAGTCCACTTAATTTTTTTCTTAAAAGAAATTTTTTTTTGCATAAAAAGGGGACGATGTATAGCCCATTTATTTTTTACATAAAAAATGGATGATGTATAGTCCATTTAATTTTTGGCATAAAAAATGGATGATGTATAGTCCATTTAATTTTTTGCAAATAAATTTTTTTTCCTAAAAATTAATCATGTATATATATTTATTTTTTGCATAAAAAATGAATGATGTATAGTCCATTTAATTTTTTGCATAAAAAGTGAACGATGTCCACTTAATTTTTTTCTTAAAAAATTTTTTTTTGCATAAAAAGGGGACGATGTATTGACCATTTAATTTTTTGCATAAAAAGTGGACGATGTATAGTCCACTTAATTTTTTGCATGAAAATTTTTTTTTCCATAAAAATTGGGCGATGAAAAGTCCATTTAATTTTTTTCTTGAAAAATTTTTTTTTTATAAAAAGTGTACGATGTATAGTCCATTTAATTTTTTGCATAAAAAATGGACGATTTACAGTCCACTTAATTTTTTTCTTAAAAAAAATTTTTTTTTGGATAAAAAGGGGACGATGTATAATAGTCCATTTAATTTTTTCTTGAATTTTTTTTTGGCATAAAAATTGGACGATGTAACTATAGTCCACTTAATTTTTTGCATGAAATTTTTTTAGCCCATTTATTTTTTGCATAAAAAATTGATGATGTATAGTCCATTTATTTTTTGGCATAAAAAATGGACAATGTATAGTCCATTTAATTTTTTGCATGAAAGTTTTTTTTGCATAAAAAGTGTACGATGTATAGTCCATTTATTTTTTTGCATAAAAAATGAATGATGTATAGTCCATTTAATTTTTTCCATAAAAAGTGGACAATGTATAGTCCTTTTATTTTTTTTATTGAAAAAATTTTTTTTTTTCATAAAAAGTGGACTATGTATAGTCCATTTAATTTTTTGCATAAAAAGTGGACGATGTATAGTCCACTTAATTTTTTCCATGAAAATTTTTTTTCCATAAAAAGTGGGCGATGAATAAATAGTCCATTTAATTTTTTTCTTGATTTTTTTTTTTATAAAAAGTGTACGATGTATAATCCATTTATTTTTTTGCATAAAAAATGGACGATGTATAGTCCATTTATTTTTTGGCATAAAAAATGGACAATGTATAGTCCTTTTATTTTTTTTTAGAAAAAAAAATTTTTTTTCATAATTTTTTGCATAAAAAATGGATGATGTATACTCCATTTAATTTTTTTCTTCAAGATTTTTTTTTTTATAAAAAGTGTACGATGTATAGTCCATTTATTTTTTTGCATAAAAAATGGACGATGTATAGTCCATTTATTTTTTGGCATAAAAAGTGGACGATGTATAGCCCATTTATTTTTTGCATAAAAAATGGATGATGTATAGTCCATTTAATTTTTTGACGATGTATAATAGTGCATTTAATTTTTTTCAGAAAAAGTGGACAATGTATAGTCCTTTTATTTTTTTTAGTAAAAAAAAAATTTTTTTCATAAAGAGTGGACGATGTATAGTTTATTTAATTTTTTCCATAAAAAGTGGACAATGTATAGTCCTTTTATTTTTTTATTGAAAAAAAAAATTTTTTCATAAAAAGTGGACGATGTATAGCCCATTTATTTTTTGCATAAAAAATGGATAATGTATAGTCCATTTAATTTTTTTCTTCAAAATTTTTTTTTTTATAAATAGTGTACGATGTATAGTCCATTTAATTTTTTGCATAAAAAGTGGACGATTTACAGTCCACTTAATTTTTTTCTTAAAAAAAATTTTTTTTTGCATAAAAAGGGGACGATGTATAGCCCATTTATTTTTTGCATAAAAAATGGATGATGTATAGTCCATTTAATTTTTTGCATAAAAAATGGATGATGTATAGTCCATTTAATTTTTTGCAAATAAATTTTTTTTTCCTAAAAATGAATCATGTATATATATTTATTTTTTTCCATAAAAAATTAATGATGTATAGTCCATTTAATTTTTTGCATAAAAAGTGGACGATTTACAGTCCACTTAATTTTTTTCTTAAAAAAAATCTTTTTTTGCATAAAAAGGGGACGATGTATAGCCCATTTATTTTTTGCATAAAAAATGGATGATGTATAGTCCATTTAATTTTTTGCATAAAAAATGGATGATGTATAGTCCATTTAATTTTTTGCAAATAAATTTTTTTTCCTAAAAACTAATCATGTATATATATTTATTTTTTTGCATACAAAATGAATGATGTATAGTCCATTTAATTTTTTGCATAAAAAGTGGACGATTTACAGTCCACTTAATTTTTTTCTTAAAAAAAATTTTTTTTTGCATAAAAAGGGGACAATGTATAATAGTGCATTTAATTTTTTTCAGAAAAAGTGGACAATGTATAGTCCTTTTATTTTTTATTGAAAAAAAAAATTTTTTTTCATAAAAAGTGGACGATGTATAGTCCATTTAATTTTTTGCATAAAAAATGGATGATGTATAGTCCATTTAATTTTTTTCTTCAAAATTTTTTTTTTTATAAATAGTGTACGATGTATAGTCCATTTAATTTTTTGCATAAAAAGTGGACAATGTATAGTCCTTTTATTTTTTTTATTAAAAAAAATTTTTTTTTCATAAAAAGTGGACAATGTATAGTCCATTTAATTTTTTCCATAAAAAATGGATGATGTATAGTCCATTTAATTTTTTGCATAAAAATTGATGAATAGTCCATTTAATTTTTTTCTTGAATTTTTTTTTTATAAAAAGTGTACGATGTATAGTTTATTTATTTTTTTGCATAAAAAATGGACGATGTATAGTCCATTTATTTTTTGGCATAAAAAATGGACAATGTATAGTCCTTTTATTTTTTTTTTAGAAAAAAAAAAATTTTTTTTCATAATTTTTTGCATAAAAAATGGATGATGTCCATTTAATTTTTTTCTTCAAAATTTTTTTTTTATCAAAAGTGTACGATGTATAGTCCATTTATTTTTTTGCATCAAAAATGGATGGATGCATAGTCCATTTAATTTTTTGCATAAAAATTGGATGATGTATAGTCCACTTAATTTTTTGCATGAAAGTTTTTTTTGCATAAAAAGTGTACGATGTATAGTCCATTTATTTTTTTGCATAAAAAATGAATGATGTATAGTCCATTTAATTTTTTCCATAAAAAGTGGACAATGTGTATAGTCCTTTTATGTTTTTTGAAAAAAAATTTTTTTTTCATAAAAAAAGTGGACGATGTATAGTCCATTTAATTTTTTTCTTGAAAATTTTTTTTTTTATAGAAAGTGGACTATGTATAGTCCATTTAATTTTTTGCATAAAAAGTGGACGATGTATAGTCCACTTAATTTTTTCCATGAAAACTTTTTTTCCATAAAAAGTGGGCGACTTATAGCTCATTTATTTTTTGCATAAAAAATGGATGATGTATAGTCCATTTAATTTTTTGCAAATAAATTTTTTTTCCTAAAAATGAATCATGTATATATATTTATTTTTTTCCATAAAAAATGAATAATGTATAGTCCATTTAATTTTTTCCATAAAAAGTGGGCGATGAATAGTCCATTTAATTTTTTCCATAAAAAGTGGACGATTTACAGTCCACTTAATTTTTTTCTTTAAAAAAATTTTTTTTTGCATAAAAAGGGGACGATGTATAGCCTATTTATTTTTTGCATAAAAAATGGATGATGTATAGTCCATTTAATCTTTTGCATAAAAAATGGATGATGTATAGTCCATTTAATTTTTTGCAAATAAATTTTTTTTCCTAAAAATTAATCATGTATATATATTTATTTTTTTGCATAAAAAATGAATGATGTATAGTCCATTTAATTTTTTGCATAAAAAGTGGACGATGTACAGTCCACTTAATTTTTTTCTTAAAAATTTTTTTTTTGCATAAAAAGGGGACGATGTATAGTCCATTTATTTTTTTCCATAAAAAATGGATGATGTATAGTCCATTTAATTTTTTGCATAAAAAATGGATGATGTATAGTCCATTTAATTTTTTGCAAATAAATTTTTTTTCCTAAAAATTAATCATGTATATATATTTATTTTTTTGCATAAAAAATTAATGATGTATAGTCCATTTAATTTGTTGCATAAAAAGTGGGCGATGAATAGTCCATTTAATTTTTTGCATAAAAAGTGGACGATTTACAGTCCACTTAATTTTTTTCTTAAAAAAAAATTTTTTTTGCATAAAAAGGGGACGATGTATAGTCCATTTATTTTTTTCCATAAAAAATGGACGATGTATAGTCCATTTATTTTTTGGCATAGAAAATGGACAATGTATAGTCCTTTTATTTTTTTTTTAGAAAAAAAAATTTTTTTTCATAATTTTTTGCATAAAAAATGGATGATGTATAGTCCATTTATTTTTTTGCATCAAAAATGGATGGATGTATAGTCCATTTAATTTTTTGCATAAAAATTGGATGATGTATAGTCCATTTAATTTTTTGCATAAAAAGTGGACGATGTATAGTCCACTTAATTTTTTGCATGAAAACTTTTTTTCCATAAAATGTGGGCGATTTATAGCCCATTTATTTTTTGCATAAAAAATGGATGATGTATAGTCCATTTAATTTTTTGCATAAAAAATGGATGATGTATAGTCCATTTAATTTTTTGCAAATAAATTTTTTTTCCTAAAAATGAATCATGTATATATATTTATTTTTTTCCATAAAAAATGAATGATGTATAGTCCATTTAATTTTTTGCATAAAAAGGGGGCGATGAATAGTCCATTTAATTTTTTGCATAAAAAGTGGACGATTTACAGTCCACTTAATTTTTTTCTTAAAAAAAATTTTTTTTTGCATAAAAAGGGGACGATGTATAGCCCATTTATTTTTTGCATAAAAAATTAATGATGTATAGTCCATTTAATTTTTTCCATAAAAAGTGGACAATGTATAGTCCTTTTATTTTTTTTATTGAAAAAAAAATTTTTTTTTCATAAAAAGTGGACTATGTATAGTCCATTTAATTTTTTGCATAAAAAGTGGACGATGTATAGTCCTTTTATTTTTTTTATTAAAAAAAATTTTTTTTTCATAAAAAGTGGACGATGTATAGTCCATTTAATTTTTTCCATAAAATATGGATGATGTATAGTCCATTTAATTTTTTGCATAAAAATTGGATGATGTATAGTCCATTTAATTTTTTCCATAAAAAGTGGACAATGTATAGTCCTTTTATTTTTTTTATTGAAAAAAAATTTTTTTTTTTTCATAAAAAGTGGACTATGTATAGTCCATTTAATTTTTTGCATAAAAAGTGGACGATGTATAGTCCACTTAATTTTTTGCATGAAAATTTTTTTTCCATAAAAAGTGGGCGATAAATAGTCCATTTAATTTTTTTCTTGAATTTTTTTTTTATAAAAAGTGTACGATGTATAGTCCATTTATTTTTTTGCATCAAAAATGGATGGATGTATAGTCCATTTAATTTTTTGCATAAAAATTGGATGATGTATATTCCATTTAATTTTTTGCATAAAAAGTGGACGATGTATAGTCCATTTAATTTTTTTCTTTAGAAATTTTTTTTTTTATAGAAAGTGGACTATGTATAGTCCATTTAATTTTTTGCATAAAAAGTGGACGATGTATAGTCCACTTAATTTTTTGCATGGAAACTTTTTTTCAATAAAAAGTGGGCGATTTATAGCCCATTTATTTTTTGCATAAAAAATGGATGATGTATAGTCCATTTAATTTTTTCCATAAAAAATGGATGATGTATAGTCCATTTAATTTTTTGCAAATAAATTTTTTTTCCTAAAAATGAATCATGTATATATATTTATTTTTTTCCATAAAAAATGAATGATGTATAGTCCATTTAATTTGTTGCATAAAAAGTGGGCGATGAATAGTCCATTTAATTTTTTGCATAAAAAGTGGACGATTTACAGTCCACTTAATTTTTTTCTTAAAAAAAATTTTTTTTTGCATAAAAAGGGGACGATGTATAATAGTCCATTTATTTTTTTCCATAAAAAATGGACGATGTATAGTCCATTTATTTTTTTCCATAAAAAATGGACAATGTATAGTCCTTTTATTTTTTTTTTAGAAAAAAAAATTTTTTTTCATAATTTTTTGCATAAAAAATGGATGATGTATAGTGCATTTAATTTTTTTCTTCAAAATTTTTTTTTTATAAAAAGTGTACGTGTATAGTCCATTTATTTTTTTCCATCAAAAATGGATGGATGTATAGTCCATTTAATTTTTTGCATAAAAATTGGATGATATATAGTCCATTTAATTTTTTGCATAAAAAGTGGACGATTATAGTCCACTTAATTTTTTGCATGAAAGTTTTTTTTGCATAAAAAGTGTACGATGTATAGTCCATTTATTTTTTTGCATAAAAAATTAATGATGTATAGTCCATTTAATTTTTTCCATAAAAAGTGGACAATGTATAGTCCTTTTATTTTTTTTATTGAAAAAAATTTTTTTTCATAAAAAAAGTGGACGATGTATAGTCCATTTAATTTTTTTCTTGAAAAATTTTTTTTTTTATAGAAAGTGGACTATGTATAGTCCATTTAATTTTTTGCATAAAAAGTGGACGATGTATAGTCCACTTAATTTTTTGCATGAAAACTTTTTTTCCATAAAATGTGGGAGATTTATAGCCCATTTATTTTTTGCATAAAAAATGGATGATGTATAGTCCATTTAATTTTTTCCATAAAAAATGGATGATGTAGAGTCCATTTAATTTTTTGCAAATAAATTTTTTTTCCTAAAAATGAATCATGTATATATAATTATTTTTTTCCATAAAAAATGAATGATGTATAGTCCATTTAATTTTTTGCATAAAAAGGGGGCGATGAATAGTCCATTTAATTTTTTGCATAAAAAGTGGACGATTTACAGTCCACTTAATTTTTTTCTTAAAAAAAATTTTTTTTTGCATAAAAAGGGGACGATGTATAGCCCATTTATTTTTTGCGTAAAAAATGGATGATGTATAGTCCATTTAATTTTTTCCATAAAAAATGGATGATGTATAGTCCATTTAATTTTTTGCAAATAAATTTTTTTTTCCTAAAAATTAATCATGTATATATATTTATTTTTTTGCATAACAAATGAATGATGTATAGTCCATTTAATTTTTTGCATAAAAAGTGGACGATGTACAGTCCACTTAATTTTTTTCTTAAAAAAATTTTTTTTGCATAAAAAGGGGCGATGTATAGTCCATTTAATTTTTTCCATAAAAAGTGGACGATTTACAGTCCACTTAATTTTTTTCTTAAAAAAAATTTTTTTTTGCATAAAAAGGGGACGATGTATAATAGTGCATTTAATTTTTTTCAGAAAAAGTGGACAATGTATAGTCCTTTTATTTTTTTTATTAAAGAAAAAATTTTTTTCATAAAAAGTGGACGATGTATAGTCCATTTAATTTTTTTCTTGAAAAAATTTTTTTTCATAAGTGGACGATGTATAGTCCATTTATTTTTTGGCATAAAAAATGGACGATGTATAGTCCATTTATTTTTTGGCATAAAAAATGGACAATGTATAGTCCTTTTATGTTTTTTATAGAAAAAAAAATTTTTTCTCAAAAAATGTGGACGATTTACAGTCCACTTAATTTTTTTCTTAAAAAAAAATTTTTTTTCCATAAAAAGGGGACGATGTATAATAGTGCATTTAATTTTTTCCATAAAAAGTGGACAATGTATAGTCCTTTTATTTTTTTTATTAAAAAAATTTTTTTTTCATAAAAAGTGGACGATGTATAGTCCATTTAATTTTTTGCATAAAAAATGGATGATGTATAGTCCATTTCATTTTTTTCATCAAAATTTTTTTTTTTATAAAAAGTGTACGATATATAGTCCATTTAATTTTTGGCATAAAAAATGGATGATGTATAGTCCATTTAATTTTTTGCATAAAAAGTGGACGATGTATAGTCCTTTTATTTTTTTTATAGAAAAAAAATTTTTTTCATAAAAAGTGGACGATGTATAGTCCATTTATATGGTTCTACGGAATTCAGCTATGGGGCACTGCTTCAGCTTCAAATGTAGAGAAAATCCAACGAAGACAAAACAAAATTTTACGGTTAATAACATCGGCTCCATGGTACATAAGAAACTCAAATTTACATCGTGATCTAAATATGCCACAAGTGACTGAAGAAATTGCAAAATACTCAGGCAAATATTTAACTAAGCTCGAGTCACACCCTAATCCGCTTGCTCGAAATATCTTGCACTTTACCGGACACATCCGCTTAAAAAAGAGGGACACAAGGGCTCTAATACTTACCACACCAGATGAAACTGTTTGAAATTATTTTTTTATTTTTTGCTTTGCACAACTCTTATGTATTATGAATTACTATCACTAAGTTTATGTCCGACACTGGTCGGGCCTAATAATTATATTTAGATTTAAGATTTGAATACTTATTGTTAGTTCATTTTTGAAGATACAATAAATAAATATAATTATGCATACAAAAAAAAAATTTTTAGGGGAAAAAATTTATTTGCAAAAAATTAAATCATCCATTTTTTATGCAAAAAATTAAATGGACTATACATCATCCATTTTTTATGCAAAAAATAAATGGGCTATAAATCGCCCACTTTTTATGCAAAAAAAAGTTTTCATGCAAAAAATTAAGTGGACTATACATCGTCCACTTTTTATGCAAAAAATTAAATGGACTATACATAGTCCACTTTCTATAAAAAAAAAAAAATTTTTCAAGAAAAAAATTAAATGGACTATACATCGTCCACTTTTTATGCAAAAAATTAAATGGACTATACATGATTCATTTTTATGAAAAAAAAAATTATTTGCAAAAAATTTAATTTTTTATGCAAAAAATAAATGGACTATAAATCGTCCATTCTTTATGCCAAAAAATAAATGGACTATACATCGTCCATTTTTTATGCCAAAAAATAAATGGACTATATATACATTGTCCACTTATGAAAAAAAAAATTTTTTCAAGAAAAAAAATTAAATGGACTATACATCGTCCACTTTTTATGAAAAAAAATTTTTTTTCAATAAAAGAAATAAAAGGACTATACATTGTCTACTTTTTATGAAAAAAATTAAATGGACTATAATACATCGTCCCCTTTTTATGGAAAAAAAAATTTTTTTTAAGAAAAAAATTAAGTGGACTATTCATCGCCCACTTTTTGTGCAAACAATTAAATGGACTATACTTCGTCCACTTTTTATGAAAATAAAAATTTTTTTCAAGAAAAAAAATTAAATGGACTATACATCGTCCACTTCTTATACAAAAAATTAAATGGACTATACATCGTCCACTTTTTATGAAAATAAAAATTTTTTTCAAGAAAAAAAATTAAATTTTTTATGCAAAAAAATAAATGGAATATACATCGTACACTTTTTATGCAAAAAAACTTTTATGCAAAAAATTAAATGGACTATACATCATCCATTTTTTCATGCAAAAAATTAAGTGGACTATACATCATCCATTTTTTATGCCAAAAATTAAATGGACTATACATCATCCATTTTTTATGCAAAAAATAAATGGGCTATACATCGTCCCCTTTTTATGCAAAAAAAAAATTTCTTTTAAGAAAAAAATTAAGTGGACTGTAAATCGTCCACTTTTTATGCAAAAAATTAAATGGACTATTCATCGCCCACTTTTTATGCAAAAAATTAAATGGACTATACATCATTCATTTTTTATGGAAAAAAATAAATATATATACATGACTCATTTTTAGGGGTGCTACGGAATTCAGCTATGGGGCACTGCTTCAGCTTCAAATGTAGAGAAAATCCAACGAAGACAAAACAAAATTTTACGGTTAATAACATCGGCTCCATGGTACATAAGAAACTCAAATTTACATCGTGATCTAAATATGCAACAAGTGACTAAAGAAATTGCAAAATACTCAGGCAAATATTTAACTAAACTCGAGTCACACCCTAATCCGCTTGCTCGAAATATCTTGAACTTTACCGGACACATCCGCTTAAAAAAGAGGGACACAAGGGCTCTAATACTTACCACACCAGATGAAACTGTTTGAAATTATTTTTTTTATTTTTTGATTTGCACAACTCTTATGTATTATGAATTACTATCACTAAGTTTATGTCCGACACTGGTCGGGCCTAATAATTATATTTAGATTTAAGATTTGAATACTTATTGTTAGTTCATTTTTGAAGATACAATAAATAAATATATGTATGCATAAAAAAAAAAAATAAAAAGTGTACGATGTATATTTAGTCCTTTTATTTTTTTTATTGAAAAAATTTTTTTTTTCATAAAAAAAGTGGACGATGTATAGTCCATTTAATTTTTTGCATAAAAAGTGGCTGATGTAGAGTCCATTTAATTTTTTCTTGAATTTTTTTTTTGGCATAAAAAGTGGACGATGTATAGTCTATTTATTTTTTTGCATAAAAAATGAATAATGTATAGTCCATTTAATTTTTTGCATAAGAAGTGGACGATGTATAGTCCATTTAATTTTTTTTCTTGAAAAAATTTTTATTTTCATAAAAAGTGGACGATGTATAGTCCATTTAATTTTTTCCATAAAAAGTGGGCGAAGAATAGTCCATTTAATTTTTTGCATTAAAAGTGGACGATGTATAGTCCATGAAATGCATGAAATTTTTTTTGCATAAAAAGTGGGCGATGAATAGTCCATTTAATTTTTTTCTTGAAATTTTTTTTTATAAAAAGTGTACGATGTATAGTCCATTTAATTTTTTGCATAAAAAATGGATGATGTAGAGTCCATTTAATTTTTTTCTTAAATTCTTTCTTTTTGCATAAAAAGTGGACGATGTATAGTCCATTTATTTGTTTGCATAAAAAATGAATAATGTATAGTCCATTTAATTTTTTGCATAAGAAGTGGACGATGTATAGTCCATTTAATTTTTTTTCTTGAAAAAAATTTTTATTTTCATAAAAAGTGGACGATGTATAGTCCATTTAATTTTTTGCATAAAAAATGGATGATGTAGAAGAGTCCATTTAATTTTTTCTTGAATTTTTTTTTGGCATAAAAAGTGGACGATGTATAGTCTATTTATTTTTTTGCATAAAAAATGAATAATGTATAGTCCATTAAATTTTTTCCATAAAAAGTGGACGATGTATAGTCCATTTAATTTTTTCCATAAAAAGTGGGCGAAGAATAGTCCATTTAATTTTTTGCATAAAAAGTGGACGATTTACAGTCCACTTAATTTTTTTCTTAAAAAAAATTTTTTTTTGCATAAAAAGGGGACGATGTATAGTCCATTTAATTTTTTGCATAAAAATTGGATGATGTATAGTCCATTTAATTTTTTGCATAAAAAGTGGACGATGTATAGTCCACTTAATTTTTGGCATGAAAAATGGACGGTGTATAGTCCATTTAATTTTTTCCATAAAAAGTGGACAATGTATAGTCCTTTTATTTTTTTTATAGAAAAAAAAATTTTTTTCATAAAAAGTGGACGATGTATAGTCCATTTAATTTTTTGCATAAAAAATGGATGATGTATAGTCCATTTAATTTTTTTTCTTGAAAAATATTTTATTTTCATAAAAAGTGGACAATATATATTCCTTTTATTTTTTTTATTGAAAAAAAATTTTTTTTCATAAAAAGTGGACCATTTAATTTTTTGCATCAAAAGTGGACGATGTATAGTCCATTTAATTTTTTCCATAAAAAGTGGACGATTTACAGTCCACTTAATTTTTTTCTTAAAAAATTTTTTTTTTGCATAAAAAGGGGACGATGTATAGTCCATTTAATTTTTTGCATAAAAATTGGATGATGTATAGTCCATTTAATTTTTTGCATAAAAAGTGGACGATGTATAGTCCACTTAATTTTTGGCATGAAAAATGGACGATGTATAGTCCATTTAATTTTTTCCATAAAAAGTGGATAATGTATAGTCCTTTTATTTTTTTTATAGAAAAAAAAATTTTTTTCATAAAAAGTGGACGATGTATAGTCCATTTACTTTTTGCATCAAAAGTGGACGATGTATAGTCCACTTAATTTTTTGCATGAAATTTTTTTGGCATAAAAAGTGGGCGATGAATAGTCATTTATTTTTTTTCTTGAAATTTTTTTTTATAAAAAGTGTACGATGTATAGTCCATTTAATTTTTGTCATAAAAAATGGATGATGTAGAGTCCATTTAATTTTTTTCTTGAATTCTTTTTTTTGCATAAAAAGTGGACGATGTATAGTCCATTTATTTGTTTGCATAAAAAATGAATAATGTATAGTCCATTTAATTTTTTGCATAAGAAGTAGACAATGTATAGTCCATTTAATTTTTTTTCTTGAAACAATTTTTATTTTCATAAAAAGTGGACGATGTATAGTCCATTAAATTTTTTGCATAAAAAGTGGGCGAAGAATAGTCCATTTAAGTTTTTGCATAAGAAGTGGACGATGTATAGTCCATTTAATTTTTTTTCTTGAAAAATATTTTATTTTCATAAAAAGTGGACAATGTATAGTCCTTTTATTTTTGTTATTGAAAAAAAAATTTTTTTCATAAAAAGTGGACGATGTATAGTCCATTTAATTTTTTGCATCAAAAGTGGACGACTTATCCACTTAATTTTTTGCATGAAAATTTTTTTCCATAAAACATGGGCGATGTATAGTCCATTTAATTTTGTGCATAAAAAGTGGACGATGTATAGTCCATTTAATTTTTTCCATAAAAAGTAGACAATGTATAGTCCTTTTCTTTTTTTTATTAAAAAAAAAATTTTTTTTCATAAAAAAAGTGGACGATGTATAGTCCATTTAATTTTTTTCTTGAAAATTTTTTTTTTTCATAAGTGAACGATGTATAGTCCATTTAATTTTTTGCATCAAACGTGGACGATGTATAGTCCACTTAATTTTTTGCATCAAAAGTGGACGATGTATAGTCCATTTAATTTTTTGCATCAAAAGTGGACGATGTATAGTCCACTTAACTTTTGCATGAAATTTTTTTTGCATAAAAAGTGGGCGATGTATAGTCCATTTAATTTTTTGCATGAAAAATGGATGATGTAGAGTCCATTTAATTTTTTTTTTAATTCTTTTTTTTTGCATAAAAAGTGGACGATGTATAGTCCATTTAATTTTTTCCATGAAAATTTTTTTTCCATAAAAATTGGGCGATGAATAGTCCATTTAATTTTTTTCTTTAAATTTTTTTTTTATAAAAAGTGTACGATGTATAGTCCATTTAATTTTCTGCATAAAAAATGGATGATGTAGAGTCCATTTAATTTTTTCTTGAATTTTTTTTTTGGCATAAAAAGTGGACGATGTATAGTCTATTAATTTTTTTGCATAAAAAATGAATGATAATAATTTTTTCCATAAAAAGTAGACAATGTATAGTCCTTTTCTTTTTTTTATTGAAAAAAAAAATTTTTTCATAAAAAAAGTGGACGATGTATATATAGTCCATTTAATTTTTTTCTTGAAAAATTTTTTTTTTTCATAAGTGGACGATGTATAGTCCATTTAATTTTTTCCATCAAAAGTGGACGATGTATAATAGTCCACTTAATTTTTTGCATGAAATTTTTTTGGCATAAAAAGTGGGCGATGAATAGTCCATTTATTTTTTTTCTTGAAATTTTTTTTTTATAAAAAGTGTACGATGTATAGTCCATTTAATTTTTGTCATAAAAAATAGATGATGTAGAGTCCATTTAATTTTTTTCTTGAATTCTTTTTTTCGCATAAAAAGTGGACGATGTATAGTCCATTTATTTGTTTGCATAAAAAATGAATAATGTATAGTCCATTTAATTTTTTGCATAAAAAATTAATCATGTATAGTCCACTTAATTTTTGGCATGAAAGTTTTTTTTGCATAAAAAGTATACGATGTATAGTCCATTTATTTTTTTGCATAAAAAATTAATGATGTATAGTCCATTTATTTTTTTCCATAAAAAGTGGACAATGTATAGTCCTTTTATTTTTTTTATTGAAAAAAAAATTTTTTTTCATAAAAAAAGTGGATGATGTATAGTCCATTTATTTTTTTCCATAAAAAGTGGACGATGTATAGTCCATTTATTTGTTTGCATAAAAAATGAATAATGTATAGTCCATTTAATTTTTTGCATAGGAAGTGGAGGGTGTATAGTCCATTTAATTTTTTTTCTTGAAAAAAATTTTTATTTTCATAAAAAGTGGACGATGTATATATAGTCCATTTAATTTTTTGCATAATTTTTTTCTTAAAAAAAAATTTTTTTTCCATAAAAAGGGGACGATGTATAGTCCATTTAATTTTTTTCATAAAAAGTGGACAATGTATAGTCCTTTTATTTTTTTATTGAAAAAAAATTTTTTTTCATAAAAAGTGGACGATGTATAGTCCATTTAATTTTTTGCATAAAAAGTGTACGATGTATAGTCCATTTAATTTTTTGCATAAAAAATGGATGATGTATTATAGTCCATTTAATTTTTTTCTTCAAAATTTTTTTTTTATAAAAAGTGTACCATGTATAGTCCATTTTTTTTTTTTGCATAAAAAATGGATGATGTATAGTCCATTTAATTTTTTGCATAAAAATTGGATGATGTATTATAGTCCATTTAATTTTTTGCATAAAAAGTGGACGATGTATAGTCCATTTAATTTTTGGCATAAAAAGTGGGCGATGAATAGTCTATTTAATTTTTTGCATAAAAAATGGACGATTTACAGTCCACTTAATTTTTTTCTTAAAAAAATTTTTTTTTCCATAAAAAGGGGACGATGTATAGTCCACTTAATTTTTTGCATTAAAATTTTTTTTCCATAAAAAGTGGGCGATGAATAGTCCATTTAATTTTTTTCTTGAAATTTTTTTTTTTATAAAAAGTGTACGATGTCTAGTCCATTTAATTTTCTGCATAAAAAATGGATGATGTAGAGTCCATTTAATTTTTTCTTGAATTTTTTTTTTTGGCATAAAAAGTGGACGATGTATAGTCTATTAATTTTTTTGCATAAAAAATTAATGATGTATAGTCCATTTAATTTTTTCCATAAAAAGTAGACAATGTATAGTCCTTTTCTTTTTTTTATTGAAAAAAAAATTTTTTTCATAAAAAAAGTGGACGATGTATAGTCCATTTAATTTTTTTCTTGAAAAATTTTTTTTTTTCATAAGTGGACGATGTATAGTCCATTTAATTTTTTGCATCAAAAGTGGACGATGTATAGTCCACTTAATTTTTTGCATGAAATTTTTTTGGCATAAAAAGTGGGCGATGTATAGTCCATTTATTTGTTTGCATAAAAAATTAATAATGTATAGTCCATATAATTTTTTGCATAAGAAGTGGACGATGTATAGTCCATTTAATTTTTTTTCTTGATAAAATTTTTATTTTCATAAAAAGTGGACGATGTATAGTCCATTTAATTTTTTGCATAAAAAGTGGGCGAAGAATAGTCCATTTAATTTTTTGCATAAAAAGTGGACGATTTACAGTCCACTTAATTTTTTTCTTAAAAAAAATTTTTTTTTGCATAAAAAGGGGACGATGTATAGTCCATTTAATTTTTTTCATAAAAAGTGGACAATGTATAGTCCTTTTATTTTTTTTATTGAAAAAAAATTTTTTTTTATAAAAAGTGGACGATGTAATGTCCATTTAATTTTTTGCATAAAAAGTGGACGATGTATAGTCCACTTAATTTTTTGCATGAAACTTATTTTTGCATAAAAAGTGTACGATGTACAGTCCATTTATTTTTTTCCATAAAAAATGAATGATGTATAGTCCATTTATTTTTTTCCATAAAAATTGGACAATGTATAGTCCTTTTATTTGGTTTATTGAAAAAATATTTTTTTTTCATAAAAAGTGGACGATGTATAGTCCATTTATTTGTTTGCATAAAAAATGAATAATGTATAGTCCATTTAATTTTTTCCATAAAAAGTGGACAATGTTTAGTCCTTTTATTTTTTTATTGAAAAAATTTTTTTTTTCATAAGTGGACGATGTATAGTCCATTTATTTTTTGGCATAAAAAATGGACTATAGTCCATTTATTTTTTGCATAAAAAATTTAATTTTTTGAAAATAATTTTTTTTTCATAAAAATTAATCATCAAATTAATCCATTTAATTTTTTGCATAAAAAGTGTACGATGTATAGTCCATTTAATTTTTTGCATAAAAAATGGATGATTATAGTCCATTTAATTTTTTTCTTAAAAATTTTTTTTTTATAAAAAGTGTACCATGTATAGTTTATTTAATTTTTTGCATAAAAAGTGGACAATGTATAGTCCTTTTATTTTTTTTTATAGAAAAAAATTTTTTTTTTCATAAAAAAAGTGGACGATGTATAGTCCATTTAATTTTTTTCTTAAAAATTTTTTTTTATAAAAAGTGGACGATGTATAGTCCATTTCATTTTTTGCATAAAAAGTGGACGATGTATAGTCCATTTATTTGTTTGCATAAAAAATGAATAATGTATAGTCCATTTAATTTTTTGCATAAGAAGTGGAGGATGTATAGTCCATTTAATTTTTTTTCTTGAAAAAAATTTTTATTTTCATAAAAAGTGGACGATGTATAGTCCATTTAATTTTTTGCATAAAAAGTGGGCGATAAATAGTCCATTTAATTTTTTGCATAAAAGGTGGACGATGTACAGTCCACTTAATTTTTTTCTTAAAAAAAAATTTTTTTTGCATAAAAAGGGGACGATGTATAGTCCATTCAAGTTTTTTCATAAAAAGTGGACAATGTATAGTCCTTTTATTTTTTTATTGAAAAAAAATTTTTTTTCATAAAAAGTGGACGATGTATAGTCCATTTAATTTTTTGCATCAAAAGTGGACGATGTATAGTCCATTTAATTTTTTGCATAAAAAATGGACGATGTATAGTCCATTTATTTTTTGCATAAAAGGTGGACGATGTACATTCCACTTAATTTTTTGCATAAAAGTTTTTTTTGCATAAAAAGGGGAGGATGTATAGTCCATTCAAGTTTTTTCATAAAAAGTGGACAATGTATAGTTCTTTTATTTTTTTATTGAAACAAAATTTTTTTTCATAAAAAGTGGACGATGTATAGTCCATTTAATTTTTTGCATAAAAAGTGGACGATGTATAGTCCATTTCATTTTTTGCATAAAAAGTGGGCGATGAATAGTCCATTTAATTTTTTGCATAAAAGGTGGACGATGTACAGTCCACTTAATTTTTTTCTTAAAAAAAAATTTTTTTTCCATAAAAAGTGGACGATGTATAGTCCATTTAATTTTTTGCATAAAAAGTGGACGATGTATAGTCCATTTCATTTTTTGCATAAAAAGTGGGCGATGAATAGTCCATTCAAGTTTTTTCATAAAAAGTGGACGATGTATAGTCCACTTAATTTTTTGCATGAAAATTTTTTTCCATAAAAAGTGGGCGATGTATAGTACATTTAATTTTTTGCATAAAAAATGGATGATGTATAGTCCATTTAATTTTTTGCATAAAAATTGGATGATGTATAGTCCATTTAATTTTTTGCATAAAAAGTGGACGATGTATAGTCCACTTAATTTTTTCCATAAAAGTTTTTTTGCATAAAAAGTGTACGATGTATAGTCCATTTAATTTTTTGCATAAAAAGTGGACGATGTATAGTCCACTTAATTTTTTGCATGAAAATTTTTTTTTGCATAAAAAGTGGGCGATGTATAGTCCATTTATTTGTTTACATAAACAATTAATGATGTATAGTCCATTTAATTTTTTGCATGAACATTTTTTTCCCATAAAAAGTGGACAATGTACAGTCCATTTAATTTTTTTGTTGAAAAAATTTTTTTTTGCATAAAAAGTGGACGATGTATAGTCCATTTATTTTTTTGCATAAAAAGTGGACAATATACAGTCCATTTAATTTTTGTCTTGACAAAAAATTTTTTTTCATAAAAAGTGGACGATGAATTAATTGTCCATTTAATTTTTTTCTTGAAAATTTTTTTTTTATAAAAAGTGTACGATTATAGTCCATTTATTTTTTTGTATAAAAAGTGGACGATGTATAGTCCATTTATTTGTTTACATAAACAATTAATGATGTATAGTCCATTTAATTTTTTGCATGAAAATTTTTTTCCCATAAAAAGTGGACAATGTACAGTCCATTTAATTTTTTTTGTTGAAAAAAATTTTTTTTTCCATAAAAAAATGGACAATATACAGTCCATTTAATTTTTGTCTTGACAAAAATTTTTTTTCATAAAAAGTGGACGATGAATTAATTGTCCATTTAATTTTTTTCTTGAAATTTTTTTTTTTATAAAAAGTGTAAGATTATAGTCCATTTATTTTTTGCATAAAAAATTCATGATGTATAGTCCGTTTAATTTTTTGCATAAAAAATGGATGACTAGAGTCCATTTATTTTTTGCATAAAAAATTTATGATGTATAGTCCATTTAATTTTTTCATAAAAAATGGATGATGTATAGTACATTTAATTTTTTGCATAAAAAATGGATGATTAGAGTCCATTTAATTTTTTTCTGAATTTTTTTTTTCCACAAAAAGTGGACGATGTATAGTCCATTTAATTTTTTGCATAAAAAATTTATGATGTATAGTCCATTTAATTTTTTCATAAAAAATGAATGAAGTATAGTCCATTTAATTTTTTCTATAAAAAGTGGACAATGTATAGATAGTCCTTTTATTTTTTTTTATTAAAAAAAAATTTTTTTTTCATAAAATGTGGACGAATTTTTTTTCCAAAAAAGTGGGCGATGTATAGTCCATTTAATTTTTTGCATAAAAAGTGGACGATGTATAGTCCATTTAATTTTTTGCATAAAAAGTGGACGATGTATAGTCCAATTAATTTTTTGCATGAAAGTTTTTTTTGCATAAAAAGTAGGCGATGATTAGTCCATTTACTTTTTTCTTGAATTTTTTTTTGGCATAAAAAGTGGACGATGTATAGTCCATTTATTTTTTTGCATAAAAAATTAATGATTATAGTCCATTTAATTTTTTGCATGAAAGTTTTTTTTACATAAAAAGTGGGCGATGTATAGTCCATTTATTTTTTTGCATAAAAAGTGGACTATATATAGTCCATTTAATTTTTTGCATGAAAATTTTTTTTGCATAAAAAGTGGTCGATGAATAGTCTATTTAATTTTTTGCATAAAAAATTGATGATGTATAAGTCCATTTAATTTGTTGCATAAAAATGGATGATGTATAGTCCATTTAATTTTTTCCATAAAAAATGGATGATTAGAGTCCATTTAATTGTTTTCTTGAAATTTTTTTTTATAAAAAGTGTACGATGTATAGTCCATTTATTTTTTTGCATAAAAAATGAATGATGTATAGTCCATTTAATTTTTTGCATAAAAAGTGGACGATGTATAGTCCATTTAATTTTTTTTCTTGAAAAAAATTTTTTTTTTCATAAAAAGTGGACGATGTATAGTCCATTTAATTTTTTGCATATAAAGTGGGCGATGAATAGTCCATTTAATTTTTTTCTTGAATTATTTTTTTGCATAAAAAGTAGACTATGCATAGTCCGTTTATTTTTTTGCGTAAAAAATGAATGATGTATAGTCCATTTAATTTTTTGCATAAAAAATGTATGATGTCCAATCAATTTTTTGCAAAAAAATTTGTTTTTCATAAAAATAAATCATGTATAGTCCATTTAATTTTTTGCATAAAAAATAGATGATTAGAGTCCATTTAATTTTTATCTTGCATTTTTTTTTGCATAAAAAGTGGACGATGTATAGTCCATTTATTTGTTTGCATAAAAAATTAATGATGTATAGTCCATTTAATATTTTCCGTAAAAAGTAGACGATGTATAGTCCAGTTAATTTTTTGCATGAAAATTTTTTTTGCATAAAATGTTGGCGATGAATAGTCCATTTAATTTTTTTCTTGAAATTTTTTTTTTATATAAAAAGTGGACGATGTATTATAGTCCATTTAATTTTTTTCTTGAAAAATTTTTTTTTATAAAAAGTGTACGATGTATATTTCTTTTTTTTTTCATAAAAAATGGATGATGTATAGTCCATTTAATTTTTTTCTGGAATTTGTTTTTTCCATAAAAAGTGGATGATGTATAGTCCATTTATTTTTTTCTTGAAAAAAAAAAAATTTTTCATAAAAAGTGGACGGTGTATAGTCCATAAAAGTGGACGATGTTTTGTTTATTAAATTTTTTGCATTCAAAGTGGGCGATGTATAGTCCATTTATTTTTTTGCATAAAAAATGGATGATGTATAGTCCATTTAATTTTTTTCTGGAACTTTTTTTTTCGATAAAAAGTGGATGATGTATAGTTCACTTAATTTTTTGCACGATTTTTTTTTTTTTTGCATAAAAATGAATCATGTATAGTCCATTTATTTTTTTCATAAAAAGTGGACGATGTATATATAGTCCACTTAATTTTTTGCATGAAAATTTTTTTTGCAAAAAAAGTGGGCGATAAATAGTCCATTTAATTTTTTTCTTGAAAAATTTTTTTTTTATAAAAAGTGTACGAGGTTTAGTCCATTTATTTTTTGCATAAAAATGGAAGATGTATAGTCCATTTAATTTTTTTTTTGAATTTTTTTTTTGCATACAAAGTGGACGATCTATATCCATTTAGTTTTTGCATAAAAAGTGGGCGATTAGTCCATTTAATTTTTTGCATAAAAAATGGATGAGGTATAGTCCATTTAATTTTTTTTTTAATTTTTTTTTCATAAAACGTGGACGATGTACAGTCCGTTTAATTTTTTGCATAAAAAGTGGATAATGTATAGTCCATTTAATTTTTTGCAAGAAAAATTTTTTTTTCATAAAAATGAGTCAGGTATAGTCCATTTAATATTTTGCATTAAAAGTGGACGATGTGTAGTCCAATAATTTTTTGCATAATTTATTGGAAGAAAAATTTTTTGCATAAAAAGTGGACGATGTGTAGTCCATTTAATTTTTTGCAAGAATTTTTTTTGCATAAAAATGAATCATGTATAATCCATTTAATTTTTTCCATGAAAAGTGGACGATGTATAGTCCAATAATTTTTTGCATGAAAATTTTTTTTTGCATAAAAAGTTGGCGATGAATATGAAATAGTCCATTTAATTTTTTTTTCTTGAAAAAAATTTTTTTTGTAAGTGTACGATGTATAATCTATTAATTTTTTGCATAAGAAGTGGACGATGTATAGTCCATTTATTTGTTTGCATAAAAAATTAATGATGTATAGTCCATTTAATATTTTCCGTAAAAAGTGGACGATGTATAGTCTATTTAATTTTTTGCATAAAAAATGGATGATGTAAAGTCCATTTAATTCTTTTCTTGAATTTTTTTTTTTATAAAAAGTGTAAGATTTATATTCCATTTTTTCCATAAAAAATGGGCGATGAATAGTCCATTTAATTTTTTTCTTGAAATTTTTTTTTTATAAAAAGTGGACGATGTATAGTCCATTTAATTTTTTTCTTGAAAAATTTTTTTTTATAAAAAGTGTGCGATGTATATTTCTTTTTTTTTCATAAAAAATGGATGATGTATAGTCCATTTAATTTTTTTCTTGAATTTTTTTTTTTGCATACAAAGTGGACGATCTATAGTCCATTTAGTTTTTGCATAAAAAGTGGGCGATTAGTCCATTTAATTTTTTGCATAAAAAATGGATGAGGTATAGTCCATTTAATTTTTTTTTTAATTTTTTTTCATAAAACGTGGACGATGTACAGTCCGTTTAATTTTTGGCATAAAAAGTGGATAATGTATAGTCCATTTAATTTTTTGCAAGAAAATTTTTTTTTTCATAAAAATGAGTCAGGTATAGTCCATTTAATGTTTTGCATTAAAAGTGGACGATGTGTAGTCCAATAATTTTTTGCATAATTTATTGGAAGAAAAATTTTTTGCATAAAAAGTGGACGGTGTGTAGTCCATTTAATTTTTTGCAAGAATTTTTTTTGCATAAAAATGAATCATGTATAATCCATTTAATTTTTTGCATGAAAAGTGGACGATGTATAGTCCAATAATTTTTTTTTTGTTATTCATACTTTTCTTATGAGTATTTGTTTTGTGTACATTTAACGGCTCGACTTTGGCTGCCCTGTTAACTTGCAACGCAATAGAAATTAATATTAGTATTCTGCAGTTGCTTAAAAGCTATCGAAAATATTATTGTGATAGATTAGCAACTGAAAATAATGTAAACGAAACTTCAAAATAAAGGAAATACACGTGCTAAAAAGTGTTGAACAAATTTATTTAATAACAAAAATTAAACATTTTAAAAACCCCCGATATATCTGGAAAAGATGTGACATCTTATAAGAGGCTGGACCGATTTTCTTAAAACGTGGCTAAGAACCCTCTCGATCACGTAAATCAAAATCCGTCCAGCCGTTTAGTCTGTACGTGGACACGGACAGACACACACTACGAGTACAAACTTATAACACCCCTTTTTTGGTCGGGGGTTAAAAAGAAGCATTAGACAATAATTCAGCACAATAGCTTCTGTGTACTACATTGTGATTTGTTTTCGTTTCAAATGTGCCAAGCGTACACTTTGTAATGAAAAAAATAAATTTTTTTCTACTTTGTACAATTCTGCGACTACCTTCGTAAATTTCGCTTTATGAAAATTTACCTTAATTATTGCTTAAGCATATGTACATATATACATTTGTTTATTGTCTATGTAGGTGAATAAACTCAAGTCTATAAATAATTCCCAGTTGAAACGGAAACAATTGTAGAAATTGTAACGGAAGTTGTTATGCGGAAACGTTTGTTGTTGCTTTTGTTATTTGTATCATTGTTTTTTTTTGTATGTAAATCTTTTTTTGCTTTACACATTTTTTATGCCCGAAAGAATGAGAGATAGTGTGGGAGATTAAGTGGCAGCCATTGTTTGTCTTTATTTGTGTGATTTGTTATATTTATTTATTGTTATTGTGAGATGGGTTGGCCGAGTGAGTGAAAGACGAGTATTTGTGCTTGTGTCTGGAGCACAAATCTTTGTTTATTCTCCATCATGAATACCAACAAAATTCAATAAATAAATCGTTACATTGTAATCATTGTTACAAAGCAGTGTTGTGCTTATTGTTTGGCACTGTTTGCTTTTTTTTTAATATGACCATTTATTTACTTTTTATAAGTGGAGCAGCGGTGTAAGGAGAAGTGTTTGCGCCAGTAACTTTTTTGAATATACATATTTGTATATAGTTTTGAATTGATTGATGTACGACGTGCAGCATACAGTAATAGAATAAAATAAAGCAAACATAAATCATTTACGGTGACATGTATATTTGACTGGCTGTTATCAAAACATAACCAGCTTAAGAGGTGAATAAATAATTTATATTAGAAATAAATCTTTTACAAAAACAAAAAACGTGTATAATATTGTTTTTGCTCATCATGACAGTTTTTACAAATGATCTTAATGTCCTTACCAAATTGTTATTAAGTAAAAAATCCTACAAATTGATTGTTTGTATTACTATTTATTAACTAATTTAAACTAAGCATTGAAGTAAATCAAATTCAAACCAATTTTTTTATATTTTATTTATAGTTGTGTAACAAATGATAACACTTTGAATGATATTAATGAGGCAATAGTTGTTTGTACATTTCTTAAAAGTTTTATTATTCATAATTCATTGGGATGTTTTTCTATATTTAATGCCTCGATTGTGGATGGTAACCTAATGTCAGTCGCATTACCAATGGACAACGCAACCGAAATTTATATTAGTATTATGTATGGCAATTTCCTTCAAAATATTTTCAAATAATTAAGTCACAATTCTTATCTAATAACTTCTATAGAAATACAAAACTTGGCTTTGGTTTGGGGAACCTGAAATGGAAATTATGTAGTATAACCATAAACAAAATATTAACGCTTAGAGCACATAATCCCACCAACTATCATATATGGATAATAGTTGACTTGAAGCAAATATTTAAGATGTATACAGTGTGACTGTTGTACAAATAGTTTGAAAATTTAATACAGCAATCCATGATACACAACGCCATACTTAATGCTGCAATTAAAAATGGAATAATACAAAAGCACTCGTTTAACAAATAGCACCAAATAATTAAATGATAACAATTTACTAGGAAATAATTTCTTTATTATCACCATTACCATTAAGAGAGAAACCAATTTAACTGAGGAAGGGCTTCAAATGCAATTGAGTATTATTCTATTTAAAGAAAATAAGAGTTATACAGGCAAATAGAACGCACAGTGTAATCAGTGATGCGCAAACAGGCTTTGGGACTCAAATTAATATTACGTATGAGGAAATTAGTTAAACTTCTGATAGAATTTGGAGGGCATTTGGCTAACAGGTAATCTAAAAGCCATTGAAGCAGGGATTTGTCAGTGTGACGGTCATACGAAAATCATTTTATGTCTTATTGTAAAATTATTTGGCAATTTACGATAATATAAAACATTTTTTCAAATATAATTTAAAACTCTGCAGTAAGTATACATATCGAGCCTTATTTTCGATTTTATCGTAAGCGACATGTTATCGAAAATAGACTTTTCATTGAAATTAAAACTTTATGGACCTACCCATAGTTTGTCATTATCAAAATGCCAAAATTGTTGACAAATTTTAAGATATGTGCTGCAAAATGTTATCGTCAGCGTCAATTTCATATGTAAAATACATTTTAATATTATAAAAAAACTTCTCCTGAAAAATTTAATTTTTGTCGCTTACGATAAAATCGAAAATAAGGCTCGATATGTAAGAATGCTTTTTGTAATTGCAGTGATAAACGTATAAACCGAAATAAAAATTTTTTCATCACATTTTGCAAGCACTTTAGTTAATGCTCTAATTTAGTAAGAAGACTTAGAACGTTTTTGTTTGAAAATATTTTTGAGTGCTTGCTTTTGAAAAATATATGAAAATATATGGAACAAATGCGTAACGCATATACACGAGCCTTCTAGCATAGATAATAAATAATAACTTTCTTAAAGAATCACAACTGCGACTGTTTTCTCTCCATAGAGAACACGGCATAAACGTCTAACAGAATTAGGGCGTAAATGAATTTCTATCGTTGCATATTTGGGATGTTGAATCTTGATAGCAATGCCACAAATTAAGTTCAATAATTGTGTCTGCTACAATCATTTCACATGCCCTCGTATCATTGAATTGATATTTTCCGCCTTTCATTTTATTTTCTTTTGACATTTTCTTATAATGACATTTTGCATTTTTACTCGAACACACACATGCTTGCTGGGATTTTTTTGACTTTAATGCCTTTCATCCCTTTCCGGGAACTGTAATTTCAAAACTTTATGCGAGGGGAAGTTATTTTGAGTTTCCATAGCAATTCTGAGGGCCTTACACTATTTCTGTAAGGTTGACAATAAAATTATTAAATTTTGCACATATAAAACCTTAAAAAACAACAACCCAGCAAATTAGAACTGCTTGCCATATAATGACTTAATTTCCTGATTGCCAAATTTCATTACTCGCTTACAAATCCCATAAAATTAAAAATAAAATCAAAAATAACAGATTATTTTACTGTCACGCCTTGTTAAAATCATTAAGCTTTCACCAAAACTGCTTAATTCCAAATCCGAGTACTTTTTTGCAATTTTTTGCTGGGAATACTTGACTGCAAATATATTGCGGTTAGCCAAATAATTATCAATATTAAGTTCATTAACTCTCACGCTGCGATGTTTCATATTTTCTTGGTTTCATAACTTAAAATAGCAAAGCATTGAAGTCAATCTTGTTCGGGTAACCACAACATTGGCTTAAAAATTAATTAATTAATTGTGACTTTTTGCATGAATAATAAGATATGAGAAATATTAAGTTTTAAGCTCTTTTAAATAATTATTTGTGGCAAGAATTTAATTTTGTAATTTATTTGTATAGAAGGTAGCAGTGATACTGTAAATTTTGTTACTTTGTGCACTTGTGCGTAACAAAGAATGGTGAACTCGAGCCACTATAACATCCTATATACCAAAATGTCTTTACTTTTACAAGTAAAAATGATTTTCATATCAATTCTCGTGATTATATAAATTGGTGACATTAATAAAAAGTTAATTTAATTTTCACCATTAAATTTATCAATTATTTAATTAACGAGAATCATTAAAAACATTTATAACTCTACGTCTATACCTGATACATTTTTATCATGACAAAAGTCAAACTTTATGTTGAAAAATAATTTTTTCTTTATGTTAGTTGTTTTTTCTATATGGAATTTGACATTTGTCATGATAACAAAATATCAAGTATAGACTTGGTTATGGAAAATTTTTAAAGTTTAACGATTTCTTTTTTCATTTCAGAATCGAATCAGCGGATGGGTCATCATGGTGGCACGAATTTCGAAGAAAATTATACAATTACATGGACTGTTCTTCTGCTCTCATTATCTCTTAGATTTCTTCCTAAAACAATTTTATAATAAACTTAATTATTTAAAACTCCTCTTTAATAAAAACATTACCAATAAATTTACCACGTTGACTGGGTGTAAAACCAACAACTGCCTTTGGTACTACTGTTGCATACAGTTCTTCAGCTTTAATGTTTTAGCAAGGGGCTTGGGATGCATGTAGTTCTCATTTAGGTAATGGAGACTATTAAAAGTGGACAAAACTAATTTACAAAATTTTACAAAAGCCTGATTTGTAGCATACTTAAAGTAAATAAACATTAAAACAGCAATCATTGTCACAGCCATCAACAACAACAATAGCAGCACAAGCAACAGCAAGAAAGTAATTACTAACTCAAATAGATAAACATTTTGTTACATTTTATTGAAACATTAATTTAGTTTTTGCTTAATGACTCTTAAAGGTTCGAAAGTATAAAAATAAATGCCTTGAACCATAAGCAATTTGAATAACACTGATCATTTTAAAAATCAAATAAAGAAAATTTCAAATAGAATTTTTATTTGTATGTGTTTTTAATGGTAAAAAAAGAACAAAAGCAGGCTAAACTCTAATTAATTTAAATGCCAAGTAATAGTAAGTATTAGGAAAAGGACATGTCGAAGAATTTGCCTAATAAAATCGTTGAAAGATATAATTGTTTGTTAGTAGTAATACTAGGGCCCGTTTGTCAATGTCGACAACGTTCGACTTGTCGTTGTTTGTATAAAAACTCAAACCAAGAACAACAATGTTTATTGCTTATAAAGGGTGTTTTTTATTGAGGTATAGAACTTTAAGTTGGCATCACTTTTTTAACTGGCGGCCATTTTGTCAGCTGTCAAGTGATTAATATTTAGTTTGGTTTGCCATTTCATCACGAACAGGTTGACAAAAGAACAACGCTTGCAAATCGTGCAAATTTATTTCGAATATAATGGTTCAGTTCGCGAAGTTTACCGCAAGCTCCGTCCATTTTATGGTCGACATAATCGTCCATCAGAGCAATTAATTCGGTTAACCATGGATCGTTTTCGCACTACGTTTACTCTATGTGATAATACGCATCCGCTGAAGTCGCTCGTCTACGCCAACAAACCAGAAACGTTAGGGGACTTGGAAGCCAACATTCGTGGCGTTATTGCCAACATAAGGCCCCATATGCTCGAAAAAGTGGTTGAAAATTGGACCTGTAGAATTGGCTTTATTCGAGTCAGCCGCGGCGGCCACATGCCCGAAATCATATTGAAACGTTAATGGCATAAAATTATCCTTCCAATAAAGCCAAATTGATGGACATTAAAACGATTTTCTTGTGTTTTATTTCAATTCGAAGTTCTATACCTCTAAAAAAAACACCCTATATATAGCCATGTCATAGGAGTTCAACTCAGTTCGGAAACGGAATTCAATTCTCCCAATTTTTGTAGGAGATGGTGTCTAAAAAAGAAAACTTAACTACGGAAATTTGTCAGTTGTGTCCAGACTGTTAGAGGGGTGATGGTATGCTCCATCTAGGGCTTGACATCTTGAGGTGGATTGGATACCGTTTCCGAACCGAATTGAACTCTGCGACATGGCCGAAAGCTTTTGTCAAGCAATTTAATTAAAAATTAAATTAAAATAAAAAATAGTAAATAAAATAAAGAGTAAAAAAAATTATTGTAAATATAAAAAATCGGTGCGATGCTATTGAAACACCTGGGGGTAAATTACGGCATTCGATACGATTCGAAATTTAAATATACTTCCATATAAACTCAATTGAAATATTTCGTAATTTCGTTCGATAAGGAGTGCCGTAATTTGCCCGCTGACAAACAATTTTGTTAAAGATATATATATTTTTTTTTGGTAATAATTCGTTTGTTGCTAAAAACACCCAATTTAATTGACAAGTAATTCGTTGATTTTATTTTCTTAAATTTTAAATGTTGTAGACGCAGATGCAATTTCATTTAAAATTTAAACTCTCATATTTATTTAAAAAAAGAAATAAAATTTGTTTTGAAATCCATTTTAAGAAAGTTTTGTATGAAAAATTTAAAATAAAATACATTTCAAACTCATTTTAAATTTTATGAATATGGGGGAAATTGTTTTGTATTTGCTTTTCTTTGCAGAAGCTCTCATAATAAATGCCTTAAGATTAAGTTTTTACAAGTATAAGTGCTTATCGGGCAAGCGATAAATTAAAATTATTGTTTTGTCTTGTTCACCTTATGACTTTTGTTTTAAAATAAATTGTATAATAATCGAAATTGCATTATTTTTTATTTCTAGTTATAACATCTGTCAATTATGAGAAATAACTTAATAAGAAATTCAACGAAGCTTGAAATACTGTCAAAAAAGGAGTTTACAATTTTATACGTGTGCACACAAGAACACACCCACCCAGACAGTATTTTGTGAAATTAATAATCATATTCGAGTCTTTTTCGACTCCTCCGCGCGATTAAAATAATCGTTTATGCGCTCACTTTCGAGTGGAAAATGACTGTACATTCGGGGGAAAATGGTGCCCTAGGTACGACTCTTGTAAAAGATTCTTTTGTGGCTCGCGCTTCTGATCAATTTCGATCTATTTTTGAGACAGTTTGTGGTAGTATTTACAATCGCTTGAGAAACAATGAATCAAATCGTCACATTTCGAGCATATGCGTGATCAATTTATGATTGCATACATTCTTTACATTTTGTTTTTTAAACAAATCACTTTCTGGGAATCATTTTCGAGTCTTATTTTAAGCGAAAAACTGGTTTGGTGAAACAATCTTCCACACGCTGACTGGGCATAATACTATAAAGTTGGTCATACACTAACACATGAACATGTATACATATACACATGTATAAAACACATGTATAGAATTTAAAGAAAAAAATATAAAAAAATCATCTATAAATTGTTGAGAAGGGTATCGTTCATAAAACAACTGACTTTATGGCTGGCAGTTCAGTTCAAGTCACTGAAAACAAGTATAAAATGCAATTTTTCTGTTTAAATCGATTTACAAACTTATTTTTCTTTGTCATTCCCATATAACAAATTGCCGTCATGCATTGCCAAAAATAATAAAAACAACTACTTGATATTTATAACAGATGAAAAATTCCAAAAGGTTTTGAAGTATTTTATGAAAAAGAAAATATAACAAAAAAATATAAAAATAAATGACAAAATTATAAAAAATAATGTACAGAGAAACAACGTATAAATGACTGAGTTAGTGAAAGTCATTGTACCGACAACGCAGTTATTTTGTGTGAGAGAGTATACATTCCATTTAGTCCAGGGGTCAGCATTAGGAGAAAATGAAAAAAGAGAGCATGTATTAGTGCTGTTCCACTGAAAAAAATCGCTGTTATAAATGTTTAATTGGCCTTATGTTTAATATTTTTTTGCGTTAATTTCATAGGAACGAAGATTTGTATGTAGTGGCACTTTAGACCGTACTTACTTATTTTTTATTTTTTATTTTTGGTTACATACTGGACACTCAGCGTCATTAAGAATATTTAAGAAAAATAAAATATTATTATCCCGCTCTTTATCCCGCATATTTTCCTTTTTCAAATGCAACAAAAAGTACGATTATAAAAATATTTAAATGAGATAATTAATTTTTTAAGACTATATAGAGAACGAAAAATAAAATCATTTTGGTGGTTGCTGGTATATTCTCGGTGTATATATTTCATAAGAAAAAGAGAAATAAACCTGCTCTTTTGAGTGTTTTGTTCTCTTGATTTAGAGTTTTGTTGGTAGTTGTGTTGTATACGTATATAACGTAGATTATTGACAGTTACCTCAGGGATATGGGATGAAGACCTCTAATTTAGTCAAATTGCCACAAAACTGGGCGCAGCCACGCTCACTACATTTTTTTCTTTGATTTCAGTTACTTTTACCTATTCGATTGCTCTGAATCTTGCCTTGGGCATTCGTTGTCATTAAATATATATATATATATATATATATATTCCTGTCGTTCCTATAAGAAGCATAGGGCCTCTGTCATTAAATATGATGTTTAATAAATGGGCGGGGTCACTCTCATTAAATTTTAGCATTAAATTTAAAATGCTGCTACTCAGCCGCTTCTGCAAATCTAGGCAGAGGTCTTGAACTCTGAAAGTGATACGATCTTGTTGATCTGCCTGCGAGGCTAGGCTTGGTATTAAGGTCTAAGTGTCACAGTATTTTGCTTAGAAAAGTGGGCACAACCGCGCCCATTAAAATGTTATTTCATATTGTCTGTACTTACACTCATTCGATTACTACAAAACTCGCCTAACACCTTGCGCTTTTGTAATGCTACAATTTAGTGTTAAAATAAAGTATTCAGGGACACGCCCATTAAAATTAAATATTAATTTTCAAGAGTTTGTACTTAGCCGGTCCTCAAGAAGCTTGACGAGACAAGCGATCTCGCGGTTAGAAAAGTGGGCGAAGCCACACCTACTAAAATATAGTGTAATATTGTACTGACTCCCACTCAACCGATTCCTTTAGAAGTCGGCTCTTGTAACGAGAAAATATGGTGTTTGCAAAAGTGGGAGGGAATAATTTTTGGAAAATTTAATATTGGCGCTAAAAAAACTAAAAACAAAGTTTTAGAATATAAAAATATAAACTAACTTCAAAACTTAAACTAATCTCAAAGATTAGAGTCAGTTAAAGAAAAGATTTTCTTAGGTATATGTTACCCATGGTACTGTTTGAAGTCGACGCCAAGCAGGTAAGGAAATTCAACATTTACATATTGATCCATTTTGTTACCGATATTAATGGCATCGTCTTTTTTATTATTATTGAATTGAATCTTAAGTTATTCGGAAATTTAAAGTTCTTATTTCAAAAGTCAGTTCATTATTGTTGTGAATAGTTTTCCTTAAGAACATTTTGCTTGATTTTGACATCAGAGAAACTAACAGCTGACTGTCGTCTGGTGAAATGAGACCAGGTGATTATGAATTCGCCCTGCTATTTTGTGTCATTAGTAATTTTAACACACCAGTTTTGTGTGGTTTCACTACTTTCCATAATTTTAATTACTGAAATGTGATAAAGAAATATTTTTTAATATTTTTTTTATAATTCATTCACTGCTTTCATATTTCCACTGTAAAACAACTTATGATAACAACCACTTACCTGCAACATATTTTTGTATAAATTATAAAATTTATTCCCTCAACTATAGCGTAGAGTTTTCAGCAGCACCATTTTGCTAGTTGAATAAATATGAGAGGCAAAAAAAAAAACCAGAATTATCTTTGATTTATGACCACTCTATTAGCAACAATTTATTCCATTTTTAATAAGAGTATTTTTTTTATCAATTTCAATTTTAGTTTTTCAACAACTTATTCAAGGACACTTGCCAACTACTTTGCACAACTTAAGTCGGACAACACTACTCCAGCTACTTCATCATTTCAGGCACATAATCTAAAAACAATTGACTCAAACTTGATAAAAATGTGCAAGAGATGAAAATGAAATGGTATAATACGAAAAAAATCATCAAAAATATCAAGTAGTTACATAGTTTTCAAAAGCAGAGTAATGAAAATATGGTGAAGTTGATGTTAAGCGATTACTAAGCGATTGGTTATAAGAGAAAATTGTTTAATAACGTTTGTTATTGGAACAGAAATTATGTGTTTTTTAGAACAATCAGAAAGTTTGAATTATTTTTTAAGTTTATTTTTAGTTTAGAAAGCAACTTTATTTGGGGTTTAATTTTTTGAGAAGGAGAAGTAATATGAAACATAAGCAAAATATCGTGATACAACCTAAGCACAGATATGCTACGCAGTTTTTCAGTATTCAAGCAAGTATACTCTACTCTTTTCAAGTTAGCGAAAATAAACATCAACTCACTTCAACCAAAAGAAGCATTCGTTATAGAAATAATAAAAATTTTGTTTATATATTAATGTATCTTCCAATAGGGATATTCGAGCACTTTTTTGACCAAAATTAAACTATATGGACATATGGTTTCCACAAGATGGCGCTACGTACTACACGGCTCATGCTTGGTCCATCTCAGGTTTTAAACGATTTTAAATTGCGTACCAAATGGCATCCAGAGGCCTCTCAAACGAATAACAAAAATCGATGGTATCTCAGACACACTTTGTTTTATTTAAATTGAAAGATAGGAAGCACTTGATGAAAGACCAAAAATAAATAGAAAAGTAAATTTGTATATCGCTACTTAAATATAGAAAGGTCTAATCATTACTTTTTTTTATTTTTTTGAATCCACTATCCAGATCAGTGCTGGCAAACGAAAGAAATGTATACGTGCATGTTTATTCTTTTGTATAAGAAGCCGATTGGATGTTCGACGCCCAGATGCCACTTTGGCCAGCTATGATCCAAATGATCCCAATATTTAAACTAATCTGTCATATCGTTATGAGATGATCGGAAGTAGAGTCCTGTTTTAATGCTTTGAGAAGGGGATGCTGGGGCCATGATATGGAGGGTATTGCCATCCTCGCCCCTTCTAGAAATTTAGTGCCAATCTATCCCTAGAGTTAGTAAAACTTGCATGCAATTTTTGATTTTAATATAACTCATGAAAATCACCAGTCATAATACCAGTGATGATACTGGCTCGACTATCTGTGGACATATACATATGTTGTATATTGGCATTTCCACAGGAATGTCAACTTTTTGTAGCGTGCGACACCAAACAAATATGTTTGTTATTTTTTTTTTTTCAAAGAAAACGAAACTTTTTTTTATTTTTTATATATTTGTATAGGACGGCAGCAGCTCGACATTAGGTAAAATTTTAAGCAAAATCGAGTAACATTGTTCTGAAATAAAAGCTTAGTTGCTTGCTGTCGCACGCGACAAAAAAAAAGAGCTTTCTCGTGGAAATGCCCAAATGTTAATTAGAATTGTGTAAGTTACAGTCATTTCAACCAAACCGAAACTTCCTTAATAGCAAAGATCTCTGCCTGGTGAACACTGCAATACGAAGGCCTAATTTCCCCGAGTAAATTCTGTAACCCACACCTACTTAAGATTTGGAGCCAACCTTTTACTTATCCACACCGCATTTAGATCCTGTAGAAACATTCAAGATGTAGAGCAGGAGAGGTTAAGCAATTCTAAATCCCCAATCTTCAGGGCGCACTAAACTGCAGTGGTCGATGCCATTTCCGATCGATAGATAAATGCAACGAAGACGGATTGCAGAGGTTATTGCTATCTCCTTGCCTACTGACTCCAATAGTAGTGGGTATAGCAACATACCCAATGCACCAATAGGAGAGAGAGTAGAGTGCCACGCTAGTTGTATATAGTGTTTTTGGCAGATTTAAAGTGCAGTTGGTGCTTTCTTTACCCTCTCTTGAATATTCATGTTAAAACTCAACTTAGTGTCCAGAGTGACACCGAAATATTTTGCAGTGTTGGACATTTCTATGTCCGTGTTGTTTGGGCTAGAATATACTCTTTATTTACTTTACATTTTTAAATTGTGCCAAATCTTGGAAATAAAATTTGAAAGCAAAAACATAAATTTTATAATTTTCATAATAATTTTAAAAATATTTGGCGAATATTTATGGTCAAAACAAAATCACAATTGACCTAGCTGACCTATAGTCAAAACAAAGTATATTTTAAGAATTTAAAACCAGGTGGCAAACTAAGGCTTCAATATCGATCGAAATCTCCATACGAAGACAATTAAAATTGTATGAGAATTTTATCGATATCAAATGCCGTAATTTGCCCTTAGTAGTGCCATACTAAATACAGGTTTTGAACTCTTAAAGTATACTTTATTTTGACTATAAATATGCGTCTTTGCATTTAATTACCAACAAATTAATGAACATTATTCTCTTTTTCCAAACGACTGCTGGCTTTAAATTAAATAATTACTGCCTGCTGTAACCATAAACCATTAATGGAAATTTTAATTAAAATAATTTAAATAATTGCTGCCTGCTGAATCTGTAAACAATTAATGGCAATTTTAATTAAACATGTACTGGTACATATTTACAACTGCAACACAAAGATGCACATCAGTGCAAAAATAAAGCTCAAAGCAGCAATTTGTCAACACAATGCTACAAACTACGAGTATTTTAGTCAGTGGTTAAATGTAATTTACTGCACATGGCTGCAAATCTCTTGTTAAGTTCATGAAATCATATAAAGAGTATCTAACGACAATGGAATCAAAATTTAACAATTATTGTTTAAAACATTGGTAATATTTTTGTTTTGTTGTCAGTACGCCAATGTACGAGTACTTAAGACATATTCAAAAACATCTTTGTTTGCTTGTATTTATTGTCTTGTCTTAAACATTATGAGAAATAGTTCTCCAAGAAACATATTTCCCAGAAGTATTTAAACACTCCTTTAAAGTCTCTGTTACATGCTGACACCCACAGGTTTAACATGGAAATAAATGTTACGAACATCTCCAACTTTTAGTTAGTTGTTTATATTACTTTACTTTTGTTGCAGTATACTCGCTCTTCATGGCGTCACTTTCATTCTAAGAATGTTGAGACCTCTAACAAGCGTTCGAATTTGATCAGCTTTAGGGGACAGAAGTGAAAGGAAATGGTATGAAATAAAATAAATTGTTTACTAGAAAGGCAAAGTATTTTCTTTTTTTTTCTGACTTCTTTGTTTGTTAAATATTGCTGTGATACAAAAAAACAGAGTGAAAACCGGAAGGATATGGAAATGTTTTAAGCCATTATGATTTAAGCCCACACATTCATTGTAATATAATAATTCATTTCTTTTTTTTTGTAAGGAAATTTAAAAAAATCGTATACATTTGGATTCACGTTAAATAAGAATACAATTTTATTACTAAAAAAAAATTAATAAGTCCTAGTTTACACTATTCAAGTCTTATTGCTAAGCTGATTAGTTTCTTAAGAAAGAGAGACGAGGGGAAAAGAAACGTTACTGTTCCCCTCGTCTCTCTCTCCATCAAACTAATCAGCTTAGCAATAAGACTTGCATAGTGTAAATATGGACTAAGTAATTTTCATAATTATGATAGGACTTTTATTATTTATTTTATTTTGTAAGACAATTTTTACTTTTTGCGAAATTGACTGTATTAAAAAGTACTTTAGTAAAAATTACTTTAATAAAGAATCTTTTTGAAAAGATGCTGTTTAAGCTAGTGCTACTCAAATACAACCCTGTACCTGAATTCACTAACTTTTTGCGAACCGACAATCGTATTATTTACCGATGTATTTATTCGGTTGCGATAACGATAATGTGATTCTGTAATTTCTTTTTTACGATAGTGTACATCTGTGTTAACTCGCCATTTTATTGTATATCGTGTGACATCCCTGCATACAAAATGTCAAAATAAGCGAAAGGCACAAAAAAAATTAAAATAAAAACTATATCATTTTGTTGTTGTTTTCCTTTTTCACTTTAACCGACAGCGATTACCGTTAAAATATGTTACTGAGTAGCAAAATCGATAAATTTTCGTTATATTTATTATAGCGATACTATTTTCGTAATAAAAGTTACCGAATCCAGGCACTGGTATGATGGAGTCTATGGAAATTTTGAAAAGACAATAACAATTCATTAGCCCAATAGTGCGATTCAGTTACTTTTAACGATCCGACAATCGAAATTTTTGTCTACACATTTTGTCGCTTGCAATAACGATTGTGTGATTCTGTAACTTCTTTTTAACGATAGTACACAGCTGATATTTTGTGTTGATTTTTTGCCGATAAAATTAACAGCACATAAATTATTGTCGCTTAAATAACGACACAGCTGACATTAATCTACAGCAAATATCGTTAAAAATGTTACTGAATAGCAAATTCGATAAATTTGCGTTATAATTATTTTTACGATGAGATTATCGTTAAACAAAGTTAGTGAATCGCACTACAGGCTTGTATTTTTTTTCGTAAGAAGTGCGATTGTGCAGAATAGAAAGTCATGGCCTTTAAGAGGTATTTTTTAAGGACGATTTTTACTTTTTCAAAAAGTACTTTATCAAAAGGTAGTGCTGCAAAACAATTTACTGTTTTCAAAAGTACTTTAAAGAAAGATGTTCCTTGACAGGTATTATTTTGTAAGGATTTCTCAAAAGATACCTGTTCAATTGGGTCTTTTTTAAAAAGAATTTTAGCCAAGAAATGTTTTTGAAAGGTACTTTGTTTAAAGAGACTTTCTTAAAAGTACTTTAAATGTACTTTTCAATAAGTTATTATTCCAAATGAAGTTTTTTTATTTACTTTTTTAATCGGTTTTTCTTAGCAAAGAAACAATTAGAATGGGTAGTTTTCAAAAGGTACTTTTTGCAAGGTACTTTTTTGCAAATGTAATTTCTTAACAGATATATTTTAAGGCGCTTTTGAAAAAGCTTTTTTTTCAAAAGGTACTTTTTGAGAGGTTTCTTTTGCATGGTACTTTTAAAAATATGTAATTTAAAAAAAATATTTCAGGTACTTTTGCAAAAGGTCTTTTTTTAAAAGTGCTTACTAAATATGTACTTTTTTTGAAGGTACTTTCTGTAAATGTACTTTTTTGAAGGTACGTTTTGATGGCTTATTTTTCAAAAGGTAATTGTCTTAAAAGTTACTATTTTATTAGGTACTTTTTTCTTTCTGCTTCAGAAGGTACTTTTTAAGTAGAAATTTTTATAAAAAGTAATTTTTAAAAAGCTTTCCTTTGAAGTGTACTTTTAAAAAAAGATTTGATTGGCTTAGGTTGCTATTTGCCAACATCAAGTAGAATCAGCAAATTCCATTTTGCCATTAAATATTGTACGAGTAGTTTAAATTATTTTTTTTAATGGTACTTTTTAGCTGTGTTACTAATATAGTATTTCTTTTTTATTTTCACTTCCATAACTGAAGAAAGAAGTTTTCGACAAAAAAACTATTATTTAAGGCTGCCATTTATAAAATAAAATAACAATTTTTGTTTAAAAGAAAAACAAAGTTAAAAAAATATGTCGCTTAAGCTTTTTTTCTTTTAGTTAAAATAAATATAATAATAATATTTCCTTATCACATACAACACCATTATTTCCATTTCCATCTTCAGTCTATTTGTTTCCTTTGTCATATGCTCCTTAGTTGTAAATTTTTTGTTTGGCATAAAGAATTATTTGCACATCGTTTCCGCATAATTAACCATGAGTTTTTTATTCTTAAAATTTCTTATACTTTTTCTTCTTAATCGAAACTTTGTAACTTTGTATTTCTACCCCACGGCTAACACTTAGATATCAAATTTTTAAAAGACGTAAGATCATATTTGCACTTTTATAGTTTTTTTTTTGCAAATTTAAGATAAAAAATATTAATAGAAAAAAAAGCATTATAATTAATCACTTTCATATAAGAATATAACAAAGTATTCATAAAAAAATATATTTGAAATTAATAATAAATTAAAATGCTTTTCAAACTTATGGACAATTTTTGGAATACGTGTCTACTGATTTGTTATATGCAAAAGGGCCAGCACAAAAATGTTTACTGAATTTTTATTTCTTCAAATTTATTGATCATAGATGGGAAACTTGTTATGCGTTCTTCTTTTGCTTTTAATGCTTTCTAGTGATTGCATGAAAATAACAAACTGAATACTTGGCAAATTAAAAAAAGAAAAACCCACACATAAATTCTCTTTTAATAACAACTGAAAAAAAAATTCAATTCAAGACAAACTGCCTCGAAATAAATCATAAATTATTGCAGACATTTTGTGCAAGTCGTTTTCTTTTGCTTTCGCTGGCAGCAATTAGAAATTAACTTTTCCAAACAGCGACTAAAGTGTGACCTCTTACACAATGTTTCAAATTGGCATTTTATATTTAATATTTTTGGAGCAAAGCAAATTTTAATAATAAAATCATTATGAAATTTAGTTAAGGATAGTTTAATATCCAAACGATGTATTTAAGTTGAGCAAGATTTTCACTTACTTTAGGAAATATATACCGGAAGCTTTGCTGCTTCGTTGATAGAGATATTCAAATAGTCACATAAACAGTATTATATGCAGTTTTTCAAATACAGAAAAGCACCAAAGAAAAAGCACAAATTTTACGCGTTTTGCCCCTACACCAATTTTGACCATAATTTGCTTCTATTCAAGTCACCAAATGTTTCACCCAAGAGCAACTTCTGCCCTCATTGCTAGAAAAGGTGATGGGAAAGTGGACTTCGAGGTTTTACTTTCCGATTGGACTACCAGCGTAGCTCTTAAGAGGATAAAAATGGCAAATGACCTCTTTTCGGGTAAAGGCAAATTTATCGTAATTTAAGGTGACCATATTTTTCAAAAATTACATTTAAATAAAAATTTAAAAATTTTTTTTCCAATAAATTCAAATCTAAAGTTCTATACTACTAAGAAAAACACCATTTAGTATAGAGATAAAAAAGCAGAAGCGATAATAATAAATAAATATTTCCAAGAAATATAAATCGAGGGAAACACTCTTGTAGGGTTCTTTCTACATTTGCTTCATTAAAGATTCATTTGAACTCATTTTCTAAATTGTGGTTGAAAATTACTACCAAGGAAGCCATAAAATGATATAAAATATTAACGCACAAAGAAAAATCAATAATAATTTCCTTATGAAGAGACTAACAGCATGTGTTCAGCTAATAATTTTATTATTAATAATATTTGCTTGTGAAACTTTGTGGTGTTGTTCCAACTAAAATTTAAAATTTATATTTGCACATTCACTCACACACACAGTAAACAAATAAGAATATAAGAGTATTTTGCTTTTCTTTTTGTTAACAGAATTGACAAGGATGTGAAAGTTGTAAAAATTATCCTGAGTTAAGTGAGCATTTTCGTTACTGTTTATGTCTGTATGTGTGTCAGAGTGAGTGTTTTTGTATGTGTGTGTGTGTATGTTTCAGCGTATGTACTTTATATAAATTTTCAACACTTTAGACATTAAAATTAATGTTCTGTATGAAAATATTAGCCTAAAATCTTCTTCATAGGCACGAACTGGTGCATTAACACTTATGTGGAAAAATATTTTTATTTATAAAAAAAAAACAAGATGAACATATGTACATCTCTTACTTCCGCTAGCTGCGCCTTAAGCCTAAAATATAAAATATTTAAGAAAATATTAGCTTTTAACAATTTCTTAATGTGTATTTTGTTAAGCGTAAGGAAATTTGCTCAATATTTATATGCGTCTAATAAATTTAACAATATAAATTTTATTATCATAATTTATGTAACTTATGCTTTTAATAACCCTTTCACTGCTTGAATACATGTGCAGAATTTTTATCATTTTTATAACATTTATTTATATCTTTTTATGCCTCACGTTTAGGCTTTCAATAAAAATTCCTGCTCCAACATTTCGGAAGCTAAAAAATATAACATTTTCCTAATAATTTTTAGCAAGCAATGAAGCTTAAATATTGATGAAATCATAAATGAAAAAGTTGCCTTAAAGTTTATGTATTACACCTGCACATCCTTCGCCACCTTTAATATAAAAATTATAAATATTTATCTCTTTAGGGTTCCCTACACCAAAGGTGAAAAGGAACCCAATTGTTTTCGCTACGATGTTCGTCTGTCTGTCTATCACAGGCCGTCTTCTCGAGAACCGTAAGATCTACAGGCCAGAAATTTTCACAGAATATGTAAAACCTTGGCCGCTACATAATTGGTGTAAATTTCAACTCTATATATATGTACATATAAAAAACAAACAGCCAAAAACCAAAAAAAAAATCGCAAATAAAGCTCTACGTCTAAACAAACCAGCTTAAACTGAAAAACAGACAAAATCGTGAAAGTCCGAAAAAATTACTAAAAACAAAAAAAGCGCCAAAATTTTAAAAAATTTCTAAAACTAAAAAAATCGACAAAAGCCGATAAAAAAGAAGCACAAAATTAAAAAAAACGCCAAAACAAACAAAAATTTGTAACATGTTGGCACCACATATTCGATTATAAAGGCCACGCACGGAACCCTGTGTGAGCGAGTCAAAGTCCATTTATTTCTCGCTGATTTTCGAAAATCGAGATTTATCACATCTTTACATCTTGAGCTCATGGGAATCTACCCTGATTTTATTTATGATGATCTCCGTATGAATGTATGTGTGTAAACTCAAAAACCAACCTTAAATTTTATTTTTAAATCGATTGATTCGCATGAGATTTGTTGTTGAAGAAAAATTTGAAAAAAACGCTCTGTGTACATATTTTAATAACTCGAAAAGTTCTTGCCAAATCGATTTTCAGTATCTATTTACTTTTTTAAAACCTTTCGGTTTTCTCGCGCCTCGAGCTTGAAATAACGTTTTAATATCTTACCTTCGCAGGCTCTTAAAGTTGAGGCTACATTGCAATATGCTTTACACTTTTCAAAATGATATAAGTTATGGTTAAGGTCCATCTTTGGAGGTTTTTAGAATTCAGACTCACTTCCCTTCCTCTTCGCAAAATTCACACAAGGATTTTAACAAGCTCATCAAATTTTTGTTAAAGTAAGATAATTGCTCTACAGTTGTACATCCTATGCCAATATCCTGCGCACATGGGATAGGAATTTCTACTCATACATCCTGGGTGATGAATTGGCAGGGGTATAATTAATTATGCTGTAGTTCACTAAGGTAGCCAGGTCAATAGAGTAATGCTACGCCCTGGGTACCACAAAAAAATGGAATTGATGAACCCAAGTGAGCCATCTTGCCAGAGAGGCAGCTCTCATAACCTAATTTGACCCTAGACGTTTGCTGTAGATCTTTCCAAGGCTTTTGATAGAGCACGACATGGTAATTTTTTTTCTCAAGTTTAATTGCTTTGGTTACAAATTTTTATTGATTTATATCGAGCTTTTAAAAAAGGAATCTAAAAACACAAGTTTAAGATTTATTCAGAAGTGTTTTTTTCTTTTACGATAAAAAAAAGCAGAATAGTATCAAATCGCACGATTGGTGCTCATTAAGACGCTGACAAATTTGCTTTTCGCATCTCGTATTTTCCTTTTTCGCACAGTCTGGCATCACCACACTTTATAGTACGAAAGCTTCTGGCAAAATCGTTCAAGAAACAGAAATGTCTCGCGATATGCATAAAACAAATCGTTAGACTTGATATCTTTATTATTTTTGGTAGAAGAAAATCACAAAAATTACAAATAAAATAACAGCAGCTCAAAATTGTTCGACTTGCTAATATTGTTCTGCCGACGCCTGCTGTTTTTAAAACTTTACTTTTATTTCCTTTTATAGCATTTCTTTTATTCATACTGTTGTTGACTTTTATTTTTGTATTTCAAAGAAATAAATATCCATCCCACTGTTAATCGATTAATTCCTGAACTTTAAAATAAATGTATTTCTATTAAATTGTAATTAAAAATATTATTTACAAAAGCTTAAACAAATTATGTACGAGTATTCCTGTTGGTTATGTTCCTTTTAATGAATTCCATTGTCTTCCAAATCATTTTGAGAGCTCCAGCACGTCTGCTCCATTCAATGACATTAAGTTAATTAACAAACTCTTATGGGTGGATTTGTGCTTAAAACTAAAGTACACACGTTTCGCCCAAACGATTTTCCAAACTATAAAAAAAATTCCAATAATAACTGTGTACGTCTTACGAAACAGCAGCAGAGCAGTGGCGAAAATACATTTTTAGAATTGTTTGCTCAGCACAAAATGTATGAGTGTGATGTGAGTGCTAACAAATATATATGAGAAATTTCATGATTTTAATTAAAGATATTAGAAAAATAAGTTATTAATGTAATTTTGTAGAAAAAAGATATAATAAAGAGGATATAACACATGCAAGAGATGATTTTTTACATATGAAAAATATTTAAAAAAAATTTTTTTTTTTTGGCAAATGTGGGACAATAGTAGTTTCTCTTTACATACACAAAGAAATAAAATGCTTAATGTCTGCAAAGAGTGTTAATAAATTGGCAAGGAAGAGTTCGTAATTTTTCGCCAAACTTTATTCTCAAATCTGGAACAAAACTTCATTGGCTCATTATTGACAGAATAAAAGTTGCCAGACATTGGCAAAAACTTCTAGGGCTTAGTCAAAACCAAACTTGACACATCAGAAAATGAAATAACATTTTTTTTGTTAATTTTAAATTATTTTGTTGGAACTATATTGGTTTCTTTGTTCATGTTTCGATGAGGTTCGTATAGCCTTAAATATTAATTTTAAATTTTTAAGGAACAAATTTCACTAAAGACAATTATGAATTGTTGTAACAAACACTAGCAGAACGGAACAACATGTTGATTTCAAAGGCCGCCACAGCTTCATTATCAGAGTTCTTTTATTTTTTTAAGAGAAGTATCACTGAGGCAATGCATGCCTGCTACTCTTACTATGTGTTACCTTCCTTAGGAAAGGGAAAGTGATCGAGAAGGAAGATATATAGGAAAGCTTCATTCTGTTACAACTCTGATTTGTGCACGTTTCTTTCTAATAATGCATAGTTGCAGCGCCGTTGGTGTTAATGAGATGTATTAAATTTGTTCGAAGCTGTGTTTAGTTGGCATTTTATTGGTTATTTTACTTTGCTGATGATTTTGCTGCACAATACCGACGAAGGAGGGCGCTCTAGTGCCACATTAGAATTAGTAGCTGCTGAAGTCGGTATAGTTCAGCGACAAGTGACTATGCCTTCATCACTTGAACTTTTCTACAACAACTGATACAAAGGGATACTAATGCACATCAGAAATGTGCGTGGTGTTGTTTGTTGGATACCGGGCTCGAAGTCAGGACCTTCGGTTTTGTAGTCAACGTGCTAACCACTTTAGCCAAAGTCATCCCTTGCGTTTGGTCCACTGTGTGTGGTATCAATTGGTGTAAATTTCAACGCTATATATATATACACATATTTTTCAATGCGTTGTAATGTTTGTTCTTACCATTCATGCAACTTTTTTGGTTTGTCACCTTAAGCATAGTTGATTAATTTTTGCAATGGCAAATAAAAATTAAAAATATATAAATAATAAATCAGTATCACTGATGTTGTTCTATAATTAAGCGCTCACAAGTGTATCATCGTGAATAATATATTACTCACGGTGCCATCTCTAGTATTTTTTTTTTTCATTTGCTATGTACAGCACACAACGTATTCACTTCTATTTCAATCTATAACATTTACCAAATGGATGCAATAGTGTGGGTAAATGATATTTCCCACCAAACCAAATGCTCTGAATTCGTAACGAGTAGTCGACAAAATCTTCTGATTTCGGAACAAAAATATTACCGAAATCGTAGCGAATTTTGTTTCAAATGGTTGACACGACTTCGCAACGATATGTAGTTACAAAAGCGTAATGACATGTCGGTAAGAAATCGATACGATATGTCGGTACGAATTAGCAACGACATGCGATTTCTTTTTGTGTATGTTATGTTGCTGTTTTTGTCGAAATAATTAGACTAAACATACATATTTATTGCATACTTATATTTTTTAATATTTTTTTTAATTTATTTTTTATTCAGCACATTTTTTTAAAACAAAACTTATAAATCAAAATGTTAATGATTAAAAAAATTTTATTAAAAAAATTGTTCAGAGAAACTACCGAAATGTGTTAAGGAATTCGTCACGAAAAGTCCGAGTTTACACAAGCTACCGAAATGTCTTAACCAATTCGGTGCAACAAGTCTGACTTAAGAAAAAATCAACACATTTGGTTTGGGGGGTTCTTTTAAAAAAAATACTTTTAGCGTAATTTGTATTTGTGTTTATGCTTCAATAACTATTGGAATGAAAAACCATTTGTTAGTGGGTACATGACTGTTGCTAAGTATTTAAAGGTAGAATGAAGGAGCCAAAAAAAATTACAATTGCTTTCATAGTCTACGGGTACAAGTTACGAGTTGCATATTGCCAAAAAATTGTTATCTCAAACAATTTGAGTGCTATATTTTCTAAGGTTTTATTTTTCTAATTTGTAAGAGTGTTGAGCTTTTTTTGACGTCAATATGTCTGGTGCTACTTTTTGTGTTATCGATTGCAAGCACGTTCGCCACTTAGAACGGAAACTAATGCCAAGAAACTGTGAAAATAAAAGTAAAACGGCAGAGCCAAGGTTCTTGTATGTGTGTTAAATGTGATTTGTTCACTAACAATGGCAGCAAATGATGTTGTTTATCTGTCGGTATGTTTTTAAGACGAGCTAATTTTTTGTTTGTGTATTTCTAAAAAGACCTTAGCAGCACGAATGATAACCAAAATCGTTATAACTTGTCTGTTAACTAGTTTTGTTGTCTTTGGGTTTCGTGACAATTCATAATTTTTCATATTTCTTTTGCTGCTTTTCATACCCTTTCACCGTCTGTGTTCTTATTTTCCAGCTTAATACAAATATTTTTGTATCTGATAAAAAACATTGTTGTTTTGAAGTTTGTAACCTAAAAAGGAGCAGGAGACTCTTTACTACCGAAAATTATAGTCATCTTTCGTTAGTTTAAAATAAAAATATTATTTCTTGTTTTTCGTTTGTCACTAATACTTCATAACTCACGGAAATGCCGTTTATAAAAAAGCAAACTCTTTTAATATTATTAAAAGTGTGAAATAAGGCAGAAGATTGTGGCATTCGATATTAATCGAAATTTTAAGTCATTTCCATATATAAAATTTGTTTAAATATTTTGCAATTTCGTTACACAACGAGTGCTTTATGCTAGGAACACGACTGGGACGAACGATGAATTTTTCGGTGCGAACTTTCGTCATAAAAAATAAAACACATTTGTGCATATGAAAATGAACACAACACCGCCGTTGAACGAAACTCGTCGTGCGTAACGAACTCCGAGATAGATTTATTTCTATTTTGTACGCCGACGAACGACGAAAAAACAAATTTCTCTCTCTGTCTTAGCACACACAATAAACAACTTTATCAAATATAAGAGAGAAATTCGCTGAATAAATTCGTCGTTGTTGTGCTTCACATGACGAATTTACGCAGCGAACTCTTATCGACGAATTCGTCGACGCGGACGAAATTCGTCGTTCGTCCCAGTTGTGTTTTTAGCATTAAGTTACTCCAGGAACTGTTTCTCTAAAGACTGCAAGCAGAAAAACGTTAAAAGAAATTCTGAGGATTAATTAAATCAGCCAACTGCAATTAACTCTTTCAAACATCATTTGTGAGGAAATTTATTGATTTTTAGGGTTTCGCTACGATGTACGTCCGTCCGTCCGTCTGTATGTTGCGGGCTGTTTTCCCGAGAACCTTAAGTGCTACTTAACTGAAATTCTCACAGAATATACATCGAGCAACAAAAAATATTGAAATCGTAATGTAATATACAAACAATTATATATAGAAACTTGGCATCGGCTGAGGTTAGTTAGCACGTTGACTAAAAAACTGAACGGTCTCCGACAGTCATAAAATTAAAATACCACGAATTTTTCTGAATTGTACTAGTTTCCCTTTGTATCAGTTGTTGTAGGAAAATTCAAGTGATGAAGTCATAGTCACTGGTCAAGGAACTATACCGACCTCAGCAGATGCTAATCTGCTAATGTAATATCATAGTGCCCTCCTTCGTCATTATTGTGTATCAGAATTATGGGCGAAGTAAATTAACAAATAAAATAGATACTTAACACAGATTTTAAAATTTAATACGCCTCATTGACACCAGAGGCGCTGCAGCTCTGCATCATAAAAAAACGTGCACAAAGCAGAGTTGTAAAAGAATGAAGCTTTCCTCTATCTTCTCTATCACTATGTTTTTCCTAAGGAAGGGTACAACAACCTTGTCATAATAGTAGACATTCATTGCCTGATAGTTAATTCTCTTAATAAAGAAAAAAAAACAAAAAATTACCTTGAAATTTAGGAAATCAAAATTAAAAGGTATTCTATCAGTTCATGTAATTTTGACCAAAGGCAAACTACTGAAATTTTCAAAAAAGCTAAAACTAAAAAATTGCAAAATTAAAAAGATTTCGAAACGAAAAATTGTTAAAATGAAAACAGTGCCTAAATGAAAAATATTACCAACAATAAAATAAATGCAAGAAAGTAACAAAATAAAAAGTTTTTCAAATATAAGAAAAAGAAAAATAACCGAAAAAATCACCAAAAAAAAACGCTGAAACTTAAAAAAACGCTAAAACTTAAAATATGTACTTAAAAAAAAATTAATTAAATTTTCAAAAACAAAAAAAAGTCAAAACTAAAAAATCGCCAAAACCCAAAAAATCGGCACAAAACAAGCGCCAAAACTAAAAATTAATCGCTGTAACTAAAAATATCGTCATTAAAAAAAACCAATGGCCAAAACGAACAAAATCGCCAAAAACTAAGAAAAATCGTAAACTATTACGCATGAATCAAAAAACAAGGTCCGTTATTTTATTTTCCGTTTCTGAGGAAGACATAGAATATTTGTTGTAAACAAAGTATATAAGAGTACATTTGTGGGTGGAATGTGCTCTCTCTCTCTTTCTCTCACTTTTTACAACAAACACTCATTTATATTCTATGATGACGTAGATGCGCAGTAGAACAATTTTTTTGTACGGCTGAGTGCGTAATCTTGTTTTCTTGATTCATGATTATTACGCATGTAGTGTCCGTATGTATGGGCTCGTTCGTGTCCGAGTCACATTCTCACTTTACTGAATTTTTTCGTATGCATGTATGTATGTAAATAGTACCTGGTCCCCAACTGCTGCATTAATCAACCACAAAAAATAAATTTAATGTTTCATTCAACTGCAAACTGGAGAATATGAACAATAGTCATTGTTTTCGGTAGTTAAAGCAAAAGTTTGCGTGTCAAATTGTTAAGAAATTATTTAGTTTGTCCTAAAGTATTTATGGCGTTGTTACGGTTTTGTTTGTTCAACTTTTGTAATGAAAAGTTGCGGGCGAAATAAAGTCAGTAACATTTTCCCTTACACAAATAAATTTTTGAGGTACATTCACACGTGGCAAACTTTTAGTGAAAAACTGTTTGATTCAAACATGTTTTTTATTAATTTAAACAGTTTCATACACAACTAATAGATAATGTTATAGAATCCTGTTGGATTGGGGAAACGCTTTAACTAAATAAACACTTGTTTGGGCAAATGTTTACCAAGTGTGAACGTGTCTTTCGACAATAACTATAAATAAAATACATAAATGATAATTAAGCAATTTTACTGGAACAGTAAGCAAAAAAAAAATTCTCTTACTGAAAAAAATAAATTTTAAGGAATATTTTGTATTATTTTTCTCTCTTTTTCACTCCCTATCTCTCGCGCACCTTCCTTTGAATTTCTTAATATCTCTTATTCTCTTTATGAAGGCCCTAACTTATAAAATATTTTATGTTATTTGGTTTCTTTTATATTTGTCACCAAAATTAACTATTCATTAAGCATAATTCTCCAATGACATTTCAACAGATTGACTTGTCTCATTATTTACTTAGTTTCGTGGAGAGAGTTTTTAGTTTGATTTTTTCTTTTATTTTACTTAAGAAAAATCAAATAAAAAGAAGAAAATTATCTTCCAAGGAAATCAAGATTATCAAGGGATTTTCTGGCAACTTTAATGTTAATAGGCAAACAAATGAATACATGAACTAGTTTGTGAAAAAAATTTATTTAAGTTAGTGAAAGAGTAATTAAAGAGTTTAGTTATTTTTTTATTAATTTTATTTTATAAAACTTAGCACTGATATTATACTGATTTGAATGTCTTAATGGTGATAAGAGCATATGAACAGGGAAACCGCAAATATGCAATTGCATGTTTTTTCATGTTAATGCGGGGACAAGATATTTATCGGTTTTAGATCATTTTATGAATTTTGGCATCGATTTGTTAGTGCATATTTTACCATTTAAAGCATGTTTTTGCATATATCAGTCTTACACGCATATTTTTATTATATTTTTGAATTTTTAGAGCATAATTTACGCTTTTAGGGCATATTTTGTCAATTACAGAATTTTTTTTCTTATCTGTTGGTAAAAATTTTTGTTTTTCGCCATCTAAGTCTAAATTCCACTGTTCCATTTTATTATGTATTACGCAGTTATTATGGACGTTAGTTTCAATAAGAATTCAGTTTTCTTATTTGTAAGGGACTTTGCACCAAGAAGACGTTGAAGGAACATTGTTAATGTAATAAAAAAATTTTATTTCGATGCAACAGCAACGATTTTTATTTGAAAATCTGGTTCAATATTTTGTTGTTTGTTGCAGTAAAAATTAAAAATAAAAATCTTGTCTTATTAATCCAAAATACTGCTCCAAAATTTTAATTCTGATATCGTGCTCTCTTTTGAATGTATTAAATATTTGCTTTAGACAGAATTTGTATCGTAATTTTGTTTTAACGTGCACTTTAAACCCAAATTATTGTTTTTAATACGATAGTTATTCTTTGTTAATTTTTTTTGTTTATGTTGTTTAATTTTTTAATTAAAAATATATTTTCATTTAAAAATAAACCAACTTATTTGATTTTTAAGAGCATATTTTTTGAGGTTTTAGTGCATATTGAATGCGCATAAAACACTTTTTTAGAGCATATTTCTGGTTTCCCTGCTTATGATTTATTATGATGACAATTTTTGAGGTTATAAGTGGTCTGTATGAGCTATTAGGGTGCCTAGACACGTTCAGATTGTAATGATATAGTCATTTAAGTTGTCAAGCTTTACCGTAGCTATAACTTTGCGAAATATTGGTAACAAAAAATTAGGAGACCCTGTAAGCTTTTGTGAAAAAAGGAAAAAAAATTCTTTAATTTTTGAAAAAAAGTGTACGAAGAAATGATTTTTTTTGTTAGCAAGATTCGTTTGATAGACTCTAAGCTACATTATTAATTTAGAGCTCTCACGGATTTTATATTAGCTGTTGGCCAAAAACTAATGACACCTTTTTTTTAAGTCGCACTGATTTTCGAAATCTTTGGACGCCCATAAGAAAAATTAGTCATCAAAATCTTCAAACTGTGTATAGGGTCGTACGATCGAACCTATACTGTCCAGGCCGAGGGATTTTCAATCAATCAATTTGTTTCCGAAGAATGTTTCAAATACAACAGGAAAAGTACAATTATATCATGATTTCGTTGCGTGTTTTTGATATTAAAAAATATTACTAACAAATTTTTGCCCGTGAAGCATTCATTTATTTTAATGTGTTTGGAAGAATAATTTTGTAAATTACAGCTTTACTCTATGGTTGCCACTTTCCCCTAGAAAAGTAAATGTACGGGCCTAATATTAAATAAAACTTTAAAGAAAAATTTAAAATATTTTTGAGCAAACAAACTGCAAAATTTATATGTATATATTTATGCTTATTCTGCTATCAATGTTAAAATTCAATTCAAATGTAATCAATCACTTTTTATGGCTTCAAAAAAGTAAAAAATACATTTACAAAACCATGTTTACTTATTTATGCTGAATGTGAAAATGACGATAAACAGGGAAATGGCGTGAAATTAACAATACATCAAGCAGCATTGAAATATCATCTGCCATAACGATATTGTTTATAAAATATGTGTGTTCTATACGGTTACAAGCAAGTAAAATATAAGACAGTGAGCATACGAGCATTTTAGTGCAGTCAATTGTGGCAGAAAATTATTCGAACTAAAATATATTCGAATAAGATTAGGAAAATAATGTAAAGAGAATGATTGGGGCACTTACTAGAACAGAAAACTTACTCACATTAAGACTTTATTCAAAGCAAAGGTAGAAAAATAATATAAATCGCCCAAACACTTGCTTTACGAAATAAAATATCTAACCTATTAACGCCTTATATAGGCTGGTATGAATAAAACTAAGTATGCCGAAGATATGAAAAAATTATCTCTGAAATATTATTGAATACTATTTAATATAAAACATTCACTGCCCACATCCAAACTGGCAACACTCCTCATCATACATTTCCGTACTCACAAACACATTAACTTTTACATGATTGTGTGTAGAGTCTTTGCATAACTTGCATAAACATGTCGTTTGCCTGGCAACCATGTAGTGTTGTTGCAAAAATAATGATGCATATCCTGTTTTTGTTTTCCATTATGTACCCAGAAAACCAACAAATTTATTTGTCGAGTAAAACAATATGTTGTGTATAAGAGTGCTCGTAAATTTGCAAAAGAAAGAAAAAACTCAAATGAATTGTGTATGTGTATGAACAGGAGACTGATGATGAGAAAATGATAAATGTGTTCGAAGCAAAAATATTTCGAGCGGGTGCTTGTAATGGGGAAAAGTTTTGCAAGGAAATGTTGTTAGCAAATTGTGCAAAATAAGTTAACAGCACTTTATATACATATATAGAACTAGAATATACATATAATTAACTTGTCTCTTCATTGTTCGATTAATGCAATAATGGGAATTTGAGAATCTTATATTGAATGAACGAAAGTATCTGAGAAATCTTAGAAAAACTAAATGGCAAAGAAATCTGATAACAAAATGAATAATATTGAGAAAATAATGACATTTAGGATATACACTTCAACAAAAAATAAATAAAAAATAAAATAAAAAAATTAGTGTTTTTTGTGGGAATTGTTACAATTTAAGTTTAAAATTTTTTAACGCACTAGTAATCCCAAATTATTATTTTATTTATTAAGTAAAATATTTTTTTTTTAATAAAAATACATTGAAATTTATTATGAGGGGTTTAGCTGGATCCTATGCGCATTTCACTGTTGCTAATGCAGATCATCAGGAAACCTTTACCCAAAAATTTCTTAGAAAAACTACAGTTAATATGTTAAACTTTCATTTAAGCAAATGAGAAGCTCAACAAATAAAAAATTGAAACAAGAACTCAATAATCAACATGTTTTTTATTTTCTTACTTTATCATTACTACAAAAAAAAAACCTGTTGAAAGTAACACTTTTGAAATTTGTGACTACTTTTGGTAAAAGTTTAAAAATCCTCCTCAAAATGCCCTGAATGTTGAAATGATTAAGTCGAGAGATTTTTTAAGTAGAAAAATTTAAATGAAATTTCAAATTGTAAAGTAAATGAAAATTTCGATTAAAGCATTTAAAAATGTTTCGCTAACTTCTTCAGTATGGTAAGTTTATATATAATTGATTGATTTAAAACATAAGTGAGCCATTTGTTTATGTTTCAAATGGCACACTAAAATATGAGTGGTTGCCTACAGCAGTCATATTTGTTCGTGTTATATTTTTAAGACATGTAGTTTTAAGACTAATATTTGAATACCCCAAATACATATATATTTATAATAACTTTAGACATATTTTTGACTTTTTCCACTAGCCTACACAAGATAAACAAACTTTTTACATTAATAATTCTAAATTGTTAAAATAATATAGAAAGCCAGACACGCTTAAATCCTTTAAAGTTTAAACCAACTTGCCGTAACACCTGCTCTCAAACTCTACTTTATTGCGGACTGCTAACCAATGTTTACAACTTTGACAAAAACAACAAGCAACTTAAACTAAAACTAACTATAACTTTGTGTTGCTCTTATATACATATAAATATATGTATTAGGGTTTAACAAGTTTTGAGTGTAGATTAATGTTTTGTTGATTTTAACAGCCAGCCATTCTTTAGAGTGTTTTATTATTAAAGACTTTGAGGGTTATCACAAAATAAAAATGACAAATGGCGATAAAATGCTGGAAAGTATTAAGCAAAGTAGCGTTGTTATTTTTTTAATTTTCCTTTTACTGTCTAGAGTAAGTCGGTAGAATATATTACAAGGAAAGCCATTAAAACTTATAAGCAACAGCAGCAGTAGAAAAGAAAATCAAATTCATTAATATTTAAAATTATAAAAAACAGCAGTATTTGCAGCTGCAGAGTGCAAGTGAAAACAATAACAATTCTAATTGTTTCACAACGCTGTCAATATGGGTTTCCAGGCCATTAGTTAACAAGTTGCCATCATAAACTTTTAAAACACGCACATTGTAACTGTAGTATTTTTTTTTTTTTTTTTTGTTATCTGTGTTTGTGTTTTGGGCTTGTGTTGGTGCTTTTTTATTGCTACTACTTTTGCTGCTGCTGGTAAAAATAATCGGTGGCAATGGTTTCAACTGACAGTGCAAATGATTTTGTTATTATTTATCCTGCTATTCCATAATAAAATGTTTACAAGCAAACGTAGATACTAACGATATTATTAAAATATCTTTGATACATATTTCAAAACTTACAATAATTTACAAAAAAAAAAAAAAAATCCTTAAAATCAAGTTGTATTCTAAGCGGTCAATTTTTATTGTATTATTTCAAATATTAAAAAAAAAATAGTTTCTTAATCAGGCGCAATCAAGTTCAGTGTTTTTCAATTCTTATAAAATGAGATACAATATTAATGAATGCAATTTTTCACAGAAGCTGGGAGAAATGCCGCATTTAGTCATGGATGCCTGATGAGGTGCGTGGTGGCGCAGAAAAATGCTGCAATTCCATTAGCTAAGTATAGTTTAACTTTTGTTTAATTCCTTAAAAATCCCAATTAATATTAAAATTTGGGTAAAGGTTCCCTGATGATCTGCATTAGCAACAGTGAAATGTGCGTAGGATCCAGCTAGACCCCTCAATAACCAATTGCAATGTATTTTTAATAAAAAAATATTTTACTTAATAAGTAAAATAATAATTTGGCATTAATAGTGCGTTAACAAATTTTAAACTTAAATTGTACCAATTCCCATAAAAAAACACTAATATTAAAATATCTAATCATATGAGAATTAAAAGAATACTGATTTTAAACCTGAAAGTTGGCCATAACACTTTCTATAGGTACACAGAGAAAAAAAGCCAATGTCAAATCACCATGCAAAAATTTTAATTTCAATTCATATTAAATTTACAAGAAACAATGGGCCTTATTACGAGTGTCGTATTATGACCTCGACTGCGACGATTTTGTACTAGACCAAGGAACATTGCAACATTTTTTCTTTGATCTAGCACAAAATCCTCGTCGTCGTAGTCGAAATACGGCACTCGTAATTAGGCCGAATATGTTGCTTAAGTGTGTTGGCGTTTCTTTGCTTTTTTCATAGCTGCAATACACTGTTGTGCTTAGTTTATATTGTTTTTATTTATTTTGATGTTCGTAAACAGCCGACACACTTTGCATTACCAGCAAAAGCTTTCTGCTGCTGAATAGTAGACAGTGTACTAGTGTTGTATGTGAAGAACATTTAAGGTTGTTGTGACTGCAACGGTAAGCGCGTTGACTTCCATACGATGGGTTTCGAGTTCAAATCTTTGCAAGGGAAGCTAACACATAATTTTCCTGATGCCTGTGCCAACACACACAATAGCGCAAGTTAAAATTCTCGTGTCACGGTTTTTGTAATTGAACTCCTCGGAAAAAGCTTGACCGATTTTTAAGAATTTTTTTTTATTTGGTAGGTCTGAAAATAGGTCATTATTTATTTTTCATATCCCTAAGTGGGCTGTGTCACGCCTATACGAATGACATATCTTGTATTCTGAAACCTATAATCTTAAAATTTCGGTATGGACAATTTTGCGAGCGAGGTGCAGAAGTAATTTAAAATATTGGTTGAATAGGACCGGGAGAATGGGCTCCCCTACACAAAGTAATTAATAATAATCTTCCAATTTTGTATTTGGCTCGAAGATGAGCCAAAACAAGTGCAAGTAAAGCAGCTGTCAACAATTAACTGAACATTCAAAATGGCCGAAATTGTCGGCATAAGTGAGAGACATGAGTACCAACATAACGCCACAAAAATAAAACAAAATTCGAATATACGTAGCCCGCGAAAATTCAAAAATCCCGTTACTTTTTGAACACATCTCGTACGTGACATTTTGACAACAATCACTTGTGCTGTCCTTAGTTTGGTTTGCCATTTCACCATGAATATACTCACATCAGAACAACGCTTGCTGTTTTCAGTTTGAGAGACTCCTCGCGCTGTTATTTCATTTTACGGAGGACATAATCGTGCACTTGAACAACACTCTCCTCAGATATTTTGTGCAGTGCATGCCGCAAAAGCTGTTGTTGTTTTCTTGCACAGTGTCGGGCAATGTGATGGCCAGAACGTTGTAGTTAAAAAAGTATTCTGCTGGGCATTGATTACCAACTCTTTCTTACTTATGACCGTACGCTCTACACGCATCTAATGTATATTTTTTTACCTTTCAGTGTGAGCCGTATTTTAAAATACACACATAAGCACAATGTGTTATAATTTTTCATTGGTTTCGTAACATTCAAAGACGTGAAAGTACAGCATGGCCCCAACTACTTTTTTTTTTGTAATTCTTAAGAGCAAAAAATTAAATTAAGCATGAATTTCAAAACAAAAATTTTGATCTTTCTTTGCTCCGGTCTTAAGGCTTGAAGTATTTATTAACATTTTACTTCTGTGGCCTTTTTATCTATTTTGCTCGTTCTATGTGTTTATGTATGTATGTGGGCTGGTGAATATGGTCGGTCCATAATGTATAGCCACGTTTTATGTAATACGAGCGAATTTCTGCAATGCGCCATTTTGTTCATTTGTTTCGTTTGGTTAGATTCCCATTTGGCTTAGTGTCGTAGTGTGCGTGCCATTTGATGTCATAATATGTTTCTTTGGATTTTTGTACCAGTGTATACATACACACGTATATGCATACATACATATATAAAAACATACACATGTGCGTATGTTATTAATGCCTGTGCTAAAAGGCAAATGTTTTCGGATTCTAAAAGTGTACAGACACAAGCAGCAATAAATGCTCAAGTAGTTATCTAAAGCGTCTACTAAACATTAAGCATGTTGTCGAATATTTATGTTGCAACAACCGATTGGCTCTTGCAGTAAGGCAAACATCTATGTTGTCCAGCGTACTCGCGTGTTTTCAAAAATTTTTGATATTTTAATCCGCCGTCGAGCCATTTAACTTTTGTCATTGCTTGTTCATGAAATGTACATACAAATCTAAATTACATAAAAAAAATTTTAAACGGAAAACATGGCAACTGTCGTGAGGAAGGAGAATTTATTTATGGGAAAAAAAACAAAATTTAATATAAGATTTTTTTCGGATTTTCTTGCTAATATCCATTTTTTTGGGATTCCGTACACCAAAGGTGAAAAGTAACCCTATTGTTTTCACAGCCATGTCCGTCCGTCCGTCTGTCTGTCATAGGCTGTTTTCTCTATAACCGTAAGAGTTACGGACTTGCAATTTTCACAGGACATGTAAAACTTTGGCTGCTATAGCAACGAATATATGACAGTTAAAAATTCAAGGGTGTTCTAAAGAGAACAACAAAAAATTTTAAATTATTAATGTAATATACATACAATTATATCGTTAGCTTAATATAAAAAGTCTCTAACTCATTATTTTTTTTTTTTAAATCGAGTTTTGTTTATATTTAGATAGAAGAACATCTAATGTATCGAAAAATGGAAAAATCTCGAATTCAAAAAAAAAAAAAATGAGTTAGGGCTTTTCTATATTAAGGTATGATACATAGAAACTTAATATTCTCAAAGTTAGTGGATTTTTATGCAGACTATATTAATTAACATTAAAATTTAACAAATCAAATTTAAAGGGTATTCTATTAGTTTATGTAATTTTGACAACTTACTGTATCTTGGAAATTTTAACAGACAAACTTAAAATTTTCAAAATGCTAAAACTAAAAATCCCAAAATTAAAAAAAAAATTCGTTTAGGAATTTTTTTAATTTTGGTATCTTCAAAATGAAAAAAGCGCTTAAATGAAAAATATCACCAAAAATGAAAATCGCTAAAATGCCAAATTATCACCATAAGTCCTAGTTTACACTATGCAAGTCTTATTGCTAAGCTGATTAGTTTGTTAGGAGACAGAGACGAGGGGAAAAGAAACGTTACTGTTCCCCTCGTTTCTCTCTCCATCAAACTAATCAGCTTAGCAATAAGACTTGCATAATGTAAATATGGACTAAGAGAAAAGCTCGCCAAAAAAAACTAAAAAAAAATTGCCAAAACCTGAAAAAAATCTTCAAAACAAACATAAAATCGTTATAACTAAAATTAATCGCCAAAACCCGAAAAAAACGCCAAAACGAGGAATAAAACGGTGGAACTAAAAGAAATGCCAAAAATCTAAAAAAATGCCTTCATCGAAAAAATTGCGAAAAATCGCCAAAAATCGAAAAAAAGTTTACCGTGTACTTGAACTTTTTTAAAAAAATTTCTACATCAGGTAATATATTCGATTACATAGGCCTAAGTTAGTAGAGTATTACACATGTAGTGTCCGTACATATGCAATAAAAATAAAAGTCGCACTTTACTTGAATTTATTTAAAAATAAATTTCTTACTTAATACGTATTAAATTAAATTGAACTACATATAATGAATTTCTTACCGTAAACAAGGCTTCAAATCCATCAATTGAGAATGCTTAATGTGAATGTATATTAATTTTGTATACTTTATAACATTAAACAATTAACTCGATAACATCAGGCGTTAGAAGAAACGTTTTTAATGAAAATTGAGTGAAAATATTGTAAAAGCTAAAAAAAACAAAAGGATTTTCCTGCCAGTCAATGACTTGTTGTAAATGAAAACAGCTGCTCTTCTTGCTTTTTTTTAGCAATATTCCATTTTCATATTTAAATATGTCAATCCTTATACCTGGCTGCAAGTTTTCCTCAGTTGTTATGGTGTGTTCACACTTGGCCAAATATTTGCCACAAAAAAAACGTAACCCTTAAATATTAATGAAGAAGCTTTCAATTCAGAGAAGTGTTTATTACTAAGTCAAATAGTTTCCAATAATGTTGGATTCTATAACATTCTCTATTAGTTGTTTATGAAACTGTTTGTCTGAATCAAAATATTTTTCACTAATATTTATTGGTTACGTTTTTTTGGGCAAATGTTTGCCCAAGTGTGACCATACCTTCAATAAATAACAAAAAAAAAACACCAACAACAACAAAATAACAAGTGAAAAACGTGACAAGCATATTCGAGTGCCACTTAAAAGAATATGGCACAGTAAGTAAATGAGTCTGAGTGGTTCAACGAACATTTTTTGACAACAAATTTTGGAGTCCCAACAACAGAAGATAGAGAAAGAAAGATTACCTGGCGGCAAATCACGTCATTCGATATTGATCGAATTTCCATATAAACACAAATAAAATTGTATTAAATTATTTTGGATATCGAATGCCGTAAGTTGTCCCCTGAAATTTTTTTTTTAAGAATTTTGTGCAAATTATGCAGCTGCTATTAATTTTTCTACATTAATTAATTTAAAAAAAATTAAAATTAAAAAAATTACTTCTGTGCTTCACAAAATGAAGCAACAATTCTTTCGATCCAAAAAGTTTCCACATTCGTTACAGCTAAATTTGTTGTATATGAGAGATATGAGAGAGCATATAAGAGCATTTGTAAGCCTTTCCTTTTCTTTCTCATGGTAAAATTAAACTTTGAACAAGCAAACTTTTTGTGTGTGAACGAGGTCTGTATGAACAAAACTTACGAATTGTACAAAACAACATAATAGTTTTCGATATGAAATGTTTATTAGGATATTCACTTTCTCTTTATGTTTGCGAAAGCGAAATTATGTGAAACAAAAGCCAGTGATTACGCTGTTTTTGTAGTTGTGCTTTTATAAAATTGCTGGGGCATAGAAACCGTAAGTACTCGTACATGCGCTAAATAATGTCAAAAAAAACGAAGCTGATGTCAAGCTGCAAAAAAATATATGTGCAAAAAAACTTATTTAAAAAGTATTTTTAAAGGAAACTTGTATAATGAAAATTGTTGTTAAAATTTAAAGTATGATTGGAACTTATGTGAAGAAAATTACAAAATTTAAAAATTATTTATGAAAAAAATTCACATGTAGTTATAAATGAAGTCCAGCAACATGCAAACTTGCACTTGTGATTGTGAAAAAAAGTATTGCAACTTCGAATAGTTTAAAATAATTTTTATAATTTCCAAAAAAAAAAATCTTGTGCACTCAAAACTTGTGATTTCAAAAATACCACATCACGGAAATTTTTTTCCTAAGAAATTTTAAAAATTTTGCCGATATTTTTTATTTGGCTCCAAATCTTTCAATGGCTTATAACACAAATGTTTCTAAATTTAGTTTTAATTTATTTTTGTTACGCAATAACTAAACACATTCAATAGAATTTTATATAAATTATACTGGCTTTAGTTTATTTTCATTTAATTTTGCTTTTAATACACTTTCTTCATTTTGAAAATGGAAGGTAATGAATAAAAAAATAGCAGGTGTTAATGCACAATTTCATGCCTTAACGCTCATTTGATACTCACTGAGCCTTTTGCTTTAACAAAATTTGCTGCAACACAAATAACTGCTTATGAAGGTTTAATTTAATAAATGTGGGCCGTGTAAAATTACTGTAAGTAACGGTCTAATTCAGAAAAAATATTTTAGGCTTATTACAGGTTTATTTGACAAATTTGCCATACAAATAAATCTGAAATATTTTTTATGAATAAGGCACTAAGTATTTACAAGGGATATACTCGTACAATAAATACAAAGAATAAAAAAATTTTATAAAGAAACATTTTCTAAAAAAAGTGTAAACTACTACACAAGCAAGCAAGCACTGAATATTTAAAATTAAATAAAACATTTTTATACTTCTAAGTCACCTTTAGAGTTATTTGAAGTCTCTGTTAAGACGATTGGTAAGAAAATTCTATTTCTATGTCGGTTCAGGAGACTAATGCCCTAATTCTATTCAACGATTGTATCGTCTTGTATATGGACGAAAAGAAGCCGCAGTTGTGATTCTTTAAAACAATAAATATTTATTGTCCATGCTATTTGCTTTATGATTTTGTTCTAAACATTATATCCAACACATACATATTTTTTCAAATATTTTTCAAACTATTGTATAATACTTTAAATTTATTTTTATGTTTTAAAAACATGGTAATAATATTTTTATTTTTCATTATAAAAGACAACAACTATTTTGGAAGAAAATAATTTAGTGAATTTAAAAACAAGAACTCAGAAGTATTTTCAAACTAAAACGTCCTAAATCTTCTTACTGAATTAGGGCATAATAACGCCCCTTGACAACGACGGAAATTTCAGAATATTTCAAGGCAAAATTTTTTAACAAGTTTTTTTAGAAGTTTTCTTAAAATTGTTATTTTAACTGAAATTGAGAGCGTAGCTTAAAACTGAATCTGGCAACACTGATAAAACACCTTACAGACACTTCACAGTATAACACTGACTAATGGCTGGATTAGTCGAACGTCTACGGACCCGAACGAAACAGCTAATCATTTTTGTTTCTTGAAACAATCTGTATGAAAAAGAATTTCATATATGACATTTATAGGGTAGTAATGGCACTGTGCCATTTTTGTGCATAACAAAATTAAAATTTGTTTAAACTTTAACTTTTTATAGTTTTAAAGTCTAACCCCCATATTCATAAAATTTAAAATGAGTTGGAAATGTATTTGATTTAAAATTTTTCATAAAGAAATTTCTTAAAATGGATTTCAAACACATTTTATTTTTTATGAATATGGGGTTTTGTGTCAAATAAATATATTTATTTATTTATTTAATAAATACTTTACAAAGTAAATTTGCAAAGTATTGTGGCACAAATATGGGAGGGGTAACTAGACCATATGCCCAAGATAGTATTAACAGTATTTTAAAAAGTTTTTGTGACTGACTATACACGACCTATGCCTTCACAAAGGAAGTAGTTAAAGAAATTCCACAAAAGAACCGCAAGAATATACGATTATCCGTGGCAGATCAGTCAACCAGTGCGAGCGAGACGCAAAACTCTCGAAGGCCAATAAACAACAGTGGCCTTTTTGCACTTAGGAGATAATTGCCAACGATGCTTGATGTTGACTCGCCCAGAGCTGCTTTACGACTGATAAATATATATTTTTAGTGATAATAGTATCAAACTTCATATGATTTCTTCGCTTTTATAATAACACTATAACTTCTAAAAAAAAAAAAAATATTATGATTCAGTAAATTTTTGGAATCAAAAATTACACTAAAATTATATTTTAAATGCAACGGATCACATACACACAAACAAGTAATATGAATGAGTTTGTAATATTAATTAAAATATTTGTAATATTAATTAAATTTTCACCTATAAACAATTTGATAATATCAATTAAGTTTTTCCACTCAAATTAATTAATACAATTAAAAATTTAATTGAATCAAATAAATTATTAATTGAAAACATTAATTGGTGAATATTTTTTTCTGTGTATATATTTTTTATTTTACGATCAATTTATTTTTAGTTTACATTTTTTTCTCTTTAAAAATCTTTCCCCTTTTTCTTCATTTTATTTATTAAATATATTTATACTGTACATAAAATTTAGCTCATTCTGTTTGCTAATAACCATGACAAAGTAAATTTTTTTTTTTTTCAATTTCATATAATGTACCTCATAGAAAATTCTTTAAAGAATTTATAATTAAAAGAATTATTGCACACATTTCATAAACACTGTCGCAGCACACTCCCGTTTCTATAGCATCAAAACTTAAAAGGATGCTATTTTTATTATTATTGGGTGTACGCATAAGTTCTTATCGTTAGTATCTGTTTTAATTTAAGACCTTTCTACCAAAACCAACTAATCAAGTTTCGTATTTTGGGCAAATTATTCTGAAGTGAAGCGAATTTAAAATGAAGCATCAATAAAATAACCAAGCTAAGCAAGTACTGACGCAACTAGAATCCGATCATGACTGAAAATTATTTATTAGCATTGTTACGCTGTTACCTTTTCTGAATGTCGTTTTTGTAAATTCGAATATCTGCACAATTGTTTTTTAAATATTTTTGTTATATCTGCTATTATCTGCAGTTTAATAAAAAGTACAATTTTTATCAAATCGGAATACATTATTTACTCAACACTATTGCTAAGAGCTTTAAAACACACAATGTTAAATTATTCACTGCTGGTATACCACGATGTTAAGTTCGCTATTCTTTACACAAGACTATCTGCTTGGCGGATGCCAGCACTTTTTTTATTTAACATAAATGTTTCAGAAGGATCCTGGGGGAAAATGAAATAAAATACTTGGAGAATAATTAATGATGTCAATATGACATCGTAAGTGAGAAAATTGCTTTGTAATGTACGTGTAAATTTACATCTGACATTTTTACGCATGTGTGGCACATGGCACGCAGATGTAAACCCGGCCTTACTAATAACTTTAACTATTTATTTAAGGTTTAAAAACATGAAGTATTTGTAGTTTTTTCCTAACCTATTGTGAAAAAAAATGAAAAATACTTTTAGGGTCGCTTAAAACTCGGCTGTCGATGTGAGTGCATTGCTAGTGACACATACTGACATGCTGGCTTATGTTATAAGTGAAAGCGCACCAATTACGCTTCCTATGACGCTTTTATGTTAAATATAAACAGTAGTATAAGTGAGAGAATCACTACTGACTGCTTCTAGTGCATACAATTTTGGTTTTAATAACTCTTAATGTTGTTTACAAATCGATGTTGAGGATTTTTTTTCTAGATTTGAAAAATTACATGAAATGTCGCAAATTTTTCTAAGACGGTTTCTTGGAAAACAAAATATGTTTATAACATAATTTAAGACAATACGACTTGATAACCTGATCTCGATTTGCAACTCTGCATATTCGCCTTGTGTATTTCTTAGTGTAAAATTTCCATCTGTCAAAACATTTCCCAACGTTTTGCTTTGATTTGACACAAGAGAAATTAACAGTTGATGATCAGCTGCTGAATTGAGATCAGCTGATATGAATTGGCCTTTAAAATAAGCCATGTAAGGCCATGCCATCTTATGCATATACCCAATAGTTTAACCCCACAAGACTATCAAAGAGGCAAGACTTTGGATAAACTAATGCGGGAAGAGAAATAAAAGAGAGTGAGGAGGAGGAAGGATTGAGTTGATACCACGACGCACCACATATTCATGATGCGGTTTATGAATACAAAATACAAATGCTAATTTAGTACTCGTGCACCGTGAATGAATAAAGACGATGATAATAGAATTTAATTTCTTTGTAAAACTTGAGCACGTTGTATTTAGACGTTTAAGCTCATTTCTATGAATATGAATGGAAAAAAGTGTGGAAAAACTTGAACAAGAACAAACAAATTTCATGAAAGATTATGCTAATTATCTCATTTTTTTAGAGAACATTTAATAACAAAAGTCACTAGTCGGATTGATCTTTTTTCCAGCATGTGGTTGAATATTTTTGAAAATTCTGGGAAAACTTAAATTAAATGGAAAACACAAATTATTTTTAAATAACAAAAAGTTTCAGTTAAATTACACAGCAGTGTAAATAAAAATTACAAAAAATAATCTCAGTAATTTAAGCCTGATTTGAATAAATATTTATTTATTCATACGTATGTATGCGCTTGGCTGGAATTTTGAAATGAAATTTTTTCAAATTTCAATAAAATGAAATCAACGATATTAAATGAATTATTTTTTCCCAGCAGTTATATAATTTCTGCGTCATTTCGTTTAAACGTGAGTTATTGCTACTGGCAAAATTACTTTTTTGCTACGGCTTCTCTTCTCTCCTCTAACAAAAATTATTGAACTATTATTTATTTTTCATACTAATTATTTCATAAATTATTTCCAGCATCTAAATTGAATTTTAAGTAATCAGATTAAATTTGTGTCTCCCCTGCCACTACTAAACAAAAATTAAAATCCATCGAAGCCCAGCAAAAACAGCTTAATGCCACCCCATTATTTATGCTTTTACAAATATGTAACTGCAGTAATTATTTTTTGTTACCTTTCCAAAAACCCCAAACAAATTAACATAAATTATATGTTTAATTTTTCCTGTTTTTTTTTGTTGTTGTTGCTATATTTATATAATCAGACTGCTTGCGGTACGTACACACAACAAGAACAAAAACAACAATAACAGCAAAAACAACATCCTTTAGCAAATACAAAAGGGGGAGAGTTCCGGAGAGAAACACATGATAATTTTCTTTCTCTTGAAATAAAATTCTCATGGGGAAACCTAATGAGCATACTGCCTACTAACTATAATTCTAATGATAATGATGATGACAGTTAAATAGCAAAAATAATAATTTTAATTAAAACAAATGGGCACAGCAACAAATGATATTAGGCATGACTTTTCATTTATATTAAAAAAAATTAAATAAACAAAAAAAACCTGCTGTACACATTTTTACATTTCAATACACAGAGGTAAATCTAACCAATTGTAATAGTAAAAATACTGTAAAAAATAGAGCGCACAACATGCTTTAATTATGAAAATTTTTGAAAGCCTATAATTGGAATTAGGTCAGTATTGCTTGCTCCCCTTCCTTTCAACCTAACCTGACGTAACGACGAATTTGTCAATTGACGAGATTATTTTCGGTGTAGTTAACCCTACTGCTGCGCCTCCTGCTTACATATTTGTTATCTGTTGGATTTATAAAAACTTCAACATTCATACTGCAATGTAAAAAGTTAGGAGTTATATAAAATTCCAAATTAATGCCAGTATGCTCCTTATGAATATATGTACATATGTAATTATAAACAAGGACTCACACATACATCCACACCCATATGTTGCCTTAGTAAGCATTTCTTTGTTTTCAAAAGTTACCCCAATGAAGAAATTTATCCTCAAATTTAGATTTTATTTGGATGTATGTTGCAGCTTTTTCGTTTGTTCTTGTTGGTGTACTTAGATAACCTTTTTTAAATTTTAGTAGTTTGTATACAAATACATAAAGCCGTTAAGCCTCAAAACTTTTGGCTAAAGTCTGCTGATGAGTGGGCAGAAGCCAAGCCATAAATGACACTGTGCAACAGTGATAAATCCACATGGTCCTGACAGTATGGGTTCGATAGTATTAGTAAATGGTAGTAAACCCTATAGTAGTTTGTTTGCCAATTTTGGTGATCAATTTTTTTATGGACCTCCAAAGACTTTGAAAATCAGTGCGCCCTTAAAAAATTGTCTCATCAAGAGATTTGGTGGTAACGCTTAATTTTATATGACAACTATATAGCTAAGAGTTCACTTAATAAATTGTATAAACATCTTATGCCAAAAAAAATTATTTCTTCGATCACTTTTTATTTGCAAAATAAAGGAAACAAATTTTCACTTTTTTTTCAAAATAATTAACAGAGTTTCTTTAACAATATTTGAAAAATATTTGTAATTTCGTTAAAGTTGGACAACTTTTGGGAACATATGAATACAATCTGAACGTGTCTAGGCAGACCAGTTTTTATCTCAAAAATTGTCGTTTTTCATAACTTTTCGAAGTTACTTTTTTTTCAAAATCAAAAATGCTTACTTCTCAATTGAATTTTTCGCACAATTTTCTCTTTTCTTTTTAAATAGAGAAAGCAATATTTTGTTTTCACTTTTTTCAAAATAACTTACAGGTATTTCTAATTTGTCACTAACAATATTTGACAAGGTAAAAACAAAACTTTAATAAATAACAAAGAAAGTAAGCAAAAATTCCCTAAAATTATAGTCTAACTAGTAAAAATTTAGATTTTTAAATCACAATGTTGTATTAATGGAGAATGTAGGGTGCCGAGAGACGTTCCGATTGTATTTGTGTGTTAACATAATGTGTTCAGCTTTACCGTAACTACGACTTTTTTTTCAAATATTGTTTGCAAAAAATTAGGAGGCCTTGTTGCTTATTCTAAAAAAACTGATAAGGAAAAATTTTTTCCCCTTAATTTTTGCAACAAAAAGTGCACGAAGAAATAATTTTTTTGGCAAAAAATTTTAGAAAGATATGTTCGGTAGACCCTTAGGTACATTATTGGTTTATATAGTTTAACGCTATCACCAAGTCTAAATTAGCTGTTGGCAAAAAACTGATGGCACCATTTTTTTCGAAATCTATGGAGGCTCATAAAAAAGATGGCCACAAAAATCGCCACACTGAGTATATGGTATTACTACCGTTCAGTAGTACTATTGAATATGTTGATTTTTCCAAAAGTCTTCATTTGAAGCTGAACGAATTATCGCCCAAGTGCACATCGCCCGAAATAGATAAATGAAAAAACGCCCAAAATTGTTCAGTGATTAGTCATGGTGAAGAAATAACAAAAAAAAAAAATGCCCGATCGCCCAAAAAAAAACTGAAGAATAACCCAACAGTGTAAAATTAATAATATCCGGAAGTTTTTGGGTGTTTGTTCATTACGTACAATCCCCGAATTTGGAATGAATATTCGGCCAAAAAAAATTTTTTTTGGGGGTTTTTTAATATTCTAAGGAAATTTTTCAATTATTTATGTTGAACAAATACTCAAATATCCAAAAATGTTGAGTTTTTTACAACAATTCTTGGGCAATTCCATATTTTCTTTTTTTTTGTACGCCTTCATTTGTTGGATAGTGTAATCATTGGCTCATTTGTTTGCCCTAAGGTGAACACCTTTTATTTAAAAAAATCGTAGCATATCGTAGGGCTTGCTTATAACTATAAATAACATTATTGTATAAGCGCACAGTGGTTCTTCAAAAAAATGAATAGTAGTACGTACATAGGTAGTATAAAGATCTGATTGCAAAATGATGTGGAGAAATAAGTTGGACGATGTCCAGTTGATTTCATATAGAAGCTTTTTAAATGCATGTTGTTACAAAATAAAAATATAATGCACACATGAATTTTACACCTCTCATGGTTAAATTATTTTAGAAATAACAATAAAAAGTTTTATAGTAACAAAAACTGCAATGAGTGCACTTTAAGCAAAAACCTGTTTAGACACATACCAAAACACACACACAAGACTCTAATAAGGGCTTGTTAGTGTGAATTTTCTCAGGCTGTATTGTGGCCGCAACATGCCATTAAACCACAAAAACCATTACAATGAACAGATGTCAGAGTGATTACGGTGTAAAGGTCAATTATGGCGCTGTTATTTATTAATTAAAATAATGCTCATAAAATATGTGAAATAAATACATAAATTTAGCAAAGTTATTTACAATAACGTTAACTAGAATACAGAAATAGTTTATAATTATTACATATTTTCACTCGCCAGCTGCTCACAGGAAATCAATTGAATATAATAAAAATGTGTATTTAAAAAAAATAAATATTATTCAAAAAGGAAAACTTTTCACTTATCATCTCAATGCTAATAAACTAATAAAAGTGTTATTGTGATAACCAACCAACCAACCAACCAACCATCCCTTTGTATGTGAGTATTACTTTATCAGACATTTTATTTGCACTCACTTGTTTATACTGCGGTGGCATACGGTGCGTATACGCTTTGCTTTTAATTAAATATCACTCATACGCAAAGTTATTCAATATTGACTTAATGCACTTGTATGAGATGCACACAGCGTATAAATTCCAGTTGGCTTGAAGGATGAGTGGGTTGTGTGAGCTACAGCAGACATTCAATATTAAAGTTTCTTTATACATAAAACAGTGGCTGCGATTAACGCCTTTGGCTTCACTGAATCAGTCATAATATTAAAGCTGGTAAAATATTTGTTTTTGATTAATATTCAAATTACAAAGAACAGAGATGGTTTCATTAAGAAAATGTTGATTAAATGGTGGGAAATTGTAAGGCCAGCAGTAAGCAGCCGCTGCAATAAATAAATAAATAAATAAAGAGGGTGCAGAAATTATAATTATTTACAAACATTTTTGGGGTTCCGTAAACCAAATGTGGAAAGAAACTCTATTGTTTTCGCTAAGATGTGCGTCCGTCCCTCACAGGCTATTTTCTCGAGCACCGTAAGAGGTACGGATCTGAAATTTCTACAGAATATGTAAAACTTTGAACGCTGCAACAACAAATATATGACAGTTAAAAATTAAAGTATGTTCTTAAGCGAGCAACGAAAAATTTTGAAATCCTAATGTAAAAGACAAATAATTATATATAAATACTTGAAATTTTCTAAGTATACACTAACAGACTACACCAATTAACACTCAAATTTTACAAACAAAGTTAAAGGATATTCTATCAGTTAATGTTATTTTGAAAACTTGCTGCATCTTGGAAACCGTAAGAGGCAAACTCTTGAAATTTTCAAAAAAAGTTTAAACAAAAAATCCCAATTTAAAAACAAAAAGCCAAGAAACTAAAAAATTTGCCAAAAAAAAAAGAAAGCGCAAAAATTAGAAAAAATCGCTAAAACTGATATAAATCGAAACTGAAACAAGGCTAACACCAAAAAAAAGTCAAGATTAAAAGAAAAACACCAAAAACCGAAAGAAATCTTAAAAACGAGAGAAGCGCCAAAACTAAGAAAGTGCACCAAAACTAAAAAAAAATTGCCACAGCCGAATAAATTTAACGGTTACTTAAAATTTTTAAAAAAATTTGTACATCAGGTACGATATTCATTCATTTATGTTCATACAGTATTACATATCGTTTCCTTAATATAGAAAAGCCCTAACTCATTATTATTTTTTTTGGAAACCGAGATTTTTGCATTTTTCCATACATTAGATATTCTTCTATCGAAATACACAAAAACTCTATTTACAAAAAAATAATGAGCTAAGGCATTTTTATATTAAGGTAAAGATATGTAGTGTTCGTAGGGAACGCTTTGTGTGCGAGTCAAAGTCACACTTTACTGAATTTTTTATTTATTTTTAATAAGCAAACTCTGCCTGCTTTGCATCCACAACAATTTTAGTCTTCTACTTAATGTAAATATAATGGCTTATATCATTTATACTGAAGATATAAAAAAGAGTTACAAAACAGTATTACTTTCTTAACATATCCTGCCTTATTTTGTGGCTACCACTGTATGTTTCTCATATGTTGAAGTGTAAATCAAATATAACTTTGACGCGCAACATCAACAGTAATAAATATAAAAATTAAACCAACACATGTGCTTGCACACAAACAAACAAACCAGCAAACAAATAAACATTCGCATAAGAGTTTTTTTGTAAAAGAAAAAAACTTGAAATGGGAAATGTAAATATTTTAAGGCAGAAAAAAGAATTAATAAAATAAAAATAAGCATAGAATCATGATTTTGCTTGAATTATTTCTTTTTTTAATTTTTTTATTTTTTATTTTTGTAAATACATACATATCTACACGTGTATGCATTTATGTGTCAATAAGGAAAAAGTGCTTAAGCCTTTTTTACGGTTTTGTAGGAGAGCACCATAAACGTTTTACTCAATTCTCAAAAAATGTTTCTTTTACAATTAAACTGGGAACTTAGGAGTTCGCTTTTATAGAAAAACATAGTTTTTAACATTACAAAAGTAATAGTATGAAAAATACTCTCATTTTTGTATACATATACTAATTTATAAAGTAAATTAAGCTATTATTTTATATGAGACTATAAGTTTTTAAAATATAATCAGGAAGTCATTGCGCTTTAACGTTCTGAAAAGTCACACAAAATAATTTAGATTTTGCTCAAGGGTACTTTTGAATTTAAAGATTTTAGGAGTGTCATTAACTTAAAATTTGTTTATCTCGATTTAAGCACTTTCTCCTTTTTACCACAGCCATAATTACAATAAAATATATTTAGTAAAGTGCAACTTTGGCACGCACACGAAGGGTTCCGTACAGCAATTGTTTCTTTTGGGCAATTTTTTTCGGTTTTTGGCTGTTTTTTTTTAGTTTTAGCGTTTTTTTTTCGTTTTAACGCTTTTTTCGCCTTTGGAGATTTTTTACTGTTTTTGGCAATTTTTTTTTATTTTTTTTGACGATTTATTTTACTTTTGTTCATTTTTTTTACATTTTAACAATTTATTTTATTTTTGAGAGCTTTTTTCATTTTGGTGATTTTTCCTTTGGTGTAGTCAGCTAACCTTAACAATTTTAAGGGTCTTTATATGTACATACGAGTACGTATAATACTCTGTATAATTAATTCACTAGGATGTAAAAAATGTTCGTTGCTCGCTTAAGAAGACCCTTTAAATTTAACTGTCATATATTTGATGTTGTAGCGGCTAAATTTTTCCCACAAAAAAGTAATATGAATGAGTTTGTAATATTAATTAAAATCATTGTAATATTAATTAAAAAATTAATTAAATTTACACCTATAAACAATTTGATAATATCAATTAAGTTTTTCCACTCAAATTAATTAATACAATTAAAAATTTAATTGAATCAATTAAATTATTAATTGAAAACATTAATTGGTGAATTCTTTTTTCTGTGTTACATATTTTGTAAAAATTTCAGATTCGTAGCTCTTACGGTTCTAAAGAAAACAGCCTGTGACAGACAGACAGACTGACTAACGGACGGATATCGTAACGAAAACAATAAGAAAGCCAGAACACCCGCTTTTAGTATTAAAAAATTTAGGAAAAAAGTATTTGCTGCAATTTTGTTTCAACTGCTTTCAACTTTCTAATATATTACAGCTTTTCATTTTGTTTTTTTTTAACTTTTGGCCTTTTTTACGGAAAAGAACTTTTTTGATGTTTGTTGAAAAATTTGGCCTGGCTGTGTGTAAAAACACAAACAGCCACTCTTCCACATTTCTACAAAATAAATGGCTGCCTTCAAAGACTTGTGTGTGTGAAGCCAGGAGTATTATAACGATGAAATGTATTTATTTACAAGTGCATTAGGCAGTGGTTGGCCAAAAGTATTCACTCGCTTTAACACACACAAATGCGCAAGAAGCAAATTTATTTAGCTCAAATGTAACATACTTTATACAAATTCCTATTTTAAGGCAACACAACGAAAGATGAAATTTTTATATTAACTTCTTTCTAAAAGTAGGAGAATCTCAATGCAGTTGGATTCTTTTATGTAAAAACATCGATTCCTTTAGTATGGGAAAGTATACCTGCCGATTAATGAGATTGTCAATACTTATATTTTTTGTTATTGTACTCAAACTATTACTTTTCTTTTTTTAACTATCGCAATGACACAATACCGCTATCACAAGGGTGGCACACCTATTAAATTTGAACATAGTATTATTAAGTTGGAAATCACTGTTTGATATACTGAAAATAACCTAAAACCATTGCAATATGCTATATGTAGTATATGTAGGAGTATGTAAGTGCCGATGATACATCGAATAATTAGAAATAATTTATGATCAATATCAATAAATAAATACATAAACAAATAAATTTGTATGTGCTCTGATGCCTTCAGCATGTTTTTTAACCGACTTCACTTCAAAAAAAAAGGAGTAGGTTATCAATTCGTCTGTTTTTTTTTTGTTATGTAACTTTATAACTCGGTACATTTTACACCGATTGCAAAACTTCTTTTTTGTCTGAGAGGGTATATCTCTGTAAAAAATTACAAAGGGACATTACCACAAATTTTTTAATTCACTTTATGATATTATACTTATTCGATTGCTATCAAACTTACACAACACATTGGGCTCTCGTAACGACGCCATCTCATAGTTCAACAAATGGGCGGAGTCACGCCCAATAAAACTTAATATTATATTTCACGTGCCTCTACCTGACCCATTTTTACGAAACTAAGCGCATGCTTTGAGCTTAAAAAAGGACACAATCTTGCATTCAAAAAAATGGGCGGGAAGACGCCTAATAAATTTTAGTATTATATTTCATGTGCTTGTATTTCACCAATTTTAACACACCTTGAGCTCAAAAAAGGACACAATCGGGGCGGCGCCACTCCTGTTAAAAATTAATAATATATTTCACGTGCTTCTACTTTATTGAGTTTTACAAAACTTGGCACACACCTTGAGCTCTGAAAAATACTTGATCTAAGTAAGTAAGTAAGTACTTCTACTTCCCCAATTAACACAAAAATTGGCAAACAGTTTGGGCTCATAGAATGACATAATTTTGTGTTTAAAGAAGTGTGTGTGGCCGTGCTTTTAAACATAAATGTTTTATTTTACGTGCTTCCAGCTGACCCATTTTTACGAAACTTGGCACACATCTTGAGCTAAAGTGACGCGATGTTGAATTTATAACAGCGGGCGGACACTAATATTTGTCAAACAGGGCGTGACCACGCTCCTTAAAATATAAACTTGGCACTTTAAATTTTAAATTTAAAAAAATTTAACTAAACCGACTTCAAAAATAAGCACTAAAATAGAATATTTTTATATGTGACAATAACAATTTTTATAAATAAATAGAATTTGAATTTTATAAATAAATATAGCATTTGCTAACCTGGGTGTGAATCTTCACATCCGTAAACGTCCAGTTTGTCACGTAAAAACGTGACATGACATACGTGGACGTGAACGTACTGGAATCACATTCAGCTTATACGATTGACGTATCACTTAATTTGTCTTCGTACGATTGTCGATACGATCATGGATGTGACGATTTGAGCCCTGATTGGTACCGACTTCGTATAAAATTACAGATATTACTATTATACTATTTTTCACTTTTTAGTGCTTTTTTTAGAAGTCGGTCTCATTTTATTCGTTTTATTTTTGATTGTAAGATATTCACCCTTATCGGCAATAAAAGGCGAACATTTTGTTCACGTGAAACATTTCCCGTGATCCAAAAAAATGGTGAACAAAATTAGAAAATAGTATAATGACACAACAACAACGCAAACATTGGCGATCATAATTTTAGGGAAAGGGAGCACTTTTCACGTGAACTGTTATTCCCGATAAGGGTGATTAAATACTTTTTTTTTAGTTGGATAAAATTTTAAAATGTATATTACTTACATCTGACACGACAGCTGTTACTAAGAAGTTTTTGGAGACTCCGGGATTTTAACGTGTAGACCTCGAGCTGCCAATTAGTGCTTCTAAGAGCTGTTGCAATTTGAAACTACTGCATAGATAATTTAAATGATGGAAAGCTGTAACAATTTAAAAGCATATTTTTTCTAGTTTTGATGCGGACTTAGATAAAGTGTTGGAATAAAAATGTGTTTTAATTATTCAAAAAGCTATTAACTAGTCGAATTTATCACATAATACATTTTGCATTTTATTTCTCTAATATTCTTAATTAAATCTTTTTTATTGTTTAATTTCTTTTGGTAATTAAATTTGCGGATGTATTTTTGGAAATATCTACGAGTAACTATTTAGCAGATAAAAAAGAAACATTAAAATGATGCTGGCTGGCACAGGTATTATTTCTATTTCCTTCCGTTTTTATTACTGTTGTGTTGCTTGCTTTTGGAGAAAATGGTTTTACAGCAAAACCTTCTTTGCAACTCAAGCAAAAATCATAAATAAACATTATGTTATGTACATGACTGATTTTGCAACGACTTGACATTTTCTCCGCTACAGATAAATCGTTTTAAGTTTGTAATGGAGCAAGGAATAGCCCAAAAAAAAATTACACAAACAGGAATTTAAATTTAAATTTTCGTGACCAGACTTATAGACGTACTGCCTTATTCAAAAAAAATATTTGTGTTTAATAAGAGGTTTATGAAACGAATTTTCTATGGAAATTTGATTAATAAATTTCTTATGAAATCAAAATATTTTTTATGGATTAGGCCCTTAAAGTTTACAATGATTATTTCACTTCATGTAAAAAAAACTGCATAATTTGAAAGTTTTAATAAGCGTTAAATTTTGTCATTTATTCTATTTAAATTTATCTGGAAGATTTAAAAAACAATTTTTGTTAGAAAATGGAATTTGCAAACTTAAATTATTGAAAATTCAAATTTAATAAATTTAATTTATGAACAGCACGTATTTTTATACAATTTACTGCAGATAAGATAATTTTCTGTAGGAACACACCCACACGCACACACACACACCCAACTACAAATAAAGTTTTGTGTGTTTGCTCTTGTTTGACACTTTGCGGTTGCAAAATGTTATTAAGCCGCAAAAACCACTGGTATGAACAAATGTCACACACTCGTTACGTTATAAAGGCCAATTAGGGTTTAAATATTTAGAAATTATTTTTTTGTTATCTAAAAAGTCATAAAATATTTGCAATAAATATGCTTAACTTAACAAGTTATTTATGATCAAATATATTTGAAAACACCAACAGTTATTCACAGCTTGTTCTCATATTGTAAAAAGTTTAATAAATTTAAAAAAGCTGAGCAGCAGAGAGAAATTGTATCTTTATTTATTTAGTAAAATAAAAATTTATTAATGAAGCCTCATGCAGCAGCTCAGTGCGTTTACGCAGCCCAATGAAATTATATTTTTAATAGATGTTTTTAAAAAACGTTTAATTTTCCAAACACGCTTAAACATCGCATTGAAATTTTTAGAATTCACTAAAAAAAATGCTAAAAGTTTCGCGGCCATAGTTCGCAAAATTTAAAAATTTTTAGGTTCTTGTAAAGCACCTTCTCTGCCAGAAATTGTGAAATTTATAAACAAATTTGAGCTGTTGGGACAAATTAGTGATGTCAAAAATCGCACTCGTGCAGCCCATAGTGTTAGGGAAAACCTTGGTTTGTTCAGTTTGTGTCGGTATTTAGAACTGGGCATGCAACCAGCGATATATTTTGCAAAAAGGCTTAGTTTTTAAACCTTTTAAGATGCAGTTAATACAAGAGCTCTCGCCTTAAAAAAAATTCTTTGCAATATATCTTATAGCTTTATCTTTTAAGAAAGTAAAAATATGGGGTTGGTATTTTTGGATTTTTTCTTTTTAATAATTGCAAAATAATTAACACAAGGGGAAAAATCTACTTCGTTCAAACTTTTTCTGCCAAATATTTTAAATTTCGTTCTAAGTCTATGAAACGTTCTTTTTGAAAATTTGACAAGATGTAACTTTATCATTAGCAAAACAGTGGGACCAGTTGGGAAAAACGTTAGTATTAAAAATTATTTTTTCGAATATTTTCCAAACTGTAAACGGAATTGAAATTAGCTTTTTTCAGCTCATCTATAAAAAAATATACTTACGAACAATCTTTTTGATCAGATCAAAAACATCAGCTTGGCATGGGCTTGAATTTTTCATTAACGCGAGTTGGCCCACTTTAGAGTTTAGTGGCTGCGCCTCACACATTTTAAAGATATTAAGATTAAAACTTTAAACGTAAGCTCTGCAACTTAAGAATTCTCTATGAAAATCTAACACCTTCTTTAGAAACTGCAAAATTACTTGAATTTTTTTTCCAAAACCCCCACACTCTGTAACGATTTATTATTAGGATCACATTGATTCATAAAGAAACTATTTTTTTTTTGTCAATCAGAGTTGCATACGATCCAATAATCAGCCTTCAAATAGTAAAAAAAACACGACTTCACCCACACAACAATGTGATTGATGAGTTCATTTGATCGTTTGAGGGGCACTTTATTTGTAGTAAGTAAAACGAAGCGATCATACTTCTTTCAGTTCTTTGATTACGATCACAATAAAATTATCATCACCGATGATTTTATTTTGAGCTTTCAAACTAAATTAGACTAGTCGGCATCAAAACCGTGTTATAGCACAATCCAGGCTGCAGATTGTAACGATTGCTGCATCTTAAAATCAAAATTTACCCTGTTTATTAGAGCAATAGCACGAGAGCTTAAAGATATACAGAAGCAAACTTTACACACCCGACCGAAACGACTTTGGTTATTAATTCGCTAAGCTTTCAAACTGCCTTCTTAGCAAAAAAAATATCATGATTTTAATCCCTTGTATCTCTTGGAAACCAAATAAAGTTCTAAATATCGAATAAATCTATACATTTTGTTAGTTCAACTTAAACAAACAGAATTTAAGCAAAAAATAAAAAATAAATAAAAAAACTCATGCACAATTCGTATTCGCTTTTATATCGTCAGTGTTTAGTTTTCATTGTTAGTTGCTCTTCAGCAGCAAAATGAAACAATACAATGTACGAGACTAAAAATAAACTACATCCCTTTTGTTTATTTAAGTATTTACTGTTGACTAAATCTATTTTTGGGATTTATTTTGTTGCACTAAAAATTTAAAAATCATGTAAAATATTTAGAAAAAATTTTAAATTTTCTACTTCAGAAGAAGCACATAAAAATCTTTACTTTAAATTTAAAAATGTTCTAACAAAAATCTTAGGAATAAAACTCTTCTTTGTGTCAATAATTGCAATTGCAATCATTTCATATTCCAAATTTCATACAAATTGTTGTAATTTGTTGTTCTTATTTGTGAATCTTTGCTTTATTTTCTTTTAAACTTTTAAATAACTTTATAAACACTTCAGCAAATTTATCTCTGCGAATGTAGCAGAATTGCTTTTTATCTGTCCGTTAAAGAAATTTTTATGTTCTTTTTTTTTTTGTACATCTGTCATTAACAAACACTTGTATTGGCAAACCGTCACTAATGACAGTTTAATGGCCAGTGAGATAAAAACTTTCTAAACTTTACATCAGTGCACAGTAGGGCAAAATCTAACTGAGACTTGACTCGGGCATTATTCTTTTATTCTTTATCGTTTAACTGCAAACAAAATAAATTTCGAAAGCTAAGAAGTATATAGGAGAAATGTTTCCCAATAGGTGAAACCTATTAATGCGTTTCTTAAGCTGAAACAAAATGCGCTTAACAAACAAAGTTCTTTCACCTCGAACAGCACTATAGACAACACATATCGAGCTGTAATTGCCAAAAAAGCTTAAGCTTAATTTTTTGATGAAAATCAAATACGACCGTAGATAATCGATTTTCGTCACAGAAACAAGTTAAAAAAAAAAATGTCGCTTAAGTTTTCTTTTTTGTGGTTATGGTTCCATATCATAATTAATTTTTAACAATATCCAAGATATTCTCAATGTTTTGGTGCTTATTATTGAAATCCCAGATACGTGATTAATAAGTATAAAGCTGAACTTTTTTTTATCATTCTCTCTTTGGTATACATTTGATATTAATAACAGTTATGCTCACTATTTTTATATTCTATCCCAGTGTGCAACACCAGTATTTCTGTATGGTATTAATGTATTTTTAAGCATTTCAAGCAATTAAGAATATATCAAACTGAAAACATGTTAAATTACGTATAATACTTATCTTCACTAACCCCATCGTAATTGAAGTAAAATAAAATAAAATAAAATAAAATACAATAAAATACAATAAAATAAAATAAAATAAAATAAAATACAATAAAATAAAAAAAATAAAATAAAATAAAATAAAATAAAATAAAATAAAATAAAATAAAAGAAAATAAAATAAAGTAAAATAAAATAAAATAAAATAAAATAAAATAAAATAAAATAAAATAAAATAAAATACAATAAAATAAAATAAAATAAAATACAATAAAATAAAATAAAATAAAATAAAATAAAAGAAAATAAAATAAAGTAAAATAAAATAAAATAAAATAAAATAAAATAAAATAAAATAAAATACAATAAAATAAAATTAAAATAAATAAAATAAAATCAAATAAAATAAAATAAAATAAAATAAAGTAAAATTAGAAAAATTAGTAGGCGTGTTCCCGCCCACTTTTTTACAATTGAACGAAATGGCAGCTGCACCGTCTCAGACTAAAAAGTTATTTTGCAATGGGTCCAAAATGTACCGAAGTAACATAACTAAAAAAAAAAAAACGAAGTGGGTTAACAAATAAATTTTATATTTTGTGTCCTACTTTTGTCTTTATAAAAAGTTCTAATGTAACTGAGTATGTCAGTTTCAAGTTTTTTGTGCCTCTCACTCTCTCTCTATCATACTTATTTACTCAAGTTCTTGATAAATTCTTTTTGCATGAACTCAATAGGCAGCAGTTGTCAGTCTGTCAATCAAACTGAGTGATTGAGGTATAAAAATATTAATTTACTTAAAATGTGTTGTAAATAAAAAATATTACCAAAAATATTGCCTTTTGCAAAACTAACTTAATATATTAATTTTTTCTCAGCTTGTTTTTTGAACAAACTTTTTTTACTAGTATTTCAAGTAGTTTGCATTTCTGTGAAAATAAATTTTTTGCAATAACTCTACTTGCTAACAAGAAGTTTGAACATGTTTGCTTTTTACTCGTATGCTGTGCTCAAACAAAAAATTTTTTCTAATTAAAAAGTTTTTAACATATTTTTTAAGCGCTATTTCTATGTAACATAAAATCGTCTTGAGTTTATTAAAAATGAAAATAAAGTTTTATTTAAGCAAAAAAAAAAAAAAAAACAAATTTTTCAGAAATTATTTGTGTTTTTATGGTTTTAAATATTTTTTAGGAAATATTTTTGGTGATTAGAAAAAATTAAAAGGAATGCTTGCCAAACTGTGAATTCAACTTTTTATTTCAGATAGAATATTTAGTCTAACAATAGTCTTTACATATGAACACATATCGCACTTGTTCTTTTAAAGGGGGTCAAATTAAAATTTACTAATTCTCAGTGGAGGCAAAAAACTGTTTTTAATATATTGTTGAATCACATAGCAGAATACAAATGTATTTTTTCGGTAGAGTAGAAAAAATAATGGAAATGATGATGATACAGATTGTAGATACATACATATGAACAATTTATATACTCGTAGTTTTATAGTTTTCTTGAAAAAAGTGCAAATTGCAAAATCCCCTTTAAAGTCCCTCTTTAGAGGAACAAGTGCGGTTTGTTCAAAACGTATGGCGAATTTTGAATTTTCGCGGGTTAAGTTATTCGAATTTTGCTTTTTTTTGTGGCGTTCTGTTGGTACTCATGTCTCTCACTTATGCCGACAATTTCGGCCATTTTGAATGTTCAGTTAATTGTTGACAGCTGCTTTGCTTGCACGTGTTTTAACTCGTCTTCGATTTTTTACCTTGGTTCGTGCGGCAGCTTCCATTGAGATGATCGAGCTTTGGTTTCCTCGTCATAACCACAAACTCACGATTCGTCACCAGTTATGACCCTCTGCAGCAAATTTGGGTCGTCGTGGACAGAGTCCAACAGCTCATGAGCAATGTTCATGCGATGCTGTTTTTGGTCGAAATTGAGCAATTTTGGTACGAATTACGCGGCGACCCGTCTCATGCCAAATCATTGATGAAAATCGAATGTCGTTATCGCAAGTGAAAGACATGAGTACCAACATAACGCCACAAAAAAAAATCAAAATTTGAATATACGTAACCCGCGAAAATACAAAATTCGCGAATGCTTTTTGAACAAACCTCGCATGTGACATTTTGACCTTGTGTTGTCCTTAGTTTGGTTTGCCATTTCACCATGAATATACTCACATCTGAACAACGCTTGCTGTTTTCAGTTTGAGAGACTCCTCGCGCTGTTAGTTCATTTTACGGAGGACATAATCGTCCACTTGAACACTCTCCACAGATATTTTGTGCAGTGCGTGCCGCAAAAGCTGTTGTTGTATTCTACACTAAAAAAAAAGACATGCATAATATTATTTAGTAAAAAAATCTAAATTGTATTAAAAAAATTATAATCCCCTGGGTCCACAACCCGAACGGTCGACTTGAGTAGAAGAAAAATTTACTAAACTTCAGATCCAAGAATAAAAAGATTGTTTCGTAAGATTCCGAATTTTATCGAAAACTTTTACTTAAATTTAGTAAAATTTTATTTAAACATAAAAATATAATATACCACAAACTAGTTCATTAAATTAGTAAACAATTCAGTCGTCTCAAGTAAGAAACGGCTTTGGCAACATACGACAACTTTTTTACTCAAATTTATAAACTTTTCTTTTTTTTTTTTTTTTTGTTGAGTGTAATAAGGCTGAATTTTCTTAAGTCGACGTAAGCCAATATTGCCACAGGCAAAAACTTAACATTTTCATAAGGTATATTATACAGTTTGTACCAATAAATGCCGAGATTTAAGAAAAATAAAAAATAAAGGGTATGCTATCATGTGGTGTAAGTTTAACGATTTAATTTTCAAATCACTCTATCTAAAGGATTTTTTTTTTCTTTATTTGCTTTATGCTTTCTGCTTTTACATTTTGCGCCATTGTAATTCTTCTTTACTTGGTTTGCTTAAGACTTTGCATGCAGACGTTTGTGTTTATGCGTCTTTACATGTTTGTGCATGCCTAAATGTATTGGAGTGTGAGTATAACATTGTGTTTGTGCTGCAGGAAGTTTATGTTGCACTAATTAGTGTTAAGCTATAACTACATAACATTAGAGGCTGTAGCTCGTGCACACCTACAAGTATACTTTAAGCTATGTATGTACATACATTCATAGATACATATTTTGAACATGTGTATAGAAAAACAAAGTGAATTACATATATATTTATGTCCATGTATGAACATCTACAAGCATGTACGAGCGTAAGTTTAACACAATCTCATATTAACAAGCAACATGATTAAATCTCATACTAAGATGACTTTTTTTATATCCTTATACAACATACATGTAACGCTGTGAAATAAAATCAAACTCTTTCCAAGACCACAAGTTTCTAAGGACTGACTCTGAGCGTTGCAGCATTTGGAAATTAAGTCTAAAACCAGTAATAAAAAGGAGATTGAAATTCGTCCCTTTTGCTCATTATTATGGTGACTGACATAGAAAAATATAAAATATTTGTATTTGAGGTATAGAATAACTTCAAACCTTTTTGTAAATATATTTCAGAAGATAAGTTTTTCTTCGCAGGGCCTTTGAAAAATTTGTCTTAGTTTGCACCCAAAACTAAAATGATGATATCAATCATAAGAATTGCAATAGTTTTAAAAAATTCTTAACGTAATTATTTATTTTAATGTTTAACGTGTGTCAAAATGCATATAACTTGCAAAGTTTGTTTGCTGTTGGCGAAGCACTTTTAGATACATTTCGTTGCTGCTCTAGCAATGCATCATTAGATTTCAATTACAATACAAAAAAGCTTTCTTGAATTGTAGTTGATGTCTTAAAAATCTGATGATAATTTTTTTCTGTGTGTGTAACAGAATGAATACAAAAAAAATTTTTTTAACATTTTGTAACCTTGTATATACTCGTACTCATACCCATACATACTCATATTTGTATATACTCCTGCACACTTTATTGCATTCCTGCAAGTATCAATACTTATACTTCCTTATACCCTTGCACACCTACTTTTACGAAGAGAACAAGAATATGTTGTAGGTATTTTTCATGTTTACACTGATACTATAAGTAAAATGCAAGCAAAGATATGAAACTTTTTAGTTAATAACAAAAATTGGAAAATTGCAAGGAAAAAGATGTGTACTAATAAAACTAAATATTGGAGAAAATATTTTATAATTTCAATGTAATTTTGCTACAAAATATAATTTTTTTTAAGTTTTTTTATTGTTTGTATGATTTTGTTGTACCAGTTAAGTAGCTGATGGTTGCAGTCGTAAACTATTTACAAAAACAACATGCAAATTTCCTGAGTTGATTTTGATTGTTTTTGTAAAAGTGTCAAAAAGTTCTATAGATACTATTAGTGCTGCCAATGTTTACTTTGAGATATACCTCTGGTGTGATGAGAATACTTAAGTTTCTAAAATGATTGAGAAAATAAACATTTACCGACCGCTTGTCAAATTTTGTATCCGTATTCTCTCCTACTTCATACATTTTGCTTTTACATGATAAGATTTTGTATAATCTACAGCATTTTTTGACATGTCGTAATATTACCATGTAAAGACACCTTAAACATTTACAAGAGGATTTTTTTTTCAGTGGAACAGCACTAAACATTCTCACTTTTTAGAATTATTTTCTTTTTTCATTCTTGTCTTTCTTTGGTGACGAACGCAGTTTGGGCAAGCGATATGCAAAACTTTGAAGTATTTTCTCTTTCAATAAGCAAATATACTAAACTATTGTATTTCACGAACATGACTCCGATGGTAAATTTAATTTCCAACACAAAACATAAGCAAAGAATTTTAATATTAAACAAGAACATAAATTAAAAAGCATGTATCAAGTTATGTAATTGAAACAAATGGTCGTTAAATTTAACAAGGGCAATTTTAAGAGCTTTTCCTCATTTAAATTTTATGTTTCATTTTTACTTCGTCGTGGAAAAATGGCCACAAAGATATTGAAACAAAAAAAATTTGAAACCTAAACTAATTTTTACACCATCTGCATGTGTGTATTAATGTATGTGTGTGTGTATGTTTCTCTGTGTATGTATTAGCAAGCTTCTACTCTGCACAAAAACATTCAAGCCTCAAATAACTGTGGGAAGATCGTAAAAAAAGTGAAGAGCGCGTAGGAAGCAAAATGTAAAAAAGGAAATATTAGCTCTTAAAGCCACAAAGAGTGGTTTGTTATATAATTTGGAAAAGGTCCTGCAGTTCTCAGCGTAAAAATTTAAATGTATAATATATATAGATCAGTTAAAAAATATAACGAAATGTACATCACTATGTTTAAATTTAGATGTTATTTATTTTAATTTTTTAAGAATTTTTATAAATATTTAAGCTTTTCAACATCAATTACACTGGAGTTAAATTTAAATGACATCCAAAGTATTACTGGCAAGAACTTGCAAGGCAAAATTATATGCTTTAGTTTTACTTAGTTTTTTTTCTTCACTGCTCAGCAAGTGGCATTTAGCATTCAACATTTTCTCAAACCAATTAATCTTTTTCATGACAATGAATAGAGTCCCAATGACCTTAAACTGTTCTCAGCAAAGGATGCTTAAAAGTTCAAGATAATAGAATACATACAATAATGAAAGTAAAACAACAGAATTATAAACTTAACTAAATATTAAATACTCTAAGCAACAAAAGAACTTATAAACTACAAAATTTATTATTCACAGCTTTAAAATGCTAATAAGCTTAAAGAGGAAATATTTACAAGAATAGCAAATGAATTCTTAGTAATTGTAAAAGAAAATGCAGCACACGATGCTACGGAAGTTAATAATTTAAAGAATAATTTCACTCATTTAGAGGTACAAATTCATTATTTTCAATAAGAAATGAAAATATTTGTATTAATTAATGAGATTTCCTTTAAAAAGCAAAGAAACAATCACTTTCTGTGCACCACTTTGACTTCATTAGTGAAATGGAATACGAGAATTCTTTTCTTTGAACAGAAAATACTCGTACTTATTTTGGAGATACTTTTTGAAAACAATGTATATAAACAATACATATAAGCACATTTATTTTTGTTAAAGGTACTTTTTGGAAATGGGGCACTTTTAAAAAAAAAGATACTTTTTTGAAAAGGTACTTTTTGAAAAAGGTACTTTTTTTTAAAAGGTATGAACTTTTTTAAAACGATACTTTTTAAAAAGGTATTTTTTTAAAAGTTACTTTTATTAAAAAGGCACTTTTTATTAAAAAACGAGACTTTATAAGAAACTTTTTTGTATATATTACTATTGTTTTATTGTTCAATATTTCGTTAACCTTCTGCAAAATAAGAGATTTAAGAAGATTTAAGATATTTCCTGTATAAGTTTAACGAACGTTTATGAAATACTGAACAATAAAACAATATACAGCGCTGATTCGGATAACGCAACCCTCGATACGCGCAACAGCTCGATATTCGCAACACCCCAATTAACGCAACTTTTCGAAAAACAAGACCTCAATTAATGCAACTTTGCACAGAAAGTTAAGATTCTTTCGTTTTGTTTTTTTTTACTTAAGTTTTTTATAAATAAATTCAAAACTATAAACCTTTGTACATGATATTTTATGCTAAAGTACAAAAATCATTTTGATTTACCGCTATTTTAGGAATGACAAGAAATCTTCCCGTGGTGCTTCTGTTTAAAAATTTTTTTTTATTGTGAGCGTGTGATAAACAAAATGCCTGTACTAATAAAATTTGTTAAACTATATACAAAATATATGTAGAGTTAAAAAAATTTTATGTAGAGTTAAAAAAAAATTAGCAACTACTAAAGAAGTTCGTGGCAAATGCATTTATTTTCAAAGCTAACCTTTGATTCTTTAATAAACATTTTATTTATTTTAAAATAAGCTTTTTAGTGGAAAACAGGCATAGAAATTTTTTACTCGGTTAACGCAACAAACACAGTTTTCGCAACAGCCCAAAAGTTATACTGGTTGCGTTAGGCGAATCTTAACTGTATGTATATAAAGATAGACCTAAGGCTTAAAAAAAAGTTTAATTATTTCTTGGATATATTACTTTCGGGAGACCGTGATTTTTTTTTTAATTTCTTCTGGGAGCATTTTTAAGTAAAAATAAATAAAACATACTTTTTGGGCAAAATATTTTTTGCAAAAAGTATTTTTTTAGATGATTAGGAAAAAGTGTATCCAGTTATTTTATTCACAATAAAATGGTCTTGTGCATTTTAGCTTAAACAATTCTAATACGTATTTATCCTTTTTGTTTTTGTTAATGCCCTATCATAGATTCAGCGCAATTTAAAACAAGCAGTAAAATAAAATAAAAAAACTCGACTGCGAGTAAATGGTCATTCGAAATGAAAAAGCATAAGAGAAACATAGATATGATTTTAAAATACCTGTCGAATGATACCCATTTTGATATAGTTCGCCGACTTTTTATTTTCTCGTATTAACAAAATGGTGTCTGTTTGCCGACGACATATTGAGTTTTGACTTATGTTTTATCTTTAGTGACACTCACAGGATTAAGACAAGGGAACACCATACACACATCCATACATACATACATATGTATATCAATGCTGTCCAAACTGGCACCAGAGTGCCGAATATCAAGCGGCTTCTTATACAAATGAATGCACATACGCGCATACATTTCTCCCGGTGTTCTCTCGGTGGACAGCATTGTTGTACATACATACATGGGCTGATAAAGACAATATCCTTCTTTGCGTCGCGCAGTCAGGTAAAATATAAGCTTAGCATTGAGCTTTGTTAAGCTTGTTCAATTCCTTGACTGTTATACTTCCCGCATAATAGCGTGGCCTCCTGAAGACGATTCACTTAAAGTTAAAAAAAAGTCATTGCGTTTTTATATTAAGTACAAATTAAGTTATTCTAGAAAATTTAAAATTTTACTTTCTTGGTTAAATTATTTTCCAACAGAGTAAAAATTTAAAAAAAATATGATTTCATAGTCGTTTTGGGCACTTATTGCTTTTTTTTATCAAGTATTATCTTACCAGTGTGCAAAACTCAAATGGTTGACAAAAGTTTATTGCCTTTTCGTCTTTGTGCAAATAATAAAAAATAAGAAACTATGATATGTTTGTAAATTGACAAATGACCTCTGAGACTTGAATGGAGATGTGCCGTAGCAATGTCCAATTCATCAGCAACATCATCAGGGAAATAAGCAAATGATAGCCATATGAGTAGAAAGAATTATATCAGCATTGGACATGACCTGAATACTTAAGATTTGACATTTTTATTAATTCTTTTTTTTCATTTGCAGTTGAAGTTTAAGTTTATACGTCTTATGTCATATAAAGAAAAACAAAATATATGTAAACAAAATCTCAGGAATACTGATATGATACTTGGGCTTAAATCCACAATGTTTGTGTGGAACAGGAAAGTAGTGGAACACATCACAGTTGCTACCTAACTACTCCAAGGAACACAAGAAATTTAAAGTTTCATTTTAATTTTTTTTTATGGAAAATAAAATTTTCATAGGATTTAAATTGAGAGAAGATTGAAACACAATAACGTAGATTTGCGTTGATGTTCTTCTACAGAAAACTCTGTTTTAAGGCTTCATACTTCAAAAAAGGATCGTTCAACCAAACTTGACTGCAAAACTTTATCACTTCTCAAACTCTTGTTGACATAAGTTTCTAAAAGATGTAAGCGCTAGAATTTTATTGACTACATATATTTAAACACTTCTCTACAAAACTGCATCATTTGATTTTTCAAATTTAGTGGTCGAAAAATAAAATTTTTTACGGAAAAATCCTTCAGTGTACTGCGCGCCTTGAGGGATAAAAGTTTTTTTTTTTATTTTATATATCATGTGATTCTAAATTTCAGTTTTTGTATTGATTTTTTTTTTTAACCGACTTTAAAAAAGGGGAAAGTTATCAATCTGTCTGTATTTTTTTTTGACATTGTTACTTCATAACTCGTTGCATTAAAAAAGTAGGCGGGAACACGCCCACTAATATTTTATTTATATTTCTGATGGCTGCAAAACATAGCAAACCACTTTAGTTCTTGTAATTACAAAATCCTACTTAACCAATTTTACCGAAACTAACCACACACCCTAAGCTCAAAAATAGACAAAAAATTTTATTTAGGAAAATGTGCGGAGTCACGCCTATTAAAATTTAATATCTTATTTTAAGTGATTCTACTGTACCGATTTTTACAAAAGTTAACACACACTCTGAGCTCTGAAAAACACACAGTCTTGCATTTAAAAAAATGGGCGGAGTCACGCCTATTAAAATTTAATATATAATTTTATGTGGTTCTACTTTACCGATTTTTACAAAACTTAACACACACACTAAGCTCTGAAAATCACACAATCTTGCATTTAAAAAAAAAATGGGCGGAGTCACGCCTATTAAAGTTTAATATCTTATTTTAAGTGGTTCTACTTTACCGATTTTTACAAAACTTAACACACACTCTGAGCTCTGAAAATCACACAACCTTGCATTTAAAAAAATGGGCGGAGTCACGCCTATTAAAATTTAATATATAATTTTATGTGGTTCTACTTTACCAATTTTTACAAAACTTAACACACACTCTGAGCTCTGAAAACACACAGTCTTGCATTTAAAAAAATGGGCGGAGTCACGCCTATTAAAATTTAATATCTTATTTTAAGTGGTTCTACTTTACCGATTTCTACAAAACTTAACACACACTCTGAGCTCTGAAAAACACACAGCCTTGCATTTAAAAAAATGGGCGGAGTCACGCCTATTAAAGTTTAATTTTATATTTCACGCAATTCTTTTTAAACAACAGATTTCCAAAAATTGTTTGTTTGAAAGAGTTTACTTGCAGTTTGGTCCCATACAAGTTTTTTTGGAAATGTTCATTCAATCAGATCTTTGTATTGGAGTCGGTTTTTTAAGTAGAATTATTTTTATTTAAATTAAAATACAAAACCTCGTACAAACTACTAAATTCTGGCCTTTTAAAGCCTTACTGATGTATTCCATATGTAGAGGCAAATGTTTATAAATAGAAATCAAATAAAACATAACTATTTTAAGTTTGGGCTAAAAAGTTGAAGCGAAACATTGAAATAAATTATTGTTATCTAGGATTATTTTTATTAAATAAAATATATTACCTCTAAAAACAAAGTTAAGAGATTCCTGGAAGTTTCCCAACCAACCTAATTTGTTGCTAACAAATTAAAACTCTGTTAACTTATCTGTGTGAAGGAACAAAGGAAACAAATATTATCACAACCAAACTAGTCAGTGCTCAACTTCTTTACTTTCGAAAATCTAAAATATAAAATGCACACATTTTTAGTTTAAGTTTTACTAATTACACTTTAGTTAAATTTAATCTGTCAAGGTAGAATTTTAATTGAAAAACTTTTTTAACGTATGTATGTACACATTAAAAATAAAAGAAAGCTGAGATGCGAGTTCGCCCATTTGGGCTTCCTAACGATGATAACATGATGATCATAATGATAAGAGTTAAATGTATGTGTTTAGTAAAGACGTGCGCAGTTCGAGCTTAATGCGTAAATTTCCGTTTTCTTATAAGTAACTGAGTAATGAATCGCTCAATAATTCAGTAAGAACTTGGCATCGCTACTTTCTGTAGTAAATTTACTAAGAACAGATCTAAGGAAAATATAAATAATTTCATTAATTATTTTTACAATAAGTACACAGAAAAAAGTTTTTAAAAAAAATTTTTCAAATAATTTTTCTCTTTCTTGTGGGTATGATCCGTGTTTGAAAACAAAATTTTTCAATATTTTTTATATACACCTGCTTTATTAATTCGTTGTTATATTTGTTTGGGCAGTGGTCCATTGTATACTCCTGCAGGCCTCTAGTACGTGTATGTAGACGTGTATAACTGAGTAAATACTTTACACATTTTATTTTTATATACTTGCATACATATGTATTTATAAAGCTAGCAACTACTTTAACAAACTTTTCGCCAGTTATAAATTTTCAGAATAAAAACAGGAATATCAAAAACAAATACGAGTAAATTTTTTTTTGTTAAATAGTTAAGCTGCATAACGGCGTATTGTTGCCACTATTTGTTCGTTGAATGTTCAACGGACTGGGGAATATACACATTTGTATGATAATGTAAAACATTAGCGGTAATCACTCTTCGTTGCAAACTAAGGGCGCAAATATTGCAGATGTAGCAAGTCTAGAATATATGGTCGGTTTAATTTTTTTATTTAAGTTTTATTTTAACTTTTTTTGTACAAAATTTATATTTTTAGGGACGTGGTCACGCCCCATTTGGCAACTATTAGTGTCCGCCCACTTTCTTATTTTAACACCGCGTCACTTTTAGAGCTCTAGTTGTGTGCCAAGTTTCGTAAAATTGGCTCAGCTAGAAGTACTTGAAATATATTATTAATTTTTAATGGGCGTGGTCCGGTCCACTTTTTCCACCATAAAACTATGTCTTCCTATGAAGCGAAACTCTTTTCCAAGTTTCGTGGGAATCGGATAAATAGAAGAACATATAATTTAATACCAATCTTTTAGGGTCGTAGCCCCGCCCACTTTTTTTAAAACGGGATTAAGTATTTTCAGAGCTCAAGGTGTGTGTCCAGTTTCATATACGATAAATCGATCAAGTAGAAAAACGTAAAATATAATATTAAATTTTAATAGGTGTGGCTCCGCCCACTATTTTAAAAACAATATTTAGTATTTTCAAAAGCTCGAGATGTGTGTCAGTTTTTATGAATATTAGTAGAACATGAAATATATTATTTAAATTTGATAGTCGTGGCTCCGCCCACTTTTTTAAATTCAAAATTGTGTCTTTTATTAAGCTTCACATAAAAGCATGTGATATATAATATTAAATTTTATTGGTCGTGGCTCCGCCCATTTTTTCAACTTTGAGATTGTGTAGTTACGAGAACCCAATGTATTGGTAAAATATCATAAAATCAAATTCAAGAATTTGTGGCTGTGTCCCAGCCCACTTTTTTTAACAATGGAATCAAGTGGGGGACCATACCCTCTCAGACAAAAAAAGAAATTATTACAATTCGTCTAAATTGTGCAGAGTTATAAAATAGCATAACCAAAAAATAAATAAAAATATAGACGAATTGATAACCTGCTCCTTTTTTGAAGTCACTAAAAAATACACAGGAATTGATAACCTCCTTCTCTTCCCTTTTTTTTTAAAGTCGTTTAAAAAGAGAAAAGAAGTCAAACATGGCTCTAAGATACAAGCTTAATTGTTTGGTGATGCAACATGGCAAAAAGTGAACTTTTACATGGCAATACCCATATCCTAAATTTACAAATGTGCAACGTACAGTGATTTACGCTATTGCTTTTGTTGCTTTTTGTTAGCAAAGGATAATGGAAAGTGTTGGCTGTGAGCAACGTTATTGCCTAACAAATAAAACGTACTGGAACCAGGATTAAGATTATACAATTAAAATTTTTAAAGTCAAAGTGTGCTAAAGGTGCAGCAAGTGTGTGCACAAATGCACGTAGCTATAGTACTATAAAACAAGATAAATGTATGTCTATATAAATGAGTATTAGAACGTGATTAGCAGGCAAATTGTGGCATTTGATGGATAAGAAAATTTTAATATATTTGATATGAGTTGAATAGGAAATATTGGGGAATTAATTTCTGGCCTTTCTATGCTTATGTACACAGGTCCCTCATGAGTATATCTTATTCCCAAACCTAAAGAAATGTCTCGGCAGAAAGATATTTGATTCCAATGAGGAAATTATCTTACAACAAAAAATCTTGATTTATGACCTCTATAAATCTTCTTTTTTTTTGTAAGTGATACAAAAATTGGAGAAACGTTAGATCAAGTGCTTTAAACAGACTTTATTGAAAACTAAAAGGATTTTTTATTCACAGACCCATGTTTCATGCACAAAGTCAGGGACTTATTGACCACGCCCTCGTATCACAGCACATTTTCATATTTCCAAAATAAAAAAATTATTAAAAAACTTTTGCGCTTTAAAATGTATCTCTTGGTACCATATTACACTTTATTCCATTTTTCATACAATATGTATGTTAAACTTAAGCAATTAAAACAACTTTTGTTTAGTTAAGCCACAAATGAAAAATATCCTGTACGAACGAACAAAGTTTTCAAGAAAATTAGTAAAATTTCTTACCAAGACAATATCGATTTTATAGTTTGTGGTTGTCCCTGAACCACAATAACTTTCATAATTGTTTACTTTTATATTCATAAAATATAAATTTCTTTTATTCTTTGTTGGTCTGCTTATGCATTAAAGCATTTTGGAGACGGATTTGGATTTTAATGAAATTAGCTCAATTGTTTTATGCTGGATTTTTTTTAAAAAAGTCGCTTAAAAACCAACACTACGGTTTTTTTTAGCAAAAAATAAAAAAAAGATTTTAAATATTACGCGGGGTTTTTTTTGGAGAAATATAACTTTATGTTAGCAATAGTGCTAAAAATGTAAAAATGTCTTTGTTTTGCAAACACGTGGAGGAAGAACGGCTTGTCATGTTTGGTTGATACGAAAATAAAGTTAAGCAAGGTGTGAGAACAAATATGTCAACTCATTTATTTGTGCGTCTGCTATGGAACATAACAAAATGATCTAATTTTTTGAAGAAAATCTTTATGCTTTGAAAAAAGTGGAGTCTTATTCTTACAAAATTCTTTTTTTAATAGGGACCTTACGAACAGAAATCTTTGGCAAAAAGTAAAAAGTACTTAGGTCGAGACTAGGACATTTTGAGTTAGTTGCACCTCTGCAATCTTCATGTTTAAAAATATCTCTGCCAAACATTTCTATTCTTTTTCGGTATTTTTCTAAAAAACATTAAGTGAGTACCGAATTTTCAAGTTTAACTGCAAGAGATGTAAATTTCTGAAAATCAACTTGAAAGTTTAAAAGTGTTCTCCTGCAAAACAGTAAAATATGACGGAAGCGCGCTTCGACCACAATTCTATTGCCGTAAAGCGATATTTTACTGCGTTTCTTTGTTCAAGCAGTAAAGTAAACTATTCCGAATATTATTTGTTTTGTTAAAATTTAAAAAATCAAAGCTGAAAGGTTTTTTGTTTAAAAGCATCTTTATGTTTTGTTTTTTACAAAAATATTTCCTTCAAGAAATTACTCATCTTCTTCAATAAAAATCATTTTAGCTAAATAAGCATATCCTTCCTCGTTATCTTATCTTAAACGTGTTAACAAAGAAAAAATCCTGAAGTCTTTGTGCTTAATTTGGAAATAAATATTTATCTAATAATTATTCGATTCAGAAATTTGCTTCTTGAAATATAAACACAGCTGCAAAACAATATTGTTATTCAATACGCACATAAATACCAGAAATATTTGTAAAATTCCTAGAAAATATTCAACTAAACAAAATTCGTTTGCCATCCAAGACACACTTTAAACTTATAATTGAAAAGTTATTATCTATATTCGGAAATTATTTGCCCATGTGAATATCATCAAATCAAAAGTTTATAATTTAAAATAAGACTAAATAACAAAGCAAGAATTAAGAAAATGTCATGCTTTGTGTCATCAAATTGTTGAAATTAATAAAAAGATTTTGAAATGATTTAAAGTACACATGTGTTGTGGTGTACTCGTATGTATGACTTGTTTTACATAATTTTTAATTGTCCTGTTATTATTATTGTTGTTTGATATGTTTAGTAAAATTACTTCCTGAAGGCTTCGTCTACATGCATGTAGGCATACACACACAAACACACACACACACAAGTGCATGCATAACTGCTTGTAGACATTCTCTACATCCGTTAATACTTTTACATGTGTGCACGCACATCCGTTTCCATTTCATTTTATTTGAGCAGATATTTGTTGTTGATGTTTTCATTCTCTGTGCTTATTTTGTTGTTATTTCTTGTTGTTTGTTTATGCATTATTTGCTATTTCCTTTATTTATTACTTCATCTGCTATTTATGTTCAAATTAATCAGATTATCTTAAGGAATTTTATGAATGATTTAACAATTACATATTATAATTTAATAAATAATCTTAGCTGTAAGTCACAATTGTTTATTAGCTGAGAAAATTTATTATTGAAAATTTTTATTGTTTAAGCAATTTTTCAAAGAAGTGGCTGAGATCCAATTTGGGGAAGGATTTTTCACTTCTCGAACATTTTATGTTGTATTTCAAACGCTAACTTTTCGCTTTTTTCAGAGAAATTTACTGCAACATTGGCCCTATTGCAAGTTAAATTGAGTATCATGTATATGATATGTTTTTTTTTAACAGATAAAATCCACCTCAAAACTTGGCTCCTACGTTAATTTGGAGCTGCTGAACACGAATATGATTTTTATTTATTTTTCTGTAGAATCATATTTATCACAACGGGGTCCATCAGGACCCACGTCAGCCGGTTTATCATGAAGCCGGCAGCCTGTGAAACCTGAGAAGCATATTTAAAATATTCGACAAGAACGTTTTGTGTCTACTGCAGTTTCTAAGCCATTGCTAAACATTTTTAAAACAATTGATTTATATAATTCAAGTTTTATATAATTATAAAGCTATCTTTTTCTTTTATAAAATATATCGCATTATTTCGCTCTAAAAACTAAAATTAGTCGTCAGAAACCGAAAAAAGTCGCCAGAACTAAAAAAAATACCCAAACTAAGAAGCGAAGAAACTTAAAAAAAATCACCAAAAGCCCAAAAAAAGCAAAAAAACCGAAAAAATCACCAAAACGAAAAAAATCGCCAAAATGAAAAAAGCACCAAATTTAAAAACAAAAATCGCTTAAGCTAAAATAAATCGCCAAAAATCGTGAAAAATAAAAAGGAAAACGCCACAAACGAAAAAAGCGCCAAAAACGAAAAAAGTGCCAATAAATCGCCAAAAAATCTGTACCCGTACTTGAAATTTTTTAAAAATGTCTACATCAGGTAAGATATTGTATTATATAGGCTAAAATGTATTTTTGATGTAGATGTATTTATGTTCTGAATTTCATAAATATTCGTTCAATAGCTTAGGAGAGGCATGAATTGCCCGTTGATCGCTGTTTTTTATTAATTAAAAATGTGTGTCCCTTTAGAAGTTAAAAGTGATTTAATTGCGAACATTGTTTTCGTTTTCTAAAGCACGAAAATACGGAATGAAATTGAGCTCTGTGACATGGCTGTATATATTTCCGATATGTACTTTGATATGCATAACTAACAACTATAAACAAAAAAATTACAACATATTTTACACTAATCGTATTATGTTTTTTTTTTTTACTTTTATGTATATATGTACATATGAATGTATGTATGTACATTAATTTTTTCATTCAGCGGAAATATTCCCTAACAATTTCACTACACAACTACAGGCTAAATAAATAATATTTACGCCGATGTGAAAACAGATTGTTTATTAGTGGTCTAATCCAAGTTTAATAAAATAAAACAAAATAACACAACACAAAATATTTTCATTCAATAAAATTATTTGCACAAATTTCGCCTACAGCATCAAAAAAAAAAAAAATATTGCCAATAAAAAGTTCATCTTTTTATTACGTTTTGTGTTTGCGTTTCTTTTTTTTTTTTCTTTTGTTTTATTTTTTTAATAGAAAATTTTGTTATTTATTACTTTGGCTTTATGTACAAAAATTTTCGTATGTAAATATTTGTTGGTTTTGGCAAATAATATTTTAAAACTTGTGTTGCAACATGCGAGAACAATTGGCAAAAATCATGCATATGGAATATTTTATTTTTTTTTTGTTTTAAATGTATGGTAATATGTTTTTTTATAAATATTTTTAGCTTTGACATTTTTTAGAAAAAAAAAAATAACGGAAATTGAATATTTCAATATTTTTTTTTCGTTCTCAATGGCGCGGTTTTTGTCCAATAGTGTTTGGTGGGTTTATTGTTAATTTTATATTAACATGCAAATACTTTCAATATTTTATTTATTTTGAGCGTAAAGGAAATAAAATCAATAACATATTAGAAAAAAGGTAAAACTAATAAAAACCAGAGTATGAAAATAAAAATAAAACATTTCGCAAACGTTTAATGCAAAGACAAAAACTTTGCATTAGCGAAATTAAAACGACAAAGAATGCAAGCAAAATAATTGACCTTTTACTCATCTGTTTTCTTTGATACATATATCAATACAATCATATATATATATAGTTGCCAATAAAAAAAGCGAAAAATTATTTTAAACATCAGCCATGTCATAGAGCTCAATTCCATTGGGGTGATTTAGACAACGAAACCCGAAAAAAATCGGAATGAAGTCACTTAAAATTTTATAAGCGGGATTAACATCTTCTGCATATTAAAAACCAAAAAAAAAATGTCGGAAATGGAATTCAATCCGAATTTTGGTTCTTTATGATACCAAAAATAAATTTCAGAATGAAAAAAATTTTAAACCATTTTTTTTTTTTTTTTTTTCAATAAATAATACTATTTTTTCAAATATTTATTCAAAGCTACATTACAATTGATTAGTTTTTTATATATTGTGTAAATTTCTCAAGTCATTACAAAAACAAAATTAACAACAAAATGTACGAAATTGGCTGCTTTTGGATTGCCTAACTATTTTTTTTTTATGCACACAAAACAGAAAATAATAAGGCAGAATCAACATATGCGTACAATAAAATTTAAAGCGCCTAAACATATGCCACATTATGCTTTACTACGAAATTATATTGGACGTTTTAACAATTATTTTCGGAGTGATGAACACGATCGGAATTTGAAGTACGCAAATGCAATTCGAATGAAATGGTAAATACGGAATCAAAGCCATTGGGAACGGAATCTGTGGCACGGCTGAATAATTGACAACAAAATAAAAGTGAAAAATTACTTTAAACATTAGCAACAAGCAAAACAACTAACTGGCTTCAAGACGCGATGATGCAACTTATTGGAGGAATTTTTTCTCAAGAGAATTATTTTCGGGGAGAAACAAATACCGCTGGAATGTTCATCATTCGATTGTATAAGATTTGTTTTGGTGTCAACTGCCAATTGTCCGAGTTCTTAAAACTTAAATTGCTCAACTATAACGGGTTCAGCAGATACTAATCCTAATGTAACATGAGAGCGCCCTCCTTCGTTGTGTAGCAGAATCATCGGCGAAGTAAAATAACTAATCAAATGGCTACTAAACACAGCTTCAAACAAATATAATACGCCTCACTTAACACTAATCATCAGTAAACGTTTTCGAAACGTTTTTTCTTCAAACACTTTCATTTTGTTGTTAAACGGCTCCAATTTTTGCCCCTTTCTCTTCGACCAACTCAAGACTTTGAAAGGAAAACCAGGCGTGTGGAAAAAAGTCTAATTCAAATTAAAATTTTGTTCTCAGAGGCTAAAATCATAGCAAAACGAAATTGGTGAAGCGTTCTCATTGTTGGATTTTGTTTACTCTTAAATGGGTTAACTTACTTTAAAGCTTGCTATAAGATACACTTAAATGTTAGAAAAAAACAGCTTTTTAAAAACTAACAAATAATTTTAATAGCAGCTTTTGTTTGAAGTATCCTTAAAAAATTTCAAATAACAACCAAGAACTGGTGAAATATTTTATACAGACAAGAGGAACAAAGTCAACAAGGATAACAAAATATTTCATTGTAAACCGTTATCAAGTTTTATTGTTATGCCATTGGCATTTGTTTGCTTGACCAATTAGTTTTGGCTTAGTTTATTTTTGCTTTCTCAATACAAACTTTTTATTACATATATATATATATAAAATAACATTCGGTTTGCCTAAGGGAAACGCTATTCGGCAAAAAGTAATATTAAGATACTCCTGTATTTCAACTGTTCAATAAAGCAAATTTGGGTATAAAATAATTTATTATTTAAGTAAATGAAAAGTATATTCATAAATGAAAATTATGAGTATGAGTTGGAAAATATATTTATTTTCTGTTAATATAAATAATGTTTCAAATTTGAAGAAATTTATTTTTTTGACATATTGTCAGAAGTGTGGCTTAGCATGTCTATATACGTACTTCATTGGCGCTTCAATAATAAGCTTAGTAGCAGTTTCAAAGCCTACTAAGCTTATTTTTTCTTTTGTGATTTTCAAAAATATTATTATTTGTGAATTCTCAAGGTAAGAGGTTTGTAACTGTTCAAGATTTGTGGTTGAAGTCTACTGATGATTTGATTGAAGCGCCAATGGAGTACGTATACAGACATGCTAAACCACCAGCAAATAAATTTAAATTATAATAAAGTTTTCAAACAGTAATAAATTTGAATTTGTTATAAGAAATAAAGAACCATACTTTTTTAATGCAAGATTCCGATTCAAACACACATGCTTGCGCACATGGAATACGTTGATATTTAAATGAAAATATAAAACTACTAAAACTTCTCGAATTCTTTTTTTTTAGCAAATTTTTCTATTAAAACAACAACCCCGAATATTTAATATTCCTCTAGTCTAGTTAACTTATAAAATATAAAAATATATTCCTTTTTACCTTTAAGAACTATTACCTTCTTTTATTATGGTTATTTAAAATCTTTCATTTGCAACTAACTTCCTTTATTACAATTTTCCATTTTTGTTTTATGTTTTCATTTATAGTTTGTATTTTTTATTTGTTATTTTGCCCATGCAATACGATCTTCATGCTCCCTCTGTTCAGTCCAGCGCTGACGTGCAAATTAAAGGAGTTGTTTAGTATGTTATTATTGTTTCTTAGGAAAATACAAAGAAAACAAAATTAAATTAAAAAAAGGAGAAAATGAAAAACTTTCTTTAACATCATATAACAAGACCATCATGATGTTAGATATTCTTTTTTTTATTTATTTATTCTTTCCTTTCATAAACTATTCCCAATGGCTATTAAAGTTGCCTCTCTTCCAGTGCAACATGATGGCAATAGTTTTTCATTTAATTGTTTTTATGTGTTCATGGACATGAGATGAAAAACAAACAAAAAACATAAAATAACAAAAAGAAACAAATTATAAAGGCAGACTGTATAATGGTGAAATGTTATCAAAGTCATAAAGAAACTAATAAAAATACAAGATATACAATTTCAAACTAAATAAAATGTTTTTGAAATTCTGTCTCATTTGCAAGTGCTTTTTGTGAAGGCTTTTTCTTTGTGTTAAATAAAACAAATTTATAGCTACACAGTAAAAATTTATGATTTAGTTTGTTTTTATACACAGCGGTGTTCATTATAGCTTATTTGGGAACAAACTTTGGAAATCAATTCCGAAATAGTTTACATGTAAAACCAAAATTCGTTTATTTACCATGCTGAGATATATTTAATTATTTTTTTGGGCTTGGTATCAAAATTAATCTAAAATTTTTTACTGTGTACATTTCTGTTGTTGTACCTCCAATTAAAGCATAACGAATCTTTTTTTTTCAAAATAGGAAGTTTCTGAAAACGTATTATGGAGGAAGCCAAAACAAAACATCTTTATTCCAGTTGTCGACATCGACGTCACTTTAATACAATAGCAAAAAATTGGGGCTTGTATAACATATGTATTGTCCATACGGAACCCTTCGTGTGTGAGTGAAAGTCGCATTTTATTAAATTTATTTTTAACCATAAACCATACGATGAGCTTGTGAATTGAACAATTGCTTATTTAGACAGCTAATTATATTTTAGCTTAATAATAATAATCAACATGTTAAAACTTTTAATGACTGTTAAGTTAAAACCAAAAAAAATTTAAATTTTTCCAAAAATAATTTACTGAACATTTTAAATTAGTCGACAACATAAATTTCAACACACCCCACGCTCTTAAATCGCTTAATTTTTTTTATAATCCCATTCTTACCAATTCACTGCAGAACTGTGCTTAGAACAATTGTCACAAGCTTCCCGCTGGAATGTATTGCGATCAATGATTAATCGTATTTGCTGCCTGCATTTCCATTTCATTGACAATATTTTGCAGTGGCAGTAAATTTTTATTCGCTTTATACAGTGGACCAAATGCATGTGCAGAGATGCTGAAGAAATACAAACATTTAAGCTTTAAAAGGACACATAAACGACGGCAATTGCTTTTACTGAAAATACTGTCCATAAAACTAATTTTTTTTACAGAACAAAATATTTTTATTTTTTCTTTAAACCGCAAAAGGACAGAGCTAAAAAATTTCATTCAACTTTTTTCTTATAATTGCAATCTTTAAAAAAAATCTGAGTTACTATTGACCTTGAGTCCATTCGTGGCACTTGCTGCTAGTTTCAAACTCAAAGCGATGAAAAGTGATAGATAACGAGTTTCTTTAAATTTTCGACAACGTTGTCTCTCGAATTACTCAATCAAATTTAGATCAAATTGGCAGCATTGGGCGCAGTTGCTTAAATCAATAGATTTTAATAAAAAATTTTGGTAATTGACGTCGCCTTATGAGCTCAGTAGCTGATTAGATTTTGCATTCAATCGGTTAAACAGCTTAAAATTTATTTAAGAAAAACTTTTATTGGAAAATTCGAAAATTCTCAAAATCTAAGAAAATGAATCGGTTCAGTATATTTCGAAATCTTTAGAATGCCGAAAAATTAGGTTTCAAACGGTTCAGGTCAGGCTCACGCAAAGCGGTGAGCGGCAAAGGGGTGAATGGTGAGCGGCAGAGCGTTGGCGGAAAAAATTAATTTTTCATTTATTTTTGAGAGACAGAGCGGCATTTACGAGACACAGAGCGGCGCTGTTCAAAAAAAAATTTGTTTTAATTGTGAGGGGAGCGCTTAGAAAAATGTAATGCCGCTAAGAAATGCTTATACACTTAAACATGCCGCTCTACCGCATTCCTCGGTCTAAAGGTGCAGTTAGTCGACTGTAATGGAAAGTAACTGCAACGTAGGAAACGGCTGATCGATATTTTTATGTCAAAAGTAGGATACGTTATATTACATCTCTATAACCATTTTCATTACTTTTCACATAACAATATCGATCAGGTGTTTCCTACTGTTGCAGTTACTTTCCATTACAGTCGACTAACTGAGCCTTAAGCCATTCTTACGTTAGAAAAGGTTTGCATACATACACACGCTCACTTACACACACACATAATTACAAACATACTGATATCATCGTAAAAATAGTCAGTGCGCAAAAAATCGAGATCTGATGAAAACTGGAGTGCAGAAAATCATGGTGAAATCCGTAACTTATACAGAAAAAAAATATTCACCAATTAATATTTTTAGTCAAAATTTAAATGAACCAATTAAATTTTTAATTTTTGCAATTAATTCAAATGGAAAATTTAAATTGATATTATGACATTGTTTACCGGTAAAAATTTATTTAATTTTAACATTTTTCAGATTATTTTTTTCTGTGTACACAGAAAACAATATTATTTCTCTAATCAACGCCTTTAGTTGACAAAAACAACGTAACAAAAATTAAATAAAATTTGCATTATATTAATTAAATATTTTAATCAGTTAAATTTTAAACAATACTTGAATTGACTGAATTAAATGTTTCATCAATTGAGTTTTTGAAGCAATTAAATTTTTAATCAACTAAATTTTGTATTTTTTGAGAGTGTTATTTCGAGAAAAAACGTTCTATGTATTTTTGAAAGCAGGAAGTTAAAATAAAACCAAACACGACCATGATAAAACTAAACTGTTTAGATAAATTTAAAAAAAAATAATATATGATTAACCCCAGTTGTAAAAAATCAAAATCTTGGCCTGTACCAGGCTGCCCCTATTCCATTTATCAATATATTTTAGACTAACTTATTTCATGCTCCACCCCACCGTTCACTGTCATATTGGCCCCATGTTAAGCGATAAATGACTTGTGTATTTCTCTTAAATAAGTTTTCCGGAAACTTGTGAACTTTTCAATTTGTTAACACTAGAACACGAACTAAAAGAAATGCACCAAAAAGGAAAAAAAGAAAATAGACTAGAGCACATAACGCAAACTAAACTTTTGAAAGATTTTCTGTTTTTTTTTTCTTTCTTTTTTCTTTCAAAATCAATAGAAAAAAACATCCAAAAAACACAACTACAAAAATGGATGCTGAACGGGTCATTTGTAGTCTTGTGGCGCCATTGTCGTAGTTGTTTTTGTCTGCATAAATTTATGCTTTAAAATTACTTAAATACGTGTGTGTTAAAACGAAACGAGAAGGCAACAAATTTTTATTTGTTTGTTTGCTCATTTGTAAACATTTCGAAAACAGATTTTCTCCAACCGAAAATGGTTAAAGTTCTAAAATAGTCGACTGTTTAATATTCTATGAAAATTTCAATAAACGAACCATGTTGGTTTATTGGGGCTTAATGAAAATACAAAGTGGAAAAAGAATAACCAACATATGCTGCCATAAAACCTCAGTTAAAGTTTATTAAATTTCCAATAACGAGTAAAATGAAATTTGAAAACAAAATAATATGAAGAGTAAAAAAAGAAAAACAAACAAACGATATGAACGAATGAAATAAAAAGTCAGTATGTGGTATTTTACTGTAACAAATATTTCAATAACAAATGAAATTGGCAAATTATAAGATTTATTTTAATGGCTGCTGCTGTAAAATTTTAAGAACTTTAATCTAATTGGAGAGCAACCATTTTTTGATATAAATTTAATGAAATTTGTGACATAAAATATGGTATATCTGCTTACGACAGCGATAGAAAAAAGATTGTAGCATAACATAGTTATCTGGAGAACTATTAGAACATAATTCTATGCCTTTTTAGGCTCCCGTATACCAAAGGTCAAAAGGACCCGAAATTGTTTTTGCCAGGATGTCCGTTTGTCTGTATGTCTCTCTGTCCGCCTGTCAGTTGCAGGATGTTCTCTAGGGAACTGTTAGAGCTACGAACCTGAAATTTTCACAGCACGTATGTCTCTCTGTCCGTCTGTCTGTCACAGGCTGTTCTCTGCAGAGCTGTAAGAGCTACGGAATATGTAAAGTTTTACCCGCTTCAACAACAAATATATGACAGTTAAAAATTAAAGGGTGTTTTAAAGCGAGCAACAAAACATGTTGAAGTACTAAGACACTTGAAATTCTCAAAGTAAGTGTATTTTTATGCAGACTACACCAATTAACACTGAAATTTAACAAATTAAAATTAAAGGGTATTCTGTCAGATAATGTAATTTTGACAACTTATTCCATCTTGAAAACCGTAAGAGGCAAACTCTTGAAATTTTCAAAAAAGCTGAAACTAAAAAATTGCAAAATAAAAAACTCGCTGAAACGAGAAATCGCCATAATGCAAAAAAATCGCCAAAACCAAAAAGAAATTGCCAAAACTAAAAAAAATCACTAAAACTAAAAAAGATCGAAAAAAATCTAAAATGTAGCCAAAACGAAAAACAAACACGAAAACTAAACAAAATTGTAGTTAATTTTAATTATTATTTATGATGAAGGTGTAGTGGCTAGATGTTCCGTTCTACTACGTGTTTGTCAGAATATTTACAACTAACTTTGGTGTTATTCGTTCATAAATAATTATCACATGTAATTTGGCTTATAAAGCGATACGAACTTTAGCCTGATCAAATCATAAATAAACAAAATTGCTTAAACTAAAATAAACCTATAAAACCCAAAAAAATCGCCAGAACTACAAAAATCGCCAAACAAAAAACGCCTTAGTTAGGATACTCGGTTATAGCTATGCTGCTTAGCTATATAAAACAAACTTCATGCGTTAAATGATAATGGAATAAAATTATATTATATAATGATGTCAAATTCGCCGCAAAATATTTCAAAACGTTTCCATTTAATTCCCATTATTTTCTTTTCCAGCGGCGTACGATTAAATTTATGTATTGATTGTGGCCGGCGGGGATCGGATGTGTTCTCTGGTTTGTGCTCATGTGCAAAAACAATGCAAAAACAAGTTGAGCAATCCTTCTCAAAAAAAGTTTACCGTGCATTTGAAATTAAAAAAAAAATGCCTTCTTTGGGTAAGACATTCGATTATGTAGGCTAAGGTTGGTATATTATTACACATGTACACTCTGTACAGGTCTGTACAGAATCCTTCGTGTGCGAATCAAAAACATACTTCACTAAATTTATTCATAATTAAATCCTGTGTTTATTTATTATCACTTTTACACAGGTAATTTTTACCATGACTTACAAAAATACAACAGCAAAATCTGAAAAGCAAGCAGCCAAGTATATAATTACACAGTTATTAAAGCATTTTAATACTTTAATTAGCTGCCTCAACAACCCCAAGGCTTGTTTCCTCTGCCTGTAAGTTTTCTTTTTACCTTTTTGTTTCGATTTAAAAAAAAACATTCATGTTGTTGTTATTATATCGTTACGTTAACATTTCAGTATTCAACATATTAATTTAACACCACATAGAAACAGACAGAATTACCAAAGCAAAAAAGGAAGGAAACTGAGTTTGTTTTACAGAAATCGCATAACATAAATTATAAACAATACAAAATTAACCGCCAGAGGACCGTTATTGTATGTATGTATGTATCTATGTACATACACATGTATGTATGTAAGTAACAGCAAAAATTTTGCTCAACTACAGGCATTAATAACAGTAATAGTTAACAGCACAAACACACCGGCACATATACAGACGTTTATAAAATTACCGGAATTTTATTAATTTTTCATTAAACTTGCAAAACATCGATATAAAATTTTTTTCTTGCCTCCTCCAACTATTGCTATGCAATATAATTAAATGGAAAAAAATTTAAAATTTACTTTAAAATCTTTATTGATTTTTCTTTTTAATCCTTTAAAAATTGTTTTGAAGATTGTTTTTTTGAAGATTTTAAAAATAAAATGCAGATTTTGCTTATTTTTTCGTGAAAATTTGTTTAATTTTGCAGATTTTATCCTTAGAAATTCTGGCAACACTGTTCACAACAATTTGTATCATTTACATATATTGTATCTTTTTTTTAATTGTAAACACCCTGTGTGTAGTGTATTAATGTATTTTGTATTTTTAATGACAAAATTATAAACAAGTTACATACAAATTCTCTCAGAGAGTCTATCTCTCTCTCTGAATCAGAGACAAGCAAATGGCCGTTCGCGGGCACTTCGTTATGACAACAACTCAATCGCACATAGTTACGCCAGATATGGCGATTTCTCGCCAATCGTGGCGATTTTTCAATTTGTTTGGCGTCTAAATTTTTGGTTTGGCGATATGGCGATTTTTCTGGTGATAAATAAATTTGTTGGCGATTTTTTGCTATTTTTTAACAAATTGAAATTCAAAATTTTTGTAATTCAGCAAAATTAGTTTGTTGAAGGAGTAGTTTAAAAAAAATATATCCTGCCTGAGAGACATTAAAACAACTTGATTTTTATGATTTTTCTTATATTAATTATATTAATTAATTAATTTTGAATTTGGATGAGAAAAATTTACAAAAATCTACTTTTGGCGAATTTCTGCTAAATTTGTACACGATTATTTTATAAAAATTTATATTAAAAAAAGTGTTGTATAAAATCAAATTTATTATCAAATATTTATTAAGAAAAACTACATAAAATTGATTTTGGCGATTTTTAAAATTGTAGTGTGTTTGCAATGTGTTATGTTACGGTTTGTTTGTCGGTCAATCTAAAGTGTTATTCGATCTGTTTTGGGTTTTTTAGACAAATATACTACATTGTACAGACTGATATAACACGTTCTTGTAAACACTACAAAATCAATTTAGCGAAATAGGTCAGAAAAAATCTGACAACCCTCGACACAGCATACATTAAACTCTCTCTCATGTTATCACTAATGCATAAATAATATAAATATGTATGTGTGTGGCTGACTTTGCTCTAAATCAGAGATAAGCAAAAGGCCGGCTGTGGACACTTCGTTATGCTCTTTTGAAACACGTACATTCGTAAAAGCATGCATTTTACTCTATTTTATATTATATATGTATGTGTTTGCCTGAATTTTCTGTAAACCAAAGTCAGGCACACGCATACATCTTTATATTATTTATGTATTAGTGATAAAATGAAAGAGAGTAAAAGGTATGCTGTGTCGAGTGATTATGAAAGATTGAGTTGTTTTCTTCCGTACGTGTGTACGTGTGCGTGTAAATAAGAGCATAACAATTTGCTTATCTTTGCTCTAAATAGTTTTTAAAAACATGAAATAAAAGTGTAATAGTGTATTTAATTTTTATATGAATATTACCAACAATAAACTTAACACAATTGTATTTAATATGATTATATAGGGTGTTTTTTTAGAGGTATAGAACTTCGAATTGAAATAAAACACAAGAAAATCGTTTTAATGTCTATCAATTTGGCTTTATTGGAAGGATAATTTTATGCCATTAACGTTTAAATATGATTTCGGGCATGTGGCCGCCGCGGCTGGCTCGAATAAAGCCAATTCTACAGGTCCAATTTTCAACCACTTTTTCGAGCATATGGGGCCTTATGTTGGCAATAACGCCACGAATGTTGGCTTCCAAGTCCCCTAACGTTTCTGGTTTGTTGGCGTAGACGAGCGACTTCACATACCCCCAAAGAAAATAATCCAATGGTGTCAAATCACACGATCTTGGTGGCAAATTGGCCGGTTAACCGAATTAATTGCTCTGATGGACGATTATGTCGACCATAAAATGGACGGAGCTTGCGGTAAACTTCGCGAACTGAACCATTATTTTCGAAATAAATTTGCACGATTTGCAAGCGTTGTTCTTTTGTCAACCTGTTCATGATGAAATGGCAAACCAAACTAAATATTAATCACTTGACAGCTGACAAAATGGCCGCCAGTTAAAAAAGTGATGCCAACTTAAAGTTCTATACCTCAATAAAAAAACACCCTTTACAATCGATACAAAGATACAAGAGGTTTTGTGAACTAAGCCATTGTTTTTGTTTTTCACACATTATTGTTTACCGAAGAAAAGAAAGCAAATTGAGGTTTCGCCTTGGCCTCTCATAAATTTTAGAATTTTTTATGAAAAACTTTAACAATAAATAATTAATAAATTAAAAAATTTTGTTTTTTATTTTCATGTAAATATTACTTTTGTGGCTTTCTTTAGACAATTGGGACCTTAGTTATTTTATTTATTTGTATTTAAGGCAAAACAAAATTTTACGGTTAATAACTCCGGCTCAAAAACTCAAATTTACATCGTGATTTAAATATGCCAATTAGTGACTGAAGAAATTGCAAGCAAATATTAAACAAAACTCAAGTCACATCCTAATTCTCTTGCTCGTAATATCTCTAACTTTACTGGACACATCCGCTTAAAAAATAGGAACACAAGGCCTCTAATACCCTACACTCCAGATGAAAGTGCATGAAAATATTTTTGTTTTGTTTAGCACGACTCTTATGTATTATTAATTACCACCGCACTGGTCGGGTCTAATAATTATATCTAGAGTTAAGATTTGAATAGTTAGTGTTAGTTTATTTTTGAAGATACAATAAATAAATATCAAAAAATTATATTTTAAATGCAACTACATATTTTCACTGGTTTTCATTACCACATTTGCCTAAATTCCATTGGCATTCACGTTTATTCTCAAAGTGTGCTGTATAGTTGCGAACTCCAACTTTAAACTTAAAAACATCTGCTTCATCCACACGACACAATAAAAAGTCATTTTGAATAAGCGCCACACGATCAGCATTCAAAACTTTAACATGCCAAATGTACTTTGAAGGAGTGCCTGTATTATACGCACCAAATACTTTGCCTGTGCTAACTTTCATGTAGAAATAAGTATTATAAATAAGACTTTTAAGTGCAAAACTCAGATCTGATGTTGTATTGTTATACAGCGTTAAATTTTCAGATTTAAAGCGAAGCCTCTCATCGGCGATGTGAACCAGACTTGAGTTCCATACAAAATTTTCACGTTCCTTTTCTAGGACAGGGTAAATATAATGTGATTTGTTAGCATCCGAAAGGCAAAACGAAGGCTTAAAGAACAAATATTTTAAATGCTGAGGCAATTTTTCAACAGCCTTCTGCACTCCATTTACTACTTCAGCACTTAAATTTTTATACAATTCATGATTTTGAATTTTATGTAAAACGTTGGCGAAGTGGACATTATTAATATTGGAAGAATTTTCGATTAGACGCAGTTCAGCATGCACCATAATTTCAAAAAGTTTTGGATATTCTGGATGATAAATTCTCCACAAAAGATTGGGTGCTGTGGATGGATCAAGTGTTGTAGTGAGCGTATCCGCTACATTCCGCAAAATTTTAGTAACATTTTCTTCACCAAACTTAACATAAAATGTTTCTAGGATATCCTTATATTTTTCTGATGATAATTTCAATGCATCAATAGTCAGATTAATATAAATTTCCTGTTCCTTACTGACAATAGTTTCTATACTTTTCGTTAAGGTAAATTTGTTGGTTTCCTCAGCATCGGCAGATAGATAAAGTTGCAGGAAACAATTTACTACGATCAGAACAAAACCGTTGGTTGCTTTCATTTTGAGAGCCAAAACTAAACTAATTTGATATTATTTTGAGACCGATATTTATTATAACGCTGCTACACGAGCTTTTGAAATAATTCTTGTAAATTATGTACGTATTATAAAACTCAGCGCCAGTTGTTTTCGATTTTATTTCTTCAAGGTTGATATAAAAAACAAAAGCCGTCAGAACATTAACATTTATTTTAGGTTGTTTTATAAAATAATTGTTGTTTTTTACCTTTCTCATTTACTTTTCATTGAACGTATATCTTTATAATTTGACATAAAAGACTAAGTCCTGAGAAAAACATTCTGCCTTTGTTTTTAATAAAAAGATAAACCCCACCTGTTGCAACAAACGAGAATTCAGTCCCTATTGCCGTTCTCAAATCGACACAGTTGGGTTATCTGGGAGTCAACCCAACTTACAAATTGCTATTGCCATTCGCAACTTAAACAGTGGCTGAGTTTGTAGTTGTTTTGTGTCATAATATTTTCAAGTACATTACAACACTAAAATATAATTGGGCTTGTGTGAAAGATGGGTTGACTATCAGACAACTAAACTGAGTTGAGTGGCGTTAATTATTAATAACTGTTGAAACAACAATCAGAGATATAATATAATACAACATCATTCAACAAATTCATAAGACGTACCTGTTGAGAAGTCTTAGGAACAACTTGATGGATACAATTTAATTTTATATCTTTATTTCGTTACTTTATCGCATTTGTAATGTAAAATTTTACAAATATTTGCTCCTGCCATAAAATGTTTAGCTGTCTTCGAACAGCTGTTCAGGCTGCGCACAACTTCTTGATTATAGGTAACGAAAAAATTTATGATGGAAAATTATTCAACTGTTGAGCGGAGCGGAGCTACTCAACTATGCATTTCTAAGACAAACACTCAACGGTTGCGCAACAGCTACGTCTTATGAATGCACCCATTGTTTAAGCTAGACATTTCATATTTAAAATACACACCATATAAAAACAAAGCATAACAACCATCAAACATAAATTTGAGACATACTACATTTATACATATCGATTATTTACTTAAACAAGGTCAAAACCAGTTTGCCAGAAAACGAATTTGAAGTTTTCAATTAACACGCATCGCTCATTAACTCCAAAATCGTCATAACTCAAAGAAACTAGTTTTCCAGAAAACGAGTTTGAAGTTTTCAATTAACACACAACTTAATGAAAAAGGAATATTTTATTTTTCCCTCAAGCGTTGAGTGAAAAACAAGATATTTGTATGAAATTTTTACACAATATGAAGAACGATATGAGGATTAATTTTGCATCATTAGCTCAAGATTTCCACTTTTAAAGTTATGGCGTTGTTTGAGTAAATGAGCGTTATGTATGTACGTATGATTAGCTGGTGGCAGCGGGAGTAAACAGATATTTTTATAATATTTTTTATTTAAATAAATAAAAATTTTGTTTTTTATATGTCATTCAAATAATTTCTAAACAGTTGAACAAACATTAAAGACAAAAATGAAAAAAAATTTTGGTATTTACAACAAATCTCCATAAAAAAACATTAAATTCTTATGGGGTTATTATCTGTAAGACTTTTTAAATGTTTAAATAACTATAACCACTTGAAAGAGTAGGCGAGGAGTTTCGATGAAAAATTTACCACATAATTTAGTAGACCAATATAAAAAGACATAACTCTAGCACCAGCGCATATGCGAAAGCCAGCAAGATAATCGCAAATAAATCAATCATAATTCAAAAAAAAACTTCAAATAAATTTAGCTTTTATGATTAAACTATAAGTTTTGAGATTTTGTCGTAGTTTTAATATGACATATAGCCAACGTGTCTAGAAAGAATATGTCTATGAAAACTAAGTTAAAAAGAAACAGAGATAGCTTTATATAAACATGTTCCTAGACAATATGAAAACCAGCACTCGAAGACAAAAAATAAGCTAAACCTAGTTTCAGAAAAGACGGCACTGTTCCCTGCGAAAAATTAATATCACACTTCCGCTTTATTTTACAAATCTACCTTATCAGCATAGATGTTAGCACATACTTAAAGTTTTGTAAACCCAAAAGTATTTTTACATTTGAATATCTGCGTAATTATCCAACTACAGGACAGAGCACGACATTCAAAGTGTTTGACCATTAGAATGCAGTTTGGCACCCCTTCATTGATTACAGACAAAGTTAAAGCAAGTAAAAACTAGATCTAGTTACATCTACTGGAAAATATATCCAACATATCATTCCTGAGTTATAAATAGTTTTTGTATTAAAAGTAAAAAAAAATTAAGTTCAAAACAACTTCTTTTAACAACAACCCTATTCTTCTCTTTTCCATCTCTCCTTCTCTCATATTTTGTCAGATTTTTTCTGAACTATTTCGCCAAATTGATTCTAAACATCGCCAAAAGTCGCCAAAATCAATTTTATGTAGTTTTTCTTAAAATATATTTGATAATAAATCTGTTTTTATATAAAACTTTTTTTATATAAACTTTTATAAAATAATCGCATACAAATTTAGCTAAAAATCGCCAAAACTAGAAATAAAATAAATCTATATTTACGATTTGATCAGGCTAAAGTTCGTGTCGGTTTGTATGCCACATACATGTGATAATTATTAATGAACAAGTAACACGTTAAAGTTAGTTGTAAATATTCTCACAAACACGTAGTAGAACTTGTTGCCGTTTGGCTACGAGTTTAAATAATTTCGATAGGTTCCTTGCGTCAGTGAAATTGAATGCCCACCGGAAAAGTAAAATTGCACCTATTAAGATTTTTTGAACTAGAATGAATGTTAATCAGAAATAATTTCTTAGTCACGCTTAAGTTCAGTATTTTAATTTTTTCAATGAAAATTCTACCACTTCAATTTGTTGCTCGGTCGTAAATTTTTTAACTGTTCGACGAATAAAATCTGAAAACAAAATAAATAAAAATTAATAATAAATAAACAAATAAGTGATAAATTTTTAACATACAGACGTGACTTACACATGTAGACAATTTTTATGAACTATTTACAGAGCGTGTGTATTGTTATGTGCCATTTTAATTTTCAAATATCGTATCAAATAATTACTTTACTTTGTAACATTCACCTGAATAATAAACTTAACAATCACTATCGTTCTCATAATGACGTCAACTCAGTTTAGTTTCGGATCTCAAAAGGAAAACTAAAAAGTTTTTTGTTCTGATCGTAGTAAATTGTTTCCTACACAGAAAAGATTATACACCAATTATTATTTTCAATTAAGAATTTAATTGATTCATTTTGCGAAATGTAGCGCATACGCTCACTGCAACACTTGATTCATCTACAGCATCGAATGTTTTAGGGAGAATGTATCTTCCAGAATATTCAAAACTATTTGAAGGAATGAAAATTCTTTCAATATTAATATTGTCCACTTAGCCAACATTTTACATAAAATTCAACGTCATGCAATGTATAAAAACTTAAGTGCTGCAGTAAACGAAGGTCGACAAAAGGCTGTTGAAAAATTGCCTCAGAATTTAAAATATTTGTTCTTTAAGCCTTCCGATGCTAATAAATTATATTGTGTTTTTGCTGCTTCAAAAACTGAACATGAAAAACTGAAAATTAATTCAGAATTAGTTCTCAAAGACGATGAGAGGCTGCGCTTCAAAACTGAAAATTTAACGCTGTATAACAATACAACATCCGATCTGAGTCTAGCACTTAAAAGTATGTTTTACAATAAGTATTTCTTCCAGGAACGATGATAGCTCAAAAGCAAAGTATTTGATGCGAATAATAAAGATAATGCCTTTGGCATTTTAAAGTTTTGAATACTGATCGTGTTGCGTTTATTAAACTCGATAGGTTTAATATTGCAGGTCGCAACTATGCAGAATGCCAATGGAATTTAGGCAAATGTCGTGATGAAAATCAATGAAAATATGTATGTAGTTGAATTAAAAATACTAATAAAAAATAAAATAATTGTCCAAACGAGATCACCAAATTGTTCTTGACATGAAAATAAAAGACAACTTTTGTTTTCTTAATTATTTATTTTTCATTTTTAGCATAACAATTCTGAAAATAATGAGAGAGGCTGATGTATTTTCTTTTTGGCGAAGAATTTAAATAGCCAAAGCAAAGTATACTTTAAAAATTTAAAACCATTATTACCATAAAAAAATACTGGTTTTTAGCTCTAAAAGTATACTTTGTTTTAAATTTTTTTTTAATTATTTCTGTTGTGCAGGCTATACGAATACACGACCTCAAATGTCGCTAGCTGCAGTAGCCAGCTACTTAATTATTTTGCAAATGGCAGCAGCACCATAACTGGAGATTTTTGAATTTTTCGGCACATGAGATGTTCTTCTATCGAAAACATACATATACAAAAAACTCGATTTCAACAAAATTACGAGTTAGGGCCTTTCTATGTTACGGTAACGATATGTTTATAGCATTATACATACATATGGATACCACATTAATTAGAAGACAAGAAAATTAGTTTTGCCTCTGATGTCGAAAAAATCTCTCCTCTATTTCTTATTATTTATTCAGTTCGATGTTACGCACATGTACATTTATTTATTTGTACTTATTTGGCCTCGAATTGGGATGTTGTTAAAAACAAGTTGTTTTGAAGTTAAATTTTTGTTTTTTACTTTTAATACAAAAACTCTTTATAGCGCAGGAATGATATACAGAGAAAACCGATTCGTTGCGACAAGCAAATTTGTTGCCAATCGAATTTTGGCGGTTGCACCAAATATATATAATAGAATTCTGGTATAACGATTGCAATTTTCTTGCGGTACCACTATATTTTTTTTAAGTTTAACCAATAACCCAATAATTGAAACAGCAGATAAAATTGGTTAACAAACAGTATGGAATTTGAAATAAAAGTTATTCTTGCTACCGAAACTATTGTTAATGTAAATAAAACAAAATCATAATTGTTACCTGTAAAAGAAAACTTGGCTTTCCTTGCTGAAATAAAGATAAACAATGAATGCAAATAAAAATACACAATTTAAGAAATTTATCATTTGACATATTGTCATAAGTTTATTTTAATTGAAATTTATTTCCTGGTGGCTAAGCATGTGTATACTCATTTCTTCAACCATACATTTTGAACAGTCATAAACCTCTTATCTTATGCACAGACTTCCAAAAACCATTTGAGAAGTCACAAATAGTAATATTTTTGAAAGTCACAAAAGCAAGTTTTTAATTTGATGCTTAGAATAGGGGGAAAGATCTGGTCCAAAGACCGGCACTGCGACACCTGATGGATCTTTTGTACCATAGATCTATAAGTTTATTTAATTCAATCTCTGTATGACTTTCCTTATGAAGGTCAGTACAGATATTGGAGAAGCTCGCCTTATATCATCTGAACACAGAAACTCAGAATGAAAAACACGCGTTCTACTGTCACATAATACGATACAATCACAAAAATTTGATGCTACAAACTACGATAATAAAATTAACCTCTAGTTAGTTGCATCAACTGATAGAAAGTGTTTTATTTTTTTTAATATTAACGTTAAAATGGCAAAATTTTTAGTTGCCAATACCAAAAATTGGTACTAAAATCCAATTCATAATATTTTATTCGGTTTTGCTAATCGTATCAGTTACTTAGTCATGGCAAAAGCATACGCCCGGTTGATCCCATTAATTTAAGAATATTCAGAATCGTATCTTTATTAGAATTATGCCCTTATGTCAATTAACATGGATTGTTTTTTGGATTAATAGAAAATTGATAGCATAAACCGAAATATAGTTTATGCAAATGATATTTCATTGGCCTAACCATTTTCCAACCAATCTTTTTTTTGTGTTGGATATATTTTAAAGTAGATGCAGTACATTTAGTTTTTACTTGCTTTAACTTTAACTTTTATTATTTGATACGCCACTTGAAAATTAAAATTATTGTTATTCAACTAATTGGCATATAACAATACACACGCTCTGTAAATAGTTCATAAAAAATGTCGACATCTATATGTACATAACAAGGAATTAAGCAACATCTGTTTCAAATTTTATTTCTTTCACATTTGCTACAGGGTGGGCCAAAAGTCACGTCTGGATGTAAAAAATTGATGACTTATTTGTTTTTTTATTATTAATTTAATTTAATATAACCGTGCCAAATTTTACGACCGAGCAACGAATTGAAGTGGTAGAATTTTCATTGAAAAAATTAAAATACTGAACTTAAGCCTGATTAAGAAATTATTTCTGATTAACATTCATTCTAGTTCAAAAAATCTTAATAGGTGCAATTTTACTTTTCCAGTGGGCATGCAATTTCACTGACGCAAAAAACCTATCGAAATTATTTAAACTCGTAGCCAAATGGCAACAAGTTCTACTACGTGTTTGCGAGAATATTTACAACTAACTTTAACGTGTTACTTGTTCATTAATAATTATCACATGTATGTGGCATACAAACCGACACGAACTTTAGCCTGATCAAATCGTAAATATAGATTTATTTTATTTCTAGTTTTGGCGATTTTTAGCTAAATTTGTATGCGATTATTTTATAAAAGTTTATATAAAAAAAGTTTTATATAAAAACAAATTTATTATCAAATATATTTTAAGAAAAACTACATAAAATTGATTTTGGCGACTTTTGGCGATGTTTAGAATGAATTTGGCGAAATAGTTCAGAAAAAGTCTGACAAAATATGAGAGAAGGAGAGATGGAAAAGAGAAGAATAGGGTTGTTGTTAAAAGAAGTTGGTTTGAACTTATTTTTTTTTTTACTTTTAGTTTAAAAACTATTTATAACTCAGGAATGATATGTTGGATATATTTTCCAGTAGATGTAACCAGATCTAGTTTTTACTTGCTTTAACTTTGTCTGTAATCAAAGAAGGGGTGCCAAACTGCATTCTAATGGTCAAACACTTTGAATGTCGTGCTCTGTCCTGTAGTTGGATAATTACGCAGATATTCAAATGTAAAAATACTTTTGGGTTTACAAAACTTTAAGTATGTGCCAACATCTATGCTGATAAGGTAGATTTGTAAAATAAAGCGGAAGTGTGATATTAATTTTTCGCAGGGAACAGTGCCGTCTTTTCTGAAACTAGGTTTAGCTTATTTTTTGTCTTCGAGTGCTGGTTTTCATATTGTCTAGGAACATGTTTATATAAAGCTATCTCTGTTTCTTTTTAACTTAGTTTTCATAAAAATATTCTTTCTAGACACGTTGGCTATACGTCATATTAAAACTACGACACAATGTCAAAACTTATAGTTTAATCAAAAAATCTAAATTTATTTGAAGTTTTTTTTTTTGAATTATGATTGATTTATTTGCGATTATCTTGCTGGCTTTCGCATATGCGCTGGTGCTAGAGTTATGTCTTTTTTTATTGGTCTACTAAATTATGTGGTAAATTTTTCATCGAAACTCCTCGCCTACTCTTTCAAGTGGTTATAGTTATTTAAACATTTAAAAAGTCTTACAGATAATGAGCCCATAAGAATTGAATGTTTTTTTATGGAGATTTGTTGTAAATACCAAAAATTTTTTTCATTTTTGTCTTTAATGTTTGTTCAACTGTTTAGAAATTATTTGAATGACATATAAAAAACAAAATTTTTATTTATTTAAATAAAAAATATTATAAAAATATCTGTTTACTCCCGCTGCCACCAGCTAATCATACGAACATACATAACGCTCTTTTACTCAAACAACGCCATAACTTTAAAAGTGGAAATCTTGAGCTAATGATGCAAAATTAATCCTCATATCGTTCTTTATATTGTGTAAAAATTTCATACAAATATCTTGTTTTTCACTCAACGCTTGAGGGAAAAATAAAATATTCCTTTTTCATTAAGTTGTGTGTAAATCGAAAACTTCAAACTCGTTTTCTGGAAAACTAGTTTCTTTGAGTTATGACGATTTTGGAGTTAATGAGCGATGCGTGTTAATTGAAAACTTCAAATTCGTTTTCTGGCAAACTGGTTTTGACCTTGTTTAAGTACATAATCGATATGTATAAATGTAGTATGTCTCAAATTTATGTTTGATGGTTGTTATGTTTTGTTTTTATGTGGTGTGTATTTTAAATATGAAATGTCTAGCTTAAGCAATGGGTGCATTCATAAGACGTAGCTGTTGCGCAACCGTTGAGTGTTTGTCTTAGAAATGCATAGTTGAGTAGCTCCGCTCCGCTCAACAGTTGAATAATTTTCCATCATAAATTTTTTCGTTACCTATAATCAAGAAGTTGTGCGCAGCCTGAACAGCTGTTCGAAGAGAGCTAAACATTTTATGGCAGGAGCAAATATTTGTAAAATTTTAAATTACAAATGCGATAAAGTAACGAAATAAAGATATAAAATTAAATTATATCCATCAAGCCGTTCCTAAGACTTCTAAACAGGTACGTCTTATGAATTTGTTCAATGATGTTGTATTATATTATATCTCTGATTGTTGTTTCAACAGTTATTAATAATTAACGCCACTCAACTCAGTTTAGTTGTCTGATAGTCAACCCAACTTTCACACAAGCCCAATTATATTTTAGTGTTGTAATTTACTTGAAAATATTATGACACAAAACAACTACAAACTCAGCCACTATTTAAGTTTCGAATGGCAATACCAATTTGTAAGTTGATTTGACTCCCAGATAACCCAACTGTGTGGATTTGAAAACGGCAATAGGGACTGAATTCTCGTTTGTTGCAACAGGTGGGGTTTATCTTTTTATTAAAAACAAAGGCAGAATGTTTTTCTCAGGACTTAGTGTTTTATTTCAAATTATAAATAAATACGTTCAATGAAAAGCAAATAAGATAAAACAACCTAAAATAAATATTAAAGTTCTGACGTCTTTTGTTCTTCATAGCAACCTGGAAGAAATAAAATCGAAAACAACTGGCGCTGAGCTTTATAATACGTGGATAATTTACAAGAATTATTTCAAAAGCTCGTGTAGCAGCGTTATAATAAATATCGGCCGCAAAATAATATCAAATTAGTTCAGTTTTGGCTCCCAAAATGAAAGCAACCAACGGTTTTGTTCTGATCGTAGTAAATTGTTTCCTGCAACTTTATCTATCTGCCGATGCTGAGGAAACCAACCAATTTAGCTTAACGAAAATTATAGAAACTGTTGCCAGTAAGGAACAGGAAATTTATATTAATCTAACTATTGATGCATTGAAATTATCATCAGAAAAATATAAGGATATCCTAGAAACATTTTATGTTAAGTTTGGTGAAGAAAATGTTACTAAAATTTTGCGGAATGTAGCGGATACGCTCACTACAACACTTGATCCATCCACAGCACCCAATCTTTTGTGGAGAATTTATCATCCAGAATATCCAAAACTTTTTGAAATTATGGTGCATGCTGAACTGCGTCTAATCGAAAATTCTTCCAATATTAATAATGTCCACTTCGCCAACATTTTACATAAAATTCAACATCATGAAATGTATAAAAGCTTAAGGGCTGCAATAAAAGGACGAGTGCAAGACGCTGTTGAAAAATTACCCCAACTTTTAAAATATTTGTTCTTTACGCATTCCCGTTGCCTTTTGTATACTTATGCATCAGATGTTATTGGTACTGACCAAAAAAATATACAACAAGAAATTAAAAGGTACTCCAACTTTCTTTACATGTACGATGGGTATGTCCATGTGAGATTTCCAATTAAAATTGAAAATTTAACGCTGTATGAAAATACGACATCAGATCTGAGGCTTGCACTTAACAGTTTTTTATATAAGAAGTATCTCTACACGGACATTGGCACAGGCAAGTTGTTGGGTTGGGATCATGAAGACAAGCCTTCAAATTACATGTGGGATGTTAAAGTTTCGAATACAGATCATATTTTGCTTTTTCAAAGCGGTTATTTAATGTGTCCTATGAATCAACTAGATGAATTAACGTTTAATGTTGGAGTTCGCAACTATACAGAAGACAATGCGAGTAAACGGGAATGTCAATGGCAGTTAGGCAAATGTCCTAATGAAAATTAGTGAATACTAATAAAAAATAAAGTAGCTGAAGTGAATAAAGTAACTAAAGTCACCAAAGTAATATTTATGTGTATTAAAAGAAAAAACTAAATTTTTGCTTTATTTATTATTTATTGTTCATGTTTTGAATAAAAATTCTGAAAATTATGAGATGCCAGGGCAAAGGCTGAATTTTTTGTATTCTCTTTGGTGGAGAATTTAAATAGTCAAAGCAAAGTATACTTTAAACATGTTGGCAATACCCAAAAATATTAGTTTTTAGTCTGGCAGCTCCAGGCTATTTGAATTTATCGTTTGACCTTTGTTTTTCTTTTCATTTAAGTTAGTTCTGATTTTTATGTTAAATAATAAGCATATAATATTATTTGAACGCATAAATTGTTTTATTATAATTGTAAACGTAAAAGATATTGAATTTAATTATGTATCCAATGCATACATGTACGATGTATGTATGTATGTATATCATTGATGAAGCTGGAATTTCCCAACGAAACGGTGGGTAAACATATCAAGAATTTATCTCTTATTAGATAAGATAAAAAAAACAACTGTTTTATAAAAAAAACGTTAAAATTTTGTTGGGTTTTGTTTTTCATCTCAAGCAAAAATATAATCTATAAAAATACTCACAGTAAATACGTTAGAATTAAAGTTAATGAAAAGTGTGATTGAGCTTTCTGATATGTGGATAGTTTATAGTAGAGATTTGCACGTGAGGGGTTTCTGACTCACGATCACGCACGCTCACGTACAAAATATTCTTAACCACGCACGAAGGATGTACAACTTATCAGGATCACGCACGCTTACGAAAAATATATAATTAATTTTTTATGTTTGTTTGTTGAAAAATAGATTCCTACTAGGGATGTAACGAATGTTCGCATTCGCATTCGCATTCGCAAATTATTCGCTTACTTTTGCTATTTGCATTCGCTAAAATGTACGCGAATATTTTAAGCGAAAATAGTTTACGATTAACAAAAACGAAAATAGTTTACGATTAACAAACCTCAAAAGCACTAAAATGATTTGAAGCCAGCATACATATACAGACTTACAAGTAAAGCATTCTAGTCAAAGCTTTAAAATTTTAGCGGAAAACTTTTCTTTAAATAAGGCCTCATAAGTATCAACACGAAATGAAAAGAAAATGCAGTGTATTTTCGGCAGCAGTATTTTCTACTTAAGACTAGTCTGTTCAAACTTTTGAAATATGTTGAGCACCATTCATTACTTCGTACAAAAAGTTTGATATGTACACAATAATAAGTAAACAAGTGCCACTCATATTATTTCACATGAAAACTTGAAATTTTTAAAATATATTTCATATGTTTTTCCCAAGATGAACAGAGTACATACAACTTCTGCAACATTTTTGCATGAACAATTGCTCCACGAAAAGCGACCTCTGCGCCGAAAAGAAGTTATTGAGAAAAACGCGTTTAAAAAAAGCGCTTCGTTTTTCCGTGTTTTGCGCATGGTTATGCAACTTTTCGGCGCAGAGGTCCCTTTTCGTGGGGCAGGTCACATATGTATTTTGACAGCATTTCGCATGAAATGTTGAACAGAGTACCAGGCTTTAGGGCGAAAGTACGAATGGGTGGATTGCTTAATATTTTGGAAATTTAAGTGAAATTTATTTGCTGGTGGTTAAGCGATGTCTATATGCAAATAAATTTCACTTACAATATAATTATGACAATATGTCGAATAATAAATTTCTTGAATTTTGAAAATTTATTTTTAATTATTGAAACAATTTTTAAATTTTTAGTTGAACTATAGTGAATTTTAATCGGAAATAATTTCTTAGTCGGGCTTAAGTTCAGTAATTTAAATTCTTGTTGAATGCAATATTTTTATTAATTAATGTGAGTTTCTTTTATAAGCTGGGGGAAATACCGATATTTTTCTGTGCAGCCACGCACTTCATCAGCACCCAAGCCTATCTACTGGGTGAGAGATTGTTATTAACATCAGCTATTTAACGCAAATTTTCAATGAAATGGAATATGAGAAATGTTGTGTATATAATTATTGATTTACCTTTGTTAAGCACATTTGTAAGTATCACTATTCATTTTCTGTTTATCCGTTTTTTTTCATTTTTTAATCAGGTTAGCACGAAGTTATGTCACTCTACCTATGTAAGTATGTTTAACTATTCTTGCTTATCTTTTTACGATCATCACATTAATTATTTTTACTTATTCGATGTACCGTCGGTACATAAATACATGTAAGTATTAATGTAGAGGATATTATGTTACATTGTTTTTGCTTTCTACAGTTGATTTACTCTCCAGTATATGAAACTGTGATTGCCAAGTGAACATATATTTGTCACGTGCCCATGATTATTTAAGTGAGGAAATTTTTAAATTTTTAGTTGAACTATAGTGAATTTTAATCAGAAATAATTTCTTAGTCGGGCTTAAGTTCAGTAATTTCAATTCTTGTAGAATGAAATATCACGCACTCACGCATGATTAATTATAAATTTGATCACTGTTACGCGTGATTCAGGCGTGACACGATACAATCACGACATTTGCACATCTCTAATTTTTACAAAATATTTACAAAGCGTGTAGAGCAGCGCTACCGCTGGTGATATTAAATCGTCAAATAAAAACTTACGTAACGGCAAATTTGCCATCTCAACTATGTTCAACTATGAATATTTGTCTCAAAATAACATCAAGTCAGTTTAGTTTCGGATCTCAAAATGAAAACAACCTACGGTTTTGTTCTGATCGTGTTAGACTGTTTCCTACAACTTTATCTTGCTGATGCTGAGGAAACCCAAATGTTTAGCATCAAGAAAGCCATAGAAATACTCGCCAGTGAGGAGCAGAATATTTATGTTAATATAACTATTGATGCACTGAAATTATCCAGCTATTCAAAATCATACAAAAAGTACCAAGATTACCTAGAAAGATTTTATGTTAACTTTGGTGAGGAAAATACTACTCAAATTTTGCGGAATGTAGCGCGTACGCTCACTACAACACTTGATCCATCCACAGCATCTTATGTTTTATGGAGGATTTATCATCCAAAATATCCAAGGCTATTCGAAGTTTTGGTATGTGCTGAACTGAGCCTAATGGAAAATTCAACCGATATCAATGTGTACTTCGCCAACATTTTACATAAAATTCAAAATCATGAAATGTATAAAAGCTTAAGTGCTGCAGTAAAAGAACGAGTGCAAAACACTGTTGAAAAATTGCCTCAACATTTAAATTATTTGTTCTTTAAGCCTTCCTTTTGCCTTTCCGATATTAATAATTCATATTATATTGGTCCTTCCCTGATGAATGAAAACAAAACAACTAAAAGAAACTTAATCTTTCTTTACATCGACAATGAGTTTCACCCTGAGAGATTTCCAATTAAAGTTGAAAAGCGAGAGCTCTTTGAATATTCGACAACAGATCTGAGACTTGTACTTAAAAGTTCATTATATAGTATGTATTTCTTCATGGATTATACAGGCAAAGTATTTGGTAGGAATGATGAAGGCGAAGTTTCAAATCACAATTGGGATGTTAGACTTTTGAGTGCTGATCGTGTTTTGCTTATGCAATGGCGTCTTATAATGTGTCGTACAAATCAACTAGATGATTTAAGGTTTAACGTTGAAGTTCGCTTCTATATAACAGACTATGATAGTAAACCTGAATGCCAATGGAAAATAGGCAGTTGTCCTCATAACAATCAGTGAAAATATGTATTGTAATTAAAATAATAATAAAGGAATAACTGCAGATAGCTAAAAACGAAAATATGTATGGTCCATATATTTTGTGAATGTATATAAATATATATGAATATGTATGAATTCATGTATGGAAATGTAAGGGCGTGTACATGGCAAAACTGACTAATATATAAACTGACTAATATATATATAAATGTATTATAATTTATCACTAGCGAATTGGAAATCTATTAGAAAATACATACTGTATGCAAAGTTTATATGCGTACAGCGTAAACGTTAAAAAAGAAAACCCATTCTTGTACGATTTTATACATTGTGGTCCTATTTAATAAATCTAATAATCAAAAGAATAATTCAGTCATTAATTTAAAAGAAAATAACGAAATTCTCTGTGTATTTTTAAGAAACAAAGTTCATATATAAAAGTTCATTATTAAAGTTCATTTATTATTTGAAATTAACAGCCTGTTTTTATAAAATGAATAAGTATATACGTTCATTAAAATAGCGAACGTTCATTAAAATAGTTAACGTTTTTGTAGCGTTGATTCATTTTCATGCGAGTGAACAAACACAAAAGAGCTTTCAGTTTTCCTACATTCATAAAATTCTTTAAGTAAAATTAACTGAAATTGTAGTCTAAAACAAACGAAAATCTCTAAAAAATCCGTCTACTTATTTTTAATTCAAAATTAACGAAATTAAACTGACTTAAAACCATAAAAAACTTTTTATTCTTTATTTTTTACTTTAAACTGCAAAAAAAAAATGAAATAAACGGATAAATGTGAATGACTTTTTTCTACAATCGGTTTAACTTCACTTTCAGATAAACGAATCTCGCCTGACATAAAAACAAAAGATGTTTCCCTTGCTTCTGTTTATTTTATTGTGTAATAATCCACTGCAAATTCAGTAGAAACAAATGAATTTTGCTTTATTTTTCATAATTTAATTGTAAAAAAATTACAAAAATGCTTCAAAATAAGGTAAAGTGTGTAAGAAAAAGACTGAGACCGAAAAAGCTTTGGAATATGTTTTATAAAAAGCAATTAAAGCATAAACCCACCAGTTATGACACTCTGGAGCAAATTTGGATCGTCGTGGACAGAGTCCAACAATTCATGCGATGTTGTTTTAGGTCGAAATTGAGCAATTTTGATACGAATTTCGCTGCGACCTGTCTCATGCCCAAATCATTGATAAAAATCGAATAGCACGAGCCAATCGATATGTCTAGGTACTCAGCAATTTCTCTAATGATGATTCGACGATTGGCCAATGCCATTTTCTTCACTTCATCAATTTTTTCGTCTGTTGTTGAAGTGCTCGGGCGTCCGGCACGCTCTTCGTCGTTCACATCTTCTCGGTCTGCTGAGAACATTTTGTACCACCGATAAAGTATAAGCTTCGGTCCAAGGTAGCTTCTCCGTATGTCACAGTCAACATTCGGAATGCAGCCGCGCACTTAATTTCGTTTTTCACACAAAATTTGATACAGTTTCTTATTCCATTTTTTTTTTAATAGGTAAAAATCGAAGACAAGCCAAAACACGTGCGAGCAAAGCAGCTGCCAACAATTAACTGAACATTCAAAATGGCCGAAATTGTCGGCATAAGTGAGAGACATGAGTACCAACCGCGAAAATTCAAAATCCGAGATTCGTTTTGAACAAACCTCCCTCGTACATACTTCAAATATAATAAAATTAAAAAATAATTATTTTTCAGGATTTATCTAAATTCGGGATTTTTTAATTTAGGATTTCAAAATTCCGAACTTTAAAGTTCGGCCGCCAGAAAAATTGCCATCAAGACAAAAAGTCTGCCACGTTTGGCGAGAAATCGCCATATCTGACAACTCTGGCTTCAATTCCTATTACGTGCAACTTTTGCTACCCCGCAAGCTTCTCCTCATTTTTAACCAACAAACACGAATCGCAGGGAACGTGTCTACGCCTACTTTTTTAGAATGGGAACAATGGGAAGCTATACCCTCTTAGACAAAATAAAGAATTTTTATAATCGGTCTAAAATGTGCCGAGTTATGAGGTAACAGCGAAAGAAATAGAGACGAATTGATAACATTCTCTTTTTTTTGAAGTCGGTTAAAAAGAAAATTTGTTTATTTTACGAAATTTTCAAATTTACAAAAATATTTTATTTTCTTTTAAATTCATAAAATGTACATAATTTTTTGCTTATTGCACAAAAATTAAACTAGGAAAAAAAATTTCGTATTTTAGAAGAAGAAAATTAACAGATTTTTGGCAAATATTTTCGTAATTATTTTTAATATTTTTTTTTGCACTTTATTTTTCATTGACGAAATTTACATGTCCCTAAATTCCATTGGCACATTGTAATATTTGAAAAGTCCTCTAGTTTTTTACGTTCTTCAGCTTCACCATCAAGCCCGGCACACATGACGTTACCATTTAGAGAAAACACAATGCGATTACCATCCAAAGATTTAACATCCCAAATATTGGTGCTGTTGCTCGTGAAGCCATATATCTGCTGGTCCTTAAGTGTATGACCCACGGTACGATCATTCAAAGCTCCAATTATTATATTAGGTACTTCATATTCATCATACATTTCTTTTTTAAACCGAAACGAAATATATTTGCGGTCTTTGAGTTCACTTTCGTTTGCAGAGCCAGTGTAAATGTAGGTGACATACTCAGCATTGCCAAGGCAAGAGTCGGGCTGAAAGAAAATGTGTTTCAAATGCTTGGACAAACTTTGTACAGCTTCTTCTACTTTTGAGTGTAGGACAGCATTCAAAGTGTTGTATAGCTGATGCTTTTGAATTTTGTGTAATATGCTGGCAAACTGTGGATTATCATTGATGGAAGCAATTTCGTTCAGATGCAGTTGAGCACGTACCATAATTTCAAACAGTTGTGGTTGATAAAAACTCCATAGCACAACGGGTGCCGACAACGGTTCTGACTTGAAAGCAACCCATGCCACATCTTGCGAAACTTTATCGACTTTTGTTCCATTCTTGCCGACTAATGTTGTAAATAAGTTTATGAATTCTTTTGTTGGCATGAAATTGTCTGGCGGCGCCATTTTCAATGCAGTCAAAATTGAGTCCAAACGCTCATTCTGATCCGAGTAGAAATTTTCTATTTCTCTAGTGCCAGTATAATTGAAATATAGTATAAACTTTACTATAAAATAAACTAAAGCACTACACGTTCTTTTCATTTCGAAAGTCAAAATTAAACTGATGTTAGTGCTTTTTTTAACATCGATAACCATAGAGTATGGAAACAAAAATCAAATTGAATTCAAGCAAAAAAACAAAAGCAAAAACAAAGCACTCAAAATTTGTTTTTGTTTTCAATGCCAATAGCCAGACGAGAATTTCTACAAGGCTTCTATGAACTGGCAGTTAGTTAATTTTTGAAGATCAAAAAACATAAGCTAAAACGGGTGAGAAAAAATTTATTTAATAGTTTTAAGCTCATTAATAAATATTTATACGAGTAAATAATAAAAAGAAAATAGCTTAATGCCGCTCAATTTTCTCTCAGCCCCATATTCGACTGTTTTTGTTATATAATTATTTTTTGGCAGCTAATTCTTTCGAAGTGTTTTTGTTTGGGTAGAAATGCCACAGAAGAATTTTTTCCAAAAAATTTTTTGGGTTAAAATTTATACAAAAAAACAGCCTAAAATAAACATAATCACATAAAAACTTAAGCAAAATAATTTAATTTATAATTTTTAACCGACTTCAAAAAAGAAGGAGGTTATATGTTCGTCATGTACTCGTATTAGTGATGAGCTATTTTTCGAAACCCGTTACTTTTTCACAGCGATTGAAAAATCACTAATCACAACTGTGGCTGAATTTATCAAGTAACAGATTTTGCAAATGTAGTTCTTTCATACAAACTGTGAATGCTCTTGCATGCTTACTTTACAGTAAATAAAGCTACCACATGAATTTATATGTATACGTTCACCGTTTGTCGAGAAAAAATCGTCTAATCGTGTCAAATCGTCTTTGCTGGCAACTATGTATAGCTCTCACATTTTTGTATTTGCAGTTTTACTGTCTCTCTGACTCTCATACGACAATTATAAATATTTGGTTGGGGTTGATGCTAATTGTTTCTTATTCTCGCTCTTCTTATTAACATTTATCGAAATACCAATACTAATACACACTTTTAAAACAGAAGAGCTGAAATGTGTTAAACCGTGATCACAGTCACTGTTTAATTTCACAACTGCTCTTCTTATTAGATTTTGTCAAAATAACAGAACTGCTACAAACAAAATACTGCTAAACTGTGATCACAATCACAGTTTAAAAGAACAGCGATTTAGAAATCACGTTCACAAGGAGCAACATTATTAAAATATCACAGTTTCGCTCAACACTAACTTGTATGTATTTTTTTTATGTGTTCACCAATTTCTCCACCATTTGATTTTAAAAATTATTTTTCTATATGAAATGGTGTACCCCACAGGTGTTCCCATTTTCACCAATCTGCGATAGGAGCAGGGGTAAGGGTACCCACACAAATAAATTATTACTTACGGCATTTATGGAATACTATATCATTGAGAGGCTTCAAACATGATGAGAATTACGTTATAGTTAATGCGCGTAATCCAGCGGAAAAGTTGTGGTGTAAAAGTGGGGGAAGGACTCCCTTCCACACAAAGTAATCACTAATTAATCGATTTCTCCGCCATTTGTAAAGCGATTTCAAAACTTATTTTTCTATATGAAATGGTATACTCCGCAGGTAGTACCATTTTTAAAAATATGCGAAAGGAGCAGAGGGGTGAATACCCCCCATACAAAGTAATAATTAATTTTTGTACTGTTGTAAACAGCTGGAAAAGTAAGAGGTAGGATGTTTTAAAATATTAAAATATTTAAAAGTAAAGATCTTAAAAAGCTCTTTAAGAGTTTGGAAAAAAGTTAATAACTATTATTCAAATTTACCCAAAAAAAATTGTATGTGTAGTTGAAATTATTTATCAAAATATATTTTACCCACCCAGCAAAAATTGCTGCTTACCAGAAGCGTTTTTGCGTCTTCCTTACAGAATCACTTGCTGTTGCGCATGAATAAGGCATATTTTGTTTTGTTCGAGATGAGCCAGCGAGAAGCAATACATTTAGCTTTAAAAAAGCCATGAATTTTGTTTGCCTTACTAAAGTGCTTCACAGAAGTAATAATATATAATTTTTGTGAGAGCCCGCCTTACGTTAGTGCTTTTCAGAAGCATTTTTGTAAGCTTTTGTTATCAAATAAGCAATACATTGCTCCCTCAGTTGTTAGTGCTTCCAAATCAGAATTTCTTTTTGCTGGGGCAGTGGAAGGTAAAATATTTATTTAGCGATTGGGAAATTAACATATATGTATATATGGAAACATACAATATAGAACACTACCCCACACACAAACACATACTTGCGCAAACACATACACACAAAAACACACGTGTGCACACAAAAGAGCCAAATGCGAGAATATCAAATCGTTGAAATATGAAGCAAATGTATGTTAACAGTATGTTGTCGTAGATTATGTTGCCTTTGCTGCTGAACACGTGCTATTGCTGAAATGCTTTCATAACTCCATTCAGAATAGCAATATTTTAAAGCGAATGTGGCTTTCAAAACCAGTGCATCTAGATTAGAGGATTTTTCCCAAAAAGGGGGATTTCGCCTCTCATTTGGGGACAGAATTTTGTGGGGAGGGGAATTGTGGGGAGCTCTAACATCACTTTTCGTTTTATGGGATTTCTTCTAATTTTACAGATTATTTTAAAATAGTATTAGCACTTAATGAGTTTAATTTGCCTGTATCAAGACAAAAATTAATCGTGGATGTTGACATTAAATAATTTAGTACTGGCAACATTTCTGTTTTTAAATAACTTTTAGGGTAGTGTGGCCATCATTCTATTTAATGAAAATGGTAATACGACAAAAATAGGCAAACCCGTCCTCGCAGCTGTAGAGAGTTTAAGTTTAAGTTTTAATAACTTAACTGCCATGGGAACAGATGATGCAACTAATACGAGTATGTGCGGTTCAAAAAGATCTCTTTATACCTTGTTAAAAAATTAAAATAGTTTCATCAAATTGGTTAAATTTGTTTGCCATTCACTGATTTTATGCAGCTCAAAAGTGGCAAAATCAATTCCCAGTTCTGTCGAACTTATTGTTAAAGAGTAGAAACAAATATTCGATTTAATTAATTTAGATGTGGACTCAAATAAATCTTACAAACTTGTACAAATATCAAACCCTAGATGGTTGTCTTATGAAAAAGCTGTGCAAAGAATTTTGAAGCAATGGATTGTGTTACAGCATCATTTTAAAATAACATCAAACAATATTGACAAAATATTTTTGGGGGCAAAAATTACAATTTTTCTATTGCAATGGGGATTTTTGGGGGGACAAGATGTTTTAAATTGGGGACAAGAGGCAAAATTTTTCTGGCAACACTGTTCAAAACCTCTGATACAAGAGCTACTGGCGAAAACTTTCAAATCGCCCATACGTGCTAAGAAACCTAAAAGGGTTCCGTACACCAAAAATGAAAAGGAACCCTATTGTTTTCGCTACGATGTCTGTTCGTCTGTCTTTCACATGCTATTTTCTCGAACACCGTAAGAGCTACGGACGATCAAACAAAACGTATACGACAGTTAAAAATTAAAGAATATTAATGTTAATCAGGAATAATTTCTTAATAGGGCTTAAGTTCAGTATTTTCAATTCTTATCGAATGAAATATTTTTATTAATTAATGTGAATTTCTGAAGAAATACCGATATTTTTCTGTGCAGCCACGCACTTCATCAGCACCCAAGTCTATCTACTGGGCTAGAGATTGTTATTAACATCAGCTTATTTGACGTAAATTTTTAATGAAAATGGAATATGAGAAATGATTATACTGTGTATACGATTATTGATTTACCTTTGGTAAATAAATGTGTAAGTATCACTTTTAATTTTTTGGTAAAATATGTATTAAATAAATAAATAAATAATTTTTTATTGAGCTCTTCTGCCAAAAATCAGTCGTTAGGACATTGTTATAATTTCTTTTCGGTTGTGCGGTGTTGTCAATACATAAATTTTTTCAACAAATAAATCAATAACATTCAAACACGAACCAGTTAGAAAAGTGTCCTCTGTATGAATTCTCTCGCTACATTTAATACATATTTGAAACGTCAAGAGAAAGAAACAGCTAACAGCAAATTTCAATTAAGGTTAACTTTTCTAACGACAGTCGTGTTAACACGTGCATTCCTCCTCCACTCCCTTGTGTGTAAATTTTCTATTTTTTGTTTGTTATTGTAGTGGTGGTGGTATTTATAACAGCGAGTCTATTCTTTTTTTTAATTCGAAATGTATCACAAGGTTCATGTTAGCGTTAGAATTTTATTTTGATTTGTTTGCAAGTGTGGCAATATCTATCTGTGTGGTTTTCAGGTATAACAGCGTATATGTGGTAAGAGCAAGTTTTCTTTTTGTATGCAGATATTTTTTAAAGTTAAAAAAAAAAAAGAAAAGCGAAGTTAGTATTTACTCATAATGAAATAAAATTGCAGACATTAACTCGCATTTTGAGTATTTAACGATATTCAACAGTAGTTGAAAGTGCTGATCAAGTGAAATACAAATATATTGAGCTCGCTATCCTTAAATTAAAATAAAACAAAGTGTGTGTGAGATATATTATTCGTTTAAAAGGCTTCTAATCGCTGAATGGGCGAAATAAAAAATTTTGTATGACTCTGGCACATAAATCAGGCTGCATTTGACCGATGGCTTGACTTTGAGGGCTTCTGTGGCTTTTGGCTTATTCACATAGACGCAGCACGTCCAATCGTTAGTATAAAAATGTGCAATATAACATCTGCTGAGTCGCACGTAGCGGGATGTTTGCAACCACATGTCCTTATCATCCAATTCTGCTCAAAATTAATTACTAACCATGAACCTATAGTGTTCACTGTTGTCGGTCATAATTTCGGCAATGTCGTTTTCAAAGATACATTTATGGACCAATGACTGCGCCAGTCCATAATCCACACCCAAAAATTACTTTTTCAGGATGTATTAGACGCTATTGGATCCCATGTGGATTGTTATTAACGTAACAATTCATCCAGAATTGATTCTCATTTATAAAGATGATATTTCAATGAAAATTAAGGCCAGTTTCCAAATGCTTCAAGTCACGGCACAAAATTTATAAGGTCTTGTTTGCTAATAGCAGATGTCTTGTGAGTTGCGCGAAATCGGCTGCTTCTCCTGCACACTTCTACGGAGAGGGATGATGTTTTTGGTAAATCTTTCCTTTCGTTGACGTACAGATGCTACTTGATTATTTACTAAGCCAGTAGAGTAGTTAATGCAAATAAAATAAAATTAATATAATCAAATTTGCTTCTGAGTTCCCGGCAACTCCCAAAGAAATTTCGCAAAATCCCCAAAATGGGATTTTTCAATATTTTTACTGTATTATTCTTATTTTTCGCCGAGCGTAGATCATTTTTTTTATATTTTTAAATATAACAGGTCCTAAGAAGAATCAGATGCCATTAGGGGTCTTGGGAAAAAGGATGCTATAAAAATTTTACTTAACAATATTTTCGGCTGAAAGTTCACAATTGCGTTTCAAATGATGCAATTAATTCAAATAAAATAAAATAGAATATATAAAATTTGCTTCTGAGTTCCCGGCAATTCCCAAAAAAAAGTCTCAAAATCCCAAAATTGGATTTTTCAGTATTTTTGCTTTTCTAAATCGAAAAAGATTTGTCTTCTCCATTAGTAGAACATTGGACCAAGGTTAACAAAACAGCAGAAATTTTAATTTTTTACTCTAGTATTTCTTAAGCTGTAAGCGAAAACCTATAAATGCAGCTGCTCTTGAATAGAAAAGAAAAATCCACTTGCAAAAAATCTTTTTATCAGATCAAAAACATCAGCTTAACTTCGGTTTTAATTTTTCATTAACCCTAGGTTGCCCACTTTGGGGCCTTGTGACTCCACCCCCTTTAAAGATATATGATCCAAATTACAGACTTAAGCGCTTAAATGCTATATGAAATTGTAAAACAATCGGACAGCACGTTTATAAACTGCAGAATTATTTTAATTTTTTTTTACAAAATCCCCCACTGTGTATCGGGTACTTTAGGCCCCTCAAGGCAGCAGCAGGCACCGTCGGATTAAGACCGCATTTATGGCAGCACGCCTAATATTTAACATAGTGCATATTATCAATTAAAGAAAAAAAATTTGCGCCCAGTCTAATGTACATATGCTGTTTTCGCACAAAACCATTCAAACATCTACCGATATTATATTTGGAATTGTGCACACAAAAAAACTTTTTCTTAAATGTGTCTCTCCTGTGTATAGAAAAAAATTTCATTTATTTTTCAGTTACTTTCTATCAAAAAAAAAGGCCCTCAAAAATTTATATTTTAAAATATTATTTTTGTTTTAGTTTATTTTATTATATTTTTTTTTTCAGAAATATCTACTCTCTGGAGTTTTACTACGATTTTCCATTTGTTTTATGAAAGTTGAGTGTACGAGTATGTGTCGACATTTAACTGTTGCCAAGCTGATGTTTAACAATCAGAATTTAAAAATGTTTTATGCAAATATTTGATGGGCGTCTTCATTCTTTGCCAGTTGGACGGCTTTTACATACGCAAACTTTATTTTGCAGGAGAGTAGGTAAAAGAGCCACCATTCTCTTTTCCCTTCTTTCTTACAAATTTAACATGTGTGAACTTTGCATGTGTAAAAGCCGTCGTGACTTCTGATGAAGCGATAAAAAAATAAGTCAAGCCTTTATGTGCAACAAATATTTATTAATTATTAAAATACAAAATTTGCTAATTTATTTTTTTGGAAATAATATCGGCACTCATTTAATATAGTAGTCAAATTCCTAATGCGCAGTAATTCGTTATATCCAAACTCCACTGCAGTGCGATATTGAGAAAAGGCCCTTCGTAAACATTCCAGCGCCTGCCTCTCTTTACTGGAACACTTAATAAATGTACAGTTTGTGTAAATTGTGTACAGTTTGAATACGAATAGTGTAGAGCAGAGATGAGCGCGTGTCGTGTTTTTTTCGTGACACGAACACGCACGACTCAGCAAAGTGTTCATGACAGAAAATCTGATTTCGTGCGTGATAAACACGAAACGATTTTTGGTGTTAAAATATGTATGCATGAATTTTCAGTAAAGAAAAAATTTAATATTTTGTGTCTTCAATCATGCAAAACGATTAAATTTGTTGTCTCTTAAGCTTACTTCTGAAATTAAAGCAAAATATGTATTTATTTGAATATAAAAAATGCTTTTTCTGCTATTCAATTTGATTTCGTGGATGTTGTTTGTGCAGTTTCGTGATTTGAAAAAATTTGGACATGTTGGCATATCTGTTCGTGTCGTGTCGTGTTGGAAAAATTTAACACGCGCCCATCTCTAGTGTAGTGCTGGTGTTTGTTTTGTTAGCTATTGTTGTTTTTTTGGCTTTTCAGTTTTATTTTTACTTTCATATTTTTTTTTAAGTGAGTCGCTATTTTCGAAAAAGTATTTTTATAAATGATTTTGAAGCTAAATAAATTTTATTAACACCTACTTAAAAATTTTCCCAGTACAAGCAATCACTAGCTAGCAAATAATTAAATGCTTTAAAACATTTTACACGCAGATTTTGTATAGAATAGAAATACTCTCATTCTATTGCCTTCATGGAAAACTTAAATTCTTTTGCAACTTTTATCCTATTTTGTGTAGAAAGTTGTTTTAAAAAGTTTTATAATTATTTACAAGTTGTTATGCTTAAGACTTTAAGATTCCTCCTACGTTCGCTTAAACGAACGAACAGAAACTTAATGCTTTGTATCTCAACTTTTGTCAAAAATTACCTTCCTTATTGACGAAGAAAATTGAAAAACAAACTTTAAATCATCAGTAGCATGCGTTAAAGAAGCAAATGTAACGAATGAAGCAGAAACATAAAGTTTTTGTTTAAATAAATTTATGTACTTGCTTCATAAGCCTTTATTGATTTCCTTTCTTTGTAAACAAAAAATAAATGCAGTTAAAGATTGTTTAATAACATTCAACATTTTTAAGAAAACCTTTCGTATTGTGACTTTATTAAATGCTGATAGCTTATTATTTAAATTTCAGATTCCCATAAGAAAAACAATATGGCAAGCGGTTGATCTTGCGGGCCATTTTTGCAACTTAAGGCTATAATCTATAGATTTTGGTCAAGTTTGCGGCATCTGATGAAACGTTTAATTCTATAAAAATCAACGATATCTCTCGAACGAATGACGTGTGTGTTTGGGATTTAAATTTGGTTTGAAATATTTTTAAGAAAAACTGCATTGTAAAATTTTAATTTTCGAAAAAAATTCAAATCTACAAAACCGAATCTAAGTGAACTCAACATCTTTCGAATGTGGCAAATTTGCTTACGATCGGTTGACCCGTTCTTAAGTTGTGTGATGTTTAGATACAAACACACACATACACATACACAAATTATTGGTTTTTTTTTTATTTGGTGGCTTTTCTGGAAAACGCGTCGAAGAAGTGAAACTTTACATTAAAACGAAAACAAATTTTAAAAAATTGTGGTTTTGTTTGCCATACATTTCTAAAATGAAATAAATGTGATAATTTCAACGCGTTTCTCTCTCTCTCTCTCTCTCTTTTAAGAGCGGTTGATTTTGCATGAGAAACAAAAACAAATTTTTTACATTTACAAAACTTTGTTTTTGTTTTCCATGTAAATTTTACCAAGTCGACGCGTATTCCAGAATAGACAACATTGTTTTTAACCGACTTCAAAAAAAAAGGAAAAGGTTATCATTTCGTCTGTATTTTTTTTTGCCATTGTCACTTCATAACTCGGTACATTTTTGACAGATTGTAAAAAAAAATATTTTGTCTGAGAGGGTATAGCTTTAAATTGGTTCCATTGTAAAAAAAATGGGCGACAACACGCCCATTATTATTTTTTATTTGATTTTATGATATTCTACTTATTTTATTGCTGCGATACGTTGCAGTTCAGCACTAGCAACGCCAGAAAATTCCTTGAACTCAAGAGCGCCCATTGTGGCCATTCTCTTTCTTGCAAGTCGAAGTGACATGGAAAATGTTTTACACTTTAATCTTCATCGATATTCTGACAGCTACGGCAAAAATCATTTTGTTCCACCTTTAACCTTTTTATTTAAACATCATAAGAAAACCTCTATTTTGTTGTCCAGTGTAATTTGAAAATTTTCTTGCTTCTTATCAAAAGCCAGTGAGTGATAAGTCATTTATTTCTTCTTGTACAGGATAACCATTTAGTAGCGTTAAAACCCTCGGTCTGGCAAGGCTGTCAGCTGTTAAATATCTGCCATCTGAAGTGTTATTTATTTAGTGAAAGTGTTGCCATTTACAAATATGTATCTTTTAACAACCGTAGCATACGTAAAAATAATTAAAAGTTTTTACAAAAGTGAAGGTTAAAAAGTGGTGGCCACTTTTCGAGCATTACGGGGTGATTACTAAGCAAAAAAAAATGGCAAGATTATGAAGAAATTGGAAGAGGCTGGAAGCGTTACACATGTGGTCAGGCACATGCGCACTGCCAAAATATCGCTTCTGTTAGTTAAAGTGTGGCGGCACATTATGCCGCCTAAACCACCTCCACATAAAGTTCAACTTACGACACAATTAAAGTCAGCTGATTATTATCAACGCCGTAGATATGCCGAGTGGGTGCTAGAGCAGTAGGCTTTCAATGCTGATTTTTTTTTTACATAATTTTCTTTAGCTATGAAGCTGATTTCTCAATCGGAGGTTACGTCAACAAGCAGAACTCATTTCAAAATTTAGAATCATAATATAATAATAAAAATAAGAGCACCATTTTCGTAGATAATTATATGATTTACACTTTTTTTTTGCAGGCTAAATTTTTGATAAAACTTACCGTTTTCCAGAAAAATCCATAAAACCGAAAATGTTGAGCTTTGACTTTGAATAACTTTTTTTATACATTTGGAACTTTATGTCAAATGGTATATCACAATTTCGCTCTAATTTGACAGGACTAAACGAGGGTTGTCGTCTCTTGTTGTTAATTGTGTTTGACTGATGAAATCAAAATTGTTTTTGGTCGGGATTTTTGATAGTTCACTCCGTATTTGCAGTAATTGATAACTGAAAGAGAACTAAGAGACAGTTGTTGTTAAAATTTAAAAAAAAAACTAATATAAGGACTATTTTTATAGCAAGAAATAAATTTTTTACATTTAATTCAAATGTAGATAAAACCCTTAAAAATCCTTAATTAATTTCTATCGAAAAAAAATTTTCCCGGAAGAAGCCACACAAAGAAATTGCGAAATATCGGTATGCAAAGAAACAATTTTTTTTAATAAAAGAAACATCAGACTTTAAGCTTAAGGGTAGATTTTGTAAATACAAACGATTTTTTCGTTTTGAAATTTATATTGAAAAAATATTTTTTGGAAGGAACTTTTGTTATTTTTCAAACAAATTTGAAATGTTTCAAAAAGAAATTTTTTAAAAAATCTGCCTTTCAATAAAATTATAGGTTATTATTTTAATTATAAGAATTGCTAATTTTTCAATCGCAATTTTTAATTGAAACCAGAGATTAATTTTGTTTTAAGCTGAAGTTGGTTTCAATATGATAAATTGTTAAACTAACTTTTAATAAAATGTTGAAGTTAAAAGGGTTAATTGAAAAAAGTAATAATTGCTACAACAATCACTTATCTCTATGTACAATTTCTATTGATTTTTTATTAATTTTTTTCTGCAGGCAACCAACCACTAACAGCACTCGTGCAACAAACCAGCAATAAGGATTATCTCAACATGTGGCTTCAATATGGTTACTTATGTTAATGGCATTCAAGAGAATGCAAATAAATACGTTTTTTTTTAATATTTATAACTTTAAAAAATTATATCTTGCAACCCACACTCAAAGTATTTTACTATTCCTGCAATTATTTATTTTATTTATTTTTTATTTTTTAATTCATGTTAAATAAAGGAATTTCTACAAATGACTCAGAGAAGCGTTTTAGTTTTTATATATCTCTCACACCACAACATTTTGCCTTAATCCATAAAAAGTCTGACCTAAATAAAAAAAATACATTTCGCATTCCATTTACTCTCATAACTTTCAAACTATAAAATAAACTGCATAATGTAAAGTGTAGACCAAAATTTAGGCTGCATACTAATTTTCTAAAACTGACGAATAATAAAAAACAAATTTATTTATTTATGGACATTACGCTGCAACTTTATGTAAAAATTATATTATTACTAACTTCCTTCCTATAGGGGGAATTCAAAAATAAAATAAGTAAAATATTGAATATGTTGTCTTTAAAAACATTATTCCAACAACAACTCTGAGGCGATTCTGAACGTTTTAATTTCACGTGGGAATAGCGTTTCAAATTTCTGTAGATTCATCTGTTTTTCGTAGTTTCTTAATGTGTTGGGCAGTCGTGCAACGTCGTTTTTCATCAAAGCGATATCATTTTAGCTTATTTGCTTTTGATTTCTTACTTTTCAGTAAATTTTTCATTTCTAAAATAAATCTTTCAAGCCATCACTAATTAATTTTTCTTCCATTATACGCCTTTCATAACAGAGATACACCCCTTCAAAGTGCAATTTATTAAATTAAAAATTTGTTTTTTTTTAAGCCAAGTTAAAAAAAATTAAAATGCAACGCATCGTCTGAATTTCTATGCGGTCATTTGTCGAAGCATTTCTATGAAAAATTTTAAAGAATTTTATCTTTTCGATTTAGTTATATACATAATTTTTTTTTGTCGAGGAGTTTTATACAGTTAAGTTTTTAATGGGTATTTTTAATAAGCTTTTTGCAGTATTAATTACATAATGCTAAACTGTACTTAAATTTATTTAAATTAAATACTTATTTAATTTACAACATTTTTGTGAAGAAAATAATATGATTATCGCAGACTCTACATCTCCCCGGTGAAATTCGAAATCGTTTTAATAGTGCAATTCTTTCGAAATTCTTTGAAAAACAGTTTTTTGTTCGATGTAGGCAGTCTTTTCCTTAAACGTTTATGGCAACACTGCGTGGGACACAGAACGTACCCGTTATTTTATTACATATTTATCATACGCATCAAGTTCCACTCAACATGACAGCATACAAAAGTATGCAATGGATTTCACTGTCTTCAATTAGAGCAGCCATGTTATTCCAGTTTAAGTCAGTGTTACCGTTGTGCAGCCACAGTTGCAATTTGGTCTTATTTGTCTTGCTGTTAGTTTTACATAACGAATTTTTGCATCAACTATCATGAAATTTATTGCACGATACCTTTGCCAATTGCAGCGCTAAAGAAGAGAATGATAGATACAAAATGCCTTAGCAAGAATCTCTGAAGCATTTTTAGCTCCTTTTTTGATCTGATTTGCTTCTCCAAATAAAACAAAATCATGCAAAGAAAATGCTTAATCTAAATTAAATATTTCTTGGCACATTTTCTTTAATTCTCTTTTGTAATATTTTAGCTTTTTTGAACAAATTTAATACAAGTTATTATTTTAGCAATAAAAGTATTCACTGAAATATTTTAGAAAAAAAAATACAAATTAATATTCGTCAAAATATAGCAAAAAAAATATGTCTTTTTTTATGATACCTTTGATAAATATTTTAACCTTCCTTTCATGATATATTAATTGTTTTGGGATGAAAATTTAACAATTATATATACAAAAAATTTATTTGAATCGCTTGTGTCAATCTCTGCTTAAGAAATAGATTCTGCTAATGAAGTGCGTGCTGGCACAGAAAAATGCAGTATTTCCCCCAACTAAGTCTAGTCAAAGTTTTATTGCCTTCTTTAGAAAATAGCATTACTTAATATCAATAATTCATTATTTGATAAGAATTGAAAAACACTAAACTTAGTCTCGGTTATGAAATTATTTTCTGATTAAAATAATTGAAGGACCTTATTTGGTAAAGCACTGAGGGAAAGATTTCTCTCATGCCTTTCTCATTCAACCAGGTAGCACCACGGAACCTACCAGAATATAATTGGATGGATTGCCGTGCCTGTAACAGCTTACCTAATCTTATCTTACTCAAAGCTTGAACTAGAAGAAGCAAAAAAGAATTAAACGAATTTTGTTGTAAATTATGCGCCCTTGTACAACTTCGCTATAAATAGTTTTCATGATATTATACAGGTTTTTTTATGAAAGTCATAACTTGGATAAATTTTACTACACCCTCTTTTTAATTAAAAAAATAAAATAAAACTGAAAAGAAAATACCAACTTAAAATGTCTGTATGGTTGGCACCACGAATTGGGTTGTATGGGCAGAAAATGGAAAAATAGAGTTTGAGGCGTGCGAAGTTATTTTCTTCTTAATTTTCATTAAGCAGCTTGCTAATGAAGTATACATGTGTGTATGTATGTAGAACAAGGATTTCAACCTGTTGCACTTCAGATTTTAAGCGTTTGCTGTTGCAGAGATTACAGCTGCAAATGGAAAACAGTAAAGAATAAACGAAAAATTAAAAGCAAAAGTTGACAAAAGCTTAAACTTTGACCGCTATTCAAATATAAAAACGAAATATATTAAATGTATGTACAACAGGCTTTAACAATACAAAAACAAATTAAAAAGATTTATGTTTAATTTTACTCCCTGTTTTCATAAAGCGGGACGGTCAACTGGAGTAGAAAATTTATATGAAAAGCACTAAAATTGGTTAAGTGATTTTCATAAAAGTTTTCTAGACGAGTCGCCTGCCTGGTTGTTGTTTAGTTTAAGCCCCTGTTTGAAGAACACGGAGTTTTGACTTCAATAGATAATTTATATGAAAAACACTAGTTTCTTTTGGAGTGACTAACATACAAATTTTCTAGACGAGTCGCCTGCTCGACTTGTGGAAACAGGGGTAAGTTTAATATAAATTCCTTCTTCAAAAGGAACTGCTGTTTATGTTTAAAATTGTGTGTTACTTTTATATTTTGCCCAATATTATTCAAAAATCAATTTCTACTAGAAATTCGTCTAAATATTTAATCAACTGAACGAATGAATATTTCAATAATTTCAATAATTTCTTGATTAACATTTTTATCACGTCAAAAATAAGGAAAAAAAAATTACTTTAAGTTAAAAGGAAAATTTGAGTAACCGTTAAGAAAGGAAAAGTTCATTATTAAGTCTAGAAAATTGGTGAGGCGACATCCATAAATCAATGTCAATCACGTTGGATTTGCCAAATCTTGTTAAAATTTGCTTAACGTCTTAAACTTTTGCTGTGTTAATAAAATCATTTGCTGTAGATGTTCCAAACTCACGCACACAAGTTAAACCAAATGCTGTGCTTTGTTGTACTTATGGAATTTTCAAAGAAATATTATTTTTGTTTTACGAGATTATTATTATTATTATTATTATTATTTTTCTTTTTTACCTTTTTATGTGCCTGCAAACACATTTCTAACCTTATTAGAAGATTTTCAAATTAACACTAAGACTGAGCGAAAGAATTAAAATGGCATTTGCATTTGTTTGTTTTAGTAAAATTTTTCAAGAAATAAAAAATTAAAATTATGCTTTCTGTATAAAGCTTTGGATTTCAATGTTTTAAATATAAATTTTTTAGCTTTCAGTCAAGCAGTGTCAGCATTAGACAATGATGTTTTTATAATGTGATGAAAGTCTCCGCTAATAGTTCTACGAATTTTTATTTTTTTTTTTAATTAAAACTGGTGTTCATTATAAAATCTTATGAATTGTAGAATGAGTTTGGCATGAATAAGAGCATACACTGGTCTGCATGAAAATCATCTCATGATTAAAGCAAGCCCTTAATAAGGGGGAAGATGATAAAGACTTTGGAGCCAAGCCCCCATATTCATAAAATTTTAAATGAATTTGAAATGTATTTTATTTAAAATTTTTCATACAAAATTTTCCTAAAATGGATTTTAAATTTATTTTATTTTTTTATGAATATAGGGGAAAATATTTAAAAATATTAAAAGGAATTTGTAAACAATTTAAAAGAACGTTTTAGATACATGCAAAAATTATGAAATTATGATTTTAAATGAAAAATATAAGCAACTTTTTCATCCAAAATTATCAAATTCAAAAAAAATTTGAATTATTATTAAATTTTATTTGCACTGGCAATATTGTTTTGTTAAATAAAATTTCGTGCATACTTTTGGGAGCATCTGGTATATATTTTCTTGAATATGGTGTATTATCAGGGATGTTAAAATTGGTATAATTGTAGTTTTTGGTACATTTCAAATGTCATATAATATGATTCTATTGCTGAGGCTGATTATGTATTATTTAAAAATATTACCATCTGTAATTCGAAGCGAAGAGCTTTCCTATTGGAATTGAAGTAACGTTGAAATGGAAACAGTTTTTTTTTCAATCAAATTACAGAGCAACACCTTGAATATGTTCAATTGGTAAGATATATCAACTCGTTTTTATTCTCGTATATTTACAATGATTTATTGCAATCATGCAATAAAGTTTATTAATTTTTAGCTCAAAATATACAACTGCGAACTCTTTGTATATGAAGCTTGACAGTTATAACAGTTTGACAGCTTGCACATATTAATACAACTAGTGTCACGAGTTTTGTGATAGATTTTTAACTTACACATACATATTTCTCATTTACTCAAACAATAATTCATAATTAAAAAAAAAGGATTTCGCCAGAAAACAAGTTTAATGTTTAACATTTAAAAATAAATTTTTTTTTCTATCAAGAGTTGAGTAAACAAGATATTTGTATACAATTATTTCACAATATGAATAACGATATGAAGATTAATTCTGCATCATTAAGTCTTAAATACCATTTTTTTTTTTTTTTTTGAGTTAAGACATTGTTTGAGTATATGATCGATATGAATTTTAAAAGTTACAAGCATAAAACAAAAAAAGATATAGGGACTGTTCCACGATGACGATTACGTTCGACTTTTCGCACTCTTACAAAAACAACAAAATATTAAAATTAGTTTTTGTTTTGAATGTAAATGTGCGACAAGTCAAAAGATGTCGACATCATGGGATTGGCCCATAATTGTCAAAAGTTTTAGCAAAATATTCTCACACTCTCGTCAACCCAACTATGTTTGAAAGCAAAATTGTTTTGTATAAAAAATTTTTTTATGAAAACACTTTATAGTTTTAAGCTATATTTGGGAAAAATGAAATAAAATTCAAAAATAAGCCGCGATTTTTAAAAAATCAAAGTAGTTTCTTTATGGGAATATGGGCTAATTTTTTCAGTACAAATGAATTTCCATGCCATGATGGGAGTATGAATAGGTTTTGGCAATGTGTGTAACTGAATGTATATTGGAAGTAAAGCATTGATCTGATACCTGAATAGCTTAAGCTGAATCTCTTACGCTATAAATCTATAAAGTCGTTTTATCGATTTTCGGCTAAGAACGCAATTTTCATACTCCTGACTGTTTTAAAATTTTTTAAATATTCTTATTTAATGGATTGTGTTGACATCTCTAAGTTGTTTATATAACATAATTTATATCAAAAACATAACAATAAAATGCAATAAAATTCTGGAAGCAATTTAAAAAAGAGTGAGTGCTGTTGACTGTAATAGTAAATGCGTTGAATACAAAGCAAATCAAGGTCTTGGAGAGACCGATTTCAATCCCAGGCCAGACCCAGTCATTTCAGCATCAAAGATTTTTCTGATATGGGGGGCATATTATGAAAAACTGTAGCAATGAATCGTCGTCTAGCTTAAAGTGATGCACCTACTTAGCACTAGAGGCCTTGCAACGATGCTATAAAAACGAGCAAAGCTCAAAATAGCAGAGTTGTTAAATGATTTAAGCTTAATAATTTGCTATTTTAGTCATCTGTCCTTTTTTTAACTATCATTTTCTTTTCATCACATTTCAAACGCTTCATCAGTTGTTTGCTGGGAAAAATATATTCATGAGTAGCTTTGATACCCACACACAATTCAGTTAGTTGTAGGAAAACATCTTCTTGAAATAAATTTCAATTTCTTAACTCATTTTATTTGTAGTTATACTTGACACCTCAACATTTTCTCAAGTGCATTGTACACATTGTTACCACAATCTCTACATTCTTAATATTTTACATTTCTTTCCTTAATGTTCGTAGTGTTTACCTCCCAGGACAAGCAAACAAAGTGCGAAAGTATATTTTTTTATCTTTCCTGTTTTATGTTTTTTTTTCTATGCACTAACATGAAAACTAGCAAGGTATAAAATATATTGAATTTAATCGATACCACCCCCATACTTGACACAAGTTTTATTTATTTTTTTTTTTTTTTTTTTTTTTTTTTTTTTGTTATTTGCTCGAGTTACATATCTTAAGCACAAATAACAAGTTTTAATTTAATTTTTTTATTTATTCTCTAAAGAAATTAAATTTTTTTCTTCTTTTTGATCACGATAAACAGAAACGGCACTTGTGTTGGTGTGAACACAATTTTGTAGCTAAAACTACTGATGAGGTGTGAACACAATTTTGTAGCTAAAACTACTGATGTATTACTTCATCTCTAGTGTAGGAAGTTTGAAGGGAGAGTGTCCTTGCTAAGGAAAACATCTGCCGGTAAGCAATTTTACTTTTTAGCTGAATAAGTTTTAGTGTAACTAAAGTGGAAGAAAATAATATTTTTAATTTGATAAAAATGATAATACTAACTTGAACGTAGTGAAATAACTTTAAATGTCAAGGCTTAGACGAGGGTTGTAAGTTATATTTTGCGAACCGAAAATTTTTTCAAAATTTTTAAAATTAAATTTTTTATTGAAAATAAAAGATTCTGAAATGTATACAATACATGTCATACAAGACTTCCTTGCACCAAATTTACTCAAAAATATACATATATCGTGCCACAAGCGCCAAAAAAGCTTCAGCAACATAATTTTCCAATTTGATTTTTTTTTTTACTAAAATCAATCCGGTGGATTGCACATGACAACATTTTCAAAATATATTTTACTTTATTTAAGTTTTATTCTTGTTATCTACAACTTCTAAACGATCCACTAAAATTTATTCACATTAAACAATGCCAAGTATAAAAGTTCTAATTAAGCCACTCATAACTAAATATTAATGCTTTCGAAGAATAAAATGATGTGAAGTGAAATAATTGTCTAAATAATTTAATTAAAGCAAAGAAACTAATTGAATTTGTGTGTACATTTAACATTAAGTTTTCGTTTCAACAACACAAACAACCACAAGCAACCATTTTGCACAATTTTGCAGATTTCTATGAAAGCTTTTTATTATTAGCTTTCACAAAATTTCTGAAAATTTATAATTAATTATTAAGGTATATTTAATATTATTATTCAGATCATTAGGTAATTAAAATGAGCATCTGAATCTCATTAGAAATAATTAAAAATGCTTTGCTGTAAATATTTAGTTTTTACATAAAAGTTTGAATTAAGATGCAGCAAAAAAAAACTTAAGGCATTAACAAAAATAAAATTTGTTTGAAAAAATATTAAAAACAAGAATTCCATGTATCTTAAATAATCTATATCTAGTTTATTATTGCTGTGACCTTTTGATTACAATGTCCAACACACATAAAAATAATCAAATAATGTTACTTCTGCCAACTGATTCTTAATACCAGAAATAACCAAAAACTTAAAACGTGATTTAAGGGTTAATATAGTTGCAGTGTTGGCAACCCTAAAAAAACAAATCCAACAATTATATATAATTACCCCCATATTCATAAAAAACTTAAATTAACTTGAAATCCATTTGAGACGCATTTTACACAGTGTGTGTTTTCTGCTTGCCTGTGCAGGCAGGCTTTTTTAGTTTGTTGGTGAGAGGGGGTGAAAAGCTTGCGGGGTAAAATAAAGGGGATTTTTGACTTTTCTCTTTGCCCTTTTCGTACTCTCAGTAGTAATCGTGTATATAATTGTCAAAAAGCATGAGGGAAAAAAGCCTTGAGGTAAATGTGCGTGACTTTTCGTAGGGGGTTTAAAAGAAAATTGTCCAAACAAGGCAGTTTAAAAAGGAATCGTGTGAAATGGCACTTAGGATTTTTTTTTTAGTCCTAAAGTTGAATTTTTGACTTAAGTATGTTCTAAAACCGATAGTAAACTTTCATGACAAATATTTTCGCAGAATATTTTAACTAATACAAACATCCCCTGTTTTAAAGGTGATCCAACCAACAAAATGTTGCTAGTAATGTTCTGAATAAATATTCTGAATACACTTTATACCAAAAACTTAAGTATCACACGATTTTCGACAATTGTTTACAACACAAGGGTGTAACTATAAATAGGGCGTAAAATTAGTTTCAGGTGTAAACCTTTTAAATGCCGATGCACTTGTTACTTTTGTTAGTCCTTCTTGTAGAGAGAATCAGCAGAACATTTTTATTTTGAAGAAAAATATTTAATTATTTTTTTCATTTCCTTTTGCAAAACATTGAACAATTTAAAGCTGAGAAATAAAATAAATTAAAAAAAAATTATTTCTAAGCTCTTTAAATTTCTACATAGAAAAAGATGATGCAACAAAAATTGCAAGTCTGGACCGCGACTAAGCCAAATTGTGTTTCATTGTTTTTAAATAATTTAAGCTAATAGTTTGTAAAAAGTGAAAATTCAATTGTAAATTGCTAATTGATCTTATCAAGTTTGAATTAATATTGCAAAATTTTTAACTAAATCTCCATTTATTGGGCCTAATTACGACGATTTTGTACTTGATTAAGGAAAAACGTTTGCAATGTTCTTTAGTCTAGTACAAAATCGTCGTAGTCGAAGTCGTAACACGACACTCGTAATAAGGCCCATTGTTTTTCAATATAATCAGCATTTTCTTTAAAGCAGGCATCCCCCAAAAAACACCTCATTCGCAACTCTTATTCTCTCTTAGTTGTCAGTTAATTTGGGATCTCTCAAAATACCTTACGCTCTATTACTGTAATAGTTCTCATATTTACGCAAAATTATACGTAAAATTGAGAATCTCTACTAACAGCGATTTCCATGATGCCTGCTTTAGGACTGGGTGCAATTTTTGTTGAGCAACTTTTTAGCTCATAAGAGGAAGAGGAAAATGTGCCAGTTCTCCTGTTTATTACCTTCGCTCTCCCATAAACACAAAAGTTGCTCAATTCAAATGGGCATGCGTAAGTTCAGCCTAAAGAAACGTACAGCAAACAGCTAAAGAGTATGTAGTCGTTGACTATTAAACAAACATAAATATCTATACATATACGAGTATAAATATAAAAGCAACATACAAAGAAACAATTTTAATACCCAACAAAAGTCTGAAGTCTTTAATACACAAGGTTTCTTCCAACACTTTTTCACACCCGTGCAAAAGTTTAAGATAATAATTTAAATTTAATGAAAAATGTTTCATTCTTGTGTTGATATCAAGTATTCACAAGTAATTTCGCATTAATGAGCTTTTAGAACTGTAATTTTTCGGCTCAAATTGTTTACAAATTTTTTTTAATTATTTGTTATATTTAATACGAGTAACTCTGATTTTCATAATCTTTTCATTTTCCAATAAATACTTTCGACTTTTAACAGTTGTTAGTGGCCATATTATCAAAACTCAGTCTTTCAAAGAGTGGCTGTAAGTTGTTCAATATTTTGCGCCAAATAAAAGCAGCCAGAGAGGTTACTCCATATTTAAATTTGAATAGAAAACTATTCGAATTTGTATGTCATTGATATTTCAATTAGAAAAGGTTTTCCTTCGTATTCAACATTTCTTTTCCAGTAGCAAAATTATTAAAGAGTATCAAATGAGTCACTGGAGTTCAATCGTAGTTTGGAAGTTTGAATTCTTCTCAAAATAAATTTGGGAAAAAGAGGAAAGAGCCCTCTTTTTGGTGTTGATAAATAAGTGTCTTCTAAATTATTTTCTTTCTGCGATTACAAATTATTTTCACTCAATTCGAAATGAGATTTTTGCGTTTGCTGGGAGCACTAAAATAAATCCACCTAAATAGACAAACAGACAGACATTGGCAACAAAAAAAACAAAAAAAAAAAAATATCACTGTTCCGCTACATAAAACCCAAAATGATGATGATGAAATATCATTCATCAGTTGTAGTGGTTGTTGTCGCTGTTAATGTTGGCGGTTAGTTGAATGGATGACATTGATAAAACTAAAGCTGTGAAGCAGGGCATCATTTTTCTCTTTTGTGAAACAAACATTACAAAAAAGTGAAAAAGCAGACAAAAAGGAAAAAATGTGTAAAGAAAATGTAATAAATACAACTGACAACATAAAATGAAAATTTTATGCAGCAATAATACTGCACTCACTATGAGTATTAAAAAAGAGATGAAAAAAAAATTAAAGAATGGCGTTTCCTTGATTGTAAAAAATTTTCAATTTACATAAATAATTTGTAAGAATTCCATAAAAATTATATGCATGTGTACATACATACATATGTGACATTTTCAGAGAGCAAAACAAAAGGAAAGTAATGATGCCCTTTCTTTCTTTCTTTCTCCTGAAAATATGCAACATGATTTTCTTTTTAAGGGCCTCATTTTGTAACACGCAACGCTTAGCTTTACCAAGTTTTGTATGTATTTTGTTTTTGTTATTTAAATTTTTTCCATATAAAATTTGTCAACGCTTGGCTTTGCGTTTTACAAAATCAGGCCCTAAAAAATATATTTCGGCTGTGGTTTTTTATGTGTCCAGCATTTTTAAGCGATTTGTGAAATTCTTTTTCTTTCTGTTTTTTAAATAATAGCAGCTGTTTGCTCAAATTGCCAAAAAAAAAAAAAAAGTGGGTGCAGCATGGCGACTTAACATGACTTCTATTATAGATTTTAATACATTTTATATGTATATTACAACAATAATATTCATGAAAATTTAAGCATACTTTAGGATTTTAAAATGACATAATCCGTCATTTGGAAAAGTGGGCGTGGCCACACCTTTTTAAATTTTATATTAAATTGCACAACTTTCTGCTTATTCGATATTTATGAAACTTAGTACACCTATTGGGCTTTTGTTACAACATAGCAGAGTTTTTGAAAATGTGTAAGGGGCCACGCCCCTTAAAATTTAGTACTGTATTTTATATTCTTTTTACTGCCCCACCGATTCACAAAATACTTTAAAAAAAACTTTAAGCTCTTTAGATCGCAAAATATGGTATTAGGAGAAGTGGGCGGGGTTACACTTAACCAAATTTAAAATAAAAATATATCATGTAATTTTATTTAATTTTAATTAATTTTATTTTAATTTTATTTATTTTATTTCATCACTTGGCACTAGTGACGAGCTATATTTCGAAACATGTTACTTTTTCACAGCGATTGAAAAATCACTAATCACAACTGTGGCTGAATTTATCAAGTAACAGATTTTGCAAATGTAGTTCTTTCATACAAACTGTGAATGCTCTTGCATGCTTACTTTACAGTAAATAAAGCTACCACATGAATTTATTTGTATACGTTCACCGTTTGTCGAGAAAAAATCGTCTAATCGTGTCAAATCGTCTTTTCTGGCAACTATGTAAGCGCTCACATTTTTGTATTTGCTATTTTACTGTCTCTCTCGTACGACAATTATCAATATTTGGTTGGGGTTGATGCTAATTGTTTGTTATTGTCGCTCTTCTTATTAGCATTTATCAAAATACCAATACTAATACATACTTTTAAAGCAGAAGAGCTGAAATGTGTTAAACTGTGATCACAGTCACTGTTTAATTTCACAACTGCTCTTCTTATTAGATTTTGTCAAAATAAAAGAACTGCTACAAACAAAATACTGCTAAACTGTGATCACAATCACAGTTTAAAAGAACAGCGATTCAGAAATCACGTTCACAAGGAGCAACATTATTAAAAAATCACAGTTTCGCTAAACACTACTTGGCACATTCATAAATTAGGCTCTTGTTCTAACACAAATTTGACAGAGGATAAAAATTCAGTTATTATCTTAAATATAACACCAGCGTTACCACATTTCTTTTGCGCTGTTTAAGCAATTTCAATTAAATTTTAATTTTAGTGCTATAAAAGAGGGGTAAGGAAAGGAAAATTCAAATCTCAATTCTAACCAGAATTTGGCCTTAAAAAAAGTTAAATTATCCACAAATTCGTTTTAAATGGTTTTTTTTAATGCTGTAAAAATATATGGCAACTCTCTTAGGGTTTGTGTTATCTCCTTTTATTTCAGCATAAGAACTCATGATAAAATCTAATGCGCACTTTGCTTTATATACTTACTGCCATATTTATAAAAAATATTTCAGGTTTATAAAGCGCTTATTTGACATATTTCTGTCGGAAATTTGTCAAATAACCCCTGTAATAAACCTAAAATATTTTTTATAAGTTAGATCGTTAATATTTTTCCTGCTCGGAAGGGTCACAGAAAGAGAAAACCGCTCAAAATCTTTCGCTCTCAAAACCGTTTAAATTTTGTGTTTATACTTCTTTTACATTTTGGTTTATGAATAATACTAATTTTAATTTTTTTTCATAGAAAATGATGCATAAAATCAAAAAAGCTTTGCTTTAATTAAAAAAAAATAATATTTTATTTTTTTTTATTTTTTTTTTTCAGAGAAGTAATACTCAGGCAATGAATGCCTACTACTATTACTAGGTGTTACCTTCTTTAGGAAAGGGATAGTGATAGAGAAGACTGGTGGCGAAAGAAGAAATAGAGGAAAGTTTCATTCTTTTTACAACTCTGTTTTTTTTGCACGTTTTTCTTAATAATGCAGTGTTGTAGCGCCTCTGGTGTTAAATGAGGCGTATTAAATTTTTTGAAGCTGTGATTAGTAGCCATTTTATTAGTTATTTTACTTCGCCGATGATTCTGCTACACAACGAAGGAGGGCGCTCTGATGTTACATTAGGATTAGTATCTGCTGAAGTCGGTATAATTCAGTGACCAGTGACTATGCCTTCATCACATGAACTTTCCTACAACAACTGATGCAAAGGGACTAATGTACATCAGAAAAATGCGTGGTGTTGTTATTTGATGACTGTCTGATACCGGGCTCGAACCCAGGACCTTCCTTTTCGTAGTCAACGTGCTAACTACTTCAGCCAACGCCACCTTGGTAACTGGTAAACGATTAAAGTCACAACTATAATTTAACGTCAGAGCGAAAAATTATTCAAGAAGAGAAATGTAGCTTTTAAAAAGCCATAAACAGTGAGATGCGATATATTGTGATTGGACTACCACTTGCATACTCTGCAAGAAACTAAAAAAGGGCTGTAGCCAGAGGTGGGGGCAAAATAAAAATAAAAACATTTCTGGACAAACATTTGACCAATCTTTTGTCCTATCGGGTAAAAAGTTTCTTTGTAGTTACTACACATGTATGCGCAAAGACAGATATTTCATAATTCATTTAAACAAATTATAAACAAAACTTTGCAAAATGTAAAAAAAAAATTCAATTGCAAGTATACTCGTATACGAGAATATTAATCACTTCACAATGAAAATATGAAAATAAAACTTTCTGGCTTTGTACAACACACAAGAAACATATTTTCTGATAATAATCTTTAAACACCTTGACACAAATTGTTAATAAACATGAACGGCTATAGCGTATATACATTAAGTATTTAAAATACAATTAAACGTAATAAACATTTCCGGTTCATGCATTTTTCATGGTAATTTTCACTGCTGGGTTGTTACTAACAAGAGTTTTTGTCTCGAAAGGGGAAGCATTTACTTTCCGCTTAACAAAATATTTTGCAATTATAAAAAAAAGTGAAATAAAAATTTTAGTTGTTACAATAATGGTTTTGTTGCTTTAAAAAAGCAATGTATTTATATAGCCATCTAAAAAAAATATGTATGGTTCATATATTTTTAATATATGAATATATATATATATATGAATATGAATATGAATATGTATGAATTCATCACTAGTGTATTGAAAATCTATTAGAAAATACATAAATCAAATAATCAAAAAGGAGAAGTGTGTCATTAATTTGGTAAAAAATTACGGAATAATCTAGATATTGTTAAGAAAAGAAGTTCACATTACTGCATATAAAAACGGATTATTTTTTCTTTTATAATTAATTGCATTAGTTTTTAATCTGGTTTCTGAAATTAAATTTTATATACGAACATCAGTTTTGTATTTTCTAAATAACCGATTCACCTTTTCGCTTAAAATGACGAATAAGTTGTCTGTTGGTTAGTTTTTAATTATTTGTCCAAGCAAATGTTTCATTAAATGCAACCTCCCTATTCAAGATCTTGAAAAAAAATTAATTTTAATAATTTAATTTATTTCACAGCAGTGCGCTGTTTTGATTCAAGGGAGTATGAATATGAAGTTTGCATACTGTATAGGAAATATTTACACATACATGTATGAAAATGTATGAATACGTCTGTGGCAAAAAGGAAAAAGTGCTTAATAAGTGCGAGATAAGTTGATTTTGAGTTAATGGTACCGCCCTAATATGCACATTTAAAAGTGTGCCTGGGAAAAATTTCAATTAATTTTTTCTAGTTTTCAAGAAGTTATAGCAAAATGAATTGCAGCTTATCTTTTTAAGACTTCTAATCTCATTTGGAATAATTGCTTAATTTAGGCCATACTTTGGTATATTTCAACTTGAATGTTTTATTTACAGTGTGTAGAACGATGTGTGCTTTTAAAAAAATAAAGGTGAACAGAGAATTTTTCAATTTAACTGTAAAAGAAATAAATTTCTGAAAATCGACTTGAAAGCTTAAAAGTGCTCTCCTGCAAAACAGTCAAATATGACTTAAGCACTTTTTCCATATACCCTAATTTTTCGGATCCGAATTATACATGGAACACCATATACTCGTATGCGCCATAGATATTTTTTTAGCTGGGTATACGTACATATTTTTTTTGTGACACAACACATTTGGTTAATAATTAAGTGTACATTTATGGAAAAATAAGTAAAGTAACAACTTCAAAATGGGCAACACTTTTCGAAGAATAGTACTCTTTATAGTAGTTTCTTTTAAAAACCTGTAGAAAACAATACATTTCATTTGAATTCTGAAATAATTTAACATAGTTACAGTTATGTATCAAATTTTGAATAGAGTGAATGTTATGACCATTTTTTTGGTACATCTTAAAAGACATCGAAAATAAAATCTTTGAATCAAATTCATTAGTCGAAAAATACCCATAAGTCACTATAACTTGCCATAGAGGAAAAAAAACATTTTTCTTTCACAAATCAAATATTTTTGTATATACACTTGTTTTTCTCTTCTTTTTTTTTTTTTTTTGTTTGTTTCTTAACTCCTATCGAATTTGAAATACTTGAGTGCAATATTGTTTTACTTTTGATCAATCTAACAGCGATGTTTTGTGCAGCCCTTTACATGGCATCATTTCAATGTTAATTGTATGTATGTTATCTACAGTAGTGTGCGATGCTGTTACCCAAGATGTTAATAACGTAAGGTATTAAGGCCTTATCTTGCAAACTTGTAGATTTTATTTATAAAAATTGTTATTGCTGAAATTGTTACCAATTTATTTTTATGATTTAGTTGAAAAATTAAATTTTTATGTTACTGTTCATTTTTCATTATTTTCTGCAACAAAGAAAAACCATTTCATTATTAATTTTTTTTTTTCCTGTAAGTCAAATAAGACAACTCAATAAGGGAAATTGCAAAACATTCAGAAACAATTTTGCAAATTATTATATACAAGAAAAGCTCTTTGTTGTCACAGCTTACCGCCACTACTACGCTCTTTTGTGCTTTTTACCAGTAGCTTTTGTTACTTTTACTCGTAATGTAATTATTTATTACACTTCCAAAATAATATTTTATTGCAATGACCGAAAATGTCAACAACTACTAAATCATTCAGCCTTAAGCCAAGGCAGCAAATCGTTTTTCTTTAATCGTGTTTCATTTTATTTATTTTTTTTTTAAGATTTTTAATATTGTTGTTGCATGTTATTATTAAAATGAAACATTTAAGGAATACAAAAAGAAAAAAATAAATAAAATACATGAATGAATATAAAAGAGAACAAAAAAATATTTGTATGTATGTTTATATGAATTTATAGCTTGATAAAGGGAAATTAAATTCCATAAATAGAATATCAATTCTTGATTTATTTTTGGTTCATTTTTCATGGCACTTCTTACTACTCTTTGCCGACATTTTTTATAAAGCTAAAAAATATATTTTTTATTTTTCTTTTTCGAGCTACGAAGGTAGCTGAGTATTTCTATAGCAAAGTAAGTAATCAAAAACTAAGTAATGGTCATGGCTTAACTACATTCCCTTTGCTGATTGGCAATTTTAGCTTAATAGCGACAAAAAAAAGTCATACACAGATTAAGCAATGAAAAAACAAAAGTTAAGATGAATGGTTTCACTAAAAAAAAGCAAGACTGATAATACAACAATGTCCCTCGTAGCATTTAATCGGCTTTTCACTTTATTGTTAAGTCTTCTTTGCTTTAGTGTTTTCTGCATTTATCTTTTTCTTGTTTTTTTTTCTTTTGTACATTTATTTATTTTTAATCTTTGACCTTTTTGCTCACTTAATGCTGTTGCAAGTAACTGCAGGGGTCTTAAATTTGTTAAGCTTACAGATAGTCAAAAAGAATAATTCATTCCATATAAGTAAGCTTGCAGTTAAGCTTTCATGTGACTTCAACTTTGCTGTAGAATTAATATAAATTTGTGTGTATAAAGAATATACAAATGATTTGATCTGATTCATATAGTGACCGATTTTTTAAGAGCGGCCTAAGTTCGAAAGAATTCGGAAAATTCGTAATTTTGCTTATTTAACTTACGTGTAATAAATTTTACAATTTCAGTGAAATGATGCGCAGCTAATTAATTGTAAAAAAAGTACAAGTACAGGATTTCAAAGAGCAAACATTTTAACGGCCTCGGACTGTTGAAAATTAGTGTAATTGAATTTGAGCTTTAATTGCATAAAACGTTCTCAGCAAATTGTAGTATGATGAATCCAACCAATTCACATATTCCATTTGCATTGAAAAATATGTATGAAGATTTGAAGTTCACACATACTGATGATCATAATGATTTACAATTATCTTTAGTGCAATTTGTTCCTTAACCAAATGATATTTCTTGCTATAACAATTAAAAATACTGAACTTAAGCTCGATCAAAAAAAATTATTTCCGGTTAAAGGTCATACTAGCTCAATTAAATTTACATTTTGAATAACTATTTTGCGAATTAGTTTTTTCTGAATGAGCAGAAAAATATTTAATGCGAATAATCGAAACGGTTTATAAAACATTTTGGGATCTATTAAATATAAATAAAATATTAGGAAAAATTATTTTACAAATAATTTTTTTTTATTCCACTATATAAATCAACGGAAAAAATTTAAAAAAAATTATTTGAGGTATTTCGTTAAGTTTAAAATTTTACTAGATTATGCGAATCCAGAACGAATAAAAAAATTTATTCGAATAAAACAAAAGTGTTGTAAAATGTATGCTCAAAATTGTTACAAAAAATTAAAAAAAAAACATTATTCGATTAATCGAATCACAATACAGTTTTATTCGTTTATTCAAATAAACGAAAGACTGTGAATTTAAAAATGAATAACGCATGAAAGAAACTTTTATGCAAGCTGAAAATTTGAGTGCGATTAAATACAATTATATTTGAAAAAAATAGTTGAAGTTAGAGAGCATATCGTTACCTTATTATAGAAAGGAGCTAACTGATTTTTTTTTTTTTTTTTTTTGAAATCGAAATTTTGGAATATTTCGATAGATCAGATGTTCTTGCATCGAAATATATAGTACAAAAACTCAATTAAAAAAAAAACAATGAGTTAGGACTTTTCTATATTAAGGTGACGATATTTAAGTTTTAACTCTAACGAATAAAAAAACTGCGATATAGTTTGATATTTCAAATAAATTTAAAAAAAATTAGTCGAATAATCGAATAAATTTGTTATATAAAACGATTAAATGAATGAATGCCGAACAAAAATTATATTCAAATAATAAAATATAGACTTTATTTATGCGAATGCAAATTATTTGAGTCTTTGTTATAAAATGAAAAAAAAAAATTCGATTAATCGAATAAGTTTTTTATTTTATTCCATTGTTTGAAGGAATAACTAATACAAATTCTGTTGAAATAATAAAAAAAAAATTCAATTAAACTAATTTTTTGAGCTTTAGGTCAATGTTTATTATTATTTTAGTACTTCGATATTTCGTTAACCTTTGGTTAACTTCTTCAGGATATTTTTATATTTGAAATATAAAAAAAAAATGAAAATGAAAATGAAGAAGTTAACCAAAGGTTAACGAAATATCGAAGTACTAAAATAATAATAAACATTGACCTAAAGCTCAAAAAATTAATTTAATTGAATATATTGAAAAAGGTCGAAAAATTAGATAAAAGAATTTGATAAAAAAAAATAATGACTTACACTTATTCGAGTTTTAAAATTAAATTAAATACAAACAGTACAATATATTTAAGTTTTATTTCAATTTTGCAATTCCTAACATGAGCATATTTAATTTAATAAAAAAAAACTTTTTTAATAAAACGATTTTCCTGCCCATTTAATTTTTGGTTTCATAACTATCAGTTACGGAAGTTCAATTCTTACAACTATAATTATTTTTAATTGTATCTGTTTAATGAGCAAATTAGCAACGCCTAAAAAACACATGCAGTTAAAGATTTAAAAAACATTTAAAATATATAAATACGTTCAATTTAAAAAACGTGTGGCGGTATAAACTATAGTTACTATTTCTCTAAAGTTTATCCTAATAAAGGGAAACAAAACGCTAAAAAAACACATTTTCCATTTAATTATAGACCACAACGCGTTTCTGGCTGTTTAATGTGTGGCGTGGGAGGTTTTAAAATCTTTTACATGAAAACTACAGTGTGATGATGGTGATAACACAGACACTACAAAGTGTTAACGTGACTTGGTGTTAACAGACATTTTGTTAAAAAAAAAATTAAAAGGACTACAAAGCTAAAAAAAGGCTTTGATATAAAAACCATTTAATTGAATATACACATGCATTTATAAGGCTTTTCTAATTAACAAAATCAGCATGTGGCGTTAAGTTAAAAGTGCTTCATGTGTAACAAATGAAATTTGAATGCAAAGTTGTGTTTAATTACACAAATGTATTATTTAAAAAATTAATTTAAGAAGATTTGAGTAGTAAAATTTTAAAAAGGAACTATTACATCAAACAGCATTAATGTACATCAACAATATTGTAAACAATAACAGATATTTTTGGTTAGAGAAGAAATATACAAGCATACAAACATACGAGTACAAGACGATTTATCGCGATTTCGAAGTGAATGCAGAGCAACCTTACAAAAAGGCGATGCAAGCGAATGACACAAAAAACAACAACTGTTTTACAATATGTTCTATTGGTTTGTGTGCATGTATGTAAATACATTTAAAGATGGCAAACCCATAATACAATAAAATAATTCTCATATTTAATTTTCTTAAAAAAATTTAATGTTTAATAGCTGATGTTAACAACCAAATAGAAAGACATGGTATAGACATAAATTAAGTGTGTGAAGTAAGCTTTAGCCTGTTTAAAAAATTATTCCTTGTTAAAAAATCAAAAAATATAATAAATATCTTGAAATTATAATATATTGTTACGTTTTTACCATTCAAAAATTTTATTTTTGTAGCTTCTTAAATAAAAAGTTACAAGTACACAAGTCTTATTAAAAGCGGAACACCTTATTTACTTAAAAGTGATATTAAGAGTTATTAAAACACACAATGTTAATTAATTCACCGCTGGAACACCACGATGTTAACTTCTGCTTTTTACACAATACTATTTGCTTAGAGTATGCATTATATATGTTATTTTATGTTTTTCTCAGCTATCAAAAGCAAAATATTTTTAATAAGATTTATTCCTGGAGTGCATTTTGACAGCTCCTACTTTCTATAAAAAAAAAGTATAGGTCGTTTGCAGCTCCCGAAGGAATACCTTGGCTATGTGAATTTGCCATTTTTAATTCCATTTGTAACACAAAGTCTAAAAAACAATATCGAACCATAAACCCCAAAAAAGCTCAAGCGACAACATTTTTGTAACTAATTTTTTTACGAAAATCTATTGATTACGATCGCAAAAAATCGATTCTGGTCAAAAGATTAAGTGTGAAAATTATGTGGATTAAGCTTTTTTGGCGGTTATGTCTCGATATTGTTTTTTTTTTCGGACTTTTTGTTATAAGTGGAATTAAAAATGGCAAATTCACATAACCAAGGTATTCCTTCTTGCGCTGCAAACGACCTATACTTTTTTATAAGAAGTAGGAGCTGTCAAAATGCACTCCAGGAATTGTGTATGGTCTCCACCACTATAAATCTTATTAAAAATGTTTTGCTCTTGATAGTTGAGAAAACCATAAAATAACATAATTATTGTTAGCCGACTGTAACGCAATGTAACTGTAATGTAGGAAACAGCTGATCGATATTTTTATATGAAAGGTAGATTACGTTACATTACATCTCTATAAACATTTTCATTATTTTTCACATAGCAAAATCAATCTGCTGTTTCCTATCATTGCAGTTACATTACATTACAGTCGGCTAACTGAGCCTTTATGCAAAGTGCAGAAGTTAACATCGTGGTATAGCAGTGAATAATCCAACATTGTGTGTTTTAATAACTTTTTATATCAGTGTTGAGTAAAAAACTGTTCCGATATGAGAAAGAATTGTATTTTTGTGACCTTTTATTATTATGCCTTGATTGTAATATTTTTATTTATTTATTTTCAATTTTTTTTTTTTTTCATTATATATGAAAAAAAAATTTCAATTTTCAAGGGATTTTAGTTAAGAAGACAAGAGAAATAAATTTTGTTTCACTGATAATAGTTTTATATCTTCAAATTAAATAACAAGTCACAATTTGGTTGTCTTGTTTTTATTAAAAAGAAAAACATTATGGCTTTTAAACTTTTTTTTTCTTTTTTTTCTTAAACTGTCTGCATGTAAAACTTTTCAACTACTTTCTGTTTAGTTTTTTGTGGTTCCCCTAAAATTCCTTATCCAGTTTATTTTTCTTGTTTATACATAATTGTTCTTTAAAAAAAAAAAACTTTCCTTATGTATTCAAACTTTTGCTGACAATATTGTTTTTGAGTGTGAGTATCCAAATATTTATTTTGCAAAATAGTTTCTCGAGTTAAATTTCAATATAAATAAAAATAACGAATAAAAGTTTATTCTTCATATGCTGCTTAGCCAAATATTAATGTTATAGTTTAATTACTTAAAACAGCTTAACACACAAACACATGCTAACATGCAGTCGTTGTTATAGAAACCTTGAAACTCTGATTTAAAAAAAAAGAAATTGTTAAAAGCAATTAAAATGTAACATTATATACACTACAAATTACTTATGTGTATGCAGCGACGGTACATCAAATAAGTAGAAATAATTAATATGGTGTGATAACGTAGAGTGATATGAATTTAAAATAAAAAACGGCAAGCAGAACTGAATAGTTACATCCACTTATAAATGCATTTTACGATGGTATAATTGTATGCACAACGAAGCCAATTCTCATATTCCATTTCATTAAAAATTCTTCTTAAATAGCTGATGTTAGGAACCAATCTCTGCTTTAGTAGATAGACATGGGGGCTGAAGAAGTGCTTGATGGCATAGAAAATTAAGCATTTTTCAAACCACTCTGAACTATTTTCTTCATATTCCAAAAGGAAATCACATACTTTCTAGTATTATAATTGTGAAAATTAGTTTGTTTGTTTGTTTGCTATGTTTTCAACGCCAAAACTGCTAACCCATTTGGAAAATTCTTTCACCAATGGAAAACTAAATTAGCGGCATAAAATATAGGATATTTTTTATCCGGTTCAGAGCCGGTCTTTTTATATTTAGTACGGATTTTTTTCCGAAAATCAAATTTTCGGCCTGGTTAGGGTAATTTTCGGTTCGGGTTTGATTGTTTAATCGGTTTCAAAACCGGTTTTTATTCACCTTTTTTCCTTTACTATCGCCTTTTTGTCGGTTTTTATCACAACCGCTAAAAAAATTTGAATATTCTTTCACAAATGGAAAGCTACGTTACAGCTTCAACTATTTTTATCCGGTTTGCAACCGATTTTTTTTTTACATTAGGTACGGATTTTTTTCCGAAAATCAATTTTTCGACCTGGTTAGGGTAATTTTCGGTTCGGGTTTGATTGCTTAATCGGTTTCAAAACCGGTTTTTATTCACCTTTTTTCCTTTACTATCGCTTTTATCACAACCGCTTAAAAAATTTTAATATTCTTTCACAAATGGAAAGCTACGTTACCAGCGTCAACTATTTTTATCCGGTTTGCAACCGATTTTTTTTTTACATTAGGTACGGATTTTTTTCTGAAAATCAAATTTTCGGCCTGGTTAGGGTAATTTTCGGTTCGGGTTTGATTGTTTAATCGGTTTCAAAATCGGTTTTTATTCACCTTTTTCCTTTACTATCGACTTTTTGTCGGTTTTTATCACAAAATTATTTCACAAATGGAAAGCTACGTTACCAGCGTCAATTATTTTTATCCGGTTTGCAACCGATTTTTTATATTTAGCACAGATTTTTTTTGAAAATTACATTTTTGGCCTGGTTTGGGTATTTTTTTAAGCAAAGAGGAGCCACGTTTCAAAGCTAGTTAATGCATAATAATAATAAAAAAAATATTTTAATTTTTAATGAACAAATAATTGAAAATACTGAAGAAGAAAGCCTTAATAAGAAAAAATCTGGCAAAAGTTAACCTTCAAATTAAAATAACATTCATCTCTGAAAAAATAATTCTTGTGGAATTTAACATCGACTCAATTTACAAAATTTTACTGAGCTGCGTCAAGTGTGATTCTATTTATGACAAGAAGTCAAACCAATCTACAGAAATACAGAAAAAATCACAGCTGTATAAATAGCGCACGTATCAAGCTCAATTGTTAACAGTAGTGTGGTTATGGTGGTTCGGGACCAATTTTTCCAGTACAAATGGTGGAGCAGCCTGGATGGGAGTATGTACAGGTTTTGAAATGCGTGTAAATGAATGTATACTAGTGTTTGCATTTATTCGTGTTTTATATTTGTTCGAATAAAATTTCCTGATTTTGTTTTTGTTGGAAAACACAAACAATTTTGAAATTTTTCTCGAACATTCGAACGAAGAAAGAATAACAAATTTTATTCGAATAATAAAAAAAAAGTTAACAAAGCAAGACACTCTCATTTATAAGTTTAAATTTGTTCATTAACAAACAAAAAAAGATTATTCATTACACAATTTTTTGAGATATGTCGATGTTGCAATAAAGGAGCAATATGTATGTACAGCATTTTTTAATAGCATTTATTTCTTCTAAAATAATCATTTTTGAAGAGAATCGATAATCAAGCTTTTTATTATGTAGATGATTCTTCTTTTTATTTTTAATAAAAGAGAAAGTAGGGAAATTTCTTTCAAAATTTTTTTATGCTGGTGATACGATTTAAAAAGAATTAAAAACATATCAAGCTTTTGTGTACTTTCCTTATATTTTCAATATTTAAAACTGAAAAAAAAACGGAAATTTTTTTTTTCGAAAACGGAAATTTTTTGTTTCGAAAAATTATTGTTAGAGAATGACAACATTAATGTATACTAAGAAAAAGAGTGTACTAAAATGTCCATTCCTGGATAGTTAAAAACACACTACTTGTATTCTCAATATTTTTGGATCTCGTAGCTGATCTGATATCTGACAAAAGCGATATCAAACTTTCTAACGGCCACACTTTGTGAACAATTTAATATTTAAGGTTTTCATTTCATTATACTCTTAATTATGGGCATGACAGCCCACAAGTGTGTCAAATTATTTTGCATTATCTAAAGCGCGCATTTAGGCAAGTGTTATAAAGTATAACGTTATAAAGCATATATTTAGGCGCATAAAATAACCTGTAGTAATTAAAGCCTAAATTTAATTATTCACACATGCGCTTTGCAAGCTTTGCATACAATTTTCAAAGATTTAAAATTTTTAAATGCAGGATTTTCGCTGACTTTTAACAAATTAAAAATGGTTTCATTATTATCTTGCCGTGTTAAATATAAGTCTTCTGTTAGCTGAAATGCTGCGTCGTTTTTACCAGCAACGCATTATTAAACCAATTATCACGTTGCAAAGCAATTGAATGCTTGCTTGTTCGCTTATTTATTTACCCTTTCGTTCATTTGGCCTATTTGAATGCCCGTTTATCAGGTTGTCGTTATCTGTGAATCGAGTGCGTTTAATTTAATAATTAAATGGATGTTTGTGTGCTTGTTGTTTGTTGCAAAGGTGTATAATAAGTTAATGAAATACAAAATGAAATTATATTTTATGGCCACACGCACTTGCTGTTAGGGAAGAGTGGATTGCAGGAGTTTAAAAATATATACGAGTATAAATTAAAGAGAAAAAATAAAATAATGACCCACTCCATAGCCTTCAAAAAAAATATGTTCTTTTGCTGATTGTACAGTGAGTGATTTTACAGGTGATTAAATATATTTTTCAAACGAATTTAATCATCATATAATGTTTAATTCTCATGTTTAATTTGCATAAATTCTCTATATTTTGCAAATTTTTGTTTAACTCATGGATATTAAATTGCTTAACTATAAATTTCAGAATATAAAATATTTTAACAAACATAATGTTTCATGAATCATTTATGTTTAAAACTGTAAGTTTCCAAAAATGCTTGATAGTTGTGACATTTTGACAGCTGCTGCTTGTTTTGTTTTTCGTTTGCCATTTCATCATGAGTAAACTGATGTGTGAGCAGATCATACAGATTTGTTGAATGCGCTAAAAAAAACCAAATTGCCGTTGATGCCAAATTTTATCAGACATATTTCTTTAGGGATGCAGCTCAGTTATGGTTGAATGCATGCATACAACAATAAGCAACACTTGGGCATTTGGATTGGACTTTTTTCCAAGTCAGCTGAGATTTGTTTGTGCCGAAAATTACTTATAAGAAATACATATACACAAACCTGTCCTAATAAATCAATTTAATTTGTAATAAGCGCCAAATTATACTACAACCTACATTTTCATAAAATCTTGGGTGGATTCGTTACAATACACAGAAAAATTTCATATTAAAAATTTCATATAAAAAGTTTCATATAAAAACAAGGTTAATTTAAAATTTTTTTCAGCAATAATTTTGCCTCATACATGTTTCATGTTAATTCAACATGATTTACAGTAATATTCAAATAAAAGTTGTCCTTCTGAAATAACTCTATTTCATATTGATTTAACATTCCACTACTGTTAAATTAGAATGAAGAAGCATATTGAATCAAAGTTATTTCTCGTTAGAACAAATATGTTGAATGGAAGTTTTTTTCTCGTTAAAACATCATAAATTTAATTTAGTACAATGATTTTATTTTATTACTTATTTAACTTGCGTTATTGTGTAGACAAATTTTTGTATGTATAATTGACTTCCGGGATAAATTTTAACTTGCACTTATCGCGTGCTGGTCAACGCGCTTATCGCTGCAGCCACAATAATCTTAAGATACATTCTAAATAAATACTATCATGAAGTTAATTTTAATTCAAGATGATTTAGTTGAGCATTTAGTATAAAATTTATTCAAAATTGAAATTATAGTAGCTGTGAAGCTATTTTGATTTGCTCCAGAATTCGAACCTGCGACTCTCCAATTCAAAGACTAGTACACTGCCTACTAGACAGCAGCAGGCAGTTTTCGCTGGTAATGCGAAGTTTGTAGGCTTATTAAAGCTGTGATATACTATCATACATTTTTGAGAAAATGCAACCCTGTTATGATGAAGTTTATGAACATTTTCAAAAAGCAATTACAAGTCATCATTACAGGGATGTATTTTTTTGTAGATCATGCGATTGTGTAGCATAGAAAGTCAAAATCTCATAGCGAACAAAATGTTAGACAAGCAGTATTAATGTTTGAAAGCCGTTAATAAATGTCAATAAAACAGCTGACAGCTGTCAAATCAGCTGCGACTACACACATTGTTGCCAACTTCAACTTACTCATATCAAAATCTTAGAAACAAATTATTTTCTCTACCAACTTCAATTAACTAAAATTTCACACTTTAAATGAAATTTGATTGATTTATACGTGCACGCACACAAAAGCCTTTGCATTTGTACTGTAAATATTCAACACGTGGTGTGACCAATAAAATGTTAAATAATCCTAATTAGTATTATTGATTTCACACTTGTCCAGATGAGTTCATTTCACTGTAATATTAAAAAAAAACTGCTGCATTAATTAACACGATTAACATTTAATTCGAATTCGACTGGCTGCTGTTTTCTCACAATTGCATTCCCAGGAATTATTTATAATTACAACTCTATTAATGCATGATTTATGATTTTAATGAATATATATAGAAGAGCATGAAGAAAAAAGATTTATAAAAAATATATGGCATATATGTACTCGTATGTAGCAGAAATGTGCATTTAAAAAATCATGATGCTTTACTTTAATATTTTACACGTTTTTCATAGTTATTATGAAAAGTATTCCTTTTTTATAAAAAATAATAATTTCAGCATTAATATGTATGTACGTGCATATGTATGTATGTACATATGTATATGCGAAAAAAGTAGTTTCACATAAAAAACCCCTTTTTATGAGTGTGTTTTACACATCCCAGTATATTTTACAATAAGTCATGAATGAATGAAAGAAAGCATTACACGTACACAAAGGCCACACATATCAATTGCACAAATAAAAAACAACAACAACCAGTTGGCATGTTTAAATTATTTATGGAAGGCTTTCAGTATGTGTGTAGGTGTGTGTGGGTGTGTGTGGGTGTGTGTGGGTGTGTATGACTGTTCAATTCCTGCTAAAACAAAAGTTCATTCGTTCATTCATTTATTAGTGAGTGACATTGTAACATAATTCTTCCAAAAAAAAACCTCAAACAAAAAATACAAGCAAAAGATTTCAGTTTATTCTCTATGGAAACAGTTTTCATAGCAATCAACCATATTGCTTCTGTATGAAAACATTTGCAAGTTTATGGCATTTTTACATGTTGATAATCCTTTGGTAGTAAAATTATTTTTTGCTTCGCCTGTTTTTATGCTTTAATTTTATATCAAATTTATTTGCTAAAAACGTGTTGCAACTTTTGTAATGATTATAGCAGGTTTTTAAGCACATTTTTATTTTTCTTTCTTTGAAAAATTATTTCTTTTTTCTTAAAGCATATTTTGGCAACAACTTCTTGTTGCTGTTAACACACATTCGTTTATTAAGGGAACATGAAAGAGACTTCTTTGCTAAATTTCATACAGAGAAGTCAAGAATTTGTGTCAAAAAGTTTCTACAATTAAATTTTTCTTAATTATCTTTTTTTACTTTGTAGGAAGAGTCAATAGTAAAATAGTACTGATTCGCTGTTTACATTGTCACCAGTACTACTGAAAAATGTTGTATACCCCTTACAATGCTTTTTTTTTTTGTATAGAAACCACATGTAGACATTGGAAACAGAAACAGAAATATTCCTGCAACAAACAACTTTGATTGAAAATAAGACCAAAAATCAATTGAGTCAATTAAACCTTGTAATTAATTAAATTTTTAAACAAAAGTTTAATTAACTTAAATACATTTTTAATTGATGTTAATTTTTAGTTTTCACCCAAAGTTGGTTATTTATTGCAGGAATATTTTTTTCTGAAGGAATATTAAAAAAAACTTTTGAGCAAAGATCTTTCTAAAATATAATATATGTTTAACTAAAACGAAAAAAATATTACTTTTTTAATCGAAAAAAATTAACTTTTCCAACCCTGGAAACATATTTTTGGTTTTTTAACATTTTAAATACTAATTTATTTCTTTCTCAAATATAAAACATATTAAACTAACAAAGAAAAATATAAGGTTCACATTTTCCAGCCCTGGTATTTTTTTAATACCAATTTATTTTCTTTTAATAGGCATATTAAAAAAAATTATTTTTAAGCATTTTAAAATTGTATGAAAAATAAGGAAAATACGTTGCAAAAAATATTTTTTCCATACAATTCAAAACGAAAACATCCTTTGTATTTAAAAATCTAGCCTTAAAATATAAAATATGTTTAAATAACAAACAAAAAATAATAAGAAAAATCGTTTTACTTATTTACTTTTATAACCCAAAAAACAAAAGTGTAAATTTTCCAGCCCTGGAGCTATGTTTTTTATTTTTCTAATTTTTTATACCAAAATAGTTTTTCTTTACCATAAAATATGTTTTGTGCAAAAAAAAATAAAAATAATTATCTGACCTATTTACTTTTATATACTGAAAAGTGTAAACTTTCCAACCCTGTAATCACCCTTTTTAATTTTTCTGATTTCTTATACTTTCTTTCAACAATTTAAAAATGTGTTTAATTTATACAGAAAAAGAAAATAATTTGTTTTAGTTTCTTTTATATGCCCAAAAAAGAGTTAAAACTGTTCAACCCTGGAATCGTCTTTTTGATTTTTTTTTAATTTTTAATAAAATTTTTAACGAAATTTTATTGTTACTGAAATAAAAATAGGTTTATATAACGAACAAAAAAATACATAAATTTGTTTTCGCTGGTTAATTTTACGATGCAAAAAAGTTTAAATTTTCCAGCTCTGAAACGGTCTCTTTGATTTGACTAATTTTCAATACAAATCTATTTTGGACCATTTCTGGCACACCAGTTCAAGACCTAAGTCTCTAGCTTTTTTGAGAGCTTCGGAAAGACGATTTCACGTGCAGACAGACGGACAGAAATTGCACACGGATTCATATATACACTTTACCATTTTCGTTGTGGGCAGTTGTTTGGAACGTTTGAGAAACACAGAGTAATTCAACATATGGATAACGCTTACCATCCCCCACTCCCGCCGCCCTATTTGTCCTCTTAAAGAAAGAGTTAATTTTTAGCTAAAAAATCAGCTTCAAATAAACAACAAAAGTTAAATAATCACCTTTATTCCAATTGTCGACATCAACGTCTTTTTAACACAATACCAAAAAATGAGGAATTGTTTACTGACTCTCGAGAACAATTGTGTGCTACTGACAATCTATTTCCGCTCCCTAAGGTGTAGAAAATAGTATAAGCCAATTTTGTGGTATTGTGTCGATGTCGACAACTGGGATATGGGTGAATGCCTCAATAATGAATCCTTTTCAACTTACAAAGTAAAAATATCATTTTAATTTTTATTTCCCCAAAAAATAAAAGTTAATTTCTGTCTTTACTTAAAAAAAAAAAAAAAAACAAACTATAAAAAATGCATTCGCCGGCAGAAATATTTATATAAAATTTAATGACAGCGTAATAAATGTGGGTGCTTCCGGTTAATTGTACATTCAACCCTATTTCTCTGTAGCATACTTGCAGGCTTTGCCATTGTTTTATTTTTTTTTTGTTTTTTTTTCCTGCTGTTCTTGCTGCAAAACGATGTTGTTGCTATTAAATAATTTTGTTATTATGCCTATTGCTTTTTAAAATGGTGATTGTTCCGGTAACAAGTAAAACTTTTGCCATCATATTGTGCTTGAATTGTTTTCGTGCCGCTGCTGCTGCTGCTATTGCTTATACTATCCTTGTTTTTGCTATTGTTACTATTGTTGTTTCCGATACTAACACGCTATTGCATATGAAATGGAGAATGTATTACATATGTACATATATGTATGTATTGTTATTCTTACGTACCCTGCTTTGAGCATTTCTGTTACAGTTAATGTTACTCGTAATGTACTGCATAATGTTAACTTTAGTAACGAAAATTTGAACGTTTGAGCATTAAATAATGTGCACAGTAGTGTGATGTTTAAAGAACTCAGGTGTACAAAATTACTGACAAAAAAATTCCCGAATTCTAGCAGTTTTATTTAAATAATACAAAACAATATACTGTTACTAAAATGAAAACTAAAAAAAAATTAACTAAAAAACATTAAAAAAAATAATATTGCAATCATTTTCAGCTAATTTGTAGAAACCAGAAGCAGAAATTATTAAAAATAATACATGTTTATTAAGTTTTGTTACATGTTATGTTATTTTTTTTTCAAATAACGAATATTTTTTTTTTATACACATTAAACTTTTATAGAAGACATATAAATTGATTAATTATTGTTAAAAAAAATAAAAATAAACAGACCACAAAGTCAATTAATTTAACAATTTATTTTAAAAAAATTCTTAATGAAAATTGTCATTTCAATTTGCAATTTTCGTGCATTTCAATTTAATGAAATGTTGTCTGATATAATAAATTTAATCAAACTATTCATTGATTCAATTAAATTAACGAAAAATTTTGAAATCCTAATACGATATACGCACAATCATACATAGACACTTGAAATTTTTAAAGCTACGAGTGTGTATTTTTATGCACTCCAATTTAAACGCTGAAGTTAAAAAAATCAAAATTAAAGGGTATTCTGTCAGTTAATTTACATGCAATTTTGACAACTTTCTGCATCTTGGAAAAAGTAACGAAACAAAAAAATCGTCAAGAACCGAATAAATCGCCTAAACGAATAAAAAGCGCCAAAAATATAAAAAAATCTAAAATTAATTTCCAGAAACCGAAAAAATCGTCAAAACCAAAAGAACGACAAAACGAATAAATCACCAAAAGCCGAAAACAAGTAAAAAGTCTCAAAGCTAAAGAAACGATAATATCTGAAATAAATTTCAAAAAACCGAAAATATCACCAAAACAAAAAAAAACGCCAAAACGAAAAAATCGTCAAAACTCGATAAAAAAAAGTGCCAAAACGAATAAAAAGCGCCAAAACTAATAAAATCGAAAAAAACTAAAATAAATTGTCAAAAGCCGAAAAAATCGCCAAAATGAAAAAAACGCCAAAACGAGAAAATCGTCAAAAACCGAAAAAAACCGAATAAAAAGCAGACTAACCCAAATCGATATAACTAAAATAAGTTGTTAAAAGGCCAAAAAAGCGAAATAATCTAAAAAAAAACGCCAAAACGAAAAAATCCTCAAAAGGAAAAAATCGACCAAACGAAAAAATCGTCTAAGGCCGGAAAAAATCGTCAAAACTAATAAAAAAAAAGTCAAAACTACTCAAATCGAAAAAAACTAAAATAAATTGCCAAAGGCCCAAAAAAATAGTCAAAAACCGAAAAAAAATCGTCAAAAGGAATAAAACTTGCCAAAACTAAAAAAAAATCAATGATAACAACAAAACCATTAAAAAATTACCAAAGACTGAAAAAACTCCAAAAACAAAAAATCGCCAAAACTAAAAAAATGTTGGGATACTGAAATAAAAAAACCCAAAAAAACGCCAAATATAAGAAAAAGCGCAGAAACTAAAAAAAAAATTTCAAAAAAACCAAAAAAAAAATGTGAACGGGTATTTCAAATTAAAAAAAGTCTTTACTGGTAAGATATTAGATTATATAAGCTAAAGTTCGTATAGTACAGAGCGCGAGTCAAGGTCGCACTTTACTGAATTTTTTTAGTTTTAAATTTTGTACTAAAAAGGTGTGTGAATTGTTACATTTCAGAATAACAGTTTTGTTTTAGATAAAAAAAATCTTACATGCAGATTTAAAAAAAATCATTTCTAAACGTTTAAAATTTTTATGAAAAATAACGAAAATTTGTTTCAAAAAATATTTATTCCATACAAATTTAAAAACGAAAAAATCGTTTGTATTTACTAAATCTACCCTTTAAAAAATTTTACAAGAAACTTGGTGTAAAAAATATTTGAATTAAAATCTTCTAGGTTTTGTGCAAATGTAAATGCCCTATAATACGAGTATATAGAATTTTATTGTGGGTCTTTTGATTAGTTCAGCATACAGACTAGAGAAACCAATCAGTATGCTCGGCTCATTTTATGAAATTTTTAGTTTATTCTAGACAATATTTCAATTAATGAATTAAATGATTTCAATTTTTATTTTTAACAAATTTTTTTAGTCTTGCAAATAAATACTTAATTAAAATTACTTTTAATTTTTATTTTTAATTTTTTTTTTGTTTAAAAATAAAACTGGACTAAAATAACATCTTTTAAATTTTTGCCATTTTGGTTTTAAAGTTTAATATTTTTTTTCAGTGTAGTATTCCCGTTCTTTGCTTTATTTTTATGTGCTTATAAAACTGAAAGTAATTTTCCTTTTAAACTATACAATAGTAGTCTTGGAGCAAAACAAAAGTCGTGCTACCAACCAACAACAGCGAAAAGTATGTACTTAACTTTGCACTTTGCTTCTTTTTTTTTAAGTATTTAAAAGGTTGTAAGAATAAATACAAATTTTTTTGCGTACTCTTTCACTTTTTCGCTAAAATTATGTCAAAGCTAGTGTTCTAGTGTTCTTCCCTGTCTCTTTAAAGTCATTCATTTCTTCCATTGCTTAGAAAATGAGTTTCTTTTCATTTTTATCGCAATAAAATCTTGTGGTCTTTCATGAAAAAAAGAATTTAGTTTAAGTTTTATTTAGTCCTTTTTGAATGTTTCGTTTGTTTTGAAAGAACTTTTATGTAAATAAAAGCATGACCTTTTTTTGAAAAAAAAAATATTAATATAATCATGTAATGAATTAAATCATTTAATTTTTAAGGCAACAGGAAATAAAATATTTATAAAAGTTTATAAAAATAATTGCTTATGCTAACGTAACGTTAATTTCGGAGTTTTTATATTCCCCCCTCCCCCCAATCCCCTCTCCAGTTAGTAAAATTTTTACAAAATTTTTAATATAAATTTTCTGAACAGTAACAAATCATTACCCTGCCTCACACCCCCCACCCTTCGGGGAGCGTTACGTTATATGTCAACATCTATCATCTATCACCATCAGCAGACTTCAACCACAATTCCAAAAAAGCTTACAAAACACCCAACGAAATCTACTGATGTGTTGCTTAGCAGCAACGAAATGCATCTAGACGTGCTAAACCAACAACAGCAAACAAATTTTTAAAAATTGGTCTTCATTTTGACACGCCTTAAATAAAAATAAAATATTGGAAATCAACAACACTTTTTAAATTGTTTCGACAATTTATCTCTCCCAAGAATGGCTTGATATTTTTAAGCAAACTTCTAAAAAAAATTGTTAGTTTTCTCTGTGGAAATAGAGAATATTTAATATACACAATACCTGAGTCAAGGCCTTTCCATTGCTCAAAAGCTCCAATCAAATATAAATATTTAACAAAACCTTCAAATATTCACACAACTGCAGGCAAACAGGCCGCACTCGTGTGTGTATGTTTCAATTCTATTTTTTTTTTTTTTTTTTTTCAATATATGCATGCATACAGGAGACGATGTAACAAGGACGGCAATTCAATTTGGTGTTGATAGCGATGAGAATCCAATCCAATCATTTTACATGTGATGATGGCTGTGTAAGTGAAGCTCATCGTCATTATCATCGAAATCCTAGCAAAAAAAAAAACTTAAATAGACATTTTTTTTACTCAATCACTTTTAGCCTTCACATGAGCATGACTATGCATAAAGAAAGAATGGAATTGAAACCAAAAGATGAAAATTTATATTTAAACATGATTAGCTTCTTTTTGTCAATAGGAGAAATTAAAAAGTGAGGAAAAAATATTAAAAAATAGAGAACAACGCCGCCTATTTAAAGGAAAATATCAGAAAATCATCTTAGTTGAGTGCTTTTTTAGTCAAGAATAGATAACATTTGTATTACATTTTTGTTGAATTGAGTTACATGGAAGTTCTGGGGGGAACTACCTGGAAGTCGATAGTACGAGTAATTATGGCTAAAATACGAGGGAAAGAAACTGAATAAACACTAAAGCAATTTCAATGTAAGTTTTATATGCAAAAATAATCTTTTAAGTGGCCATGAGCAGAAGAAAATATTTCCTGTTGGTTTATCGAGCGCTTAGATGAATATCACCAAAAATAAAAGAAATCGCTAAGATTCAAAAAAATCACCAATCGTAAGATGGTTGCCAAAAAATCGCCAAGAATCGATACAAATTGTTGAAACGAAAAACAAACCGGCAAAACGGAAAAAAGCGCTAAGTAAAAAAAAACGCCAAAACAAAACAAAATTAAAAAATATCTACATCAACACCAAAGGTTGCCAAATAAATAAAAAATAACACCAAAACGAAAAAATTGACAAAAACCAAAAAAATCGCCAAAACAAAAAAAGCCCAAAACTAAAAAAAAATTGCTTAAACTGAAAAAATCGCCAAAATGAAAAAAGAACCCAAGCTAAAAAGAATCGCCAAGAGCAAAAAACAAATCGCCAAAAACCGAAAAAATCACCTAAAAGAAAAAATCGCCAAAACCTAAAAACTCGCCAAAACGAAAAAAGCGCCAAAACTAAAAAATCGCCATAACTAAAATAAGTCGCCAAAACTACAAAAAGATCGCCAAAAACCGAAAGAATTCCAAAAACGAAAAAAAAAACCAAAACTAAAAAAATCGCCAAAAACCGAAAAAAGTTTTCTGGGTACTTAAGATTTTTAAATGTCTACTTCACGTAAGATATTCGATTATACAGGTTAACGTTCGTATAGTATTAAATTTGCAGTGTCCGTAAGGAACACTCCATGTGCTTTACTGAATTTTTTTTAATTTTGGTTGAAGTCTACTAAAGAGTTGCTTGGCGGCAATGAAATGCATCTAGACATGCTGAAACAACAAATAATTTTTTTTAATCGTATTCATTTTAGCACGCTTTAAATAAATATTGAAATAAGTGGAGGAGGATGTAATTACACGTTGGCTACCAGAAAACGTAAAAATACGATTCACATCGATACTTAATTTTAATTTAAGGTTTTCCTTCAACCTTTAACAAAATCTAAAATTTCTAAACAGAAATTTTTTAACGGAAAAAAATTTTCCAAGAATATTAGTAACCCTAATCAAAGCATAAATATAGAAACAAATAAAGTTGGAACAATAATAATTAAACTAATTTAAAGTATTTTTATTTTTTTAATTGGAAAAAAGCTAACCGCCAGTTAGTCGAATATATTGTTTGTTTTCTGTTGAAACTGGTCCCTATATTTTTGGAAAAAATTACCTTTAAATGCATGCCATACATCAAGTACATGCTTTGTTATCTTCACAAAAAAGATAGAAATAAAATATATTATTCTTGCTGCTTTCCTCCTTTACCTTGTTTTCATTACAACTTGTTCGATTGTAATTTATTTATTTATTACTTTGTGTTTGCCATTATTTTAAGCTGCAAAAATAATACGTCTAATTTAATTCTTGACTTTGGATTGTGTACAAATAAATAAAATTACTTGCATCGGCAAGGGCAAAGTTGCAAGATGATTTCTTTTTTTTTTTTTTTTTTTGCAAAACGAAACAGCGAAGATTCTTTGCTGCTGTAGCAAAATTCATTGCAATAGTAGAAGCCGAAGTATGATCATACCCATCATCAATATTGCGCTTACAACGGAATGCTTGCTGTGCTTGTATTTATTTACCTCTTGTGTTGTTTTATCAACCTTATCTTTTTTTGCCTTCCTAAATACAATAAATAATTTAAGAAGAGACTAAAAGCATTTCGTTTCCGTTAAAACTCAAAATGAAGGAAAACAGGAAGAGGAAAAAATACACAGACACAGACACAACAGCAATATTCCTCACACAGAACTCTTTGTGCCAGTTTCAATTAGGAAAAGCACTAAATGTTATTTAAGACTAGAATTATAAAAAGAAGGAATGAAAAAAATATCCAGTGAAGCATAAAAAGGAAATAATGGCGCAGAGATGAAAACAATAACTAAAGTGTATTGGCTAAAAACAGAGAAGGGCCGACTTTGGCTCGGCGCAATGCAAGATTTCATAACAGGAAACAAAATAGTTTTGGAGAAAATCGTTTTAAATAAATGTTTATTCACATTCTACAGCCATAATTTAAATAAATGTAATCTTAATGAAAATCATCGCTTTGTTTTCAAAAGGTTTTTGTAGGAGTAATCAAAAAAAAAACACCATTACCAGCATTCAGTGTTATTTGCTTTAACCTGCTACTAAAAGTTTAAATTTGTTAATCGGCTTTCCCATCCCTGACCGTTTAGTGCCTTCAAACAGCACAATGATTTTCGATTAAAAGCCTGGCATAATGCAACAAATACGTTCAACCAAGCGATACCGAACAACAGCACTAACAACTACATTTGCTAAATGCCATAGAAAAGCATTTGTAGTTTTTCCTTTAACTAGTAAAGCTAAAAAAAAGCATTAAGCAGCAAAAATTCGTTGTTTTCTGTTAAACAAAAATAAAATAAAACAAACAAAGAAAACTACGACTAACAAATGCAATTTATATGTTTTAAATCGAAATTAGAAACTAACACTGTGTTCCAACGTAATAAAATAGCAATTTTTTTAAGTTTGGCTCTGGAATATACAATAAACAATAAAGCCTTTTGCTGGATTAAAAAAAGAGGAGAGAGAGAGCACTATAATAACAAAGAATAGATTATATAGAAGATACGCTTTGGGTATTAAGTACAATTTCAATTTGTAGAATTTATATATATTTTTGTTATTCTGCAGTAAAAGGTGTATGTGCATAAAGTTTACTTTATGCAGCTGCATTTAGCAGCACATCTGCAACAAAACTGAAAGAAAAACATGAGTACACATGTTAAGAGTTTCACATAAAGAAAAAAAACTGTGAATAAAAGAATTTGTATTGGGGTTTTAGCAGCAGCATAAATAAAAATTAAAACTACTCGTAGAAGAACTAAAATAAAACATTTCCTACTAAGAGGATTATCTATAGTTTCTTTTTTTTTATAGCGTGTTTATGTAGTTTGTTTAATAGTTTCATAAAAATTTACAGCAAATAAAATAATACGATTCAGTTGCAGAAATAAACAAAATTAAGCACTAATTATTTCGCTCTAATGGAATTTTAGATGGAAGAGATAAAAGCAAAAGATTAATCAAAATAAAACATATGATATGGACCATTCATGCTAAAACTTTTTGTTTCGCATATAGAATAATTAAATATAAGGAGGAGTTACGAGATAATTCCAGTCAAAGTTAAAACAAAATTAAAATTAAACTTTTGGTAAATAAAACATGGTTTAGTTTAGACATGGATTTTAGATATAACAAAATATAACTCAAACTCAGAGTCACAGACACAGTCATAGTCATAGTCATAGTCATAGTCATAGTCATAGTCATAGTCATTGTCACAGTCATAGTCACAGTCACAGTCACAGTCACAGTCATAGTCACAGTCACAGTCACAGTCATAGGCATAGCCATAGGCATAGGCATAGTCATAGTCATAGTCATAGTCATAGTAATAGTCATAGTCATAGTCATAGTCATAGTCATAGTCATAGTCATAGTCATAGTCATAGTCATAGTCATAGTCATAGTCATAGTCATAGTCATAGTCATAGTCATAGTCATAGTCATAGTCATAGTCATAGTCATAGTCATAGTCATAGTCATAGTCATAGTAATAGTCATAGTCATAGTCATAGTCATAGTCATAGTCATAGTCATAGTCATAGTCATAGTCATAGTCATAGTCATAGTCATAGTCATAGTCATAGTCATAGTCATAGTCATAGTCATAGTCATAGTCATAGTCATAGTCATAGTCATAGTCATAGTCATAGTCATAGTCATAGTCATAGTCATAGTCATAGTCATAGTCATAGTCATAGTCATAGTCATAGCAATAGTCATAGTCATAGTCATAGTCATAGTCATAGTCATAGTCATAGTCATAGTCATAGTCATAGTCATAGTCATAGTCATAGTCATAGTCATAGTCATAGTCATAGTCATAGTCATAGTCATAGTCATAGTCATAGTCATAGTCATAGTCATAGTCATAGTCATAGTCATAGTCATAGTCATAGTCATAGTCATAGTCATAGTCATAGTCATAGTCATAGTCATAGTCATAGTCATAGTCATAGTCATAGTCATAGTCATAGTCATAGTCATAGTCATAGTCATAGTCATAGTCATAGTCATAGTCATAGTCATAGTCATAGTCATAGTCATAGTCATAGTCATAGTAATAGTCATAGTCATAGTCATAGTCATAGTAATAGTCATAGTCATAGTCATAGTCATAGTCATAGTCATAGTCATAGTCATAGTCATAGTCATAGTCATAGTCATAGTCATAGTCATAGTCATAGTGATAGTCATAGTCATAGTCATAGTCATAGTCATAGTCATAGTCATAGTCATAGTCATAGTCATAGTCATAGTCATAGTCATAGTCATAGTCATAGTCATAGTCATAGTCATAGTCATAGTCACAGACACAGTCATAGTCATAGTCATAGTCATAGTCATAGTCATAGTCATAGTCATTGTCACAGTCATAGTCACAGTCACAGTCACAGTCACAGTCATAGTCACAGTCACAGTCACAGTCATAGGCATAGCCATAGGCATAGTCATAGTCATAGTCATAGTCATAGTCATAGTCATAGTCATAGTAATAGTCATAGTCATAGTCATAGTCATAGTCATAGTCATAGTCATAGTCATAGTCATAGTCATAGTCATAGTCATAGTCATAGTCATAGTCATAGTCATAGTCATAGTCATAGTCATAGTCATAGTCATAGTCATAGTCATAGTCATAGTCATAGTCATAGTCATAGTCATAGTCATAGTCATAGTCATAGTCATAGTCATAGTCATAGTCATAGTCATAGTCATAGTCATAGTCATAGTCATAGTCATAGTCATAGTCATAGTCATAGTCATAGTCATAGTAATAGTCATAGTCATAGTCATAGTCATAGTCATAGTCATAGTCATAGTCATAGTCATAGTCATAGTCATAGTCATAGTGATAGTCATAGTCATAGTCATAGTCATAGTCATATTCATAGTCATAGTCATAGTCATAGTCATAGTCATAGTCATAGTCATAGTCATAGTCATAGTCATAGTCATAGTCATAGTCATAGTCATAGTCATAGTCATAGTCATAGTCATAGTCATAGTCATAGTCATAGTCATAGTCATAGTCATAGTCATAGTCATAGTCATAGTCATAGTCATAGTCATAGTCATAGTCATAGTCATAGTCATAGTCATAGTCATAGTCATAGTCATAGTCATAGTCATAGTCATAGTCATAGTCATAGTCATAGTCATAGTCATAGTCATAGTCATAGTCATAGTCATAGTCATAGTCATAGTCATAGTCATAGTCATAGTCATAGTCATAGTCATAGTCATAGTCATAGTCATAGTCATAGGCATAGGCATAGGCATAGTCATAATATAAAAATACAACCACAAACACGCGTGACTTATGCGTGACTTGTACGTGACTAATGCGTGACTCACGCGTATTAAACGCGTATTGTTTCTAATGAAAGCATATAAAACCAGGACAAAAACAACAGCATTAGAAATGAGATATCGCGCACAAAAATCTTTTATATGCGCATATTTTTCAGACCGTCCGAAGATCGGCTTGGTAGAAAGTCTTTACACGCCGTATCTATTGCTTAAAATCCTATAATAACATTTCGCTTATTTTTTTTAAAAGCAACTAGTTTTTAAAAACTAATAAGCAGCTTAAAGGGCAATTATTTGCTTTTTTATATCCAGTGATATTATTAAATATTTTTGAAATTGAAATAATGTGCATGAAAATCATTTACCTAGACATTATTGCCTGCCACCTCTTTTTCTGCAATATAAGAACATTAAAATAAGATTAAATAACTTCAACAAAATCAAAAACAATCTGATGCTACTCAGTTAAAGCTGCAATTTATGGTTTTACACTTTTCATTAATAAAATTGCTGGGCCATTAACATGCAGAGTATTAATCCCCCAGCAGTTAACTTTTGATATTCTTCTTGCTGATAATTGAATGAAAAATATATTTTTATGCTTATAGTCTATATTTATGTGTTGAATAGCAAAACGTGAAAATACTTTTCTGTGGTAAAAATGTGAAAAATAATGTATGTATGTTTGTGTGTCCATTCAGCAGCATTAAAACTAAAAGTAAAATTATCAAGTGGGTGGTTGTATGCGGTGACGTATGAGTGACGTGAAATGCACACATGCAGGAAAATTATTATACGTTTTTTTTTAAATCAAAGCTGCAATTTCGGTAGTGATTTTTTTTTGTCATTATTATTATTATTAGTAGAACGATTATTTCTTATTTAATTGTATTGTGTTTATGTGATTTTCTTTAAAAACTTTAGTGTAACTGCATTAAATTATAATTACAGTCAATAATAAGGATAGCAAGGCAATTAACTATTGCAAAATGGTGATGGAAATTGTTTCAGCTTGCACACATATTGCTCATTTACTGAAACAATGACATTACACAAAAAATGGAATTTTTGAGTTAGTGCCGCACAATTAATTCTCACATCGTTCTTTATATTGTGTAAAAATTTCAATCAAATATCTTGTTTACTCTACTCTTGGGAGAAAAATAAAATTTTCTTTTCCATAAGGTTGTGTGTAAAGTGAGAACTTCAAACTCGTTTTCTGGCACACTGTTTTTTTTATTATTTATGACATTGTTTGAGTCAATAAGCGATATGTATACTCACAAATATAATTAAACGCTTGCACAAATCATTTTTTTTCATATTTTATAATTAGAGGAATTTTAATGTTGCGACATTGACTGAAATCGAACCAAGCATGAATGATATCACTTTCTTTGCTTTCGTTACAAACAAAATGTATTCAAAAAAGTACTTTAAATAGGATTTGAATATTCAATGACAATGACATCCTCAAAACAACTTAAACTATGCATTGATGTTGTCTTGGCAAAATGACAAGAATATTTTATGGGTAAAAATAAAAACAAACGTTTGACATGAAAAAATTATGCATACAGTTCGTTACTAAAAACAAAATACCGTTACAATACAGAAAAAAAGTTTCTCTTAAAAAAAAGGATTTTTATATGGATAATCAGTTTCATTTTGAATAAGGAAACAAAAGAATGATTACTATGGGGACTTAAGAGTTCCGTACAACAAAGGTGAAAAGGAACCCTATTGTTTTCACCACGATGTCCGTCCATCCGTCCGTCCGTTGCGAAAATAAGCTGTTCATATTTTAAAACTTTTTTTAAATTAATATTTTGGGTAGAGACAATGGCAGAAAAAAAGTCTTCATATTGTGAGGTGTTCATATTATCGGGAGTTCACTGTACATGTGTATTTTTATACTTGTGTGAGTATTAGTAATTTACCTTTCATATCATTTCACGCAAAGATGTGATGTTGATGTATCACAATTTTCTCTGCAGGTTGTTAAGGTTAAGACTTTTTGTTTCGCTTTTTTTTAGATCGTACACTCACTCACTCATACATGAAGCCACAGTCGTCGTACTCAACCAAAAACACACAAATCCACAATGTGAATTCAATGAATATAAAATGAATTTAAGTACACTTGCACCTGTTGTTATTTTTAACTAAAACGAAAGTATAATGAAGGCAGTGAGAGAAGAGAAACGCAACAAAAGTAAATATTTATAAAATTTTTTTTTTTTTTTGTATAAATGCACTACTACACAAAAGTTATGGATATAATAAAACTACAAGAATAATATAATAGAGAAAGAGGAAATTCTATCAGATACAAGTTATGGAAAAATGTTACAATTTTCTTGAAATTAATTTAGAAGAGAAATAAATTTGAATAGTTTGAAAAGCAGAGAATTTGGTTTTGATGAGATTAAATTTTTTTTTATTTGATGAAACTGTCTAAATTTAATAAAAATAATATTAATATGCTTTTACAAAATTTAGCTGCTTTAATTTTCATTATCAGCAAGTAATAACTTCTTAAAGCAGCTTAAAAATTATTTATTAAATATGTTGAAAATTGCTAATTTCCTTAACAGCTGCCATTAAATTGATGCTTGTTTTTTAAATGACTTTAACACACTGATGTTTGCTTAATTACTTCTTGTTTTTCCTTTTTGCATATTTTATCGATTTAACCATAAAGAAAAAGCATGTAAAAAACTTTTGTTTGCTCATTTAAAATGTATTACACTGCCTCGCAAAACAAGTTAGAACGCAAATATAAACCCATACCATATACATTCAAGAATACGATTATTGACGTATGTTACTTTTTATGACACTTTCTGTTTCATTATGTGCGAGCTGTCTTATCGTTTTACGCGCAACAGTTATTTTAAGGATTAATGACAAAAGAAAAAAGACAACAGAACGCAGCAGCTAATCTGTGGGGAATTAAGGCATTTGCTAGGAAAAATTTTCACAAATTTAATAGCTTAAAAGCAGAGCTCTGTAGATGTTAAATGAGAAATAATGTTGTACGAGGTGCGTTCAAAAAGTATCGCGAATTTTTAATTTTCGCGGGTTACGTATATTCGAATTTTGCTTTGTTTTTTGGCGTTATGTTGGTACTCATTTCTCTCACTTATGCCGACGATTTCGGCCATATCGGTATATTCCAATTTTGCTTTTTTTTGTGGCGTTATGTTGGTACTCATTTCTCTCACTTATGCCAACGATTTCGGCCATTTTGAATGTTCAGTTAATTGTTGACAGCTTCTTTGCTTGCACGTGTTTTGGCTCGTCTTCGCGAGTGCGATACTTTTTTGAACACACCTCGTATATGTTGAATTTAAACAATAAATTTATTTGTTGTCGGCTAAGCACGTCTAGATGCATTTCGTTGCTGCTAAAATATCACGCCGGTTGAATTCAGTTTTCAAGCTTTTGAAACGAAAGGAAATGCTTTCGAATTTGTATGTTATTATTGTTTTTTTAAGCAAACGTTTTATATTTCATAATCAAGCAAATTTTTTTCTAATAATCGAATAAGTTTTATTCGAACAAATTTTATTCGATTATTAAATTTATATATTTACTGGCATAAGAGCTTGATTTCATTTTATATAATTTTTATTCCAAAAATAATATATTTTTAAATTTCATAATCTAGGAAATTTTTTTCGACTAATCGAATAATTTTATTCTAGCAATCCATTATATTAGATTGTTTTTTTGTAACAACTATTTTATTAAGCTTGAGGTCTTTTTTTAAACAGGATTTCTTTAGGATTTTTTTATTTCGAAAAAAAAACATATGAAGAAAATTTTTTCTAATTTTATTCGAATTAAATTTATTCGAATATTAAATTTATTATTTACTGGAATAACAGTTAGATCTAATTTTAGATAATTTTTCTAAAATGTTTTTAAGTTTCCTAATCTAGCAAATGCTTTCGAATAATCGAATAAATTTTATTCCAACAAGCGATTAATTAATTTTTTTTTCATTTATTCGTTTGCTGCAATAACAGCTAGATGTGATTTAAGATTATTTTGTTCGAAAAATTAATGGTTTTTTTACATTTTACAATCAAACAAATCATTTTCAAATAATCGAATAAGTTTGATTCGAATAATCAAGTATTGTTTTTAGTTTATATGTTCACTGGCATAACAGCTAGATCTCATTTTTGATTTTCTATCAAGTATGTTTTATTCGAATAACCGAATATTTAATTAATATTCGAATAAAATTATTCGAATAAAATTTTAAATCGTAAAATTTTTACACGAATTTTTTATATATTTAAAGTTAACGATTTAAAGCACTTGAAATTGAAAATATCAAGTATTTCTGTTGTTCATTACAATTTTTGTGAAATATTTGTTTGCCATTTTTATTAACATTAATTTATTTTTTTATTATCTTCTCTCCTACTTTTAATTGTCTTAAAAAATCTCGCTAAGGGACAAGACAGAGCAATATTACGTTCGTTTGACAGTTATATACTGAAAACAACAAAATACTTTAATTTATTTTTTATTATCTTCTCTAGTATTTTAAAGTATCGTTCGTTTATGAGCCTTTAAAAATTTATTAAGTGGACTATTTTTTCGACAGTAAAATACGAAGACTTGTTTATATTTTCTATGTAAACTATCATACGAACCTATTTTGACTACACCGTTGAACAGATCTGATTGGCTGTTGCGTTCTAGCTGTCTTAAAGTGTCAGCAAATAACCAGCCATAACACCGATATTTCTTTATTGAATATACGAGTATAAACAATTTTATTTAATTCCCTGGCTGCACTTCACAATTTTTAATATATCTTAGCTGTATAACTTTAGAGGAACTTTGCGTGCTTTTCACGCACCAAACTAACTTGTACTTACGAGTATAATTGAAATTTCTACATACACCAAAAACTTTCAGTAGATTTTTCAGTTGCCATTTTCATATTAATTTCAATTTATCTTCATGTTCTTTTTTTTTTTGCTGTTTCTATAATATTCTTTGAAACTTGGTTTTTTAACTTAAATTTTTTGCAAAAAAAAAAAACACATGCATACTAAAGATGTGCACAAATGGAACTTAATGCACAAGTTTCAGTATTCTTATTTCTTATGAAAGTGGGTATTAGTCGTTAGCTCAGGGTATCGAAAGTAAATCAGTCGCAGGGGAATAAAATGAGAACGACAGTAATATGATTCTTACACAATATTTCGCTTACATTTATACAATGGTGTCACTTCATGCTTTCATCGACAAATATTCATGAAAGTGAAAAACAAAACATTATTTTTTTTATATATGAAATACCGAAGTATATTTATTTGACATAAAGTCTTTATTTATTTAATTTGAAGATTTGGCTTGTCTTTATGGTTAAGCAATTGTCTATATGCATTTCGTTCCTGCTTTTGGAACTCATCATCATCGATTGTGCAAAATAAAATAGATGCACAATCGAATAAAGATGCTTGTTTTGTAAAGATTTTTGTTTGAAGCTTTTAAACTTATTATGTTTTTATACTGTGATTCTCAATATAGTATTAAGAGTCTTACTATAAACATACAAAGTTTGTTAACTAAATTCAAAAATTTTTTGGGTTGAAGTCTACTGATGTGTTCCAAAAGCAGGAACGAAATGCATATAGACAATTGCTTAACAATAAAAACAAACCAAATCTTCAAATTATTTTTTTTAATTAAGCAAATCAAGAAAATTTATTTTGTAACTGTTTTTCTTATAAACATTTTCTAATTGTGCTTGTTTGTTATTTCCCTGTTATATACATAGTAGTTATCTGTTTGCAATACTTTATTGTCCACTCTGGCACATGTTTAATGCATACATGTTCAAGCCAAAGTAAACCTTTTAACCTCCTGAAAGTCATAATGTTGGTAATTAAATTATGCGGTTGTCTTTATGAGTTTTTAGTTTAATACTCACTCGTTCGTATCTTCTTTCTTCTCTGTTACTTGCAAATGTAAAGTTTAACATAAAAAAAAAATTTTTTCAAAACTAATTGAAAATTATGATTTTTCATGGTACGTACGTATTTCGTTCTTTTGCATTTTTTTACTATATGTTCTTATTAAATGTGTTTGTTATACTTTTAGTTTTCATATCAACTTGACGGTGTTAAGAGAGCAAGAGAAAATAAAATTTTCTGTACTGTTGCCTTTAATTATAAAAGTTTTTTTGTTAACATGACGCTAATGTAAACTAATACGAGGAGAAATTTAAAGCTACAGGTAATTAAAAAAAGTTTTTGTATCAAAATACACATTCGCATTTAACTATATAAATTTTTTATAATAAATGCTAAGAATTGTTTTGTATTAAGAGATTTTTTGTTGTCTTCTTGCGAGAAGTGAGAAGTTCACTCACGTTCCATCAGGTTTTTTAACCTGCACGAATTTTAAGCAAATTAAACTTGGTCATTTATGATCAAGCACAATTGTAAATGATTTCTTTGCATTAGAGTAAGCGTAAATGCATTGGAATATAAATATATTCAATAAAGGTAAACGGGAATATAAGTGAGCTAGAGTGAATGCAAGCCAGCGTGCGTGAGTGTAAGTGAGGATGAGCGAATCTAAATGAGCGCGTGAGAGTGTAAGTGAGCATAAGTAAGTTTAAGTGAGAGTGAGTGAGTATAAAGAGTGAGTGAGTATAAATTATAATCACCCGTATTGCGTATGTCGAGTCGAATGTTCGTCTGCGAGAATAATTTCCTAGATTAAACAGAACTTGCGCATGTTTCCTTTAATCTATTTCAAACTCCTCGTGGACGAATATTCGACTCGAGAGTAAAAGAGCTTGAGTGAGTGTAAGTGAGCGTGAGTGAGAGTGTAAGTGAGCGTGAGTGAGTGTAAGTGAGCGTGAGTGAGTGTAAGTAAGCATGAGTGAGTATAAGGGAGCGTAAGTGAGTGTAAGTGAGCGTGAGTGAGTTTGACTTATATGCGCTTAATAGACAAGCACAGTTAGTGAGTGCGTCAGAATAAGTGCGTAAGCGTCAGCTTGAGTGCGTGAGCGTGAGTGCACGAGCGTGAGTGCGTAAGGGTGAGTGCGCAAGCATGAGTGCGTGAGCATGAGTGCGTGAGCATGAGTGCGTGAGCATGAGTGCATGAGCATGAGTGCGTGAGCATGAGTGCGTGAGAATGAGTGCGTGAGCATGAGTACGTGAGCATGAGCGTGAGTGCGCATGCGTGAGTGCGTGAGCGTGAGTGCGTGAGCGTGAGTGCGTGAGCGTTAACGTGCATGAGCGTGAGCATAAGCGAATATGAGCACACACGTGCATGAGCGTCAGCCTACCTGCGAATAAGTAAGGAGTTAAAAGTATGTACAAATTAATTGTACCGTCTTATAAAATTTAATTCTAAATTAAATTAATGTTGCATAATACTCGTATCAAAAATTTTTATAATATATTCGTGTAGTCCAAAATATATTTGGCTTCAAACATACGGGCAACAAGGTTTCATAACAAAAAAAGAAAGTAATTTCTTTTTTACTAATTTCTTGGTTTGTGATTTCAGAAATCACTCAATTTGTAATAACTTTCGTTACTCGTAACCTTGATCGATAGTGAAAAAAACTAACCCAAATCCCATCTTCATTAACGGACACTAAGGGGTTTAATGACTTTTTTAAATTAATTAATATAAACACATTTCCTTAAACTTCAAGTTTTTTAGATTTGAAACTTAAGCAATTAATTTTCTACTTCTCATTTAATAAATTTATGTAAAAAACTTTGAAATAAAGTTCATTTAGTTTTATTTTTTTTTTATCACTTCTTACTGCCTTTAGCACTGTTCATTTTTAAAACCTTTAAAACAACATGTAAATTTGCTTTAAGTAACTCGCTTTGTCTGTAACGCAAAAATTAAATCAACGATTTATTCTTGTGGTTACTGCAGTATTTTTCATGAAATAAAGTAAGAAGAAAAGAAGAAATTGCAAATTAAAGCAATAAAAGTTTATTTATAATTTTACTTTTTGCTGTTCGAGTACAATAAAGAGTACAAAAAAGGAAAAAGCCACGACTAAAGGTCAACTCAATAATCAAGAAATGAAAAGCAGGGATGTGGAAATAAAAACTTTTAAATTTTCTTTAAGATTTAAGAAATAAAATTCAAAAATATAAAAAATGGCTTTAATAAAGCGGCCTTCATTAATAGAAAAAGCCAACAATGGCACATCCATAAACGACAAACATAAAATAAAACTTATACCCTTTTTTATCCACTGCTCCAACCCTTCCACAAATAATTACTTCTACCCTGAATATACCTTTTGTAATTGCCAGCCTGAGCAACTTAATCTTTAGCAAAAGAAAATTAAAGTAGAAAAAGTAAAATAAATTATATTATATGTCATAAAAAAAGGTCAGAGAGAAGTGCGAACAAAAGACACACACTGAGCACAAAAATTTATTTGTAAAAATCACATGTCAAAACATGTGTACACAAACGTAATTAATGATTAAACATTTATCAAAAAACAAAAAAAAAACGTCAGACATCAAGGCATTAAGAAAAAATATAAATAAAGTAATAAAGTATTAAAGCAACAACAACAACTACAACATGGACAACAAACAAAATGGGAAAAGTTACATAAAAATCAAAAGGATTAAAGGAATAATTTCAGTGACTTAACTGGCAGCCAAAAAGGGACTAACAGCCATTATTTAAAAAAAACGGAAATCCCGAACTTCCGTACGTTGTTTTTACACAAAGTTCTTATGGGAATCTGAATTTCCGTAAGAACTCCATAAAAGTCATTATGGTGTCCTATGAACATTAAAATTAGTTCTTCATTAAAACTAGTCCCCTTTAAATATTTACCTACAAATACTATTTTGCAAACATTATGAATTTTGGCTGTAAGCACTTTTTTCCACACAACTATTATTTGTTGTTTTATTTTCATTTCTCTCATTTTATTTTTCCTGCACACAGTTTTTTGCCTGCGTAATCAAGCTTTAATGAGACATTTACAATCCCCAACAGGCAGGACGTTATAATACAAATACCGAAACAACGTACACAAACAGGAAAAAACAACGTGCTCAAACTTTAAACCACATTTCAAATGATTTATTCATTGAGTTTTCAGCAAACCAAAAAATTACTTAAATTTAATTAAAATAAAAATGTGTGTGAAGATGAGAATTATGCCTAAGGCATAACTTGTTAGCATAAAGGTTTCTAGGTTAACTGGCCTCAAAAATCATAATCACACCAGATTCAAATCTTCAGTCACTTGTCAGCAAAAAAAAAAAAAACAAAACAAACAAAAATGAGGTCACCTCACTGCTTAGCATTTTGTTAAGCAAAAAAAAAACAACAATTTGTTCAAAATCACACTTTCAGTTTTTTTTCTCCCACTTATAGCATCTGTTTTTTATTTTTCTTTCTCTTGTTTTTGTTTAGCTGACATTATAAATTTCCCTTATGCAAAGTAGTGCCACTTATACCAAGACTTGCAACAAAACGAAACCAGCAAAAAAAAAAATATTAAGATAAAATTCAAAGAACCCTCAACGGCTGCCAGTCTTATTATACTCGTGCATCTACTCTCTTTGTTTTATATACACTTGTGTTTTTCACGCTTGCAAGCCAAACCAATTCTGGCAACCAAACACTCACTCAGTCACTTTAAAATACATGAATATGCTTTCATATGCATCTTGTACTTGGTTAATTTTTACTATGCCAACACTTCCTTTTTTTCCTTATGCACACAAAAGCTAAAGATTCACTTGAGTATTTGCAGCCTTAAACTATGTTTTACGTATATTTTTACATTGAAACGCAAACACGCTTACAATCTCATAGACGAAAGTAAGCTTTTGTCCACAAGCACATGTAAGAGCAAAAGATGATATTCCTGCAGGTATTTTTTTTTATTAAAATGCGAAATCTGATAGTCAAAAGTCCGGTGTTTCCATATATAGGGCATCGATAAGAATAAGTGAATTATTGCAGGCTGATAAAAGTGAAAAATGATAAGAAAAAAATTTAAGTTTGAATTAAATTTAGCAAAGAAAATAAAACCCCTGATTCGATATTCGATATTGGCCAGAAAGTCAAATTTCTAATAAAAATCAATAAATAAGTTTAACAAAAAAGCCATAATTTTCAACAAACGATGAGTCAAAACAATTCACGTATTCCTATTTCACTAAAAGAATTTTAAGCAACGCTCAAGTCTGCATTAAGTGGTGTCAGTTGCACAGTCTACACACAGTGTAGCAAGCACGTGAACGGCTGATGATGAAGGTGCAGCGTTCGTCAGAATAATTATTGAAATTTTTCTTCGGCGTCCTCGATGCATATAAAAATATTTTATTTAACTCCATCTAAATTACATATTTTAACTTTCACGCCCAATTAGGCAAATATTAGTGTTCGGCCACTTTTATAAATTCAATATTGCATCACTTTCAGAGCTCAAGTTGTGTAGAAGTAGAAGCACGTGAAATATAATATTTATTTTTAATGGGCATGGCACCGCTCACTTACTTAAGCACAAAATTATGTCATTCTAAGAAGCGAAACTCTTTGCCAAGTTTCGTGAGAATCGGATTAGTAGCAGTACATACATATAATTTAATACCAACCTTTTATGGGTGTAGCCTCGCCCACTTTTATTAACACGTAATTAAATATTCCTAAGAGCTTAAGCCGTGTACAAAATTTCGTAAAAATCGATAACGTAGAAGCACTTGAAATAAAATAATAAAATTTAATAGGCATGGCCCCGCCCTCTTTTTTGAACACAATATTAAGTATTTATCAGAGCTTAAGTTGTGTGCCTATTTTCGCAAAAACTGTTTAGGCACAAGGATGTGAAATATGATATTAAAATTAAATGGGTGTGGTCCGCCCACTTTTTGAATGCCATATTGTGTCTTTTTTTTAGCTCAGGGTGTGTGTCAATTTTCGTAAAAATGGGTCAAGAAGGAGAACGTGAAATATATTAATAAAATTTAATAATCGTTCTACGCAAACTTTTTGAGTGTGTGCCACAAGTTTCGTAAAAATTTTTTAAATACAAGCATTTTTTAAATACAAGCCTCGCCTCTTTTTTGAATGCAATATTGTGTCTTTTTTAGAGCTTAGGGTGTGGTCCGATTTTCGTTAAAATTGGTTAAGTACAAGCACCTAAAATATAATATTGAAATTAAATAATAAATTAATAGCAAATTGTGTCTATTTTTTGAGCTGAGAGTGTGTATCAAGTTTCGTAAAAATCAGTCAAACACAAGCAGGTGAAATATAATATTAAGGTATATTGGGCATCGCTCCCCCCATTTTGTTAACTTCGGGACTGTGCCGTCACGAGAGCCCAATCGAAAAAGTAAATATCATAAAATCAAATTTAAAAAAAATAAAAAATTATTTTTCACAGTGGAACCAAATGGAAGCTATACCCGCTCAAAAAAAATTCAATCGATATAAAAGTACATAAGTTGGTACATACACAGAAAAAAAATATTCCTGCAATAGACAACTTTAATTGAAAATAAAACCAAATATCAATACAATAAATCGATGCCGATTAAGATCGACGACGCCATTCACAGTAAGAGGAATTATAACAATTATAAAGCACTCATTCATAAAAAAAACATTTTTCATTTATAAAAGGTTTATAAAACAGATTTCCATATAATACAGAAATGATTATGATGATTTTTTTGTTCACAAACATGCTTTTGAAAGTGATTTTGAAAGTTATTGCTGTCTGTATTTGCTTTGATGAATGTATACTGCATTATTTTAATAAAGAAAAAATTCGTTTTCATTCTGTTAAATTTTTACGAATTTTGAGGGAGCCCACTTCAATTATTGTTTTCTTGAATTTAGAATTAAATTCTTTGCGAAGTGTATAAATTTCTTGAACTATATATGTTTGCTTTCCATGTAAAATTTTAAAGATTTGTTATTTAACCACTGACATTTTCTGTTACTATATACAGATACATTTATAACTATGAATTAAAATGCAGCTACATATATTTCTGTTTTTTTCTTTCTGAAACATGACATATCATTAAAAGTTGCATATTCATAAATTTGTACTGCTTTACAATTCATACTCAAGCATATTTTGCATAAAACACACACTCTTTCACTCACATAGATGCATTTATTTAGAAACATACATAAATACAAGCAAAACTGCCATATTATTACTCGTATATGCATGCAGCGGCTTGTTGACTTGATGTTCAGTTTTGTAGTGGCATTATAAATGCATGTCTTTGAATATGTTCAATGTTTGCACCAGCATAAATGTGTGCACATGCATGTGTGTGTGCGTGCGCACGAGCATATGTGCGTATTTGTTAAAGAGCGTTATTATGTTAAAGGTTTTCTTTCACATAAAAAAACACATACTCTCACACACGCTCACAGAATGATATCTAAAGTAGACTATTTAAATAATCATCCTGCTTGATACTACGAATGAATATTTTTTAATAAACTATTACCATTCATGTAGCGCTCTTGTTTGCGTCTCCCCTTTTGTTGTGCTGCTCTTTGTTCAAATCCTAAAAGTATGCAATATTTGCTTATGTTTGAAAATTACATCCATACATACAAGCACACGTAAAAGTGAACATCCAAATGCTTTATAAATTATTTCTTTTTTCACTTATCTAAACGAAAAAGTCTCTTTTACCCAATGCGTCTTTTAATTTACTACTACTGTGTGTGCTGACACACATTTGCAAACTGTGCAAAAAGATGTACAGTCGAGTTTGACAATAACGAATTGCTACATCAGGATATTGCTTTGTGACATTTTTCTGTTATATTGCCATGAAGATATTTGTTGTTTGTAAGTGTTCTTAAGCAGATATTGTTAGAAATTTGTATTCTTTATAATTGGCTTCTCCTGTAAGAGTTACATACAAATATGACAAGCATACAAGAGAAATTAATCTCTGAATATAAAAGAATTTTTTTTTTTAATATTCAACTAGTATCTGCAGCTTATGTTGTCATAAGGAAAATGATTTGTTTATGATATTTTTCTTGCCAGCTATAGATAAAGCAAGACAACATTGATTGAAAATTTGATTTCATATAAATATTAATGTGTAGTTTCCACAAGTCAGACAGGCGACTCGTTCAGAAAATTTTTATGAAAATCACTCAAATAAATGAGTGCTTTTCATATAAATTTTATACTCAAGTCAGCCGTCCGTATTGCAGAAACAAGGGCTGAATATTAAGAAATTTAAGTTAAGCATAGAAGTCCTTTATAAAATCACTTTCCTTGTGGGAAACCTAAATCTTAACTATGGCAAATTATTTTTCTCTTCTTGAAACACAAGAAATAAGTTAGAACATAAAATGCTTACTAAAGTTAATTAAAGAATTTAGAGAATACAATTTTTTAAAACATTAAATAACCCCTTATTTTAATAACATTATATGCCCCAAAAAAATATTTTAAGAAAATCAACTTTAAAGTAAAATAAAATATCAAAAATAGGTCTTTCATGAAATTATACTGTTATCAAATTTGAATTTTTTCTTATTATTTTTTGGAAAGAGAGACGAAGGGAAAAGAAAGGCGTACTCAGCTTCATGTACTGTCAGTCAATACGTTTTGTTTTCTCATTCGTAATGTCAAAACATAAAAAAATATGTCGCCAACAATAAGACTTTTAAATGAATTATTAAATTTTTAACAGCAAAAACAACATAAGTCATAAGAAAGAAATTTTAAAATAATCATATCTCGAGGGCTTTACACTTTTTATTCATCGTTCCTTCACATATTTATGCCTGGTTAAAAAAAATCAAAACTTTACATAACTTCTTCAGGATTTTAATTTAAGCTACAAAGTGGTGTGTTATTACGAAAAAAAAGTCAACAATAACATTGAAATATAAAAATTCAATTATCGTCTAAATCAGAAACTAATTGGAAAATAACTTAAAAAAACACCCCTTCGCGTGAAAAGTTCTTGAAACATGTGATTTATCGAAGAGGCGATCACAATTGACCACTGGGATCTTGTGATTGATACTATTTGAAAAATAAGCTCTAAGACCTCTAAGGTCAAGATCTCAGAGATGGAACTCGTAAGTTATCGAGAACCTAAAGCCACAATTGTGCCAATTACTGATGGACAATTTCATGAAAATAACATGGTCCTATAATCCTAGCCGCGGTGACCATTTGGCTGTTATTGTTTTCTATTATAAATTGCATACCCTCCTCGTTACAATTAAATAAACTTGTGATGATTTCGTTTAAGAATACACGACTTTTACATATTTAAATTAAACTTCTTATTGGAAGGCATTATGCGAACTTCGGTGTTGCCACTTCTTCCACAATCTCTAGATAGAAACTTGTTATTTTATAACAATGATTTTATGTGCAGTTTAAAAGTTAGAACTGGCTTTCATCGCGGGTTTCACAGCTGAGACATGTTCCAACACTAAAGAGACTTTTAAACGGTCAACTGTCCAAGGTTCTTGATTTGTTCTTCAGTAACAAGCATTGCTATAAGATAAACTGCTAAGCTACTACTACTAATAAAATTAATAATTTTCAAATTTACCTGAAATATATTACCAAACAATTAAAAAATCTGGAAAAATTATTAAGAGCAAAATGACTCTATAGCGATCGAAAAATAAATTATAGTTCGCTTAATTTTCACACGGTATTTGTTTATGGGTTTTTATATGATACCACCTGTTTTATTATATGCAGTGGTGTTATTAATTAATTAATTTAATTTAATAAATTCTTTTTAATTTTCCAATTCCATAAAAATAACCCGCATACGCAGCATGACAAAAATATGAAAGAGAAAGAAAGAAGTCAGAAATAATTGTCAAAAATTTACATCTCAATTTTCATTTTAAGCGTCCTTTACTTCCACTTTAGCTTCACCGCGCCTTTCTACAATAAACGCAACGCGCCAGGAGGTTTGTCGCATCGAAATCAATCTCAATGTAAATCCGCTCTGAGAAAAATTTCTAAAAGATATAAAAGGCGTATGAGCAATTTTTAATATTTTTAATATTACTCATACGCCTCAGCAGCAAAGGAATGTTATTTTGCTTATTTTTTAAATTGATAAGTGAATTTTAATTATTTTTAAGTTTAATTTAACACGAAATTGTGTTTTTGACTGCATATTTAACAAACCATATGTGTTTTGTGTGTATGTGTGTATGTGTTTATTGCAGCCATGTACATAAATATCATGGGGTCGTATTAAAAAAAATCGTTTTCATAAATATATAACATATACAATACATAGTATCATATCATGAACTAAATAAATAGACAAATGCGTTCTAATGCTCTTTTTGTTTCATAAAATATATTTGTATGCAATCTTAATTTTCTGCAGGTTTATAACAAAACTTTCTTGTTTATGTTAAACAACTGTTGTTTAGAAAGCCATATTTTCAACGTAATTTAATAAGAACTTTAATTAAACATTGAAAAATTAAACCGTATGTTTGTACATATAAATTTAAATTTATTCTACAATACAATACAATTTAAATTCAAATAAAAATTCCTAAATACGTATTAACATATTGAGTTAAAGCCAAAATATCACAAGTCTATGAAACAAATTTTATTAAAATATTTTTTTTAATAAACTTTTTTCAGTATTTATTAACTAATTTTTTGCAGAAGAAAAAATGTACAAGTCTACGAAATAAATTTTATTAATATATGTTTTGTAATTTTTTTTTTTTTTTTTTGCTATAAATATATTTTAAAGATTGATCAAGTGTGACTGTGCATAATATTTTTCAATGTTCTAAGGCCGTAAAACAAAACGATTTTACTCAGCCGCTTATATTCTCCAAAGCATGAATACATAAGTATTCCTCTACCCAGAAAAGAATTAATGTATTCATTTTATTTTTTGCTTATTTGTTAGTCCACAATTACAAAGATTTATCACTGTAGTGACCATCTAACCAGAGTCACACACAAACAAACACGTATATGTATACACTACTGCTGCAGCTTATTATCCGCTACAAGAGTTCGCACTCTTTCTCTTTCACACACACTATCACTCTCATGACATTGTTTATTGTTTACATTTGTTATTATAAATTTTTCTCTTGAGAGGGTAAAAGTCACCATTGTTTATGGTCTTCTTCTTTTTTTTTTGCTATTTTAAAATTTTGCCATTTTATTGTTGTTGTATTCTTCATTATACTACATTTATTTGCTTGCTTGTTTTTGTTTAATATTTTTTATTTTTATGTTACTTTGTGTTTGCATTATGTATTTGTAACAGTTGTATAAATGTTAATGTTCTGTTGAATGGTAGTTGATGGTTGGTTGGTTTTTAGTGTTGTTATTTTTCTGATTCGGATTAAATTTTGCTTTGTTGTTTATGTTTGTTTAACTTACTCTTCTTTTACTGATTTTCCTAGCTGAAGGTATTACTTAATTTTTTGTTGTATTAGCTGTACTAGTTTTGCTTTTGATTTGGGTTACAAATCAACATGAACAACTTACATTGTGTGAAACTGTAGCAGCCACAGCCATAATGTTTCTTTTTTTAATTTATTTATAAATTAAGAATCAAGCCGTTAAGGCGAAATATTATTCATATTCTACTCAAAAAAATTTATGTATTTACATACATACTATTTACGGTTCCGTACACCAAAGGTGAAAAAGAGGCAACCCTTTGACATTTTCAAAAACGCTAAAACTAAACAAAATTCGAAAATAAAAAAACGCCGAAAAGAAAAATCGCCAAAATGAAAAAAAAACGATTAAATGAAAAATATCATCAAAAATAAAATAAATCGCTAAAATACAAAGAAATCACCATAAGTAAAAATGTCGCAAAAAAAACTAAAAAAGATCGCCAAAAACAGAAAAAATCGCCGAAAAGGAAAAAAGCGCCGAAACTAAGAAAATTGCTAAACTTAAATAAACCGCCACAAATTTAAAAAATTCGCCAAACGAAAAAAGCACTAGAACTAAAAAACGCCAAAACAAACAAAAAATTAAACAAAGTCTACATCAGGTAAGGTATTCGATTATATAAGCTAAGGTTCGTATAGTATTACATACATATGTACATACATATAAAGTTTTTTTTTTAATTTTCATATAAGTTTAATATAAATTTTTAATTAAAAATCAAATATAAATATATATGAAATACAGTAGGTATTTAGTGAACTTCAGTAACGATAGAAATAAATGAAAAGCAAGTTAACGAGGGAAAGGGATATCATGACTTAAGTAGCAGACAGATTTTATGATATTTAAACAATAGTTGAGTGCCCATACATGAAAACTTAAGCCATTTACTGTAGAATATTTAATATTCTTCAATATTTAAAACATTTCCCTATTTTGGCTGTTGAACAAAAAATTATTGTAAATTATGTATCAAAAAAAAATACTTTTCTGGCAACAGGCAATAAAAATCATACAGGAAAAAAACATTAAAAGAGAAAATACTTGGCATTTGTAAAAATTAAATTGAGCATACAGCAACAAAATGAACAAATAAACTTACGAAAAATACACAGACTCAAAGAACAAAATATATAATTCCTGTACACATGCATATGTTCGTGTTTGTATGCACTTTATATAGATGTATACGAGTATGTATGTTATGTATGTATATTTATATCTGTTCATAACAAAAATTTTACTACAGCACATTTAATTTTGCACTCGATACATTCACTTCAATCTGGAGAATTGCTTGAGGAATTTTTGATTTATTAAATAAATAGATTTTTTTTTTCATAATCTATAGTTTGTAGAAAAGTTAAAGTGTTTCTTAATTTTAACTTTATGCAATTGCTTAAAACAAGTAAAATTGTGCATTGTTCTCGTTTGTTATGGTTGACTTGAAGCAAAATCATTTTATATGCATACACGATTTGCACATGAAAATGCAACAAAAATAAGAACTGGAGACTCAGTAGTTTCTTAGCATAAAATTGTTGTGTAGTACTATATCTATACACATTTCTAGGAACTCAATTTTCCTCTTTATATATTATTAAATTATACTTTTCCTTAGAAATAATAGAATTTTTATTTGTGCATATTTAATATAAAATGCAACGAGTATTAAAAGGAACAAAGAGAAGGATTTTCGAACATACTTTTGCACACCGATTTTTTCCTTATATTACATTTACAAAATATATAAAAAATATTTTGATTTTATAAAAGGTTTATTAATCAAATTTCCATAGAAAATTATTTTCATAAACCTCTTATTAAACAGAAATATTTTTTATGAATAAGACCCTAAGTATATAACAACTGATTCTCAGAAGAGAACAACGAAAAAATATACAAGTATGTATCGGGGTTTTAAAAATTATATGTCTGAAACTATAACCAACCATGAAGTTTTTGCTCTTTAAGGACACTTATTTGTAGAGAATTTTTCCCCTCTAATTCCTCACCGCATGGGTCTTTTTGTGTATTTTGCTTTGTTAGAAGGATACCGATTTAACTTCCATGCAAAAATGACACCACACACACGAAAGCTTCAAATCTACGAAAACAAGGTTAATTTAACATTCTTCGGCAATGATTTTGCTTTATATGTGTTTTGATATTAATTCAACATAATTAACGTAATCTTCAACGAAAGTTTTTCCTTTTGAAATAGCTTTATTTCATGTTGATTTAACATTTCAATACTGTTGAATAAAAATGAAGATTCATGTTGAATCAAAGTTATTTTAAGTTGAAAGAACGTGAATTTGATACTGAAATAGCACGGTGAAGCATATTAAATCAAAGTTTTTTTTTCGTTGAAAAAACATTAATTTAGTTTAATGCAGTCATTTTATTAATTCAATTTAAAAAAAATATTTTTTTGTGATTGAAATGAGAGAAGACAAAAGAAAATATTAAATATCAAAATAACAAAAAATAACATATATCCTGAAAAGTAACGAAATATCGAACTAAAAAATAAAAATATAGACCTTAAACTCGAAAAAAAGTTGATTTGAACATATAACAAAACGAAATTATTTAACTTGCGTAGTTGCGTGCATTGGCACAGGCTTCCCAGGCCAAGATTTTAACTCGAACTCATCGCGTGGTAGTCAACGAATTAAATTGTAATTCAATTTTAGTTCTTATTTAAGTGAAAATCTTCAAAGCAAGAAAAATAATGCTTTTGGAATATTATACAAAATCTGAGTAATGAATTAAATCTAAAGTCAAATCTTACCTGCTGCTATACTCAGAGGGAAAACAAGACCAACCTTAAATCTCTAGTCTCTCTGTCTCAATGCATATCCAGAAATTTAATATTTTACTCAAACAAAATTATTCTTCTTTTATCCTCTTCATGTATTTTGATTGAAACAAATGATTGCAAATAAAGTAGTGTTTGCATATTTTTCTTTTCTTTTTCCAGCCATGGATGACTAGTCTGCTTAGAGACACATACACCCACATACACACACCCGCCCATATTCAACCGCACACACATACACAAACATTTCGATTCAATTCGTACGATATTTGTCTTCTTGTTTAAGTCCTTAAAAAGTAAACAATGCATATCAAATGCTTTCAACCCTTAGATTTTCAAATGAAATCAACCAACACAATTCACACAATCAGTTTTTGCAACAGCAAGATACCAGTATTCTAAAAATGCACAAAAGTATTCCAAGTTTTTTTTATTTTTTTTTAACTTTTTTTAGATTTAAACACATATTTTATTTGCACTCACATGTAACCATCAGTTTTCAAATGAATTTGCATTCAACATTTGTATTCAATAGTTGTTGTAGTCATTGCTACTGTTGAATTAGTTGTTGGTCTTTCATTTCTTTTTTCTTTATCTTCTTTTTTCTTTTCTAAAGATAACTTATTGTTCGTTTGATCGCACTGCCATTGAACAGGGGAAACATCATGCATCATTATTGCAACATGAACAAATGTAACATAAAAAGAAAAAAATACATACTTCACAAAATTGTTGCAGTCTTTTAGTTCTATTGTTTTTTTTTTCGTTTTCATCACTAAAACATGCTGGTCTAATATTTGATTTTTCATGTTTTACTATCGATGAAATAAAATTATTAGAGAAAAGCAAATGCAAGTTCTTCTGACAGCAGCACAAGCATGTAAAAAAACTGGAAATATGTATTCAAGCATGATAAGGTTAGTTTTGACTGGTGGCTGAGAGTAAAAAGTAAGCTTTCACCTCACTTGGTTCTACCTAACAGGTTCCATTGTGTTACTTGAGAGCAGCAAAGATAAAAGAGTGCAAGTACATATAGCAAAGTGACAAATAGATAGAGAGAAGAGAAGCTTAATTAGTTTTTTTTTCATTGGAAAGTAGAAGCATTATTTTTTTTAGTTATTTTACTTATAATGAACAGAAAGTTTTCACTTGGAGTAACACCAATTATCTCTCACCTATTGGTTTTTGTAATGAAGATCCTATTGATTTTGACATAAATTCTAACATAAGACAACGCTTTTTTACGAAAAGTACACCTGGTACTCATAGAGGCTAGTATCTTTTTTGAGAATTAAAATTTTTTTTTTTTTACTTTCTTTTTAATTTTTCTTTTAAGTTTTGTTTTTTAGATCTAAGTATATTCTAAGAGTTCTCCTCTTATGTTATGTTAGCCTCGGGAGCAAGGGCATATCGTCCTATATCTAATTTTATTAACATTTTACTATACTCATTGTTAAAGCTTGGTGCTGTTAAAATTTTATAGTTTTTAAGATAAGATAAGTTAAGTTATCTCGTATCATTAACTTTAAAAACTTTCATTGTTAAAAACAAGGCTGAATAAATTTTTACTTTACTTTACTTTTAGCTATTTTACTTCAGTGACGATTCACTGCTACAAATATGTAGAGCAGGTACATTCAAACACACATACTCTGATATTTGCATTTGAGGTAAACAGCTTTGAAAGCTCTTAAATTAGTTCTTGTTTCTTTGCCAAGTAAGAGCAAGCATTATTGTCGCCCAGATCTGATTGGCTGTTGTACTCTCGGTGTGAAAGCAGTAAAGCTTGGACATTATGCATATGGCTTGGACGTAGCTGATGTAGAGGCACCACGATATGCATTATCATAGACACTAGCGCATATCACAAAAATCATAAAAGCTCAAATTTACCATCACTAATTTACTTAAGCATAATCGAATCATAGCAGAGATATAAATGAGATCGAACAAGAAATTAACTGCCGTATTCTAAAAAAAATGGTTTTGTATTTGAACTGTATGTGTTTGAAAACAAAATTTCCATACAAACTTTTACTAAATCACGCTTGAAATACAAACGAAACTGAACTAAATTTAAAATCTCTTGGCTGGTAGCAAATATTAAAATAAATATACATAATTAAAAGTAGCAAACCAAAAAGTTTCTTTTAACAAAAAATATGTGCATGATAAGTGAATAATAAAAAACACAACGGCAAGACTGTTGTTAAGTAGTGATGATAAATTTAAGCTTTTATTAGATAAAAAGCTTTCAACAAATTCGAGTACAATGAATCAAAACGATTCACACATTCCACTTTCATTTAAAAATATGAATATAAAGCTGAAACTTACATTGACTGAGACCACACACAGTGGGCCAAATACAAGAACACTCTGATGATGAAGATGTAAGGCCTTCAAAAACAGCATGTTGTTCCGTTTTGCCAGTGTTTGTCAAAATATTCACAATAGTCTTTGGTGCAATTTCCCAGCAAAAATTACTGCTTCCCAGCAGCGTTTTTGGAAGTGAGACAATGGTAAAGAATCACGTGCTGTTAAGCATGAATAAAGCGTTTTTTTCTGTTGTTTATGTTCGAGATGAGCCAGCTAGAAGCAATACATTCAGCTTCCAAAAAGCCATGAATTTTTTCCCCTGCCAAACTGCTTCACAGAAGTAATAATATTTAGTTTTTGTGTACTCAGATGCAAAAGTTGCTGGCTTGCAAATTTTTTTATACTTGTTTGCACTTCGTTTGAAAATCCACCTTCCGTTAGTGATTTTCATAAGTATTTTTCGAAGCTTTTGTTATCAAGTAAGAAATACATTCCTTCCTCAGTTGTTAGTGCTTCCAAATCAGATTTTTTTTAGCTTTTCTTTGTTGTTACTTAAAAATTATCAGACCGCTCACAGAGCGATACAAATTTCAGCCCAATCGCATCAAAACAGAGAAACAAAAAAGTTGGAACAAAAAAAATAAAAAACTTTCGATGGACAACTTATATTGAAAGCAACAATAAAACAAGAAAAAAAATTCTTTGTTTTTAATATAAGTAATCGATAGGCATTTTCCTGTTGACATCGTGGAACAGACCCCTCATTAATCTGTTTCTAAAAATTTATTTGAGCTGGAAGTCTCCACCGCCCATAGAAGCGTCTCTCAAAAATACTAGTAAAATAGGTTTACTTTCAACTTTTGTAAGCATCATAAATGGCGTACATAGATATCAGCTGTTTTTTATATTAAGTGATGCCACATTTTTTTTATATTTTTACCCATCACCGATAGATGTGTAACAAGGCTGGTATATCACTTGTAGTGAAGAAACCGGTGAAGTGAATTGAGGAGTTGTGTGCACTTGCAGCTTTATTTCTCTATCACTATCACTATCCCTTTCCTCAAGAAGGTACAGCCAGTATTAGTAGTAGGCATTCATTGCCTGAGTATTACTTGTTTTTAAAAAGTTGCAGCCACAGAAATAAGTTTCTCTCTTACCCATTTTTTCAATTTCATTGTCTTTTTTGTACACATTTTTTATAGTTAAAGTAAATAAGGTCTATTGCATCTACATATAAGAGAGCAGACAATTTTCAAAAGCTCTTACTCTATTCCACACACTGATACACTCTCACATTCGCCCATATTCTTTTCAAGCGGAAGTATTGATAAAGCAATCAAAGCCTTAAAAATTTTATTATGTGCATTTTGCAAGTTCTTCTCTCTTGTATGACTATTGGTTACTTACAGCTGCATTTATGGAGTTCTCGGTTTTTTTATAATCTTACACAAACTATTAAGGACCGATTTCATGTGGATAAGTGAAAGTAAAGTGAGTTTGTTTTTGGTCAATTGAGATGTGCTTGCATATTAAACTTAATGTAAATATTAATGGCATGTAAACGTGCTGCAACGTTTGTTTCATTTTAACTTTTAGCGTGAGTGCAAAATCAAAAAGCCGTAACTAATATTTAAAAAAATGTATGCACGTCATATCTACATATACAGATGCCTTCAAATAACACAAGAAAATTTTATATTCGTGTATTTAATATTCGAAGAAAAGTTTAAAAAATTATTCTAATTAGCAAATTAGTTTTAAGCTTTAATGAACATCAAAAGAACATAAGTTTTCTGTTAGAATTTTTAACGATTATTGGTTTTTTTAATTTTAAAACATTAACAGACAAACGAAAATGCTTGATTGTCATCTGTAAACCGAGTAAAAATAATTATGAATAACTTTGCCCTTCTATGATGAAAATTCAATTCATCATTACACATGCAGCCAGAAATTAATTGAAATCTACAAAACAGTAGTTCCTAAGCCAATGGCTTCATATAAAAAAGTATCTCGATTTATTTCGAAATCACTTTTTAACGTCTTCCGGTAGCCAATATATAATTTAACCTTCTTGAAAGAACTAAGTACGTTACAGTTAAAAATAAAAGATTTATAGCAACTTTAGTTATCATTCAATTGTTTTCCTTCTCCTATAAAACATCGAAAGTTCGACTTACGCCAACTTATATTAAGCAGTTGATATAAATGCTTACAGCTCCTTTGTGCAACTTATTAAATTTTGTAAAGATAAATATTTCATAAATAAACTTATAAATTATTCAATCTTGAAAAATTTATAAATTCATGTAATACTCTTCTCTGTATATTTTGAACGTGTAAACAAAGAGAATCTTAAATAAATTTTGCAAAATTCTAATAATAAAATCATATTATTTATGTATGTACGACTATATGCATACCTGAGGTCTATTATTCACTTTGTTTCCCTTTTATTTCTTTTTTCAAGTTTACTGCAAAATCTCCCGTTTTTTGTTACTCACTCCATTTAACAATTGCCTTGTGTACGTTTTGTATGTGTGTGAGTGTGTCTGTTCATGGATTCCGTTAAAAGGTGGCAATGACAGTTGAAGCTATCGCTTCATTTTTATTTAAAACTGAAAATAATAAAAAGAAATATACTCGTTAAAAAAAATTATATTCATCATTTCAGTTGGACAATTTCCTGGCCACAACCACCAGCCCGAAACTGTCAGAACGATTAGAAAGGTGTGTTTTAAAGCAAAAATAATAAATGCTTTATTCAATATACATACGTATAGCAAGACAAGGAGGATCAAATAAATAGCAAATAATTGTAAAGTTATTAAAAAATAAGGAATATATAGTTAAAGTAGTTTTCGAAAAAATTTATTTTGCAAAAAATGCCTCACGAAAAAATACAATTTTGAAAAAGAGATTATGATTTGAAAAAGTACCTTTAAAAAATTTATCTTTTAAAAAAACTACTTTTAGGAAAAGTAACTTTTAAAAATTTATCTTTTAAAAAAAGCACCTTTTAAAAAGTACCTTTTAAAAAAGTAACTTTCAAAATTAGTCGCTTTTTAAAAAAAGTACTTTTAAAAAATATTATCTTTTCATCAAAAAAGAACTTTTTAAACAATTATATTTTAAAGAATTACTTTTTAAAAAAAGTACCTTTTAAAAAAAGTACCTTTTAAAAAAGTACTTTTTAAGAAAAGCACCTTTAAAAAAGTACCTTTTAAAAAGTACTTTTTAAAAAAAGTATATTTTGAAAAAGTACTTTTTAAAAATATTACTTTTTGAAAAAGTACTTTTTAAAAAATTACCTTTAAAAGAAGGACCTTTTTAAAACAAGTACGTTTTTTTATAAAAGTACCTTTCTTTAAAAAGTACGTTTTTAAAAAGTACCTTTTTAAAAAAAGTACCTTTTAAAGAAGTATATTTTAAGAAAAGTACCTTTTAAAAAGTATATTTTCAAAAAGGTATCTTAGAAAAACTACTTTTAAAAAATTATCTTTTAAAAAAATACCTTTTAAAAAAAGTACCTTTTTTAAAAAGTACCTTTTATAACAAGTACCATTTAAAGAAAAGTACCTTTAAGAAAAAAGTACCTTTTAAGGAAAAGTATCTTTTAAAGAAAAGTATTTTTTAACAAAAGTGCCTTTAAAAAAAAGTACCTTTCAAAAATTGTAACTTTTAAAAAATTGCCTTTTAAACAAGTAACTTTTAGAAAAATAACTTTTAAAAAAGTACCTTTGGAAAAAATAACTTTTAAAAAAAGCATCTCTTAAAAAAGAAATTCTTTTTAAAAAGTTCCTTTTTAAAATAAGTACTTTTTAAAAATAAGTACCTTTAAATACAATTCCTTTTGAAAAAAATTCCTGTACAAAAAAATACCTTTTGAAAAAATTAACTGCCTGGTCCACGATGTCGACAAGAAAGTTTCTATCGCTTAAAAACAAAATAAGCAAATTTCTATAAGTAAGCGATAGAAAATTTCTTGTGGACATCGTGTGCCAGGCCATAACTTTTGTAAAATATGTTTTTTCAAAAGAAGTAGATTTTGAAAAAAAATACGTTTTTAAATATGTATAATCAATACCTTTTGAAAAAAGTACTTTTTAAAAAAAGAAGTTTAGGAAAGCCGAGCGTTTTGAAAACTGTATGTTTACATAAAAGTACTTTTGGAAAAAAGTACCTTATTCTTTTTGAGAAAATTACCTTTCTAAAAATGGAACCTTCTAAAAATATTTCCTGTTAAAAAGTTATTTCAAAAACGTTTTTTTTTTTTTTTTTTTTTTGTAAATAATAGCTTTTATAAAAGACAGCTGGTTTTTGCTATTTATTTCAATTCCACTGTGCTTAGGAAACAAGTGTTATTTATTTAGAGTTGCGATAAAAACAAAAATGTGCACAAAAATGCAGCAAAAAAATCTATAAACAACAAGTGATTTTATCGTTTCTTTTTATCTTTGTACTTTATTCTTGTATAAGTTATTTCAACTTTAAACGTTAACTATGAATAAGTCAAATAACAAATTATATCTTAAATTTAAGATATAATTCCGTTTAAGGATAAAACATGCAGAGATATGCACAGTTGCGATAATCCATTACTTAAATGAAAATAATGCTGAATGTCGCAGGCTTTTTCTATCATTCTTTTTTAAATTATGAGAAAAAAAATTATTGCATTTTGTTGCTGCCTCTTTCAGAACGTAACATTTTACATTCCACTGAAGAGCTCTTATTCATTAAAAAATATTTGGAGGCTTCTCCCAACCCACTCAAAATTGTTAGCAAAAATTCATCTCATTTATGAAGATTTATTGTTACTGTCGTCAGCAGCAGTACACTTCACATGATTACTTTAATTACTGTGTAGACAGTTTGAAAAAAAAACATGAAGTAAATGTAATCATTAAATTGAATATCGTACTTTAACTTTATTTTTATCTCTCGATGTGCTTAATAACGAAAAATAAGACTCGAGCACAAAAAGTTCTACATTTTGCAAAACAAAATAAAAACCACACAGTTTGCTATAAAAAACAAAAACATAAAACCCAACAAAGTTTATATTTTAACACAAAAACCTTGAACTGAATTCACTTTTCTATGCAAATGTACATATCTATGACGTTTCGTTTTTATTTTTTATCTTTACAAGCAGCAAATCTCATGTACAAGAGTTTAAAGTGTCTACATTTATTACTAAAAAGAAAAATTAAGTGTGTCATCATACGAGTATGATATTTGAAAGGATGCGAATGAATGACTGAATGAATGCATCTGTGTATATTTGCGAAGGTATTTATTTTTAAGTAATAAGTACTAAAACAAAAAGTAATTATTTGAAATATTTATAAAAAGTTTCAATTATAAATAATAATTAATAATAAAAAGTTTTTCAAAAATTCTATTTCTAAGCTAAAGAAAATTAATTAAAGGTTTAGTTTAGTCAAGGCAAAGAATTGTTGGTTTGTTGCAACAACCGGGTTTATTTTTTAGAGGTATAGAACTTCGAATTGAAATAAAACACAAGAAAATCGTTTTAATGTCCATCAATTTGGCTTTATTGGAAGGATAATTTTATGCCATTAACGTTTAAATATGATTTCGGGCATGTGGCCGCCGCGGCTGGCTCGAATAAAGCCAATTCTACAGGTCCAATTTTCAACCACTTTTTCGAGCATATGGGACCGTATGTTGGCAATAACGCCACGAATGTTGGCTTCCAAGTCCCCTAACGTTTCTGGTTTGTTGGCGTAGACGAGCGACTTCAGCGGATGTGTAAACGTAGTGCGAAAACGATCCATGGTTAACCGAATTAATTGCTCTGTCGACCATAAAATGGACGGAGCTTGCGGTAAACTTCGCGAACCGAGCCATTATTTTCGAAATAAATTTCCACGATTTGCAAGCGTTGTTCTTTTGTCAACCTGTTCATGATGAAATGGCAAACCAAACTAAATATTAATCACTTGACAGCTGACAAAATGGCCGCCAGTTAAAAAAGTGATGCCAACTTAAAGTTCTATACCTCAATAAAAAACACCCTTTATTAAACTTATTATTTAAATATAAAATAATTTATTTAATTATTTTTGCTTTATTAATTATGAATATTTTGTAAACCTATTGCACTTACTCCAACATCTCCATTTTATATTTTTATTGCGAATATTTTTGCATTAATTTTTTACACACAAAAAAGAAAAGAAAGCAACAGAAGAGACTCAAGCAAATTTTAACAATCAGTCTGCTGCTGAATGTAATATTTAACACTTAGACTCATTAAAATTACATTCATTTTTGAAAGTCTTGTAATCACTGTACAGCATTGCACTCTTAGCAAAATAATTTTAATGAATTAAACATTTATAAATGTCCGCTTTAAAAGCATTTTTTTATCACCGGATTACAAAACTCATTACCTGCATTAAAATTTCCTTGTCTTGCTTTTAAACCGGCAACGAAGATAACATGACCATTTAGCCATAAAAAAAAAACAAACAAAAAAACCAAAGAAAATAAATAAAAATATTTTATAACGAAAGAGAATAACAGAAGCAAAAACAAACTATATATAAAAAATTAAACAAGAAATGGATGTAAAAATATTACAAGCTGTTTTTGAACCGCAAAAACCTCTAAACTTGTTTGAATTTAACACCACATTATTTTCTACATTTTAATGAAATTTATTATTCAATTTACATGTTTTGTGTTTTTCTTGGCTCTTGCTTCTTTCTGCCTGTCGTGTTCTAAGGGAAAATTACCTGAGATTATGAACAACGGGAGATGATGATGCTGATATGCTTTGGAAGAAGACAGAAAAAATTAAATAATTTTCATTTTTAAGGCAAAGAGCAAGAACAAAGTACAAAAGATACCAATTTCCATTTCACCACAACAATTCTGCAGTTGTAAGAACTGCAAAGTGGTTTCAGACGTATTACTGGCACATACGAGTACACGAACGCAATCTGCATATTGTCGGCTTAGAGTGTAAACCTGCTAAATCCACTTTTTATAATATATGACAGTTTAGTGCCGTTCGAAAGAGACAGATACGCCGCATCGACTGCCTAAAATATTTACGAGGGCGCATCAATAAGTCCGTGACTTTTAGAACTTCCCTCGTAGTTATATGAAATGCAACACTTTTCCCATCAAGTACCACCTGTTAATAGACATTTTGAGCAAGTGTCGTCATTGCGTTTAACAGCTGTTCAAAACATACAACCTCGTGTATTTTTCTACAAATGGAAAAAAGTGAATTTCGAGTGCTCATTAAAGGCCGTGATACACTATCATACAAAGTCGTGCGATCTACGAAAAAATACAACCCTGGTATTATGGAGTTTATGAAAATTTTCAAAAGACAATAACAATTCAGCACACCAGGGTTGTACTTTTTCGTAGATCGCACGACTTTGTATGATAGTGAGTCATGGCCTTAAACATTATTTTTTGCGAAAAAAAAAGTCAATCAAACTAAGGAAAAGCTCAATAAATACTATGGGGACCCTGAACCATCGATTTCAATGGTAAAAAAAAGTGGTTTACTGACTTTCGTTGTGGTCGCACAAGTACAAATGACGCTGAAGGTTCTGGACGGCCAATTGAGGTCAGTACACCCGAAAATGTCGATAAAATCCACGATATGGTGTGGGCCGATCGAAGAGTAAAAGTGCGTGAGATTGTTGATACCATAGGCATTTTATATGGCAGTGTGGTTTCGATTTTAAGTGATCAGGTGGGTTGAAGAAAGTTGTCTGCAAGATGGGTGCTGCGCTTGCTCTCAATTGACCATAAACGTAAACGTGTGATAACTTCAAAAGATTGTTTGGAATTGTTTAACCGCAAGTTTTTAAGTTTTTGCGGCGTTTTGTAACTGTGGATGAAACATGGATCCATTACTGCACTCCGAAGACCAAGCAGCAGTGTAAGTAATGGGTTTCTCCGGGTGAACCTTCTCCGAAGAAGACAAAGGTAAGTTTGTCGGTCAATAAGGTGATGGCAAGAGTTTTCTGGGATGCACGCAGTATAATCCACATCGATTACATTCAAAAGGGAAAAACAATAAACGGCGAATATTATGCCAACTTATTAGACCGCTTTAATGAGGATTTAAAAAGAAAACGGCCCCATAGGGCCAAGAAAAAAGTTATTTTTCATCAAGATAACGCACAGGTGCACACGTGTGCATTCTCAATGGCAAAACTCTATGAGTTGGGCTACGACTTGGTACCTCATCCGTCATATTTTCCGGATTTAGCCCCCAGTGACTACTTCCTATTTCCAAACCTAAAGAAATGGCTTGGTGGAAAGAGATTTAGCTCCAACGATGAAATTATTGACCAAACAAATGCCTATTTTAAGGACCTCGAAAAATCCTATTTTTTGGAAGGGATACAAAAACTGGAGAAACGTTGGACTAAGTGTATTGAGTTAATTGAAAAATAATTTTTTTTTTTGCAAAAAAAAATGTGTTTCATTCAAAAAGTCACGCACTTATTAATCCGCCCTCGTATTTTAATTTGAAACTCTACATGTCGAAATAACGTCATGTATTAGGCTAATTTCTCATGTTATGTATAGCAAAGTTAACAGTAGTTTGTATCTCCTGTAAAATTTTATTGAAGTGAGTTAGCAGGTTTACACTCTAAGCCGACGATATGTATGCATGTACATATGTACATAGCTCTGGGGGATTTAGGCAAGAAATAGTGTTTTGGCCAACAACAAATGGAATACAGTGAACTCATGATAACAGGGAAATAGAAAAACGTATACAATAAGGCTGAAGAACTGCTCTCGCGTCATTGTACCAAAATTCTCTTGAAATACACACATTTAGAGTACGAGTACGTCGCGCATGCGTTCATTTCCCAAACAAAGAATTGATTTTTGAATAGATTTGTATTCTCATCCTAATACGTAATGAAAATGGCAACTGAAATGGAACTTTTGCTATATGTTCCTATGAATAATTCAAAACTCGAACTTTGCCGATTTCAGTATAAAAGTTGACCTTATCGCCAGTGCACTTTAGATAATACAAGACCACCAAATGACACAGAAATTGTGGCGGAGTTTAAATCATAAATGTTTAAGAGCTGTGGCTGTGTAAAAGCACTCTTCATTGCTGTTTGCACAATGGCTCGTTTTTAAACATTAGCATCCATAATTAAACTTGTCTAACACAAATTATAATACAACTACACCTAAATATTTACCTGCAAGTACACAGTGTAGCTTCTTTGCAAATGTACGAGAGTATCCTCAAAGACAAACACATAAAACTATATTTTTATGCTCAAGGAATTTTATATAAAGTTTCACAGTGTTCAAAAGGTAAATGTAAAAAAACGAAACAACATAAAAAAGAAGCAAGAAAAGCAATTTACTTTAAGGATGTAAGTTAATATTTATCTTGCATCATGAACAAGATACAACGTAACTACATTTTGTTTTTTATGCTTTGCAACAGTAAAATTTGCAGCATTTGTTTTCATTTAAACATTTTCCTTTCTCACACTTTAAAACATAAAGGGTAAAACTCTAGAAAAAAAAAAAAAGAAAAATTCTAAAAACCTTGCCATCCCATCATAAGAGCAACACGTCTGTGTGCTTGCAGTTAGTTACCGTTATGTTATTACCGCATAAATGTTGCACTGAATGCTTTTGCTTTTGCGAAAAAAAACCATGTATTCAGAGCACAAGAAGAAGTATGTACGTTGGCAATGTTTTCAAGGACTTTTAATGAAACTGTAAGTAATGGAAGTGTTATGAATTGTATCAGAATAAAACATTAAACGCATTTATTTAATTTTACATTTTCATAAGACAATTAGAGAGAGAGCAAATTCACTTGTCATTATTAAGTATGGCTCTCTTTTTTTGTTGTTTTTTATTGCCTTTTATATTTCATTTTATCTGAAATAAAATATGATTTATGAAATGGCTTTTAAATTAGTTTTTAACGAAAGAAAAGTTGTGAGACAGAACGCAGGAACGAATAAATAAGCTAATTGAAATGAAAATAATTTTAAAACTTTATATACATATATTGAAATTTTTTATTGGTTCTCTAGGAAATTCATCAAAGTTTTTTTCTTGTTTTTTATAGTTGTTAATGCAGTATAACTTTAAACTAACTTTGAAGTTAAACTTCATTTGCATATTACGAAAAATAATCCAAGATTTAAAATGAATCCGTTCCTCAATTTAAGTTCAATGATTAATATTCACGTAGCCGTGATCGTCTAGTGGTTAGGACCCTACGTTGTGGCCGTAGTAACCCAGGTTCGAATCCTGGTCACGGCAATGTTTCTCAGAGGTACATTGTCACGGGTGTATTCTGTTTTTTTTTTTAATTTTTACGGGTGAATTCTTTTTAATTTTTTATTTATTTCTATCTTTGTAATTATTTTTATAAATTTTTTATTTTTTTTTTTTTATTTTACTTCTTTTTTATTTTTTTATATTACTTTTTTATTTTTTAATTAATTCTTTTATTTTTTATTAAATTTTTTTATTGTTATTAAATTTTTTTTATTTTTTTTATTTTTTTTTATTTTTTTTTATTTTTCTTTTATTTTTTTTATTTTTTTTTTTATTTTTTTTTATTTGCTTATTTGTTTATTTTTTATCTATTTATTTGTTTATTTTTTATTTGTTTCTTTTTTTGTTTTTTATTTTATTTTATTTCTTTATATTATTTTTTTGTTTTTTATTTTATTTTATTTCTTTATATTATTTTTTTTTATTTTTTAGTTTTATTTCTTTTTTTTATTTCTTAAGTTTTATTATTTAATTTTTTATTTTTATTTTTTTTTTTTCTTCATTATTTTTATTTTTTTTTCTTCATTATTTTTATTTTTTTTTTCTTCATTATTTTATTTTAATTTATTTTTTTTTTAATTTTTTTATTTATTTTTTTTTTTAATTTTTTTTGTTTTGTTTTCTTTTATATTTTTTTGGTTTATTTTTTTTCTTTTGTTTTATTTTTTTTTTAATTTTTTTTTAATTCTATTTTTTATTTTTTCATTTATAGTATTTTATAATCAGTAATTAAAAATAAATTGTCCATACAATTACGTTACTTCTGGTCAATTACTTCTATACATACAACCATTATTTAAAAAAAACAACTTTAGCTCGGGATTGAACTCATGAACTCCAGTTTCATATCTATTTATACTATTTTACCAATTGAGCTAGAAAGCAAATGTATGTAAGAAATGCATAAAAACATTAACCAAATTTTATATAGAACTTCTAGGCAGGCAGCTAGAATTAATGATTTATAACTTTCATGCATTTAAAATCGCTTTTTATGTACATAAAATATACATTAAAAACATAAAAATATGTATTTAAAACTAATAAAATATGCATTTATTAACTCTTTTTTCAACATTTAATATCATTACAAACTTAAAAAAATTAGCTTCATTGCAAAATTAAGTTAAGAAGAACTTTTATTTACGTAACTGAATAAGTCAACTTTCCTATAAGAGAAGTGTGCTGTCAGCTTTTCTATAGGGAAAGAAAGCTGTGACATTGACAGTCAATTTCTGTATACGAAAAGTACAGTAATATTTTCTACAAAAAAAATCAAATTTTCCCCAAGAAAATTGTGCTGTAACGAGCACATTCATGTATTGTATTAGTGAAGTGTGCATCGGCGTTTGAAATTTAACACACGCTGGATTCAATAAATTTGCATAAATACTCGTATATGTATATTTGATCAAAAATGTTTCTAGTTATTTTTTTAGCATTCTCTCCTCCGAAATACCGAAAAGATAATAGAAAAGTATACTGCAGCCTGCAGGAATCTTAACTTAAGTACCTGTACTCTGTTTATACGAGTATATCAAACTTTTAATCCATGTTGGCCAAAAACTTCTAACCACTTATCCACTAACAACAAAAGCTCCCTTTTGAAACTATTAATAAACTAAAAAACAAAAATAAGGAGGAAAAAAGGTCGACATCAAGTTTTCTAGAATTGCTTTTTCCTTCTTTTAAATGTAATTAATCTCCATTAAATTAAACACGTTGAGTATAGCGCAATGCTCTTGCTGGTTGACAAAGGAACTCTCTTCATCTGCACCATCATCGTCATCAACATCAAAGTGACAAGAAACAACAATTACACAATTTTATATTCTTTAATGATTGACTGTCAAGTTGGCTGACTGACGGACTGTATGACTCACGAACTGACTGGCTAGAGCACAACAACCCTTTAGATAACTTTAGTATAAACGAAATTATTCTTTGATTATGAGTGGTATGTATAAGTTGCCTTTAATATATTTCTACGAGCTGCCTTGCATGACTGGTGTTTTAGTCCTTTTTGCTTTTTATCATTCAGGCGGCTTGTAAAAACTCTTGGCAATTTATGTTTTTTTTTATATATAACATCATTTTGATATTTGTCGTCTTTTTGCTTAAGCTTGAATACTCTTGATTGCTGTCTTTCTAGTCTTCTTTTTTTAAGGCCACATTAATTGCGACGACGAAATTCAACAACACTTTGAAGTATTTGTTTGCCAGACATTTTCTTTCATAATTTTTAACACAGAAATTTCAATTATGAGCAAAAACATTACGGTTAAAGTGAGGATAATAATTATTGTATGTAACTCGTTAAGAAGAGGGGATGAATGAATAATAATAATAATAATGTTTAATAAGGGATTAAACAAACAACTTTTTGCTGATTTATGTATATACGAGTAAATACATAATTTAAGCATTGGAATAGCAGCTCTGTATTCTTGATTTAAGATTCTATTAACGAATTAGAAAGTTCATTTTCTTTTGCAATTATATATAAGCGATATACATACATACATAGATGTATATCGCCACATTAGTATAGAAAGGCCCTAACTCATTATTTTTTATTTTTCTATACATAAGATGTTCCTTTATCGATTTAAAAAAAAATTATAAATATATCGTTACCTTAATATAGAAAGGTTTTTTGAAGTGAAGGTAGCTACAATTAGAATTACATTTTATACCACAATAAAATTTAAAATCTCTTATTTTAGACGCAAAAAAAAAACTTTGCGCCATTTTTTTGTGTTTTTTTTTTAAATTTTCACCTTTTTTCTGTTTTTGTTCATATTGTATAGGTAAATAGGAGAAAGTACTCTCTTTGACAGTCATAAAATGTTTTGCTTTGAGAGAAGGGATGCTCCACCGCCTGCTCCTAAAAGCTCAAAAGTAAATTTGTTTAATATTTACATTATTTTTGCTAATAATATTTTTGTCACCGCCCTCAAAAGAAAGTGGGGACGAAAATGGCATCTTAAGGTCACGCTTAAGCTTTTGAACTTTCGCCGACGTTAGAAGTTGCATTTGCTAAACAAAAGTATGGGAAAAGTTAAGAAAAAAAATTTCATATTTCAGAGTTAGTATTGGTTCCTCTGAGGAGAAATTTTTACCCCCCTTTGTCTGATTTTTCCTATTTTCAAGGTTTAACAGCCTAGGACTATAAAGACATAGTTCTGCCGAGTTTTATTGATGAAGGGGCACTCAATGGCTTTTCAAATACTCAAATACTCTTCTGTGCGACATATTCATATTGCAAAATAAATCGTAAATCAAAGATTTGCGGTACTTATTTTGCAGATGTCAACACTAAAGAGCTGCATAAGACACTAACTTGTTAGGCTGCACTCAAATAAAACAACATTCACTTAAATATTTAAAATACGATGAGAGCAAAAAGAGTTAAGAAACTGAGACATTGTAACGAATTAAATGCGTAAAGGTTTCGTTACCTAAACGTAGCTGTAAACGTCCCGTAATGTATTGCAATCATAGAACCTTTGTGTGTTCTATAATAGCGTGCCGTACGCTAAACCAACAAGCGCATTGCGCATGGATTGTGTATTCTTGTTGAACTGTTTTATTTTCAGCAGTGATGGAAAGTGTAGGTAGAAAATTAGTTGATCAACGAAAATTTCGACAGTCTTGCCAGCTCATATTATGAATTCAACATTCGATATTCGATGTTCGATAGCCAGTGAAGATTGAAAATCGAATGGGCTTGAATCATATAACATTTCAATATAATTCACTCTGTAGCCTTAAATGGTTTTAGAGAAAATGTAACTAACATTACATTATTATCTAAATATAAATTTTAAGACCCTTAAATTTACCCATTTGATGGCTTCCTTATTATTGCTGTTATTATTTAAAGCATAAAAGTCCATTTGTCATTCATTCTACTTTGTTTTTTTTTTTTTGTTATTTAATTTTTCTTGCTGAATGACGTTAAGTAATTGCGTTGGCAACCAAATAAAAACCATTAAAACATCATTTAAGTGTTTCTCCCCACTTCCTTCCACTCACTGTCAGCTTTATTTACTTATGAACTGTTTCACATTCCAGAAAAAGGGATAACAGGCGTTCATAAAAAATCACACTCCTGTCACTCACTCCTAAGACCACCACATTCTTTACCCAATATTTTTGTATTAAAAAGACGATATTTTAAGTGCTTCTCCTAGATACTGATAAACATAGAAAAAACAGAGGCAAATAAAAAAGATGTGAAAATATCGTACAATATATTAAATTGTTCCTTTTCTTGTTGTTCAGCATATAATATTGTTGTAAATGTCTATAATTTAGCAAACTGTCAAATATAAACATTTTATTTTATTTTTTGTCGTTCATTTTCAAACTATCAAAATAATAATGCTTTTCCTCCGGTTTGCTAGATAGACGACGGATGTAGCAACCGCCAAACAAACTTTAATGTATTTGACCTTAACGTTTTGCAATGAAAATTGGCTGCAGTGCGGGAAGCCGTGACAGCAGCAATTGACAACATAAAGCCACAAACAGTATATATAAAATAATTGTAAAAATAAGAAATTGGAAACTCAGCTCGTGTTCATTTTTTTTTATTTGCCTGCTCTATAAATATTGGCCTCAAGGTGAATAGTGTAAATTTTTTTCACTATTTGCAGTTTTTTTTAAGGGAAAGCGAATATTTTGCAATAAATAAGGCAAACGACGGAAGAACATCAATTGACAGGCGAAGAAAAGTTGTGCAAAAATTTAGATTGTTGCAAGGATGTATAGAAAGACGATGGTACGAAAATGCACTTGGAATGAAAGGTAGTACGGAAGAGAAAGTGGGGGAAAGTAAACTCAGCAGGGCCACACACAGAAAAATTTTATATTAAAATCTACGAAAACAAGGTTAATTTAAGATTTTTCGGCTATGATTTTGCTTTTTAATTCAACATGATTTATAATAATCTTCAAATAAAAAGGTTTCCTTTTGAAATAACTTTATTTCATGTTGATTTAACATTCCATTACTGTTAAATTAAAAGAATAAGAATCATGTTGAATCAAATTTATTTCAAATTGAAATAACGTGAATTATTTTGCTTATAGGGCCTGTCCCACAATTTCGACAAGGTTCGACTTGTCACAGACTAACTGCCTGTTCCAGGATGTCACTCATTTTCGTTCGGAAACATTTTAAACGATAAACTTTATTTCATGTTGATTCGAAACGAAAGAATTTTTTTTTCGTTTCGAATTACGCAGTAGATCTCCTCTATTTTTAAATTTAAATTAAGAATAATTTTGAATCAAAGTTATTTCAAATTGAAACAACGTGAATTATATTTATTTTATAACCTAAAAAATATCGTATATTACTAAAAAAAAATTTTTTCTATTAGTATTTTCTTTAAGTGGATCTTAGAAATATAGTCACAGATAATCACAAGAGCCTAAGAACGTGTGTGAAGCCACACCAGCTAAATTTAGCTATAAACTGAACAGCAGTGCTCTAGAGTTAAGATTGTTGTTAAATTTTGCACGCAAGAGCCTGCAGTCTCAAACAAAATTATGCAAGTTAATGTGAAAATAATTTCATTCTTGAAACTCCTACAAATTATGATACTTTATTTAACTCAAATTTTTTAATTTCAAACTTGTTTAAAATTTGGAGAAGAACACCATTTAAATTTTAAGTTTGTTCTTAGGCTTTAATTTCCTGGTTTTTCCATCTTCTCCTAACATTTACTCACACACATACATACACATGCACATTTGTTTCCTCCTAATTCAATTGCTTTAATCTTTTTCAAATGCATGTATGCGTGTCATTACATGAAAATGGAAAAAACACATGTCCCTTTACACTTCTTTAAGCAATTTGTATATATGAACGAACAAATATTCCTATGCGAGTGAATGCCTGTTTGGTAGCTTGCTTTTTGGCCTACTTGTGTGTAAAATATTTATCATTTCACACTTTGTTTCAGTATTTCTCACCCCTTTTCCTTTGGCTGCTTCGTACTCGTATGTATGCATGTATGTATAGTCACATATGGAATTTTAAATTAATTTTCCAAATTCTCCCTGGCTTTCAGACAGCTTTGCATGTCTTAAGAAGACGAGTTGTTTGGCACTTCAGCAAAAAAAAATAAAAATATGTAATTGAAAGCCCCAAAAATTGTGGCTTAAGAAATTGGCTACTGTTTGTGGGGTTTAAAGCGAAATACGAGTGTGTTTAACCTAAAAAATAATTTCGGTACTTTTAGTAAGGAAAGGAATGTATGTATAGATATCGTCGGCTTAGGGCTAATAAATCAGTGCAAGTTAATCTCTATTTTTGGTTTAAAATTTGTTTAAACCAGCGAACCTATATTTAAATCATTTGTGCAGGCATAAAATTGCAGTGCAGGCCGGTCATACGTTTTTGTTACCTACAGACCATATGATTTGCATTAAAAGAGCACTCAACTTCTTTCCAAGCCTCTACTTTTTCTTCAGATTTTGTTCGACCTCTTTTCTTACACTCTATTATTATTTTATATTCACCCTTATCGGGAATAAAAGTTCACGTGAAAAGTGTTCCCTTTCCCTAAAATTGTGGTCGACAAGGAACTATTTGTGTGTACGTTATGTTATTTATGATTATTTTCCGTAATGTTATTTTACATACTCGTAATTACTTAGATTTCAACAACACCCATACACAAGACATACAAAATGCCGGCGGAGAGCATGATGGAGCAAACCATTTGCCAATTTCTTTCGTTTCGAATGAGGAAGTAGAACTCCTCCTAAGTTTTGAAAAAAAAACCGATAATCAGACCCTTTTCAATTACTTGAGTTCGATCACAGGTTTGTGTCTAAAACGAACCACTGAACAAGTTGAATCCAGCTCTACCAACCAAAAAATTTTGGGTTTTGTTTCTACTTATCGAATTTGAATATATCTTCACACACATATGTAATAATAATAACTAGTGTTGAGCGCTACTGTGATTTTTTAATAATGTTGCTCCTTGTGAACGTGATTTCTTAATCGCTGTTCTTTTAAACTGTGACTGTGATCACAGCTTAGCAGTATTTTGTTTGTGGCAGTTCGGTTATTTTGACAAAATCTAAAAATCTAATAAGAAGAGCAGCAGTGAAATTAAACTGTGATCACGGTTTAACACATTGCAGCTCTTCTGCTTCTAATAAGAAGAGCGACAAAAACAAACAATTAGCAAATCGATCTCATCAAAATATTGAGAATTGGCGTATTGCAAATACAAAAATGTGAGAGCTATACATAGTTGCCAGAAAAGACGATTTGACGATGTTTTCTCGACAAACGGTATCTTTATTTATTGTAAAGTAAGCATACAAGAGCATTCATAGTTTGTATGAAAGAACTATATTTCAAAAACCTGTTACATGATAAAATGCAGTCACAGTTGTGATTAGTGATTTTTCAATCGCCGTGAAAAAGTAACAGGTTTCGAAAAATCGCCCATCTCTAATAATAACACTTGCTGCCAAAGTTCAGCAGCAGGTTGCCATGTAAAAACTACTTTGCCAGCATAGAAATTAATCGCCGCTTGAAAATGCCTAGAGCTTTATTGGTTTGCATTTTATGCAACAACTATCGAATCATTATTATAAAAAAATCCTAAGACAGTTATTACCCACTTATTACTATGGCTTTTTAAAAGTACATAAATACTCGTACACTTTTGCCACATAAGTATTATGGCCTTATTTATTTATGCTTTTGCTCTAAAACACGCGAATATATTTTAAATGGCCTTTAGTTTTTGTTTGTTTTTCTTATTTATGTAAATATAACAATTATTTTTGAATTAATGGTATTTTAGAATATAAAAAAAAACATTACAAAAACATGAAATTTATAAAATTCTTATTTCGTATGCATGGTATATTTTTATGTTCAACGAAAACAAGATATTTATAAAAATGGTGCAAACAAATGCATATTTTAAGTAGAACATACAATAAAAATTTGTCCTTTGAATAATTTTTTTTAGCGCTGCAATTTATTTAAAATTGCTTTTGTACATGAAATCAATTAATCTTTTTGTTAGTTTAAAATTAAGTTTTTAGAAAACAAAAAAGATTTTTTTGACAATTTATGTATATTGAAATTTCTCTTGTGTTTTATGACAACAGACAAAAAGTATGGAAGTTATAAAATAATTATTAACTATTTCATTTAACTGAAAATTTAAATGGTTGTAAAAGAAGAGTCAAGTTTTCATGTTAATTAGTTAGATTTAATAAATCAATTCGAAATTAAAATTAACTTATTTAGTAAGTGAAATTTATTTGCTGGTAGTTAAGCGATGTCTATAGTTTCTAAGCCTACTACGCTTATTTTGCTATTGTGATTTTCAAAAATATTATTATTTGTGAATTCTCAAATAGTTTTTGGAAGTTTGTGCATAAGATAAGGGGTTTGTGACTGTTCAAAATGTGTGCTTGAAGTCTACTGATGATTTGTTAAAGCAACAATGAAGTGCATATAGACATCGCTTAACCACCAGCAAATAAATTTCACTTACAATATAATTATGACAATATGTCGAATAATAATTTTCTTGAATTAACTTATTTATCCTTGAGCTGCGGGAACAGCTGATTTAAAAAACTCCAGATAATAAGTTGCGATATTTTATTATTTCAGGAAGTGAAAATTCGTTAATACCTACTAGAAGAGTTTTTAACTCAAAACTGTTAGTTTTTAAGCGATTAAAAAAATCACACTCACAATTGGGTTTAGTTTGTATAAAATAATTAAAAATAAGATTTCGTTAAAATGAAGATGAAATGAGAACATAAAAAAATTTGAAAAAGAAAGAAGTATTTAAAATAAATAAATTACTCATTAAAAAAATTAAAGGGGGACATTTTAAAATTTATTGAGAACAATTGGAAGTTATTATTACATTCTGTAAGAAGTTTATTATATGTAAAAATATGTGCAACTGTTTATTAACATGTTCTCTTTACTTACATACATACATCTTCTCTTCCTCTCTCACACTTTGAAGTGTTACAATACGTTTATTGAGAATTTTAATAAAAATCGTTTGGTATTTTCGCATATATATTTTTAATTTTATTTTTTTTTTTATAAAATCTTTTATTTCCTTTTTCAGGGATTAGTTCTTAATGTATATTCGATTAAACTTAATTGAGTTTAATTTAATGTTGTGGTTTTATTTTTCTTTCTTTAAATTTCATTTAATGTTACTTTACATGCTAAACCTTAAAATTTAACAGTACGCAGGGGTTGGTTTACATTAAGTAATTGTTTGCTTATTTAATTTGTTTACTTTTTTTTTTTTTTTTTTTTTTGAAGGATTATTAAATAATTTTTAATTTTTTTTTTACACAAATTGGCGCCTGAATTAACGTTTTATTTAAAAAGGTATTATTAATGAATTGAAAAATTGTAACAATTTGAAATTTAAGAAAAATGAAAAGATGGTAAAAACTATTAAGGGGCAAGTTTATTTTAGGTAAAGTTAGTTTATGGAAAATATATATAAATATTAAAATCTTTTCTTTTTTGATATAAACGAGTAAGGGTTAAGAAAATTTCGTTACTATTATATAATTTAATTTTGGAAAAAGGGAGCAACTTTTATTATTCTTAAGCCAAGCTTTTTTTTGTTTGTTCGTTTTATTTTTCCACAAACTTTCGGTAGATGTACGTTTTCTCTTTTTTTTCTTAATTCTTATTATAAATATTGTAAATATTGTAGTTTAAGTTAGTAGTAATAGTAGGTAGTTAATTATAGTAGAAGTTTTATAAATATTATTGTTCATTTATTGTTTTTTGTTTTGTGGTATGTATTTAAATTTTTTGCTTTATGTAAATTTTTTTAAGGGAATGTTAATTTTTTTTTCTTCAACTTTAACTAATTTTGAAATTTAAATAAATACAAGGTTGTATTAAAAATTTGTTTGGAGTTTTTATGTTTTGCTTTGGAATATAAGTTTGGAATTTTAAGGTTTGTTTTATTTATTTCTCGTTTTTGAACACTTTTTCTTTTAACGCTTTTGTTTAAAGATGTTTTTACAATGTTTGTTTTTTTTTTAGATACTAAGGCCACATTTTTAGAGAAAAATAAAATGTTAGTCTTTAAGGGAAAGTTGTAGCTAAAAAATGTGATTTAATAATAAAAAAAAACCAAAATAGTAGAATAAAATATACAAAACTACCAGAAAAATTATCACATTTTTAGGTTTTTCTGATTTTTGAAAGCAAAACAAAAATACATATAAGCAAATTAAAAGAACTCTGTTGTTTTTTTTTTTAATTTTATAAGTTATTGGCAACATTGGAATATAGAAATCACATGGCAGACTTACTGTAATGTAAGCAGACCTGCACTACGCTCTTTCTAATTAACAGAACCATGTTAAGAACGGCAGTTTTGTAATCTCTGAGTTAAAATATTCAACATTTTGAAATCCTACAAACCGCAGATATGGAAAAATGCCAGCAGAATGCCTTTTCTGGAAGCGGTCAAACACTACAGATCAATGATAGCACAGAAAATTATTTTGAATTGGACCTAATTTGCGCTATTTAGTAAGGAACATTTTGAATAAGTTACAACCCTTACAAAGAAGCATAACTTTAGACTATTTGGGTATTTTAAGTTATTTTACTTCGCCGTCGGTTCATTGCTACAAATATCGAAGAAATGGGTGCCACGCTGGGGCGTTTAGACGATCCAAAACTCTTACAGACAAGCACATTTGTGTTTCTATTCTACAGCAGCTCATGACTGTATCCTATGTTAGAGAACAAGTCTTCATTCTGCGAGATTTAGGATTTCACCTGAACTCCAGAAAGAGAGCTTGGCAATAATCGGGCACGAAACCAGTCCTAATATCAGGGTAAGAAAAATCATCAAAATGAAATTCTTTCAATTTTTTGCTGACAAGTTTTGGCAGGATATTTTTTTTCAAACTATACTGATTCCTGATTAACAAAAATTTTGAAGTTCAATTTTGTTTAAAAAAAATAGCCATAAAAATCGCCAACAAATTTATTTAACGTCGCCAGAAAAATCGCTATGTCGCCAAATCAAAATATTAGATGCCAAAAAATGTTGAAAAATCGCCTCATTCGGCGAGAAATCACCATATCGTGCCATAAAGCTTAAGCGACATAATTTTCGAATTTAATTTTTTCGACCAATATCGATTATTTGCGATCGTAAATAATCGATTTTCGTCAAAAAACGAGGATTCAAAAATGTGTCGGTTAGGCACGATATCGTACAACCCTGTATCTGGCTATTTCTTTCTATTTTTCTATCTCTCTCGTCATCCTCATCTACTTCTCTCTGTTTGGCTCTCTTGATTCGCCATGATTTTTATACGCTCTGCTTATTGGAGACATTTAACTTAAGCATGCATTACACGACATGTAAAAAGTCACATGTTCATGGGGCTCTCTAATAATTTTGAATTCATCATGAAGCTAAGTACATATTTACACATGTAATTCCTATGGAAATGTGTTCGTTTCACATTTGGAAATTCATCATGACATCCTTTTAAATGATTTCTGATTTTCTCATTACATTGGCAATGTAAGGTTATATAGTGTTTAAAGCATTTGACTTCAAATAAAGTAATGTTGAGAACAAACATCTATTTAATATCACAATTATGTTGCAAGTGATTTTATAAAAAAAATATCATGATTTTATAAAAAACAGAGTGTTACTTTTCTATATATTATGAAACCTTGATAAATTTATAAAAAGCAAATGAAAAAAATTTCTGAACAAGCAAAATAAAAAAATATATCAATTAATTTTCCAGCAAGTCTCTTTTTTTTTTGGTAAGTTAATGAAAGTAAAAGAAATAGTGGAAGGAAATATTTTGGAGTAAAGAAAAATATGGTTTAAAATTCGATATTTTATATAAAATATATAATTATGTAATATGTACTTACATAAAAAATAATTTACATTATTTACAGACAGACAGACAGACAGACATACACACACCTAATACGAGTTTATAAGCACTTAAGAAAATTACCATTTTCAATGGTTTTTCGAAAAGAAATCAATCGTTGGTTTTTGTCTTGTAGATTCCATAGCCACCATACGAGCAGTTGTAGCAGCCTGAAGTGGAGTGAGTGGATTGTGATGTGAATGTTCGCTCCTCCTCTCCTCTACTCTTTGCTTGAGCTAACATGTAAATTTTATTTGTTCGTCACTGTTGGTTACAGCAGCAATGTTCTTGGGATGGGAGTAAAATGTCGATGATGATGAGTATTAACATTGAGTATCTTCTTCTTGTCAATAACACTTAGACAAAGAAGATTATTAAGAAAATTCCACCTGATGTTATTATTACTCATCATCGTTACCATCATCATTATTTTGTTCGTCTTCGTCTTTCTTATTGTCTTTTGAGTTTTGTACAATGAGCATAAGATAACAATGGTTATAATAGTATTAATTGTTGTATAATAATTTAAATTATGCATGTCAGTGTGAGTATTTCTTCTAATTATATTTATTGTTGGTATTGTTCGTAATGTGGGGAACTTTGGTTGCATTTCTCGTCATTCATCCCATAAACATTGCTGTTTTTGCCTTACATAATACGAAAACTGTGAACATTTACGACACGTCTTAATGCCACAACGATAGTTTGTTTGTGCCGCAGCCGATGAGTCCCCATTGGTCTTACCTTTGCAGTATTTGAGGCCGCAGGGATACCAACCAATGCAGGTTTCTAAGGTACAAATGCAAGGTGCCCATAGACTACTAACTTCGTTGCAACGTGACGATAAGGTATCAGGAAATTTTTCGGTGGCTGATTCAAGACTTGATATAGATGAGCCTAAAAGGGATGCCAAAGGAATGCGAACAAAACATATTAAAATTTTAAACAATGCAATTAAATCTTTGGTGGATTTATCAGAAATGTGGTGATCTTTCGGTGCTCTTCGCATTATTATTGTTATGAGTAAAATAAATGGTTACGTTTTGCAATATGATAATGTGGTAAATGTAACGAAAAAGCTGATAACGTGTTCATAATGTACCTTCGCAAAAATATTTGTATTTTGTAGGTTATTGTTATAAATAAAAATGCGTGGTGTTTGAAGCTTTCAAACTTAATATGTTTGTATACTGTGATTCTCAATATAGTATTAAGAGTCTTACTATAAACATACGAAGTTTGTCAACTAAATTCAAAAATTTTTTGGGTTGAAGTCTACTGACGAGTTCCAAAAGCAGGAACGAAATGCATATAAACAATTGCTAAACCATAAAAACAAGCAAATTTTCAAATTAAATAAATAAAGACTTTATGTCAAATAAATATACTTCGGTATTTCAAAAATCAAATAAATGGTTATAAAAGTATCTAAAGCGATGATGTCCCCTTACGTTGTACAATATGATAATGTGGTAACTGTACAGAGATAGCTGAAAATGTGTTCGTAATGTCTTTCAGAAACAATACAATTTGTATTTTCTAGGTAATGTTCTGGGTTCCGTTACGTAATGTAAGTTACGTTATGCTATGTTAAGTTACGGTATTTTATAAGACGTAGCTTTAGCTTTCGCTACGTTACCTTGAACTTAATTATAATAAGTTACGTTATATTACGTTGTTACATCACGTTACGTTAATCAGTGATACCTCACATAACGCTGTTCTACGCAATCTTAATTTACTTAAATTTCGTCAAACTATTTTACGTTATGTTACTTTACGCTATGTTACATACGTTTACGCAACATACCACCATGCTACGCGGTCTTAATTTACTTAAATCGCCTCAATATATTTTACGTTACGCCATGTTACGTATATATTACGTTATTTTGCTTTAGGTTAGGTTAGGTTATGTTGTCTTACGTTCTTACCTCAAATTACGTAATTAGTTATACATTACGTACCGCTGTGCTACGCCATATTAATTTACTTAAATTTCGTCAAATTATTTTACGCTATGTTACATACATACGTTACGTAGCACACGGTCATGCTACTCAGTCTAATTTACTTAATTTGCCTCAATATATAATACGTTACGCTATGTTACGTAACATTACGTTATCTTACTTTATGTTAGAGTATACATTACCTTACGTTAGATTAGATTAGGTTGGGAATGTTTATGTTGGGGTGGCTTGATCAGTTCCATTATTTTCGATTTGGATTAGAGCATAAGAGCTCTGTGGACTTAAATAATTTGAAAATGTATTAAGAAAAATACCACTCTCTATCTCAAAAAAAAGAAGCGAATTGAGCTTTAATGTAGAAACTAATAACTTTTTTTTATTCAGCATGTCAAAAATTAATGATATAGTCTACGTTTTCCGATAATGCGATTTGTTAGTGCTTTCAAAAGGAACTATACTACCTCAATGAATTAGAAATAAAAACTAAAAAAAGTGTATTAACGCTTATGGCAAATTAACATATTGACAAACAAAAAGACAGTTTTCAATGACATACATATACTTATGTTTGTGTGATATTCCTTGAGGAAATAAGAAAGCTAAACGATCTGTTTATATGTATTTAAAAAATTCATGAGCGAAAATGAAAAAAAAAACTAAAAATGGAAAGTCTGTACTCACCCGGCAATTCCGACCAGGCCTTCAAATCGACATCTCTGACGTAGGTTGCATCTATTGCCTCGCCGCATATACTCGTCAAATGCCTTGTTATGGGCTGTGATCGATTGAGATGCACCCACGAGGTCATGATAAATGTTTCTTTGCCTTTATCCTCTTCGGGTGTGCGAATAGTGCTGGGATTCTTCTGTCGCAATTTGGCCATGGCATCGGATGATATAAAATCTCCCTTTTGGAATTTCGTTACAAAACACATGACTTGGTAGAGATTTTGACCGCGTTCTTCTTCGCCCAAAACCAGTGCCTTAAGTACGCGTACTTCCTGAAAGGGAGAGAGAGAAATATAAAAACGTGGCTTTTATAAAAACTTGCTTTTCAAATCGTCGTGATGCTCAATAAGTTTTGGGCAATCGGAATATAGTTTTTGAGCTTTTTTGAAATTTAGTTTAGATTAACTGCCAGTTCATAGAAGCCATGTAAAAATTATTGTCTGGCTATTTACATTGAAAACAAAAACAAATTTTGAGTGCTTTTTTTCAATATACGAGTAAATACGCAGACGAAACTTTTTGCATGGCTTGTATGAACTGGCAGTAAGTGCTAATATTTGTATCGCAAAAAACTTGAGCTTATGCGTATTTCACTGTTGCTAATGCAGATCATCAAGGAAAATTTAGCCAAAAATTTCAGAGAATAACTAGAGATATTGTGTTAAATTTTCATTTAAACATTTCATTCTACATTGGCGTAGCCTGATATAGAGCAAAACTATATGGTATACATGTATATGGTATATAATTTATATCAATTTCCAATGTTGTATATCATAACATATTTATCTTAACATGGTATGTAGTTCAAATTTCACTTAATGTTAATTTCTAAAAAACGATATGAAATTTTTGAATACTTACATTTCGAAAGTCAATAATTTGAGTTATCAAAGTACCATCAGTTTTCTGAAATTCCAATGTTATTAAGTCTTCACTAACATTTGAGGTAATGCTCTCCTGTATCACTTCGCCACCCTGCAAAAATTATTGAAAAAGAAAAAATAAATTCAATCAATTTTTCAAACAATGTAATCAACTTTTAAGTAGCATAAACACACAATTCAACCTTTAAACAAATTCAATTAAACGTAAAGTTGAAAAGTACCTCTAATTAACTATAAACTAAAACTTTGAGCCCTCAATAAAAACAACTACAAGTTTTAAAAGCAACACCAACAAAAGTCGTGGCAGCGTGTATAGACCAAAAATCATAATTAAAATTGTGTAAAAGTACTAATTTAGTATAAAAGTGCTTACTACGAGTAGAGTGAGGAGCAGAGTGCTTAAAATGCATTTCAGGGGAAAGTAAAAAAAAAATTTGTAATTTTAGCAGTTTGATTTTTCAAAACTAAAACTGCAATTGCAACAGTAAATTGAGTGCAACACTGATGATGATGAATTATTATACGAGTACACACAATCCACATACTAATGAGCTCAATTGCAACACACCGCAGTTCAGTAGAAAATATATACATACATGGTATGTTCATACAAAATAGAAATAGAAACATTTAAATACTTAACGTGTGCATTTTTAAAATTTTCCCACCATTCCATTTAAAAATTTTAATATATTGTTGCATGCGCATATTTTGTTGTGCACTCGTATATAGACATATTGTACACATCCCGAAAAATGTAGCAGACGTAAAGCAACTGACAAAAGACAAAAGTGACAAAAGTGACAAACAGACAACAAGTTATGTTGAACTTTTAACACTAAAATGAACTACACAGAATGATAATTATGTATGTTGCTCTGATTGTGACAATAACTACCAACGAACGACAGTGATTTGTTAGAAAGAAAAAACTTTACAAAAATGGTTGCAACTTCCTACAACAGCATGTACCCTGTTTTACACACATACATACGTACGAAAGCAAACTGTCATCTGCAAACATTTGGTTACGAAGAAAAGCAGAGGTTTTAAGGATTAAGTTCATAATTCTTTTTTTTTTTTTTGCATGGATTTTAAATTTGGAATTCAAATACAGCTGATACAGTGGATGCATTTGTATGCAACTATTAAGTCATAAATTGGTTGGCGTATTTTGACTTTTATTACGACATTTTTGTAATAGATTAAAGACCACTTCAACATTTATTTTTTAATCAAGGGCCAAAATGTCGTAGTCGAAGTTGAAATACGAAAACATGTCTACAACATTGACTAGCATCCTCTTAACAGCGCACTGTTAATCATTTAACAGCGCTAGTAAAATGAATAAGTATTGTTTTGGGTGGCAAAATCTAGGAATAGGGACTAGCACTATCTATAATCTGATTATTGAAATTTTTGAGAAAAAAAAATATTCAAAAATGGTCCTAAAAATTTTGTATTGAAAACAAAAAATTTTTTGAAGCAAACTTTCTGATTTATGGAACCACTTTTAATTTTTCGGTTTTAAACATTTTTTTTTAATTTTTTCAGTTCGAAGGAGTTTTTCAATGGTGTCATTATTTCATGGAGCCGTTTTTATCCGTTTTTATCTTCAAAATTTAATACGCCAAGGACTTTAATCCATACCCAAACTTATATTTTTTTGTATTACTTTTTGCCGAAAAAGATGTTGCCACTGTTTTGTGCTCCAGTATGGCAATACTATTCATGTTAATGATAATCTAGAATAATCTAGAGCAAAGGTTCTCAAATCGGGGTTTACGGACACCTTGGGGGCCGTATCAATCATTCAAGGAGTCTGCGTGAAGAGCCGGAAAAAATGCTTTTAGTATAATACTTATGCTATTAAACTAAAAGCATAAGTTTTTATTAGCATTGCATACTTTTTTAGGTCTTATTTTACTATATTTTTTTTAATATATATATTTTAAGAGAAATAACACTCAAGCAATGAATGCCTACTATATACTATTACTAGGTGTTACGTTCTTTGGGTAAGGAATAGTGATAGAGAAGACAGGTGGTGGTGCTTTTTGCACATTTGTAACCCGGACTCTGAACTGACTGTTATTGCCATCACTATCACAAACAGCTGATATTTTCGTATTGCCATTTCATTTAGTTTCATAGAATGTGAAGTGAAAGTAAAACATATCGAAAAGAGACAATATATTTAAGATTATTTTAAATTTGGCTTTAAATTTTTAAATAAAAACGGTGTATTTTTTTAAACATATTTAGGAACTTTTAATGATCATACAGAATATCTAATTTTGCAACTTCAGGAAAAATCGCTGTCAAATTAACAAAGCCCATAATTAAATCTACTGCAGTAATATCAAATGCTTTCTAATTTTTGTTTTATTTCATTTGAGCTGAATTTTCTTTGTAGTTTTGTTTTCGAAATGTGTGAAATTTATTAAAAGTATGGTAGCATTGTTGAGAGAATATTTATTTATACTGGTATGTGAAAGCATAAGAAAAACCGCTGTCAAAATAAAATAGATTTGATCTGCTTTTTTATGTCAATTTGTATGGAAAATGTGTTTATGCCGGAGTTCTTATAATCAAAATAAAAAATATTTTTTCGTATCTTACTCTTTTGCATTTTTAATTAAACCTAAAAACCATCCCGGGTTTTAAAGGCGGCCTCTCAATTAGAGCCCCGAAAAATTACCGCACATGGAATTTCCAATGAAAGGATAATATTTTAGTAACTCGTATAAAAGGGACAAACAAACAACAACACAAAAACACAAGACTTCTGAAATATTTCACACAATATGCAATAGATTTCATCTACATATATCGAGCCATAACCGCCAAAAAATCTTAACTGACACATTTTTTGGACATAATTTTTTTTTACGAAAATTGATTACTTACGGTCGCAAATAAACGATTTTTGTCAAAAAAATCAGTTGGAAAATTATGTCGCTTAAGCGTTTTTTGCAGTTATGGCATGATTCATTTTCAGTGTACCATAACAGAGAAACAAGTCGAGGCAAAATTATTGGCGGCGGCGCCGGCGCAGTAGTTTTGTGACAAGCGGCGGCGTGCAGAGAGAATTTTCCGCATCTCAAATAAGCATATGAAAATTTAAAGAGAAAATTAAAAATTAAAATTGGGAAATTTTTAGATTTTGTATTTTTGGGCATATAAAATTTCGGTTTTTTTTTGAGCCGATGCTATCGGTGCGCCGGCGGGAGTAGATTGACTCGTTTCTCTGTAGCATAAGCCATTCTTCTCACATAAAACCCAAAGTTGGGCAAATAACTTTTCCTCAAAAAAAAAAAAATATTAAAATTCATTTCATTCTTTTACACAAATATTCTGCCATAAACGAAAAGATTAAAATTTAATTTAAATCATGTCGACGCTGTGAACTCTATGAAACATTTAAATAGACAAATTACTGGTAATTTGAGACTTATCCGCTTAATTGTGGCAAAGCATGCAGCAAACGAATAATGCAACAAGAGTCAGGCAAGAGGCGTTTCGTTGCTGCGTTTTTCTATATTACACATTAAATAAACAAACAAACAAACAAACAAAAAATATCAGTGGAAATTAAATATAAATGTTAACAAAATGGCAAACGAAGCCAAATCGATGATTATTGTTACTAAATTTTACGCCAGAGTGCAATTGTGAAGCTTCCTTTGATAAATGATAAACGGAAGTGGGCCAGTTGGAAAATCAGCGACACGAATCAGTATAATTGCTAAAAATTTCAAATATTTTTTTCGCTTTCTCTACACTATTCCTACGGTATCGGCAAAAAATACTTGCATATATATAGTTTTCACCCATTATAATTCAAGTTTAGTGGGCTGCCGTAAAGAGACACGTGTAGGTGTAAACAGCAAGTGTTAAAAGAATTGTACAGCAACAGAAAAATAAGCTGCTGAAGGTATTTGCATTTATTTAACCATTAAAAAGCAAAAAAAAAGAACGTAAACTATTGAAAAAGAAACACACATATAAACAAAAAAAACAGAAACTTTTCAACAACTTTTCAAAGTGGAATAGCTAAATGGCAAAAAGTGTTAAGCCATACAGAAGAAATGGAGATAAAAGAAAACTATTAAAAGAGGGGGAAAGAAAACAATTAAATGCGCTTTAAGGCTTCAGTTTAAAGCAATAAAATCCTTAAAAAAATCATTTAAAAATAAATCAGCTAAATGTATAAAATCAAAAGTTCGTAAATCCGTTTTAGTCATAATATATGAAGTCGGTTAAAAATAAGCACAAAGGAAAATAAAACCAAAATTAGAGATAATTTCAAATTACTGACTTCGATTTGATTATGGGCAATTTTTCCTGAAGTTGCAGACCTAGTCTGTTTGATCACTTAAACGTATTTTAACTTCTGACTAATTTTTGTGTTTAAATTGAATTTGGAGCCCACTGATGCCTGTCTCAATACACACATTATAACGTAAGTTAAATAATTAATAAATAACAATGACAACATTAAATTAAATTCATATTGTTTCAACTTGAAATAACTTTGATTCAACATGGTTCTTCACGTTACATTTCGGTATCAAATTTGCGTTGTTCCAACTTGAAACAACTTTGGTTCAGCATGATTCCTTCAGTTTGATTTAACAGTACTGGAATGTTAAATCAACATGAAATAAAGTGGAAATCGCGTTGAATTAACATGAGATACATATAAAGCAAAATCAATGCTGATAACTGTTAAATTAAGCTTGTTTACGTACATTTTAATGGGAAATGTTTCGGTGTGTACAACTTGACATTAAAAATGAGAGCATAAGGTATAGTTTAACACATTTTTAAATCGTTAAGATACATATATATAAGGCTGTATAAGGCTTTATGTATTTATGACAGCGAAATAATGATTTACACGAGAAGTCTGGTTTTACTACAGTACCCAGTACCCAGTACTTATTTGCGTCGCGAATTATATGATGATGTGGGTGGATTGTGCGGACTTTGTTTTTGTTTAAAATTGTGAGTACTTTCTCTATTGTTGCATACTTAGCCATTATTATTTAACACTCGTTGGGGAGGTTCTAAATCTAAGCACATTTAATAAATTCTAAACAGCTTTTTTTTATAACCTGGCTTCAAATAAATATAATAAATACCTCACATATCTTTTTAGCAGCTTTAGATTATATTTCGTTTACTTTTTCTGAACAACAATTTATTGTAACACCCCAATGTTGAATGTTTTGGTTAGTAAGCAATGTTGTTTTTATAATAGCAAATATATTGCTTGATTCATAAGCTAAATAAATAAATACATAACTAGTTGGGGCCAATCCTAATACATACATACGCTTTTACAGGCTGCACACATGTGAGCAAACTTCATTATGTTTGGATAAGACTACAAAGTTACAAAGATACAGCGATATGTTTGTATGTATGCATGTACATGAGTAAATCTTATTGTCATGTCCTTGATTTAACCTACATTTTTGGCAGATACTAAAATTTAAAATTTTTACTACATACAAAAATATAACATCACCACCACAAGAAACACGAAATGTTTAACAAATTCAAACTGCTCTATCGCACACAAATTCAAATTAATATATATTAAGTAATAATTTAATATCTTTATCTTTATTATCCTTTTGCACTTAACAACAACAAAAATATTTATATATATGTATATAAATGTATATAATGTAAAATATAAAAATGCTAATTTCTGCAATTATTTAAAGATTTTATCATAATCGTTATGAAAACTTTTAAATAAATATTTCGTGTGCAGCAACATTTTAGATGAAAACAAAAAGAGAAACGAATTATTTAAAATTTAAATTTTCTGTATACATTAAAAATTAACATTAAAATAAAAGATACACTGCAGCAAGAGAAACAAGGGAGCAAACGTGGTGGCAATGGAAATATTTTTGCCGCAGTGCTTACAGGAAAATATTTCTACGTGGCATATTGTGGCAGTTTGCCCCGTCTACTCGAACAATAAAATTTTGTTTACTTTACTTAGAACATTCTACGCTAACAACAGAAAAACCTAAAGTTTCAGTCACGAAACAGGATTGGCGGCAATAACAACTGAAGAAACACATAGACTAGACAACAACGAATGAAGAAGATCCTCTGCTTTATTAAATACATAGACACATAGACCACAGTAGGCTAGACAACAAAACGACTACTAACGGGTGGTAATAACTACATATTCACACACATAAAAATACCAATGTTAAATCAACACGAAAAAATTTTGATTGGAAATTAAGCTTTACTAATATTTTAAATGTGAAAGTGATTCTGTTTGTTTGTTTGTCGCTAAACCGATTTTGAAAATTCTTTCACCAATGGAAATCTACATTACAAACATAGCCTATTGTTTTAAAGGGTTCGGAACCGGTTTTTTTTATATTTGTTACAGATTTTTTCGGAGAAATACATTTTTGTGCTGGCTAGGGTAATTTTCGTTTCGGGTTTGATTGTTCAACCTGTTTTCATTATTATTTTTTAACGCCTTTTCGAAGATTTTTATCGTTACAAATAACAAAACATTCACAAATTTAAGGTATAGTTTTCAAAATATCAGACTAACGCGGGCGTAGCAGCGGATAAAAGCTAGTATTAAATATATTAGGAATAATATCGTGCCGTAACCGCCAAAAAAAAACTTAAGCGACATAATTTTTTAATTTAATTTTTTACCTAAATCGATTATTTTCGATCGTAAATAGTCCATTTTCATCAAAAAAAAAGTCTACAAAATGTGTCGCTTAAACTTTGTAGCGGTTATGGCTCGATATGTTGTCCAAAAGTGTTATTTGCTTTGTTCACAGCTACAATGCACTGTCGTGCTGAGTTGTGTAACTTGTTCTTGTTTTGTTGTTGTATGTTTTGAATTGATTCCTAAATAGGTTTGAATCCTGCAGACAAGCGAAAGTAGCTTCGCAGCTTGTGTTTTTTTAACCGACTTCAAAGAAAGGATGAGGTTATCAATTCGTATATATTTTTTTTACATTGTTACTTCATAATTCGGTACATTTTAAACCGATTGTAAAAATTCTTCTTTTGTCTGAGAGGATATAGCTTGCAATTGGTCCCATTGTAAAAAAAGCGGGGCACGCCAAAAAAAATTTATGTAATTTTATGATATTCTACTTATTTTATTGCTGCGAAACCTAGCAAACACCTTTGTTTCTTGTAATTACATAATTTTATAGTTGAAAAATGGGCGGGGGTACGCCCATTAAAATTTCTTATTATTATATTTAACGTGGTTACGCTTAACCGGTTTTTACGAAGCTTATCACAAACCTTGAGCTCTAAAATAGACACAATCTACCATTTACAAAATTGGGCGGAGTCACGCCCATTAAAATGTAATATTTTATTTTAAGTGGTTCTACTTTACAGATTTTTACAAAGCTTAACTCGCACCCTGAGCAGTGAAAACATACACAATCTTGCATTTGAAAAAATGGGAGGACGCACGCCCATTAAAATTTAATTTTATATTTCACGTAGTCTTCTTAACCAACAGATTTAAAAACCCAATTTTTTTGTTTGAAAGAGTTTACTTCCAGTTTGGTCCCATAAATTTTTTTCCGAAAATCTTCTACCAGATTTTTGCATTGAAGCCCCTTTTTTCGGCAGAATTATTTTTAATTTATAACTTTAGTTTCAAAAAAAAAATTAATATGAAATGATAAATTAAATCGTATTGAATTAAAATTTAATTCATTCATGATGGTATTGATCTAGTGTGTATCTAAAGAATATTTAAGGTTGTTGAGGACGCAGCGGTAAGCGCGATGGATTCAAGTTCAAATCTTTGTTGGGAAAGCCAATTAAACCTATAACACACAAATTTTCCTGGTGCCTGTGCCAATACACATAATCACGTAAGTTGCATAATTAGTAAAATAACATGACTACATTTAAATTAAATTCATCAAACAACATGAAATAATTTTGATTCAACATAGTTCCTCGTGTTATATCAGTATTCAATTCATGCTATTTCAACTTGAAATAACTATGGTTCAACATGATTCTTCATTGATTTAACAGTACTGAAATGTTAAATCAACATGAAACATAGTTATTTCAAAAGGAAATTTTTTCTTGGCAGATTACTGTAAATCATTTTGAATTAACATGAAACACATATGAAGCAAAGTCATTGCCGAAAAATGTTAAACTAACCTTGTATTCGTAGATTTTAATATGAAATATTTTTGTCTGTTTCAGTGGTATCACTTTCAAATGATTCATACTTTTCAAAACAAAATTAATTGATTTGAAATGCATCAATTTATTTATTTATAAGAATTTTGAGATCATTTTGCTGTTCCTTAAGCTATTATTCGTTTTATATTTTGTATTATACTGGCAGCATTATTTATAGCTTAGAAAAATTTAAGCTAACGCAGCGACAAATGCGGTCATCTAGCTGTCTAGCTAATCGTTTTCATATAAAAGTGTGTATTCCTGTTTTGACAGATTGCAGTTGGTAGCCTGCTGTGGTCTATGTGTTTAATGCTTCACTCACTAAACTTAAGCACATTTTAGTTTTAGTTAAATCACGAAGAGTATTTGAAATTCGTTTCCGCCGGATATCATTTAGTTAAGTATGTATTTAAAACTATTAAACTACAAGCAAAGTAGAGTACATTTAAGAGACAGCACGAACTAAATATAAGGACAAACATGATGGTGATGATGGCAGTAAAATGCCATTCCGTAGCAAAGAAGAAAACACAAACAAAAAACTAAACTGAAGCAATATAAAGGATGTAAAGTGGAAACAAGAAAAATAACAAGAGGAGTGTTTTCCAAAATAAAAGTTGTAAACTTGTAGTTGTTATTATTTTTATTTTTATTTTTTACATTTTTACTTGTTTGCTAAATCCAAACGGGAAGTTTGCCTGACCTCTAATTAAGGAAAATAAAGTCAACATTTAACACTTAGTGCTGCTGTCTGTGCTTTGTTGTACTTAATAATTTGCATTTTAGTTTAGTTGCATGTTTTTAACAGATGATGAGCAAACATTTGTGCTGAAGTTGTTTAAATATTTGCGCAGGATTTCTTTTCTAGCTTTATAAGATAAGAATTGTTAAGCGTTGCCAGGCACTTTGGGAATTAATTTAAATTTGATTTTATTGAAAAAAAACTCATCTTTAGGACTGAAATTAATATCGACACAGACACCTCACACAGTGAACCAAACACATGATGATGAAGTTGTAGCCCCCTTCGAAAACAGCCAAGTTGTTTGTCTAACAATTAAATATTCCTTGTTAATTCAAAGTCATCACCTTAGCCTAACTCATTTATTTTATATAAAAAATCATATTTTGATGAATAAAATCATCCAACTTTTATCCCCTGATTCTACAACCTGTACGGTTGACTTGAGTGGAAAATTTATATGAAAACCACTAATTTGTTTGAGTGATTTTCATAAAAAAAAATTTTTAGATGAGTCGCGTGCCTGAATTGTGGAAACAGGGTGTTAATTTTTTTTTTCTTTTTGTGAAACTTTTTTTATATTTTCAGTGATAACTTTTCCTATCACAAAAAATATAGTGCGACAAATTCGAGATTCGCTAAAATCTTCTCAAAAAATTTCACCAAAAATTATATTTTTCAAAATGGATTATTTAAATTTAATAAATTATCTCAGAAAAAATACCAATTGGATAACCTTTTGGATTTTTATGACTACTCCACATATACAGTGTAGTACTTTATGGCACAAAAGATAAATTAGGTAACGCAGTTCCGGTGTTTGGACCAGATTTTTCGCCTATTCTAGTGTAAAAAATAGTGACTAAAATGGACACTAATCCTCTCAATGAATTGGTTTTTTTCTTAAATCTAATTTATGGGCTCTACCAAACGTATTTCTAACATTCAACTATTATAACTTTCTTAAATACCTCTCAGAGCGATTTTTTTATAAATTTTTTTAGTGATGTCGTGCCAGTTCCATAAAAAAATTTCAACTTAAAATCTACGTAAACAAGGCTTATTTAATCCTTTTGGGCAAATATTTTTATTTAAATGTGTTTCATTTTAGTTCAACATGATTACTTTAATTAATATTCCAGTATGCACTGTTAAATCAAAATGAAGCATACATGTAGAATCAAAGTTATTTCAAGTTGAAACAAGGTGAAATTGATACTGAAATACACGATGAACCACATGTTGAATCGAAGTTATTTCAAGTTGAAGCAACATGGAAATTCAATTAAGTGGTAAATTTTATTTTATTTAACTTTTACTTACGTGATTGTGTGTATTGGCACAGGCATAAGGAAAGTGCGTGTGTGTGTGTTGTTGATGTTCGGCTTCCCCGGCCAAGATTTGAACTCGAGAACGCACTTACCGCTGCAGCCACAACAACCTCAAATATTCCCCATTATTGTGGTTGGCGATTTGTAGTCGAAAAACGCCAACCACGATAAGGCCCATTATTTAGAAATACTCGTACGCTAAATAAATACCAACATGAATTAAACTTTAATTCATTCTGATTTAATTGATGATTCAACATAACAAACATTTGATATTTAAGTTAAAAAACACAAATTTCGAAGCTAACAGTAAGAAATAAGAGTTTTTGGCAGTAATAGAACCTGCTACCCTCCAACTACAAGCCAGCAGCTGGAAGTTTTCGCTGGTAACGCGAAGTTTGTCGGCTATTTACGCAACACGAACATCAAAACAAACAACAATAAAACAAATACAAGTCACACAACTGCGCATTGTAGCAATGAACAAAGCAAATAGACACCAACACACTTAAATTACTTCCAATTAATTTAATATAATTTCAAATCAAAATTTTTACATGTTGATTTTACATTGCTATTTTTTCTGTTTAATGCTTTGATTATTTCCAGTGTACTTTTTCCTTAGCTGGGATTTTAAATAGAATAGAGGGAAGTAATTAAATGTATTTAAATAAAGCGGAAAGTTTGTTTTGTTTAATTGCAAAATTTTTGCGGTAATTTGTAACAGATTGCCAGGGAGGCTATCTTTACGTCAGATAGAATATTGGAAATGACTTTGCTCCCTCATTCAAATATCTAGAATATATTTATTATACGTGCTTTAGAATAACAAATCTGTTTATACATTTCTCTTGTAAGAGGAAAAATATAAATGTCATTGTTAGCGATAAACTAGGAATGAGCAAACAATATTTCTGGCAAACGTAATGTGGGAGTGAGTGATGCTGTGAAATATAGTTTTTTTTCTTTACTTTAGCCTGTTTGTTAAAATATTCACAAAACCGTAACCACTTTGCTTTCTTTCACTTCAGCTAAAGATTTATTGATGTAAAAAACAGAAACTTGACAACAATTCCTATTAAAAAAAGACACAAAGACAAGTTTATTTCACTGAGGAAAGGGTAAAAGTAGTGCAACATTTAAAAACAAAAGAGGCAAATGACAATAGAAAATTTCCAAAAGCTCAACTCTAATGAAGAGCTCACAAGGTGTTGTAGTGTGTCTACACTTAAATTCATACATACGAATATTCTATTAACCTTTATTATAATAAAGAAAGTGCAGTATTTTATACTTAACATTCATTGTGTTTTATTCATAAAAGAAAAATATTTCTAAGAATATACTCGTACATATTAAAAGCACGCTTTAGGGAGTTTAGTACATTTAAAACTTAAATTGCAATACATTTGAACAACTTGGCATGAAAACAAATGAAAGCCACAATGAAATCTGCTTTTACTCAGAACCACTAAAGGGACTTTCTTACAAGCTGTTGCAAAATTGTGGCCAAACTTAATTTATATGTCCATGAAAATTGCTCCAAAATGGCAGAAAACGTTCAGCAGAAGTACACAAAAGGAAATAATATTCCAAACGATGAATACACTATAAAAAAAGGTCATTAAAACAATAGAGAAATACAAATGAAAAAAAAATAAATAAATATACACAAAAAACAACAACAAAGTAAGTGCCCATGAACTAAATTGCGAAATAAAATAAAAATATAAAAAAACACATTGTAAAGTAAGAGAAATAATAGAAAACATTGGCAGCTGCTGCGGCTGCGGCTGTCTGTAGCATCAACATAAACCACTGTGTGGCATTATTACAACAATATTGGCGAAATACGAGAATATAAAAAGAAAATTTTCTTTATTTTCCAAAAGAAAGTGGAAATTGTTAAGAAAATAATACAATATAAAAAAAAGTAATAAAATAGCAATAGCGACATAAATAAAAATTTTATTTTGTACGTGAATTATACATTTATTTTATTTTATTTATTTTCTTGTTTGCGGATCGTGGCCACCGACAAACAAACAAAGCAGCCAATAAAAAATTACATTCCATGGCAAACAAAAGTTTGCAAAACTTTGTTCTAATGAAAAAAAATAAAAAATACGTAATACAATAGTACTTTTGCAATTTAAATTAAAAAACAATTTTAATCAGAAATAATTTCTTAGTCGGGCTTAAGTTCAGTAATTTCCATTCTTGTTGAATGAAATATTTTTATTAATTAATGTGAGTTTCTAAAGAAGAGAAGAAAAATTAAATTTGACTTTATTAGCTGCGGGAAATACCGATATTTTTCTGTGCAGCCACGCACTTCATCAGCAGCCATGTATATCTACTGGGTTAGAGATTGTTATTAACATCAGCTATTTAACGGTATTTCCCCCAGCTAAGAAAGTCTAATTATTAATTAATAAAAATATTTCATTCAACTAGAATTGAAATTACTGAACTTAAGCCCGACTAAGAAATTATTTCTGATTAAAATTCACTATAGTTCAACTAAAAATTTAAAATTGTCTCACATTAAAAAATAATATAATTTTCTTGAAAAACTTTTACATATATGTGACCTGCTCCACGAAAAGAGACCTCTGCGCCGAAAAAAATTTTTTTTACTTTTTGAGTGATTCTTATAGGAAAAAAAAACGCTCTTTCAAATGCCGCAAACCGCAAGTTTCTATGTCAGAGGTCCTTTTCGTGGAGCAGGTCACATATATTTTAATTTTAGAAATGAAACAAAAAGGAAATAGGACTACAATAAGATAAACCATCAGTACAGTAGTGTCAGGGATAAGAACATTTAATTTGGCAGAAAAAAATTGCAGTCATGTAAAAGTTTTAAGTTAATTAAGTTTAGCAATATACGAGTACATATTTATGACATTTTAAATATTCCCGCGAAATGAATTCCTCGAAATTAAATTAAGAGAATAGAGTCTCTCTTTTCTAAAAAATAATAATAATAAGAGAGAGAGAGAGAGAATGTCTCATCAGCTGTCTACCGAATAAATATATCTATGTTTTTCGATATATTTATTCGGTAACGATAATGTGATTATGTAATTTATTTTTTACGATAGTGTACATCTGTGTTTTACCCGCCATTTAATTGTATGTCATGTGGCATCCCTGCTTACGAAATGGCAAAATGAGCGAAAAACACAAAGAAGAATTAAAAGAAAACTAAATGAATTTGAGCTTGTTATTTTACTTTTTTTTTATTTCAACCGATAGGGGATATAGTTAAAATATGTTACTGAATAGCAAAATCGATAAATTTTCTTTATTATAGTTATACTAATCGTATCGTAATAAAAGTTACTGAATTCAGTTTAAAATATTCTGTTCTTCAAAAGTAGACGGGTGGATCCAGCTAAACCCCTCAATAATCAATTTTTAATAAAAAATATTTCACTTAATAAGTAAAATAATAAATTGGTATTACTAGTGCGTTAAGAAATTTTAAACTTAAATTGTAACAAATTCCCACAAAAAACACTAATTAGACGGATTATATTTCATTTGAGAAACACTTAGTTCGAAAATCGGTAAACCACAAGAAATATGTTTGACACTCTAAGAGCATTTTATTTCTTCGCTAAAAACCCGGCCCATGTTTGCAATAAGCAAAATATGAACAATATTTTTAAGCTCGACATTGAACTTAAAATAGTTCTAATTCATATTTGAAAGATTACTTTAGTAAAAATTGTGAATAACTACGAAGTTGGCTCTATGAAGAAGAGCTAAGGGATTAAAATTTGTCTCAAAAACGTTCTTCGTGAGATTTTATACAAGATTTGCTATTCCGCTTTATAATAATAATTTGCGAAAGGGGGTATTGACCTCGGCTATCAACTGTTACTGCCAATCGCTGTTTTCAGCAAATAAAATATGCATAATTAACCCATTAAGCACCTCTAGACTCATATGAAATTTTGCCAAAATCGATATGGAAGTTTGTTCAAACTTTTTTTCATTACATTTCATTTATTCATTCTATTATGTATACCTAGGCCATAGGCTATAGTCGTTCACATCATACTACTCATTTGTATGCATCTCACTATGCGATTTCTACCATAAAACTAAAAATATTTCGTGCAACTTTATTCCATGTCTGCATTTACAAGTTTTATATATTTTTTTTATGTCCTGAAAAAACCATTTAAATTTTTAATCTACTCCATACAAATTTTATTTTTACTTTTAAATTTTTTTTATCTTAAATTATGCATTTTTATGTTTGTATAAATATCATTTTATATTCATAAATATTTTGACTAAAAATAAAACAACGGCCAAGCCACATAAATAAAAACTGAAAAAGTAAACAAAGAAAGAAAGAAAGAAAGGAGGACAAATACACAAGTTCATCAAAATAATATTAATAAAAAATATTACACAGCCATTCGTCATTTTTTTAAGGGTTTCTTCACGGTTCAAGAACAAAAGATATGAAGAAAATCGCCTCATAGAAATTGACAAACAAAGATATACATGCACATGCACATATAAACAAATGTAGAAATATTTTAGGGCACAATACATTTAATTATATTTTATTTTTCTTCTTTTTCTCAAAAACAAAAAAAAAACATTACCTTATAAAAAAAGAAAACCCTCAAAACTTTTCTTTAATGAATAAATGCATGAATAAATGAGTGACAAGATGAATGAACAAGTACCCTCTAGTCAGCCTAGAACCATATTTGTCAATGTCAACACTCTTTTCTCTAGCGACAATTTCACTAGTTAGAATGTCGACTACTTTCCTTTTATGCGCGGGTAGAGTTACGTCAGAGACAACAGTTCTAGTGTAGTTACGGTGATATTGTCAATGAACCCGTCAATAATATGTGTATCTATGTTGCCCCAACCCAACACTATTGTTAAAGTCTACTGGTAGATTTTCAATGAAAACGCTATATTATATGTATGTATGTCAATAGGCGTTACAATTTTAATATTCACATCGAGCGAGGAAATATCGATATTGTAGACTAGAGTCCCCAAAAATTTACTAGTAAATCTTTGGTGCCAATGTGTACATGTGGTCCCAAAAGAACCACTTACGTCAGTAGTGCTATATACAATCTAGTGGTGGATTTTCAATGACAAGCTAATGTTAAATGTCAATAGATGATTGCATTGGCTGGGGTACACCTGGTCAGTGATACTACTGACAATGTCACTAGTAAATCACTACAATTTCACTATTCGCATTTCCTGCAGGGTACACACACACTAACACTAAGAATACCCTGCAGAAAATGCGAGTAGTTAAATTGTAGTGATTTACTAGTGACTTTGTCACCAGTACTACTGACGAATTGTACCCCAGACAATGCTTTTTGCTATAGACGTTTAGCAAGTACGTGTCATTGAAAAGCAACTACTGACGTTGGTACTACTGAGTAGGTATTTCTTTTGGGACCATATCGAGACATTGGAAAGAGATAGTCACTAGTACATTTTAGTAATTCTAATGATAATAAAACTGAATATTTTATTGAAAATTTTTGTTTTAATAAAAAAAAATACATAAAAAAGGGAACATTCGTTCAGCAAGTAAGGATTTAGTTTGCTTTTGTATTAAATATAAATGAAAAATTCAAGGTTCCGTCGAATTATTAAAATCAAACACTTACGTATGAATCTGGACTTACTGGACTGGACTTTTTAACTGATCCCACAAAATCTTCTACAGGCTCATAAAAATTTCCACAATTACTTCATTTTAAAATATTTTTATTTTTATAATTACAAAATGGATTGCTTTTTATTTGTCTATTGCAATTTCTTTTTCTTCTTCTTTGAATTATTTTTTAATACATTTTTTTATTTGCCTTTTATATTGATTTCGTAAACCAATTTTCATAAAAACTTGAATTTTGCTTGAAGCCACTTGTATTTTCAACAAACCAATGAAACATTAAGAAGAAGCATAGTTGTGTGTATCTGACAAAATATTTTCTACGCATCAAAAACAACGTTAATATGTAGACGCTCGTTTGACAATGTCACCAATATAGTCGACAAAAGTGGTGACTTGGGGACACTTAACCCCATGTTTTCTGCAGGGTATGTACACGTTTGTGTGTGTGCGTGTGAAACAGTGAGTAATTTCCAAACTACATTCATGCATACAAAAAAAAACTATACACATTAAACACGGTAAAAACAAGAAGAAGAAGAGAGTAAACAGCATTATGGCGTTTGACTCTTTAATAAATCTTGCAAAACGTTTGCTTACATTGTTGAACTTTCTCTAGAACACACACACACACACTCACACACAATAATTTTTGTGTGTTCATGTGTGCTTGCATGTTATTAATGCACCTAAAAGTATGCTACTTGAATTATTTATTTATAAAGTTTATTTCTTCTCTGCTGCTTGAAAACATGCATTCAACACGCATCACATTATGGCAAAATTCAGCAGCGCAACAACGGACGGACAGCATTTAAACAATCATTCATGTGTGCATGAAGAGTCGTTATAAGGTGAAATGTTGTTATAAAAAGTTTTTTTTTACACGAAAAGTTAAAAGCACTGCATATATATGATCAGTGACGATTTAAAATAGATTGAAAGATATCGCTTTTACATTTTAATCGGTTTTGACTGTAGCTGGGAAAGACTTATAACTAGTTCTTGATTGAGTTGAGTTGAGTTCTGCTAATGTCTGATATGTATAATTAAGATTGTTTCAAAAGGAACCCGTCACAGTCTGTATTCTCGAGAACCACAGGAGGTACGGACCTGAAATTTTCACAGAATATTTAGAACTTTGGCCTCTAAAACAATATATGACAGTTAAAAATGAAAGCATATTCTTAAGCGAGCAACGAAAGATGTTGAAATCCTAATGTTATATACGGAGAATTATACAAGGTGGGCCAAAAGAAGTCATCCATTGTTTGTTGTTTGGCTCTCATTTTTTTTTTCTAAATGAAAAACTTCGATTCTGTTTTTTGACTATGTTTATTTGAACCCTTAGAATTTTATTGGTCAAGTCGAGAAGATTATGGGCGCCGTCACAATTGATTGCTCGTTTTGTGGCATTTTTCATCACTTCGGCGAGAACTTCGTGGGACTTCAAAAAACCCCACAAAAAAGTCTGGAACGGGGCAATCGGGCGATCTTGCGGGTTTGTGTAAATCGCCAAAACGAGAGATGAGGCGATCCGGGAACGCCACGACACGATTATTCCGCGTTCTTGGTTAGTGTATCGCTCCATGGCTTGTTCACTTGTATTCTACATCTGTCTAGTTCACAAATATCAAAAGAGATTTGACATTGGCCGCCATTTGCAAAAATAAGAGCATCTTCCAATAGGGTGATTTCTTTTGGCCCACCTTGTACATTTATGGCAAAAAGGAAAAACTGCTTAAGTCGAGATAAGCTGATTTCGAGTTAATGATACCTTCGTAATCTGCATATTTGAAAGTGCCCTTGGTCAAAAACTCAATTAATTTGTGTAGTTTTTCAGGAAGTTATAGCACTGTGACTTGCGACTTGTCTTTTTTAGACTTATAATCTCATTTCCATGATACAATTATACAAGGTACTTGCACAAGCCCAGCCTGTTAATGTATACAATACAGAAACTTGTCAAACTTTGTTTACAAGCCGCAAAAATGTTAGTGTATGTGTGTGAATAAAATGATTACAGTGTTGCCAATGAATTTGCATGTGGCTGTGTCTCCAATTACACATTGAAGAAAATTACACTACACATCCTTTGTGTAGGTTAAAATTAAAACAAAATTAAACAAAAATAGAAGTCAAAGTAGAATTACACACAGATTATACATGAATCTAATTATAGGCCTACACATGTGAGTAGAAATTACACACTCTGTATATTACACACATATTGGCAACACTGAATGACTATAATCACGCATGAATGCCGCGTCTGCAATTGTACTTTAGTTACCCTGTAATTGTTATTTTTAACAACAAAATACATCTGTTTTTGACTAAATTCTGTTTGTTTCTACCAACAAAATGCGTGTGTTTCTTGGTGTTGCAATTTTGTTGTAGTCGTGCAAGTACCTTGTATAATTGTATGATACTCATTTCGAATAATAGCTTAATTTAGGTTATACTTTGGTATATTTCAACTTAAATGTATTACTTATAGGATATAGAACAATGTGTACTTGAAAAAATAAAGGTTAACAGAGAATTTCGCAATTTAATTGTAAAAGAATTAAATTTCTGAAAATCGACTTGAATGCTTAAAAGTGCTCTACTGCAAAAAAAAAACAGTAAAATACGACTTAAACACTTTTTCCTTATTGCCACAGATATTGTATAAGTGGGATGAAAATACATACATCCATCCTCCAGTTATAATACCCGATATAAAATTTTACATTTTTCTATTTTGAATGCCAACAGCAGACACACTAAGTCTGTAATGCAAATTTCTATAAAGGGTAAATAATAACAAGTATTAAATTGAAATATGTATGTATGTATTTATAAAAATAAACATGACTGCTAAAAATAAAACGCAATGCGTTCCATACTTGTTTACAACGCTCTATATACATATATACCTCTCTCCCCTTCTCCCACCCCACCATAAAAAAGTTTCTTTTGCGTGGTAAATGTTTTCAACATAAAAATGGCTAAAGGTGAAATATGTGAACAACTAAACTTTTCTTTTCTTTTGTTGAAACTGTGAGAATATGAAAACTAAAACAAGCTTGAGTATAAAATATTCGCTAGATATTAAGAGTAGTGCTGTAAAAAAGGGGAGAAGAATATATAAGCTTGAGTATTTGTTTGTGTGTGTAGAGGGGAGGAGTAGCAAGCAATCAGTTTTGATATGGGTTTGTTTCATTTTTTCTCTTGTTTGTTGCATGAATTTAGTTTATTTTTTGCACAAACGAATTAATTTATTAAAGGGGAAAATAAAGAGGCAAATTACAAGTTCAAGAACAATTGTGCTTTGTTAGATTGTTTTCTTTACACATATACGTGTATACACTCAGATACTAAGTACAATTGGAGTTGAGCGAGAAAAGTTCAAACAGAATTGCGGCATAAACACATTTTCCATACAAATTGACACAAAAAACCAGCTCCAGAAAGCAGTCGAGAGAGCGAATCTATTTTATTTTCACAGCATTTTTTCTTATGCTCTCGCATATAAATAAATACATACATACAAACTTGACGGTGTGTATGAACGCAAATGCAGGTTCAAAAGAAAATTGAACAAAAGCTGATCACGTAAACTTGATGTGTGTGAACCAGGACTAAAGGCTCAGTTAGCCGACTGTAATGCAATGTAACTGTAATGTAGGAAACAGCTGATCGATATTTTTATATAAAGAGTATGTTACGTTACATTACATCTCTATAACCATTTGCATTACTTTTCACATAACAATATCGATCAGCTGTTTCCTACATTACAGTTACATTACATTACAGTCGGCTAACTGAGCCTTAAGAGCCGAGATAGGCCAAACACGATAAGTGGGATTATCTTTTCATCTTGTAACAGCATATACTCGTAGAACAAAATGTAGTGTAATGTTACGAGGTAAAAAAGTATTATGAGAAATTGAGACATCGACTTTGTGCTTTACAATATGTAATTCTCATGATTCCTAACCTATTTTGAATATGAACGCTTTTTGAACCATGAGAGGAGCACAATAGATTACAAAGCATGACGATAACAGAAATTATCACAAATCGACAGATCTCGAAAAGTTTGTTTAAAAACCGGCCTTTGCCTTATGTCATTTTTTCTATTTCGTGGTATAGAATAGAGATGGGCGCGTGTCGTGTTTTTTTCATGACACGTGACAAAAAATCTGATTTTGTGCGTGTTCGGGTAGTTTCGTTTTGAGCAAAATTGACACGAAAAGCACGAAACGATTTATGATGTAAAATATGTATGAATGAATTTCCAGTAGAGAAAAAATTTAATAATTTGTATCGTCAAACACACAACACCAGCATATTCGTTGATATTGTATGGGCCTCTCAAGCTTAAAGATCTGCACGTAAACAGATGTGGTGACAGAGTGTATCAGCTGACAGTGCCAACTCGGTGCCATATTTTGAAAAGCTACTCTTGAAAATAAAATTAAATAAAATTTTCTTATCTTCAATACTATACCAATAATATTTCGTACGTGTTGTGCAGTATCGTGTTGACAAAATTTTTCGCGAGCGTGTTTCGTACGTCTTGAGCGTCTTGGTATTCGTGTTGCCGTGTCGTGTTCGAAAAATTCGACACGCGCCCATCTCTAGTATAGAACACAACTATTCTTATTCCAGTTGTCAACATCGACGCCACGTCAATACAATACCAAAAAATTGGAGTTTGTCTGCTCGCTCTCGCGAACTACTTTGTACTATTGACAGTCTATATCTGTCCCCTAAGGTCTAGAAAGTAACATGAGCCTGCCAATAGCAGTCAGTTGTTTTCAACAACGGGTCGACATGCCCCAATTTTTTGATATTGTATTGACGTGACGTTGATAACTGGAATAAGAGTGTTTAACTTACGAACGGGTTATTGTTGTAGTATTCTTTAATCCATTAATAAAAGGCCGCATTCAAAATCGATTGGGTCCCAAGTCTTTCAGATAATTCGCTTTGTATTTTATAAGCCATAGATCTTTTATATTTTTATTAATATAACTTTTTCAGGAACAAAAAAAATATATTAAAAAAAGGCGCGAAATTAAAATCAAGTATTTAATATATAAAAATTTAAATTGCAAAATTCAAATAGAATTATTGCATGAATTATATGTTTATGTATATATCTACTTCTTAAAACATTTTTTAACCTTCACAGTAAATCAATCATCACTTCTGATTGGAAATAAATAACTTACCTGATTTTGAACATTAATAAGTAGTTGGCCGCAACATGCTTTAAACAGAAAGTTTATCAATAGAAACACCAAGACTTGGTATTTTAGTTTCAGCCGAAATTTCAATAGATTGCGAGACTTGGTGCCGGCATTTGTAAATAGACAACAATAAAGTTTATCCACACTTTCTGTTGTTGTTGTTTTCGATGTTGGAATTTTTATTTTTGTTATTGTCGATGCAGTTCTTAAGGGCAATTGGGTGAAATATGGTGACGAGGATGATGAAGACTTTAGTTGGAGAATGTTTGTGGTGTCATGAAAACATTTTGCCAAAAGCATTTTTTTATTAAGGCGAATAGAAAATCAAAAAAAAAATTTCGATTCTCTCCAAAAGTCAGTCAATAAAAATTGATGTAAACGCTGCAAACTGGCAAAATTCAGCAACCAGACATGTGAATTTTTGTTAAAAAAAAAACCTAAATGGTTCAGGTTTCCATATAAAACATCACCATTATTTGAATGAATTGTTGGAAAAAAAACAAAGCACTTCACCTTGAGATTTCTCAAATAACAAAAGCTTTTCTTTATTTCTTCTGATGATAAACTAAAGGGCAATTTATTTTTATTCTTTTTGGGCAAATCGACAGACAAAAATATGATGAAATGCATATACACATTCCATACATAGCACGCAAATTTCTTTTTTTATCAGCAAAAATCTATATACACTTGTTCAGTTGTCGTATTTAAATTGCTACGCACTTCTTTTTCATTTATTTGTGTATAAAATTCACAAACATATTTCTAATAAAACACATTTCTTTAAGCAAAACTACCGCGCACAACCTTTTGGACCGCCATATTGTAAACGACTGATTGCCAAGAGAGCAAAATATTTGCTGTCAAATTTTTTGCGAACAATGTTCGAATTAGAGCTGCCAGATGAAAGGAAAATATATCGTCTAATGCAAAGAATATTAAAAAAGTATTTGTAAATCGTCAGTAGTTTAATATATTTATTCTTTGGAAAAACGAAAGGTTATCAAAAATTGTTTAGCTGTGCTTGAAAAATCTTAAAAATATAAATAAAAATGTGCTTAAAAAGCATAAAAAGAAAATATAATATAATTTTGTAACAAAAAAAAGTTCAGCATTAAAATGTGCAATTGATGTTATAAGCTTTATCACAAAATATTTCGCCATTTTGTAAGAATTTTCTTTGGCTAATAATAAATTTAATTTGCCTTTGTCTTTCCACACGTTTTCTTCGGTTTGGTTTTGACATTACGTTGGTTTTACCACATAAGGAATATGACTTACATACATAGACCTTATTAATAGACCTTGGTATAGTGCTTAAAAAAATTACATGCACGAGGCTATCAGAGCAAAAGTGGCACAATTCCAAACAATTTATTTACTTAAATGATCTTTTTAATTTAATGTGCAAATACGATTTTTAAGCTTCATCTTGTTTTTGATACAAAAACGTGAATTACTCTTCTCTTCTTTTTTTGTTAGTTCGTAATGTATTTATCACTAGAACAGCAAACAAAACATATTTGTTGGTTACATGATTTTTCCGCTGGTGGTCTCATATATCATATACATATTCAGGGAAATCATGAATAAACTTTCGCGTGAAATTTCTCCCTTTTCCAATTAGAACTTTTTGTTTTCCCTATTATTTGCTATTAGTTGGAATTGTTCCTTGGGAAAAATTTCACGCGGAATTTTATTCATTATTGCCCTGACAAGGTTTAAGTTGATTTAATAATCACCCCTATCGTGAATAAAATGTGGAATTTTTGTTCCCGTGAGATTTTCATTCTCCATGAAGGGAATTTTGCTATCGGGAACTTCATGGGAACGTTTGTTCCCGTTATCAATTCGTAGTGAATGTAAAAAACGAGAAGAAGATTTGTAAAGCTTAAAAATTAATTGAAAACCAGACAATTTATGTTTGGTGGTAAGAAATACACAAATTTTTTGTTTCAAATGCAATGTTTTTAAGTGTAAATTAGTGTTTTTAAATATTTTAGGTGCCGAGGAAAAAATTCTCAGCATGCCATCGCCATAAAATTTACTGCATGTGAACCAAAGATATTCATATTCAAGAAAACAGGTGTTGTTCATTATTCACTGATATTGTCCTAAAAATAATTATTTATAACTTTTAACATTTAATTGGAGGTTTAAACATGAAATTACGCGATTTATTTATTCAGTTCGCCTGCAAAAATGAAGTGAACAAAACTAAGGGAAAAATGAAAAATGCATGTGAAAAATATTATTCACGATAAGGGGAATCAAAAAAAAGGGAACAGATTTCTGGGGAAAAATTATTCACGATTGCAATTTGGAGAAAAGGAAAAATATTTTGAGGGAAAAGCTGTTCACGATAGGGGTGAATATTAATTAGTCCTAAAGCACCACTCTCTTAATGATTTTTTAAGTGAGGTCAGTCTTGTTTTTGTTCTTAATCCCTCGACAGCTTAGCATCTAGCTCGCACTGGTAGATTGATTTAACTCTATTAAAAGTTAAGTCACAGGTATAAAACTTTAACTTGATTAATATTATATTTTACATGAATGCAACAGTTTATACATTATCAAATATAAAAAAGTTTAGTTATTTTGTGGAAAAAATACGCACTATTTTATGGACATATTTGTGTATGTATGTACATATGTAGCTGCTTTAGAGTGCTAAGCAGTTTCCCCTATATTCATAAAGCTTAAAATGAGTTTGAAATGTATTTCATTTAAAATTTTGCATACAAAATTTTCTTAAAATATATTTTAATTACATTTAATATTTTCTGAATATGAGCGCTTGTATTTCTTACTTCAAACCGCTCAGCACTTACATATATACTTTTATCTGGAGCAGTTTGGTGTTGGAAACTGCGTACACAGATGCGCAATAATGTGTTATTATTATTATCGTTCACTTATTTACGTTAAATCGTTGAATGGGTAAAATCGCTGTAGAAAATATGATACAGCAACTCTATAATGTGCTTTCAGAAAGTTTGTTTACTTCGAAAAAATACTGTTGTTGTTGTATAATGCGTGTTTATTTGGCATAGTGGATGAGAACGTTATTATAGCTGAACACAGCCACTTATCAGGTGTTCGAAAAGTTACACTGAGTGCCTAATATACGGCAGAAAACAAATTTATACGCACAAGTTATGATTATGTACGTGATATACAAGGCAATTCAAATAAGTACAATTATATACATAAATAGATTGCAAAAATCAATATGAATATAGCACTCATATAATCAAACTACGACATAATTAAACCAAGCAGTTGGCGAGAAAACGAGTTTGAAGTTTTCAATTGACACACAACTTAATAGAAAAAGAAAATATATTTTTCTCTCAGGAGTTGAGTAAAAGAGATATTTTTATGAAATTTTTAAACAGTATGAAAAACGATATGAGGATTAATTCAGCATCACAGGAATTTTTGAGTTAAAACGTTTTTTGAGTAAATGAGCGATATAATAAAATAATATTATAACATATGTACATTTTAGTCAATCCTTCTAATAACAACGGTGATTATTTATTTCAGAATTCAGAAGTCTAGGTTCTTATTGTGTCACTTTAAGAGAGAGATGAACAAGAAACATACTTATGTATGTGTATTTCCTTCTCATCTTATGTAAGAAATTTTTTTGTGTGTGAACCCGGACTTAGGAATTCCTCTGAAACAAATCAAATAATAAATTGTTCAGGCGTAGCACAATGAAATAAAATTATACAAATGTAACAATTTAGATTTTTAAAAAAAAATTCAAAGAATTTATTTATGTATGATTTTTATCTGCAAAATATTTGATTAATAACAAATATAAAGAATACCAATAAATCAACATTATTTTCATGCTATCATTATTTAATTGCATTATGAATTATTTATTTTTGACACTTGCATATATTGGCAGGAGCGCAATAACCACTTTTGTGTCCTCGGATAATACATTGAGCCTTGCAGGCATAATTATTACATGTAAAACGTTTCCGTCTACTTAATTCCGCTCCAGTAAATTTCTCATGGCTTAAATTTGTCTCAAAATTTTCCAAATACTCTTTTGTTGAAATTTCAGCACTAGCTTTAAGCGTAACGACTAGCAGGTAAATAATAAATAATAAAATAACTTTCATGATGCTGTTTTGTGGGAAACTGTAGTCAATTTTTTAATATTCTTAGTTATAAATAGACAATTCTTATCAACATAATAACAAAAAAGTAACTTATTTGCACAGAACAAAATGCACAAATAAAAAAAGGGGATTTTCTTTTGCAAACAGTGACATTTACGAGTTATATTTTACTGTATTGAAAGCTTTAATATTTGTTTAATTAATCAATATTTGTTAGTAGAAACAAAAAATTAATGATTCAAATGATTAAAACAAATAAACAAAGTGTTCAGTTTTTTTCGATATTCTTAGAATATAAGCTGAGTATATCTTCATATCGCTCATAACTCAAAAAAACCAATTTGACAGAAAACAAGTTTAAAGTTTTTAATTTACACACAACTTAATAAAGAAAGAAAATTTTATTTTGCTTTCAAAAGCTAAGTAAACAAGAAATTTTTATGAAATTTTTACACAATATGAAGAGCGGTGTGAGGATTAATTCAGCACCATCAATTCAAAAAATCCATTTATAAGCCAACTTTTTTCGTATTACTAAGTTCGTTTACTTTTTTATGGTTCAGTGAACAATGAACAGTATTTTTATTTTACTTATGTATAGCCAGTTTTTCAGTTTGAAAACAAATTAACTTTAATATGGAATATCAGAGCATAGCAAGCATGGAAAATACACAGAGATGACACGAGACGGAATATAATTGTGTTTTCGAATGGTCTCACTCACACAGTCTTCAACTTCTCTTTAATTTTTCTTTCGCGTGGTATTATTTTAACGTAATTTCATTTTATAGGTACTTATTTTTGTAAATAAATGGTAAAAACTAATATTTGTGAACGAAAAGGCTTAAAAAGAAGTCTGTAATCATTTTAAAACAAATTTTAATCACTTTTTTATTTATAATAATCTTTTTCACATTGGCGGTATTCGATGTTTGATGCAAATTGTCTTGCGTAAGTGCAAATGTTTTTCTAGCTTTTCTTTCAAGTCCAACAACAAAATACACATACAATCCAAAGAAAAGTTACGATATTTTGCATTTGCACTTACGCAAGATAATTTGCATCAAATATCGAATACCGCCATTATGGTTTTTCATCATTTTATACTTTGTGGTTTCATTCATTAAAAATTAATTTATTAATTTTATATGAAAATGTTTAAAATTGTGCTTATAACTATTTGGAAACTAATCACTTTTGTAATACTAATAATCTTTTACACATTGTGTATTTTAGTTCAACACTACAAAATCTTTTATTTAATTTTGAAAAATTTAAAATTTTTCATGTCACTAAAGGCCGTGATACACTATCATACAAAGTCGTGCGATCTACGAAAAAATACAACCCTGGTATGACGGAGTTTATGAAAATTTTCAAAAGACAATAACAATTCATCACACCAGGGTTGTACTTTTTCGTAGATCGCACAACTTTGTATGATAGTGTATCACGGCCTTAAGTATACATTTTCAGTTCTTTGTTTTGATTATTGTATTAAAAATACTTAATAACAAACCCACTAAAGTTGTCCCATTTTAACAGTGATCAAATCCGCTGATTTAAGCTTTTTTCACAAGTCAGTTTCTTCAACTCTGATCTATTTTGTGGTTTAAACTGCTTCAAGAAATCAATCAAAACATATTCGTTTTTTAAAACCATTAAGCTCTGTATTAAAATATATTTTTATTTTTATTTTATTAATTTAATTGATTTTTAATGTTACAATTTTCTATTAAATAGATTATTAAAAATAATATTTGCAATTTCCATTACTTATGATATATTTTCTAGCTTAAACTCAACGCCGGCAAACGCAAATTTTTTGTCTCGTGCATAAGCCACGTCTAAATCCTTTAAGTACACAATGTGCTGTGCAAAAAGAACGATCAATAGAACACGTCAACCGTTTTTGTCTATTCAGTACTGGTCCTTCATTTTGCAGCTCCTGTGCGACATCATCTAATTCTTTGAAATTTTGTTCAGCTAGTGAAAATTGTGCATTGGCCAATATTAGGCAGCCAATGCAAAATAATATGAATGTCCATGCCACTTTCATGTTTCAAAATTTAAGCTTAAATTTCTTATCTTGGAAAGTATTTTTAGACTGACTTTAGACAGCCAATTGCATTCCCTTATATTTATATTTAATTACACGAATGAATGGGGATGCATTGATATTTTTACATTACATGGGGATTTCCTTTTGCCCACACTTTATTTTTCTTATCTTTAAAAATAAGCAAGTAAAATTGTTTGTATAGTGCTGATAAATCCCCTTGAATGTACTTTATTTAACTTAAGGCCAGTTTTTCAGTTCGAGATTAAATTAACTTCAATATTGAACATCACAGCATAACAAGCTTAAGAATAATTAATGAGTCTGCTGTTGCACAAATTTAAACAAAAAAATTATAAAAAAAACGACATATGAAACATATTAAGGAAACAAATTAAATATTTTGCCCAGCTAAAGTCTTGTTTCATTTTTCTAATCTTCTAAAGTAAGTCATATTAATTAATAAAAATTGAAAATAGATTTGAAAATACTGCACTTGAGCCCGATAAAGAAATTATTTCATATGAAAATTAAAATTTTTTTTATATATTTATAACTCAAAACATTTTTCTTTTTAATATTAAGATCACTTTGTTTTCTTTTTCTTACCTAGAAAAATTAAAAATTTAAATGCTTAAGATATTCATTATATATCATATTGTCAGAAGTTTATTTGAATTGAAATTTATTAGCTGGTGGTTAAGCATTGTCTATATGCATTTCATTGGTGCTTTGCCAAATCATCAGTAGACTTCAAATACATATTTTGAACAGTCACAAACCTCTTGTCTTATGCATATAAGACAAATAAATTTCAGAAATTTATATGTCTAACAATATTATATTTGCAGTGTGATAAATACTAAAAAAAATATATAGAACACAGTATATGTTGCATTAAATAAATTAGTGGTTTAACTAACTAAAAAAATAAAACTAAGCTTAATTTCACACTCAAAAACTGGTCTTTGTTGATACAGAAAAAACACATAATTTTTATTTCTTATTTAACTAAGAAAAGCATTGTTATTAATTAAAAAATATATTTAGGTTTTTACGTGCATCTTAAAAGAAAGGGGATTTTTTTAATTAAAGAAAATAACAAATGTAGACGTTTTAAGGTATAAATCATGTTTATTGCTAGACGTTTGAAATACGAATATGCATGTAAGTATAAATATTCATGCATGCATACATTTGTATGTATATATATGTATATCAGTGTTCTTTTGTAAGTTTTAAATTTTCCGCAGGCGATCAATAGATCTTCAAAATTTATAACTTATAATCAGCGATGCCAGCTTGGTGCTTTTGGCACTATTTTTAGTGCTTTTTGAAGACTCAAAATGCCAAATTTGGAGCGTAAGTGTCAAACTAAGAAATTTGTGCACTTCTTAAAATTACTTTAGTAAAAAAATTTCAGTGTAAAATATACCTTTTTCATTTGATATAATTGATTTAAAGGTGTTGATACTATTGCCGAAGTAGAGAATAGCTTAGAAAATATTAAACATTACGAGTGGGAAAATAAACAAGGAACCGAACTATTTGGGTAGAAGTCAACGATTTTAAAGATTCAGTTGGAAGAAATGCATTTTAAAATTTTTCTAATTTCGTACTAAGAATTTGAAGTTTACCGTACTCAAATGTGGAGGTGTAAAGAACGTTTAGTTCAATTATGTTAGTAAAATATCTCTTTTTATTTTATTCTGCATATTAAATACGGACTTCGTCACTTTAATTCTTGCTGTACCTAATATATTTTACCTTCTAGTGGCTGCAAAAAAAATCCATCAAATGAAATATTCAAAAAAATCAAAATTCTATTTGAAGGCAGTTTTATGGTCCAATATAAATGATGAAGATTCAAATAACTTGGATGATATAATTTTTGTAAATAAAAATAATAACTTTTAACAACACGTTGAAAACTTTGTACTTAAATATACATACATATATATATATATATACATATAAAGGGTCCGCCACCTAACGTTGTTTTCAACTAGTGCTTATTTCGTGAATGGTAACACTTAGCTCATGTCTGATTTGACAGATAATTAGTTTTATCCTTCCGCTGAACGAATATAGTTGTGTATACGCTTGTACAACGCTGGGAAATATTGCCTGCGATCGACTTACAGAAGATGCCGATTTTGCCAAAAAAAATCATCTTTTCAGATGAAGCTCATTTTGATCTTGGCGGGTATGTAAACAAGCAAAATAGTCGAATTTGGGGCACAGAAAACCCGCACGCATACATTGAAAAGCCGACGCACCCAAAACGAGTCACTATTTGGTGCGGATTTTGGTCCAGAGGCATAGTTGGGCCAATGAGCAAGGAGTGACCGTTACAGTCAATGGCGATCGTTATCGGGCCATGTTGAACGAATTGTTGTTCACAAAAATTGAAGAGGAGGATATTGGCAACATTTGGTTTCAACAGGACGGCGCTACGTGCCACACAGCCGAAGCTACACTCGATGTTTTGCGCCCTGTTTTTTAAAAAAAAAAAGTTATTGGCGGACCTTTTATATGTCGTTAATCAAATGAAGACATAATTACTGATGTAAAATTCTCAAAATCTCAATGAGAATTGAAAAATTTTAAAGTTGTATTAATTTTGAGTCGCGTCAGACATAATTAAAATATTAATGGAATTTTCTTTTCTGGAAGAAAATGTTACACTTATTACACTTTTCAATGAAAATTAGCAATAAAATGATTTTCTGATATATACATTTTATCAGAAATTATGGTATCATCCCTTGCGGGCTCAAATTTTTTCTTTAAACGAACGCTAAATATAATTTTTTTTTAATAAAAAGTTAAAAAACGATAATTTGTGTATTATGAAAGAGTCAGTAATAACAAATATGTCTTTTAAGCCGTTAAATGCATTGCTTCATTGAAAACAAGAATAAATCATTTAAAGTACAATTATAACGGTTTTCTATAAAACCAATTGAACACTGCTTAGCTTAGCTTACCAGTCTGGCATCTCTCTTCTGCAACATTAATGTCTTGAACAGCTGTTGACTTTTCGAACATGCCTATGACGTGTACGTGACAGTTGGCAATTATTATTTTTTACTTTAATAAAGAAAAAAAATGTTTTCTTCATTCCATTTAAATAATTAAGAAAAATTTAATTAGATATCCACAGAAAATTAATAATAAAACAGTTGAAGTGAATAAACGCAATGTTGACGCTTAGAGAAAGACAAATAAGTAAGAAAAAGCCGTAAATTAAAAAAAATGGCCTTTGCAAAAACTTCAATCTATTTAATTTGTGATGAAACTATCTGCGGTTATAAATTTTTCTCGTTTTAGATGCTATTAAGCAAATGCTTAATTTAAATATTCAACAGCCAAAAATTTTGGCCGCTGAACCGGTATGGAAGATTTTAATCTATGACAGGATCGGACAGGACATCATTTCGCCCATAATCTCTATAAAGGAATTACGAGAATTGGGTGTAACCCTGCATGTGTAAGTAAGAATCATATTCTTAATTATTGCTAAGATATTTTATATTAAATAAGGAACTAGCAATATAATTTTTCTTGTACAATTTCTAGACAGTTGCATTCAGATCGGGACTCTATACCAGATGTGCCAGCTATTTACTTTTGTATACCAAGCGATGAAAATTTAGATCGTATACAGCAAGATTTTACCAATGGCCTTTACGATGTCTATCACTTGAACTTCTTAGCACCGATTTCAAGGCAAAAAATCGAAGATTTAGCTGCAGCCGCCTTGCAGGCCGGTTGTGTAGCCAACATTCATAGAGTGTATGATCAGTATGTCAATTTTATTAGTTTGGAAGATGACTTCTTTATTTTGAAATATCAAAAATGTGACCAATTATCCTATTATGCCATTAATCGTGCCAATACACGAGATGATGAAATGGAAGCTCTAATGGATTCAATAGTGGATTCTTTATTTGCGGTTTTTGTTACACTGGGAAATGTACCCATAATAAGGTGCCCCCGTAACAGTGCTGCTGAAATGGTGGCTCGTAAATTAGAAAAGAAGTTGCGCGAAAATCTGTGGGATGCCCGCTCTAATTTATTTCATATGGATGCTACGCAAGTTAGCGGCGGAGTTTTTAGTTTTCAACGTCCTGTCTTACTGTTGCTAGACCGTAATATGGACTTGGCCACTCCATTACATCATACCTGGTCTTATCAGGCTTTGGTGCATGATGTTTTGGATTTGGGCTTGAATTTGGTGTATTTGGAAGATGAAGCACCCTCAGGGGGTGAGTATGTGACTGCTTACATTTGAAAATAATATTTTATTGCATGTATTTGATTTTCTTGTGCAAGTCTAGGAGCTCGCAAAAAGCCAAAACCATGTGACTTAGATCGCAATGATCGCTTCTGGAGCACACACAAAGGCAGTCCCTTTCCTACGGTTGCTGAAGCCATACAAGAAGAATTGGAATCCTATCGCAGCTCGGAGGAGGAAATAAAACGTCTGAAGACTAATATGGGTATTGATGGAGAAAACGAAGTGGCCTTTTCTATGGTAAATGATACCACAGCTCGCCTTACTAATGCTGTCAACTCTTTGCCGCAATTAATGGAAAAGAAACGCCTAATTGACATGCACACTAAACTCGCCACCGCTATTCTAAATTGTATTAAGCAAAGGCGTTTGGATTCCTTTTTTGAGTTGGAAGAGAAAATCATGTCGAAGCAAACGTTGGATAAGCCTTTAATGGAACTTTTTAAGGATCCGGAATTCGGCACGGCCGAAGATAAATTGCGGCTTTTTATTATTTTCTATATTTGTTCTCTAAATGTTCCCGACTTTGAGATAGAACGTTTAAAAGAGTGCCTGCAAGAAGCTGGTTGTGATCTATCATCATTGGCTTATATACAACGTTGGAAGGGTATTATGAATCGCGGTTCTAATGTGCCACAGGCAACGCAGTATGAAGGTGGCGGCACTAGGACTGTGTCGATGTTCTCGAAATTGGTATCACAAGGCTCGTCGTTTGTTATGGAGGGTGTTAAGAATTTGGTGGTGAAAAAACATGTGAGTTGGAAAATCATTTTTATATTTTCCGAATTATGTATGTATATGCATTCAGCATAGAAAAACAGACAGTTTCACGTCAATACAAACTTAATGTTCGCGTTGGTCTGCTTAAAAATACATAAAAACAGGTTTTAAAACTTTTTCAACAGTCAACCCCGAAACGAAAATTTCGCTAAAGAAAGAATCCGTACCATATATAAAAAAACCGGTTCCGAACAGGATAAAAAAATGCTATATTTAACGCAGGCGATGTAGCTCTCCATTACAGAAAAGAATAAACTCACTTTCACTTAATGTGATTGCATTTATTGGCAATTTTTATATGCGTTTTTTACACAAGTTTCCATGATATTATTTAATTTTGTAACAGGAATATGATTTTCAATTTTAACTTTTAGTAACAAATTAAAAATTAACAAAATTTATATATTTTTGTATCATGTTTTAGAGTCTTCCTGTTACCAAAATCACGGAACAAATCATGGAATGCCGCAGTAATGCCGAAACCGATGATTATCTCTATTTGGATCCTAAACTATTAAAGGGGGGTGATGCTATGCCGAAAAATCGTGCTCCCTTCCAGGATGCTGTAGTCTTTGTGGTGGGCGGTGGCAATTATATTGAATATCAAAATTTAGTTGACTTCATACGTCAGAAGCAAACTGCCAATGTTAGCAAACGCATTATTTACGGCTCTTCTACACTAACAAATGCCAAACAGTTTATTAAAGAACTATCGGCTTTGGGTAGAGAAATACAGAGTCCCGTCCTAAGTTAGGATCTTGGATATTTAGCTAAAAGTTCACATTTCAAATGCTGTTGAACAGTATGTTTATTATAACGTTGCGTCATTAAATGTTTTTTATATAAATGGTAGAAACAAACGTAATAGGTTTTCTAGTTTCAAACATTGGCAAGTTTTAGCTTAAACTTGATTTAAGTTAAACTTTTATATTCTTTGTGTGTTTATAAGTTATAGTTTATTATACATATATAAAAAAATGAAATAAAATTAGAGATATTTAATAAAGGGGAAAAATAGTGAAAACTTATTTTTAAGCTGGGAAATTACTTCGAAATTACCCGAAATTACTTCGGATAAGCAATAAAATTGCTTGAGCTTAGCTCAAAATCTTAAAGTGGATTTAGTTAATTGATGGTAATACGAAGAAGTATTTACTTACTTCTTAGATTTTTAGATTTCTTAAAAATTCGCAATTTAAATTGAGCGCAATCAAATATATTTTCAAATCAATGTAAAGAAAACGGTATGGTAATTTACTGTAAAAATTTTACTTTTAGTTTCGGTAGCATGGCTATTGTGAATGTTTCTTCGCAACTACAATATTTACTACTTCCGTATAAAGTTGTACAAATATACATTTTATTGTGCCTTTGCAAATTTCATTTTCACTTTGTATCGGGTACATTTTTAATATGTAGATATGTATGTTCCTTTAGGATTTAACATACAAAAGATTTCTTTAATTTAACACTCCTGATTTAAATATGATATTTCCAGAAGTAAATTTTGATATCTCCATATCTCATTCAGAAATCATAGCATTCATATTTTTATGTTTTCTTTTATTGTGACCTTACTTAACTTATCTAATTCACAAATTCTTTATTACAAGTTATTCACAATAGCGCAATCACACATAGTGCTGAATTAATATGCAAATTCTAGGCTGCCAGACAGCATAATTTCTAATACCTTTTTGCACTACAATTTGAAGAGGAGATAATTATTTAAGAATTGTGGTCCTAATCATATATTGTGTAATAACTTCTATCCAATTTTTTATTTAATTTTAAATTAAATTGGTCATTTTTTAAAATAAGCTGTTTGAGGGAGCTAGTGCTGAAATATAATTTTGCTTTGGTTCTGGGAATGCGGCAGCATCACGGACTTTATATGATATTTATTTTAATACATAATCTTATCTACACAATCGTGGGACTTTTGATTCTTGAATTCATGTTGTCTTTTGAAAATTTTCATAAACTCTATCATATCAGGGCTACATTTTCTCAAAAGTCGTATGATTGTGTAGGATAGTGAGTACTAGCCTTAACTTTATACGTATTCATATCGATTCGAGGTCACATAATAAGTAATCAAATTAATAAATTTTTTTAAATTCAGAATGAGCAAAATATCAAATAAGCAGGTCTTCGGTGATGGTATTTGAATTTCGCATACCCAGCAGCAGCAGCTGATAAGCAAGTATGTACTTTCGTTAAATAAATTTGCCCTCTATGTTGATGATGGTTGATTCATCTCAACTGAATAAGTATGGTCGAAATAACTTTCCATCAGCCGGGCTTATAGCTTTCATTATATAGGAATGCCTTACAGCGGCTTCATTGGGTAAAGATTTCCCTCCTAGACGGGTATTGGTGTAGCTGAATCATCTTATTCACTACGTATGTATGCATGTCCAAAAACGGATTCGCATAATTATAACTTTGTATATGCATTTACAAAAAATCAAACTGCATGGAAAATCGTATAAGGAAAACCTTATGTTATATGAAAACTTAATTTTATATGAAAAGTTTCTGGCAAAGGAAATTTATTTTGTTTCTAGTAATTCTCTGTACCTAGTTATTTTAAAAATGATGGAAGTTTTTGAAATTTATATATCTGTTTGTCTCGTTTTAGTGGCGTTGGCTGAAGTAGTTAGCACGTTATTAACAACAAAACTGAACGTCCTGGATAGGAGCCCGGTATCCAACAGCCATTAAGTAACAACACCAACCATTTTTCTGATGTGCATTAGTGTCCCTTTGTATCAGTTGTTGTAAGAAAGTTAAAGTGATGAAGGCATAAGCACTGTTCACTGAACTATACCGACTTCAGCAGATACTAATCCTAATGCAAAAACAGAGCGCCTCCTTCACTGTGTTGCAGAATCATCGGCGAAGAAAAGTAACCAATAAAATGGCAACTAACCAAAGCATCAAAAAAAAAGTTAAAGTTTAATAAATAAATTTCACTTAAAGTTTAATATCGTAATAAAATAAGCCTAGTAGTGTAAGTATTAGATACAAAAGCATTTTTGGAAAAAATATTGATCAAATAAAAAATTTCATTGCAAAAACTTTCATTGAAAAAAGTGTTAAAAAGTTTCAGGAATATAAAGTAAAAAAAATTTCAGGAAAATAGAGGAAAAAAATAATTTTTACTTTATTAAAAAGTCCTATTAGATGTTTTGATATATTTCTCCCCAAAACTCAATGATCTTGCATTTAATCAATCTGGCAGCCCTTTTCAGCACTTTTCAGCATTTGCTTACATCTTCTGCAGTTCTTTACTTTTCGTTGAAGTGCCGGTGCGGCTGCAAATATTTCGTGGATCTTTCCGTGAGAAATAAAGTGATAAAAAGTGTAAAGTTTATTATAAAAAATATATTACTCTTGAGATAAATGCCCAAGGCATCTGTGTATTATATTAGTTTGTTCGAAAATGTGAAATTTGTCAAGAAATATGAGTGTAAAGTTTGGCCTAAATTATGATGATTAACTTGCAAGCTAAGATGGCCGGCTGTCTTATTCATTTTAGTGGTGTGTAATTTTGTTTGTTTTGTTTGTGGTGTTACAGTGAGCTTAATAGATAATTAGAAATAGGAACGTTATATTAAACGAATTTGAATAATTTATGACTTTAGCTAAGAGTTCGGTGGTTTTTTGAAAAAAAATCTTGAAAAGTGTGAGAATAAAAATGAGCTTACATATATGAAAAATAAAAGTAAATAAAGCTGATTAATATACATGCATATGTACATACATATATGCATCCACAAATACATCGAATAAAAATTTAAGACGGGAGCAGGATCATAATTTGTAATTTATATTTAAGGTAAGTGGTGTTAAGCTTGATAGCAAAATTGTTTTGCCTAATTCTACCTTGTTGTATGCTGAAATTTTATTTATCTAATTCACGAATCGTGCATCCTTACTTATCTAATTCACAATGTGTTTATAATAAGCTAATCACAAAAGCGCTACTTCTGCTAAATGGCTGAATTAAAATGCAAAATCTAGGCTGCCAGACCACACGATTTCTAATCCCTGTTGGCATTAAGATTTAAAAAAGAGTTAAGGCCGTGATACACTAGCCTATACGATCGTGCGATTTTTGAGAAAATACAGCCCTGGTATGATGGAGTCTATGAACATTTTCAAAAGACAAAAACAATTCATCAGATCAGGGTTGTATTTTTTCGTAGATCGCGCGATTGTGTAGGATAGTGAATCATGGCCTTTAGTGATAAAACGATGTTGATCCTAATTGTAAATTTTCTCCTTACTACTATGTATAAACATTTGAGTAATTTTAAATTAAATTTGTAATTTTTGGAAAGAGGTAGCGCTAAAAAAAAGTTGCTTTAGTCTTGAAATATTAAACAGCTATTGTGTATGTACCACTGAAATTAGGTTTTCTTAAAAATTCAATAGCCCAATAACATTATTTTTTTAAGTCAGAACTTTTTTGAAAAATTGCCAAAATATACATATATGTATGTATATGAGTACATATCGCTTGTTGAAGTTCAAAGTCCCATGACTACACATTTTTAAATTTTATAGGAGTAAGGAAAAACTAAATAAAATTATTCAAATGACTGAAGTAATATTTCCGCTTTTTCATTACTAATTCGGTCGATTTTTATGATAAAGGCTTGAAAGTTTATAAGAACACGTGTTTCGATGTTATACTCAGTAATTAATTACAAATGCGAATCTTAATTTTTGTTTGTTAGATACATACGTGGTTTTGCACTTCATCTATTCTTAGCTTCTATGCGTTTAATTTACGGCGGAGCAATGCGTATTCGTTAAATAAATATTTATCCTCTATATATGTATATATATATACATATATCTACATATATATATAAGATCGTAGTGTATGTTTGTTCGTAACGTATAATCTCTGAAACTATAGGAGCTGTGAAGCTGAAATTTTCAACACAGGTTCGGGTTTTTATTTTGTTTTTGACCCTACAAGTGACCACTGTGTGTAGTAATTTGTACTTAAAAAAATTAATATAATTGCGGGTAAGACAACGTTTGAAGGGCTCAGCTAGTATATATATATATATATATATATATATATATATATATATATATATATATATATATATTCATTCGTGGAAATACTTAGGGATTTTCTTTTCTGCTCATATATTCAGTTTCCCTGAATAAGTATGGTCAAAATATCTGGCCTTCAACCAATCTAATAGTTTTTATTATACAGAAATGCCTTACAGAGACTTCGCATAGTTATATCTTTGAATAATTATGATTTTCCAACCTAAACAGGTAAAATTTGCTGTTAAAAATTAGTATATACATATGTATGTAAAACGACTTTCGGACTATAACATTATATTGAAGCCAACAGATTTTCAGCCATATGAATTCCACATGTGAAAATTTCGGAATAAAGTTTTTCGTTCACATGGATTTTCATTTCGTATCATCAATTCCAATAAAATTAAAAACTTACATATTCAAACTTTTTCCAACTGACAAATCTTTGTGAATGATATTCTTCATAAATTGTCAAAATATTTCGTAATTGTATGAATTTTTTTGATACCCATTGTTCATACGTTCGGAAATTTCAATGTGAAATTTTATTTATGAAAAGCCTGTTTATTTGTATAAGCAATTTTTGTTTCCTAAAGATGCTAAATATCGTAATATGTATGTCATATAATATTGTTAACTGTTTTTTTATACAAAATTGGATCTCAATCCTAATTATTGGAGTGCAAATAATAAAACATACATAGGTCGAAAAATTAGACCAAACAAATTAATCGAGTTCTTATTACATGCAATAGTTAATTTTTGGAAACTTTTTTGATCAAATGAAAACTTTCATTGCAAAAACTTTCATAAAAAAATGTGCTTAAAAGTTGTTTCAAATATGTGTTAAAAAAACAAAAATTTGTTTCGAAAAATATTTTTTCCATACAAATTTCAAAACGAAAAATTCTCTTTTTATTTACAAAATCTACCCTTTAATTATTAGAAAGTCGTATTAGCTATTTTGATAAATTTCTCCCCAAAACTCAATGATCTTGCATTTAATCAATCTGGCAGCCCTTTTCAGCACTTCAGCATTTGCTTACATCTTCTGAAGTTCTTTACTTTTCGTTGAAGTGCCGGTGCGGCTGCAAATATTTCGTGCATCTTTCCGTGAGAAATAAATTGATAAAAAGTGTAAAGTTTATTATAAAAAATATATTAATCTTAAGATAAATGCCCAAGGCATCTGTGTATTATATTAGTTTGTTCGAAAATGTGAAATTTGTCAAGAAATATGAGTGTAAAGTTTGGCCTAAATTATGATGATAAACTTGCAAGCTAAGATGGCCGGCTGTCTTGTTCATTTTAGTGGTGTGTAATTTTGTTTGTGGTGTTAGAGTGAGCTTAATAGATAATTATAAATAGGGGTGTTATATTAAATGAATTTGAATATTTTATGACTTCAGTTTGGAGTGCAGTGATTATTTGAAAAAAAAGTTCCCAAGTGCCTGAATAAAAGTTAGCTTATATTAAATATAAATTACATACAATTAAAACTAAACTAAAAATTCATGACGGGAGCAGGATCATAATTTGCAATTTATATTTAAGGTAAGTGGTGTTAAGCTTAAAAGCAAAATTGTTTTTCCTTATTGTACCTTGATATGTGGTGAAATTTTATTTATTGGTGTCCTTACTTATTTATCTAATTCACGAATCGTTCAACCTTACTTCTTCACTTAATTCACAATTCGTTTATAATGAGCTAATCACAATAGTGCTACTTCTACTATATGGCTGAATTTAAATGCAAAATTTAGGCTGGTAAACCACACGATTTCCAGTTCCGGTTGACATTACGATTTTTAATGAAGATGGTTAGACCCGGTTCACACACTTCAAGTTTTGTTGAGCAAATTGCAATTCAGCGGTAAGAAAAAAGTGATTTGTATTTCCTTCTCCGTCTTTCTTATAGCTGAATTACGAGTTGAGCAACAAAAGTTGAAGTGTGTGAACCGAGACTTTTTAAACAATTATGGGTCTAAATAGGTATTTAAAGGGAAGATTTTGTAAATACAAAAGATTTTTTTGTTTTGAAATTAGTGTGAACAAAATATTTTTTGTAACGAATTTTTGTTATGTTTCATACAAATTGTATTTTTGCACTGATAAAAATGTCGTGTTACTATGTGTTAAAATTTTCTTTTTATAACAGGGCTTAGGCAAGCGTATGTGTCTTTCACATATTTATTTATTGATTTTCGATTTGTATTCGATTTCTAATTTATGTACATATCTAATTCATAAACCACGTTTACAGACAATGATTTGTCACTGGTGTTCGTTTGAAATAACATGTTTATTTATCTAATTCAACGTCTTCCTGTAATGTTATCAATCACAACTATTACAATTCTAGTTACTGCGTATGTATTTCGTTTGAAAATGTTACGTAGCACAAAAAATTACTAATTTCGTACAAAAATACGTATGTTTTTCTCATTTATTTATTTAATTAATCATACGTGATACCTACATACATATATTATTTGTGTATACCCACCAAACCAAATGCTCCGAATTCGTAAGGAATTCGTAACGACTAGTCGACAAAATCTTCCGATTTCGGAACCGAAATATTACCGAAGTCGTAACGATTTTTGTATGAAATGGTTGACACGACTTCGTAACGATATGTAGTTACGAAATCGTAACGACATGTCGGTAAGAATTCGATACGATGTCGGTACGAATTTGCAACGACATGCGATTTCTTTTTGTGTATACAGCAGCGTACCGCTTCACCGTTATGTTGCTGCTTTTATCGAAATAATTAGCATAAACATACATATTTATTGCATACTTACATTTTTTAATATTTTTCACAATTCTTTTTTATTTATTACAATTATTTCAACAAAACTTATAAATCAAAGTTTTAATGATTAAAAAAATTAAATGTCTTAACAAATTCGGTACGACAAGTCTGACTTCAGAAAAAATCGAAACATTTGGTTTGGTACATATATACATACATGTGCCGAATGTCAATTTTTGATATTCGCGAATTCGAATTAATGGACATCATTTGAGTCATTTGTTCTCCCAAAATGACCCAACAATGGATATGTTTAAAGCCCTCTCGCTAAGTGCACTGGTTAAAAAAAAAATGATCTCTTTTAGAAAATGAAATATTTTTCACCACGGACGACAACCTTTCTTGTTCCAAGATATAATTTTTTTTTAGTTTCATGCACATTTTAGATTTATTTGAAGATGGCCAAACGGAGTTTTCTTCAAGCTCTCTGAAATACACGACGACTTCACTTATAGACACTAGAGAAAGCGACCCTGAGGCTAACGCCAATTCTCATCTTGGTGTTTCAAATACTGCTCAGTCATCAATACGGAAAACTATAGCAGAATATTTGGCGGAAAAACGAATAGCAAAAAAAAAATGAATTTCTTTTTTTAAATTATTACAAACTAACATTTGTGTGCCATTCATTTAAATTTCGTTGTGGATTTATGAATTTTTTTATATATTTTCTTAAACGAATACGAATATCTAGAAATGGCCGAATGTTTGGGAATTCGAATACGCATCAGTAATACATACATACAGTTTAGGAATAAGCTTTCCATAAAACCATAATTTGTGGAGTTTGAGGACAGTTGGGAAGAAATTAAAAAGTAGATATAAAAAAGATAGTTTTGCAAATATTTGGAGTACGTTCATAAGTAAGTTTATTTACTTACTTAAGTTTATTTACTTACTTATGAACGTACGCCCTGTGCTATTCTAACAAATGAATTTAATACAATGAATTAAATTTAATTTTTTAAATAAAAACTTTTTAAACTATTTAATTTGATATTTAACTCATTGTTACGTTATTCCCGGGGGGAGGGGAAGGGGTCAAAATCGGGAAAACCCGCGTTACGTAATATGTGGATGGCCCCTAACTACTACTTATCACTTTAATTTTTCTGATATTTGCGACAGCGAGTTATGTATGTACATATATTTTTCTATTTAAATTTTTTTTTTTTGAATTTTATCTTATACTTTTATCTCAACATCTTATTTTTACTTAAAGCCTTTTTTTATTGCTAAACAACAAATATAATTTTCAAATTCGTATTAATTTTGACATGCGTTAAATAAGAATTTAAATAAATATTTGATAAATTTTATTTTTCATTTTGGCTTTTAAATACACTCAAGTTAGTAGAAAAATAAAATAGACAGCACATGCTGAATAATATTATGTATTTGTTGTTGTTTTTGGTAAAGTTTCTTAGCATACTGTGATTGTAGTTTTGTAATTCTCAAGAATCTGTTGAGAGTTTGTGCATTGAGCATTGAGGTTTTGTAAGCAGCCACGAAATGCATCTGGAAGGGCTAATACAACAATAAATACATTTTTAAAATTTTATATTTTTGTTTCTACTTGATTATTGTATTGTATTATTGTATTTTTTTGTTATTGACAGGAAAGTTAATCATGTTAGACAAAAGAATAAAATTAATTGAGATTTTTGGCATTATTAAAAACATTTGAGGAAAAAAACGACAAAACGAAAAACGAATGTATGTTCATGTGTATTGTATTCCTAAGGTCTCGCTAACACAATTAAATAACCATAAGCTTTACATTTAATGGTTGCTCAACCAGCACTTTTTGCAGGTCTCAATTGGAATTACAAGCATGTTTTATCACGCCTTTATTTGATTTAATAGTTTGAAATGATATTAACATCTGGCATATACATAAATTTACCACTTAAAAGAGTAACATTCATTTAAAAAGAAGTTGCTGCATATACATGTAACATATTACCACCATTTAAATGATCGAATAACAAAGTGTATGAGTGACTGACTGACTGACTGAAAAAGTGACAAGGTGCTAAAATAGGGCATAATTGCGACAGCTTAACTTAATATCAGCAACAACTACAATAACAAGAAAATCTCCTTGTAAAATTTGTAACTACACTCAAGTACATTAAGTATAAAATTTATTTATGTTTTATTTTTGCTGAAAACAAAAAACATACTTTTAACTTTACTGTAGTACACTGTCATGGCTGCCATGTTACGTGTTGCAATGTCGGCTAATAAATACACATTCGCACTTACCCATTGCCTCACCGTCACACACTAACATCCAGGAGTGCATGCATACATACATATGTGTGTGTGTATCATTTATTATTCGATGTACTGTAATGAATTATTTCTATGCATTGCTTTGCACCTTTAGTTTAAATATTTTTCTATAAAGTTCTCTCCTACATTTTTTTTTTGTTAATGTAGATCCTCTTTTTCATTTCATTACTATACTACCATACGAAATAGTTTAAGTTCAAGTTTGTGGCTGACAGTTTGATTGACAATAATGGTGACACGTTAAAAATAAACTTTAAAACTGAAGTAAATGTGTTTTACATTGTTTGTTTTTATAGAGAAATTAAATAAAAAAAATTATGGATTAATGATTTTGACGGGCACAAATAAAAAGTGCTAAAAGGTATTAAATGCTTTTGGGGAGTGAAATTTAAAGGAATTAGCTCTTTTAACGCATGTTAAAGTCACTATTTTCTTTTCCGAAAACTGTACATATTTATTTGCAAAGAATCTCTAATGTATGCTTTTAGGTTCGAAGGACCATTAAAATATCTACGATACAGCAATGTTGAATTAAAATACTAAGATTATATGATATCACTTTGTTAGAAAGCTGACTTTATGCCATTCAGGCTCGCATATGAATACGGGCATGCCGCATTGTGGAAATTCAATTTCATACTACTTCTTCAAAAATTTGGAGCCGTGTCTCGGGAATATTTGTGCAATGGTCCTCATAATTCAATTGCCCGATCTTGATAAATTTCGAGAAACAATCCGCTTGCAAAATATTTCCTTTGGTCAGCCAATTACTTAATAAATTTTTTTTATTAAAATAATTAAACCGTTCTCAGCGTTGTTTAATGCTTGATAAAGGCCGTGATAGACTATCATACAAAGTCGTGCGATCTACGAAAAAGTACAACCCTAGTGTGATGAATTGTTATTGTCTTTTGAAAATTTTCATCATACCATGGGTGTATTTTTTCGCAGATCGCACGACTTTGTATGATAGTGTATCACGGCCTTAAATTGATACTTGAAGTTTCTCGTGGAGTTTTACTATTCCCAGCAGGGAAATTGCTATTCATTAGTTTTAATGGCATTAGCATCTTCTTTCCAAAGTAATGGAGATGCTAAAGCTTGATTCACCTCACCCACTGTTTCTGAAGAACATTTTTGTCCGGGCAAAATTTGTTTTATATGCAGTTTAACGTTTCTCTTCTTAAGAGGTATAAAAAAGGGAACTATTTTCTTTGAACCATTTTCGGGTTGAATTGGTGCAATTTTAATTTGTTTTTTACTGAACTGTGCTGTCAACTATTTTAATTTTGAACTGAGCTGCCATATCATTTTATATGTAAATATATACTAAAAGCACGCAGTGTACTTGTAGTAAAAATCTGGGCAAATTTGAGGTTAGGAAGCAAATTTGGCTGTCAAATGATGAAATGTCAAAAATTGAACTGTCATGCTTTGACATTTATTTAGTAAAAAGTTGGGAAATTTTAACCCTACACACTTGAACAAAGAATTTTAAATGTGAAATTTGTGAATTTTAATTTGAGAGATCGGGCTTAAGTGAACAAACCAAAAACAAACAGACCCTCTGATATATAAAATTCGGCGCTGCATTGACGAGATAAGCGAAGGTTTGTTGCAAAATTTCGTTCAAAGTTTTTGTGAAAAGAGCAGACGTCTGCCGACGTGCTAGAGGTGGACATTTGCCCGACATCATATTTCATTATTAATTCCCATATCATTAAAACTGAATTTGTTAAAGAAAAGAATTGCGTTTTAACCCAATATAATTCCTAACCTTAAATTAAAAAGGGGGCATTGGCTGAAGTAGTTGAGGTGGCGTTGGCTGAAGTAGTTAGCACGTTGACTACAAAACCAAAGGTCCTGGGTTCGAGCCCGGTCTCTGACAGTTATTAAAAATAACAACACCATGCATTTTTCTGATGTGCATTAGTATCCTTTGTATCAGTTGTTGTGGGAAAAGTTCTAGTGATGCAGGCATAAAGGCACTGGTCACTAAAAACAATACCGACTTCATCAGATGCTAATCCTAATGTCACATCAGAGCGCCCTCCTTCGTTGTGTAGCAGAATCATTGACGAAGTAAAATAGCCCATAAAATAAAAAAAGGCTACTAAACACAGCTTCAAAATTTAATACGCCTCATTTAACACCAGAAGGCGCTGCAACACTGCATTATCAAAAAGCGTGCAAAAAAAGCAAAGTTGTAAAAAAATGAGGCTTTCCTCCTCCATCTCTTCCTTCATCACCTGTCTACTCTATCACTATTCCTCCCTATCACCCTCTCTGACTATCTTCTCTTCCACTAACAGGCAGCACAAAGGGATCATTGTTTTGGACCCAAGTGAGCTGGACTCTAAATTTCACCCTTCCTTACCAGCAGCCCGCTAACCTAACCTAACCTAACCTTAAATTTGCCCATCCTCTATATTGCTTTGGCACAATTTCTATTATTAATTTTTTTTAATTTATAATTTCTTACTAAACAATTAAAAATATACGTGCGTGACATCAAGAAACAACAAATTCGAATCATTTAACGCTGTGCTGCCATCTGGTATTTCATACGGTAACCTTGATTTTACGTACAAATTGTTCCGAAATGGGTGAATCGTGCTACAAAACACTGCCCGTAAGACAAATTTGTTCCAGAAAAAATTTTGTTCGTGAGACGTTTGCTTGCCCTTTTCTTAGGTTTTGCATAAAAAGTTCTCGTATTATATTTCAATTCAAAAATTTGTATACAATGGGGAAATTCACATTGACTGGCACTATACTCAGAGAATAATTCTATCGATGATGATAAAGGGGTTGTGTCAATAAAAATCACCATTCCATTCCATCCCATTCCATTCCATTATATTCCATTCCATTCTATTCCATTTTGCTTTCTTATGTGAACCTTAGCCTAACTAAATTAGATATGAAAAATGCGCTATTTCTTTTAAAGCACTTGAGAATCGCTTCCAACTTTAGCTAGAGCTTTTGCCTTTGCATATGCAGTAAAATTGAGTCATTCTTTTACATTTCTGATCATTGGTCCCCTATGATTTGCTGTAACAATCTTAGCACAATGACTAGTTTGATATTGTGCCTTTTAAGGTTGCATTTACAATTCAGTTCTACTGTTTATCTTTTTTTTTTGCATCGCCTTGCCACTTAATATTTGAAGTATGTTTCTTTTAAAAGTTATAAAAAGTAAGACACTCGTACACAGCTCATTTTATGGAGTTAAACATAATCACTGACAATTTAAACACATTGGTATGAGGTGTTAAGAGAATTTTTCTTTTTCTTTTTTTGTGTGCCACACCGTTTCCACTACTAACATGTCACAACATGTAATGACATGATGTTTTTTGTTGTTGATCAAAAACAAAAACAAAAATAAAAATATAATGAAAAAAGTAAATTAAATGTTCAAACTATTTTAGGAAATTACGGGGAAACAATTAGTTGTATTAGTAAAGCATACGTAGCAGCTTCAGAGTCTGGCGAATTCTCTATTCGATAATGAATTGTGCCTAAATGCCTTAAATCCTTTGGCAATGAGTCGTGTTAAATTGAGTAAATGGCAATATGGCTTGTTAAGTTGTTTCTTGAAATAATTTAAAGCATTTTTCTTCACTTAGATTTTGTTTTCAATTTAAACACAACTTAAAGGAAAAAGAAAATTTGGAACGATATTTCGTCATTCTACGTCAAAATTTAATATTCAAGAGAACACTGAAGATGGCTCATAGCCCAAACCGGTATTTTTATCATGAAATCATTCCAAATTAAAGCAAAAGCTGTCGGAAGAAAAATACATCAGTCGAAAAAGGAAAATTTTATTTTTTATTTCACAAAATATTTGTAATTCTGCATTATTTGCAGATTTTTTTGAGTTATGTCTTTTTAAAAAAAAAAACGAGCGGTATACAAAATATTTAAAACAATATTTATCTTGAGGCCGCTTTATCTCAATTAAATTTCAATACAATATTTTGCACATTTTGACCACCGTTCCCCTTGCTTTTGTATTTATAACAAATGTAACCATGCAGTGCCTCACATGCCTTTACAGTGCCGTCCGCAGTTAAAGCACAATTGTCGGGATTATTGGACTGTATAATTTGTGGATCATTAACACCATCCAATTTAATGTTTAAAAAGTCTGCAGCCAGCATAGAGCCCAATAATTTATTAATATCTTTTAGGTCCACATTATCACTTGCCCTGAGCCAAAATTCTGGTTTAGAAGCTGAGAACGAGAACAATAGTACTTAATGGCTTGCAAAAAGAAAAATCTATCGTACTTACTAAAGCTTTGTGCTAAGTACTGCAGCAGTAAGTCATCCTCCTTGTAAGCTTTAAGAGTAATTAAAGCCATATCTCTCTTTTGACATTCGTCATAAGATTGTTGCCAGGTAAACTGTTGAAGAAATGAAATACAGTTGATTTTATTTCAAATTTTTTTTTTAATTTTGTATTCATACTTTTTCTTGCTTTTCAATGTAGTAAGTTATATTGTCGGTCTTAAACCATTTTGTTAAGGGAGCAGCCGTTATTGTTTTATAGTTTAGAACCAGCACGGCCGCAATTGCAAATATCAATATTAATTGCATGACGGTTGCCTCTTCAATGATTAAGGAATTTGCTGTAAGCATTTGTGAAATATTTTTAAGTTTGTTATTGTTTTCTTATCAAAAATTGTGTGGTTTTTTTAATTGCAAAAAAGCAAAAAATTATATAAAATTAAAGAAATTCCCATTTAGTTGAAAATTTTAAAAGTGATAACAATGGAAAAGGGTTTGCTAAAGCTAGATTTCCATTGCTAAAAAATTGTGTTAAGTCGATTAAGCAACTTGTAGATTTGTATTTTTAAAGTTTTATTGAAATTTATTTGCTGGTGGTTAAGCATTGCCTGTATATTTCGTTGGTGCTTTGCCAAATCATCAGTAGACTTCAACAACATATTCTTAAAGTTTTATGTAATAGCAAATATTTTTTTTGAGTTTAATTTTTAGGCTGCTAAGTGTATGTCCTCAGTTAATTTTAGCGCCTTAAAGCCACCCAGCACTAGAGATGGGCAAATGGGAAAAGTATTGATATTTTGGAATAGTATCGATGTATGTATAATTGTTAAAAACATCGCTATTTCGAAACGTATTTACCTAAAAATGTAAAAATATTCTAAACTTAAAATAAATATACATGCACACCGGAAAATTTCAACTCAAAATCAATGTAAGTCCTAATTTACACTATGCAAGTCTTATTGCTAAGCTGATTAGTTTGTTAGGAAAGAGGGACGAGGGGAAAAGAAACTGTTCCACTCGTCTCTCTCCCCGTCAAACTAATCAGCTTAGCAATAAGACTTGCATAATGTAAATATGGATTAAGTGAGGTTTATTAACCTTCTTCGGCAATGATTTTGCTTCATATGTGTTTCATGTTAATTCAACATGGTTTACAGTAATTTTCAAAGAAAATTTTTTCTTTTGATATAACTTTATTTTATGTTGATTTAACATTACCTACCGTACTGTTAAATCAAAATGCAGAATCATGTTGAATCAAAAGTTATTTCAAGTTAAAACAACATGAACTTAATTGAATGTAGTCATTGTATTTTATTAATCATTAAACTTTAACGTGTGTAAATTGGAACAGGCACCTGAAAAGTGTTTGAACTCGAAACTCATCACGTGATAGTCAACGCGCTTGCTGCTGCAGCCACAACAACCTTAAATATTATTAAGATACACACCAATATACCATCATTATTTAAACTTTAATTCACCATGAGTTAATATGATTTCAAATCAAAATTCTGGCATGGTAATTTTCCATTGGTATTTTTTTCTGTGTGTACTAACATGTTACATGAACTTGTAATTCAAAATTCAATATTTATTTGTCAAACATTTCAATAAAAACAATATAAACAAAAATTTAATAAAAACAACAAAACAATTCAATATAAACAATACAAACAAAAGCAAGGTAAACGGAAATCCGAATACATGTTGGAATTTTAGCACAGATATTTTATTTTGACAAAGATGTATAAATATGTACATTTATTGTGTATATATTTCAAAATAAATATTATAAATTTATATTTTTTTTTGGTAAAAACCGCTTAAAACAAAAAAAAAATTAATTTGTCGGGACAAACGTTTTGTCTGAGGATTTTTTTTGCCTTCAAAAATTAGATCAGTCGAAATACGGGAAATATCCACTCTGGGCATCCATGCCTCTTGTAAAAAATGCCAAACACCATATAAATCTCAATAAATCCCACAAAAATTTAAATTTGATATTTAGCTTAGTTAACAAATAAAAGTCACCTGGATCAGTGGGGCCACTTTATAGAAGGGCCTTGGCTGTTATTATGAAATTTCTTATTTTCTTCGCATCACTGACAGTGATGCCGAAATCGTATACAGTTGAAAAACGGCTAAAAATTATAGAGCTTGTAAATAGAATCGATGTATCGGTTTTTGAAATATCGGCGATATATATCGCTATTTTTTCATAAGCATCGATATATCGATATTTTTTGCCCATCTCTACACTGCACTTAATTTTTTGTAGAGTTAGAAGTATTGAGATTATTCGTATTTTTTACATTAATAAAATTTAAAGAAAAAAAAACTTGCTCGCATCATATAAAAAAATGGCTAATGTGTTTATAGTTCGCGGCACTATATAAACCGAAATCGTACACGATTCTGACGATTTCTATGTCAATCGATAAGTATCACTAAATATATGAGAGTAGTCGATTTGATTTTCACATCAAGCAGTATTGACGGACAGATTAAAGTTTGAATAACGAGTGTGTGAGGTAATATTTGCTCCCACATTCCAGCAGAGGATAAAGTTCAAGCTACACCATCAGTTCAGTATATTTCGGACTTAAAGTTTTAGTAACAAGATGCATTATGCTAACAGGCTAGAAAACTACAAGATTCACGATGTAGATATCGGAATATGTATCCACACAAAAGCTGCGGTTAAACATCTATCAAATGTATATCGAACGGGCGATTTGTTCGAGAGACATCGTTGATGAAAAATTTTTTGAAAAACATCGTTTTTCTTTCTAAGAACTTCCAGATAGATATTCACAGATTTTTATAGACTTATAAAGTGCATGAGATGGTGCAAGTTTCGAACTGCAAGTGATGGCCTGCAAGGTCAACTGATTCCAATATATTTTTTTAATTTTCTTTTCAATTTTAATCAGAAATAATTTCTTGGTCAGGCTTAAGTTCAGTAATTTCAATTCTTGTTGAATGAAATATTTTTATTAATTAATGTGAGTTTCTAAAGAAGAGAAAAAACTTAAATTAGAGTTTTATAAGCTGGGGGAAATACCGATATTTTTCTGTGCAGCCACGCACTTCATCAGCACCCAAGTCTATCTACTGGGGTAGAGATTGTTATTAACATCAGCTATTTAACGCAAATTTTGAATGAAATGGAATATGAGAAACGTTGTGTATACAATTATTGATTTACCTTTGGTAATAAAATTTGTAAGTATCACTATTCATTTTCTGTTTATCCGTTTTTTCATTTTCTATTCAGGTTAGCACGAAGTTATGTCACTCTACCTATGTAAGTATGTTTAACTATTCTTGCTTATCTTTTTACGATCATCACATTAATTATTTTTACTTATTCGATGTACCGTCGGTACATACCTGTAAGTATTAATGTAGGGGATATTATGTTTACATTATTTTTGCTTTCTACAGTTGATTTTACTTTCCAGTATATGAAACTGTGATTGCCAAGTGAACATATATTTGTCACGTGCCCATGATTATTTAAGTGAGACAATTTTAAATTTTTAGTTGAACTATAGTGAATTTTAATCAGAAATAATTTCTTAGTCAGGCTTAAGTTCAGTAATTTCAATTCTTGTTGAATGAAATATTTTTATTAATTAATGTGAGTTTCTAAAGAAGAGAAGAAAAATTAAATTAGACTTTATTAGCTACATTTTACATTTTCAATGTAAATTGTCAAAAGGAAATACATATTTTTTGAAACATTTGTATTAGTATTAAAGTCGTTCGAGTTCATATTTTAGTATACAGTGATTTCGAGACATATGCCGATTTTGATGAAAACCAGCGAATTGTTTCCGCAGTTAATGCCATTTATTAAGGCACGTATATGTATACTTCTAAGTAAAATATGAATGTAAGATATGATTAAAAAGATAAAAGAGATAATATAATAATAATAAGATATGAGTAAAAATAATTTACTACTAAAATAAAAATAATCTCAAAATTAAGATTTTTTTAGGAGATTTTCCATCAGTGCAGAAAAGAATAAGTTCGTCATTCGGCTTTGAATAGTTTTGCTTGAAAGTTCAATATGAATTTCTTTAAATGTCTTTCTATTCTGTTAGTGATTTTGCGCGGCGTACAAAGTAAATTATATACAACATCAAATAATATTACTTATTATATAGATGATTATCAAATGGTAAGAAATATTCTTAAAAATGCCTACAAAAATCCACCTTCAGCATAAATAAATATAAACTTATTGAAATTTTAGTATACGTGGTATGATGCTCATCTGGAATGCAGTGCCAGGGATATGGCACTTCTAACCATCGATAGTAAAGAAAAATATGATGATATTTATGAACTGTTGAAAAGTGGAAAATTGTGAGTTTTTGTTTTCTCAATTTTAATGGCAAGCACAAGGGTTTTTTTTAACCATTTCATTTCATTAGTAATGGCAGACCTCCACATCTTTGGATTGGTGCAATCGGTATTAATCGTAAATTTGCTTGGATCTTAACCGGAAGGCCTATAATTCCTTCATTGTGGTGCAACATTTGCCCAAATAATCATCCTAGCAATGAAAATTGTGTAGAGTTTTGGGGCAATGAACATGGCTTGAACGATTTGAATTGCGATGCAAAAGTTGGTTTCGTTTGCGAAGAACGTATCAAGCAGAATGATTGTAAAAAGAATATTGTAATTAGCATTATACAAAATAATTAATTTCTATGACAATTGTATTGTCGCATTAATTAAAGGTTTTTTGATGGCTCACTTGAACAGTGGCAGAAAATTTGTTAAAATCTTCAAAGTTGGAAAATAAAGATAAATTCAAATTTAACTAGCAAAGACACCAGAAACCAGAATTTCTAACACAACGTGTTTTGAACATAAAAGAGAACTGTTATTTACTTAACAGTAGTTGCTAAAGGGGCTTGTAATGCCGAGTACACATCTGGCATTTCTTGTGTTGTCATTTTCAAAATGTGTGCACGCCGTTCACTTTATGTTTTTATATGGAATGCAATGTCAGACAACGAAAAATATCGGAAATGACAAACGTTGCCACTAGTACACACTATTGCGGTGTCTATTAGTTAATGTAATTTTAATAATGTAATTTTAAGAACTTGCTCTACATATCCTGGAAACCGTAAGTGGCAAACTCATGAAATTTTCAAAAACGCTGAAACTAAAAAATCATAAAATTAAAAAATGCCGGAACGAAAAATCGCCGAAATGAAAAAATCGCAAATGAAAAATATGGCAAAAAATAAAATAAATTTCTAAAATGCAAAAAAAAAACACCAAAACTAAAAATGTCTTCAAAAAACTTCAAAAATCGCTACAACTAAAAATATACATTTAAAAAAAAGGAAAAAAAAAATTGCAAAATCTAAAAAAACCGCCCAAGCGAAAAAATCGCCAAAACGAAAGCGTCAATACAAAAAAAAAAATCGCTAAAAAGAAGCAAGCGTCGTATGCACCCCTTCGTGTGCGAGTCAAAATCGCATTTCACGGAATTTTTTTTATTAAATCATACGTTTTCTTGCTCTTCAATGTAGTAAGAATTATTGTCGGTTTTAAACCATTTCGTTAATGGAGCTGCCGTTACTGTCTGATATTTTAGATACAGCACGTCCGCAATTGCAAATATTTATATTAATTGCATGACAGTTGCCTCTTCAATAATTAGGGAATTTGCTGAAAGCATTTATGAACTATTTGCAAGTTTATTATTGTTTTCTTATCAAAAATTTGTGGGTTTTTTTAATTTAAAAAAAGCAAAAAAATATATAAATTTAAAGAAATTCCCATTTAGTTGAAAAACTTAAAAGTGATAATAATCAGAACCAGAACAGTAGGCGGCCTTATGCTGTAGTTCTCTAAAGCTAGATTTCCATTATTCCATAGATTTGTATTTTTAAATTTACTAATGTTGCAAACAATTTTACTCTAATGTTAAAGTTTTATATAATAGCAAATATTTTTTAAGTGTGTGTTTTTTAAAATAATTTTGGCTTTAGCTATCAAAATACAGAATAGGGCTGCTAAATATGTGCGCTTAGTTAATGTCGCGTTTTACATTCATCCTGCGCACAATTTTTTATGGAGTTAAAGAAACTAAAAAGTATTAACATTTCTCGTATTTAAAGAAATTTAAGGAAAAATTTTTTTCCATTAATACAAGTCAGCCCTAATAAGTTTCACTAATGCTGGACACTCTTGTGAAGCACAAAAGAAACCTTTCCCCCTTCATATCCAAAAAGTAAGCTATTTTTTTTATCAGACTGGACGAGACAAAGGAGAGTATTGTGTTTATCAGCCTATGTATGCATGTATGTATGTATGTGTAGTCAAAATTCAATATGGCGGCCAACAGCCGCCATTTTCTTAAAACGAAAAATATAAAAAGTCGCCGCCGACTAGTACATCAAAATGGGTATTTGAAAGTAATCCTTAGGTTTCTCTCATGATTTTCCATTTCGAATGACCATTTAGGATATTTAAGGGTTTAAAGTTGGTCGCAGTTGGCCTTTTTGATTTTTTAAACTTTTGCTTGCTTTGCTTGTATATTTATTTAATTAGTTGATAATCGGCTCCACCATCGGCATGGAATGCTACAGTTAAATAATTTTCAATATTGAATTGAGAATTTTGTGTTGTTATGAATAAACGCTTAAGTCGATTTTTAATAATATTAAGCTACTGATCTTAAGTCAGTATATTCGTGTATATCTTTGGAATAGCATGGATCGATTTTGTTTTATCGATTTTATTTGTACTATTGGCAGGTAACCGATGCAAGAGAGCGCCCGTTGATCAAGTTTCCACATATAAAACCACTGCAAAAGTTTTATAGACCTGCTTGATGTATTCACGAACACACTAAAGTTTGAATATCGATTGTGTGAGGTAATATTTGCCCCCACATTCCAGCAAAGAATAACGCTCAAGTATATTTCGGCCGGAAACTTAGTAACAAGATGGATTATGTTAACAGGCTAGAAAACTACAAGATACACGGTGAAGATATGTAAATATGTACCCACAGCAAAGCTGCGATTAAATTTCTATCAGATGTACAACATCGATAATTCGTTCGAGAGACATCGTTCACGAAAATTAAAAAAAAAAAAAATAAATATTTTTTTCTAAGAACTTCCACAGTCTTCGTTCAATAAATTTAAGATGTTCACTGGTTTTTATAGACTTAAAAAGTGTATCGAATGGCCTGCAAGGTCAATCGATTCCCATATATTTTCTTAAAATTTAGTTTCAATGTAAATTGTCAACGGAAAATATTTTTCGGAAACGTTGGACTAAATCTTAGTATCGGTAGTTGTTCCGAGTACATATTTTAATATACAGAAAAGAGAACCGCTGGTTCTACTGTAAAAAATGATTTCGAGAAATAAGCGGATTTTATTAAAAACCAGCGATTTGTTTCCGCAGTTGCTGCCATTTATTAAGCAAAGTATATCTTTACTTCTAAGTAAAATATGAATGTAAGATAAGAGTAAAAAAAGATACGAGTATAACCCAATATAATAATAATAAGATATGAGTAAAATAATTTATTACTAACATAAAAATAATCACAAAAATTAAGAATTTCTTAGGAGAAATTCCATCAGTGGCTTCCATACTGTGCAAAAAAGCATACGTTCGTCATTCGGTTTCGAATAGTTTTGCTTGAAAGTTCAATATGAATTTCTTTAAATGTCTTTCTATTCTGTTAGTGATTTTGCGTGGCGTACAAAGTAAATTATATACAACATCAAATAATATTACTTATTATATAGATGATTATCAAAGGGTAAGAAATATTCTTAAAAATGCCTGCTAAATAAAAATCCACAGTCAGAATAAATAAATATCAACTTATTGAAATTTTAGTATACGTGGTATGATGCTCATCTGGAATGCAGTGCCAGGGATATGGCACTTCTAACCATCGATAGTAAAGAAAAATATGATGATATTTATGAACTGTTGAAAAGTGGAAAATTGTGAGTTTTTGTTTTCTTATCAATCTTATTGGCAAGCGCAAATGTTTGTTTTACCATTTCATTTCATTAGTAATGGCACACCTCCACATCTTTGGATTGGTGCAATCGGTATTAATCGTAAATTTGCTTGGATCTTAACCGGAAGGCCTATAATTCCTTCATTGTGGTGCAACATTTGCCCAAATAATCATCCTAGCAATGAAAATTGTGTAGAGTTTTGGGGCAATGAACATGGCTTGAACGATTTGAATTGCGATGCAAAAGTTGGTTTCGTTTGCGAAGAACGTGTCAAGCAGAATGATTGTAAAGAGAAGAAATCAAATATTTTATTACACATTATACAAAATAATTAATTTCTATGACAAATATAAATATTGTTGTATTAATAAATTTATTAAAATTTTTATAAATGGAAAATGAAGATAAATTCGAATTTAACTAGCAAAGGCAGAAACCAGAGGGCGAATCATCACATCCGCGAACGTACCATTTTCGGATTATGACATAAATGAGTGAATGTACTGAAATTCCATTCAGCTTATACGATTGACGTATCACTTAATTTGTTTTTGTACGATTGTCGATACGATCACGGATGTGACATTTAGAGGCCAGAATTTCTAACATAACATGTTTTGAGCATAACAGAGCACTGTTATTTACTTAACAGTAGTTACTAAAGGGCTTAGGAGTCAGAATGATTGTAAGCTTTAAGAGTAATTAAGGCCATATCTTTCTCTGGATATTCGTCATAAGATTGTTGCCACGTACCCAATTGCAATTGATCCTTATTAATTCCATGAAAATTGCCTCTTCAATTTATTAAATACTTTCAAGTTTATTATTGTTTTCTTATGAAAAATTATGTGGGTTTTTTTTAATTGCAAAAAAGGAAAAAAAATTATTAAACAAAAGAAATTTCCATTTAGTTGGACACTAAAGTAATTTTAATGTAAATACATAAGAAACATACACCCGAATTGAGAACCTCCTGCTTCTTCGAAGTCGGTTAAAAAACCTTTCTTATCTCGTTATGCCTGAATTCATGTAAACGTTTTTCACTTTAGAAGAAACATCTACGTTGAAATAAGTGGTTTTATCTGCACTTTTGAAAAAAATTTCGCTTAAAAATTTTTAACATTGAAAAGCAGAAAAAATTTTATTTTTTCGGTTTCATTTTCAATGTAAATTACCAAACGAAAATATTCTTCCAAAAACTTTAAATAGAATGTTAATACGCCATAAAGAAGAGCATTGCTGGTTGTATTGAAAAAAGTGATTTCGAGACATGTGCTGGTTTTAATGGAAACCAACGAATTTATATGTATACTTAAAAAAAAAATACAAATATAAGATAAGAGTGAAAAAGTTTATTAGTAACACAATAATAATCTCAAAATTAAAAATTTCTTATTAGATTTAACATCAGTGATTTCCATGCTGTATAAAAATGATTAAAATCATTCAGATTTGAATAGTAGAATAGTTTTGCTTGGAGGCTCAACATGAATTTCTTTAAATGTCTTCTCATTATATTGGCGATTTTACCTTTACATGGAGTACAAAGTAAATTATATACAACATCAAATAATGTTACTTATTATATAGACGATGATCAAAAGGTAAGAAATATTCCCTAGAAATCTCTTGTCTTAAAGTTTGAAACCTTAGTATACGTGGTATGATGCTCATCTGGAATGCAGTGCCAGGGATATGGCACTTCTAACCATCGATAGTAAAGAAAAATATGATGATATTTATGAACTGTTGAAAAGTGGAAAATTGTGAGTTTTTGTTTCTCAATCTTATTGGCAAGCGCAAGTGTTTGTTTTACCATTTCATTTCATTAGTAATGGCAGACCTCCACATCTTTGGATTGGTGCAATCGGTATTAATCGTAAATTTGCGTGGATCTTAACCGGAAGGCCTATAATTCCTTCATTGTGGTGCAATGAGTGCCCAAATAATCATCCTGGAAGTGAAAATTGTGTAGAGTTTTGGGGCAATGAACATGGCTTGAACGATATGAATTGCGATAATAAACTTGGTTTCGTTTGCGAAAATCGTGTTGAACTAAATGATTGTAAAGATAGGAAATCGAATGTTTTATTAAACATTATACAAAACAATTGATTTCTCTGAAAATGCATTATCGTATTTATAAAATTGTCTTTGCCAGAAAATGTTTACAAATCTTAAAACTTTAAAAATAAAAATGTATGCAACTATCTAATTTAAATGAAGTATTTTGTCGTCTATGCTTATATATATATATGTATTTTTCTCTGTCAGTGGAGCACTATACAGAGAAAAATTTTCATCTATTAACTCCATTAGTTAAAATAAATACAAATAATCAAGTAAAATTTGAATTGATTCAATTAAACGTTTGCTTGCAAATTTAGTTAATAAAAAGTTGAATGAATAATATAATTGAGTCAATGAAACTTTTGTTTAATATTTTAATTAATTAAAAAGTTTAATAAACACAATTAAATTTTTAATTGACTATTTGTATATATTTTAATTAAAAATGTTAGAAGGAGAAACTTGTTTTCTGTGTATCAAATTATATAATTATTTGTTTTGGTTCGAAAAAAATTTATAATTAAAAGAAATTTATAATTTACATTTATAAATAAATTTTTCTCATTTCAATATGAGTTGAAATATTTCTTGAAAAAAGTTTATAGTTGATATATAGTTGATAGTTCAAAAGTGTAAAAGAAGGGGTCGTGATAGGTAAACCAAATTCGATTACCTTGAATCCAATGGTGCTGACCATTTCTTTTAGGTTAGCTCTTGTTTAAACAAAAAATTGCGCTCTTTAGCTGCTTTTAACCAAGTTATCAATCTTAATTATTGTTTAAACAAGAGCTAACCAAAAAAAAAATGGTTAGCACCATTGGATTCAGCGTACTCGACTTAGGTTTACCCACTGGGTCCCCGGCTTGCTACCAAACAAAAAGTTTCGAATTCGATTTTAATGAGTCAATTAAACTTTTGCTTAGAAATTTAATTGATTGACTAAAACTTTAATTGAGTCAATTAAAAATCATTGAAAACTTTAACTAATGAACACTTTTAATTGACACAATTAAATATTTCACTGATTTTGGGTTTTTTTTTATTAAGATGTTGGTTGTAGAATTTTTTTTGTGTGTAGAAGTAGCAAAACAAAAAAAATAAAAAATATTTTCTCTTCTAGTAAAACGAATTAGAAACGATTATGCAGTTATTCGTCAAAATTTAAAGCATGCAGTTTCAAAAATAGAACAAAACAAAATCGATTCTTATTTAAATGAGTGATAAAATAAATAACGAATGCATTGTAACCTCAAGTTCCCACGATAAGAGAAAACCATACAATAACAAAAATTATAAATATACGTTTTCATATATTATTTAAAACAGTGCGAAAGTGTAGCTTCTACCATGAATACTTCAATTATTTTTGTGTACATTATTGCAGTTTTAAGCGCGACTGCGAAAGCTGGCGATTTTTATACCTCGGCGGGAAATAAACTCTATTACGTGGAACCGTCTCATAATGTAAGTCTTTTGATTTTTACCTTACTGTTACATTAAAGTCTTTAAAGGAATTTCAATGTTCAAAACTTTTCAGTACAAATGGTTTGAGGCCCACATCGAGTGCTACAATAGAAATATGACCCTCTTTACAATCGAAAATGAAGATGCATTTTATGATCTCTATAATATTTTAATAAGTGGAAAATTGTAAGTTGAAAAAAAATCAAGCATTTCTTATACATAGGTCGTTCATTTTGAAAGTGAGACAAGTCTATTTTTGAAATAAAATTTATGTGATCAAAAATGCACTCTTCTCTCTTTCTAAACGCATTACATAGATAATACTTTCAATATTCTCTTTTAGCTCAAGCAAACCGCCACTACTTTGGCTGGGTGCTATTGGAGCCCAACGCAAACTTATCTGGATTTCGAATGGCAGGCCAGTGATATGGAAATATAGCAGTTTCGATAATGCTGGCAATGGCGAGAACTGCTTGCACATTTTGGAGAATACCAAATATCTAAACGATCGCAATTGCGCTCATCAACTGGGTTTTGTTTGTGAGGAAAATAAGTATTTAGCACAGTGCGATCAAACAATGCGGGCTGATAAACATATTGTGCTGAATATACATCAGCATAGTCAACGTTAACAATAATTTTACTAATTAAATCTTTTTAAGTTTTGCAATAATAGTGTTTTGTGTGTCAAACCGAAATGAAAATAAAATACGCACATTCATATTTTTGCTGTACTGTGTTTTAGTTCTACTTAAGCTTATACGTTTTCTATTTGTATTGTATTTTACGATAAACAATTTTAATTATTTTTCGGATTTTATAAATTGTTCCCATAGTAACTACTTTTATTTTTAATAACTAACAGAGCTCTGTTATGTTCGAAACATGCCATGTTAGATATTCTGGTTTCTGTCTCTGCTACTTACATTCAGACGATATCGAGTAGCTGGCAATAATAATGAATTATGGTCGACAACGAGAGAGAAAAAATTAAATTTTAAATTCCTTGACTTATTAGGGAGGAAGCAATTATTGCGTCGTTTTTTTCTGAAAAAAAAAATGAAATTTTTTTTATGCATATTTGAAGTTTAAAACATTATATGACACCAAATTCCTGATTACTCCCTCCTAGTAAATTGTCACTTCTTAATGAACATTTAATTAAATTGTTTCTTTTATTTTGGGAAAAACAAAATTCATTAGAAGATCCACGCACGAATAATTCTTGAATTAAAAATATGAAGTTAAAATATTTTTATTTCTTCTTCTTCTTCTTCTTCAGCTATATCAAATCTTATTTTTTATAACCATTGTAAATATTGAATATAATATTATTATATTTTGGTTGCAATCTATTTTGATTGTCATTCCCTTCGCATATGAAACCATACTTATATTCACATTTACGATCATTCAATGATGTTGTGTTTTCCCAAAAATGTATACAATTCTCTTCATTATTCCAATTATCTGGATTATGTAGATCTAGCCAATTGTCGCTGAAAACCGGTTGGCTGTTAGCGATCCAAGTGAATTGCTTATCAAGACCGGCTGCACCCACCCACAAATGGGGAGCATTAAAAGTGCTATAAAATCAATATTATTGGTTTTTATGAATGAAAATTGATTCAGCAATATTTTTACTTACAAACTTTCTTCTCTTAAGATTTTCGCGATTTCATCATATTCTTCCGAAGTCTCAAGGGTTAACAGGGACATTTTCTTTAAAGCGCATTGCAGGAAAGCCTCATGCCAAGTAAACTATTCATTAAAATTATACATACTTTTGAATAGAAGTTTTGTGTTTCAATATACATATCGCTCATATACTCAAAGAACGTCATTACTTAAAAAATATAATTTTTGAGTTAATGATGCAGAATTAATCCTCATATCGTTCTTCGCATTGTCATACAAATATTTTGTTTACTCAACTCTTGAAAGCAAAATAAGATTTTCTTTTTTTTTATTAAGTTGTGTGTAAATTGTAAACCTTAAACTCGTTTTTTTGCAAAGTAGTTTTTTTTTGAGTTATGGCGTTCTTTTAGTAAATGAGCGATATGTACATACAAAGTATGTAATTATACCATGTAGTTTTGTTCTATGTAATACATTTTATTACTTTCGGTCTTGTACCATTTTTGTTCAGCTACTTTTGCTAAAGTTATTTTGATTGTAAAGCAAACTAATATTAAATTGAAAGTGAGTGTTTTCATTTTGGCGGTTCATAAGAAACTAAAAGTAAGTCAAGTCAGTTTTACTTTCATGTGTATGGAAAGCAAAATAAAATTTAAATAAATTTTTTTGATAACAATTTTACACATATTTCAACACCATTTACATTTTGCCAAGATTCCTTGAATTTTCGCAAATTTGCCCATAATTGCGAAAGTGACCCAAGTAATATATCCTTATTATATATTTACAGGATTACAGTTGAACTAATTAAAAAATTATTTTATGTTAAGCAAAAATAAAATCTATTTAAATTTATAATTTTTTTTTAAATATTTCAAAGCAAAAATATAACTGACTTAGTTCACTTTTAAAGTAACGGGCAACAATATGCTTTTGTATCAAAGAATGACAAAAGTATCATTTTAAGTAGCCTTTGAGTATTGGCCGTCAAAAAACTATGAATGCGTACAGCTAAAAATAAAAAACACGCTCACATCCAAACACACATTATTAATTTAAACCGAATATGTTTAACTACAAACATCCAACAACAATATTTATATAAATTTTTTAAATTACGCAGCACAAATGACAACTGAAATTTATAGACTGTATGGGCTACAATTATGCGTATGAGTATAAAAATACTCTGACTATTGATCGGCTACACTTACGTATATACAGGGCTATTTTAATATCACACACACATAACACATGTTTTCAAACAGTCACATACACACTCACACATTTTCCGTTCCACTTGATATAAAAAAAATATATGCATAGGGTGGCGAATGATGAACAAATATCCCGAGTATCATGCGTATATATTTTTGTTTTTTTTTTTTTAATTGTAGCGTATTTCAGTTTTTCGCATAAACAAAGTAAAGATGTTTCCAAAAATTAATATTTATTGAGGTCGTCTAAATAGGTATTTGTTTGTGAAATAATTTCATCATTGGCTTCAATTCTGTTTCCGCCGATCCGCTTCGTTACGCTTGGGAACAAGAAATAGTCACCAAATAGTCCAATTCATGGATTTTTGCAATGGAAACTACAAATGTATGCACCCTCGCATTGTCCTTTTTTTGTCCCAATACGCTTGTTTTCTTATTTCTCATTAAATCGATCCAATAAGTGGGCATAATATTCGCCGTTTTGCCATTTTTAAGGTAGTTAATATGTATTAACCCGCGTGCATCCCAAAAAATGGTCGCCATGACCTTTTTTGGCTCTAATTCACCCAATGGTTTTACCGCTGTTTGATCTCTGTCTGTGTTGCGGTGTACTTACATGCAATTGCGGCTACAAAAGGCCACAAAAACTGATCCAGGTGACCAACTCAAAAAAAAAACTCCTGCTGTGGTGATCAGTTGTCGTACCAATCTTGCAGAAACTTTCCCAATATCCAAATGATCATTCAAATTTTGAACCACTGAGCGATGTGAGATGTCAAGGCCTCCACAATCTCTCTCACTTTCAATCTCCAATCGGCCAACAGCACGTTGAGAATTTTTTCAATTGTGGGTGTAGAAACCTCTACTGCATGCCCAGAAAGTTCGTTATCTTTCGTGCCTTTTCGGCCACAATGAAATTCAGTAAATTATTTTTTTACCATTGAAATTGATGATGAAGAATCCTCATAGCATTTATCAAACTCAGGCTTGGTCTGAATGATGTTTTTTCCGCAAAAAATAAGGCTTAAAAGAGCGGTAGTTTGCTATCAATTAGGGAGTTCACAAAAGCGCTTTAAAATAAGTCTTAAAATTTTAATACTTAAATATGGGTTGGCAAGCTTGTTGTGTTTGTTTGTGTGTAAATCAAATTTATTACCATGCCATTCTCAATATGGCAGTGCTGTGAATTCCCTAAATGGCTGTCACAAAACAAATGATGCAGCTTGTTTTAATTTGGACAGGAGTCAACTGATAGTTACTTGTGGATAGGAGCAGTGCTGCCCTTGCTGTTGCGAACTTATTGACTCGTGCTTATTTCATTTTTGATGAAAGTTATTAATATCTGTATGGAAATGGTGTAGTTACTTGTATGATATTAGTAACATGTTGTATGTGACCTTGAAATTATAAAAATCTCAATTGTGCTACGTAATAGTATACATAATAATTGTGTGAAAAGCTTATCACATTTATAATATGTAATTTATTTTTAACAAAATTTTTTTATTTGTTTCAAAAATAAAAGCATTTTTTTAATCTACACATACGAGTATGTACATTAGGCAGGGTCGATTTGTATGGATGAAAAAAAAAACAATTAAAAAGTCGTATAGCAAAAACAAAATCTACATATAGTTCTGAGAAAATTCTGCGAAGAAAGCATGGGTATAAGACCTACAACGCGCCCCTCTACATGAAAATTTATTTTCTCTTTCTGAGCTGCTTCTTGTTTGGCATTGACTTTAAAAATGAAAATGGGGAAGAATTTATTATGAATAAATCTCAGGTACTTCATGGAAAAATTAAAAGCAGGAGGGAGAATATTGATTCGAATTTAGCAGCATTTATTTCAGTACTTACATTATTCTATTTGAAAAATTTGTAATTTAAAGAAGAAATGTTTTCTAAAGACGAGGATATACATTTTCATGTCAAGAGGCGCGTTATAGGGATTGATTTTAAAAACATGGTTTCTTCGGACAATCTTCTCAGAATTTCGTGTAGATTACGTTTTTGCTATACGATTTTTCCAAAAAAAAAAAATTGACTCGCCCTAATGTACATACACGCCGTGTGTACTTTTCTAAAGCAAAACAAAGTGGGGAATTCCTCAAAAAACTACAAAGTACAGGCGTATAATATTTTTTACAATATGTATACACATATAGCTCGATAGTAGATAGCTGCGAATCAAATGAGAAGTGTACTAAAGCAAAATATATCATTGTAGTCAATTATTTAAATAAAGCAAACCCATTTTCCTATATAAAAATTTTAGGTTAAGATTGAAATTCAAAACTTTAAGTTGTCAACACTTTTTGTTCATCCGAAGACTTCATAACATAATATTTGGAACACGTTTGGCGGCACAAGCCTCAATGGTTTTGGTAGGATCTCACACCAATCTTCTGAACACATGGCATACCCTAATTATAATTATTTCTGGGTTAACAAGTAAAAATTTGAAAAATTCCTAAAATAAATGACTTTTATTTAAAGTATAAAATTTTCATAATGTTAAGCACATTAAACGTTCATAAAACTTTAGAAATAGTGACTTTAAGGCCATTTTATGAAAACACAGGTCTGTTAGCAAGTTAACAGAGTTTTGCTCAACATGATAGCTAAAACTCCTTCATGTCTTTTATCAATCCTCAACCAAACAAACGATGAAAATAGAATACGAGAGATGTACGAGACTTCAATAAAATTGATTTATTTCCTCAGTGTTTACATAAAAAAATTTGTTTTATAAACTTCTTATAGTCACAAGTAGTTTCTACGAATGAATCTTATTACCCATTACTGTGGAGATTTTAGGCCTTACTCAGAAAAGAATAATTCTGCTTTACAAACAAATTTCCATACAAAATTTGTAAATTAAAAATAATTTTTTCGTGCTATTTGGAATATAAATTTTCTTCACATATAAAACCAAGTTTAAAATCACATTTGCGATCATTTAAGCCGATAGTATTTTCCGAAATATGCACGCAATTCTCCTCGTTGTTCCTGTTGTCAGGATTATTGGGAACCCACTTGTTAGTGAAAACCTGCTGACCGTTCGCGATCCAGGCAAATTGCTTGTTAGCACCAATGGCACCAATCCATACGTGCGGTGGATTATTTACACTGCAAAAGTAATGTGAGGCACATTTTTAACTTAAAAAGATATTTTATAAATATTTTTGATTGATTTGCAGCTTACAAATTTTTTTCTTTCAACATTACTCCCAAGTCATCATGCTTCGCCAAAGTTTGTAGTGTCAACAAGGACATGTCACGTAAAGAACATTGTAAAAGAGCCTCATACCAAGAGAACTATTTGAACATATAAATGTGCGAGTAGTTTGAACAATGATTTAAGTTTCAAACGATTTTCTAAAGCATACCTTGTAATTGTCTTCTATGTAATACAATTTGTCGTTTCTTTTGAACCATTTTTGTCCAGCGATTTTTGTCGCAAGTGCTTGTATTAAGAAGCAGCTTAAAATTAGATTGGCAGTCAGCCTTTTCATTTTGAGCATAATTCAGTAACTGAATGAAATAGGGATTTGGGTGCTGGTTTTATTTTTTTTTCATGTTAAGCTGTGAGAAGAAATACATACAATTATTAATACACCATTTCCATATATATATCTCTATATATCGCTTTGATTCCCGTTGAGCTATCAAATCAGTAATTTTTCTTTAAAGAATTGGCATTTTAGTTCACTAAAAAGAAATATATTTTAGACCACATTTTTTTCAATGCCATTTTACTGCTTGGAGAGTTTTTATGCAAAGCCAATATGTGGAAGTCCTTGAAACCGCCAGTTCAGACCAAGTCATATCAATATCATAGCATTTTCTGTTATGCATTATTGTCTATGCTGGTGCATATTGCAGCGCAGTGCTGTAGCAATTAATTGTCGACGAAGTAAAATAACTAATAAAAAAACTATTGGTAATTTTTTTATTATGTATTAACTTTTATTTGATCTGATTTTATTTTATTGTACTTTATTTTATTTTATTTAGTTTTAAATTATTTTATTTTATTTTATTTAATTTAATTTTATTTTTTTTTATTTTATTTTATTTTATTTTATTTATTTTATTTTAATTTATTTTATTTTTTACATTTTTTTTCGAAACGCTTTACGTATTCAAAATGCAATTTTAAAGAAAAAACTATGTTTTTGTGCATTGTGGTTAAATTAAATTATTTAAATACAACTCTCGATGATAAGAACTAATCGAGAGTTTGCATTCAAACGATGATATCTAGATAAGGGGTTACCAGATTTATTTTTTTGTTCGTCAAATTCGTTGCGAGAAATCGTCAAATGTCATCAAAATGGTTATTTAAAGCTTTTGCGAATAGCAGCATGTATTTTTTTTTTAAATTATCATTATAAATAAAAATGGAATGTTATTTGCAAAAAATATGAAAGAGAAAGTCGCCCAAAAATATATATCGCACTTCCAAAATACAAACAGTTACATGTGAAAATTTATCAAAATCTTTTTTGTTTTTAAGCCATGTAGTTTACAAAACAAATCTGTAATATTTAATTCGAAAAATTTATTTTCGCTGTATGGCACGTAATGCCATCCCGTTGAATCGCCATCCATATTTTCAAACAATTAATCATTGATCTTGGTACGGTATCGATTTCCTTTGATCATAACTCTATCTCCGGCTTCATGACAGTTCGTTTCCCAGTTAACCTTTTAGTACTCGTAAGTTCTATCGGGCCTGGAAAACACCCTTATGTAAATTCTGCTTGCATATACATACATACATATGTATGTATGTATGCACATTCCTTATTTGTACTTGGTTAACATTTAAGTACTCGTTTAAGCCTTTGAGTGAAAATTTCCAATTTCCAAATAACGAGTTGCGCCAAAAAAGTGATTTTTGGAAAAGAGTTATATTGTGTGAAAGAATGAAAAAATAAATTTACTCTTACTACTCGAACCTTACTAATTATACGAGTTTGAAAATAAAAAAGTAAATGAACGTCAGAAAAAATGCAGCCCATTCAAGCACAGAAATACACACATAAATAAACACATACATACATACATATGTACATGCATGCATATGTAGATGCAAGTATGCTTGTACAAGGGAAAATTGTTGTTGTATATCTAAAGAATTTGTTATGGCTTGTTAAGTGCTGTTAAGATTATGATATATAACCACATGAAAGGCGGCCATTATGAACACAGCAGGAATGTGGGAATCTGTGTTTGAAAAATTTTTGTTCTTCATTTTTGGGGGGCTACAAAATGAACAAAAAAAGAAACCCAAAGACAGAACGTTAATAATACAAAAAGGAAAAGAAAAATAAAAAAAATTAAAAATACCAATGAGAACCGACTTGTGGCCAAAATACTAACACACTTTTACAAGTTGAGCATGTATTTGCATATTTACTCGTGTATTAGTGTGTAAATATAATTTATTTATACGTTTTCATTGGAGTATTTTATATGTTTTTTTGTGTTAATACTACATACATACATACATACATACAGCATCATTTTGGACCATAATAATGATTATGATCACTTAAGAAAGAGTTGAAAAATGAAATATGCTTTATTTGATGATGCACAGTGTTTTAAAATGGAGTAAAAATAGGTGGTATTTTTAACTCAGGCGAGTTGTATAAAAAAGTTTGGGGAAATTTGGTTTTCTAACTAGTTAATTTTACCAAATATCATCGATTTGTTTCGTTTATTTTCGTACTCTGGTTTTTAGTACAAAAAAATCAAAACAAAATAAAATTTGTAACTGTAATAGTGTCGATAATTTTTGTTACGAAAATCACGTCCTAGCTCTTGTATCGTGACATAAATAGCATAGCTATAAAATTTCTTCACGATTTAAACAATCAATGCTAGCGATGTTTTTTAAAATAAATTTAATATAACTTATGATTGGATGGCTAGGCCGCTGAAATAAAATTTGTAGTTCTTTTTTGACGGTTTACATATCATTCCAGATGAACAATCATCTCGCGTGTTATAAAAAGCTCAATTAAAATTTAAAATATATATTCAGTAAAGTGTGATTGTGATTTGCGCCCGACGATTTACGCACGGCGCTTGTGTCTTCTTGACGATTGTTTCCGTTTTTGATGATTTTTTGTAGTATTGACGCTTGTTTCAGTTTTGGCGTTTTTTTCGTTTTGGCAATTTTTTTTGGTTTTCGGCGAATTTATTTTTACAAACACATTTTTAACATTAGCGTTTTTTTTTGATTCGTGTTTTTTTTCGATTTCTGTAGTTTTTTGACGACGTTTTTTGCATCTTAGCAATGTTTTTGGTGATATTTTTCATTTGGGCGCTTTTTCGTTAGGTATTTATTTAATTTTGGGATTGTTTAATTTTAGTGTTTTTGAAAATTTCAAGAGTTTGCCCCTTACGGTTTCCTAGATACCGCGTTTTTGTCATTTTTGCGATTTGTATCGATTTTATTTTAGTATCATTTTGGCGATTTTTTAGCATTCTGCCGATTTTTTTGCTTTTTTTATAATATTTAGTATTATCGATTTTTTTGTTTTGTTGCTTTTTTTCGATTTGGCGATTTCTCTCGGTTTTTGGCGGTTTTTGTAGTTTTCATTTAAGCGCTTTTTTGTTTGTCTCTTACGGTTTTCTATATACGGCACTTTTGTCTTTTTGGCGATTTTTTCGGTTTTTGGCGATTTTTGTTTGTTTTCTTACAGTACATATTTCAAGTTTTAGCGATTTTTTGGTTTGGTGCTTTTTTCGTTTTGGAGATTTTTTTCGGTTTTTGACGATTTTTGTTGTTTTTGGCAACCTTTTTAGTTTTGCTGATATTTTTTTTAATTTAGCGATTTTTTATGTAATATTTTTCATTTAAACGCTTTTTCATTTCGGGATTTTTAATTTTCAGATTTTTTAGTTTTAGCGTTTTTGAAAATTTCAAGATTTTGCCTCTTACGGTTTCTAAGCTGTTAAAATTACTATAACTGATAGAATACCCTTTAATTTTGGTTTTTTAAATTTCACACTAACTTTGAAAATTTCAAGCGTTTATATATAATTGTCTGTATATTACATTAGGATTTCAACATTTTTTGTTTCCCGCTTTAGAACACACTTTTAGTTTTAGCTGTCTTATATTTGTTGTTGTATCTGTCAAAGTTTTACATATTTTGTGAAAATTTCAGGTCCTTTCACGGAACTCTAAAAATGGAAATAATTTTCTTAAAATTGCACTCAAACTTTTTTTACATAAATACGATTTTTAGCTGTCAAAATTGCCATCCACATAATAGCACGGTGGCAACGCTTTGATATTAAGAAATTGGATTTGACAGAGCGTTAAGAAGTGAAGTTATTTGCACAAGATGAATGACAAACATAAGTATAGCCACAGTAAATATTTTTTCACGACTTTGCTTCATTTAAAGCCACTGTTTGTCACTGCTGTAGATAATGGTGGCCGAGTTGGCAGTGGAGTATCTGTTATAAGAATTGTTTTAATAGAACTTCATTTCATGTTGTGTGAAACTGCTACAGTAAAATTTTATTGTTGCACCCTACTCAATTGTAGAATTTCTCATAACTTTTCTAAGGTTTTAGCGAAAAGAAAACATTTATTTTAATTTTAACTGAAAGCCGTCTTAACTTGTTTAAGTTGACTCATTGCAAAAAATACAACCGGAAAAGCTTTGCTGCAACAACATTTTCATTTGCAAAGAGACTAAAGAATAATGAAATTTATAGCAAGTTTTCTCAGTCATGCGGTTGACAGTTCATGCTTGAAAATAGTTTTTGATTATTAAACGAATTTTTGGAATTCTTGTATCAACAATTCTGGCGTACCAAATGGCAATCTGTATTAATTTTCAATGTTCATAAAAATAAAAAGAAACTTTCGTACATATCTGAAGCAATCAAAGGTACATCATATTCGACTTTGCCGAAGAAATAATTTTAACTTGTTATAGTTCGAATTTGTTTCAAATACACAACTACTGCTCTATAATCGATTTATGTACAAAATTTTTTTTGTTAGAGTTATTTCTTTGTCGATTCCTTTTTTTTATTTTTTTTTTTGAAGATGTTAACTTTTTATTTATGATTTCTTTGGCCTGGGACCACCAACGTTTTATTTATATGTATATATAGACTCACGTTTTTAAAGTACGTTTGTACGTTTGTAAAACGCATTGTTGTAGGTCGGCTAAATATATTATTTATATTATAACTTGTTAACCAGACTACCTTGTTTATTTAACATTTATGTACACATATATACGAGTATACTTAATTATACCAATAACTTTTTTATTCTACAATTTGATTTGATTGAAAAATTTGGCATGTTCTTTTTTTTTTTTTTTTTGATTGCATGTTAAGAGGCTTCCAATTGTTAGTCTTGTTAGTACATAATCACATTTAAATTATAAACTTTATTTTTGGGACTCACACTGTGTCACTATAGACATCTTCAGCTATCGCTGTTGATTTTTTTACTTTAGACAAGATAAAAAATAAAATAAGCAATAATATTCATGAAATATGTACGAATAAGCATGAAAAAAATGTGTGGTAAATTTTAATTAACTTAAAATATTTTGCATTGTTTCCTAAACAGCAGTAAAATGTAAAAAAATTTTAAAAGTTAATAAACTTTTTTTAGTAAATAGCTCAATTTTGGTTGAAGTACTATGTATATGTAAGTATTTACTGCTTTTATATGCAATAACAAGCGAGGGGGTTATTATACAATCCGATTCGAAAAGCAAACTAATCGAATGTTGTTAATAAAATTGCAGTTTGAAAACATTTCCCATCAATTCGAATTACATAACAAACCCCCAAGATTTTGTTAACATCAAGACCATGAGCTTTTTATTGTGATAAATTCGAATTTGAAAAGCAGAGAAATGTTTGTTATTTTAGCATTTTCACTGCCAGATTTAGCATATTCCTTCGCAAAAAAGCATTTAAGTTTGTGAAAAAACTGCTAAAAAAACCTTTGTAAATTTAAAATCTAGCATTTTATTTTTTCTTCCGTGGAACATTTTAGCAGATATTTTGTACTGATTTAGCATTCTCCCATCTCTATTTTCTGGCAACACTGTAGCAGAGACTTAAACCATCATGTTTAACATAGCTCATGGATCGACTAACAGAGTGCTAATTATTTTGAGTGTTTGTTTTGCAATTCTTCAAAACTTACGATATTTCGAGATAAATCTAGTTGCTTTTTCCTAGATTCCCCATACAAAACGAAATCTATTTTGTCAGTAGATTTATAGAAAATCTTTTGAGTAGATTTGTATTTAATTTTTACTACCCTGCACAACATATTTATATAAAAGGTGAGTGAAATCGCTACGCTCTACAAAATTCTATATTAAAGGTGTTTGAATGAGCTAAGGCCGCATATTTTCTCAATTTTTTTAGACACTGAATTTTGTCTTGGATACGAAATCTTAAAAAGCGTTAAAAAAAATTTCGAGGCAATGTAAATGCAATATAAATTATTTTCTTCAAAATTTATTGTTGTCTTTGATAATGAAAAATAAAAATATTATTACCATGTTTTGAAAACATGCAAATTAAATTAAAGTATTATACAATAGTTTGAAAAAAATATATGAATAAATATGGGTTGAATATAAAGTTTTGAAAGAAAATCATAAAGCGAATACACGAACCCTATAGCACAGACAATAAATAATAATTGTCTTAAAGAATCACAACTGCGGCTTTTTTTCGACACAATTGTCGAACAGAATTAGGGCATTAGTATAATCCAGTTGATCAGACATAGGAAATAGTTGTTCAGTTAAACTGATCAACAAAAACCCAACTCTGGTTTGTGTCTCTGCTATTTACATTCGTATTTATTTTTATTCACACATCGCTAAGAATTAACGGCCGTATTTATAAAAAATAATTTTGGTTTACAAAAGAAACTTTTTATGGAAATTTTTTTAAACGTTTTGTAAAGTAAAATAATTTTTTTTACTAGCTGAATGAAAACTTCAGCTCCCTAGCTCTTTTACTTCCAGAGATTATGCGTTACTAACAGACACACACAACTATTTTGTATATTTATATTATATATTTAGATGAATAAGGCCCTATATAATTTTTGTTTCAAAAACTGCTTAATGTTTTTTCTAACACTTCAACATAAGAACAAGATACTGTTTGAAATATTTATACAATCTAATTGATTTATTTGTTCGTGACTTTTTGACTTCAGTTCAATTTAAATGAACTCTGTTTGCTTTTCTCATTGCTTCTGTTTGGTATTTGTATGCAGCATTTATTTATGTAAGGAAATCGTCGGTTAGAAAGTTGGCTGGTGGTCCCAATATTGAGGGATTTGTTTGGCCAAAAAACAAACTAGCTGAGCTGTTAATTATTGACGCACATACTCTTTCTGAAGAATAAGAGCAAAAAAAAAGAAAATAACGCTAAATATAAATATTTAGGACAACAAGTCATGCCTTTTTTAAGCAAATAATGAACCCGTTAAAAAATGATCTCTTATCTAAAGGTTGAATTGAAAATATTATTAGCGGATGTTATTTTTGATATATGTTTGTGTTCTACTCTTTAAGTTTTAAAGTTTTAATAGATAAAATTAAAAAAGCATGCACCACGAATAAGTATGATGGAATTGAAACAAAAAATCTAACAACTTTGGATGATAAAAATGGCTTCAATTTACAAATAAGGCAATTGCTAAAAATAATAATGAACTGGCTAACTGCAAATATGCAATTGCATTTTTTTTCTTCTATGACGCATTAATGCGGAGATGAGATATTTATTTATCTGTTTCAGAACTTTTTATGGATTTTGGCATCGATTTGTTAGTGCATATTTTTGCATATTTTACTCTTTAAAGCATGTTTTTGCATATTTTCGAATTTTTAGAGCATAATTTATGCTTTTAGGCCATATATTGATACTTTATAGAATTTTTTATTTTAACCTGCTTAAACAAGTTTTGATTTTGTATATTACGCAGTTATCACGGACGTTAGTTTCAATAAAAATTTGGTTTTACTATTTGTTACGCACTCTGCCCCGAGTACATAGACAGACGTTGAAGGAACATTATCAATGTATAGAAGTTTATTTAGATGTGACAAGCAAAGAGTTCGAAAATCTAATTCAATATTTTTTTGTTTAGCCAAAATACAGTTCCAAAGCTTTAATTCTGATATCGCGGTATCTTTAGAAGTTGAAGTTAAATTTTTACGGGAGTATAAAAAAAATTAATTTGTATTATTTGCTTTAGTCAACATTTGTATGGCAATTTTGTTTTAACTTACACTTCAAATCTAAATTAGTTTTTTTAATACGGCAGTTAATTTTTTTGTTAATATTTTTATTTTTTGTTTATTTTATTTTTGTCTTATTTTATATGCAAATGTTGTTGAATTTTTGATTAAAAAATATATTTTCCTTTACAAATAAACCATATTATGTTATTTTTAAGATCATATTTTTGGAGTTTTTAGTGCATATTTTTAGAGCATAAAACACTTTTTTTAGAACAGATATCTGGTTTACCTGACAATGAACAAGACGACATTAAATTTTGTGGCTTGTCTTCTCTTTATCGGCAACAATTATCTGTTAGTCCATATTTACACTATGCAAGTCTTATTGCTAAGCTGATTAGTTTGACGGAGAGAGAGACGAGGGGAACAGTAGCGTTTCTTTTCCCCTCGTCCCTCTTTGCTAACAAACTAATCAGCTTAGCAATTAGACTTGCATAGTGTAAATTAGGACTTATTGACAATCTCTTACTAATCTCTAAGGCATTGTAAATTAATGGAGCATGTTAATTAGTAGTCAACTATTGTTGACAAAGAGTAGACAAGTGACAATTTTTACTGTTTTACTTTTTAATGTGAAGTCGAAGACCCCATTCACAATAAGGGGGAATATCTAGTATATTAAACTATTTTAATAATTAAATACGTAGGTTTGAAATGCAATATCATTCTACATACATTATAAAACTTGACAATTAAACTTGATTATTTTAACTACAAAATTTGTTATTTCTTGACATTAATTTTTTTGTGCTAGAACTAGTGAAATATAATGTGGGCAACATGAATTGGTACTAAGAATTCAGTTACTACTTTGCATATGTTATTTTAACCCGAAAAATAGTTTATATGAACAAACTCACAGCAACAACTTGCAATGAAAATAATGTAATAAATCTAGATTGGTTAGTTTGATGAACGAAAACCATCAAAATTTTGTTTATTCAAATTCAAACAATTTACAATAACTATAAGCTTTTTACATTTAAAATTGGTTAGACTAACCTACAAGGCTTTGTTGTATGTATATTTAGTCAGAACACTAAAAAAAATTATCACGTGATGCAATATTATGGAAAATTAAAAGTGAGTCCACCAAATGTGCTGCACACACCCACTTAAATAAAAATTAATTATACACATACATGCAAGCACATTATATTACACCACTGACTTATTTATTTACGACTAGTCACAACTACATTTTACATTCTTTGAGAGCCGAGATGTTATAAAAAGTAATAAAGTGTCCAAATAAAAAGCACATAATTGTGTTGTGCGAACACAAAGATGCATTTTTCCCAAGAACTGGCATTCACTCCTATTTGGTCGTTCGTTGGTCGCAAGTCTGTCCCGTCTATCTATCTATGCTTCTGGTAGGTCTTAACATTTTATTGGCATTTTCGCCCCCAAGGGCCTTAAAAATGTTGAACGTTCTTGCATGTTTGGATTTGGTTGCGTTTTCGTAATGAATTTTTGTTTCATTTTAAATAATTTTTTTTTATACCACACAACACACAACTGTTGAAAGGTTGTGTTTTGTGTATTGGATTTCCATGTGTGTGTGTTTTATTGATTCCACATTAAATTGAGTTATGTGCAGTGTGTGAAATTGACTGGATTTGAACTGAAATTGCCAGACTGTTTGGTTACATGGATAATGTGTTTTATTAGCACATGTTGTTGGCTTTTTGGCTTGTAATGGAGTTTCTACTTGGACTTGTTGCTTAGTTCCAATCTTTATTCTGTGCAATTTTCTGGCTATTGTGATATGGCGTGATGCATAAAATTAAATGATTAAATTAAAACAAAACATAAATTTTCTCCAGCAAACTTTTTTTAAAGGCGGTGTAAGCCACACTAGCCGATACTTTTCAATTGGACAAATGAACCTTCGGTTATCAGTTTAACTATTGAACATTTTTATAAAGCCATCCCACTATACAAAGAAGCTGTAGTTGCTCCAGCACATATTATCGATTTATCCAAGCATTTTGAGTCTTGGTCAAGGACCTTTTGTCTCACAATTGAGAGCCCTTATTATTTTGTAGTGAGTAGTACTCTTTAAATGGCTTACAAAGTAATGAATGGTACTTATTTATGTAATTCTTGTAATGTTATGAATAGTTGTTTACTCATAAACAACACCAGATTAAGGCAAATTTGTTCAAATGGAAGAATAGAATGGAGTGGTTCAATAATGGTATGAAATAGCAGTGATTCAAGGGAAAGCATTAGAAAACGCAATACTAATAAATTCAATTTGACAGCCGCTACTAAAGACCTTTTTTGGGATACACTAAGTTATCGGTGTATATTCGAAGGCCTTTCTCAGTCATGAGCCAGCAGCTGAGGCTAAGGAAATGCTATTCGCATTTGCTATTAATACAACCATTATCAACACTTAATTAGAAATAAGAAAGAAAATAAAAATACACTAAATTAGGGCGCTAATCCAGGCAATATATACTTTTCAGTCAATTCCTTTAGCTTTGTACTCCTAAATGAGTTTCTAAGAAATTGTTCTTTTATTTTTTTCCTGTTAAATTTTTATTCTTTCTTTCTTATGTTTAGATGCTTGCGTATATCTTTTGGTGGGCCTCTAAATAAAGACATAAAACTTTGGCTACGCAATCATTAACTTTGCACGCTTATGTTAATAATGAACGCCGACCTGAGACTTTTTTAAATCTTTTTTAAGCCTTTGGTGTCTGTAATTCGTATTAAGAGGTATGTTTTGTTTATCGTATAGTTTGACAAACGAAGTGCAAGATATAAATAAACAATATGATGGGTGCAAATAATATGAACCTTTCAAATTTATTCCCAAAATTATGTGCGTCTCGAAGGACCATATTTAAATTTGGTAACACAAATTACAAACATAAAGAAATAAATTAATTGTTCCGTTAAACCTGCACAAAACCCAGCAAATTTTAATAAAAATCCTTATAAAAGCTTATGTCCTTTACATAGAGTTTTTTTTTGACATTTATTAAGATTTTGTATCTAAAACTTAAAAATTTCCAAAACTACAACCAATCAACTGTAATGTATCCAATTTACACACCTTTTTAAGCAGACCCTAGCTAATTCAATCATCTTTTATATAAATATATTGTACACGATCGTAAAAATAAAATAAAAATAATAGTTTTTGGATAGATTTCCTACAAATCTAATGACAAATTAAATTTCGTTTGTTGGAGGAAATCTAGTAAAAAGCAGCCAGACTTAGCTCGACATATCGCAAGTACAAGATTTCTAGATAATGTAAATGCCCTATATGTTCTACTAGATTTCGATAAAATCTAGTTACGAAGTAGATTTTGTTTTGTACGGGAAATCTACTAGATTTGGCCCCAAATCTCGTAAGTACTAGATTTTGCTCAAATGTAAATGCTCTATTAAAGTCTAGAAGATTTTAAGTAGATTTTGACAAAAGTAGCTTTTGTTTTGTAGGAGAAATCTATTAGATTTTGACTTCCTTTTATAAATGTGCCGGTTGTACAGTCAAGGGAAAAATGGCAGCACAAATATAAACAGTCTCAGGAAGGCATACATAAATTACTGAGTGTATATAAAAACAATTTTTTTCCAAACCAAATTTACACTTGCAATGAACAGATATGGATAAATGGTTTTGACCTTCCTGAGTTCTTTACGGTTGGAATATAATTGAAAAAACATTTCACTTAAAGTTCATGAAGATAATTTCATTAATCAATAATTTGAACAATCACAATAAATAATTCACAATTTCTTTCAATACAGAAATGGTTAGATTCATCCGCATTTTTATCCGAAACAAAAACCATTGACTGACATTTTTCATAAGCTACAACCAAACAACTGCAATATAGCTAATTCACATACCTTTTTAAGTACACAGGCTGACTGTTTAGTACAAATTTAGAAAAAAAACAGAGTTGTATCACTAAGTGCTACAAGATTGTAAGCAGCTTTTGACAAAGGTAGATTTTGTTTTGTATGGGAAATTCACTAGCTTTTGCCTTCTTTTTAAAAGTGTGTCAGTAAAAATGGCAACATGATTACGAATAGTATCTTGAAGGGATACGTGGATGAATAAAAATACTTTCTTTTCAATTAGAACTTATATATTTGAAATGGTTTATTGAAAAATGAGGATCCTTTGAACAAAGCTGGAGAAATCCTTGTGACCTTTCCGAGTTCTTTACGGCTGTAATATAATTGAAATAAAAATGATTTGATCAAAAGTTCGTTAAGATAATTTCCCTAAGTTTCATAATTCACAATCAATAATTTGGATAATCACAATAAATAATTCACAATTCATTTCAATAATGCACCAAATTTAGTAGATTTCAATTGAAATCTTTATAAAAATTTATACCGTTCACACCAAGCAAGTTATTTTGATATTTATCAAGACTTCGTATCCGAAACAAAAACCATTGACTGAAAATTTTCCTAAGCTACAACCAAACGGCTGCAATGTAGCCAATTCACATACGTTTCTAGTACAGAAGTATACTTTTTAGTTCATCTAGATTTCAAACAGATTTCGATTAAATCCAGTGGTGTATGGGAAATATACTAGATTTTATATTTTAAAAACTCCAACAACAACATACAGTGCCGCCCCACAAATGCCTGTAGTAAGTATCTCTCTAGTACAACTACTTCTACTACTGATTCTATGGTCTTCTTAAAGGAGTTTCAAGAAGTTGTTGTTTACTTGTTTATTTTAATATTTTGGACTTTTGTGTTCAGCTAAAGAAAGAAAGAAAAAAAAACTTATTTTGTGTATATTTTCTTTGTACACCTACAAAAAAAGGAGGGAAATAAACAAAAGTAAAACCATATCAACAGCATCCAAATATTATTGTATTGCATTGTAGTATGTATATTGTTTGTTGTATCCATTCAATGCTGCAGCTGATCTGAATCTTTATTGCCCTGCGCCTACCACACACTGATTTTGATTCTTGTATCCAGCGTGTGTGCGAACCACCAAAAAGGTATGAATATAAAGGAGTAGTTTCATGTTGTTGCTGCTACACAATATGAGTATAATAAAGCTGGCGATGAAGATGATGATGATGATGTTGTTGCTTCAAATGCCGTGGTACTGCTGTTGATGGTACAACAATGACGATGTAGATGATTGTGGTGACTTTGTTGATATGCTGACAATGATACAATATTATATGTTGTTTTGCCTCTTCCATCCCAATTCATTGCTTTAATATTATTTTATAGTTGTTACCTGTAACCCTTTTACCATTTGTTTCTGAAACGAGCATAACAATTTTAAACGTTCCTGTTTTCTGCCTGACTTTAGTATTGCTAATTTTTGCGAAAGCTCCTTCTTTGGTTCTACTTTAGTCTTTCTTTGTTGTTTTTGATTGAGGTTCTGTTAGTTTGGTTGCTGGATTGAAAAATGTTTAGTGGCTGAAGAGGAGAATGAAAACAATTCGTATTGTTTTTTGGGCCACCCAAATATTATGATTAACTATGGTCGTATCGGCAAAGGTTTTTGTTTAATGTAAATGTTTGTAGGGCTTAAATACATATTTTTGCAGCGATTTCAATTGATAGCAATGATGTAGTAAGAGTGTTTTTTTTGCATTCCCTTGATTTTTTGCTTAAAGTGGTATTTTTGGGATTTTTTTTTGTTAGCAATTTTAGATATTAAAGGAAGGAATTCACAACTCTATCTAAAGGGTAGGACTCACTTTTCTACACAATCCTACGTTTTTTGAGAAAAGACAACCCTGATGTGATGAAGTTTATGAAAATGTTCAAAAGACAATCAGCCTTATTCCAATTGCCAACATCGACGTGACGTCAATATAATACCAAAACATTGGGGTTTGTCTACGCCCTCTCCTGAACAATATTGTGTTATTGACAGTGTATTTCTGTTCCCTAAGGTCTAGAAAATTGCATGAACCTGTCAACTGTAGTCAATTGCTTTCGAAAAAGTGTAGACAAGGCCCAATTATTTGGTATTGTATATACGTAACGTTGATGTCGACAACTGGAATAAGAGTGAATAATAATTCATTTGATCAGGGTGGTATTTTTTAAAAAGTCATACGATTGTCTCAATTCGCACCATACATCAGTCGCGTCTAAATTTTTCGAAAAATAAACTTCGACTCCTTACGATGGTAGAGATTTTAGGTGAATCTTAATACTATGTACTCAATCTAGTTTTTCTTTTCTGAATACACTTGCGGATAGCCCCAATCACTTTTAAATTCTGAGAAGCGATCTCTTGTGTTCGAGTGATCACGAATAGGCCTATTATTTCGGCAATATAGTGTACCGGTACAAGTTGTAATAAAAACGTTTGTCGTCGGTCTAAGTAGTTCAGGGATTGGAAAGAGTCGACATACGCATACACAAGCTTTAATTAATCGCTAAAATCACTTACCATGGAATATTTAAAATATCAAATGCTTTTTGATTTATGATCCACTAGACACTGCTAACCGAGAAAATGTGCTTTTTAAATCTGTGGCAAAAACGAAGAAGTGCTTAAGTCGAGATAAGCTGATTTTGAGTTAATGCCACCTCCGTAATCTGTATATTCAAAAATACCCCCGGTCAAAATCCAAATTAATTTGTGTCATTTTTCAGAAAGTTTTAACACTATGACTTGCGACTTATCTTTTTTAGACTTCTAGTCTCATTTGGCATAATATTTTAATTTAGATTATATTTTGGTATATTTCAACTTAAATGTATTGATTATAGCGTGTAGAACGGTGTTTGCTTAAAACAATAAAGATTAACAGAGAATTTTTCAATTTAACTATAGAAGAAATAAATTTCTGAAAATCGACTTGAACGCTTAAAAGTGCTCTCCTGCAAAACAGTAAAATATGACTTAAACACTCCTCATTGCCACAGATATATTACATGTATGCAGTTCGGTTTTATGTACAACATATTGTGATTGGATATTTGTTTTATGCTCAAAATATTATGATTAGATATTACAAAAATTTTGCTTATACTTAAAAGTCAACTGTTATGGAAGAATCATCACTGATCCATCGATAAAGAACTCTTAAGTTCTACTTATTTAAATTGTAAACAACAAACATTCCCCGCCTCCCATTATCACTCGATTAAATGTCATCCAAATAGTCATTCACCTCAATTTTTCTCCGTGTATAAACAAAAAATATCTCGTAACATCATCAATTCAAATTAACGACAATTTAACTTGTTTTGTAAATTTGTTGTTTTTCGTATTGTTGTTGCTACAGTTCCCTTTTTTTGTATTATTTATTTTTTATTTCGCCTTGTCTGTTTATGCTGCTGACAATTAATTTTGTTCTTACAAGCCATTATCACTATCATCTGTGGTTATCTTTGGGTTGCTGCTTTTCTGCTGCAGTTGTTCATCGAACAGAATGATGGGTAGATATTGTAACGAGAATGAGAACAAAACTCTTAACATTAAGCATTGTGGATGTGTTTATTTTTTTATTATTAAGATATATAAATAAAGCCATACATTATTACTTATTTGCCTTGCTTTAAAGTTAAGGGTACAAGAAAAAATTTAAATAAATGTTACCTCACACATCAAAAAAAAAAAAAAAAAACACAACACTTGAGCAAACAGACGTAGTGGCTGAAACAAAACTAAAAGTCCATGGCCACAGAAACAAAGGCTTCAACTAACAGCATCATTTGGTTATCACAGACACATCAGTGGACAAAAAAAGACAACAGAACTCTCGAAGGAGTGCACAAACAGTAAGCAAAGAAAGGATACTTTGATGTATCCATCCCTTACTTAGTGCAACGAGGACAACGAGGAATTAAGTTGAGATTTATTTTAAACATTGATTGTAATGTCATTTGACATTTATTTACGAGCTCATAGTTCCAAATGCTAAATGAACTCTAATTTACATTTATGAAGCTGTTATTGTAAGATTCAAGAATCAGATATAGCCGTTGCTGATTTGGTTATTGTTTTGTTTCGTTTTGCTACTGATCATCCCATCCATCCATCCATCCTGTACTGTGTGTTGCCATTAAATGAACACAAACTATTCTTTAAAAGTCTTCTTGTGATGTTGCTCCCGTTTAAATTGTTTTTAGCTTCATTCAGCCTTCTTTAGTTTGTTCTGTTTTGTAGATCATTAACTTTTGATAAGATTAACAAAGCAGTTTGTTAAAGCAACAAACAGTAAAAATATGTGTTTGCAGAGGAGTATACACAAGGATGTGATACAATAAAAGCAACAAGAACAACAACAACAAAGTATAATTCAGTTTAGTTGCTTTATAAAGAGATGCGCATAAATTATGTTTCAAAAGGCCACAATAAAGCGAAACAAGTTAAAGCACAAACAGTTTAGACCAAAAGACTCCATTAAAACTGTATAAAAATACACGGAGAATAATAAAATGGAGATTGTGACATTTTCCCCAGAATTTTTTTTGTAGATTTTTTTTTGTTTTAGCGATTTTTGTTTTTGGTTTTTTTTTGCGTTTTTTTCAGTTGGTTTTTATTTTAAGCGATTTTTTAGTTCTGGTGCTTTTTTTCGTTTTGGCAATTTTTTCAGTATTTGGCGATTTTTTTTTGTTTTTTTTGCGACTTTTTTCATTTTGGCCATTTTTCGTTTCGGTATTTTTACAAATTTGGGATTTTTTAGTTTAAGCGTTTTGCAAATTTCAAGAGTTTGCCTCTTACGGTTTCCAAGCAAGTTGTCAAAATGATCTAGCCAAACTTATTTTGACTGATAGAATATCCTTTAATTTTGATTTTTTAAATTTCAGTGTTAACAGACTAACTTTCAAAATTTTAAGTGTCTATATATAATTGTGTGTATATTACATTAGGATTTAAACATGTTTCGTTGCTCGCTTTAATTTTTAACTGTCATATCGCGCCATAACCACCAAAAAAGCTTAAGTGACATAATTTTGGAGCTTATTTTTTTTGTCGAAAATCGCTTATTTTAGATTGTAGATAATCGATTTTGGTCAAGAAACGAAGTTCTAAAAATACGATATATTTGATATTGTAACGGCCAAAGTTTTACATATTCTGTGAAGATTTCAGGTCCGAAGCTCTCATGGTCCTCGAGAAACCAGCCTGTGATAGATAGACAGACGGACATCGTAGCGAAAACAATAGAGTTCCTTTTTCACATTTATTGTACGGAACCCTAAAAGTAGAATAAGAACTTTTAAGTGATTAAGTTTAAGTGAAACAATTTTTTAAAAGTTTAGTTGAACTATAGGGAATTTTAATTAGAAATAGTTTCTTAGTTGGGCTTAAGTTCAGTAATTTCAATTCTTATTGAATGAAATATTTTTTATTAACTAATTTTTATTATTATTCTCTTCTTTAGAAACTCACATTAATTAATAAAAAATATTTCATTCAATAAGAATTGAAATTACTGAACTTAAGCCCGACTAAGAAATTATTTCTGTGAAAATTTCATCATTTTTCTGAGTATGAGCATTGTTTTAAGAAAATTAAGGGCCTAATTTTATAAAACGCAACGCTTAAGGCCTTGATACACTATCATACAAAGTCGTGCGATCTACGAAATAATACAACCCTGGTATGATGGAGTTTATGAAAATTTTCAAAAGACAATAACAATTCATCACACCAGCGTTGTACTTTTTCGATACGCAATTATCCCCTAAATTTTTTCGATATAAAATTATTCAACGCTTGGTGTTGCGTTTTACAAAATTATACCGTAAATTTTTATTTAATTAAAAAACAAACCAAAAACACTTCCAATTTATTCTGATGACCTAACACAAGCATTTTTGTGATTTTTGTAAAATTAATTAATTTTTATAATTGAACCTTTGTTTTTCTTAAAAAAAAAAGTGTGTCATTTGCGATATTTTTCGTTGTGTGGCATTGCTGTCCATATAAAAAACATAATGGAAACAGCGTTGCACACATTTTGAAAACGACACCACAAAATGACAACACTACAAATATCAGATGTGTACTCGGCAATACACTTGCTGCTATTTGGCACCATTTAACAGTCACTGTATCACTGTAATATTTTTGTTATTACAATTTCATTCCCTTGTGTTACCAACTGTTAATTTTTGTTTTTACTTTAGAGCGAATCAAAATAATTTGATAACCTTGACCACCCAAAAAAAAAAAGCAAAAACCAAAAAAAATTATTACATTAAATGAAATATCTTAAGATTTTTTTAATAGCTACCACTAGTCTAGTTTAGTTGTCTACTTTTTTTTTTAATTCCAACAACTCGTTTCAAGCTTTCTGATCGTTTTGCATGCCAAGTGCACATGGTTTCAATTAATAAATGTTTGTTAGTTTTATTATCTTATCAGTTTATGCTAATTTTCTCGTTGTTGTATTTTGTTTTTTTTTCTCTCATGTCAATAAAAGTTTGTTCGTGGTGTTTTTGTACTCGTACGAGTATATTGCAGCACGCTCGAGTTGCAAGAGCAAATTGAGCTGTAATAAATATGCAAATTTAATATATTTTTTTTCGTTGCCAACAATTAAATTTTCAACACTTTAAAATCAAGATTTTTGATTTATTGGTTACTTGGCTTGTCATGAACACGGTCTATATACATATACGAGAATATGTTATACTATAAAAAGGAAATTATTTAAAGTTCAGCTTTCAAAATGAGTTGACTCGAGCTTGAAACAAGGCTCGACTTCAAACACTAACGGTTGGTGATGTTTTTGGTTTGACTTGTGTTGTCATGTGCTATTGCTTTAATTTTCATTTGAAGCTGATGGCCTGTACTCGAGCCATAACCGCCAAAAAAGCTTAGCCGACATATTTTTTGGGCCTTAGTTTTTTTTTTTTTTTGATAAAAATCAATTATTTGCCATCGCAAATAATCGATTTTAGTCATGGCACGAAATGCATACTCACTAAATTAGTAATCGAGCGAAATTTCCATACAAACACAATTAAAATTATATGAAAATTTGTTCGATATCGAATGCTGTAATCTGCCCCCTTGGATTAAATTTTCCCACACTCTTTCTTGTCTGCCAAGCGTAGTATAATTTTCTTTTCCAACAATGAATATATTTCAAATATTTTCTTATAAACACACATAAATGTATTCGCATCTTTTTAAATCAGAAAATGAAAACACAAAAGCTTTCTGGTCAAGCTCTTTTTCGTGACAAAGCAGACAAAACACAATCGTCACTTGAAACGGCTTATTGTCGGCAACAACAGCTTAGTAAAAGCATGATCATGATCATGATCGTTCGCATGATCTCTTCATCATTCTTCATTCAGCTTTTGCCTAAAACAATGATATGATTAACTGCTAAAGTAGACTTTATGTCGCTTTAAGCATATCAAACTATTCTATTTACCCTTGGCTTCCCTGTTCGTTCGTTCAATTGGCTGAAGTATTCATTTGGAAAATAATTTTTAGCGGCTTTTTGAAAAAATAAATACTTGACAATCGTCAAAGCTGACATAAAGCTAAACCAAGAGCATCCTCAATCAAATTAGGAAGATGAAAAGGATTCGTTTTCTTTAACAAAGCAATCAACTACCAGAGATGTTATAATTCTTTCTTTCATTTATTGTTTTAAGATTTAAATGATTAAAAGAAAAAAAAAAAAGAAAAGAAGAGCAACCAGCCAACAAACGAAACAAACAATCAACCAATCATTCATGGTCGCTCACATCTCGTCCGCTACTAGCGCTTCTTTTCGTGTTTTTGTCTTTTGTTTAATAAGTAAATAAAAATAAAGATCCTTTTGTTTTAAACCTGAGCCATTTCATATTAAACAATGTGCTTCTTTTTTGATTTAAAAAAAAAAAATTTTTTTTTTCGCTGTAGATCAAATTGTATTTCACGGCTCGTTTGATTTTAAAATTTTTGATTTTTTACAGTACGTTTCCCGATTTATTATGTCATTCTTTTGCTCTCAGATTTTTGCTAATTTTGCATATTTTATGATTTTATTTGTGTGTCTTTTCCGTTTAGTTAAATATTTAATATTCTTATTGTCCCGTAATATAATCTAATAAGATAATATTTCATTTGTCGGTAAAGTTTCTTTGAGCCAAATGATTTAGTTTTTGCTTAATTCTCATATCTGATCTCATAAACATGTTGATGAGAAAATATTTTTTTAATACAATTTTTGCAGGACTGCAGTGTATGTACGATATGTACGTACAGGCATGCATTATTTCCATATTTTTTTTTTTTTGCAGAAATTAATATTTTTATTGAATACATATATTTTTAGTTTTTAAATGTTAATTTAAAATATATGATACATGATATATAAATGATATAAATAAAATTAATAAGTTCTACTGATTTGCAAAATATAGAAATTAGAAATATAAAAAATTATTTTTTCAATAGTTTATGATCAAATAAATTTGAAGAGACAATACATGATATTTTTGAATTGTGTTTATTTAATTAAATGGCTAAACGTATTTGTTTTAAATATTTGGGCTACATTTATTCTCCAATTACTCGATTACTTTAACAAAATTATGAATCTTGTGTAAATCAATATGATTTAGACAAACTTTATCTGTGAGTATTCTTTGACCAAATAGTTTACGTCTTAAGTCTTCGAACCTGGGACGGTGACAGAGGAGATGTTTAGTGGTTTCTTCCTCTAAGGTATTCTGATAATATGAAGTACTGAAGTGTATTTATTTGTTTTATTTTTATGGTTAAGCATTGTCCATATGCATTTCGTTGCCGCTTATGGAACTTGTCGGCAGACTTCCACACAAAAAATGAATTTTGAATTGAGGTAACAAACTTCGTATGTTTATAATAAAATTCTTAATACGTTATTGAGAATCACAATATACAAGCATAACAAGTTTAAAAGCCTCAAACAAAAATCTTTACAAAACAATCATCTGTGAACCCTCCATGCTAATATTGTTAAAGGCTCCCTCAATGTCTAAGAATGCAGCCAGTGCGTGGTGCCACTATTTAAAAGAATAGACAGCAAATCGCACTTGTTTCTTTAAATGAGATCAACTTAAAATGTAAAATTTCTCAGTAGATGGGAAAAACTGGTGTTTTCACTTCTTTTATATTAACCAATATTTTTATACGTAAATCAATTTTAGTTATTACCATTGAGCTAAACCTACTTAATACCTTTCGAAAAAAGTACAGCTTATAAGGAGTTACATTGCAAATAATTTTTAAACAATTGCTCGAACTCCAGGGGCAACAAGGAAAGTCCTTCGAATAAAGAAATTTTCTCACGCCTTTTTCTTATGGGATAAAGTTTTATACATGCTGTGTGTATTATAATAAAAACAACTATAAATTATTTTATAAGCCCAGCCAACAGTGATAAAAATAAAAGGCTTAAATTTCAATTAAGACATCTGTTGTTTTCTTAATTCACTAATTCTCTCACTCTCTATCACATGTTGGTTGTTGCCATGCGATTGTAACAAAATTTATGTTTTAAAACATAAAAAATTAAATAAAACAAAAATTTTTGTTGTTGTTGTTGTTAAATGACATCATTTATGACACAAAATATACAATAATACTAATAACAGCAACAGAACATTATACAGGGATAATACCAACATGTTAACAGCCTTACTGACATTCCAGACGACAAAACGACAGCAATGTTAAGAATTGAAGCAAAAAAAAAAACGAAAAACGAAATAAGAAAATAAATAACAAAAAAATGATAATGATGACGCTGATATTGACGGTATATTATGCCTGCAATAATCTTCTTTGTTTCCTTCTTCTGGCCCGGCCTTTGCCAACACTCTCCGCACTATTTTAGAGAACACATGCAGTCTGGTGATATATTGATGCCTCACTAAAAAATCTTAAAAAAAAACTAAAATTAACACACAAAAAAAGGCAATCTCTGTGTGGTTTCTTGGTTGACGATGCTGGAAAATATGGACCATAAAACAATGTTAATGATTTTATGCCATTAAGACGTTGTAATAATAATATATTTTCTTGTGGTTTTCGGTTGGCGATAATATATATTTACACTCACAAAATTAGTGAATATTATATGATTTTTTTTAAAGTATTTTAATTTTTGTAAAAATTATACTGTGACGGATTTAGCAAGTAGTAATTTTTTTACGGTTGTTATTACAGGTTTTACAAAAGGATCCATGCATACATTCAGAATAGTGAATTCAGTTCTTTAGAATTCGAAGGAAGATATCCTACTTCTGGCAGGCGGATTCATGGGTGATTTTTGATTTAGAGCATTTTAAGAATTATTAAAGGGCTGAAAGAAAAATTCCAACTTTCTAAGGACTAATTCTGGCAGAGCAGACAAAAAAGCTTTCGAGTTTTATATCTGAACCTATTACAAAAGGGGGTTAAGGTCCCCCACCCCCTCCCCCAATGAAATCTTTGCATTCAATGTACAGAAGTACACAGAAATATCATCTAAAATCTTACGAACTAAACTTTTGTGAAACATTTTAACCCTCTAACGCTTCGCCGTATGGCTCTTGGCCAAATATCCGTAAGAGTGAAAAAAAAGGTTTTTTTTTTGTAAAAAAAAGTTTGATTGTATTTGAAGACTTTTAGCAGACATTTTTTAGCAAATTTTTTTATAGAACATTTTAACCCGTTATAAACCCGATTATTGGTGTTTAATACACACGTTTGTTTAAAAACGGGTCGAAGAAGGTCCATATAAGATTTTAAATAAAAACTCTAAGCACATCTTACATCTAAAATATATGGATTGCTGTCTATACTATATAAAAATTTGCAAACTTTAACTCTTCTCTCATAAAATCGAGCCGTAACCGTCAAAAAAGCTTAAGTGATACATTTTTGGACCTCGTTTTTTTTTTGACGAAAATCGATTATTTACGATCGCAAATAAGAAATTTTGTTAAAAAATGAAGTTCCAATATTATGTCACTCAAGCTTTTTTTGGCGGTTATATCTCGATATATTTAAAAGAAATTTTTCAAAATGCTACTGTAGGTCATGACTCACTATCCTACACAATCGCATGAATTAGAAAAAAAATACAACCCAGATCTGATGAATTGTTATTGTCTTTTAAAAATTTTCATAGACTCCTTCATACCAAAAATCGCACGATTGTGTAAGATAGGGTATCACGGCCCTAAACGTTTGTATATCTTATTTTGAACTTCTCTGCTCCAGTGAAAGTCGTTACAACCTGGTTATTTTGTTGGAAAAATTTCCTTGTTGTTGTGCAGTGTAATATAAATTCATCAGAGTCAAACAATTAAAATTATATAATTAATATGTACAACAAAAGTTTTTATTTTTTAAATAATTTCTTAATCCCAAACACTCTGAAAAATATACATAAAAAAATTTCTTAAGGTCAAAAGGACGTGCCATATGCGACACTTAATTGTGTCTTACACACTCATACAAACAACATCACTTTGTGTGCTGCTGGAAAATAAACTCATAAAGAAACAACAACAAGGCAAATTAAAATTTTTTAAACAAATTTTTGTTTAATTAACGCACACTCGTTCGTGCACATTAACATGCTTACTTACCACAGGTATTAAATTCATTTTGCTTCTTTTGTTTTATTTAACTCATTTTAAAATTTAGTTAATCAGGCTCATTTGGTGGTCAAGTTTTGTTTGCTCAATTTAATGAAAAAGAAACTACAACATATTTTTTTTCTTCAAACTTAATTTAGTTTTGCAAGAAATTTACCAGAAGATACAAATTTATATAGATACGAGTATCTTTTGACCACAGATTCTTCACATTATATGGTGCGTACGCATATCTGTTTGTGTCTCAACTATTTGTGGCTTTTAAATTTAATTCGCTCCATTAACCGTAATTTAGTTATTTTATTCTGTTGCTGGGTTTACATCAAAGAGAGTGAGTGAGTGAGATAGAGAGAGAGATTAAAAAAAGAAGAAAAAGAAATGTTGTAGAACATATTTAGCATGCGTGTGGTTGTTGCTGGTTCCTGTGTAGAGCCGCCTTTTAAGACAACAAAATCAAATCTATAGACACACATAATATATACATACATACACATACATATATATATATTTTCTTAAACTTGGTCTTAATATTGCAGATACTGAAATGAAAACCAAGAAGCAAAAAAAGAAAAAAACGATGTACTAACAAAAATGTTAAAAATGCACTATGGGCTATTACATAGCTTAATTACATAAATTATATTTTAAACATACACCCCATATTCATTATAAGATTTTGAAATAAAATAATAATGTATTTTATTTCAAAATTTTCATAAAACGAAAATGATCAATTTTCAATACTTGTTAAGGATAGAAAAAAAGAGAAAAGGGAAATTTATAATTTTAAATATTGGAATTTAAGGTACAACTAAACATGCTGTAACCATGACCATACAAAACAGCTGTTCGAACCAAACTTTTGGGCAACACTGTATTTGACTAGAGATGACTCGCTATAACTCCATAGACATAACCATAACCATAGAAACCAATTAAAATTTGTTCTTGAACTTTTGAAATGAACAAACAAATAAATACATAAACAGCTGTTTATGGTTGTGGCAGCACTATTTCTTCCCTTAAAACACGATTGAAAAGTTAATTTGTCAGATTTCTTTAATAAAGCAAGTTCTTATCTTCTTATATATATACAATTTTATCCAACAAACAATTTCTTGTCACTTGAGAAAAATTCATCCCATAGTGTCATAATGATTTGGAAAATGATCGTATTGCTCATTTATATTTTTTTTTATTTTATTTTTTTTTATAAAGTTTATTCTTTTTGTTTACATTACATTTTTTTTGCCTTTCACTCTCTTTCCTTTCCCCCTCTCCCTCGTCAGTCTTATAGTTTGGTTAGACCTCCTGTGCCCTGCATGCTTGGGTTCATGTGTATGATGATTTTATGCCTGTATGGGTATTTGAACCTTTCAATATAATCTCTTTGTTGGTTATTATTTATGGCCTATTAGCAAATTTTGTCCGTCTATCTATCCATTCTTCAGTTAGTTTTTGCGTTCTGCAATTTATGTGTCTGTCCTTTAAGGACCGCACAAGTGAAATAAAAATTTGTTTCTGCGTGGACTTGGTCAAAAAAAAAAAGAAAAAAGAAAAGGTTTAAAGTTTGTGTTTATGTTGTAGTTGCATGTTTTTTTCTTGTTGTTTTTATAAGTTAATAACTTGTATTTGGCTTTTAAGGTTGCCTTCTTGTTTCTGTTAAATTTTTTTTTGCTAATTTTTTTTCTGCTGTTTTGTGGTTCATGAGGATGTTGATGAGTTAATAAGAATCGGGTTACATTCCAACAGCAGCAACAGCCGTATTTTGTTTAATGTTTTTTGTTATTTTTTGGCCCAACAAGATGTCTTTATAATATTAACATAATATTTGGTTCTTCGTCGTTGTTGGCCTTTTTTAATGTGAAGCAGGATTTTTTTTTAATGATTTTATTAATAAACATATTTTTGAGGTACAGAAAGAAGTTTCTCTTTGATTTTTTGTTTTGAAATGCACACTTTTTTTAATGAAACTTTTTAATAGCTTCAGTAACATGGAGCTTTTATAATTTTTTTGTATATAAGGGAATTTTCCTTTAAAAATTCCTAATAATGGTTAAATAAATTAAGATATTTAAATAATATTGTACTTTTTCTTTTTTGTTCAGGTAAATACTTATCGCAATTAGATGATATGAATGTAAAGATAAACATCTGCTTGCAGGTAATAAAAAATTATTATTCTTTTTATAAAACTATGGCAATTTCTTATTTGTATTTAAAGCGCTTCAAAATGAATACGAATTTAAAAAAAGTTTGTTTGTTAAGCAGGATATAGATATATTTCGTTTTCGCTGCTTAAGCTCTTTTGAATTTTGGTTGAAGTCTACTGATGAGTTACTTAAGCAGCAACGAACATGCTTATCCAGTAAAAAACAAAAACAAAATTTGTATTTTTTTATGTTTTCAAAGTCTTTTTGTGAATATAACTCAGTTTTAATCAAAATGCAGGACGGCTCAGTAGTTATGATAAAATAAATACTAGAGCATAAATTTTAGTGGCATTTGGCTCATATCAAACATCATTACAGCCAGTGCGATTTCTCTGATTACTTAAGCAGCAACGAAATGTATCTAGACGTGCTTAACCATCAAGTAACAAACTTATTTTTTAAATTTCAAATTCAAGTTAAATAGTTGATGTTAATATCAATTTGTACCCAAGTAGATGGACATGGATGCTGATGAAGTGCGTGGCTGCACAGAAAAATGCCGGTAATTCCCCCTAGCTAAAAAGTCTAGTTTAATTTTTCTTCTCTTCTTTAGAAAGTCAAAGTAATTAATTAAAATATTTCATTTATAGAAGAATTTAAAGTACTGAACTTAAGCCCGATAAAGAAATGATTTCTCATTAAAATTTTAAACTTTTTTGTAGTTGTCAAAATCTGTTTGAAAATATAACTCAGATTTAGTCAAAGTGAAGGATGAATACGTAGTTATGAAGAAAAAAAAATGCCTGAACATTAATTTTACTGGTATATGACAGATATAGCGATAAATGTTTGAATTTCTTATTTTGTATAAATTCAAAATTTTGTTTTTAAGAATTGAATTAATGGCAGAATTGCCATTCTGCTTGCTAAAACAGGCACGATTAGGTCTTGTGTCATTAATATTTCTGGTATGACGTTTTTCTCCAAATTATATTTGGTTTTCCTCAATCTGAATTTGGCTTTATTAAATAAATGAATGAACTTAAATTGTTAGGGGAAACACAGGATATTGCAACCAAAAAATCTATTGTATCCCTTGTCAGCTGCTAGAGCTTCTCATCTGGAAATGCTCTCTTGAGGAATCTAAAAATCGCCATTGGTTTTAGTATTCGCAGTTCTCAGTGTGTGGCATAACGTTTCACAGTCCTTCAGAATTTTCTCTGAAGTTTAATTGTCATAATGACAGAATCTGTACTGGCGGTTAGTGTCAATGCCAAGTCTCTTGTGAAGATTTCTCAATGGCCTGTTAAGAAGCCCTTCGGAGTTTTTAGATTATTTTTTACTTGAGCTGATCGCAGTTTAAAAACAATTTTGGTTCCACTATTTTCTAATTATCACACAGAAAAATATTTCAACTTAAAATCTACGTAAAGTTAATTTAACTTCTATATGCAATGATTTTGCTTCATATGTGCTTCATGTTAATCTAACATGATTAACAGTAATCTTCAAATAAAAAATTTTCCATTTGAAATAACTTTATTTCATGTTGATTTATCATTCCCGTACTGTTAAATCAAAATGAAGAATCATGTTGAATCAAAGTTATTTTAAGTTGGAACAATGGTAATTCGATACTGCAATAACACGAAGAAACCATGTGGAATCAAAGTTAATTCAAGTTGAAACAACATGAATTTAATTTAATTTAGTCATTGTAATTTATTAATTATTTAACTTACGTTTGTGTATTACAACGGGCATCAGAAAAACCCCGGCTGTGATTTGAACTTGGAACTCATCAAGTGGTAGTCAGCCACAATCAAAATGTATGGTAATTTTACATTGATATTTTTTCTGTGTGATTAGCTTTTCATGCCTCAATCCAGGAAGCATGAAGCAGAGGTGAGATCTAGTTTTCTGAATCTTGCATTATGCTCGCTGCGAGTTCACAAAACGGCTTTAGTGCGACCATGGATATGCTGGTGCCATGGAAATGCTGGGCAGTAAGTCTGCCCTTTCGTTTTCTTCTACTCCGACGTGTCTGGAAGCCCAGCAGAATGTGACCTTTTTCATGATGCTTAGCAGACTTAGTCTTATGAAGGAACAGATAGAGGAAAGCTGCTTTCTTTTACAGCTCTGCTTGTTGCAGATTATTTTTTTAAGGCATCGTTTCAGCGCCTCTGGTGTCGATGAGGCTTACTAAATTTGTTTAATAGTAATTTCATTGCGCTGAAATTAAATTAGAATTAGTATCCGCTGAAGCCGATGAACAGTGTCTATGCCTTCATCACTTGAACTTTTCTTTCAACAACTGATACAAAGGGGCAATAATGCACACCAGCAAAATGCCTGGTATTGTTATTTAATGATTGTCGGAGACCGGACTAGGATCTTCGGTTTTGTAGTCAATGTGCTAACTACTTCAGCCAACGCCACTTAGATATTTATTTGTAGAAATTACTGACATTAATCGATTAAGCTTCGCCCTTTTCAATTTAAAGCTTACTAGTCTGAATCTTGTCTTGCTTGATCATTAAATTTAAATAGTTCAAAGCTAAAATAAAAGTTTTACAAAACATTAACATACAACCGTCAACCGTAATTGCTGACAAAGAAAAACAGAACCAAAATACCTTCAACATATTTAAGAAAACGACCAATTTCGTAAATCCCTTTGGAATTTTTATAACACAAACAGTGGACAAAAGCATGTTTTGTTGCATATATAAAAAAAAGAGAGGAATAAAACTAAAAAATAAAAACGATGTACAAGTGCAATTTTCAAAAAAGAAGAAAAGAAAAAAAATTTAACAAAAAATAGTTGTCTGTAAAAATAGAGAAATGTATGCAATATTTGGTAGCAAGTGGTGCTTTTTGTTAAGTGTGTTTCCTCTTATTCTTACCAACTGACAAACAACATGGCTTAACAACATTTTCTGTTTGCCACAAACATTTCTGTCGAATTTCTACTAAAATAAAAAAGACAACATATGCAGCCCCAAACAACAACAAAATGTTGTCAGAAAGAAAAAATTCAATTAATTTTAGTTTTCTTTTATTTTTCATTTGTTGTTGTTGTTGCTGTTGTTGTTGCTGTTGCTTCATTTGCGCCATAGTAGTACGATTTAAAAACAACTAAAACGTGCAATTGGCGTCTGATTGTCTCAAAAGTTATATTCATTATAAAACAACAAAATAAGATACAACATAGGAGTACATACTCTTTGCTAAAAGTTGTAACGTTCATATACTCGTACATGATTATAAATAAATTTTATGCTTGCATATATGGATGTATGTCGATGTCATGTGTGCATACGCTGTGGTAAGAGGTACGTACCCACTTGCATTTAACAAAATAAAATGCAGAGAATGTAGGCAAAATGCATCTGCAAAATAGCAATAATAATAATAATAATAATATCGGCAAAAGTCTACCACTACTACTACTATTGCAAAAAGAATAATTGCAAAGAATATTAAGGCAGCATCATTATGTGCTGCACATTCCTTTTTATGCAGGCATATGTTGTGGCTTTTTGTAATTGGTACTTTGCTGCTCAAATGAGCTGTGGAAAAGTACCAGGAATGCGACAAGATTGTTGGAATTTGAGAATTATGCTAATAACACCACTGGGACCAACGACGAATTTCGTTCACGGCAACGAATTCGTGCATAAGAATTCACTGATTAAATTGTCTTTAAATGCATTTCATTGGTGCTTCATGTAGAAAAATAAAATGAGTTCAACTGAATATGAATTACAGGGTGGGCCAAAAGTTACCTTGGGGTTTAAAAGTTTAATAACTTTTTCGTTTATTAATTTTTTTTTTTTTTTTTTCTCAGATTATATAATATATAAAATGGAAAATTTTTTACACTAAGTATGAAAAATAATGTCTCTTAAATTACCACTGTTTTCAGCTTCGCACTGATGGGCTCGTTTTAGAGCATTTTCCATAATATCTTCCAAAATTTCTGCAACAATGTTTGCCTTGAGTTCAAGGATTGTCTCTGGCTTGTTCACATACACTCGCTACTTTAAATAACACCAAAGAAAATAGTCGGGTGCTGTCAAAACTGGCGATCGCGGTGGGCCAAATTATTTCCGAATTTCTGGAAATTATTCGCTCTCCAAAAATTTGACTTAAAAGTGCCATTGTGTCTCGGGCAGTGCGGGCAGTGGCTCCGTCCTGCTGAAACCACATACCAGGTATGTTTTCAAGAGCAAGACGTAAAAAATTTTCTATCATAAACCGATACCGCTCTCCATTTACGGTTACAGCACTTCCATCTTCATTCTCGAAGAAGTAAGGCCCAATGATATTTTCAGATGTGATCCCACACCATATTGTACACCTAATGGGATGCAATTGGCTTGGATTGGATTTTCAGAACCCCAGAACCTACAGTTCTGCTTATTAACAAAGCCATTCAAATGAAAATGAGCTTCATCACTCATAATCATAATCGCCCATCAGTGCGAAGCTGAAAACGGTGGTCATTTAGTGTAAAAAAATTTTCCATTTTGTATATTATATAATCTGAGAAAAAAAATTTAAAAAAATTCATAAACGAAAAAGTTATTAAATTTTAAACCCCATGGTAACTTTTGGCCCACCCTGTATTTGCTGGGTTTTATATCAGTTTCAAAGCTTACTAGGTTTATTTTTCTTTTGTGATTATCAAAAATAATATAATTTGTGAATTCTGAAATAGCACGCTCTGTGTAGGAGAGGTTGACAGTTGTACAGGAGAGGCTGTAGGGGGCCCCTTTGAGGCCCTATGCTCCTTATAAGGAGCCAAAGTACCAATTTTTCTAACTGCTTTAGTTCCCCTACAACAAATCGCTGCCGCCTCTCACTTGTGTGTTCATTAAAAAATGCTTATGATATACAAATACCATTTACAACTGCATCATCAAGGAGATGATCAACCATTTGCCTCTGATCTTGTTCTGCATCTTTAATCTTCAACATTTACATCATTATCATGCTCATGATCAACAACTAGCTGAAAGGAAAGCAAAATGTAACTTTTATTTTAAGATTTTGTATCTCTTAATTTATTTTGCCCCTCTTCCCAGCCAACAGTTCAGCTTATGATTTTATTACTTACAGGGCTAAGACTTTATTTACTTTAAGGCTGATTTAAGTTGATGCAATCATTTTTTGCTTAAAGGCAAGCTGAACGCAGAAAACCAACAAACAACATCGCAGCCAACTAGTCAGCCAAGCCAGCCAGCCAGCCAGCCAGCCAACAATCCTTAGACACTGGCTGCTGCCAGGCATATTGAACATTGAACATTAAAAAGTAAAACAGGAAAAAAAAATTAAAAATTACAAAACCACATCTGTCATATGTTGTTTCAATGCAACATATGCATGCTTGCATACGTATGTTTGTATTAGTGATGACTGTAAGGCTGCTGTTGCATTTACAGTCATGGTGGAAGCAGGCGGCAATTGTGCCAGCCAGTATGTTGTAACCAACAATATTTGTCTGTACTTGTACGACGCGACGAGCACATGGTTCATACGAGACTTGTAGTCGCTATGAGGCTTATAATGTTTATAAATGAGATTTTTGTTTTGTTGGCTATCAAAAGAACAAAACTAACAGAATTATTAAGTTCAGGAATTGTAATATGTATTTCCCTGGGGTTAAGTAAATAGAATGGAAGGAAGATTGTTATTGTTTGCTTATATGTATTTCTCTTCTAAAGAAAAACTTATTACACTTACGAAAAGAACTTTGCTGAACTATATATAACTTACTTGCAAATAAATAAATAATTAAAAAACGTTAGTAAGAAATAATAATAAAAGTTTGTATGCCTTATGCATAAATAATATTTTTGGTTTATAAAAAATTTTTTTTTTTGGAAATTTCACTAATAAATCTTTTATAAAACCAAATTATATTTTGTAAATAAGGCTTATGGCCTGTAAAGATAAATTAGAATGTTTTTAGCAGAGACACAAACCATACAATATAATTTGACTTTTGTTGGCAGTTAACAGAGCAGCCGTAAAATATATTTGGGAAATTTTAAGAAATTTATTATTCGAGCTATTGTCATAAGTTTATTTTAATTGAAATTTATTTGCTGGTGGTTAAGCATTGTCTATATATTTCATTGGTGCTTGGCCAAATCAAAGTTTCTAAGCCTACTACGCTTATGTTTCATTTGTGATTCTCAAAAATATTATTATTTGTGAGTTCTCAAATAGTTTTTGAAAGTCTGTGCATAAGATAAGAGTTTTGTGTGTCTTCAAAATGTGGTTGAAGTCTACTGATGACTTGGCTAAGCACCAATGAAATATATAGACAATGCTTAACCACCAGCAAATAAATTTCAATTACGAAAATTTTAATAGTAACACAACCGAGTACAAGTAATTCTTAGTTTTAGCGAACCTAACAAAATAAAAATTAATAATGCTGGGTGCTTGGGTAGCCCAGTGGCCAGACAGTGTTTTAGTTTATTTGCCTGGGGCTTGTGGGACATTAATCTCACCAAATACTCTGGAAGAAAATTATGAGATGCGATATCGTGTATGCTATCGTATCAAACAATTTTGCCACATCGTATCGAAATTGAAAAGAAATATAACAAGTTTGTTTTACATCGGTTGCTGAATCGACTAGACACTTTGTATTAAATTAAGAAAAATTTGTGCTTTTCTTTAAACTTGTACTGCAACAGAAGTCGATTCGACAACCGTAATAATGCTTACATGCTTTTTTTTTTTTTTGCTGAGCAAACATAATAAAATAGAATCATAATTTTGAAGTCTTAATTTGTTTTACTGGCAATGGAGGATTTCAACATAACGAGCCATAACCGCCAAAAAAGCTTAACCGACATATTTTTTGAACCTGTTTTTTTTTTACAAAAATCAATTGTTTACGCCAGCAAATGATCGATTTTTGTTAAAATATTCAGCTGTTTTATTGATATTGATATTGTGTGTGTGATAGGCCCTATAGATGTAGATCTTTGCTATTTCGGTGTCGAATTTCGATATCGAATTTCTTGAAATTTTGCTCGATATTGACACGATATGCCGTATATGTTATCAAGAGCAAGCTAACTTTAATAATGTGAAAATGATTGTTGAGAATTTTGGTGATTAGTTTGTCCAAATATGGACGCATATGCAGGGTGTTTTTTTAGAGGTATAGAACTTCGAATTGAAATAAAACACAAGAAAATCGTTTTAATGTCCATCAATTTGGCTTTATTGGAAGGATAATTTTATGCCATTAACGTTTAAATATGATTTCGGGAATGTGGCCGCCGCGGCTGGGTCGAATAAAGCTAATTCTACAGGTCCAATTTTCAACCACTTTTTCGAGCATATGGGGCCGTATGTTGGCAATAACGCCACGAATGTTGGCTTCCAAGTCCCCTAACGTTTCTGGTTTGTTGGCGTAGACGAGCGACTTCACATATCCCCAAAGAAAATAATCCAATGGTGTCAAATCACACGATCTTGGTGGCCAATTGACAGGTTATCCATGGTTAACCGAATTAATTGCTCTGATGCACGATTATGTCGACCATAAAATGGACGGAGCTTGCGGTAAACTTCGCGAACTGAACCATTATTTTCGAAATAAATTTGCACGATTTGCAAGCGTTGTTCTTTTGTCAACCTGTTCATGATGAAATGGCAAACCAAACTAAATATTAATCACTTGACAGCTGACAAAATGGCCGCCAGTTAAAAAAGTGATGCCTACTTAAAGTTCTATACCTCAATAAAAAACACCCTATAAATATGAAATAAACAAAGTATTAATAAACGCCCTAAGATTGGCATCAGGCTACAGCACAGAGGCTTTTAACTATGAAATTATATGACTTATTATGTTTTGTAATTTTACTTAGTAATTCAACAGAAGGTTTGTCGATTATCCGCATGTAATTCTTTACTAAAACAGGTGACTTGAATAATTTTCGGGCAATTAGTAAAATGTAAATTTTCCATAAAAAAACAAAAAAAACATTTTTAAAGAAAAGAAAAAAAAATTGAGTCATCACACACAACTAAAAACCCATAAAATTAGAGGGCGATACTTAAGCAAAAAAAAAAAAGAAAAAAGAAAAAAAAACAAAGGTCAACTCCTTAAGAAAATACTTGAAGACCCTGATGTAGAACACCAATAATAAATGAAATATGTTTTAATATTAAAAATAAAGTATAATTTCTTCATTTCCAGCAACTAAATGATTAATTAAAAACACTGACAAACATAATTTAAGGTTCTTTTGTTTCTTTCCTTCCCTCAATTTCTCTGTAACAAAATAAAAGCCAACAAAAACATAAATTAACCTTTTTTAATGACTCTAATGGCTCAATTTTCAATGTGGATGGAATTCAAGTGGAGCTAAACAATAAAGAAGGGCAGCCATTAGCAGGAGATAATTTGTACAAGTAGTAAAACATGTATGAAGGTATTATTCATCTATCTATCAGTTCATTGATACTCTCTCTCTCGTGCGAGTTAGGTGATTAAAAAAACAAAACAAAAATAGATATAAACAGTTAATTGTTTTGGGCTAATAAAATTATAATAAATATTTATGTGTATAGGAAAATGTTGTTTGTTTTATTTTTTTTTATTGTGGCTTTTTCTCTCTTTGTTTCATTCTTTGTAATAGATTAATTGACCTTTTCTTTCCTTTCTGAAAACTGTTGTTTTCCTTAAAACTAACAAACCATGTTAAATTTTTTATTGGACACATTTACGGGGAGTTTTTCATATTTGGTGCTTATTTTTTTTTATTATTATTATTCATTTTTCGTTTTATGTTTTTTTTTTGGTAAATTAATTCTTTAAACTTCAATTAGAGTATTGGAAGAACAAGTAAAATTTATAGTTATAAAAAGTAGACACCTACTATTATTTTTTAACATGAACATGTGTTGCAACAAGTGGCATGAGAAATTTTTGTAAACGATTTTCCGTTCCCACCAAAAATGTTACATGAATACTCTAGACATTATGGTTTGAGTTGATTTTAAATTTTTTTTACTCATGCAGACAAATCTTAAAGTGCTTTTATTTTGTTAGTCATCTTGCTTGGCGTAGGTATAGCGGTTTTTTAGAAGACTTTAGTGCCCCGGAGACCATCAAATAAACTCATCAATCACTTGGTTTTGTGCGTTTAATCGTGTTTTTTCGGCTACACGTACGAGTTGCTGGTAGTGATTGATGAAAATTAAATAAATTTAATTTTTTACTTAACGGCTCAATATATGATCGTCTTTAACTCGGATTGAAGAAAGAAATGTCCTTCACTTTGTGACATCAAAAAAAAAAAATAATGATTTTGCATTTTATCTAAAAATAATTGTGGCTGGTCAATTTTATTTAATTTTCATTTAGATTTAAGATTTTCATGTGTGTTCCTTTTAAACCGACCTAAAACAAAGTTGGAGGTTAACAATTTGTCTTTTTTTTTGTGGGTGTTGCTGCATAGCTCGGTACATTTTGGACCGATTATAAAAATTATTTTTTTGTCCCATTGCACAGTGGTCCCAATGACAGGTTTTTGAGGCAAAAAGTCAATTTTCAAAGTCAATCATTTGAAAAAAATAATAACGGAATTGTATATTTAACACTTTGAAACACTCAACTGTTAAATATTAGAGTCAGGTGGCAACCCTTGACGACATGCCGAGCTGCCAAAGTTGTCATGTTTTCTTTGTTACATTTTCTGACATTCAATCATAAACAAACAACAAAGGAATTTGGCTCACCAAACAAGCTCTGTGAAGATTATAATAATTTTGTAAAATGGAAAACACTTGTAAAGGTATGCAAATTAAAATGTTATTAAAAATTGAAACAAAAAAATATGTGGTAAATAATAGTTTGTATCAACATGTGTTGTATTTTTTGTGCAGTTTGTGTTGTCGTCCATAGGTTCTTTGGAGTAGAACTATGTTTATCGGAGAGTATCCGTGAAAAAATTTATGTGTGGGGAAAGGTAATAATATGTACTAAAAGTTTTTAGAAAAACGATCTGCCCCAATCTGCCGTTTTTTATAAAAATCTATTTCCAGATAATGTAAAACTTAAAAATTTGGATATTTTTAACTTTTGGTTGGAAAATGATAGAAAACCCAATAATGTTATCAACTGGATTTCTGCGAAATTTAATAGAAGTGTCAATGACAACTGTATGACGACAGTGAAAAATCAAATTAATAATTTCTGCGCACATGCTAAACAAAAGTGGGTTAAAAACCGGAGGACCACGAAGCGTTTTCTGGAAAATGAAAGAGTGTGGTTATCTCGTGAGACTGTGTTCAAACTATTAGAAAGGGATGGTGCAAAGAAAAAAGGCCGTCCTTATGTGGGTTATGGTGAGGGAAGTGAGCGACAAAAAAGAAAAATGGCTTCAGAAGTGTCGTCCGAACAGGGAAATGATGCCATGCTTTTGATTCATGCTGCTTCTATTTCTGCTAATTTAGCAAAAGAAAATGATTTAAATTTTATTTTAAAGAAAGCTGTCTCGTCTCCATTAGAAGCAACTAGAATGAGAAAAAAAATAACTTCTAACGAGAAAATGCCATTACCGCTCTCCCCTGAAGAAGCATTAAGCTTTTTGCTAGAGAATAGTTTAACAAAACAGCAATATACTAACATAAGACAGATGTGCAAGTCAAGAAACTGTGATATTTTCCCCAGTTACAATAGTATTCTAGAGAGCAAGTTGGCATGCAGACCCGATGGATTAACGGTAACGGATTCATCAGCATATATTCCTCTCCAAAGTTTAGTTGATCATACAGCAAAAAGAATTTTGTCATGCCAGGAAGAAGTTCTGCTGCAAATGGATGAAGTCAATGAAATAAATTTTGTTTTAAGTTACGGTTTTGACGGTTCCACAGGACAGAGTGCATTCAAACAAATATTTACCAGCAATTCCCCGGAAAGTTTAGATAACTCGCTCTTTGTAACGTCAGTTATACCATTAAAAATAGTCACATCAAGTAATGCAGTCGTTTGGAATAACCGTACTCCTCAATCAGTCCGTTTTTGCCGACCACTTAAAATTGAATTTATAAAGGAAACTAAAGAGCATATATTGAAAGAAAAAGCAAATCTTGATGTGGAAATATCAAATATTAAGCCTATGGAATATTATATGGTAAACAGTAGAAAGATCACTGTAAACTACGAGCTTATTATGAGTTTAATTGATGGAAAAGTGTTGAACGTACTAACGGGAACAAAGAGTACTCAGTCGTGTCCAATATGCGGTGGAAATCCGAAACAGTTTTTGTCGATAAAAGATTTAAGCTCATCGGTGTTTCAGCCAAAATCGAATACATTAAAATATGGTATAAGCCCATTACACGCCTGGATTCGATGCTTCGAATTTGTCCTTAATCTTTCATATAGACTTAATATTAAAAAATGGCAAATTCGGAGTGCTGAGGATAAACTTCTTATGCTAAAGAGAAAGAGTGAAATTCAAGAACAATTTTGGCAAAACATGGGCCTTCATGTCCATAAGCCAAAAACTAATGGGAGTGGCTCCACAAACGACGGCAATACGGCACGAAAAGCATTTTCTAATCCGGAACTATTTTCTTCTATAACCAACATTAATATCGACTTTTTAAAACATTTACATATAATTCTTATCACCATTAACTCTGAATTTGAAATAAGTGGCGACCACTTAAAAAAATTTTGCGGTGAGACTGCAGATATTTATTTTAAAAATTATGAATGGTACCCAATGTCAGCGACATTACATAAAATTTTAGCACATTCTTATCAAATATTGCAAGCGTCAATCGTACCTCTCGGATGTGCTGGTGAACATGCTTCTGAGGCGAGAAACAAATTTTATAAAAAAGACCGCATGGAGCACGCACGAAAGGATTCTAGGGAGCATAATATAATGGATGTTTTTAACAGGGCCCTGGATTCTTCTGACCCATTATTATCAAGTATATATCTGAAAAATCGTCTTTCAAAAAAGAGAAGTTTGCAGTTGCCAAGAGAAGTTATTTCTCTTCTTAAGATTCCTGAAATCCATGAGTATCAACTGCCAAGTACGTCAAATGCAGCTATAAATAAAGATATTTCATATTCTGAAGAGGACGAAGAGGAATCATTTTATTTTAATTTCGAATTAGAAGTTGATGAATCAGAAAAGTGTCAAGTAAGAATTTATTACAAAAGCCAGTTTTTTGTACGTATTAATTAAATTTTCTCTTTTTAGATTGATTCATGATACCTTTACAATCCAAACACCATTCTTTTTTAAGTAAATTTCTGAAATGTTTTAACGAATTATTTTGTGATTTTAAGTTAGTTGCTAAATATATGTTATATCAAACAGAATGATACAATTTTCGCTAAATTTCAAAGAGAGCTCTCACTGGAGGTGGGCGTGGCAGTAGGCGGATTGACTTGAAATGTTTACAAAAATTATTGGTGAGAATTATAGTGCGTTAATTGAAAATTAGACAATAATAAATTCCCCGTGATTTTCAACCGCAGTGTCACTATAATCAACCTACTGGAAATGGGCGTGGCACTGCTCGATTGACTTGAATTTTTTACTGAAAACTTAAAAACACGTTATAATCATCTGTACGAAATTTCAAAGATCTAGCTGGTTCCTGTGATTTATTGCCTCAAAAACCTGTCATTGGGACCACTGTGCATTGTAAAAAAAGTGGACACGCCCACATTTAAAAAAATTTAATTTTATGATAGTCTACTTATTTGATTGCTGCAAAACATAGCAAACACCTTTGGCTCTTGTAATTAGACAATTTGAAAGTTGAAAATATGGGCGGGGCTACGCCCATTAAAATTTATTATAATATTTCACGTGGTTCTACTGTACCGATTTTTACAAAACTTAGCGCACACCCTGATCGATGAAAAACACAAAATCTTGCATTCAAAAAATGGGCAGAGGCATGCCCATGAAAATTTAAAATCAGATCTTTGCAATGAAGTCGGTTCTTTTTATTTATTTTTTGGCAGAATTACTTTATACCAAAATTTCACACAGATTTTTTTTTATTTTTTTTTGCATTGGCCACTAACAAGAAAAAAAAATCATCATCCAATGAAGAAATTGCTTTGACACGAACGCCACGGAGCCAAATTACAATTAGCGATTGATGTGTTTATTTGTACGTGTACTTTTAAGTGACAATCATACGAAAATCACTCATATGCACTGATTGAGGAATTTATTTGATCGTGCCCAGGGCCCATTGAAATTGAATTTAAAAAATATAACTAACTATAAATATAGATAATAATCTCCAATTAAGCGACAAGCGTGCAACACTCACACATACATATTTATGCAGTGATTAAAGGGTATATTTGATCGTGTTCAGGGCCCATTAGAGAAGGCATCTTTAAAATAATTCTTGCAGGAATTGCTTTTAACAAATATTTTAAATTGCACGCATGATGTGTTCTTAAAAGTTTGAGAACTAGTAGGAGAATGTAAAAAGCTTTAGAGATGCTTATATGAGAGCTAGAAAAGAGAGCTTCCAAAAAGTTTAAGAAACTTCAGATCTCGCTATCTTGAAGTGAAAAGTAAGCTAAGTCACATTATTTCATTTAAGAAATAAACCCAGGCACATAGACATCGCTTAACCACCAGCAAATAAATTTCATTTATGGAAAATGTGCATCTTAAATCAAAAAGCTTTGAAATTAGTTCCTTAGACTAAAACAATAGTTACTTGTTACATAAAAATTCAACATAATTATGACCGGGTGAGAGCAAAACTTTTATACAAAAACAATTTTTGTAAAATAAGCCAATACAATCAAGCATTTTACGTTTTACTCAAATTGACGCGCAAAGGAAACTTGTTGGACAATTGGTGTTCCCGCTTACGGGCGCTTTTCGCCCCTTTTTTCACAAGAGACCGTAAAGATCTATTCAAAAAAGAGTTCGAGTGTTAAAATGCCCCATAAAAATACTCCTGGTAAAATCCAGACGCAAACTTTAATTTTAGAACCCCATTTCGTTGCTTAATGTTATTGAAGACAATGTACATAAAGTTACTAACCAACATGTTCACTTATTTCCATCTGCTTAATGTGCAAATTGTCGTAAAATTTGTTTCTTGATTATAAAAAGATTGAATTTAACCAGTTATGAAATCTCCCTTCAATATTTTATACAATTTATTGTTATTTATTTTGCATTTAAAATTAATTAAAATGACATGAATATAACGTGACAATGTTTATTTCGCATTGCTTTTTATTTCTGTTCAATAATTGCCAATATGCTTTTTAATAATTTTTTATAGGCTTTTTATGGCCACAACATCTGCCATGTGACAGAAGCTTGATTTCTAAAATAAATGCTTTTCCTCAATATTTTATATTTTTTTTCATTGGCTTCAAACAATAATGTGACCAACTGCACATATACGAGTATAGTGTTTAAGTGATTATAGTAAGTAAAGTAAATTGAGAGTTTAAATTAAATTAAAATAATGATCCTTATCGCGGTTGGCGTGTTTCGACTTCGACTACGGCATTTTGGTCCTAAATTAAAGAAAAATTTTACTAATCTATTACAAAGATTATGATATTATGAAATATAATTTGAAATTGTTTTTTATCAATTTGTGGGAATATCCAGATAATGCTGTGTGACAAATCAGAATAATTATTAAATACTGTATAAGGTTCTTAAGCTGACTACACATTATGTCATTTTGTTACATCGAAATGCTGTGTACTGGTGTCAAAGTTTGTCATTTGTCATTTCTTATTTTCGATATTTTTGTTATGTGAGATTGTAATCGAATTTGTAAAACTGTTTAAGTAATCAATCTTCGTTCGGTCAGTGTAATTATTGCTTTTACAATTTTGCTTATTTATATGCGTTTGTTTTTTTTTTTTTGAGACACAAATTGAAAGAGATCCATTAAAGTACGAGTACCTACCTTAACTGTTTTATGCCGGCTATAAAGTTTTTTTTTTTATAAAATTACAATAACAATGTTGTCGTTGTTGTTTGTGTTGTTATTATTTATGCATTACAATGCGTATTTGCAATCAAAAAATTTATTTATATAAATACCAAAAAATGCAAAAAAAAAAAAATAAAAAAAAATTATAAAAAACACAAATCTAAAATTGCTATTAAAAATTGTTACATGAAGTATTGCGAATGACTGACTGGCAATTGCAGATATTATATGTATAGTATGTTAAATTGACTTCAATCCATATGCCAGGCATATTTTACATTTCACTTACAGGCATTTAATGCATTTTGACGTTTTAGTTTGATTGCAGTGCAATGTATGCGAAATACGATTGACGACATGTTTTGCTTTAAAATACATATGTTCGATTAAAATAACAACTAAAATGCAATAAAAATATACAACTAATAAATAATATGCCTGGTAGGAAATTAAATTTCAAAGCACTGTAATTGAATTGTTAATGGCTTGCAAGCAGGCAAGTATCGATTAGGGTTGTCAAACGAACAGAAATTTGTGCGATTAATCGGAAAATAATTCGATTTGAGAATTTTTTTAAATTTATTTTATTCGCTTACTGAAATTTATTAACAATATAATTTTTTTTTTATTTGTAAGCATTTGATTTTTTTCTAAGCGACTTCAAAAAAGAAGGAGGTTAGCAATTCGTCTGTATTTTTACCCGAACGCGTGACGCAAAGAAGGCTATTGTGCCTAGTAGCCTATATATGTATGTATGTACATATGTATGTTTCTATCGTTACCTTAATATAGAAAGGCCCTAACCCATTATTTTTTTGAAATCGGTTTTTTTTTGTATATTTCGATAGAAGAACATCTAATGTGTCGAAAAAATTCATAAATTTCGATTTATAAAATAGTGAGTTAGGGCCTTTCTATAACGGTAATGGTATGTATGTGTGTTCCTTTTGCAGCACGATATTAATCGAACGCGTGTGCCCTTTAGATGATTCTTACATCAATCGATTTGTCTTAATCCTGGGAGTGGCACAGTCAGGGATATGACAACAGTCAAAACTCAACATGGCGCCCAATAGACGTCATTTTGTGAATACGAAAAAAAGATCGGTCAAATATATCAAAATGGATATCATTCGATGCGTATTTGAAAATCATCTATAGGCTTCTCTTGCGATTTTTCATTTCGGATCACCATTGAGGATATTTAAGGGTCATTGTTGCCATTTTAGGATTTTGACTACTGGATATAGCATATTCTTTCGTAAGAAAGTATTGAAGCTTTTCAAAAAACCCGCATAAATTTTCAATTTAGAATTTTACATATTCCTCCCGATTTAGCATTCTCCCATCATTATTTTATGGCAACATTTAACGGTTTTTAAATTTTGTACTTGTTTTTGTGTGTTACTTCGTAACTCCGTCATATTTAGACCGATCTTAAATTTATTTTTTCGTTTGAAAGTGTATATCTTCCATTTGTTGCCATTGTAATAAAGTGGACGGGGCACGCCCATTATATTTTTTCATTAGTTCTTATGTGCTTTTACTTATCCGATTATTATGAAACTTGCCATAATTCTATGGCTCTTGTAAGAACGCAAACTCAAAATTATAAAAAATGGGAGGGGCCACGCCCCATTTAATTTTAATGTTATATATTACATGCTTTTAGTAAGCCGACTGCTGTGAAACTTAACACACCCTAAGCTTTAAAAGTTGCACAACATTGAAATAAAACAGTGGGCGGGGCCGCGCCCATTTAAATTCAATGTTGTATTCCACGTGCTTTTATTTAGCCGATTGATATGCAACTTAAGACATCCTCCTGAGCTCTAAAGTGACACAACCTTGCTTTTGAAAAATATGGGCTTGGCTACGCCTATTAAAATTTAATGTTGTATATCATGTGCTTTTACTAGACCGACTGCTATGAAACTTAACACACCCTCCTAAGCTCTAAAAATGACACAATCTTGTACTTAAAAAAATGGGTGGGGCCACGCCCAATAAAGTTAAAATTTCAATTATATATTCTTGGCAAACAGTTTGGGCTCTTGCAATGGCATAATCATCACAAAATACTCACAAACTTAATTTTTTTTAAGTTTTAAGGAAATACCAACTTAAACGACCAAATAAATATTTCCTCTTGAATTTGAGAAACCTGCCTTCTAAAGCTCACAGTATGAATTCTTTTTTCCAATAAGTCTGATTACACTTTGATTTGTTTCAGAAATCTCAATGCTACACCTTTTCTTACACACATTCAGAAGTTTTATACATCTTCCCATTTCTTAAGTTTTTAATTTGTATTTTTGTTAATCGTCGGTCATGAAATAAAGCATAACAACCATTTATTTTCATTGTTTTATTTGAGTTTTTATATACATACTTATACATACATATATATCTTTTTTGGCTTCCATAATTATAGTCACGAAAGGAAATAAAGATTTCATTTCACTGTAGAATATTGCTCTGAAGTAAAAGCCACAAATGAATAAGTATCTTTGTACAAAAAAAAAAAAACAAAAAAAAAGAAAGCAAGCAAGAAATAACAACCTTATAAATCGTTACGTTTGGTTTTTATTTTTTTAAACTTTTTTTGTGTTTCTTAGTTTGGGCCACCATAGTAGTAACACACAGAATTCAACTGATGGGCCACTCACTACTAGAGGAGTCAAACCTTTTTGGGATGAGGAAAAAATTTTTATTTAAAAGCAAATAAACGTGTGTCGATCATTTAACCGAAACATTAAAAAAGAATAAACAAAAATATACAAGAAACCAACCAGAAGAACGCAACAGCAAATGAAACGTAAGATTATGATGCCCCAATAAAAAGGCAATATCTACTAAAAAAAAAAACAACAAAATAACAAGAAGATATGTAGCAATAGCAAGTTCGAATATCTGATTGGCTTTTGCCGCCTCTTAAATACCCTTCAATTTCAATAATAATTTTTTTTTTTTTTTTTTTTTTTTCTATAGCATAATATTTTAATGAAATTCTGTGGCTGCAGTAATTAATAAGAAATGTTGAATAAAAAAAATTTTAAATAAATTTTATGTGATTCGACTAATCGATTCATCTAAGTAATTTCTATCATAGTGCAAAAATATTATCGATTAACGAATCTGGAATTAATTTTTTATCCGCATAGAAAAAAAAATTTCTTCTATTAAAACCTTTAATTGCAAGAAATAAAACTAAAAACTACAAGAAGATAATTAAAAAATTAAATTTAAATTAAATACATTTTTAAACAAACGTTTAAATGGTTCAATAAAATTTTTAATTAAAATTTTTAATTAATCAAATTAATTTTTGAAACAAAATTTTCATTGGCTCCATGAAATTTTTAATTGATTTTTTGTAATAATTTTAAGGCTTAAAAATTATTCCTCAATAAATTATTTTCTTTAAATGTTTGGTTAGCCAAAGGTTAACGAAATATCGTACTAATAAAATTATAATATAAATAGACCTAAAGCTCAAAAAAATAGTTTAATTGAATATATAGAAAAAGGTCGAAAAATTAGAGAAAAGAATTTAAGTTATAATAATATTCAGCACGAAAACTTTGAACTACACGCAGAACAGATGAACTTTACAATGTGTAATAATCTAAGGTGTTGGAAATTTTATACTATTAAGCCCATAGTGCAGCATAGCAATTTTATTAAGAAATTAACTTATAGATTTGCCAGACTTATTATTTATTTAAAAATCAGCTACGAAATTCAATATTAAAAATATACATACATGTACATATGTATGTTTGCTTCTATAAAATCATACACCAACAAACCTCTACAAGCCTTATTCTCAAAACTTTTACCTTGAAGTATTTATATTTATCTGCGTGTGAATATCTTACAAGTCTTTATATCTACTCATATCTCGTGTGCCCCAGTGTGCTTAAATTTATTAGCATGTTTTTATAAATATATTTTTTTCGTTGTTTCATACATCCAGGAAGGGTATTGCGAGTTAAGACAAAAAAAAAACGAAAACATCAACCGTTTGTTTGACTGACCATGTCTTTGTTGTTGAAGTTAGATTTTATGACTTCTTTATAGCAATTTTTTCTTTTATTTTATGCTTTTATTTCATCCTTCCGTTAATCGCAAAAAAAGAGTGTGGTGTTCTCATAGACACTTTGGGTGTTATTGGGTTTATTTGTGATTTGTAGTTTTGATGAAATAATTATATAAACTCTAGGGGTTTGATTTAAAGAAAGAAATAAAGACAAAAAAAAAAAAAGAAAAATTAAAAACATATTTAATTTGTGGTGGTCTGTTTCTCTCTGCTTGTCACTATGTTAAATAGCCATAATTTGTTTGCCTAATATTTCACAAAATTTTTGAATTTAAGCTGCTTTAAAAAAACATAAATATAAAAATTAAATGATCAATTTTGAGGCCACACACAAGCGATGTGCTGCGATGCGCTGCTATTAATATTCTTAAAAAAAAACGTAAGAAATATTTTATAATAAATTTTATAGCTGTTGATTGAGTCATCTTCCTGCTTGTTAAGGTATTAAAATGAGACCTCAAGTCTTGCTAAACAGATTCAAAGAATGCGAAAAGATATAAGAAAAAACAAATCAGCTGAGGAAATTACCAAATTAAACTGAATTAACATTTTAAAAATTTTCATAAAAGTACTTTTACGAAACTTTTTCCATTAGAAAAGTAAAAAGATAAACAAGCCTTGAAAATGAATAGTCAGGGGCTTATGCTGGCCTGAAGGATTTTTGACAACATTTGTTTTCATCTCGTTTGTTTTTGTCATGCCTTAAGCTGACAAATAAAAAAATTTAAATTTTACTTTGTATATTCAGTCTTAATGCCTAGAATGAATTCTTAACTTTCTAATTTTTAAGCCTGCAAAAGGAAACGTTTAATCTTGTAATAAACTGTAAAACTTGTGCTTTTTCGTTTTTGCTGTGGAAAAATAAGTGCAGTAAATTATAAAAAGTAAACGGACCACATTTTGTCAAATGTTATATTTATATATATATATTTTTTTTTTGATTTCTTTATGCCCATTTAAACAACAAAACACTCTTATTAATGCTCGAGCCAACAATTTAACAAAAATATTATGACAACAACAGCAATAAAATCAACTATTTATAGCGCGATTTGAATATAAACATAATTTATTTAAGCGAAAAGAAAAACAAGTTTAGTTTATTATTTTTTCTGAAATAAAAAAGTAAATGTAGACTCACTTATTTCAGCGATTAGATACAGTTGCAATCAGTTGTCACATCAATTTGAAATTTTATGAAAACATATACTTATGTGTTTATTTTCATATTTCAATAATAAAATCTTATCTCTGACTCTGCCAATGGCCGTATAACAAATCTAAATAAGCAAGTGTTTTGTAGTAAAAAAAAAATTAAAAATAAAATATTGATCAAGCAAAAGTTTCAGTGGTTGCAAAAAATAACTATAATTTTTTTTTAAAAGTATTTTTATTTGAGCATTTTATTTATTTATTTATTCACAAATAGCAGTTGTCGCATTTAGTGCCAAGTGTTTTAATATTTTTTGATTAATATATATATACATACATATGTACGTATGGAATTTAGCGACAGGCATTGAAAACGTCATGTATTGATTAAGTGAAGGGTAAAACATGATTTGTTTGTTACGCTTACAGTTTTGGAAAAATTTTTTATTTTGAACAAAGTTGTAAAACAAGTATGTGTCTTAGGTCTTTTGATTTTAGTTTTCATTATTAATTAAAAATTTGATTAGCTTGCCAAATGTAGCACGAGTTCCATAAAAAACACGAATATGTTTTAATTCTATTGGAGGAATGTAAGGGGTTTTCCATTTAGTGGTTTAAAAAGCCCCGGTCTGGCAAGGCTATCAGCTGTTAAATATCTGCTATCTGTCATTTATTTAGTGCAATATTTGTCATTTGCGAATATAAATTGTATGACAATCGAGTAAAAATAACTACAAAAGTAGTGATTCAAACATGATGGCCATTTTTCGAGCAATACGAGGTAATGATAGTCGCCATAATAGACCCCATGTGCAAGTAATTGACAAAGTTATGGCAGCATGATAACCGGCATTTTTTATATCAAATTTAATACACTGAACTGAATGGTATGTGGTTTCAAAAAGTTTGTCTTAAGTAAAAACAAACATTAACAAATAAACAGGTCATGTAAAAGTTTGAGGTTAGCAAGTAAATTTGGCTGTCAAATGATGAAATGTCAAAAATTGAGCCCAATTCACAAACTTGTGCAAGTGGTCTTGCATCGTAGCATTTGCAAAAGGGTTAGTATGTTGATACTCACCACTTAACAATTCTTAGTGATGAGTATCAATATACTAAACCATTTTGCACATGCTACGATGCAAGACCAATTGCACAAGACTGTGAATTGGGCTATCATCGTATTGACGAAAGTTTCGTAGTAAGATTGACTACTACCTGTTAGATCTTTCCTTATTTGTTCATTCTCATTTTTTTTCGCCATGAAGTGCCACAGTTTCTAGGAAATTCCTTAATTCCAATTAACCCACCTTGATGTCACCACCGACCGGCCGAATACCCATTCATTATTCTTACTACTAAGTATTTATGTAATTTAATTGCTGCAGCAGCCATTTGAATAACAACTTCGTTGCATTTTTTTAACACTTAATTACACAAAACGAAAAGGCATTTGAAAAATTTTGTTTAGTTTTGTAACAGGCGGCGAAGCGTTTGTAATACATATTAGCAAAGCTAGAAAGAAGCAATCTTGAAAGAATTGAGAAACTATTTTTAATGTATGACTTATAGGCCTGAGATGTTCAATTGAAAATTGTTTCTATATTTAATTGATATTTATTTAACATTTGAGGCATAAGTGGAAGGCATGTCATGACAGTGAACATTAAATGTTCACTTGTGTTGTTGTTGTTGTCAATAAAACAAATATTTAACAAACAATTTAATTGAAATATTTTCATGCATACTTATTTTTTTTCTTTTTGATTTTCTCTCAATTGCCCGCTGAGTGATTTATAGTTAAAATTTTTTCATGACGTATTTGAATTAATATTTTATTTGTATGTGTATAAAAAAAAATTGGAAAATACATTAAAAAAATCATTCTATTTGTGGGTGAGGTAAATTTAAGCATTTCACTATTTGTAACGGAAATTTTTGCAACTGTTAGAACTTTGTTTTTTTTACTTGATTTAATAGCTTTTAATACTTTTTTATTTAAATATTTATATATAAAAAAGATATTAAACACAAACCGCTTTTGAACAATCCTATAATTTATTTTGTTTCAGTCTTTTTGCATTTAGCAAACGTTTTACTTGTCAAATGTGTTGTTGATATAACAGCAACACAACAAAAGCAACAATGCAAAAAAAAAAACAGCAAAAAATGCAAGCGTTATTTGTAGACTGCATGTCTTTGTTGCTGCAGCTTTGTGTGTTTTGTTGTTTTTGTTTACAGGCTTAAGAATTTAATAAAATTTTACGCACAGTAACAAGCAAATGCAAATAATGTACTTTTAAAGTAAATAAATTCATTTACTTAATATTAATCATTAATATCAGGTATCTGGTAAAAGACTAATTAAGGCCTTTAGCATTTCAAATTTAATACAACAAGCAAAACTGCGAGGGTAGTTAGGAAAATGTGGTGAACATATGCAAAGAAAGCAAGTTCTGGAAAATAAGCAAACCCAATGGAAAAGTTTTAATTTTCAATGTTTGACTTGAGCATGATGTTAATGCCTCTCAATAAATTGGGCTTATAAAAACTTATTTGTACCTGGTCCTTTAAACTGCATCATGAATTTTTTAGTATCAGCTTTAACAGTGTAAAAGTAAATAAAATGAGGTGTCTCAATGTTTGATTTGAGAACGATTCACATACACCTCATTCAATTGGGCTAATTAACAATGATTTGCTTGTTGTACATAATAACTTTTATATGGTCCTTCCAACCTAATCTTGAAGTTTGTTGTATTTAACGTAATTGTGGCGAAATTAAAGGGAGAAATTTCAACAAAGAAAGCACTTTCATGATTAACTAAGACAATCGTACTTGCGAACTTAGACACTTGTACTTGTTACTTGTATATATGGTCCTTGGAACTGCATCATGTACTTTTTAATAATAGACTTGATAGTGCAAAAAACAATAAAATGAGAGGTCTTACTTTTTGATTTAGAAACAATTTGAATGCTTCTCAATCTCTGGGGCTAATAACATTAATTTGCATGTAACTCGCAATGTTTTATAAACGGTACTTTGTTGCACCGAATCTTAAACTTTACTATATCTAAATTGGCTGTGTTGAAGTTAAAAGAAAAAATTTTACAAGGAAAATTCTTTCATGACTAACTAACACCCTTACACTTGCTAACTAACATATAATTTATGTATATGGTCCTTCGAACTGCTTCATGAGCTTTTTAACAGTAGAATTGATAGTGCAGGCACCAATAAAACAAGGGTCTCAATGTTAGATTTGAGAACGATTTAAATGCTCTTCAATATTTTGTGCTTATTAGCACTACATTGCATGTTATACACAATTATTTATGTATATGATCCTTCGAACCGAATCGTAAAACCTATTATATTTGGCGCGACAAGATTGAAGTTAAAGAAAGAAATTCTAACAAAGAAAGCACATTTGTTTGGGCATTTCCTGGAGATAAAAATCAGTGGCTTACACAGAATCTATAAATTTTTGCTTATGGTCCTACGAACTGTAAAAGTAGAACTCTACGATAAATAGTTGTAAATGTTTCTGAAAAAGTGTACCATTTTCTAAAATGAAGTGTAAATTTTTGTGGAAAATATAACTTTCTGATAATAAGACATGTTAACAAAAATTTGCTTATGGTCCATCGAATCGAACTGCCAACTGTATTACAGCAGAATTGACTCTGTAAAAATGTTGCATAAAATATAGTGAGAAGGTCTAAAATAACAAAAATAACTATAATCTGCTGCACATATTTTAAATTAAAAAAAAAACAAAGTTTGTTGACAGTCCTTCACATTGCATCATGATTTTATTTTATTACTGGACTTAATAGTGTAAGAATTCGTAAAATTAAGAATGATTTTAATGCTGCTCAATTTTTTGGGCTAAATAAAACTACTTTGCATTTAATAGGCCATAATTTATACATATGAATATGGTCCTTCGAACTGATTTTTAACGTTTATTGTAATTTACGTGATGGTGTTGGAAGTTAAAGAAAGAAATGCTACTAATAAAATAAACACATGAATTACGGTCATGGCTGGAGCTAACAAACTCTGCTTTGCGGCCAATTTCTAGATGTTTGTTTATGGTCCTTCGAACTTACTTTTGACGCTTTACTTGCGATCCCTTACTTTTTTGTTTGCTAATCACAGCATGTATTTAGAAAATCGCAGAGATTTTTTAACAATCTGTAATTTTTGTGTAACCCTCGCATATTCACAGTGGATTTTCATCAGCACAACTAACAGCACTAAGGTGTGTTTTGAAATTAAAACGTCAATAATTTTACAGTAGAGATTTTATAACTGTGTATAAGAGACTGCAAATGTGTGCGTGTGTGAGTGTGTGTTTGTGAGTGAGTGAGTGTACGTGGCAAAGAAGGGGTTTTATTTATCAATACATAAAGATTTCATCATCAATAAATTACGCGCCTTATTTCTACATATTTTTGTTTCAATCGTTTATTTGTTGTTTGTTTTTTTTGTATTCTACTTTTATCCGCATAAAGCCTTAATTGGTGTGCTCGCATCTAGCTGAAGAAAAAAATACTTTATATTCTTTGTTCGCTTACTCACTTATTCAAATCACAAGGATGGAGTTGAAAGCTGGAAATGATTGCAATGACAGACGGACAGACAGGCAAACAAATCGCCACCTAAATAAATGTCCGAAGCGCGGTTTATAATTAAAGTGAATAAAACATGAGAAAACAATAAATAAAGCAATTAATAATAGTAATAATATTTGTTGTTGCTGTTGCTGTTGTGTTGATGCTTATGTATTTTTTTCTTCTTTTTTGAATACATGATAAGAATTCCATTAAAAAGCTTAATTTTGTACGATAATGTTTGTTGTTGCTCTTTTTTCTGGTGGCCAGGCCAAACCAGGCCAAGCCAGCACAATAATAACCCGCTTTTTTGTGTATTTATTTTAAAATAAGTTTTTATCTAGATTAAATTGCTGAAGGCTTTAAACAACCGTTTATTATTGAAAATCATTGGTTTGGTTTATCGAACTTCTTAATAATTTTTGTGTATTCAACTGTGACTACCAGACGAAATGTCTTACTAACAATCTTGCTTGCTAGCTGGCTGGCTGGCTGACTGGCACTTACTGGGTCTTTTTTTTTTTTTTTTTTTTTTTTTTGTGATATTAAAAATAATGAATTTTGAAATGTTTTCTTTAAGTGTTTTATAAATGCTGTTTGCATTATATTTATTTATTGTTAAAATTAATTGAATATTTTTGAGCTTAAAGCCAGACTCAGTGGCAGTATTTAAAATTCAATACAATACAACGTTATATTTTAAAATATTATACGGCATAAAATTAAATCTACATTGTATAACATCATCAGCTAATAATTTGGGTATTAAAAAAAAAATAAAAAATAATAGCAGAAATCCACAAATTAAATTATATTGCTTTGTTTGATTTTATTGTTAAATTGTTGCTGCTGCCTTTGTTTTTTTGCTAATAAATATTCCAGCTTTTGTGTTTTAAAGTTTTTAGATTTTGTTTTAATTTTTTGTTGTTGTTAGCTTTTCATATTTGCTTAAAAAATTTTGCTAGACATTATGGCAACAAGCACTTCAAGCTTGAAGGCAAATATAATTTTGTATGTTAAAAAAATCAACAACAAAAAAAAAGTTGAATAAAATAAAAAAAAGACAACGAGCAAATATAAAACAAAAGACTTAAGTCACAAACTTGATTTTTGTTTATTCAACACTTTTTTTATTCGAAATATTCTGGTTTTATTTTAACTATTAAAAGTTTATTATAAGAAAAAAAAATTAGATTTACAACAAAAATCTTTAACAGAAATAATTAAAAAAGTTTTTTTATGTTTTTGAAAAATTTTGTTCTGTTTGGAATTTTCTAATATTTTATATTAAAAGATTCTCGTATAATATTTCAGCTCATTTCGAATTAAAAAATTTAGAACGAAAAAAAATCCACGATTTAAATCTCGCCCTCATCAATAAATTTTTCCAAACACCACACAATCATTACATTGTCCGCACGCTTTTTCATTATGACATAAATTCAAGAAATTCATATAAATCGTTTTTTTTTCTGAATCTTTATTTACAGAAAAGACATTTAGTGGTATATTTAGTGAAGGTGCTTAAGAGAAGAGACAATTTATAATGTAAGTCCATTAACATAAATTAAAATAAAACTGTATGAGTGTGTCAATGCTTTGAAAACAATTTACATTTAGAATTTTTTATTTTTTAAATTTATTGGCTTAACTACGGGTAAGCAAGCAATTCATTGTAAAGACAAAGGGTTTTTTGAATTTTCACTATTTTTGTGAACATTGTTCTACTAAATAATTCTGCAACAATAGTAACGCACATATCGAGCCATAACTGCCAATAAAAGCTTAATCGACACATTTTTTACTCTAGATCTCGTTTTTTTTTTTTTGAGGAAAATCGATTATTCACGATCACAAATAATCGATTTTGATCAAAAAATCAATTTCGAAAATAATGTCGCTTAACCTTTTTTTTATCTACATCTTTGATTTTATCTACATCTATCTTTGCCCTTCGTAAATTATGGAAAGATGTGTGAAAATAAAAACAATTTTCTGGATGCTCGTAATGTTACGATAGAGTTTTAAATTATACAAGTTAAAACATATTATTCTGCAAAAAAACCTGAATTCAATTCAAGGATCTGGTAGAATATTTTTGGAACAAAATGTATGGGACCAAACTGAAAGTGAACTTAAAAAAAAATAATTTAAAAACTGTTGGTTGTAATGGGCGTAACTTCGCCCATTTTTTTAAGTGAAAGATTGTGTCTATTTTAGAGCTCAAGGTGTATGGTAAGTTACGTAAAAATCTCCTAATTAGAGCCATGTGAAATAAAATAATAAATTTGAATAGACGTAGCCACGCCATGTGTTTGCTATATTTCGCTGCAATCAAATAAGTAGAATATTATAAAAGCAAATAAAAACATCGGTGGGCGTGTCCCAGCTTACTTTTTTTTACAATGGGACTAATTGGAATAGGTTCAATAAGTTGATGGTTGTGGTCGCCTTGAGATACCTCGTGCCATCCTGTTGACACCACATCTCACCGTAATCATTCTGATTTATTTCATAATATTCATGGCATTTAAAAATATAATATTCTGATATGTTTTATAGAATTTTAAAATACTCGCACTTACCTTTAAAGAATAAAAGAGAATTAAACTCTTAAAAAAAACTGCTTAAATTAAGCTTAAATGAAGGCGAAAGCCCTCATTTTCCACAACAAATAATACAGTTTGCAGAAAATCATATGAAAGGGAGCTTTGAAATTTGTTCTCTTGCATCACCACAAACAAACTTACTTGTCGCAGCATAAAATTTATTAAAAGTGTTAACAATACAATTTATGCCTTTTTAATGGCTTATTAGCCCGGCTTATCTTGTCACTTTTTGTTGTTGTTGTTGCCTGTCCTGTGTGCATAAAAGCCAGTGAGTAAAAATGTTTGTTTTGCAGCAATCATTTGGGCTTTGTTTGTCTTGTAGAGGATTCTTTTTTTTCTCTACTTTTGTTTTAAATTTTTTCCTTCTTAATCCTTTTACTGTGTGAGTTGTATTTCAGTGGAGAAGTAAATAATTTAAATAAAGGAATTTTTCCTCATCGATTGTGTTCAATTTAGTAACAAAATCTAAAAGGTGGTCTTTTATTTTAGAGGAGTGTGTCATTTCAGTGCTGAAACGAAAAATGATTGCTATAAATTCAAGTTCCTATCACACAACATTTTGAAATTTATGGCAAGCAAGGTCTTTGTGCAGTTTTAAGTGTTTCAACATTAGATGTTGAGATATTTTTACGGTTAAAGTGTTTAAATAAAATAAGGTAAAAGTGATTTGTATTTAATTTATTAAATAGTTGACTGACTGGCATTAAGTAGTGGCAGTTTAATAAGTTGTAGTCTTAGTTGCTATGAAAACCTTTTACAACTTATTCATTTAAGTCTTTATTAAAGGGTATATATTGGAATTAACTCAAATATAAATTAGATAGAAAAAACTTTTATTAATTAGTGTAGTGGAACATAAGATATCGGGTATAAATATATATAAGTAAAATAATTTCTAAGCTTACCATATAATTTTTGTTTAGTTAAATATTGAATGAAAAGGAAAAGAAAGAAAAGGAAGGGAAAATTCAACAAAAAAAAAATAATATATTGGTATGCAAACTGCAATCATTCACTCCTGCTATATAAACTTTCCGTGAAATAGATTTAATATCCCTGCCTTGATTAATTCGGAGGTGATATAATGTCAGCTGGTATTAAAAAAAAGCTTTTAAAAAAGATTTTATGTTTTTGAAAGTAAAAACCACAGAATATATTTCATTAAAAAAAAAAAACTCTTATACGTGTAATAATTCCACAGGAATGTCAACTTTTTGTAGCCTGTGACACCAAACAAATATGCTTGTTTTTTTTTTTCAAAGAAAGTGAACTTTTTTTTATTTTTTTTATTTACTTCTTTAGGCCGTCAGTAGCTCTCTTAGCTCTAAAAATTGAGTAAGATGAAATACAAGCTTAATTGCTTGCTGTCGCACGTGACAAAAATGGGGACTTTCTCGTGGAAGTGCCTATTTGTAAAATATATTTACCTGCGGAAAATATAAAATGCTAATATTGATAATATTGTGATATTGATATAACAAACATCTTTTCCAAAAGTAAAACAAACAAAATAAATTAAAATATATTTTAATTATGCAAAATTTCACGCTTTCCGTTATAAAATTTTAGCGCAAGCAAAATAGAGAAAAATAGCTATACTGTGTTATCAATAATATGGTAATACCGTCACAATAGAGATAATACCGCAATTGCGGAAAAAAACCGCAGCAAAAATAATAATTTAAAATATGGCTTCCGCATAAAAAAATGCGTTTCGCATCCCCAAAACTGATTGAATAATAAGACCCATTGAGCTTATGGGATTATGTTTTAATTTCCCGAACAAATTGTTTACAAAAAAGCATATGGAAATTTTGACATTGTCTTGTCTTTCATAATTTAAAAATTTCTATCAATAAGATACAAAATTTCTACTTCGTTTTGACTATTTTTTTTCACATCATGTAAACTTCATTTCGGTGAACTATTTATGTGCTGAAGACCTTAAAATCTTCTGTTTAAATTTCATTGACATTTTTTGCTGGAAAAAATTTTATTTCTCTTAAGCCAAGTTTTAACAAATCTTTATAGTCTTGTATTCCTTTGTTTAAAAAAAATGTTTAATCATTAACTTTGCAAGCTCACTATTTACATCAACATGGTCATTATCCTGACCTGTTGCTGACATTAGCAACAAACAAGCTTAAGATGGCGGGTTTCGATCACCAGGGGGTATTCATATTATTTCGACATTTTGCTTAACGAACGTTAAATTTATGAGCTTTTAAATAACCCGTCAATAATCAATGCTTCATAATTTGCTTAACAGGAGAGGGAAAAATGAGAAGGAGTCTGCCTACCTACGACTTTTGGCGGCAAAACCTTAAGCTTAAAACAGCAAAAAGCAACTTAATATATGTATATTTCTGTAAATACTTTTACTTGTATGGCAAATATTTGTGAGGAGTTGTTTTTTTACACATTTTTATTAAAAAAAATTCCGAGTATTTTTTGTATTTTTTTTTAATTTTAATTATTAATTTACACATAATTAATAATTAAGGCGAAATTGAATTTTCGTGTTGGTTGATTTTATTGAAATTTTATTCCAAATGTACATTTGGTTAAACCGAAACATGTTACTGTTTGGCAGTTATTTTCCATATAAATTGCTTTATTTAATTTATAAGTGCTGGCACAGAAAGTTTGTGCTTTAAGTCTTTTGTTTTTCGTTCGTTCCGTTTGTTTCCTTAATTGTCGTATTTTTAAATGTTTAATGCTGCCTTTTTTTGCATTCATGCGAATGAACAATAACATTTTGTTTGTTTAATTTTCGACTATAAATTATTTAAATAATTGTCTCGCTGAAACGAGAGTATTTTGAGTGCAGTAATTAAGAAATTGTTTATTTTATTTATGTTGTTGTCGCTGCTCATGTTAAATAACAATTTTAATGTTTTTAAATGTTTTTTAAAGGGGTTGTTATACACGGAAGCAAACACGTTTTTTTTAAATTTACTTATTTGAAAATTAATTTTTTTTGAAAAACTTTACAGAGGGAAAACTATTGTCGACATTTGGTACAACATTGCCAATTAACTACTCCTCATTTTTTTTGTAATTTTTTTTCCTACAATTTGGACTGACACATTGTGAGATCAAGTAAGTAATGTTGAGTACACACTATGGCATTTTGTGACATCGCAATAGTGAGTACTAGTGGCAACGTTTGACATATCTGATATTTTTCATTGTGTGGCATTGCTTTCCATATTAAAAACATAATGTGAACGGCGTTGCACACATTTTGAAAATCACACCACAAAACTTTAACACAAGAATGCCAGATGTGTACTCAGTATAAGATTTAAAGCTGCATTCGTTTTCAAATTAAAAACGAAGTGTTTTCAATTTGACAACTAAAAGATAACAGTTATAGAGTAAAAGCTTTTTGGCTTGCACGTGAACGTTTACATGGTACGGGTCGGTTTCAAAGTTCGCCCCTTACCATTTTTTTAACGTATGTAAATAAGTACTTTTTAGAAGGTATCTTCTAAAGTAAATTTTTTTTTGTAATGTATTTTTATTATCTATTTAAAGTATCTGAAATCATTTCTATATTTGCGTTTTTAGCTATTTTTCCGCTTACATAATCATTTAATTGTACATAAACAAAATAAAATTAGCAATGATTTACTGTCTTTGTGTCTGACTTATTTTCTCGTTGTAAATTAAATATTTTGTGTTCAAAATCAACTTTTTTGATACAATAGCTAAATGTGCAAACTGGACAAACACGAAACTATTTTTGCCAGTTATTTTATCTTTTGGTTCTTTTTTTTCTTCATTATATGAGATCTAGATCTATGTATAATAAAAATGATAATGAAGATAATAAACTGTATTTGTTTAAATTGTTAGAAAACAACTTTTGTTTTTTATTTGGATATTGAGGCTATAAATGTTTTCAAAAATTAAAATTTTATAATGGAGCCATAACGTCTGGCAGTGAATAATTTTCTTTTTCTTAGTTTGATTTCATTTCATTATTATTCAGATGTAGCAAGCAAAATTTCTATTCATATGTATTTATTCTTTATTGCTTAGTGCTCATGTGTTAAAATTTAAAATTTAGATTTTAAATTTATACGGCAGAAAGACCGGTTTTTGCAACACACTCGATTAGGAAATCGATGAGTCTTTTTTTTATAAAAGAGTTAAGCTGGTAAATAAAACTAGCTTAGTAGTTTTATTCTTTTTTTTTTTTTAAATAAATACTATAAATATTAAGGCCCTTTGTACCAATTTTGAAGCTACCCTCGTAGTTTCGGTTCTTTTTTTTATTTTTAAGCCACGTTTTTGTAAGCTTTTAGTATTTAATTTTTAATGTTTTCTTTAATGCCTTTTTAAGAGCAGCTTAAAATCATTTTGTTGTCATGTCACATTCTACTTTAATTTTATTATTTTATTTATTTAATTTTTTATGCAAGAAACGCACTGAATTTTAAAAATTATAATTTTTTAATATATTCAAAACAAGAAAACCACAAAATGTTTTTTTTTCATTCTAATATAAATAATATCTCTTTTTTTTTAATATCATAACTAAGTAGGTTATTATGTTTGACATTTATTATTGATTTGGTAGTTCTTAAAAGGAAAATAGCAAAAACAAAAACACTTGAGGCTGGAAAAATTTCGAGCCGTTAAATTAAAACAAATTTTTATTCAAATAAACAAGATGTGAAACATTTGATTTATTAGATAAAGGCTAACTAAGAACGCGACAATTGTTGCTGCAGTCAAGGTGGGTTGCTTTGTGTGGATCATTGTTGCAATACTTTTTTGCATAAGTAAAAATAATATGAGTAGCAGATTCTTATCGTAAGGGCAGCTAAAATTTAATTGTTAAGAATAAGTATACATGGGAGGATTTCATGTCCTTGCTTGGAACAAAAACAAAATTTACCATGAAGCTTAAACTCATAATTTTGGAAGTATTTGTTGGGTTTTGGTAATAATTAATACAGCTAAATTTTAGTTTTTAAGCAAAAGGATATATGGGAGGTAGTCATGTCCTTGCACCGAGCAAAATGAAATTTATACCAGAGCTCCAAAATACATAATTGTAGAAATGTTTATTAGTTTTTAGTAGATTTTAATCATAAACGAACTAAATTTAAATTTTTGAGAAAAAGGATATATGGGAGGTAATCATGTCCTTGCACCAAATACAAAAATTTTACAACAGAGCTCTGAAATGCATAATATTATAACTATTTTTTAGTTTTTAATACATTCTATGGAAATATGTAGTTAAAATTTAGTTTTTCAGAAAAAGGATATATGGGAGGTAGTCATTTCCTTGCACAGAAAAACAAAATATTCACAATAAAGCCAAAATTCATTTTTTTAAATTAAAATTAAAAATTAAAATTCAAATAATCATTCAAACCGTTAAAATCTAGTTTTTGAGAAAAAGGATATATGGGAGGCAGTCGTATTCTTGCACGGAATGATAGAAAATTTACAACAGCGCTATAATGCTAAATTTCCGAAACTAATACCAGTTTTCCTTACATTCCGATAAGAGTTACAGATACAATTCAAATTATAAATTTAAGGAAGTGTGGGAGGCGTGTCCCTAAGTAAATTTTTTTTCAAACTTCATTTTCGAGCAACCGAATAATCGATCATTTAAATTATTAGCGATGGGAAAATTTTATTCGATTCATATAATCGTGTAACAAATTTCTTTTATAAGTTTTATTCCATTATTCGTATTCACATGAGGGTTCGATTAATCGAGTAAACTTTGTTCTTTTATTCGATTCATCAAAGACATATTTAGTGATGTGTCTGGAGTAACGGCGATCAATTACTCAATTCCAAAATTGGTCAAACAAAAGCTAAAAAATAGTTATTCGAATAATCGAAAATTTCAAATCTTGGCACAGTAATCGAAGTCGAACAACCGAATAAGATTAAGATTACTCGAATCGTTGATGAGTAATCGAAATCTCGAGTAACTCTTGTTCAAAGCTCTTGAAAACAAACTGAGGATAATTTGTTCGATTAATAGATTAAGCTATATTAAACTATAGTTTTTTTTAACAAGGGCGATTAGGTAATCGAGTTAAAACGATTATTAAACGTATTTGAACAGACAAATAATAGTTTTTTTGATTACACAAATTAATAAATAGGGAAATATATTTATAGGAATGATGGAATGGATTTCGAAATAGTTGTGCCAAACAGTAAAAAACAATTTAGTCGAATGCTATTTTTTTAAATGGCGATTTATTCGAAAATTTGCAAAAATGGGAAAATTTAACACATTAATAGTGTCAGAGCAACCGAATAATATATTCGAATAATCGAAAATAGTGAAATTTTTTCAAACTAACATGGTTTGAGCATCTAAATAATTTATTCGAAGAATGGAAAAAGTTTTAAATATTATTGCACTGAAGCAACCGAATAATTTATTCGAATAATGGAAGAAAATATTATCACAATATCGATGAATGATACTAGGATTTTTTTTTAAATATTTGTGGAAAAATTGCATTTTAGTCATCGAATTCATAATTTATTCGAATAATCTCAAAAATTTTTTATTTTATTCCACTAATCGTGTTTAACCAAGCGAATAATATAAGGATTTTTCTAATTATTCTAATGATCACATATGGCTACCACATACTCGAGTTAAAAAGTCTTCAAACAAGAGTAAAGAAAATATTAGCCGATTAAACGCATATTTTGTTGATTAATCGAATAAATAACGTTTGATTTTATTATAACGATAGTCAAAGAAACCATATTGAAAGCTTACACACAAAATTATGAAAAATATTATCTGAATATTCGAATAAAATTTAAGATTTATTCGATTAATGGCACAAAAAGTCTTTACATAATTTTTCTGACAATTATTTACCTAAAAAAGTTTTAAGAACTCCTTTGTTGAAAATTTATTCGAGTAAACGAATAAAGTTTATACGATTATTCGAATAACAAAAATTCTTTTCCTCAATTGATCGATTTTCCAAATCTGTGCTTAAATTGTTTTAAAAAAATGCATCGAATAATCGAAAAAATTCAAGGATTATTTGAACGCTCGAGAAAATAGCGAATAATAAATTTCGCTCCGAATAATGCATCCAAATAGGGACAAAAATAGCTTATTTTCTTTTAAAACGAAAAATGTGGTCGTAATTGTGAAAATCTGGTGTTCCTTTTTGCTTCGAAATGAATAAATAAATTTTACAAAAACTAAGTGAAATTTATTTGCTGATGGTTAAGCGATGTCTATATGCATTTCATTGTTGCTTTAACAAATCGTCAGTAGACTTCAACCACACATTTTGAACAGTCACAAACCTCTTATCTTATGCACAGACTTTCATAAACTATTTGAGAATTCACAAATATTAATATTTTTGAAAATCACAAAAGAAAAATAAGCATAGTAGGCTTAGTAACTTATACAAAACCCAGCAAATAATTTTTATTCGATATGAATCTGTTTTATTTTTCTACACCTTTATACAATTAGAAATCCATTGGATAACAATAAAAGTATTTATAGGCAAAATGAAAAATAATATTTTAATGAAACATTCAAGAGATTTATTATTCGACATATTGTCATAATTATATTATAAGTGAAATTTATTTGCTGGTGGTTAAGCGATGTCTATATGCATTTCATTGTTGCCTTAACAAATCGTCAGTGTATTCATATATGATCAATAAAGTTATTTTTTATTTAAAGTGGGCATTTTTTATGGGGAAACTGGTTTAAAGAAGACTTTAACTTAAGCAACAACCGCTATTGGACTATTGGTGTAAATAAACTTTCATTACTCTTAGTTTCGATTAGTGAAAATTTATTCAAAATGTTGCATAATATCAAAATAATTTTTGATTTATTCAAATGTAATCACATTGGACTTGGACCACTTTTATAGCTATGCGCACAAATATATTCTGTGTATTTGGCTAAGCTGATTGCTTATCTTCATCATGAAATAAGCAAAATCAATAAAAAAGCGGGGCATTGGAATAATTTTTTCATCTTACATTTAGAATTATTCCGGCATAAATAGTTGTCACGGCTTAGAAATAATAACAACATAGTATTTGTCACTATTTAGTATCATTCGTTTATTCGAGGCTTAAAGCATGTTAAAAGCGTTGGAGCTGCGTCAAAAGTCTTAATAAATATTATTCAAATGTTATACAGAAATTGGTGGAATATTTTTTTCTGCATTGAAAAACAAAATGCTAAATTATCAAATAAACTTCGTTTGCTTCATGATCATGTTGCGCAATATTTACAGAAAAGGAGTGAAAGTGAAATGAAAAGTGAACAAAACTCTCGAAATGATATGAAAGAGTCCAACTCAAGGTACATACTTACATACATGAACTTGGTAAAAGGATAATTACTTTTAAGAGAATACTATCATCTAGACAAAAATACGGAGCGATTGAGGATTGGATCTCTGTAATTGTTTTTTGATCTTTAGCCAAATATAGCAAATGTGAATGCTAACAAGCAGCCAATGGCTTCATTTTAAGCTTGTGTAGATTTCCATTACGTTCTTAAGCTTTCAGATATCGTAAAGCATATTGATTTATTTAATTAATTTTTTTTTCAGAAGTCATTTAGCTTTTAACACATTGTTTTTGTTAATAGTTTCACGTCATATGATTGGCTAAATTAACATACATTTTCTATTCTAATTGAGTTGGACATTAATTCTTAACAACATTTATTGCCTTAAGCCGCTCATAAACAAAAAGGCGCAGATGATAATTTGTAGTCCGACGCTTGTTACAATTGCTTAACAAACTGCAATTGTTCAATTGTTTATTAATTAATTTTAGGCGCCAATCAGGTTTAGTAATTAAAATAACTATTTGTTTTCATTTCATTTAAAACTAGAGCAATAAATCTTGCGATTTCTTTTGTTTTTTCTTATAAATATTTATAAAAACAATAGAACGAAGTGGTTCTTATATTATAGTTTTATATGAAACAAAACGTATTTACTGAAAGCAAGTGTTTAATTTTTCTGCTTAAATACTCGTATATTCTGAACAACAAGTTAGGAAGGATACAGAATTAAACATTTACCGCATAATTTCAATTAAATAAAAAAAGTGGCATTAGTTGAATCCTAAAATTTGACAAAAAGTCAGTTTTTAGAGAAAATTGAATTAAAAGCTGGTACTCTTTTTCAAGTTTGTTGCTTAAGTCTTTTGTTTTACTCATCGCCCAGGCTTCTAGTCAATGACGACCATTTGAACTAAGAAAATTTTGGAATTCCGTATACAAAATTCTTTATTAATTTTGAAATCATGTACTTCAACTCAAAAAAAAAAAATAAAATAAATAAAAACTACATCATCAGCACCGTCATTAGCACTACAGTGCAAGCTGTATGTGAACAAGCTAAAAATGTACGAACAAACACCCTTTAAGTTTATTCCAACATATGAATAATTTTATATGCAAATTTATTATTTATTAGATATTTTTTTCAACTATAGCGTGATGGCGCATGTATGTCTAGTATGAAACATCATCTCCCTCCCACTGCTGGTTACAAAGATAGTGTGTCTTTACTTGTAGTGAATTGAACAGCATTAGAAATGTGACAAATTTTGTATAATTAATTATACCAGTATTTATAGTTTTTTTTTTTTTTGATATTTTTCATTTCATTGTGATAATATCCAGCTGAAATGTTGAGAACGCAAATTATACTGCTCGGCTTGGCTATTTATTTTTTTATTTTTATTTATATAATTTTTTTTATTAATCTCTTATTGATGGCTTGTCAATTAAACATTTGTTTCATTTGAATAATATTTTTTTGTCTCTTTCTCTTCTTCTACTTCTCTCGACTGGTTTATAGAAAATAATAAATATTTTTTTTTGTATTGTACTAGTAATTTGTTACTTTTTTCAATTTTAATATTAATTAATTTCTTGTTGCATTGTGTGACTTAATAATAATATTGATTATTGGAAACACTCCTACTTTTGAATTTTTTCTTCTTCTAACTAGTTGTTGTTTCAAACTTAATTTGTGCTTGTTTCGTTCAGTGTTATACTCCGCATTATGTTTCAATATTACGAGTACCTTTTTTTTGCGCTACATTTTTCAAATAAATAAATAAGTTATTAAAATTTTATCATAAAAATACTAGAATTTTTATAGAATAATTTTAGTTTAAGAAATATTTCTCTGGCTGGCACATATTTCTTTTAGAAATTTTTATCCTTATCAAGACAAAAATTAAAGAAAAAATTTCTCTAGAAAAATTTTACTTTTACAGAAGAAAATATTTTCTATAGAAAAATTTTAATTTCACCGCTACACAATATTCTATAACAAAATTTTATTCCCACCGAGGCAAAAATTATCTGCAGCAAAATTTTACTTTTATCGACACGAAGATTTTCTACAGCAAAATTTTCTCACTAAAAAAAGATAAGATGAGAATATTTTTTATAGAAAAATTTTACTCTCACCGAGAAGGAAATTTCTATGGATAAATTTTGCTTTCACCGAGACGAGCATTTGCTAGAGACAATTTTTATTCTCACCGAGGCAAAAATTTTGTTTAGAAAAATTTTAACTTTGAGTGGCAAAAATTTCTATGGAAAAATTTTACCATCACAGAGACAAAAAGTTTTTTATAGAGGCTAAAATTTTCTGTGAAAAAATTTTACACTCACAGAAAATAAAATTTTATATAGAAAAATTTGACTATTGCAGACAAAAATTTTCTACAGAAAAATTTTCCTCTTGTCGAGATGAAAGTTTTGTGTAGAAAAATTCCACTCTCACACTGACAAAAGTTTTCTATAGAAAAATTTTTCCTCTCACGGCATTAAAAATTTTCTTAAAAAAAATTTATTCTCACCGGGACAAAAATGTTGCTCTCACAGAAATAAAATTTTTTATAGAAATATATTCCTCTCACCAAAATAAAAATTTTTTCACCGAAAATTTTTACTTGCTTAGAGACAAAAAATTTCTCTAGAAAAATTTTACTCTCACAGAGAAAAAAACTTTTCTATACAAAAATTTAGCTCTCAGAAGATACGAATCTTACTCTCTCCGAGACAAACATTATCTAAGGAAATTTTATATAAAATTCTATAGACATTTTTTTTTCTCACAGAGACAAAAGTTTCTATAGAAAAATTTTATTCTCAGCAAAGCAAAAATGATTCTTGTAAAGTTTTACTCTCACCGAGACAAAAATTTTGCTTTCTACGAGACGGAAGTTTTGAATAAATAAATTTTACTCCCACTCAGATGAAAATAATAATATTAGGCTTTTTCTGAAGATCCATGGAATTTGGCTGCAACTTACTCGAGTTCATAAGCCTACAAAAAAAATGTTATTCAATTAAGCTCATAAACCTTGTAGTTTATTCGATTATTTTAATAACTATAGTGATAGTCGAGAAGTGAGTTCAAAATCGCGAAAAATGTTATCTAGGTAATCGGATAAATCTTAGATTTTAGTCGATTAATAGCACAAAAAAATTATATTGGGGGATTGACATTTTTTTAAGTTTAGAATTATTCAAACAAAAAAGCTTAAAAAATTTATTCGAATAAATTTTAAATTTTATTCGAATAACCGAATAATAAAAAAAATTTTTAAATTCTAAATTTTAATTTTTAAAAAAGCTCTTAAATTTTATTAAACAATAATAAATTTGTTTCTAACAATCATTCGAATAAGGAGCAGAAGTGAGGGAATACTTTTTCTCATAATTATGGAAGTAGCCTATACCGTATGCATTTTTGCTGTCAGATTTAAAATAAATGTTATAAAAATTTCAATAAATATTAAACATTGACATTTTGCTCTAAATGACAAAAAAAAAACATTTTCTATAGAGAAACAAACATTTTTCAAAGAACATTCTCTACAGAAAAGTGCTGTTCTCACGGAAGAACAGTTTTTTATTGAAAAACTGTTGTCTCTGTGATAACAGAATTTTTTTATAGAAACTATTTTCTTTATGAGAGAACGAACGAACGCAGATTGATGTAGAAGTTATTAAGTCCTTAAGAAACGACAGGATATGTATGTACCTTTTGCTCGAAGGTATTAGAAATGAAAAATTAGGTAAATGAAGCGGTGTTTTTCGATATTTCAAATTATGTTGGAGGAATGTTATCTATTCCAAATTCATCTGCAAATGTGAAAAATATATTTCCAAAGGATGGAAAAGTATATCCTAAATGTTACTTTTATATTCAGATCTCAGCAACTAATAGTATTTTTTATACGTTCTGACATTAAAGAATAATATTAATTAATGGTATTAATTAAAAATATTATAATCATTGAACTTCAAAGTGCCTTTTTGTCAATTGTTAAGCTTTTACACATATACTATGTGTGCCTTTTTAGTTAATTAATAGAAGTATTAAGAAATTAAAACTAAAGAATTTGGTACAATCGTACTGAAAAAAGTACAATTTTTCTTCAAAATTAGTACAATTTCTAAATCTGATTTCGCATCCCTCAAGGAAACTTATGCCTTCACTGAGACGAAAACTTTTTAAAGCAAATTTATGCGACGATAATTTTGTTTAGTAAAATCTGGTTCTCACAAAGACAAAAGCTTCTCTATATAAAACTCTTATTTTTATGTAGACAAAAACTTTGTAGAGTTAAGAAATTTCCCTGGAATGCCAACTAATTTATTTAAGCTTATAAAAAAGACGTAGGGCGTTATTGAAGTCGTATAATATTAAATTCACTTTGTTATTTCACTAAGCTGCTTGGCATTTGTTGTTCGTGTGTAAATGCTTGTAATTAAAAAAAAATCATTTAAATTTAAATTGTTTTTAGTAAAGTTGTTTTGTTTTGTTGCTGATTTTGATTTATTAATTAATAATGATAAATTATTGTTCAATTATTGTCACACCTTCGTTGTGTGAATATGTTTCATTGTACACAGTTTGTTGTTTGTATTTGATTTAGTATTATTAGTTGTCAATTGTCGATGTTGTAGTTGCCGTTGTTTTTATTTGTCATCTTGAAGATATCTGCTTTGTTATCTGTTTTCTTTTCTTTTTTTTTTTTGGGTTTTTATATGACAAACTCTTTTGCGTTTCTTTTCTCTGTTTCACTTTTGATTTATTTGTTTAACTAATGGCATTTGTCCATGCCGTTTTCGACATCAAAGCGTTGATGTGTGTTCTGTTGTTATGCTCAACTTGGCTTCAGCGAATAAGCGAGTGAGTGAGTGCATGTGCGTGTGAGTGTATGTAATTTATATTCAGTGTGCAGCCAAGAGAGGTAAGTTAGCAAGTCCGTCCTTTAGTCATGCCGTTATTTAGCCTTTAATAAATTGTTACTAATCTGTGTCGTGTGATAGATAGTTTATTGTAATTTTAATATTTTTTTTTACTAATTTTTCTAACTTATTTCTGGGTAGCAGACAAGCTGGCTGCTTTTAATGCTGTTAGTGAAAATACGTGTAATAATATAAATAAAAAATGAAAATAAAAAAAGTGTTTTTTAATAAATTGTGAATATTTGATTTACTTACTTTTTTGACATTTTGTTGTGTAGAGTCATCGACTGTAATGCCCCTTAACGCTGGCACACTTTTACTGAAGATTTTCTGAGGATTGTTAATGTATTTGCATTTCACATTTCAACGTTGCTAGATATCTTTAGTATATGCTTAAGCATTTACACGTTTTGTCTTTTAGACTTGATTAAATTTACAGCATGTTTGACTAGAAAAAAAAGATTAGTTTTGTTTTTGAAGAAGTAGTCTTTTTTTTTTGTAAATTTCTCTATTGGAAAAACTTTTTTTTTCTAACTTCTGGTCTGTATATTTTTAATATTTGATGCAACCAAATAAAAGTTTAACGTTTACCGAGAAGTAGCAGAGAAATGCTCTATTATCTATTAAATATTCTTAAGAAGTTAAAATTCCGGTTGCAAATACTTTTTTCTACTTCAAAAAATACTTCAAATACAATTGTTTTCAGCAAACTATTTTCCATTTAAAATATAAAACATTTCCTTATGTCTATTTTGAAATAGAAAAGAAATTTAATTTAAAAAATTCTTGTTTTACTTGTTTTCAAGGGTTGTATTTGATTTTAACTGTTTAAATATCTATTGAATCTTATGAATACTTAATGATCATAAATTATGAAGTATTTATGAGTCAAGTGAATTTTCAAGAGCTTTCATTGACGTCTTTCCTCAGCAAAATGAAGAGAATTGTTAGATATATTTTTTTTATAAATAAAATGCAAAATGTTAAAAAAAATAAACTTTATTAAATATTTTTAGTAAAAAAGCAGGTACAGAGAAAACTCTCAGCTCGTTTAATAAAAATGTAATTAATTATTATTTATTTAAACTTAACATTTAAATATTGAAAACAAATGCATAAATTGAATTTAACAAGTCTTAAGAATTCTAGAGAAAAATCAGCGTGCTACTCGAGGCTTCAAATTCACTTTGACAAGTTCTTAAAGTATGCTTATGCCCTTATGTTTTTTTCTTCTTTTATTTTACAGACTATTTAAATCTGTATACAGTTTTAGGATTTATTTGCTTTAAAGAAATTTTGGGTGATGATATCATCTGATAACGACTTCAGGTGAGGCGTGTGAGTTCGCACAGCAGGTGCTCTGCATTAAATTAAGTTCAAAACAAAGAGATTAAAAGAAATGAAATCAAGCAAAATAAAAAATAAACTATTTATATAAAAGTTAACAGCCAAGCGATTATATTTTGAAAGATCTTTGATTGGATTAAATGAACAATGATTAAGATCAGTAAAGAATTGAGAAACAAGTTTTTTTTTGTATTTTATTCAATATTTACTTTAAACAAGATTGACAGTTTTGATAACAGTTGTGAGCTTTGTGGTTTAAATTAAAACAAAATATGTATGCATGTATTTATAATTTACTTCAAATCAGTTTCTATTATTTAGTTTAAAATTTTTTCTTAAGGTACGTGAAATATGTTTGTTGTCTAAGTCTTTTGTTTTGCGATATATTGCTCACGTCATAACAACGAAGAGAAAACCTGTTCACAAGCTCAAGTGAAAAGAAATCAATGATAGTAATACTTTTTTTTTAATTTTATTGAAATAATAAAAAAAATTTAAATAAAAAACAAATTTTACGGCTTAAAAAAACATGGAAATAAAAACAAAAAAAGATTGATTTCTTGAATTAATTAATGGTTTACCTTCTTCCCAAAAACTTTTTGGCTAATTTATTTCAAGAAAATGGAAATCATCAGTGCATTTTTGCAAAATTCACATAAATTTAAAAGTTAAATTTGTTTTTTCTTAAACAAGTTGGTATTCCCTTTCGGCAATGCTCGCTTGGTATTAAATTTTGACTAACTCTACTTATAAAAAAAGCTTAAAAATGGAAAATACCATTTGTTGTGTTTACTTAATTCATAAACGTGCGAGTCGTACGTATCTGTGTATAAAAGATTCCGTACTACTGTCCGATTTTGTAAGGTTCAACTGTCGCTCCAATTTTTTTCAAAGACGCGTTAATACATCACACGAAGGGTTCCATACGGACACTACATACCTAATACTGTACAAACTTTAGCCTTAGCGCTTTTTTTCGTTGTAATGATTTCTTTCGGTTTTTGGGAATTTATTAGTTTTGGCGCTTTTTTTGTTATTGTGATTATTTCGGTTTTTGGCGTTTTTTTCAGTTTTTGGCAATTATTTCGGTTGGTTTTGCTGATTTTTTTCGGTTTTCGGCGATTTTTTAAGTTTTGGTGCTTCTTCTTTCTTTTGGCGCTTTTTTCGTTATTGCGATTTTTTCGCTTTTTTATCGATTTATTTCAGTTTAAGCAATTTTTTTATTTTTTGCCTATTTTTTCCGATTTTTGCCGATTTTTCGTTTGGTTTTTACATTTGGCTTTTTTTTTGTTTCGGCGATTTTTAAACTTTTTGGCGATAATTTTAGTTACAGCGCTTAATTTTTAGTTTAAGGGCTTTTTCTTAGCAATTTTTTTTAATTTTTTTTTAGTGTTGGCTCTTCTTCTTGGTTTTGGCTCTTTTTACGTTATTGCGTTCATTTCGGTTACCGGCATTTTTCCATTTTGCCGATTTTTTGACACTTTTTCGTTTTGGCGTTTTTTCCGATTTTTGGCGATTTTTTTAGTTTAGGTGCTTCTTCTTAGTTCTGGGGCTTTTTTTCGTTATTATGATTACTTTTGGCTTTTTATTGATTTATTTCAGCGATTATTTTAGTTTGACCCTTTTTTTTAATTTTGACGGTTTTATCGGTTTTTGCCGATTTTTCCGTTGGTTTTTAATTTTGGGTTTTTTTTGGTGTCAGCGATTTTTTTTCGCTTTTTGACAGCGATGGATTTTTAGTTTTTTAATTTTTTTTTTGCGATTTTTTCGGTTTTTGGCGTTTTTTTGTTTTACCGATTTTTTTTAGTTTTGGTTCTTCTTCTTTTTAGTATTGGCTATTTTTTATAGTTATAGCGATTTTTCTAGGTTTGTGTTTTTTTTTGTTTTGGCACTTTATTTAAGTTTTAACGATTTTAATAGTTTTGGCGAATTTTTTTCGGTCTTTGGCGATTTTTTTCGTTTTTGACGATGTTTTTAGTTAGAGCGATGCATATTTAGTTTTGCTGCTTTTTACGGTTTTTGGCGGTTTGTTTCGGTTTTTGGAGGTTTTTCGTTTTTGGCGATTTTTTTTCGGTTTTGGTGAAAAGGTTTATAAAACAAATTTTGTATGAAAAACTATTTTATAAACCTTTTATGAAACAAAAATATTTCTTATGAATAATGCTGAGTACACACTATGACATTTTGTGACATGGCAATAAAATATGCTGGTGGCAACGCTTGTCATTTCCGATATTTTTCGTTTTGTGGCATTGCTTTCCATATAAAAAACATAATGGGAACGGCGTTGCATACATTTTGAAAATTACACCTCAAAATGACAACACAAGAATGCCAGATGTGTACTCGGCATAAGGCCTTAAGTGTTTAATAAGAAATTAAAAAAAGTTCAAGCTCACAGAAAATGTTCTATACTGCTAAAAATTTTTAAATTTTAAATATTTTTTTTTGAAGGAATCCAAGTAATCACGGCGAAAACTAATTACCTTTAATAAACAAATAAACTGACAAATTATGTTTACTAAACAAATAATTAAGAATAATCATATATTTTTTCGAAAGGCATGAAAAGGTTTTTCGTTTTAATGACATTCACAAGTTGTCACCTCATGAACAAAAGACTTAAGGCACAAACCTTAAATGGCTGAATTCTCTGTGGAAAGAAAATCTTGTAATTTATTGAAGATTAAAACACTCAAAACATTTAAATATTTATAAACTTTCACACAAAATCACGATGATTATCCGCTTTTATGAGGTTTAAATATTTGTACTCAATAAACCACGTTTCACGTTGCACGCTCACAGTGTGTGTGTGTGTGTGTATTTGTGCAGCAGCTTTAATAATTTTTAATTGTCTTTTAAACAGATTCTTGTTTATTTTTTAATTTGTCATGGTGCATAAAAAAATTGTTTGTCTGTTTGCAGTTGGTTGCTTGCTTTTGCTCTTGATGGTTGTACAGAAAAGCACACACACACACACACACACAAAGCACTGCATAAACAAAATTTACCTTTTAAGTTTTGAAAATAATCAAAATATTTAAACCTTAAATTCATGATAATGAGCATGAACAATCATGAGCAATTTACAGTAGACAATAAGCAGCCAAAAATAAAATAAAAACGAAAAATAACTTCAAATAACTTTACGTGTCACGGAGACAATTTCGTCGTTGTCTGCAATGGCTGGTTGTAAATATACCACAAATGAAATATTTTAGCTCTCAATCTATGAATGTCATTATTGTCTTAAAGTTATAAACGTCACATAACTCAGATTTAGCCTCATTTTATTAACGCTTCAGCTGCCTGAACACCTTTAAATTCAAAATGCAGTAGTTTTTATTCATTTAAAAAAATAAAAAATTTATTTAATGTGGAATTGCAAGAAAAAAACTTTTAGCTTTACTTCTTTTATTTAATAAAATGAAATGTGCACAATATATTACATGCAGCAAATTAAAGTCAAAGTTACAAAATACAGGCAATACTTGATAATTTAAATTTCAAAACGAAATTAAATAACCAAGAGGAGACTACAAAAGATATAAAATAAGTACTGATGAATATATTATTATTTTTAGCCAAAGGCATGGGAGTTAAGCTACACAACATTTTTTTTTAATTTTTAAATTATATTGCAATGTAATCGAACAAAAAAAAATAATTGAATATTCTTATTTTTCGATTAGAAGTTATGGGGAGTAGACTGTTTTATAAAATGCAGACATGTACCCTACAAAGCGCACCTTAAGATTAATATAAAACAAAGTTTTTGTCATAAAAGCATGTAAAGAGCACTAGGGAACTTCAATCGTACTGCAGAAAATTTTTTATTAGAAATAATTTTATCTGTTAATAGTCATTTGCTGTTAGAGTTATGATTCCCTAAAATTTTTTTAAATATAACCTTAATTTCGTTAAAAAGATTTCTTTTCTTTCCTAAGGTATTATTTTTTCATTGGGACTGAAATTTGCTTATTTGCAATCATTTTATTTTGTGCTGTTTACGCAATTAAACCTTGTACACTTACAGCAGGATTGCAATCTTTAAAGTTTTTCCAAGTTTTTGTTAATTTTGCTTGCCAAACGCAACACTTGCTTTGGAGTCTTTAAGTCTGCTACGACTTTTAAGTTTATTAAAGCATTAAATATTATTTGTTCCCCTTTAACTACTGCACATGGAATTTTAACTCAAACAGGCATTTACAATAAGAGACAAAAAACAACAACTGCAATCGAAATATGTTCTTTAATTTTTAGAAAGACAATTACTTGGCTTGTTGTTGAGTTTTTATTTTTAAAAGTTTAAAGAAAAACACTTGAGTACTTCTTTTTTAAGTTGCTATTTAATCTTTTTTGTTTATAGAGATTTTGTAGTCATGACTTTTGACTCCTGTTCAATTTAGTTATTAAACAAAAATCAAAAACAAAAAAAAATTCAAGGGTCACTTTTCACATTGTTTTCTTGCTTTTTTAATTAAAATTTTTTCATTATTTTTTTTAATAAGCAAGTTTTTGCATTGTTCAAGTTTTTGCCAAATATTGTTAGCAAAAAATCGGAAGTACCAGGAAGTTATTCTAAAAAAAAAAAAAAAAAATGAAACAAATTTTTTCCTTAATTTTTGCAACAAAAAGTGCGCGAAGAAATTATTTTTCCGGCATAAGATGTTAACGAGATTTGATCGGTAGGCTCTTAGCTACTTTATTGGCATATATATTTTAGGGCTGTCACTCTAAGTCGGAATAAGCTGTTGGCCAAAAACGGAAGACACCATTTTTTGAGTACACACTGGGTTTCGAAATCTTTGGAGGCCCATAAAAAAATGTTGTTATTAAAATCGCCAAACTGAGTAGAGGGTTTTACTACCTTTTGTTAGTACTATTGAACCTATACTGTCAAGACCGTGTGGATTTCTAACTGTTGCACAGTGTCAATTAAAATTTTAATATAGTCGATTAAGCTATTGCTTAAAAATTTTACATAACCAATTATTTTGTTTAAAATTTTAATACATTAAAATAGTTTAATTGCCACAATTAAATTTATAATTGATTATTTTTATTTTCTTTTCAGGTAAACTTGTTAAAAGGAGAACATTTTTTTTAGATATAATTATTGTTTGACATAAATGATATTTTCATAAAACGCAAATAAGGTAAATTATTGTGTATAAATTCTCTTTTTATGTATAACTAGCTTTTACTCGCGGCTCCGCCAGCGTTGATTAAATTATGAATGTTTTGTTATTTGAAACGATAAAAACCGCCAAAAATGCAATAAGAAAATTAAAAAACGCGAATAAAAACCGGTCTTAAAACTGTTTAAACAATCAAACCCGCAAAGAAAATGGCCTTAGTCAGCCCAAAATTGTATTTATTGGAAAAAAAATTCAAACTATTTATAAAAAACCGGCTCCGAACCGGATACTAAAAATAGGCGATGTTTGTCGCTGGTAATGTAGCTTTATATTGGTGGAATAATTTCCAAAATCGGTTTAGTGCTTTGAAAATCCGTGAAAATATAAAAAACCGGTTCCGAAACGATTAAAAAATAGCCTATATTTGACGATTGTTATGTAGTTTTCTATTGGCTGAAAAACTTTCAAAATCGGTTTCGTGGTTTGGCAAACAAACAAACAAACCAACTCACTTTCACATTTATAATATTAGTAAGGAAGTAAGGATAAGGATAAAATTCACTTTACTTTTAGCTGTTATAAAAACGCTTTTATATTAAATTTTATTATATACTCGTATAAAATAGGAAAATATTCAAGATGAAAAGCATTAATGAGCGTCTCACTAACACGCGCTGAAATAAAATGTTTTTTGTGCCAAATAATTTTTTTTATAGCTTGTATTACATTACAATTTCCATGCTTTTGTCGTAAAGTTTTTATTGCACAATAATTAATTTTTATATGCATTTTAATTGCTAAAGCGAGAACCTGAACAAATAATTTCTATCAAAGAAATTATCTCGTATAATTTGTGTTTTTTTCTTGTTCCTAAAAAAACAAATAAAGTAATTATTTGAAAATCATAAAATTTTTTTTTATAATCTTCACCCTGCTGACTTTGTTGAAAACATTTGAAGTTTGCATGTTAAGTCTTTTGTTACGCGAATGCAAGTATTAAAAAAAATCAAGTTCTTGGCTTAAGTCTTTTGATATTTCAACCAATAAATATAAAAGAAAATTTACTCACTTCACTCTCGGTTTAAAATTCAACAAAACAATTTGTACAAAATTAAATAATAGCAAATGCAACTAAATGCGATAATAAATTTTCTTTCACTCTTGAGTTGGGACAGAAATTCAATAAGAAATTTATTTGCTTTAAGTAAATTGAACACAACAACAATGACAGCGACTACGAGACAACAACAATAGAGTAGTAAGAAAACATAAAATTGCAAGAAAATATTTTAATGGTTTCTTTTTGTTTTTTTTTTTTGAACATTTCTTTGAGTTTATTATTTTGCTTAAATGCCACACAGACATTTTGAAGAAAACACGAGCGGGATTCACACAGCAAAACAAACCATAATAAGGTACTAAAGTCGTACTAAATAACATGAATATTTAGAAAAAAATCAAACAACAAAAGCGATAAGTAGCATGCAACATGTTACACAAAATTAAAAAAAAAAAAAATTAAAGAAACGCGTATAAAACTACAACTTATTGTCAGTCAGTATTGCCACCAACCAAATAACCAGCCAGGCCCTGTGCCACATTGAGGCATGAAGGCTGAAATTTTTATATTATTTTTGCAAAAAGATGTCAGTGTTTAAGTAATTTATGTTAGTTGGCTTGAAATTTCTCACAGCAAACAAAAGAAATACCACAAACGCTTAAAGAATTTTAAAAAAGCTGACATTTTGCATTTCGAACGCATTCCTTAGGGCGATTAATCGATGGATAATATTGTGTATATTGTTTGGATTCTTTAATTGTTTTCACTCTCCCCTTGCAAATATGCACATGCAGCACAGCAAAATCGTTTTGTTGTTTTGCTGGCTGGCTCTGAAGTATATAAATTCATATATAGTAAATAAAATGATTTTGATTATCGGAGTGTGAGTGTGGATGGTTGGTGGGCGCTTTAAAGATACCACACACATATAAACGGCTTCTTGCCACAGCTACAAACAACAACGTCATCAACATTGCCAGCAACATCTTTTAACTACTATCAACAGCAACGTGCAACAAACAAACAAACAAACAAATAAACGAACGAACAACCTCTTAAACAACATTTAATAGTTTGTGCAATACAGGGAGTTTATTTAACATTGACACTGATGATCATGAGCGGTACTCTTGTACTTTTGCGGTTTGAAGGAAACCTAAGGACGCATTTTCTACCGATTTTTGTTGTTCTGTTGTTATAGACAACTATTACACAGTAATATTGCTGTAGCTCTTCTCCTTCTGTTTCTGCTGCTTCTGCTGTTGATTATGTTGATATTGAGAGCTGGTGCCGCCTCAGCATCTGGCATAGCTTGGTATTGTAACATGCGCATTTTCGTTGCTGTTTGTTCTTTTTAATGCCACTAACAAACAATCTAAGCCTGAATGGTCACCATAATGTGTGCATACACGTTGCACACGCATTGTTCTCAGTCATATATTCAGACGAGTAGTTCTACAGACGTATATTTTGTTCTTGCTCGTCTTGTTTCCCTCAAAATAACAATACAATGATCTGGCTAGTAAGCCAATGAAATATCAACATTCAAACGGACAGACTATAGTATTTTGGACATTTGGTGTGCATAGTGTGGCCGATATTTCTTTAATCTCAAAAATCAGGTAGACTTATTTATTAATTATCTATTGCAGCTAATATTATCGTACGTTTTTAGGGCAGTTATTAATAATAAAATCTGGAACTATTCTTACTTCTGAAAAGTCTAAGAAAATGTACACGAAAAAAATCAACATCGACGTCACGTAAATACAATACCAAAAATTTTGGGCTTGTCTACCAGTTGTCGAAAACAATTGACTATTTTTGACAGGCTTATGCTACAATATTGTGCAAAATATTGCACAAAGTTGCTCCTGGGAGCGGATAGACAAGCCGCATTGTATTGACGTAACTGGGATAACGGTGAATATATCTTTAAGCAACGTCACTGAAATAAATGCATGCTTTGGTTTTTAGATTAAAAGAATATCTGTTAGATAATTTTCACAAGAAATTGGCATAAAAAGACGTACTGAGAGGGTAAATGACATGCAATAGAATTAATTTGAGAAGATGGCGGTAAGTCAGTATTTCAATTGGTACCGTGGCGTAGAAGATTCTGCAGGAATAGAGATTCGCCGCTTAAAATTATGCTCCTAGAATTCTTCCCATTCGAAAATGCATCAATCAGTTTAAACAGACCGACGCAATGCCTCAAATTATAAAAAACGTTATAAAACTTGGAAATTATTAATCAGTCTGTTTGTGCAGATTCTAAGCTTCCCAGTAGGAAGCGCGCACTATCTGAAAGTGTTAGCCGCGTTCAAGTTTAAAACTCTATAGCTTGGTCGGTCCAGATTGATCGATTTCTTTCAGAACAAAAGACCAGTTTCATGGAAATGTAATGGAAGATGTCCTTTAACTTATTTTTTAGTTATGACTGTTCCTTAACGATATTTTATCTCCATTTGCTAAAAATTAGTAAGAACTTATTGCAGTATATCACAAAGATTTGTAACTAATGAGTGACTATGTTTATGGTTAAATTATATTTGTGTATCAAAATTTTTTATACTTATATATGTATATTTATTGTATCTTCAAAAATTAAGTAACAGAAAAAAAGCATTTTTATTTAGTTATTTTTTTGTGTACCAAAAAAAACATAAATTTTCCAGCCCTGGAACCATATTTTGGATTTGTATAATTTTAATTCTTATTTCTTTCTTTCAAAAATATGTTTAATGCACAAAGAAACGAATTAGTTTTTCTTAGTAACTTTTATATACCAACAAAGTTTTAATTTGCCAACCCTGCAATAAATAACATGTTTAGCTAACAAAGAAGAAAGATTAGATTTTAAGATTTTATCTAGTAACTTTTAAGATTTAAAGATTTTATCTAGTAGTAACTTTTAAGTTTTAGCTTTCCAGCTCTGGAGCTGATTGTTTTATACTTAAATATTTTTTTCTAAACCATTAAATATATATCATTTGAAAAAAGGAAAAAATAATTTGAAATAGTTGGGTATATAAAACCCAAAAAAAAATAACATTTTCCAACCCTGGAAACAGCTTTTTTACAATTTTGGATTTTCTATACTAATCTATTCTCTTAGATACAAAATATGTTTAATTTATAGAGAAAATTATAAAAAAAAAAAATTTAAATTTTCCAACCCTGGAAGCGTCTTTTTGATTTTTAATGCCAATTTAATTCTTACTAAAATATAAAATATGTTTAATTAAAAAGAAAATTTTTTTAACAAATACAACTCGGGAAGCGATTAGCTTGTCTGCAGAAAACACCCAGGGTCTATGGCGGGAATGGAATCCACGACCTCTGAACTGAGAGGCTAGCATCGTTACCCCTCAGCCACAGGGGCACACTATAGTTTTAGCTAGATAGAGTTTATGTACATAAAAAAGTAAAAGTTGTCCAGCTCTGAAAGCTTTTTTAGAGCTGATTTTGCTAATTTCCAATATCCATCGATTTTAGACCATTTCTGATATAGAAGTCAACGATCGAAGCCTCTAGCTTTTCTGAAAGCCTCGGAAAAATGATTTCATGTGCAGACAGACGGACATCGTTGACTCGTCTTTCCTATTCATCAAAAGTCGGAATATATGTACATATATATATAAACTTGTTATAGGTCGCATATTAATATTGTAAAAATTACACACGGAATGACAAACTTATATGCATATATATATAGTATACCCCTTACCATTTTTGGTGAAAGGTATAGTAATAATTTGTGTTCCTAAATCGAGGTGATGGAAAATTGCTTGAAAAGAATATAGTATAGGCGGCTATTTTATTGATATTGGCTTCCACTATTAATGGATACCCTCCTCCTTACAATTAAATAAAAATAGGATGATTCTTGATACGTCTTATTTATTTTAGGACCCCGTATATTTTGTTCTTTCATTTATTTCTTTTAAAATTCATTGCTAATGAAACTCATTCTAAGCAAGCATTGCCTCTTGGAATAGGAATAATAATTGAAAATGAAATAAATCTCCTGCACCGGCAACACTGTCTTTAATATATACCAGAATAATTCACAATAACAACCTAAAATATCGCATTTAATGTCTTTGTGTAGGGAGTTTATTCCCTATTCATTGATCCCCCATTTTAAAAACTCATTCGCTAGCTTCTGCGCTCACTTCGAAAATTCGAAGTTCTCCCTTAAATTTAAATTTTCACCTCCCTCAATTTGTTTAGGACAGGTGGATTTTATTTTTAGAAGAAAAAAAATGAATTCCATGCGAATTATTTCTCGGGGAATATTGAGAATCAAATAAAAAAAAAGTTGGTCACATGCAACTTGGCCACTGAGAATTTTCTGCTCAAGATTTGTTTAAAGTTTTGTCGGCTTTGATTGTTATACTCGTATGTATGTGGAGTTGGTTATTGCTGTTTGCTGGTGGCTTCTGCTGTTATTGTAGTTCTATGTTGTTATTTTTTTATTGTTAATGCTGCATGTAGCAAGAGAAGTTGTTTAATTTTTTGGCTGGGGAAAAATGTTGCAATGTAAATTCGTAAGACAATAAAGAAATAAATTACTTTCAATTCCAGATTTTGCAATAACATCAAACTTAACAAACCAAATAAACTTAAAACACACAACCATCAGCAGTATAAAGTCATCGTTGTTATTGTAGCAGTGCAGTATAAGTTAAAACATCAGACTCATCATTCTCAATGCACTTTGTGCCAATGGAAGTAGAAGCAGAAGAGAAATAAAAAACATCGTATAGAATTTAACATCAACACGACAAAAAGCGCTGAAATCGTGGTTATGTCCAACGCTAAGCAACAGAGCACTTGTTTTAACTTTTTTTTTTTTTGGTTTGCTTGGAAAATGGCGTTTGCTTCTGCTGATTTTTTTTAAGAACTTTTTAAGAAATTTTTCGTTTTGCTTGTTCTTTTTGTCTAAATTTTTATTTTGTGTGAACATTTTTGCGTTGCAGTTGAATTCTTTTCGTTCTGCTGTTATGAACTTTGTGCGCTTAAAATTGCAATTTTATTTGTATTTTTTTGTCTTCTCATGAGCGTGCCAGTCAGTTACAGATACCACACAGTTTTGGCCTTAGCAAATGTGGTCATGGTTTTATGAGCAGCCTTACAATTGGTGGCTCAAGTACCCATCTTACCATCCCCAGCATAATAACAACCATTTGAATAGTTAAAAGTTTAATGTGTCTTTGTTTCAATTTTACTGTTGCTTGACTGGCTCACTGAATGAGAGTGGAGGGGAGCATGGGACTGGAGTGGTGTGGTGTGGATGCCGAAATGGCTGGTGGAAAATATTTGTAGCATTTTTTCTTTTCTTTTTATTTTGCTCATATTAAATAAGGACCACCCTGAGTGTAAGTTTTGTAGCCGTTGGTCCATAAAATGTTTTTGTTTTCAAGATTTTACATTTTGACTTTAGGGAGTTTATTTTTTGTTGACCATAATCGGTGTAACGCGTACGTATGTAGAGAATGAAGGAATTGAAAAGCAAGTTGTTGGTTGCATTTTAAAGTCAATTGTTTTTTTGTTGAAGGGCGGGGGGGTGTATATGTGAAATATTATTAAATTAATTATTTTTGAATTGGGGAAAAACCAGCAAATTATGTTGCTCATCAGTTAAGCACTTTATTAAGATACCCGTGTAAATCTTTAAAGCTTATAAAGCTTAAAGAGAATTTAAAGGTTACAACATTTTAATAAACATTTTTAACAAAAAAATTTAACAAAATTTCGTGCCATTACCGGCAAAGAAAAAACTTAAGCGACATAGTTTTCGAACTTAATTTTTGGACCGGAATCGATCATTTGCGGTCATAAATAATTGATTTTCGTCAAAAAAAAAAACCTGATCCAAAATATTTTTTTAAAGAGATATAATAAAAGCTGTTATTTTATTTAGGACAGGGATAGCATGGAAAGGAAAGCTTCATTTTTTTAACAACATTGCTTTTTGCACTTTTTTTTAATAATGCAGCTTTGCAGCGCCTCTGGTGTCAATGAGGCGTATTAAATTTTTGAAGCTGTGTTAGTAGCCATTTAATTATTTATTTTGCTTCGCCGGTAATTCTGCTACATAATACCGATGAAGGAGGGCGCGCCGATGTGACATTAGGATTATAAAGCGTGTTTTTTTTTGTGTCACAACTTTAAATTTCTTTGAGTAAATCAATTGTAGCGCCCGCTGTGTGGCACATATCCATGTCCTGTTACAACCACATATCAGCAAGATTAATGCCACGTAATTGATTTAGGAAAAAATTTCGATACACGTTCCTAAACCGTTCACCATTGACAGTAACATTCTGACTATCATCGTTTTCTAAGACATATGAGCCAATGACTCCGCCAGCCCATAAAGCGCACCTAACAGTAATTTTCTGTGGATGTAATGGTGTCTCGACAAAAGCTTGTGGATTCTCCTCACTCCAAATGCGACAGTTCTGCTTATTTACGTACCCATTCAACCAGAAATGGGATTCATCGGAAAATAAAATTTTGAATGGAAATTCAAAATCAATATCAATTAATGCTTCAGCCCATTCGCCGAACAATTTGCACGCGTTGTTCTGATTGAAGTCGATTCATAATAAAATTTCAAAGCAAACTAAACCAAAAGCAACTAGCTTTTAAATGGGTGCTCAAGTGAAGCAGTGATGCCAAGTCAAAGTTGTGATACTCTTAAAAAAAACACCCTATAGTATCCGCTAAAGTCGCTATAGTTCACTAACCTTCATCATTTGAACTTTCCTACAACAACTGATACAAAGGGACACTAATGTACATCAGGAAAATGCGTGGTGGTTGTAATTTAATGACTGTCGAATACCGGGCTCGAACTCACGACCTTCGGTTTTGTGTAACTACTACAGCCAACGCCACCCTCAAAAATATGTGTCCGTTAAGCTTTTTTGGGGGGTCATTGCTCGATATGTGGTTGTGCTGTCCTCTCACTGTCGTATTTAAATTAAAAACACTATTACATCTGGTTGAAGTCTACTGGTGTGTTGCTTAGCAGCAACAAAATACCTCTAGATGTGCTAAGCCAACAACAAATAAATTTTTGTTTTAAATTCGTAATAATTTTGTGAAGCGTTAAATATAAATCAAATATTGAAATAAAGAAATTTTTTTTATCTCAGCAAAATATGACAATACAAATCATTAGTTACTGCATTGATGAACTCAGCTCCAACTAGTTCCGTTTCTGGTGAAACATCAATGAGTTTAACATATGATTGTCATAGGACGGAAGTCATCCAAATAACTTAATGGTATTCGCTTAAAAGATTGTCTAGAACAATTTTTTATATAAAGAGCAGCCTTAGAATATTAAATTCAGTACATGTAGTGATTGGTATTGCAATGAAAGTAGTAAATCGTTGGAACTAATTCCGATGTTTTTTGCCGGATTATTTTCTGCAAAACAAAATTTTTTGAGTTAATACTATCTTGCAATAAAGGATATCCCTCCTTAAAAAAAAATCAAAAACTGCAACAAAATATTCAGTCATACCAAAATATACATCAATGTTTATTTTATTTCTAAATAATTGAAAGCAATCTGTCACTGTCGCATTATCAATAAACTTAAGCTAAGATTTTTATAAATATTATATTGTGTGCAGCTTAAAACAATTAACACAATTTTTTTTAATAAAAATTAATTCACAGCAACCAGGCAATCTATCAATTTTTATGGTGCATTAGTTTCTGGTTCACTTAGTGGCAAAATTAAATAAAAAGAGAACTTGACTTAATAGCAAACAACTACAAACAAACTTTAGCTAGCTTTACTTAGATGTGGCCAAACCTTAGCGCTCTAAAATCGTTTACTTTATTGTTTGTATTTCAAATCAAAGCTTTAAGTTTTTTGCTTAAGTCTTTTGTTTTGTATTTTCCTACTGTTTGCATTAATAAAATTAATCACCAAGACTAATTCTAAGAACATGTGCTTAACTAAGTAATATTTTGTTTAACTAGTTGTTATTTAATTTCCTTGTATTAAACCATAAATCTTGTTAATAAATAACATTTATATGATATGACAAGTCAATTAATTATTCAAATGTCCCTTGACACCATCATCAATTATTTGGTTTAATTATCAAAAGCTGACTAACATTTTATAGGAAAATATGCCACCATACTTGTCATCATTTAAATATTTATTCAAGAAATTACCTCAGCGATTTGTACATATCACTATTCTCCTCTCCATTAATTATAATCAATTAAGCAACTGCAAGTGCAAAAACTATACAATCGCCTTTGAGGCCACTTGTTTATATAAATTTTTTTAAATATTTCCCTACATATTTGCATTTATATTAAAGTTATTAAAATATTTCTTAGTACTTTGCTTTACATTGTATTAAATGTTCTAGTGAAGTATGCAGTAAACTATTTGTTCATCATATTCCTCTTAAAGTGTTGAAATATGGAAACACCCATATTTGCTATTTGTATTATTTTGCGGTCTTGATAATCTTTTTTTCTATTTAGTTTTTTTTTCAATGGCTTCTGCTATTTAATATAATATTTACTGTGGTAGTGAGAACATGCAGAGCAACACTTTTTTGCATTTATGAAACTTCCGCAGACATCAAGACGCTCTGAATACTGGTATTCCCATATTGTTTTTCTATTTGAACTTTATTTATAAAAAAGCATTTACATTAAGGTGTTTATGCATTTAGTTATCATTCTTTTATCTATTTTTTGCTGGCAGATGGCAAACTAAATTTAACCAATTTTGCTTGTTTAGTTTCAAAATGAAAACCTTTTTTGTAGTCAGCAGCATCATTAGAAAACGTTTTATGCCATATTTGACATAGAGAAGACATAATTTCCAATAATATTTTTACGCGAAACTTCACATACTCTTCTTTTATACAAAATATTCCCTAAACGTAAAACTGCAAATGAAAAAACAACAATATCCTGGAAAGATATTCACTTCCCTAAAAACATCGCAAAATTTACTTACATAAATAAAAGTTGTAAGCCAGTTTTCATACTTTTATTTAGAAAACGTCTCACAACTATTTTATCCAAAAGCGATTTTAAAAGAAAATATATCTTAAATGCTATACAACACTTTTTTAATGAAAACATAGCATGGAAAATTTCTATGAAAGTATCACTGCTTTAGTCTACTTCAAAAAACATCTCGTATAATACTTTTGCAAAAAATAATTCACACCCAGAACATTAACATACATCTTTATCTTTTTAATAATTTCAAAATATTTTTTTCAGAAAACATCGCATATTCGAAAAATGGAAGAATGAAGAATATTTGGGAAATATTTTTTATATTTATAATAAATAATTTTAATTCTTTAAAAAAATATCGCACAATTGATTACGATCGAAAAAAGTTATAAACCTATTTTCATATTTTTCTTTAGAAAACATCGCACCACTGTTTTGTACAAAAGCGATTGTTACAAAAAATTAAATTTATTACGAATATTCTTTTGTAGTTTCTAATAAAAATATCGCATAAAGGATAATGTTTTGGAATATTAATAAAATAAATATGTTTTTCCGGAAAAAATAGACTACACTATTTTGAAAATATTTTCTATACGAACATTTAAAAACTCACTTCCCTAAAAACATCGCACAATTTACTTACCAGTTTTCATACTTTTAGTCAGAAAACAATGAACAACTATTTTATTCCAAAGCGATTTTTAAGAGAAAATATATTAAAGATTATCTAAGCAGTTTCTAGTAGAAACATCGCATTAATGGTATCACTTCTCTAAGTCACTTCATAAAACATCACATATAAGACTTCTAAAGGGTGTTTTTTATTGAGGTATAGAACTTTAAGTTGGCATCACTTTTTTAACTGGCGGCCATTTTGTCAGCTGTCAAGTGATTAATATTTAGTTTGGTTTGCCATTTCATCATGAACAGGTTGACAAAAGAACAACGCTTGCAAATCGTGCAAATTTATTTCAAAAATAATGGTTCAGTTCGCGAAGTTTACCGCAAGCTCCGTCCATTTTATGGTCGACAGAGCAATTAATTCGGTTAACCATGGATCGTTTTCGCACTACGTTTACTCTATGTGATAATACGCATCCGCTGAAGTCGCTCGTCTACGCCAACAAACCAGAAACGTTAGGGGACTTGGAAGCCAACATTCGTGGCGTTATTGCCAACATACGGCCCCATATGCTCGAAAAAGTGGTTGAAAATTGGACCTGTAGAATTGGCTTTATTCGAGCCAGCCGCGGCGGCCACATGCCCGAAATCATATTTAAACGTTAATGGCATAAAATCATCCTTCCACTAAAGCCAAATTGATGGACATTAAAACGATTTTATTGTGTTTTATTTCAATTCGAAGTTCTATACCTCTAAAAAAAACACCCTATATAAAGATATTTTTAGAAATAATTTCGAAATATGTTTTCCCAAAAACCACCGCATACCGGGAGCAATAGAAATATAAAAAATATTCGATAAATCCGAGACTGTAAAGAAAGGAACTACGACATCCTGGAAATATTTTCTATATTTACGAAAATTTAAAAATTCACTTCCCTAAAAACATCGCACAACTTACTAACATAAATAAATAGAAGTTGTTAACGAGTTTTTAAACTTTCTTTAGAAAACATCTCACAACAATTTTATTCAAAAGCGATTTTTAGAAGAAAATATATTACAAATGGTCTATAGTAGTTTCAAAAAAAATAACATCGTATAAATGATATTGAAATTATTATATAAGACACTTCATAAAACATCGCATATAAGGCTGTTATAAAAAATTGCCACACACAATATATATTTTTTGGAATAATTTCAAAGTTTATTTTTTTCAGAAAACATCGCATACTCTCCGCTTGTAAAATTTTTTTGAAAAAAGTGAAACTTCAAACGAAGCTACCTACAAAAATGTCATGAAAATATTTTCCATTAATATCGAAAAAAGTTGTACATCAGCTTTTAATATTTCTTTTAGAAAACATAGCACAACTATTTTTTACATCGATTAAATAAATTAAAAAATTTTGTTACAAATAAATTAAATAAATTTTGTAACAAATGTTCTATAACAGTCTCTACTAAAAACATCGCATGAACGATTTCTAGAATATATCACTTCTACAACTTATTTCAAACTATAGCATATACATTTTTTTTTGTAATCTTTGTAATAATATCAAAGCATGCTTTGCCGGAAAACATCGCATAATCTGCTTTTGTAAAAAAATATTCTACAAATAAAAAACTACAAATAAAGAAGCAACAATATCTGGGAAATATTTTCTATATTGAAGAATATAACATCGAACAATTGATTTACAAACAATAGTTGTAAACAAGTATTCATATTTTTTTTTAGAAAACATCGCACTACGGTTTTCTTCCAAAAACATTACGAAATGTTAAATGAAAATTTATTATAAATGCTCTATAGCAGTTTCTTATAAAAACATCGCATGAACGATTTCTAGGACATATACCTTACATAACTTATTTAAAGAAAACATCCCATATAATAATATTATATAATAAATATTCCAAGCACAGAAGAAGATGCAAAAATTGCTTGGAAATATTTTCTATGTTTAAGAAACATTGCAAAAATTCACTCGCTTAAAAGAACATCGCACAAATGATTTACATCGAAAAAAGTTGTATATCGGTTTTAATATATTTTTACAAAGTATCACATAACTACTATTAAAAAAAAGCTATATTAGAAATGGTCAACATCATTTCCTTAAAAAACATCGCATACTCTAATTTCATAAAAAATATTCGACAAATGTGAATTTTCAAAGGAATAAACAAAAGTATGTTGGACATATTTTCTATACTAAGGAAAATTTTCAAAATTCTCCTGCTAACTAAAACATCGCAAAATTAATTTCTAACAAAAGCATTAATTAAATATTTTTTTTACAAATATTTTATGACAGTTTCTATGGAAACATCGCATGAGCAGTTTTTTTTTAAATAGCTCTAAAAAAAGCTTGATTCTAAAAACATCGCAAAAATATATTATATAAATTTTTTTTTTGGTAAAGAAACAAAAATATTGTTAAATATTTCATGAAATACTATGTAATGCAAAATATAGCTTAGCTTCAAGAAAAAAAATTTATGAATAAAAACAGGTTCATAAAGAATGCAAACAGTTTCCAGTAAAAGTGTCTTTGTAAAGTTTTCATCGGAAAACATCGCAAGAAACACTTTTATTGTACAAAAATTATTGAAACATTTTTTTGTTCGTAGTTTATGTGAAGAAATCGAACTAAGCTTTTCTAGCAGTATTTTTTATAACGTGTTTTAAAAACTTCCCCACTAAGAAATTCCTTGCATTCTCTCTGCTTCAATATTATTTTTATGTAATAACTTTTTTCACAGTTTCACTCTTTTTTTTTTTTTTGCAATGTGGTGCAAATTAACTCATCTACATGCAAAACTATTAATGCAAGAGTGGTGATGATGTTGGTTGTATCAGTTTCTTTTTGCAAACGAGTGAATCCATGGAGATGTCCACGTGCACAGTAATGTTATGGTAATTAAAATTCCATACATTTAAATTCCAAAGACGTTCTTTAACATTTGATAACATATTAATGGATGCATAGTTTACGAAAATAAATTTATCTAGAGCATCTTTTTCATATTATTTGCCAACTACTCACATTATTTCAATTCTTTTATATGTATACGAGTATTTCTATAGCTTTGGTTATCGTTTCATTTTCATGTATCTTATAGTATTGTGTGTGTATTTTATTTTGCCTCAAGATCGTGTTAGACAAACCATGAAATGCAGAATGTGCAAATATTTTAAATTCTTGTATTTTGCAAGCCCAGACGCTGGTGAAATGCCTGTGGCTTATGGAATTTCATCCAACCATTATAGATCCCACATGTTGATGTTTTCATTATTCCACAATTGCCTTTTATTATATGTATGTATATTTTTTTTTAACTACTAAAATGTTTATTGTAATTTTTTAACACAGTGTATCGAAGATTTCTATTTATTAAGTGATGTTAATATTGCGTAAAGATTTTTTCTTATTAATTTTTAAATGGCAGACATTATTGGATAGTTAAAATCATCAAATTGTTAGATAATAATTAATATAATAGTCAAGCCTACTACTGTGTTGTGGCAAATAAAAAATGAGTGTGAGGCCGATAGGAAGGCGCCTGTTAGGAATTTCTCAAACAGCAAAAAAAAAATATTTTTTAAGGTGTAAAATTTTTATGGTTAATAAAAATATTTTAATTTTTTCGTTTAAGTTGAATTTGCTGAAGGTGCAGGTAAATGAAATAGAATATTTTTTGTATATCCTAAAGGAGTAACACAAAATATTTTGTGCCCAAAACTAGCAACATAAGTTGACGCAGTTTGTAACTAAAAGGTGCGCAAAGTCTGTTTATGATATATTGAAAATTTTGAGACTAAAAAAATATGGAAATTTGAGATCAATAGCTAAAAAGTGGCTTAAAATAACTTATGAGGTTATTCGTTAAAAAACGAAGTGTTATTGATTTAAAACAAAAAAGAGGCAATAACCGAAAGTTTGTTTTTATAATAATTGAAACAACTACAAAAAAGAAAAGTGGTGCTCTACCATTTGCCAAAAATTCTTTACAAATCATTACCGGGCAAATTTATATAACAATCAATAATAAATTCAATAAAGTGCGACTGTGACTCGCACACGAAGCGTTCCGTACGGGCACTACATATTTACATATATAATACAGGGTGTTTTTTTTAGAGGTATAGAACTTCGAATTGAAATAAAACACAAGAAAATCGTTTTAATGTCCATCAATTTGGCTTTATTGAAAGGATAATTTTATGCCATTAACGTTTAAGTATGATTTCGGGCATGTGGCCGCCGCGGCTGGCTCGAATAAAGCCAATTCTACAGGTCCAATTTTCAACCACTTTTTCGAGCATATGGGGCCGTATGTTGGCAATAGCGCCACGAATTTTGGCTTCCAAGTCCCCTAACCTTTCTGGTTTGTTGGCGTAGACGAGCGACTTCACATATCCCCAAAGAAAATAATCCAATGGTGTCAAATCACACGATCTTGGTGGCCAATTGACAGGTCCACCGAATTAATTGCTCTGATGGACGATTATGTCGACCATAAAATGGACGGAGCTTGCGGTAAACTTCGCGAACTGAACCATTATTTTCGAAATAAATTTGCACGATTTGCAAGCGTTGTTCTTTTGTCAACCTGTTTATGATGAAATGGCAAACCAAACTAAATATTAATCACTTGACAGCTGACAAAATGGCCGCCAGTTAAAAAAGTGATGCCAACTTAAAGTTCTATACCTCAATAAAAAACACCCAATACTATACAAACTTTAGCCTATATAATGGAACATTTTACCTATATAAAAAAATTATATATAATTACGAGTATATAAAAAAATGTAAGTACCTGCTAAATTCTTTTTCTGTTTTTTCCGATTTTTCTAGTTTTGGCGGGTTTTCTTATTTTTGGCACTTTTTCCATTTCTGGGACTTTTCCGGTTTTTGGCGTTTTTTAATTTCAGCGTTTTTTTTAGATTCGGCGTTTTTTTTGGTTTTCGGCGATTTATTTTTGTTTTAGAGATTTTTATTAGTTAGATGCTTTTTTTTCGTTTTGGCGATTTTTTCGGCTTTTGGCGATTTTTTCTAACGGTTTTTGGCAATTTTTAATTTTTAATTTTGGGATTTTCTAGTTTTAGCGTTTTTGAAAATTTCAAGTGTGTGCCTCTTACGGTTTCTAAGATACAGCAAGTATGTAATCAAACTATTTTTCTTGGTTAAAATTACTAGTCGAAAATAGTTACTAAGTGATTCGTAAGATAAGTGCAAATTGTCATTCCGTTTTATACAAAAGATACTTTATGAGGCCACACAGCAGCAATAGACCTTAAAAGCGCCGCCAAAATTTCAAACTATAGAATTTCTCAACAAAAAACAAATAAGAAAAAAATTATGTATTAAACATAATTGAAAACCATTAAAATCGGTAATACAACAGTTTTGATAATTTTCTTTCTATTTTAAAACCTGCCTGCCTGTCATATCAAATGACTCACCCACCGTCGGCGGACCTTTCCATAAATTAATTTCAAATTAAAACTAAAAGTCACAAAAATCTTTCGTCATTAAAAACAAAAAAAAAAAAACAAAAAAAAAACAACAAGCAGCACGACAAATTTCTCTTATCAATTAAAGGTCAAAGAATAAGAAGAAATTGTTGCAGCGCACACAAACATCAAATACCAACATATTTTGTTGTTTTACTACCAAAAACACTACTACTCGTTAAAAAAAAGACCCTCAGAATTAAAAAAAAACCGAAGACAATTAGCAACAGGGCAACATAAAGTGCTGATAAGAAGCCACACACAGCACGGGACAGAGAATGTTAGTTAGTGAACGAAACAAAATGTTGAGGACAGTTTACAAAGAAATATGGGAAACACTATAAAATTAAAATTCCTGAGACTTTTTTTTTTTAATTTATTTATTGGGAGTACATAATTTAAGACGTAATAAAAATAAAAAAAGAAGTCATAACTGGTCGGAACATACTGGGTAATTAAGATGTCAGGAAAGAGAAAAATTATCTTATATTATGTACTCGTATAGTTAATTCCCTCAAAGGAATATTGTGGACCTGGTGCTTGAAATTGAGGGAAACTTTTTTTTTCAAAATGCTGAATTTAAATTATTATAATTTAATTAAAGTAAATACAATACGAGTATTATGCATTAAACACATTCAGAACAGCAGGCTACCAACTGCAAACTGCCAAAAGTAAGTATGAAATTCATGCACATATACATACATTCATTCACACATAAGTACATATACATGGGTTTTGTGAAAGAAAAATAGTTCATTTATAAAATTTATTTTTATTTAATGCGTATAAAAATGAACACAACCTTGAAAAGTTTTTTGTTGTTGGTTTAGAAGTGCTAAAACAAATAAATTTTCTATAGAAACAGTATATATATATATATTTTTTTTTTTTCAATTTAAAAATAATTTTTGACGACAGTATTTGATTCAAATATTTTACTCTCGATTTTAGCAACAGTCAAATTCTGCTTATGCTTTATTCAAGAATTTTTTTGCATTAGTGATATTTTCTATTTTTAACATAAATGAAGATAAATTAAAGAGAGAGTACTTTAACTTTAACAGTGATGATCAGGCCTTTCCGATGGCAGCTTGAATACGAACATATTTAATTATTAAAGAAATGGGACTAATTTTAGTTGGTTACTTTTATATACCAAAAAAAGTTTAAATTTTCCAGCCCTGGTATCATCATTTTGAATTTCTTGATTTTCAATATCAATATATCTTTCTAAAATATAAAATAGGTTTAGTTATTAAGTAAAGAAAAAGTTTTATTTAGTTAAAAGTTAAACTTTTCCAGCCTTGGAATCGTCTTTTTGATTTTTATGACTTTCAATATCTATATACATATGTATGTACATCTTTCTTAAATGTAAAATAGGTTTAGTTAGTAAAAAAAATTAGTTCTAGTCAAAACTTTCCAACCCTGAAACCGTCTTTTTGCTTGAAATGATCAATATAAACCTTTCTAAAATAAAAATAGGCGTAGTTTGTAACGACGAAAAAAAACTTAGTTTAAGGTTAGTTAATTTAATATTCGAAAAAAAATTTGAGTTTTCGAACCCAGGTACCATTCTTTTGATTTTTTTTAGTTTTCAATATAAATTTACTTCTAAAGCATAAAATATGTTTGCTTATATATATAAAATAAATTATTTTCCAGCCCTGGAACCATATTTTGATTTTCATAATTTTCAATATCAATTTATTTGCTTTAGAATATAAAATATTATTAGCTAATTAAGAAAAAAAAAAAAATAGTTTATAATTAATTATTTAACTATTACAAACAATTTTAAATTTCCCAGCCCTGGAGTTATCTTTTTAATTTTTCTGCTTTTCAATACCAATCTTTTTCTTGCTCAAATATGAAATAGTTTAAGTTGGCAAAGAAGAAAAAACTAAAATTTTTTTTAGTTACTTTTACATACCGAAAAATTTAATACTTTCCAGCCCTGATACCCCGCTCCCTCCCCAATCATTTTGATGTTGCTGATTTTCAATACTAAGCTCTTTCTTTTAAGAATATAAAATATTTTTAGCTGATAAAGAAAAAATTAATTTTAGTTGGGTACTTTTATATTAAACAAAACGTTGAATTTTCCGACCCTGGAACGATGTTTTTGATTTTCCCATCTTTTTCTTCTCTTAAATATCAAATATGTTGAAATAATAAAGAAAAGGAAAATAATTTTTTCAACTTTTTATTCCAAAAAAAGTTTATATTTTCCAGCCCTGCAACTAGAATTTAATTTTTTTTTTTTTGGTTTTCAATACAAGATTTTTCTTTTTAAAATATAAAATAGGTTTAGTTAATAATATAAAAAAATTGTTTTAGTTAGTTAAAAAGTTTAAATTTTACAGCCCTGGAACAATCTTTTTGATATTGCCGATTTCCAATACCAACACACACACATCAATCCTAAACCAAACTCTCTAGCTTTTCTGAGAGCTTGGAAAGAACCAATTTCACGTACAGACAGATAGACAGACAACCCAGGCGGACATACGGACATGGCTAATTCGACTTATTCATAAGGATCTGGAACAAGAAGAAGTCACTGGGTGCCAAGTCAAGACTGCACGGGGGATGTGTCATCAATGGGATGTTTTGACTGCTCAAAAATTCACTTGTTTGACGAGATGTGTGAGAACTCGAATTGTCATGATGAAGAATGATTCGTCTTCGGGAGTTAGTTTCACGAATTTCTCCGAATACTTTCGGAACTGTCAGAATTGACAGTTCTACGTTGCTCAAGCGACCATTTGCTTCGCTGTGGTTCTTTCACGAACAACTTTTGTTGGATTTAGTTCGTCTTGGAATATCCACACGGACGATTGCTGTTTTGTTTCCGGCTCATAAGCATACACATATTCATGATTCTTCAGCTGTCACGATTTTATAAACGTCTTTTGAAGTAACACGTTTGAACTTTTTAATAATTTCCTTGCACCACTTGATGCGAGCCTTTTTTGAGTGATTGATAAATTATGGGGCACTGCATCGATGTTTTGTGCAACAACGACAGATTTTGGACGACCTTCACGGAATTCATCGGTGGCGGTGGTGTTTTATCGCCACACAAAATACTGAGTTCATTTACACATTCTTGTTGAGTGGAGTATCCACGTCGCAAGTTGTGACAAATAATCCCACGAAAACCTTCTCTTGAAATTTCCATTTTTTTTTGTCAAATTAATTTTCTGAACTCACTGTAAACCAAACAAATAGACCTTGTACATCCAAACGTTGTGAGTACCTTTATGCCAAAAAATTTAAAATTTTATTATGGTATTGCCAGATTTTAGCTATTGACATTAGTGTTGCCAGTTCCCGAAATATAAATAGTAGCCTTCGTATAATATCTTCAAAAAATATTATAAAATCGTGGAGTAAATATAATGACAAAAAAACATAATCGGTTATGTGCTGTATTCCACGTGAAAATAAAACGTGCGGAATTGCCATAGAATTGTTGTTGGAAATGGGAATTTATAACAGCAATGCTATGGCAATTCCGAACGATTTAATTTCACGTGGAATACAGAACATACCCGAATGTCTTTAATTCCATTTATATATGGGGCAGTCCACGCTAAATCGGTCGGGTTAAAAAGTTTTTTTGTTTTAATTTCCTCAGTTTTGTGATCTTTTTAACGTCCCTCAAAAGGGCTACCTTGGTATAGTTTGGTGACTTTTTTTTCGAAAAAATTTTTTTTTTTTATTTTTTTATCCATAATTTTCTTAATAAAGGTTCAAATTGAAATTTTTGCTTATGTTAAATTTTTGGTTTTTCTAAAAAAGGTCGAAATTGAAACTATTTTTCTGTGAAATTTTTGTTTTTAAGTTTTTTTTTACAGAAAAATTGTAGAAAAAATATTTCAAGTCTTTTTGATTTTATATCGTGTTTTTAAAAATCAATGTATCCTTTGATTTTTTGAAAATTTTTAATTTTAAACTACTATCCAAGCAAAAACTTTTAAGCTTGGTCCGGTAGTGGGAATTTCCTAACTATATACTATTTCTTTTAGTTTTTGAAAATTAAAAAAAAAATTCAGTATGAAGATTTAGGACGTTTTTGTTTGAAAATACTTTCGAGTTCTTGTTTTTGAATTCTCTGAATTATTTTCTTCAAAAATAGTTGTTGTCCTTGATAATGAAAAATAAAAATATTATTACCATGTTTTTAAAACATAAAAATAATATTGATATTATTATAACAAAATCATAAAGCAAATACACGAACCTTCTAGCATGGACAATAAATAATAATTGTTCTAAACAATCACAACTGCTGCTTATTTTCGTCCATAGACAAGACGAAACAATCGTCGAACAGAATTAGAGCATAAATCCTATCAGGTACCGATTTTGACGTATTTTTAATTATTTTGAAATTTTGAAATTTACCACGGGATCCTAAAAAATATAACAAAACCATTCGATTTGACATGGATGGCACCATACACATACAAACATATTTAGTTATAATTGGAAATATTCTTCCATAAATGCAAGTAAAGTCTTACATTTGCTTAGATGTACTAAAACTGATAAGAAATTAAGAAAGAAAATAGCCGAAAATATAAACTATTTCTACTACAATTTCTAGAGACGCCCTGTGGTTTTGCCACACAAAAACTCATATGACAACATTAACAAAATAATAGGGGCCAATATAAAGAAACCACCAATCAACTGGTCAAAACATTCAGGTATGACTGATTGTGAATGTAAAATGCATGTATGTATATGTTTATGTATATGTATATGTGTGTGTGTATGTGTGTGTATGTGTGCCCTGATCATAATTTTTGTTAAATAATCATAATAAGCGTTTTTTTCTTCTCTCTAACCAAAATTCTTAACTTTCTTCCTGCTGGTTTCCTCCATCTGCTTATCTGATCTTGAATATCTTGAGAATTTCAAAAATCTAAACTCTCATGCAGTTTTTTATTTTATTTTTAATTTATAAAATGATTTACATTATTGAAATCTATAATTACATGTTACTGAACGCACATTTCGAGGCGCTAGATAATAATCATGCTCATGGTAATGAGCGAGAGCGTGATCATGAAACAAATTATATGAATGAAATTGAAACAACACTAAAAGTGACAATAATTTGTTGTTGGTTTGTTGTTGTTGTTGTTGCTCTGGGCGCTGGTGCATGTGAATGTAAATTTACAGATCATTATCATCGATATTGATCTTTTTTCTGTTTTTTGTTTTGTTTTCTTTGTTCTATCTCTTCAATCTCTTCTAGGAGACACATTTTGGCCCTGATAAAAATATTTCAGAATTTATTTTAATGATATTTCTTAGGAATTAACAGCGGTGCAGCAAAAAGTATAGTATATTTGGTAATAAAAGAAAAGTAATGGAGAAACTTTTAATTTTCGGCATTTCTGTTGTTATTGTTGTTGTTGTGGTTTATTTTATGTTTTTTTAAAGCAATTTTTTAAAACAATTCGCTGTGTTATCAATTCTTACGACTATGAAGTGCCATTTTGACACTGCACAAATGTTATTTTTTATTTTTTAATTTTTTTTATTTTAAAACTCTACAATGAATCATGGAATTTGCTTTAAATTTGTAGACCTTAATTATCTTGTCGTACGTAGATTTATCATTTTGTTTCCTTTTTCTTTCTTTGTACCCTCATACATTCTTCTTTAGCTTAGGGAAAATTAATTTCAATTCAATATTGTTTAACTAGAGGTTGTGTTTTCTTCTTTTTTCTTTTTTCTTTTTGTTAATAAGTACAAGTATTTCAAATATGTGATTAACTTGGTTTATTTTGTGTGTGTGTGTGTGTGCGTGTGCGTGTGTGTGTTAAAAATGTTGCATTAGCAACATCCTGTTTTCTTTTTCTTTTCAAATATTTTGGCCTTCTTTATTTTTATTTTTTATTTGTAGCATCCATCCATTTTAAGTGCATTTATCCCAACATTTACATTTATTTTTTTTATCAATAAATTGACGTTAATTTTCTTTTTTTTTTTTGTTACAAGAATTCAAAATATTTTAGCTCCAGAGTAGGAATTAATGCGTCATCACTTTATTTATTTATTGGGTATGAATCATCATGAGTTGTGTTCCGAAAAACAACTTCAACTAAAGTGGTGGTCAATATTAAATTTTAAATTTTTTTTTCACAAGATAAAACGCTTGTTTTATAGATCCATTTTGTTTTACGATTATTTTAGTTTTAGACTCTTTGAGTACAATAAGTTAATAGCAAATCATTTAGGAACATTTTAATTTATTTCGAAACTCTTCGAAATTAAATTGTCTTGAAATTAAATATTATAAATAAACATTTTATTAAAAAAGGCAGGTGAATTTTGTTTTGCATTAAATAAACTTACAAAAAATGAGCTGTAGAACGTTCAGAAGAGACATATATTTAACTGCATGTCAGCATTATTGACGGTAAGTACCAGAAGTTGCTCTAAACATACATCTCCTGCAAAAAGCTTAAGTGACATAATTTTCGAACTTGAGTTTTTGACCAAACTATATTATTTGCTATCGTAAATAATCGATTTTCGTAAAAAAACGAGCTCCACAAAATGTGTCGGTTAAGCTTTTTTTTGGCAATTATGGCAGAGGATATAAAGGAATTGAAAATTTTCTTCCTAAATTCTTAAGAGTGCTGTGGCGGGTGGATGGGGAGGGTTTGGGGTTGTTGGTATTCAACCGATGCACATATTTTATTTGTTTGTCTTCTCCGTCTAAATTAGTCGTTATGGTTTTAACGAGTTTGCACACAAAAAAGTAATATGAATGAGTTTGTAATATTAATTAAAATATTTGTAATATTAATTAAAAAATTAATTAAATTTTCATTTATAAACAATTTGATTATATCAATTAAGTTTTTCCACTCAAATTAATTAATACAATTAAAAATTTAATTGAATCAATTAAATTATTAATTGAAAACATTAATTGGTGAATACTTTTTCTGTGTAGAGAAAATCTTCTTGATTCTATTAGGCGGTTTTTCCCTGTGTAATATCTGATATGAAAATTTTAAATGTTTTGGCAAAGCACCTTTCTTAGGGCCAATTTCACCAACTTATTTAAATATCAATTCATATTTAAGAGTAATTTTTTCATACAAAAATTAATGAAAATTGACATTTAAATATGAATTGATATTTAAATAGAGTTGGTGAAATTGGCTCTTAATCACACCTTTAAGGTAGAGGTCCATAGCTCGCTTTTTGCGCGTTACGCTTTCTATGCATCTGTCAAAAAAGTAGAATCAATATAATAGTATGTGACAAGTTACATTGCAAAAAGCGCAGAACGCGTAGGCGCGTTCAAAGCACAAAGTAGGTCTACTTTCTACTTTTGTACGCGTTACAAGCACCATGAAAGAAAGTCAGCTGTTCTTGAATGCTAAAGATGTTAAATAATACTTTATTTCTTACTTTATCGATAAATATTATTTTGCCGTGGATAATTTTTTTCTTTTTTTCTTTTTTTTTCAATAAAAAAATTTTCTTAGTAAAAAAAAACTTGTTTAATAAAATATGTGAATATTTTCATTAATGCGATGTATTTTAATTAACTTTTCACCACACTTTTCTCAGTAACAAATTTTGCATATTAGTTATCGATTACTTTTACGACTAACTCCACAAATTCTTTTAAAAACTCGATTTCACTCTCCATTTTTTCTTTATAAGTATTTATAAACAAACGCACACAGTTGATCAAAACAAAAATAAAATGGCGCATGAAAAGCAGTGCATGTAACTCAACGCGAACAAAGTATAGAACGAAACAAGAGGATGAAACGCGTGTAAAGCATAGCGCGCAAAAAGCGAGCTATGGACCTCTACCTTTAGATTTTATCATTTTAATTTAATTTTTTTTATTTCTTATTTCATTATTTCTTTATTTTTAAAGCAGAACGCTTAAGGATCTACTTAGGGTTTCTTAACCAAGAATCTCTGCTTAATCTTTTGGCCACCATTATATGTTTAGTTTGCTATGTTTACCCTGGCCGTTCTGAGTTTTCTATTTCTATCTTTTACTTGCTTGAACTTGCGAAAGAAATGTTAGTGCTGCATTTTATAATAGACCTTTTTTTTGCCAGAAATAGAAGCCTTCTAAAAATTTTTTGGTGTTGTTTTGTTTTTTTTTAGTTTTTTTTAACTCCCTAGTAAAATGCTAGAACTAATATTTAATATTATTATTTATATTTATTTTCTGTAAAAATATTTATTTTCTTAAAACATAAATTATGGAAAAATTTGCTAGAATCCTCAAACTCTTTTCTAAAGTGCCGTCAATAAATACGATATGTACATTTCCATTAATAAGCAAATCTGTTTTGTTTAAATGTTATTTAAAAATCTTAAATTCCCATAACAAAATAAACAGCAGTAAGTTCATTCATATTTAAAAAAGAGGTAAAATTTCCCATTATTAATAGAAAATGACTTGCATTTACTTAAAAGAAATCAAAACATCTTTACTGCACTTTAATAAACCTTCAAAACCAAAATATAAATATATACAAAAGCGGCATTTAAAATTTTTGATTAACTGATACACATATCAGTGGTATTTTTGTTCCTTTTTGTTGTTGTTGTTAATTTTACATTAAAATTGGAAACGTATTGAGATTTGAACAAATGCAACTTTGACAGCCTAATTGGAGCGGTATAAATGATAAAAGATATGCGCAGTAGAAAGGCAAAATATACGAAATAAATGCCCAATAAATTTTAACATTTTATTCTTCCCTTTTGTTGTTAAATGAACAATTAAACATCCTTGTGAAAATAATCGTCAGCTTCGGCAGCATCATTTTGCTGCTTAAATGTGTCTTTCCTTTTTTTTTTCCTTTTTGATTTTTTAAACAATAACAATCAACAACAGCAATAAGAGAAGTGTAACAATAGCTTTTACAAAGCAACAATAATTGCTGCTTAAGTAGCATTTTAAGCCGGCAAAGAGGAGAGTGAAAACAAAAACAACAAACGAGAAGAAAGAATAAAAATGATGAGGATACAATTGGACACATGAACCACCACCACCGACCGCAACAGGTGAACGACGTCAAAGTCATTTTCAGCTCAAGTGCTGGCTGGGGCTTTGTGTAAATGTGAATGAACGTCTGTCTAAAGGCAACAATAACAACAACTACGAGTATAATAAGACAATCAACAATAATACAAAAGAGTTATGAATCGATCAATATTGTGTGAGCAACTGAAAGACACACGATCGATCGTTTGATCGATAAATGGTTCAACGAATGGATGAATGAAAGAATGAATGAATAATTAAATCAATGGACTGACTGATTGTAATTGTGAAGAGGTGCCATGATTTGCTATATAAATAAATCTCAACATATGTAGACAATCGTACGTATAGTTTTTTCTTAACCGCTTGTTGCTCTTATGAATATTGGTGATGAATTATTTATTGGTTTGATAACTCAAAAATACAAGAAATAATGAAACATTAGAATGTTTTATTAAAACTATAAAAGAAGGTCTCTGTATTGCTTCATAACATCTGTAGTTTTTGCAATATCATTGTTGAAGCTTGCAGACAGGTTTTTCTATTTGGAACAAGATCGTTTCCGTTTTGTAAATTCATCTGCCTGGATATTAGAGCGGTTCGAAAGAAAAACTTTTATTATCCTCTCTTAGATTATAGACAGTAAAAATTGATAACGTTTCTTAGAACATTTTGAGGGTCCAGCGATAACCGCTCTGAGCCACACCACATGCAGTTTAAAGCACCCCATACACGATTCAATTCAATTGTCAATTGAGTCGGTTGTTGTCCAAATCAAAGCGTGTATGGCTCTGTCAATTGATTGGTTTGGCCGCTTGTCGAGTTGGTTGAAGAAAACTCAAAAGATTTTGATTTTTCATGTTGACTGGTGAATCTTTCAATTCGATTGTGCTGTAAGTGTTTGAGTCTCTTGATTACATGTCCAAATTTATTTTATGTTTATTTTGTATAGAAAAAGTTATGTATTTTTATCCCCATATTCATAAAAAAATAAAACGAATTTGAAATCCATTTTAGGAAAATTTTGTATGAAAAATTTGAAATAAAATACATTTCAAATTCATTTTAAATTTTATGAATATGTGGGTTAAAATGGTATTCAACTTTATTGAATTTAAAAAAGTATATAAAAATTAATGAATGAAAGCAACAGAAGTTTTAAATTTTTGTAATTGTAATTGTAAAAAAAAAATATTAATGTGACAGTTGAATGAAAATCTTTAAATTCAGTTTATGAAGTGTGTTTCCAAGCATCAATTCAATTGAAAAACTCAATTGACAATTGAATTGAAACGTGTATGGGGTGCTTAAGAAAGATTTGTTCTGGTACAAGTACTTTTTTGAATTTTGTTGTAGTTTCTCCCATATTTTACTTAGCAGCAAAAAAAGCTTAATTATATATGTTAGTGGCTACAATGAGCTTTCTCCATTCGGTTCGGTTTTATGAAAGATTTTTTTTTGGTGTTTCGCTGAAGGTTGTAATCCAGCTACGTATACAATGCACAATGCAAGCTTTTGTAAAAGAGCTTTGAGCTTTCACATCGACGAGAGCACAACAGCCAATCCGATGTCGGCAAAAACAACTCTTGTGTTTACTTATATTGTAATATCTTTGAAAGCTGTTTACCTCAAATGCAAATATCAGAGTATGGCCGAATTTATATCTGTGTGCCATGTGCCCAAAAAAAGCATAAACGCTAATTACTAATGAAAAACTGTTTGATTCAGACATGTATTTATTGATTTAAACAGTTTCCGATCATGTTGAATTCTACAAAATTGTCTATTAGTTATGTCTGAAACTGTTTACTTTTTGATATGAGAATATTTCAATAGAGTTATGGAACGATCATTTTTTCGTTAATAGCAAAATGGCAGCAAGCTCAAATTATGACATTATTTATTATTTGCGTCAGCTTGTTTGTATACGAGTTTGTCTCTATGCAATTGACGATTAATACTTACTTTTTTTTCTTTATGCCACAAATTTAAAATAAACTTTTCAAAATAATATTTTTTTTATATAAAATTTTTTCTTTTTATTATTAATTTTTTTTAATTAAGTTCTTTTCTTCTTGTTTTCTAAAATTATTATCATCTTTCGTTTGTAATAATATAATAAAAAAATTTCATTTTCTTTTCATTTTTTGTTTGTTTTATAAATAAATAATAATAAAAAAAAGGGTAAACATTTACAAAGGATTACATAGATAATGCAGAATGAGAGCTAAAGTTTAGGCTAAAGTTAAAAAGTTTTAACGTTAAAAAAAAACAATAATACATTAGATTAAAGTCGTAAGAATTTTTATACAATTATGCACAAAGATTTTTGCTTTGGATTGAGGGAAGAGTTAAAGTTTAAGATTTGTGTAAAAAATTTACATTATTTTAAAGTATAGAAAGAGGAAGAAATATAAAAAGAGAGAGATAGAGAGAGAGAGTGTAAACAATTATGGCTTTGTGTAGTTTTTTAAAAATTTCAATTATATAAAATTTTTTATACATTTATTATGTTTAAACTAAGAAATACACAGAAAATAAAACACATTTATAAAACATTAAAAAATAATAGTTAATTATTAGAGTTATTTTTTTTTACTTACATGTAAGAGTTAATATTATTAATTTTTTAAACTTTTTTTTTCATATAATATATGAATATATCTATGTATTTATATTTAAAATAATAGAATCCTTAAATGTAAGGATGCATTCGCTAAACAAACAAAATAATATTTGATTAACCGTTTTAAAAATATCTGGAGAATACGTGAAATATTTTCGGTTTGTTAGTTGTTGTTGTTGTTGTTGGTGTTAAGAAATTTGCGAGTTATACTTCTAAGGTTATAAACTTTTAATTTCTTTACTTTTAATTAATTTTTTTTTAATTTTATACTTTTTCTGTTCTTTACAAAAACATAACCAGAGTATCTTTAGGAAAAATGTTTAAATAAAAATGAGAGACACACAGAGAGAGAGAGAGATAGAGGGATTGAAAGAAATGGAAAGAAAGAAAGAGAGAGACTGCCAGTATGCCTCATAAATATTAGAGTATACTGTAAGCTTAAGGGAGAGAACGATAGAGTGATAAACGAAATGGCACTATGAGAAATTTGTTTGAGTTAATGGAACAACGTACTATCCTTTGATGGGGGAGCTTAATATGCCACATGAATTTATGTATTTATGTAATATGTTATTATTTTTATGAGAGAAGGCTAAGCTGGGGGCACGATCACAAGCTACACCTAATTGTGACAGCCTAGCTGTCAGAATGGTTAGTTGTGTTTGGTTTTATACAATTTCTAATATATTTTTTAATATTTATTTAATGACTACTTAGCTTTATTTCCATTTTTGTTTTAGGTTTCCCTTTAAATTAAATTTATTAATTTACAACTATATATATATATATATATATGTATATAAACCGCAACTCAAGTTTTTTAAGTTATAATATTTTGTTTTGTTTTTCCCTTTTGTTTTTTTTTAAATCTAGTATTTACACTTACAAAGAAAAAAAATTCAATAGTTCAGTCCACTTAGATTGCGTTTGTTTTCTGTTTAAAATTACGTGTTATTTTATAAACAAACTAAATATAATTATTTTAAACAAAAAGTTTTGCATAAAAATACAGAAATAATAAAATAATTAAAACTTATTAAAGCGTTGAAAAGAGACAAAGGGCCTTGACACACTCCTCGGCCCATAACATTCATACACTAATGCTCAATGTAGCTACAGCTCTGGCAAGGGCTCTTAAGCTCTATGGGCCCACAGAAAAGGCATCATCTGTTCGTTTGGGCTAGCCTGGCCGACTGGCTGGTAGACAGATTCTGCATGTGGTTTATGTAATGAACACTCACGCTTAAATATCACGACAGTTTGTTGATGTGAAGCCGTTCAACTAAAACTCTTTTTTGTCTTTAAAGTCTCTCTCTCTTACTTAGAGTGAGCTAGAGAGGGAGAGGCATCGCTTCTCTCACTGGTTAACTAACAGCTGTTTGTGGTTGTAGATATTTTCTTATATATTTGGCTTCAATTTCATATGATTTTTGTTAAAAATTTACAATAATTAACCCGTTTGCGGCTGGTGTAGGCCAGTTGCAGTTCTTTTTACCGACAGCCACAGCCCACTACGGTCATGTCCTGATAGTTCTTGAGCACTACCGTACTGTGATCGTTGAGATATAGCATCGATATGCCCTCCAGCTGTGTGGGCACACAGCAGGCCTTTGGCACCTTGCCTGGATTGATGCTGTTGACTAAGGTTTGCACCACCGCGTGATTGGTGGAATTTAAATGCTCAGCGATGGGGAAAGGACAACGACCGTGACAGTAGAAGGCATCATAGCCCGGCGGCGCCACAATCCAATCACTCCAACCAACATCGGCAAAATCCACGTACAACGAGTGCCGTCGGCAGATTTCCTCATTGTTTTTTCGCCTGTGCGTTCTTCGATGATGACCTCCAGCTCGTTTCGAGCGTGTGCTAACATCACGTATTGAACGTGACTTATGACGCCCGTCATCGGTGTAAGTCAAAAGCAGGGGTTTTTTTGGTTCCCAGTCTTCGTGTTCTTCATCCGCACTGCGGCGTAAGCGCACATGATGGTGAGGCGCCGGTTTGAGAGAGCGCGATGTCCTCACCTCTATTAACAAGCCGAAATTCTTCTTCGGCGTAGCCAGCCACCGATCAACAGCAGGTTGTACATCCAAACTCACCGTATCCGTGCTATTCAGACGTATCGTCTTATTGTCCAACAATAAATAGCTCGGCTCTCGCTTACCTCTCACGCCCACCCGCGTTATGTCGTAGACGAGCACTTGGTAGCGAGTACGATTCGCTAGGCGGGGACTTAAGTTGGCGTGACTAATGGCGTCACGTGTTAATTGCAATTCGGCCGCTTTAAGTTTTTCATCGGCGGGTATGCTCTTAATATCAAAATATAAGCGAAACCGATGATGGTGCGGAAACCGATCGTCGATTTTACTATCTGCAAATGACAGAAGAGGAAGACAAAAAGTATATGAATTAGTTATGCTTGTCTAAATGGTAAAATGTATGTATGTAGTTGCTTGAAATTTTATTTAGCGCCACAGAGACTAATAATCCGCTTACAGAGATTTTTCCCTTTTCTTTTTTTTTAAAAAACTGTTTAGTGTTTTTTACACTGGCGCCTGACTATAACTAGCGTAGCTAATACTAAAACAAAAGTAAAGCAATATCAGGACACTTATAAACCAAATGTTGTTATATGTGTGTCTTGCTGTTGCATTTCTTCCAAAAAAAAAAAAAAATATTCTTTCAAAACACTTGAACTCCTAGGAAACCAAAGGAAGTCATTGTAAATTTTGTTTTAAATGTTTCAAATATTTAAATCTGCTTCTTGCGCGAAATCTCAACAGGTACTTTAAGCCAGACAAACACACACACACACATACAAAAGCGAACTCTTAGGAATTTCCTGCTTCTGCCAGGAGCACAAGTGTTTATTAAAATTGTCGTAAGGACTTGATGACACTGTGCAACGGAAAAAGATATAAATACATATTATTACCTTAATATAGAAAGGCCCTAACTGAGAATTTTGCAATTTTCGATACATTAGACGTTTTTCTAACGAGATATACAAAAACTCGATTTAAAAAAAATAATGAGTTAGGTGCTTTCTATATTTGGGTAACGATATGTATGTATGTATGCATAAATAATAAAAAAATGCAACTGTTTGGGGAGGTGGAGACCAAAAAGAACAAGTAAGTGTGCTATATTCAGCTGGCCGAATCTTATGTACCCCCTCCAGCGGGTAACGGCCGGAGTAGAGATGGGCGCGTGTAGGATTTTTTTTTCGTGACTCACAGTGCGCCGTTTTCCATGCATCTCTTTTCATGTTTAAGTTTTGATTTTGTGCGTGTGTGGGAGGGAGAGAAATCGTGAAGCAATATGAACTTGTCTGGAGAAAGACTCGAGAGTGTCCAGTATTAATTTTTTTTAACTTTACGAAAGAGACAGATAGGACTCACAGGGGAAAGTGTTGGAATGCTGAAATGTTCCATATATATGTATATACATGTTGCTCTTAAAATGCTGCATAAAAATTGAATAGCTAAAATGCAGAGTTTACATTTACGATTCCCCATGATAATATGTAAAGAAAGAAGTGCACTTCTCAGGTTCAGACCAGGCATCCCCAAAAACATCTCGTACTCTCTTACTACTCGTAGTCTTAAAATTATTTGTATACTATACGTAACTCTAGTGTACATTGTCTTGCAGATACCTGGCTTATATTTTTGGTCCCTTGTGTCAATTTCATGCAAAAATATAACCTTGTTTGTTATTTTGGTTAAAGCATAATTTTGTTTAACGGTGTAATCCAAAATTTTTTTCTGTTAGTATGCACATGACGCATTTCTTGAGCATATTCTTAGAAATTATTTTAAAATAAAGTAATCAAGTGGAAAATGTTCAAGGTCATTTTGAGTAAAACAATAACATTTAGGTAATATAACTCACTTCAGATCTGTTAAAATCAGTTCTATTCCATATACAATTTACTTACGTACTTATCTATCTGCATATACAAACATACATACGAGTACATACATAAATCTATGTATGTGTCGGTACCCACATTTATTTATTCAACTCTCAATATCTTGTCGCATTTAAATCTTCAACTGCCCATTCTAACTATAGGGTGTTTTTTTTAGAGGTATAGAGCTTCGAATTGAAATAAAACACAAGAAAATCGTTTTAATGTCCATCAATTTGGCTTTATTGGAAGGATAATTTTATGCCATTAACGTTTAAATATGATTTCGGGCATGTGGCCGCCGCGGCTGGCTCGAATAAAGCCAATTCTACAGGTCCAATTTTCAACCACTTTTTCGAGCATATGGGGCCGTATGTTGGCAATAACGCCACGAATGTTGGCTTCCAAGTCCCCTAACGTTTCTGGTTTGTTCGCGTAGACGAGCGACTTCACATATCCCCAAAGAAAATAATCCAATGGTGTCAAATCACACGATCTTGGTGGCCAATCCATGGTTAACCGAATTAATTGCTCTGATGGACGATTATGTCGACCATAAAATGGACGGAGCTTGCGGAAAACTTCGCGAACTGAACCATTATTTTCGAAATAAATTTGCAGGATTTGCAAGCGTTGTTCTTTTGTCAACCTGTTCATGATGAAATGGCAAACCAAACTAAATATTAATCACTTGACAGCTGACAAAATGGCCGCCAGTTAAAAAAGTGATGCCAACTTAAAGTTCTATACCTCAATAAAAAACACCCTATATTATTGTTCTTGTTTGCATCTGTATATGTATGCCGTTTGGTTTGTTATCTGTGATTGTTTTTGTGAAAAACTTATGGAAATCCTTTGCATTGCTTTTTCATTATTTCTGTACATGCACTGGAGTCGCACTCCTACTTTCGTTTGTTTTCATAAGTGCCCATAAACGGCTGGAGTGTTTGTTTTAGTTTTGTTCTACGTACCTATTTGTGAGATACTTGGCGAAGGGGTGTAAGTGTGTCGGTGGATTTTGCACAGGACTACAAGTGCGGTACATGTTTTTGATGAAATGGTGAAATGTTCACTTAAGAACTGATTTGAAATTAGCATTTTTTTGGAAAGAGAATTAAAATTTAACTATTTTCTTCAAACGATATGAAGAAAGTAGAAAAAGTTTAATTCTCTTCAAACAAAATGTTACGGCCTGTCCCACCATGTCGACAGCAAACGTTTGATCGACAACTTGTATTGAAAGCAACAATAAAATAAGAAAATTTGTTTTTGTTTTCAATGTAAGTAATCGATAGATCGAAGCTCTTCTGTCAACATCGTGGGACAGGCCGTTAATGTCGAATCAGTTCTGAAGCGAGCAGCATATCATAATTTCACAAAAACATGCAGCGCACGCGTAAAACACATTTCTTATAGAAAATTTAAAATCTTTTGTTAATTGTTTTTATGCATACACAACAAATATGTACTATTAAAACAATAGAGAAATTGAAGAGAAAAAATTTTTTGTTTTATGCATTAAACACATTCACCACAGCAAGCTACCGACTACAAAATGTCAAGGATAGAATAAACATGTTTATATGAGAGTGATTCTATTGAAGACAGCAAGGCAACAAGGCGGCAGGTTGTTGTCTATGCTGATTTTGTCGTTGTAGTCCAATTAAACTAATTTCTATTTATTTGGCTAAAATGAGAAAATTCGGTGTTGCCAGTATAATACAAAATGTTGAATATATGATATTGTACAATTATTTCCTATTATTTAACAAAACCAATATCCAAAAATTTATGTAAAGTAAGTACATTTTGAAAGAGTAATTTAATTTTTATAAATGCGAAATATTTGAAGGTGGCAATACTGAACTATGTATTTATACTTAAATATGAGATGCAGGTGGTGCTGCTGCCGTCTCCAAAATAATTAAGTAGCTGGCTACGAGGCGACAAATGCTGCTAGCGGCATTTGAAGTCGTGTGTTCGTGTAGCCTGCTGTGGTGAATGTGTTTAATGCATTATTGTTTTTTTTTTTGTTTAACGCTTGACAAAATGAACATGAATTTAAGAAATTAATTTTTTGCATTTCGTTCTGGACAATAAATAATTTGTTTTTAAAGATTTTTTTTATTAATTAAGTTTAAGTTAAGTTAAAATAATCTCAAATTATTATTTTACTTATTAATTAAAATATTTTTTATTAAATAATAAAAAACATGTTATTTGTTGAGCTTCTCATTTGTTTAAATGAAAGTTTAACATATTAACTCTAGTTGTTCTAAGAAATTTTTGGGTAAAGGTTCCCCGATGATCTCTGCATTAGCAACAGTGAAATGCTCATAGCATCCAGCTAAACCCCTCAATAATAAATTTCAATGATTTTTAATAGTTTTAAATTAATAGTAATGGGAGTGATAAAAAAAATAAAAACTATCAAAAGTGTATTAAACCAAAATGTTGCAATTTTATTTCGCTACAGGGTTATACGAGTATTAACACTGGAAATATTAGACAAAACAGTGCAGACCATTCTCTAAAGTAGTTGGAAATGATTCTAGGATCCGACGGAAATTAAAAAAAAACTTCTTGTGCGCGGTTTTGTCTTATTATTATTTGTTTTCATATTTGAAATACCGAAGTATATTTATTTGGCATAAAGTCTTTATTTATTTAATTTGAAAATTTGCTTGTTTTTATGGTTTAGCAATTGTCTATATGCATTCCGTTCCTGCTTTTGGAACTCGTCAGTAGACTTCAACCCAAAAAATTTTTGAATTTAGTTAACAAACTTCGTATGTTTATAGTAAGACTCTTAATACTATATTGAGAATCACAGTATACAAACATAATAAGTTTGAAAGCTTCAAACAAAAATTTTTACAAAACAAGCATCTTTATTCGATTGTCTATCTATTTTATTTTCCACCACCTTTTTACCATTAGCTGCCACATTGGGCAACAATAAAAGTTTGTTAACTAAATTCAAAAATTGTTTGGGTTGAAGTCTACTGACGAGTTCCAAAAGCAGGATCGAAATGCATATAGACAATTGCTAAAGCATAAAAACAAGCAAATTTTCAAATTATTTTTTTTCTTTTAATTTTTTTTGTATTTTGAATTTATTTTTTAATTCTATTCTGCAAATTGTGCATATACGAGTATTGAGCTTGATTTGATTACTGATTGATTAATTTGATACCAACGCCTTTTTTCTTTCTCTGTGATACTAATAATTTGTATTCATAATGTTTGAGAATCATTATTATTGTAATAATATCTTTTTGTTCGGTTTCAGAGGTTATTTTTTTCTTAAGCAAACATGTTATGGAATAGTTTAAAAGAACTTTATCATTAAAGATTTTGCCGTTCCTTTTGTCTTAGTTAAACATAATATTTTTACAGAATTTTTTGCCATATAAACGTAAACATGTATAAAACATTCAATCTTATAAATAACATGTTTTCGCCCTACAAAATTTTAGATATAAATTCAGCTTAAAGCTGTTGATCGCAAAAGCTAAATGAAAATCTACGATATCTCTAAGTAATCCCGAGTCTTTTCAGGTTTGTTGTATGTAGTAGAAATTAAAAGAGATTTGGCACATTAAAAAGATTAAAATAAAATTATCATAAAATATTCACAATAAAATATATTCTTAACAAATTAGTAACACGTGATGTTTATATTTCAAAAGATTTTTGTTAAAAATTCCGCTTCTAAGCGTTTTAAATTTTTATGAAAAATAACGAAAATTCGTTTCAAAAAATATTTATTCCATAAAAATATCAAAACAAAAGAAATAGTTTTTATATAATAAATATATATAAAAATATATTCTATTAGTTGCCGGTTGTATTTAAAAAAAAAATTAATTTAACTAATTAATTAATTTAATTTAACTAATTAATTAATTTAATTTAACTTGCGCTGAAATTGGGTGTTTTCCAACTGCAATTGAAAATTTAGGGGCTGGCTGTCCACGATGTCGACAACGTTCGACTTGTCCTATGTGCTTACGAATTTCAGATTTTTTGTCACGAACACTTCGTATTGATTCGTGCGTGGTCGTGTCACGAAGAAGAACACGACACGCACCCATCTCTATTCCCATCTGATTCAAACAGTTTTTCATTTGTAATTAGTCTTTACGCTTTTTTGGGCACATGTGTGCCAGATGTGTACTCAGCATTAAATTTGAAACAAAAACCAAATTTTAAAATTTGTTTTTATTTTTAACCCCCGACCAAAAAAAAGGTGTGTTATAAGTTTGTAGTGTGTGTCCGTCCATGTCCACGTACAGACCAAACGGCTGGACGAATTTTAATTTACGCCCTGGCCCACGATATCGACCAGAAAGTTTCTTTCGCTTACTTATATTGAAAACAAAATAAGAGAATTTGTTTTTGTTTTCAATGTAAATAAGCGAACGAAACTTTCTTGTCGACATAGTGAGCCAGGCCGTTAGTGTTTTCAGTTTGAAAGGTGACTTGAGCGAGAGGGTTCTTAGCTATGTTTTAAGAAAATCGATCCACCCAATTAGAATACATCACATCTTTTCAAGATATATCGGGGGTTTTTAAAATTTTTAATTTTTGTTATTTAAAAATTTAATTTTTAAAATTTGCTTTTGCTTTAAAAAAAAAAGAATATTGAGAGAATTTTAAGATTTGTCTGAATTCACTGCATCAACATCACAACTATATCGTTTAACCCTTTTCTTTCCATTCATCGTTGTTGGCATTTCCATAATAAAAGTAAAGAAAATGAAACCACTGAATGTGCAAATTTAAATTTCCCTGTAAAGAGTATAAAAAAACAATTTTTTTTTTACAATACGAGTACACTTGAACTCGTAGGAAACCTTTTTAAAATGTTTAGAAGATTTAAACCTGATTTCTGGGCAAAATGTCTGCAGGTACTTAGAGCAAAGAAACAAACACACACATGCACACACTCGTACATAAGAGTGAGTGAAGTCGTAGGACTTTCCTGCTACTTGCAGGAGGACAAGTGTTTATTACAATTCTCTTTAATATATTACAATGCTAACATGTTTGTAACTATTTATTTATGCACATACATATTTTTACGATGCATTTGCCTTCATTTTCTTAGGATTTGTGTGCTAAAATAAAGTAGTCAAATAGAAAATTTTCAAGGTCATTTTGAGTATAACAATATCCTTTAGGTAATACAGCTCACCTGAGATTTATAGTATGTAAGTATGTCCTCTTCAACATATACTTATATATATATATATATAGATTATGTACTTGTTTATACATACATATATTTATATGCATACATATATTTTTATGGATATTTATTTAGCTAACCCTCAAAATCTCTACGTATTTTCATCTTCACCTTCGTTCGTTCATTCCAACTATTGTTCTGTGTTGTATTTGTCTATTCCGTTTGCTATTCATGATTGTCTTATCATTGTGTTGTGTTTGTGAAAAATCTCATGAAAATCTCCTGGCATTGTCTTTGATAATTTTTCATACATGCTCTCGAGTTGTACTCCTACTTTCGTTTGCTTTTATAAGTGTCCATAAAGGGCTTAAGTGTTTGTCCTTTTTAGTCTTGTCGTATTTCTAAGATCCTGGAGGGGGAGTGTATGTGTGTATGTTAATAGGCTTTGCAGATATGATTACAAGTGACGTTTGTGCTGTTTGTAAAATTGTGAAATGTTGGCCTTAAAACTGATTTGAAATTAGCATTACTAGCTGCGTCAGAAAATAGCGCAATATACTCGTATATAAAAGAAATTTATATTAAATATTATTTGACACATTGTCATAGGTTTATTTTAATTTAAATTTTTTTTGGGGTTGAAGCCTACTGATCGTTTGAAATGCATATAGATAATGCTTAACCACCAGCAAATAAATTTCAATTAAAAATTAAAGTCTACAACTTTTTTGCAGGCACTTTTTCCCAAAAAAAAAACGAGACAAAAATATTAAACATTAATTTGACAATTCGCAAAAATGCACAAACTATTTAATATGTTGCAAGTAGGACTGTATAGCAAATGTCATAAGTGCTTAAGTCGAGATAAGCAGCTCCGTAATCTGCATATTCGAAAGTACCCGTGGTCAAAATCTCAATTATTTTGAGTGATTTTTCAGGAAGTTGTAGCACTATGAATTGCGACTTATCTTTTTTAGTCTTCTAATCTCATTTGGAATAATGGCTTAACTTAGGCTATACTTTGATAAATTTTAACTTAAATTTATTACTTGTAGTGTGTAGAACAATGATTGCTTAAAAAAATCACAGTTAACAGAAAATTTCCCAATTTAACTGCAAAAGAAATAAATTTCGGAAAATCGACTTGAAAGCTTAAAAGTGCTCTCCTGCAAAACAGTAAAATATGACTTAAGCACTTTTTCCTTAATTGTCACAGATATTTTCTCTTTAATGGAATGATTGAATGAATCGTTCTAAGCTGAAATTACGGTGATTTTGATTTATAAGAAACGATTGAAAGTGAAACAAAAACAAACGCTGTTGACGTAGTTTGAAATGATTATAAATAGCCGGATGCTTCCAACAAAATCAAATAGGACAGTGTTTCCTTAAATGTGCTGCCAGCAGCTCAAAAGTCGAACATTATTATATTAAAAAAAATATATTTCTTGGCAAATACCGCCATTTCTGATCGTCAAATTTGAGCTCGTGCCACTTAATTTTGTTTTTTACATTATTGTGAACTTTTGTATTTTAAGTTTTGGTTCTTTTTGATCTCATAACTTAGCAATAATAATTTTAGTTCTTTTTTTTGTGATCTCAGAAATATGAATAACAGGAATTAAATTTACAGAAATTATTTTCAAGATTAGCTTATCTTATCCTTTTTTAGGCATCACCCAACCCAATATTCTAAAGTTTTTGATTATATCCTATAAATCATTAGTTACAGCAACGTAAAATATGATTAATACTCCAGTGTTAAAGGATTAAAACAAAATTTGCAAAATGTGCGGTATCGGAATATTGTAAAAGTCGTTCAGGTGTTTGTAACGTGAATGTTATAAGAGTTAAGGTTCAGTTAGCTGACGGTAATGGAATGTAACTGCAACGGTAGGAAACAGCTGATCAATATTGTTACGTTTCATTACTTTTCACATAACAATATCGATCAGCTGTTTCCTGCAACGGTAGGTACATGACATTACAGTCGGCTAACTGAGCCTTTATTTGGCAGTAATTTTACAAACACTATTTCTTGACTCTATAATTATTTTAATCGCGCAAAGGAGCCCCAAAAAACTTGAATTCGATTTAAAAATTTCAAAAAATGTACCTGCACAAAATTAAAAAAAATAAATAAAATACAGACGAATTCATAACCTCCTCGTTTTTTGAAGTCGGTTAAAAAGACTAAAGATGTTTTAATAAAACTTTTGTTAACTTATATATATTCTTCAGGTTTCATTACTTAGAACTCTCATTTACTTGAACTTTTTTCTTTTTGATCTCTTGACTTTCTTATTGAAGATAAGTTCAATAGGTATGTAATTTTTTTAATGTCTCGCCTCTTAACTGCAAGGGCAACATCGCTGTTATTGAGAGTAAATGTCAATTTAATCCTGTCAAAATTTCAACATTTATCGACTTGGCAGCATAATTTAAGAAAAAAAAAATGAATTTCGTATGATGGGTGCCGCGTTTAACCAGAATCACAATCGTGTGACAAGTTCGCAGGAAGTTGTTATCTACTGATGAGTTTTTTTAAGCAGAAACGCAAAACATATAGACGTTGCTTAATCAACAACAAAAAAAAAATGCTTGATGTATTTTTTAACTGAGGATTTTTATTTTATATTTACAAAGAAATTTCTCATTAAAATTTTTGCCGTCGCTTGTATTTTATTCTAGAAAAAATTTCTTCAACCATATTTGTAGGTGCATTTACATAAAATTCACAGGAATCTGTGAAAATAGCAGATACCGATAAGATAGTTTCTCACTATAAAAACTGCAGTGTATCAAGCCGAAAGCTCTTGAGCGCTGAATCTAAATGAAAATCTCGTGTCGCGTGCCGAAAGATATTTTAAAGGTCTGTACCACGCTGTGGACCGAGAACGTTCGATTGATTAATTATTGAAAACAAAAATAAATTTTCTTATTTTATTGTTGTTTTCAATACAAGTTGCCGATCGAACGTTACCTGTCGACATCGTGGGACAGGCCGTAAACAACGTTTCGTTGGTGTTAAAAAATTAATAAAGTTTTCGTAAAAAAATTTTACACACAACATTGTAGTTTATCAACATTAATTCTCCGCATTCACCTCACCTCATCATTGAGTTAATGAAGTCATGTCATTAAACACTTTGTCGTCTTAAACTTGTCACAAAATTTCACCAACCAAGTAATAGTAATAATAATGAAAAAAAAACCAAACAACTTAATATGGAGATCTTAAACTCTTACCTTGATGTGTAAAACTTCTAACGGTGTTGGCGGATTTTGTTAGCAATCCCGGTTTTGGTATATTTACAGAATTCAGTTCGTGGCCCATTATTTGGGCATACAACTGTTTCATGGCCTCTGGTATGATAATCTTGGAGCGATCGATTTTCGGCGGCCTCTTCATGTTGAACAGTGACAATAGACTGTTCTCAATTTCGACTAGAGTTGAGGGATCAGGTTTAACTTTTTCAGCTATAATCTCTTGATTGCTAAATGTGCGTGGACCCTCATCGGGTATAACAGCATCCACTTGGGGCTGTTGCTGCTCCACACTAATGGCACCATCATCATTTTCCGAAATGGAAACATCCAAATCCGCGAATGCGGAAGAAGAATCCTCTTCTACTCCTTCTGAGTTTTGAAATGTTGTGCTGCTGCTGCTGCTGCTGCCACTGCTGATGGATGATGCAGATGCAGATGCTGATGATGATGATGATGATGGTAATGGAAGCGTTGTTGATGTTAAACTATCACTAGGAGTTTGTTGTTGTTGTTGTGGTTTTTGATGTTCTTGAGAGGCAGGTTGTGATTTATGTTGATGATTATGATGTTGATGCTGATGTTGTCGCTGCAGTTGCTGCGTTTGATGCGCCGAGGAACTTTTTTGTATATTTATTAGTTTTGTAGTATCCTCTTCTGTATTATACTTATTTTGTTGCTGCATAGCTTTTTGGTTTATATTATACTTTTGTTGTTCTTTTTCACTTTCCATTTTGTTATTGTAAATTTTTGTTTTCTTATTTTGTTTTTTATGAGAATTTTTAAAACTTTTGTCAACAACTTCGTTTTCTAAATCGTTTGTTTGTTGTTCGATTTCTTCAATATTTTTTATTTCAATTATAACGTTTTGTGTGTGATCAATTTGATTTTTATATTTATGCAAAATTACTTGTTCACTTGTTGTTGTTTTATCACTAACACTTTTATGAGGCTTATACACAATAGTTTTGTCGACTATTTCCTTTTCCTGGTAGAGGTCGAGTTCTGTTAAGCCTGTAGTTAATGGTGGCGTTGATAAGTGATTTAAATCCTTTTTGATCGGTTGTATAGCTGCGATAAATGTCGATGATATGTTATTATCCTCGGTGCTAGCAACTTGAACGATCGTTTGAAAAGTCGCCAGCACTGTGAGGAGTAGTAGCCATGCGCGCATGGTCGCTTGCAACTCTAAAACGATACAAAAACATGAACACACAGCGTTGTTAGTCAAAGGGTTAACACACAAGAACTGAAACTAAATTTATAAAAATATTTTCAACAATCTTCAAGACCGCCGCATGCACAATCAATTTGTGTGCGACTGCTTGAAAATACACAGTTCGGTTTATAGTAGACAAACCGAGGGCAAAAATTAAATGCACTCAAGAGCCACAATTCATGAGTGTACTCTTGCTAATACGTTTGCTGTGTGTATGGGAGAGTGAGTTGTTGGGCAGAGTCTTTAGATTGGTAGAGGCAACAGGTAAATAAAGTATCTTAAAGCTACAGAATTCCATCTAGATATTTTTTTATTTTTCTGTGAGATTTCTCTTATATAAAAGAGATATAAAACTCACTCAACATTTGTTGCTCTTAAATTAAAACTTACTCAATTTCTCTTAACTTGCTACTCAATATTCAATACTCTCTTCAATATTTGGCTTTCACACAATTGATTTTCACTCTTTTCCCAGTGTTGTGGTCTAATCTTCTTTCCTCACCACTTTTAACGTTTGCTTATTCCTTAGAATATTTGGTAAGCCACCAGATAGTTTTTTATTTATATTCCACTGCCAACCCTTACAAACAAAATATTTTTTTTAATTTCTCTAAAAAAGGGGGAAATTATTCATAGCCAAACAAATACACTCACACTACGAGAGTCGGTTGTACATTAAATGTACCTGTTGTTGTAATGCCGTTTGAGAGAGATTGTATTTTTGTGGGTCTGGTTGCCCTTGCGCATTATAAAATTCCCCACTCACTACGAATTTTGCTTGTGCGTTTGTTACGTATCGCTGTGAGCAGTGGAATGATTAATACGAACATATACTAGCAGATACATATTTGAAATTATATTTTAAATGCATCAATGTGTAGCATATTGTAAGCGGCAGGTTTAAAAGTGCAAAATGTTCGAAAACTGTGCAGTGAAGTCCAGGCAAATAAGCGCAAATGACAACCGAACTTTAGCAGTGTTGCCAGTTGTCCTAATGTTATGGCAACTGGTAACTAACAGCTGTTAATTTCAGTTGCCAAGTGGCAATTACATTCGCAACCAAAAGTTTTTGTTATTTTAAAGCAAAAAGGCAGTAAAATTAAAAAAAAATTAAAACAATTAATATGTAAATAGACCAAAATATGCTTTGAACCTAAAGGCCGAGTCACATAGAATCCTTCATACATTATACGAGGCCTTGTTAAACTGACATTAATGCAATGACGGCGGAAGTTGACACAATGAATACTTTGTTGAAGGAAACATTTGAGCAGCTTCTTTGGATTTTTTCTCCATTTTATTAATTAAACTTAAGATTTTTTTAATTTAGTTTAATTAATTTCTTTTGTTTTATTTTATTCTTGCTCCCACAAAACACAAAAAACTAAATCAAAACATAACAAAAAAAAACCAACTGTCAAAATATTAAGTATTACGCTAAAAGTTGTCCAACTTTTTCACTTTGCGTTGACGGAGATGTACTGCATGTGACAGAGCTCAAAAGATTTCCTGTATTTGAAATTAGCTGTCAGTTGAAGAAGGCGTAGTTTAAGATATGACGGATTATATGGGAATCGGCCTTAAAAAAAATTGTTAGTTAATCATCATTTTAAGTAAAAACATGTACTTACAGTAATTCTAAAGAATTGTACCTTTTAATAGCTATCACATTTTGTATTTCCTTCTTTTAATCGAAAGCTAATTCCCCTGAAGTTTATTATAAGTAATTTCTAAGCATTTTTACTAAACAATTTTATTCAATACTTGTATTTTTTATTTTTATATTTTGAAGCTTTTTTTACATAATTTTCAGCTGGAAATCTGCTTATTTTTGATAACTTTAATGCAACTGCAGAAATTTTCATTTCGCCTGCGTTGCCAATTGTTAACTCGTTTCAAGTTCGATTGCCATTTAAAAGTTTTCTTTTTGATTTGTGAAACAATATATTGAATTTTTCATTTGTATCATTCCAAGCATCTAGATTGTGAAAGTAAGTAAAATATTGTATTTAATTTTAATAGGCATGGTTCTGCCCACATTTCCAAACGTAAGATCGTATCATTACAATATGCGAAGGCGTGTGGAAGGTTTCGTTGATAGTAATTGGGTGAAAGTATTTTTGAATTGAATAGATTTACTATCTAACGACCTCTACATACGTGACTTAAAAATTTTTGGGATGAAAACAAATTTGCTTCTTATGCCCAGTACACATCTGGCATTTCTTGTGCTGTCATTTTCAAAATGTGTGCAATGCCGTTTCTATTATGTTATTTTATATGGAAAGCAATGCCACACAACTAAAAATTCGGGAAATGACAATTGTTGCCGCCAGTATACACCATGACGATGTCACAAAATACCATAATATGTACTCGGCATTAGCTGATGACCCGTTGTTAAGTTATGAGACACACAGACAAACATAAATACATTCATACGGACATCATGGCGAAAATAGTCAGCATCGAGTCAAGCTCAAAAAAGTACTGAAGTAAAAAACTTGATTAGGAAAAGTTATTTCTCAAGCTACTTGAGAAAAAGTTTGAATTATCCACAGTTTACTGTATAAAATAACAGACAGAGCTTTATACAAAAGTTAGTTACTAATTTCCGAACTTAATAGTTAGTTTTTGCTTTGTTAATTTTGCACTAAATTTATTAGCTTAAGTGTCTGGCTTTAAACAAACTTGAATTTTTTTTACACTCAAGCCAAATTTCGCTTATTGTGAAATACCTTGAGATTTTTTTTTAAATATTAAAATATTTTGGATGTACATATGCAGAATTTTTGTGTTTAATAAATATCTATTTCTATAATTTTTGTGTACTTAAACAGAAATCGTTTGTTTATTAAATAAAATTCTATAAACAAAAAAACAAAAATTTGATTTTTTTTTGTAAGTAAATGAAATACGAACAAATAATTAAGACATACAAAAAAAAAAACATAAAACAAAAAAGTATAAGCAATTTGTTCAAAACTTAAACCGTAGAAATTTGTTTGTATTTAACACTTTGTATATTCTGGGTTGGCGTTTGTAAGATAAACAACAAGATCAGCGCGAACATAATCAAAAATTTTAAACAAATTAACAGCAGATAATTATAAAAGTGAATAATTTTAGCAATTTAATATACTAAGTGTATTATATTTAAGAAGATTAATTGTAGGGGGTTTTTGATATCGGAGTAATATGGTTCCAACTGTGTTTTCGATAGAAATTAAAATAATATCGTGTAAGATCTATTTTTTTGTGGAAAATATACTTTAGTCTGCCCAACTACTGTGATAATTAAATATAAAATTTAAGTAAGAAAAATTGCGCACGATTTCTGGGAAAATTAGGAGCAAAATATTACAAGTTGCTGCATTTCGGGTACTTCCCTAGCAGAGGTACAAGCCTTATGGAGAAATTAGTAAAGGTTCAATGAAACGTGCCATAACTATTAATTTTCAAAACAGCCATGAATCAAAAAAACCAAGACTGCGCAGGTCCGTTACATAGAATATGTGTTGTAAACAAAGTACGCACATTTGTGTATGGAAAATGCTCTCTCACGCTCTCTCTCTCTCTTACACACACTTTTTATAACAAACACTCATTTGTATTCTATGATGATGTAGAGGCGCAGTAGAAAATTTTAGTTTTTTTTTTTGATTCATGCAAAACAGCTGTTCATAACAGCAGCACTGCATTTGATTATAGATGGCTTGCCGTAACGGCGTAGCCATAACCACAAACATAACCATAGAAATTGATTGAATTCAATTTCAGTATTACGCCGCAATCATGAACTGCTGTTTGCTGGCTTGAAATGAATAAACAAATGAAATCATAAACAGCTGTTTATGATTATAGCATCACTAATATGGCTGTGACGATGATTACGTCTCTGGCATTATGGTATGACACTTCTAATTGAACCTTAAGTTGCTTTTTACACACATATTTTTGCTCAAGTTTTTTTTTTACTTTCTCTTCTCTCTCATACAAAATTCAAAGTTGAGCAACTAAAACTGATGCCTGTGCAACCCGATAACCTTAGGTGTCTTAAGGCCTCATTAGTTTTTACTTTTCGTTGTCGTTCTGTGCCGTTCTTTTTCGTATAAAATATTTTGCAATTAGTTTTTCTGTGCAAGGAATCAGCTGGCAACCTATAGAACTGATTTCAGTTGTATACAAAATATCACAACAAACTAATACATACACACTTTTGGCTGTCACTTAACGTTGAATTCTATTTTCTACAGATTTGTCCGCAACGGAACAGAACGAAACAGGAAAACCAAACCACACACACAGACTTTCAATTGAACAGAAAGAAAACAGCTGATTCAGAACAGAACAGCACGTACAAACTAATTCTGCCTTTACTTTAGGACAGTCCTTACCGGAAAAAGGCTTTGACAATTCTGATTGTTTTAGTTTCACGTGAGAAGCTCTGATATCATTAAAGAGAACGTGCTTATGACTTCTTAAGAAGCCATAACATCAAATTTCAAATTTTCAAAAATAAAAATTGTGTTTGTGTACAGAGCCCACTGCATGAGCGAATGTATGACAGAATTCTCATTTTGTTCTTATTACAATTGTTATAAGTAATTAAGATTTGCTAATAGTTTGTTAGCGTAGAATTTGATATTGTTATGAGCCATTCTAGTACATGCGGTCTTCTTTATGAGACCCTGGACGGCCTCAGCTAGGCGTATGATGTCTGTCGTCTCTTCCAACGCTTTTGGGCAAGCTAAGATCAAACTATACGCAGACCGTGTGGCTAAAGCTAGTTAACATATAAATATTAAGAAGATGCAATTTATGCTTATAGACTTTGCGAACACTCATCTTTTTCACTTTCAGGTGAAAAACCATCTTGTCTTAAAGAAAACACTTGGCAATATTTTACGCAATAATTTTTCCTTGTCTTCTGTTGCTATTTGAAAAAGGTTAAACTTAATATGTATGCATAATCTGCTTAGACTTGTTTATTGTTTATAATAAAATTAAAGTAGATTTTAAATCACGCAGTAAACAACAAATTAAATACACATTTTGCTCTAAATTATATGATGGTGATGACGATGATGATGATGATGAAAGCAATGATAATGATGATCGTATAGAGTTTTCATTTATTTTATAATTTATTGCTGCTGTTTGAGTTAATTTTTTTTGTTGTTCTTGTAAATTTATTATGAAATCTTTTATTATCAATTTTTTGTTTTATTGGTTTCATTCGGTGTTTGTTTTATTGTTTTAGTATTTTTTTTGTTTTTTTTTTTGTTTTTTATACAATTTAATAATTCTATTATTGATTGTTATGACTTTTCTAAGAACATGATTGATCTTTTTTTATACACAATATATATTTATATATAAAATGAGTTCAACATAAAAATATGTATTAAGAAAATCATCTAAGGAGACAAAAGAACTCGTAACAACTTTAAAAAAGTTCATTGTTTATTAGCTAGTAATCCAGTTAGCCATGTCTTGCATGCATGCACGACAATGTTAAGGCGTAGAGGGGACCTGTTGGCGACAGCTCAAATATACAATTGAAGAAATTTTCGAACAAATGCCCGCTTAGATCAAACATGACAACAAGAGCGACACTTTCGCTGTAGAACTGACAATCTCTGCAACATTACAACTATACAGAATTTTAGATTGAACGTTGCAAGACTAGTTTGCGTACAATATCCACCGACTCGTTTGATGCATGGCCATTTGAGTCATTTTTCTTCTACCGAGTCTTTGAGCACATATTCAGTTAGATTTTCTGTAAGAAACTGTAAGCAACAAATATTGTGCATGACAAATACCAAAATTTCCCTTAAGGCCGTGATTCGCTATCCTACACAATCGCGCGATTTGCCAAATATGACATGAGTGCTAAAAATGTGTGGTAGTGTGGACTACAAATGCATCTGTGTGACACATTATTTTTGGCAAGTCGTGCGATTTTAGAAATATTTATAAAAAATTTCATAAAATGATAAAGATTCCATGCGATCAGAGTTGTTGTTATTATCAGACAGCTGAGAATGTTGTTTTTGCATCATTTTTGTATAATAGTTTGGCTCAGGTGCCAACACCATTTCGAAGCGATTTTTTAAAGTCGGTCAGACTTCTGCCATATTTTCTTGTCAATGAATCGTGCGAATAGTGAATAGTGAATCAGTGTCTTTAGTAGTTGTTGATATATTTAAGTGTACTCTGCAACAAGTTGGCCAACTGGGCAGCGTTCAGTAATGGTGTGTGAGTTAGTTTTATTGTTTAAGAAAGTCTCGCGGTTTTACAATAATACGTATAATGTGGATGTGTGCAATGTATGTATATCTGTATGTGTTGCTTTTTACTATTTGTGTGTCGAGAAAAATTACCGTTGTAACAATATCAACATTGACCATTATTTGCCGCTTGCATTATGATCACATGCAACATTCACTCATACCAGTTATGGGAAATGCACTATGATGCATTTTAACAAAAGTTGCAACAAAAAAAAAAGAAGCGATTTTATGATGAAAATTTATATTAAGGACAGCGTAAATCACTCTTCGTTTGCAATGTGCTGCACAGTGTGGGAAAATTGGAAATATTTCTGAGGTTTCTAAACCGCCTGATTATTATGAAATTGTGTACATCATTTGCGGAAGTATTACAGAGCTTAATTTTGGAATTTAGATTTCATATCTTTAAAGAGTGCACATCCACAAAATCCCAAAGCAGCCCTACCTCGAGTTTATTAAATAAATATTCAAATCTATGTCAAAGTGATATTTTTAATCTGAAAAAAAAAATAATTATTTGCAAGCAAAAGTTCTATCTAAGAGCTAAAAAAAGTCTACTATATTAATGGGCTTTAGGAAATATTCGAGCAAAAAAAATTAAATTTAAACTTTTTTACCAATCCTGGTCCACTGTTTCGCTCTACGGAGAACTCAAATCATGTACGGTATGGTTTTTAAATCAACTGCCTCTTCGCAATCTAAGCGAAAGAAAACTGATTTTCATTTCTTTATCTTACTTCCGTACGGACTTAGACTCGAAGAAGACGTAAATGTTTTCATACAAATTTTCATACCACTAATTCGAATGAGTGGTCAACAAAGCGAATGAAAAGTCAAAATCAAGCACTTGCTATTTTGATTTCGACTAGTAAAATTTATTCGCAAACATTCAAATGAAGTTTCCAAAACTATTATTTTATTTATTTATTTATTGAAGAAATACTTTACAAAGTAAATTTGCAAAGTATTGTTGCATAAATATGGGCGGGGTAGCTAGACCATATGCCCAAGATGTTATTAACAGTTTTTTAAAAAGGCTTTGTGACTGAAAATTGAAACGCTTAATAAATAGCGAAAGAAAGCTGACGACATAGTGGAATAAAAATTTATTCGATTTCGAGTGACTAGTTTTGTTTTGCAGGGATGTTCTTTCGACATAGTCGAAGAGACAGTAATTTTCAATATTTGGGAAAAATTTTGTTTTAAAAAGCACAATGCAGTCAAAAATTATACATATGTAATTTAAATTAAAAATTTAACAAAAAAAAATCGATTTCCGCCGTTTTTAGGGTTCTGTACACCAAACGTGAAAAGGGACCCTATTGTTTTCGTTACGATGTCCGTCTGTCTGTCTGTCTTTGTATCACAGGCTAGTTTCTCGAGAACCGTAAGAGCTACAGCCTGAAATTTTCACAGAACCTGTCGCTTTAGTCGCTACAACAACAAATATATGACAGTTACAAAAACGAAGCAACGAAACATATTGAAATCCTAATGTAATATACACACAATTGTATTTAGACACTTGAATTTTTCAAAGTTAATGTATTTTTATGCAGACTACAACAATTAACTATAAAATTTAAAATGCAAAAACAAAGGGTATTCTATCAGTTAATGTAATTTTGACAACTTGCTGTATCTTGGAAACCGTAAGGGCGAACTCTTGAAGTTTTCGAAACCATAAAAACTTAAAAATCACAAAACAAAAAATCGCCTTAGCGAAAAAAATCGCCAAAAACCGAAAAAAGCGCCAAAAACGAAAAAAACGCCAAAAATAAAAAAACCCCAAAAACCGAATAAAATTGCCAAAGCGAAAGAAAACATTAAAACAAACAAAAAAATCATTAAAAATAAAATAAGTCGCTAAAAACCGAAAAAAACGCCAAAACTAAAGAAAAGGCCGAAACTAAAGAAAAGTGCAAAAACTAAAATTTTGTTGTAAATGTCTACAACAGTTAAGATATTCCATTATACAGGCTAAAGTTCGTATAATATTACATATATGCGTCTGTAGGGAACCCTGCGTGTGCGAGTCAAACTTCCATTTTACTGATTTTATTGTTTTTGAAGAAAAAAAAAATTTTTTGAATTATTTGGCAATTTAAATTTTTTTTTGCAAAAATAACAATCCCATATTTATATTTATTTAAAAGCTAATACTAAAAAAGACATTTTGAAGAAATATTTTGTTTAAAATTTTCGTTAGTAAAGTAACCAGACTAATAGCGACTTTAAGGTCTCTTTACTCAAATTCCAAAGCTGTAACTAAAAAATTTATTATGCCATTTCAAGGCATGATATGTTCTTCAATATTTTTAATATACTCTAATTTGTTGTCAGTATTGAATTGAGTTGATTGTGCAAATTTACATGTCTAGAGATGTGTGGCAGCTACATAGTTTTGTCTGCTCCGTACGTTACTTTATATCCACAATATTAACAAGGACTTTGGGTTCTAAATATCTTTCATCTTTACATCATACATTTAAATCAAATGTATTAAATTTCCCATCCCTGAGCCTAACATACCTACGGCATACATACATTCAATAAATATGAAAAAAAACTAAACTACTAAAACTAATAATTCACGTGTGAAAACAAATATAAAAAAATTCTGTCACATTTGCTGGCTTAGGTCTGGCAGTTGTTGTTGATTTTGCTGCTGTTGTTTGTTGTGCGATAAAAATGTGTGAAGAGATTTTGTTAAGAAAACAAATCGATTATTTGGTTATCTTATATTAAATAAAGTGGCAAGTGGCAACAGCAGGAAGAGAAAAAGTAGAGCAAGCAGTTCGTTTAGAAAGCAGAAGCCAAATAATGTGCATAATATTGAGCCTGGTATATTTTTATTTTTAACCATATTAAATGTTTGTTCAAACAAATCTTAACAGAAAACTAAAATATATAGTTCACAGTCTCAAGAAACGAGGAAAACAATTGTGCGATAGCATAATGTCTAAAATATTAAAATGTAGAAGAAATTAATATTCAACATTCAAGCAGAGTTTTGTTATCTTTACATGTATAGAGCCATTATGGATCTTCCACGAAATATTAACTTTCCAGAGATGAGACTGTGAATATATCGCAAAATAATTTTTTTAATACAAACACAATTATGTGTATTCTTTTGTGTTTAAAAGAACCAAAAGTGGAAATTTGTGTTGTGAAATAAATTCATAGTGCTCAAAGAGTTTGGAATATTATATATCGCTCCTTTATTGCAACAGAGACACAACTTAAAAAAAATTTTGTTTTGCAGAAAATAAGTTTTTAGTTTTGAAGTTACCTAAAACTCAATTCATCCCGGCAAGATGTGGTTTCAACAGAATGGTGCTACGGGCGCTGTATGACCGCAAGCATCGATATATTAAGAGCAATATGGGCAACACATAGTTACAAATAAATGTAGTTGTTTATGTTAAAATTCTACTTTGCCTTAGCGCCAAGAAGGCATAAAGGATTTTGAGAAATGGGCCTACTAATTGGCCTCCAAAATCGAGCGGTTTGACAAATCTCGACTATCTCCTGTGAGCTTTAGTGAAGTTACTGGCTTATGCTGACAAGCCTGCAACAATTGCTGCCTTGGATGCTAACATTCGTTTTCTTTATTCGCGACATACTGCCAACATGTCACATGCATGTCATATGCCCGAAATTATTTTCAAATGTCAATGCTCTGTATGAATTTTACGAAGTAATTATCATTTTTAGGTGTAAAATGTAACTTTTTGTGTTATTTTCTGCCACTTAAAATTACATAGGGCTAAAAAAATTCCCTTGCAACAATTTGGCATAAGTAACATAAATTTTATTAAAATGGAGTTGTGCTGTTTTTCCACAAATGCGCTCTCATGGGTTTATTTGAGTGATTTTTATGACTTCTTTGCCACAGAAATTACTTTTTCTCCAATAAATATTTTTTTATACATGGAACTCCCGGAAACAAACCGATGGTGGTGGTACTGCGTAGTTCAAGTGTTTTATCTAAAAATTTTTTGTATTTACTTAGATGTGATAAAAGACGATTTGTATCTCTTTTTCTTTTTGTTTGGTTATTTTATTCCCATTTACTCTAATCAATATTGATTTTTGTAAGGAACATACATTTTTAGATAAACGCACTTGTTCGATGCTTTATTTTTTAACAAAAAATAAAAACAAAGATTATAAAAATTTTGTTTTTAGAACAGATGTACATTTAAAGGATAAACTAAGAAAAATTAAAAAAAAAAAATATTGCAACTCTTACTTAGGGCCGATTTCAAATAAAGGGTGGGCAAATTAGAGGTAAGAAAGTAAATTGGCTGTCAAATGATGAAATGTCAAGAATTGAGCTGTCATCCTTTGGCATTTATTTAGTAAAAAGTTAGGAAATTTCAACAATTGAACAAAGAATTTTAATTGTGAAAACGAAAAGAACGCATTTTTCAACCAAATCATCTTTAGTGATGAGGCCCATTTTCAATTAGGCGGTTGTGTAAACAAACAAAATTTTTGCACATGAGGCTCACAAAATGTACAAACAGTCCTCGAAAAACCATTAAATGCAAAGAAAGTGACCGTATAGTGCGGTTTGTGGTCAGGCAGCATCATCGGCCCATATTTTTTCGAAAACGCCGTCACCGTAAAATCTCTGCGCTGATAACCGATTTTCTCTGGACAAAATTAGCTAATGTTGACATCAGTGACCCTTGGTTTCAGCCAGACGGCGCCACAGGCCACACGGCTGGCCTAACAATTCTCGATTTGGCAATGTCAATTGGCTGCCTCTTTCTTGTGATTTAACGCCGCTGAATTATTTTTCCTGGGGCCATTTCAAAGACCAGGTTTACGTGAACAAACCAGAAAAACAACTGACGCTCTGAAAGCTGCAATTCGACGCTGCATTGACGAGATAAGCGAAGCTTTGTTGCAAAATGTGGTTGAAAATTTTGTAAAAAGAGCGGACGTCTGACGACGTGCTAGAGGTAGACATTTGCCCGACATCATATTCCATTAATAATTCCCATATTTCTACTTTACATTGGTATCAAAAAACCTGAATTTATAAAAAAAAAATTATGTTTTTAAGCCAATTTACCTCCTGACCTTTTATTTGCCCACTCTTTTTTTTCCAATAATATAATAATAGATAAAAAAAATTCAAGAACTGAATATTAACAATTAAACTTTTCTTAACTGCTGGACTAAAATTATGATGGATGGAATTAAAAAATATTTTTAGCATTAAGATATGCTCACGTTTCAACTTCACACAAAAAAGTAATATGAATGAGTTTGTAATATTAATTAAAATATTTGTAATATTAATTAAAAAATTAATTAAATTTTCACCTATAAACAATTTGATAATATCAATTAAGTTTTTCCACTCAAATTAATTAATACAATTAAAAATTTAATTGAATCAATTAAATTATTAATTGAAAACTTTAATTGGTGAATACTTTTTTCTGTGTTGCAAGAGACCCTTTTTATGTGCATATGATTTTTTTACACATCGAAGGCTTAATATAAGAAGGGTGCAATTCGAATTTGACATTAAAGCATTTACAAGCAAAAAAAAAAATTTAATAATTTTTTAAATAATCTTTTACTTAGTAAAAAAACGCGATTTTGAAAAAAGACATCATCAATGTGTCAATTGCTGTAATATTCGTGTGCCTTCCGTTAAGGCTTTTTTTAAATTTTAAACACTTGCTTTCTAAATTTTTTGTAATTAGATCGCTCATTGCAAAAAAAAAATAAAAAAATAAATTTAATAATACTTTTTGCTGATAACATTTCATTTCAACATACTCGTATAATTAATTAAACATCTATAAGAAAAGTTAAATTTAAAAACACACAGTACATTGCCACTAAATTGGACACCAATGAAGTGTTTCAATTGCATAATAAAGTTTTATTAAGTTCCCATATTCTTTCTAAAGAAACTAAAATGACTTGCATGCAGTACTCGTATATTCGGGAGATTTTGAAAAAAAAACGAAAATTTCTGTTCTGTTTCTTTAACCATCTTTCATAAAAAAAGCTAAAACATCAAACGATTTGCCATGCATTTTACCCAGAATTGCCCCGGCGGGATATTGTCTTTTATAATAAAAATTCTAATTGGAAGGCCCTTTATTCTTATGTTGTGAACACTCCACTTATTTATGCCATTTTTTTTATTAGTGCAAAGAAGTAGTTCAGATGTAACAAAGCAAAGAAGATAATATTTCTTAAGAATTATTGCATTCTATTTCTGAAATCAATCAAATAGCAAAGCAAAGACTGCAAAGACTGTAGTAAAACACAAAAATAAAAATTATTCATGACAAATTAAATTCCTTAAAATATGTATAATCAAAGGCAACTAATGAATTTAATAAAATTATAAAAGTCATGCGGATAAAATAACACAAGTGTTTTATGTATAAAATTACGAAAAATTAAAAAAAAACTGAAGACATTTTCCCAACTTTAAAGTACACAAAAAAAGAAAGAAAAAATAGATGACCCAATGCAGTTTGAACGCGATACATACATATGTACATATGTACACCCATACATATGTATATTTTTGTATTATAAAAAGCTTTAAAAAAAACGTCAAATAAATACTGCTGATTTAAACAGAAAAACTATCAAATTACAACAAATAAAACACAACAACAACAAGTCAGCAACAATAACTTTTAGTAATAGTTATAATAAAACAAAATAAATTCACAAATAAATATTTACAGAAAGTAAGACGAGGAAAAAATAAATATATTATTAACTCACCTCAGTCTTTAAAAGTTTTTGGTTACACAAATGTTTGAAACAATTTTATAATGACGACGATGATGCTGCTAAACACGATGATTACTCTGGTGATGATGATGATGGCGATGACGATGATGTTGATGTTGATGACGATAATGATTGAATTACCAACAAACACGCACAAATAAAACCATAAAGCAGCTTTAACATAAATAAATTTTATACAGTTAAAATAAATTTATTTATTTATTTTGTTTAAACTTTTTTTGATATTTAATTAACACGCATATCGACAAACATTTCAGACACTTTTTTGTTTCTCTTGCTTGAATAGTTGTTTGACAAAATGTTTGTTCAGTTTAATTAAAAGAAAAGACTGATTATTTTCGTTTTGGTTTTGTGTTTTTTTTTTTGCCAAATAAAAATTGCTTATTTATTTAAAATCTTAGACACTTAAGGGTTAAAAATTTTATTTAGTTTCAGTTTAAATTCTTTTTCTTTTATACTTGTAGATGAAGTATATAAGATTTTTATTAATTTTTATTATTAAGTATTTTCCATTGAATTTGATTTTCTTATTATTTGTTGTATATTGCAATATTATTATTGTGCTATTTTTTAGATTTTTTCGTTGTTTCTGTTTATGACGTTGATGATTTTTTCTATCAATTTCTTTCGCAGTTGTTGTTTTTGTTGTCTGTGTTCTATAGTTGCCGCCGTTGCATACAACTTGCATCTATAGTTACAGATTGCGCCACAAGATTTTTTTAAAAGTTTTAATTGATTTTTATGCGGCATAATTAGATGCGAAATATCTGTAAAGAAAGAAAGAGAAAAATGTTAAACTTAGAAGCATATTTTGTTATAATTATAGATATGGATATATCGAAAATAATAATAATATGGATGAAACATTTTAAGAAAAATTCAGGGAATAATCATGTTTTTATTACGGCGCATAGTGGGATGGCTGCGTACATTTTTGTGTACAAACTATAGCGACTGGTTTTAGATCATTGAAAGTTGATATTGAACACATATTGACTAAGTTAACCTGAAATAAAAAATTTCAACAAAATTGGCCACACCCATCGCCTGCCGCCCATACAATTTAAATTGATTTTTTCGTTAAAAAGTTTTCCTATTCAAGCAGAAGTCTTAAAATTCCATATACATACTTTTTACAAAAGAAAAAAAGATGCATGGCGATTTTCAAAATAGTTGGCCACACCCACCGCCCACTCCCTTTATAAATCAAATAGATTTTTTCGCCCAAATTTTTTCCTATCCAAGCAGAAGTCTTCAAATTTGATTCATATACTTTCTACATAAGAAAAGAAAGACGCATTGCAAGTTTCAGAAAAATCGGCCACACCCATCGCCCACCGCCCATGCAATCCAAATCGATATTTTCGCATACAATTTTTCCTATCCAGGTAGAAGTCTTTAAATTTAGTGCACATATCTCCTTCAATAGAAGCAAGATGCGAAGCAAGTTTCAGAAAAATCAGCCACACCCATCGCCTAACGCCCATGCAGCCGAAGTAGATTTTGTCGCACAAAATTTTTCCTATCTAGGCAGAAGTCTTTAAATTTCTACCCAAATTTTGTACAATAAAAAAGGATGCGTTACGATTTTCAGAAAAACGGGCCACACCCACCGCCCACCGCCAACCGCTCATGTAATTCAAATCGATTTTTTCGCACAATTTCTTTCCTATACAACCAGAAGTCTTCAAGTTTGATACGTACACTCTCTTAAATAAAAAAAAGACATGTCAGACAGACAGTCGGCCATGGGTTTCTGTTGTGATGTAAGAGATACAGTTTTCTATAAGGAACGAATTTTACAGTTTGAAACTAGATCCTGTACCAAAGTTATTGCTTAAAATAAAATTATTAATAGCCTCTACTCAATACTTTTTATGAGGATTGAATGGTTTGTTGCACATGGCGTCACAAAGGGCTAAAAAGCACAAAACTTCTTTATTTATATACAGCCGTCTTCCAGTAGTTTTTATAAGGGGCGCTATGCTGCATATGTAACAAAAAAGCTTTAAAGTTCTATAAAAAATTCTTTAAGTTCAACAATTATTTCTAGCAAACAAAATTTTGATTTTTAACAAAAAATCTTTAAGATAAATTAAATGATTATTTTCTATAATTAGCTTATTCAAACCATAAAGCTTCTTAATTCTTTCAATATTTTTATTTTGTTTATAATTTTTCGTTACAGCAAACCAAAAAAAAAATAATTTTTTTGTGTAAAATTTTTTTCTCACAAAAAAATCTCTAAGTAAAACTGGCTTCACAAATTCACACAGGTGTCTATTTTTATTGGCTTTTGCTATTTTTGTAGTTTTTACGAGTATTATGTTAATAACGCTGTTGTCTTATTTCTTTTGTAGTTGTTGTTAATATTGAATCTCAACATTGTTTAGATCTTACACTTCTTGTTTAACAAAAACCCGCTTTTTCGATAATACAAAATAATTCGCTGGTTTTTTTTTTCATTATTTACCATACACATTTACATACTCTGGTTTTGTGTTAATTTCTATATAATTTTTTTGTGTGAAAATAAATCATTAATGTGATTTCTCATTTTTATTTAACGCGTGTCAATGTGAATACCAATAACACACAATTTTTTTTTTTAAGTAAATCATTAATATTAGTTTTTGGTTTTTGAGTATTTCTAACGTCATTTGCTCCAGTTTTGCTGAAATCATTTTTTTTACAAACAAAATTTTAACACTTGGAGAAATTTGTTTACTGAAACATTTCTTAACAAAAATATACAAAATATTACCAGTTTTATAGAAATATTGCCAGGAATTTTATTTAATTTATTTTTACACTTTTAAATATATTTTCCTCTGCTTTTGTCTTAATAAACTTAATTAATGTTTGTGTGTTTGTTGTTGTAGTTTGTTTTTAATTAATTTATTGTAGTTGCACAAAAGAAATATTTAAATTCAACAAAAGCAAATAAATAACGAAAAAGGCAGAAAAATTGCTTTTATTAATTATAAAAAATAGCTTTAAACTCGTTCATTGCCGCAGAACGACTAACGCCTGACTGTCTACCTGATTCAAATAATCCCAGTTCGAAAAAATACACAACTACAATACAAAATACAAGGCAACGCAGCCCAGTACACACCAGCCACACAGCACAGTAAAGCACTAACACACCGACCCAACAATAGTATGCCAACGATCAATCGATTGATCGTGGTCGTCGTAGACGTCGTCGTTGTCGTTGCCGTCGTTGCCGTCGTTGCCGTCGTCACAGTCTTCGTTGTCGGTATATTTTCGTAACGAATTAAAAAATTAAAAAACAAATACAAACAAAAGCACTAAGAAAAAAAATTACAAAAAAAAAACGCTAAACATTAAAACATGACAAGGCATGCGATGGTTTGTTTGAATACCGTCGCGATTATTGCAAAAATAAAGTTTCCCATTGTTTGTTGGTTGGTTTGTTGGCATACACATGTTACATACACATGTATGTACATATGTATGTGCATACACACATAAGTACATTAAAAATATAATATCAAAAGTTTTAAGTTACATTTGTTGAATAATGTTAATTTTAAAATAAACATTTTGGCTCTGAACTATAAGTCTTTATTTATCAAAAACATATAAAATTTTTTGTTGATTCAGTTTGTAATGACATCAGGTTGCTTTGTCACAGAGTTTGTACAAAAGTGGTTTTATGATTTAACACAGCAAAAATATGTTTGCTACAAAAAGCTTCACATACTTTAGGGCGTCACATGGATTTTTTTTACATAGAAGGTCATGATGTTAATATTTGTTTGTTTGTGTCTTTCCTAAAAGCATGCACTACATGTACGTAATGAGGTTTCTATGTGTATATGTATGTGTGTGTAGCATACATACATACATATGTAAATAACAGTTTTCCTTTATCCGGATAAAAAGCTTCGTTTAAATCTGGGTGCAAATTACGGCATTCGATACGACTTTTAATTAAAAAATATTTCAATAGAGTTTATAGGGAAATATTTTTAAATTACGAGAGGTAATTTGCCTGCTGATTTATATAAAATACGCCTGTCAAATCTTCATAAAGTCGTCATTAGTCGTCATTGAAAATCAAAAAAATCGTGACGTGCAAAGAATTCCAAATAGCCTTCTTAATTGATGTAAAAAAAATTGTACATGGAAAAATTTAAATTACAAAAGCGTTGCGTTCCACAAAATAAGGCCCATAATGTTTTTTCCTTTCCCTGTAAAATGCTGAAAATGCAACGTTTATTTGTGAAGTGATAAATTGGTACATATACATACATATATTCCATTCTCAATTTATTTGCCAAAGCTGAATAATTTCTTTTAAAAACAGAGAAACCGAATTTGAGTTGGAATAAAATATTCTAAGACTCGAAAGCAAAACAATGCATCAATAATCATCTCTTAGTGGAATTTATTTATAAAGCGGCACGATTTGAAATCGTTCGGTTTCCATCACACATACATATATACATACGTACATACAAACGTACATATGTATATCAGAGTTTTCCTAGCAAACTAAGAAGCAGAGGTGTGATCAATGTTAAAGAAAAATTGAAGTATGAAAAATAAAAATTTTAAAAAAGTGTTCGGTCCATCAGTGCGTACGCATACATGTACGAGTATGCATATCTAAATTTTATAGGAAATCTAAAAAATAACCAAATTCGAATTTTCGCTTTTCATTGAATTTGAAAAAGTTGATATTAAAGAATCTTGAATAGTATATGTGACGCGCAAAATAGAAAGGGACCTAAAGGTAAAAACAGGTTTTGTTCAGGAGAGCCATTTTAAAGATTTAAATACGTGTATCTTTGGTGTACCATCACATCATAAAACGCGCATATCTCTGGGAGGGAACACTTCTGGGGCATGGGGTCGGTCTCATTCGATGCTCAGATGTTGTCCACATCAAAAAAAAAAGGGAAAATTGATTATTTTACCCTTAGGTCCCTTTCTCTATGCGCTGTCACATATATAGATTTACATTAAAACCAAGTACAGTGGAAGCACGATTCACGCGTTTAAAAAAAGTATCTTCATAAGAAAAGTACCTCCTTAAAAAAGAACCTTTTTAAAAAAGTACTTTTTTAAAAAAGGTACCTATTTAAAAACTACCTTTTTAGAAAATACCTTTTAAAAAAGTACCTTTTAAAAAAGTACCTTTTAAAAAAGTACCTTTTAAAATAGTACCTTTTAAAAAAGTACATTTTAAAAAAGTACCTTTTAAAAAAGTACCTTTTAAAAAAGTACCTTTTAAAAAAGTACCTTTTAAAAAGTACATTTTAAAAAAGTACCTTTTAAAAAAGTACCTTGTAAAAAATGTCCTTTTAAAAAAGTACCTTTTAAGTACCTTTTAAAGGATTACCTTTGAAAAATGTACCTCTTAAAAAGTACCTATTAGTGCAATATGTTTTAAAAAGGTACTTTTTAGAAAAGAGCCCCTTAAAAAGTACATTTAAAAAAATTACCTGTTAAAAGTGTTTATAAAAAATTTACCTTCTCCAAAAATTAACCTTAACACCAGGGGCTGATGGCCTTAGCAGCCAGTGCCCATATCAATAAATTTAGTCTTAGAAGTTATTCTGTAGATTAAATAAATGAATAATAATAATAATAACCTTAACAAAAAGTACCTTTAAAAATAAATATAATTTTAGACACTTTTTTTAGACAAAACCTTGTAAGAAAATACCTTTTAAAAAGGTACCTTGTAGGAAAGTACTTTTTAAAAGAGTGTTTTGTTAGAAACTACCTTATAAGAAAGAATATTTAAAAAAATAATCTTTTAAAAATATACTTCTTTAAAAAAGAAATTTTTAAAAATAACCTTTATAAAATACAATTAAAATATGTATATGTATACCGTATAAAAAAGTACCAAAAAATAAGGTCTATTTATTAGAATAAGACTGCTTCTCAAAAAAGAAAAACTAACGCAATTATTAGACAAATTGAAATTAAAATAAAAAATTATTTCAAATAAGAACTTTGATGAAAATTTCGAATTTACATGGTGAAAATTTTTTTTATTTTTTTTTCTCTGTAAAAACATCAATAAATGAAAAATGTGGCACAAGAAAGTTATTTCTTAGAATTCTAACACACAAAATATCTACCAGAAATCAATCCATAATACCCTGTTTCCATAACTCAAGCAGACGACTCGCCTACAAAATTTGTATCAATATCACTCAAAAAAATTAGTGTTTTTCATATAAATTTTCTACTCAAGTCGACCGCCCGTGTTGTGGAAACGGGGTGTTAGTTTTTAAGCTTTGATAAAAGCTACCAAAATTTCTGCCTTGAACGTCACTGCATTATTTTTCTTTTAATTTTGTTTTGTCTTACATACCTCAAACTAGAGTTGAAACAACGCGTACAAAAAAAATAGCATTTGGTATGTAATTGGCAAAGTAAATTAGATTAAGCCACACTACAATTCACTTGTACTTGCCAATACATACATACATATGTACATGTACGTATGTATATGTGTACATACATACACACATATGTGTACATACATACACACATATATGCATTTATCTATCAGTTAGGAACGCTGATTAGGAGAACATTATATAGTCTTTGTTACAAATTTTTATTTTTTTGAAAAGTGCATCCACGACACGCGTAAGTAGCCGGCACTGATTCTTAATTTTAATACCTCTCACTATCATTTAAAGTTTAATCACAATTATTTACTTATAAATATTGAATATTTGCTAATAGAGAGTGTTATTTATTCACAATATTTCTCCAAAATCTTACACATATACAACAATTATAATTTTAAAAAAGCCATAGATCTAAAGCCGTATTTATAAAAATTATTAATGCTTTATAAAGGCTTAATAAGAGCTTACATGAGCTTACATTCCAAAAAAGCTTTCAGCAAATTATAATACGATGAATCAAAACAATTCACATATTCCATTTGCAATAAAAGTTGCGTATATAAAGCAGAAATCTACATCAACTGACACCACACACAGTGGACCAAACACAAAGAACGCTGATGATGAAGGTGTAGTGGCATTCGAAAACAGCCGGTGCATTAATAAGTATCACATGTAATTTGGCTTACAAAGCGATACGAACTTTAGCCCGATTAAATCATAAATATAGAAACAAATGAAGTTCGAGCAATAATAATTAAAATTAACTTAATAAGAAAAATGTTGCATGAAAATCTGTTTTAAAAACCCTTCATAAGGCCTCAATAATATAGATCTCTGTTAATTAAAGCAGCGCTTACGCAAACAGCGGCCTAGCGCCGAATGGTGTGAGTTTGTGTTATTAAAAAAAGTTAAACATGCTTGGGGAGCTTCATCATCTGTGATAAAACACATTAACAAAATTGTTATTATATTGTAATCATTCTCTTTATTGTAAGACAAACAAAGCCATTGCTCTCTTAAATTTTCATAATCTCATTATATTGATTTAAATTAGAAAAAAACTCATAATTTATTTAAGCCCGCTCTTTAGCTCTTTTACTCGTATAGAGAATTTTTTTCGTTTTGCTCAAATATACCTGTTGAGTCGATTTTGTTGTTTTATACCAGCGATGCCAATTCAGTTCATTTCGCACTAGAGTTAGTGCTTTTTTAGTTACAGCAATGCGCGCTGTTTTAGACTTGGTGCTTTTAAAAAAGCACTTAATTGGTTGTTAAGTTTTAATTTTAGTGCTTTTCTTGCATTTTGCAACATAGATAAATGTTAATTTATGATAGTGTGTTAGCTTCATAGCTTCATTGCTGTGTGACGGTGACTGTCAGCTGTTGCCTTCACAAACTGTCAAACTTCACATAAAAATAGTGAAAAAATAAAATAACAATATTCTATTTGCTTTTTAGAAATGGAGTTTCTCAAAACAAATTCATTATGTCTTAGTATCATGTAAAATCCAGAGCATTATTGAAATTTTATATGACATCTCTTTTTTTATATATTTTTATATTATTAAACTTTCTTTTAATATTTCAATTAATATTTAGTTGAGTATTTAAAAAATCTTAATGAATTTTTTAAATTAACATTTAGAAAATTTCAATTACTTTTTTTTAAACATTTCTACTAAAATTTTAATTCAATCTCAAAAAAAACTTTAATTAAATATTTAGTTAATGTCATTTTTTTTAATTGATTCTTTTTATTTTTTCAGTTAAAAAAATATTACATTAACAAAAAAAAAATTAAATAAATCCATTAAAAAAAATAAAAAAAATTAAATTGATGTTTTTCTATAGATTAAAATAAAATATAATTGAAATGTTGAGTTAATGCCACAATTTCCGTGATTGGTTGGAGACTAATAAATGTTTTAATTGAATCTTCTCCTTTACTTTTTTCTGTGTGCAAAGATATTTATTGCATTTAATGCATTTTTTATGAACGAATAGTGCGTTTTGTTCTTAAAAAGTTGGCATCACTGGTTTCTACTCTCTTACTACTTGTGAATGAAATTTATTGAAAGTATGGTAACATTTTTGAGAGCATGAGTATTTATATGTGAGAGCATAAGAAAAAACGCTCTCAAAATAAAATATAGTCTATCTCACGACTGCTTTCTGCGGCTGCTATTTTGTGCCAATTTGTATGGAAAATGTGTTTATGCCGGTATTCTGTTTAATCATTAAATGTGTAATAATGCTTGTGCATTTGTGTGTGTGTATCTGTGTGTGTGTGTAATAGCAAGTGCACAATTGTATTTATGTGCATTATTTTGTATCTATTAGATACGTCCTACGTGTTTTGCGTAATATTTAGTAAAGGCTATTTAGTTTTGACTGATTTGTTATGGTGCATTACAAATGCTCTCCCTCTATTGTTTTTCTCACTCTGCATCTGACATTCATAAATTCAACCGATATAATGGCTTGAAAATTTATTTGAAGGAAGGAGCTTTTTTGTATTAAGGAAAAATATTCAATATTGTTGATTAATTTTTTGTAGGTATTAAAAATCATTATCTTTCTTGAAGAAACTGAAGAGATTTTCTTCAATGTAGACGCATGCATATGTACACACGCATATACTTTTCCTTTGAAAGCCTTAGGGCCTGGTTCACGATATCGACAAGTAGAACGTTGTCGCACACTTACATTGGAAACAACAACAAAATTTTAGAATTTGTTTTTGTTTTGAATGTAAGTGTGCGACAAGTCGAACGCTGTCGATATCGTGAACCAGGCCCTTAGTTTTAAAGTTGTGAAAAATTTTACAAAATATTCAAAAGTAACAAACCAAAAAAGTTTGTCTTTAGTAGAACAAAAGAAAAAAATAAAGAAATTAACTGGCATATGCATAATTAGTAAACCAGAAACGACAATGGCAAGACTGTTGTTAATTAGAGATGGTAAAATTGAGCTTGCATTCCAAAAAAGTTTTCAGCAAATTGTAATTCGATGAGTCACAACAATTCACATATTCCATTTGCACTGGAAAATGAGAATATAAAGCCGAAATTTTCATTATCTGAAACAACACACAGTGACGCTGATAATGATAAAGATGTGGCGGCCTTTGAAAAGAGCTGGTTTTTCTGCAAGTGCTTGTCAGAATATTTACAATTAACTGTGTTCCTTAAAAATTGTTACATGTAATTTGCCTTACAGAGCGATGCGAACTTTAGCCAAATCAAATCATAAATACAGGCTTAGGAACATACACTTATGCATACTTTCTTGGTCCCGTTTGCCAGTTTTAGACGTTACTTTTGCCTTTTTTGTGTTGCAATATGATAAAGACCACAAACTCTGTCAAAAGCTTTGAATTTAAAAGCACTCCTAATGTAGCAGCTTAAGACCTTAAATCCACTGAGCAGCCACTTATGACTATTTTATATTTATATAAATACAAAGTCCTGATAAACACTTGCATATGTTCCCCCATCAAACACGGGTATGCTACAAATTAATGACTCTAATCAATCATAATATTACCTTGCGTGTAGAAAAAATATCTGAAAAAAATTATCTGCAAATGTCCACAAAAGTCAGCAGAAAATAATATTTCTACTTAGCAGTATCTTAATAGTTGTGCAAAAAAAAAACAAAAAAAAAGAAATAATAAAAATGAAACCTACATAAGGAAAGAAATACAGCCAACGGCTGTTTAATGGCTGATTCAATGCCAAGTTCAAAAAGAAACTACACACGATGGTTAAGCAAAAATGTTGAAAGCAGAGAATAAATCCAAATTGTCTGACTGGAAATAAACTTCATGACTGCAAAAAATCTAAAAGGCAGCCAACTAATACTTGTACAAATCGATTCTTTCTCAACGAGATCTGGAAAGCAGTAGAAAAAAATGTTTGTAGTTCAGACATACTTACATGCATACATATGTACATGCACACACACACACACACACACACACACGGACAGACAGAGTAACGACCACCCGCGTGAGTTTAAAAAAAAGAGAAGAAAAATGAACAAACAAAATCATGGCTAAAAAATGTATCACAAAAAATGCGGTTAAAATAAGTCTTAAAATTTAAAAAAATAAAAAAAAGAGAAGGTTTAACAAGGTACAAACATTGAACAGACGAAACGTTAACAGTCATCCTTGTTTTCTGCTCGACCAAAAAAAAAAAAACAAAAGCCAAGCAAACCAACTAAAAAAACATCAAACAAATCCCAGTCATCCATTTGAAAAGTGGCCACAAGAGCAGCCGTAAAACCATTATGGCGAAAAAAAAGATATAAAAACTTTCGTTACTTTAGCATAAGGAATGCTGCAACAACAACAACAACAACAGTAAACAGTAAGAAGTAAAAAAGGAACTGTTTTTATTGGTTAAAATTAAACAGGATTAAAAAATAGTTCTTTTGAAATTTCGGCTGAAAGGGGAAAATGTTTTTTGTCACTTTCTGTCTCAAACAACTCTGCACCGGCATGTGGAATTTCGATTGAAAACGAACTTTAAGAGAGCATCTCAAGACATTCAATTAAGAAAGAAAAAATAAAAAAAGAATTCATTTAAAGCCACAAATGGAAAAGTCACGATTTTATTGTTACAACAAGAATGTTGGACCAACAATTAACAACAAAAGCAGCCGTAACAACAACTTTTTAAATTAACCAAAAAAAAATAAGTAAAATAAAATAAATAATTACATATGCACATGCTTACATACCGACAACAACAATTAACAACAAAAAAAGTAGTAAAAAAAAAACACACCTGTTGATGTAAGCGCCGCCGTGTAGGTTTTCGTGGCTCTTGGGCACAAAAACAGACTTTTGGCCAACATGCTGAAATGCTGCAGCAGCCTCACGTTTTAATGTACATATAAATAAATATTTATTTTTGGTTTTCTTACCAACTAACATTTACCATGTTAACTGAAATATGCATCCACATGCACATATGCCTGTACTTATTTACTATGTGTTGATCATGCATGTTCTTGTCGGTGCATGCTTAAGTGAAACTTGCAAGTTTTAAAAAGTAAAACATACGCACGTATGTACATATGTATGTACCTTATTGTCTGCGATATTGGTCTCATTAATTTAAAATCGGAACAATTGCAAGGGTAAGGCTTTGTATTACAATTGTTTTACCCAAATGAGCTCAAACAAAATCAAATAGAGCTGGAGGATCGACTATAATGCATTCAAATTAATTCCAAATAAACGTTTAAAAATGAAATTTCTAAATTTGTATCCTCTTAGCATTATAAAAGATATTGTATAGCATCTGTTCTAACGACGAATTCGAGCTTAGGAAAATATAAGCCAGTTTATGTATGCGTGTTATTTAAAGAATTCATGGATCCCATGCTCTGCAATCCATTTAGAAAATTGTAGTGAATCGTCATGTCACTCTTACATTTTAGGTATAAAACAAAATTAGCACTTTTATATAAAATTAAGTAAAATCAGTTGTGTGAGATTTGCTTAATTTATGCCACTCACTGGTACTGACTGACCCTGGTATTGATTTATTGTCATCGCTACTGGGACAACATTTCAAGATATGTATGTATATTTAAATCAGAGATAAGCAAAAGGCCGCTCGTGGGCACTTCGTTATGTTCTTATTTCCACAAGCATGCATTTTACTCTCTTTCATATTATATATGGATGTGTTTGCCTGACTCTGATTTAAATCATATATAATGGAAATATTTTTAAATTACGAATCGTATCGAATGCCGTAATTGCCCCCAGCTCTGATGGTATTTTCAAAAGACAATAACAATTCATCAGGGGGTCTACTGTGTAATTCGAAACGAATGGAAATGCTTTAAAATTTGCATGTTTATAGCATGTAAATTCGAGAGGATTTTCTTTCGTTTCGACCCCCTGATCAGGGTTGTATTTTTCGTAAGTCGTGCGAATGTAAAGTAAAAATAGGCAATGAGAGCATACCAAATGCATAATGGAAAATATGGTCTCAGATAAGTTTTATGAAATTATATCAATGAAATATACCTAAAATATATATATAAATAATAGAGACATTTTGTTTTGAAATAGCTAATCGCTTAGAAAAATTAGTGGTCATTGTGGGAAATGGTACCTTTGCGGGCTTTTTAAAACATGGTTTGTGTGTAATAAAAAAACTTTCTTGAGAAGATGAGTGATCATTGTGACTAATCAAAATGTTCTACAGGCTTCTCTCTGATGGCCCTTTAAAGAGCAGATTACGCACATTGTGCACACATGCATACATAATTTTGTAGGCAACGCATACATATTTCTATCTTAAAAAGTTGTACAGGGTGTTTTTTTAGAGGTATAGAACTTCAAATTGAAATAAAACACAAGAAAATCGTTTTAATGTCCACCAATTTGGCTTTATTGGAAGGATAATTTTATGCCATTAACGTTTAAATATGATTTCGGGCATGTGGCCGCCGCGGCTGGCTCGAATAAAGCCAATTCTACAGGTCCAATTTTCAACCACTTTTTCGAGCATATGGGGCCGTATGTTGGCAATAACGCCACGAATGTTGGCTTCCAAGTCCGCTAACGTTTCTGGTTTGTTGGCGTAGACGAGCGACTTCAGCGGATGCATATTATCACATAGAGTAAACGTAGTGCGAAAACGATCCATAGTTAACCGAATTAATTGCTCTGTCGACCATAAAATGGACGGAGCTTGCGGTAAACTTCGCGAACTGAACCATTATTTTCGAAATAAATTTGCACGATTTGCAAGCGTTGTTCTTTTGTCAACCTGTTCATGATGAAATGGCAAACCAAACTAAATATTACTCACTTGACAGCTGACAAAATGGCCGCCAGTTAAAAAAGTGATGCCAACTTAAAGTTCTATACCTCAATAAAAAACACCCTATATTATAAAATTTTTAGTAACCATTTTCATAAACTGGCAACACTGGTAATATTTTCAAGATCACATACTGTTCACTTGCTTAAACCCAAGTATAGAATCCCAATGTGCCTGCAAAGTTAAGTAGAGATCGAGACACATAAAATATGTATAGTATTAAATAATAATGGGTGTGGTCCCTCCCACTTTAGGGGATGGGTCACTATTATTAATTAATAGAAGCATCCAAGTCTCTTAAATGCAATATAGTCACATGTAGAAATTGTTCAAGATTTTTGCAGACATCAATGAACAGCCTTATTTTGTTGAACATATTTATGAGTGATGTTAACTAAGAAAAAATTCTTGTTTTTTCCATATTCAAGACCAAATGTCTGGTAACTTTAAAAGTACAGGCAGACAAAATGACGGTCAGTCAATGGAAATAAATACATGAAAAATTATACTCCTGAAGACATCCACAGAGCATAAAAAAATATGGCATGAAATAAAATTCTATTTAAAAAGGAAGAAAAAAAACACGCCACCACATAAACATGAAAAAATAAATAAATTCAATGATTTTTTAATAAGAAAAAAAAACAAAAAAAAAAAAACAAACGAAACCTTTTGCCAGAATACCTGGCTCCAAGAGACGCCACATTAGCTGGCTTAAAAAAAATTAAAATAAAACAAAAAAGAAAAATAAAAATATGTGCAAACAAAGACTCAGCCAGAGTCGTCTTAAAGGCTGGACAACAGAAAACTAAATAATTTAAAGCCAGCCACTCCGTCCAAAGAATACACCAGCAACTGCATACAAAAAATACTTACAAACATATTCGTTTTTTTTTTGTAGCTGCAACTCCACCTACTTTTTGCGCTAATGGCCTTTAAGCAAAACTCTGTATAAGACAACAGCAACAAGAACGACAGACAAAACCAAAAAATGAAACTGCAGAAGAAAACAAAATGTTTTCAAGTCTTCAAATCTACAGACTGAGCCTTAAACAACAGCGGCCGGCTGTTGCTGCTGCTGGCGCTGCTGTTGTGGCTTCTAAAGATAATGACGACTTAAAGTCTTACAAAAGCCACATTCCGAAAACAAACAAACGAAAACATAAAATAAATAAATAAATAACAAAACATGCAACAACAATAATCATGTTTAGTAATCAATGTGAATAACAACAACAACAACAACAGCAACAACAATAACGACCACACAATGTCTTTTATGCAATTTACAAATACAACAACATTTGAATGCTCTAAATGCAGTAACTTTGAGCTGTAACACGGACATCATTCAAACGACTCTGTCCAGTCGATGCATTTATTCACTTCAAAATTCACATACATGTCATTGAAGTTGTCAATGCATTCCTTTAGCTGCAATGCCTGGCAAAAAGCAAACTCTGGCTTTTTGATTTTTTTCTAGTTGAAAGTTGAAATTTATGAAGTCACCCATATATTTTACACATTGTGCAATTAGTTATTTTAAAAATTATTACTCTTTGTTGATTAACTTTTTTACGGGATCCAATTTTCCATTATAATTAATGGAAGTTAGGAAAAAAGAAATTAAAATAATTGAGGGAATAAGCTGTTTATGTTTAGCTTAAAAAAATTTTTCAGTAATTCTTCGAAAAAAAAAATTGCAAACTTCAAAAAGTTTCTTTCATTTATGTTTAAGTTTAAATGAAGCACATCATATACTACAGCATGAATATTGAATGCAGTGCGTAGTGCCACAGAAAATGCATTTCATGCCTTAAGTTATTTACAATCTGCAGAAACAGACACCAAACCACACATGCATTAATGATTTTATCCTTTTAATTAGAGTCCTTTCATCTAAATTGTAGTTAGCGTTTCTGGCGCTCATGACTTGGAAATTACAACTACAGCTTCAGCAAAAATGTCAGAAAGTAAAACAAACATAAAGTCATGAAATTTAATAAGACATAATTAAAATAATGTTTCGAAAATACTTGAGTATTTACTTAAATCAAATTTAGAGCACACACTTTATACAACAAAATAATAGATCCTTGAGTTTGTAAACAAATGTGTTTACTAAAAATTTGCATTTGAAATTTAACAACACAATGAGTTTAAAAATTTCAAACGTTTAAAATTTTATGAAAAACGAAACCAGAATGAAATCAATAAGGCGCCAATGTTTGCTTAGCGACAGAAATATTTTCAAACATAAAAAAAAATATTGAACACAACAATATTGAGAAACACTACAAAAAACCAAAAGAAGATCTAGAATGACATGTCAGTGGAAAATTGAAAATGACAAAAAGGCGATTGAAATTTCAATTTGTTTTTTTTTTAATATTTTTATTTCAAAATCATTAGTTGAAATCCAGACACACAGAGGCACTTACTTGCTTGCACCGTGTGCTTGTGTTTGTTTGTGCAGTGAATTTGATGTGACTGACTGACTGACTAACTGCCCGAGTGAGCTAAGTATGTACTCGTATGTATGTGTATGTATGTTTGTAGTAATGTTGTTTGGTTAGTTATTGGTAGTGGTGTTTTTGTTGTTTTCTTTTACTTCTTTTTGATACATTAACGATGACGGCTGGTGATGGTGGTCCACTTGAAACAAATTTTGACTAATTTGCCGCATCAGATTTCCAACTAATTTGACAACAGTAAAAGAAAACAAAAACCAAAGTTGAAAATTGAAACGAAATTTAACAATTTAAAAAAAATAAACAAGGACGAAAAACGAACAACAACTAACTAATGTAGTGGAAAGTAATCAACACAAGCAACGGCTTCCTGATTGAAAATAAAAAAAGAATTATAAATGAAATTAGAAAAAAAGGATAGTAGAAAAGGCAACAAAAACGTTTGAATGAGTGTGATGGTGATATAGAAGGATCAACAGAAGGCTTAAGTTAAAAAATAAAACAACATGTGACAGGAAGGCTGAACACAACAAACTGTAATAGAGAGAAAGAAAGAAAGAGAGAGAGAGAGAGTGTTTAACCGGAAATAATAAATTGTAAGTTTTTAAAAAAATAATCTTTAAAAATAACAAGGTTCCAACTGCTAATTTTGGTAAAGGAGGCCAAAAACAATATGTATGTATGTGTATCAGAGAATGGCAAAAGTCTCGTTTGCAGTACTCTTTGAGTATTGGCCTTCAAACAACTCTGAATACTTATGAATGCTAAAAATACACGCTCATATGCAAACACACGCATTAATTTCAAACTAAATACGTGTAACTATAAACAAGCAACAAATATGTCCATACACATTTCTTAAATTACGCAGCACAAACGACAACAGCTAAAATGTATAGACTCTATGCGCTACAATTATACGCATGAGTATAAAAATACTCTGAGTATTAATCGACTACACCTGCGTATATATAGCAATTTTTTTTTATTTACACACACATACAGCATGTTCTATTTCATTTTATATACACTAATATGTATGTACAGGGTGTTTTTTTTAGAGGTATAGAACTTCGAATTGAAATAAAACACAAGAAAATCGTTTTAATGTCCATCAATTTGGCTTTATTGGAAGGATAATTTTATGCCATTAACGTTTAAATATGATTTCGGGCATGTGGCCGCCGCGGCTGGCTCGAATAAAGCCAATTCTACAGGTCCAATTTTCAACCACTTTTTCGAGCATATGGGGCTGTATGTTGGCAATAACGCCACGAATGTTGGCTTCCAAGTCCCCTAACGTTTCTGGTTTGTTGGCGTAGACGAGCGACTTCACATATCCCCAAAGAAAATAATCCAATGGTGTCAAATCACACGATCTTGGTGGCCAAATGACAGGTTATCCATGGTTAACCGAATTAATTGCTCTGATGGACGATTATGTCGACCATAAAATGGACGGAGCTTGCGGTAAACTTCGCGAACTGAACCATTATTTTCGAAATAAATTTGCACGATTTGCAAGCGTTGTTCTTTTGTCAACCTGTTCATGATGAAATGGCAAACCAAACTAAATATTAATCACTTGACAGCTGACAAAATGGCCGCCAGTTAAAAAAGTGATGCCAACTTAAAGTTCTATACCTCAATAAAAAAACACCCTATATATGGTGGCGAATGATGAATAACTATCCCTAGTATCATGCGTATACTTTTTTCTCCGTTTAAATAAACATAGTGCGGTTACGCAGACGTACATGCGTGAACTGGTGAACAAGCGCGAGATTTTTTTTAATGAAATACTGGCTTTTAAATAAAAAATAATTTTGGTTTTGCAACCTAGTCCACTTTGAATACTTTGAAACACTTTTTGCAAGGTTTCTCTAACTTTTTATTCCTTCCAAAAAATATATACAGTGAAACATCTCATCACGGACACCTCCCATAGCCGGACACCTCTAAAAATCGGACAAGTTTTGCATATCAAACATGTTCATCAGTTTTTCCATACCAAATTCATTCCCATAACAGGAAATTCTAATAACCGCACGCGGACAGCAAATTTTAAATAATGCTGTTCAAAAGATGTCTTATGAGCGGACATAAGAGTTGAAACACTTCAAACAAGAGTTGTATTAAAATAGTAGTTCTTCTTTTATTCAACTCTGATCCATATGTGCTTTAATGTTAATGACATTGCCGATTCCCCTATTAAAGCAAATGTACATACTCAAGCGTTGAGGACGTCAATGAAATTTCTGTTTACTTGAAGAAGTCGTTTGCATAGTTGTGTCACAAAATGGCACAAAAAATCTTTTATTTTTATCAATTAAAGAAAATATGGATATTATAAACGAGTTTGGAAAAGAAAAATGTTATTATTTGGATTGGTTGTTTTAAATTTTTTTACATAATGAGCGTTTAAGCACTTGTTATTTAGCCCAAAGGTGTATAGCAAAACTTCTCACGTTTCCATCACTACTATCATTTTTGAAGATTCTTATTTAAAATATTTTTTTGTATTGTATACAATTTCGTAAAGATATCACTGCGTTTTTGTATCTTTTTGTTGTTCTTTTCAACTTCTTCAAGCATATGAATCATGCTTATTGGTTGTTATTTAATTTATACAGGAGGAGCTCCATCGACTCCACTCCACTCAATTATTGCCCGTATACATGCATACATACATACATACAAATATTGTACGAAAAGAAATACATGCATACACACGCATACATACATATGTAAATAAAACTAAATAATTTCTTGTGGCAGCCGGCCTACACGAGATCATAATGATGTTTCTTAGCTGCTGATCCTTTCTGTATGTTAATTGCCCTTAAAAAAAGAAAAATCTTTAGAATTGTTAGTTTATTTTAAATGTATCTCTGTTTCATTTTATTTTGTTATTGTTGTTGTTATTTTTTATATACAAAATCATATTGTACAATTTCTTTTAAGGTTTTAGTTTTTTCTCCAGTGGGGCGTTTTAGCTGCATTATCATGCTGCTGCTACTGATCTTTATCCAAAAAAAAAATTCTTACATTTAAGCCAGAGGAAAAGGGCGTTGCATTTGAGTAGTTTTTTTTATTGGTTTGTTATTGTTGTACGCTTCTCAATGAATTTCCAAAAAATACTAATTATAATGGTGCATAAAATGGTTGTTTATTTGGTGAATAACATAATGAGTGTCTTCCTAATGGATCGTACGAGTATAATACATACACACGCTTATATAGTTACATAACATATTTATGTATAAGTTCGTTTGTATATATTTATGTGCACCCAGAGAAAAAAAAAATAATAACACCATACGTGCTCAAAGTGACCACATGCGCTGTCAAAAGTATAGCAAGCACGTTTGTGTTGAAATTGTACACAATGTTCTCTTTAGTTAATTTTAATTATTATTGTTCGAACTTCATTTGTTTCTATATTTATAATTTGATCAGGCTAAAGTTCGTATCGCTTTGTAAGCCAAATTACATGTGATAATTATTAACACCAAAGTTAGTTGTAAATATTCTGACAAACATTTAGTAGAACGGAACAACCGGCTGTTCTTTGTTTGACAACGAATGTCTGCAAACAGCGTTATCAATAAATTAACAACGTACCGTTGTTTGTTCTGTACCGTGTACAAGTTTTCAAACTAGCGCTGCTAGAAAAAATTACAACGCGTGGTGTTACAGTGATCACAGCCATTGTTGATTTTGCAACGCATTTTTTTCCTCAGTGTATGCATGCAAACTAATTTCACTTAAAAAAAGCTTTAAAAATAAGGCAACATATTTATGTGATTTCAAAGCTATAAAAAGATAATAGCATATCAGTATATCACACACATTTTTTGGAACTCATTTTTGTAGCTACGCTATTTATGGCGCGATACAGGAGTTAGGACGTGATTTTCGTAACAAAAATAATCGACACTATTACAGTTATAAATTTATTTTTGTTTTGATTTCTTTGTACTTAAAAGCAGAGTACGAAAATACACGAAACAAATTGTTTGATTTTGTTTTGTGTCGTTCTTTGAAGTGACGGAAGCAAAGAGAAAGCAAAAATAATGAGAACGATTGCTCAATTTGTTTTTGTTTTGTGTTTGCACATGAGCACATACCAAAGAACACAGCCGAACAGCCGCCACGGGCCACAAACAATACATTAATTTAATCGTACGCCGCTAGAAAAGAAAATAATGGGAAATTAATGGAAATTTTTACAAATTTTTACGGCGAATTTGACATCATCATATAATATAATTTTATTGCATTTTTATTTAACACATGCAGTTTGTTTTATATAACTAAGCAGCGTAGCTACAAGCGGGTGTTCTAAGACACCTCTTTTTTTTCAAAAATCGATTACTTACGATCGCAAATGGTCGATTTTGTTAAAAAAAATTAAATTCGATAGTTATGTCGCTTAAGTTTTTTTTTTCTCGGTTATGGCACAAAATATTTGTGGCAATATGGAATAGTAGCTTAAGTAGACTTAAGCAACCTTAGCTTTAATATGCTATATTACGTTTCAGCTTTAATATGCTATATTACTTTTGCAGCGGTTGAAATGCTATATATGGAAAGAAATGATCACATGAAAGTAAAATGATACGTTGAAGCCTTTTAATCTCTTATAGGTAGCGTCAAAGCATCCAAAAAACACTGCTTGGTTAAGTCGACTTAAGCTACTATTCTTTATTGCCACAGATATATAAAGTCCAAGAAAAATTTCTACTTTTTCAATCATTTATCATGTTTATGCGATCGCATTTCAACAATGACCATCGATTCTTCCAAAGTTTTTGGTTTCTTCCCATGAAGCAGTGACTTCATATAATCCGAAATTTGGAAAACAAAAGTTTATAAAATGTCCTCACTCTGGAACAAATATCTCCAGCGGCCTTCTTTATTAGGAATAAATACCAGGGGGCAAATTACGGCACTCGTTATCGTATTACGAAAAATTTCAATAGAGTTTATAAGGAAATATTAATTATTAAATTTCGAATCGTATCGAATGCCGTAATTTGGCTCCAGATATTTCATTCAACCATAAATCGCATCAACAAAAGTTATTTTAAAGATTCAAGGATTGCTGGAGAATCTATTGCGGATTTTTCTCACTTCGAATGCTGCAATTTCGCTGTTTTTTCTGATTTTAATGGTCATCAACGAAATTCGCCTCGAAGGATCATGCATAAGTTAAAATCGGCATAAGAACTTTTCGTGGATTAAAGATATAAAGATAAAATAGAGTCTAAGCTGAATGCGGTCACCTCAGCACCTGCATCGGAAGCCCGTCTCGAAGGACCATGCCTTAGTTTTAGAAAGAGCTGCCCTTAGCTTAAGACAGAGCTGTGTTTGATAAGCTCACATCATCATCTGCACTTGAGTCTCGTCTCCAAGGACCATTAATAAGCTCAAAACCATAATAGCAATTTATGTTTAATTTGAGCAGAGGTTTTCGTTGATAGGAATTATGCAGTCAGCAGGCCATTGCTTCGGCCTTAGTTTATCAAGAACTGGGATTAATAAAGTCGCTTCAGCATCTGCCTGGGAATACTGTCTCAAAGGACCATGAATAATTTGAAACCAGTATAAGCATGGCATCAACAATGATCATCCTTAGTTTAAGAAAGAGCTGGACTCGATAAGCTAGCTTAATTATCTGCTTTCAAAACCTGTCTCGAAGGACCATGAATTAATTTAAATCGATGTAAGCAATTTCTTTTTCGTTTTTTGTTTCGTTGATAAAATGTTTAAAGTACACAATGAATATCTGACCCTATTTTTAGAAAGAGCCGGGTTTGATAAGTTCGCTTTATCATCTGCATCTAATCCCTGCCTAGAAGTACCATGCATAATCTCAAAGCAATTTATGTCTCATTTGAGCAGAGGTTTTCGTTGATAGGAACTTTGGAGTCAATAATCAATAATGTATTCCCGACCTTAGTTTTAACAAGAGCTAGGCTTGATAAGGTCACTTCAGCACCTGCATGGAAACACCGTCTCGAAGGACCATTAATAATTTGAAATCAGTATAAGCAATTGATATCTCAGTTGAGTACAGAGTTTTATCTATAAACGACATGAGTCGATAAGGTAGCTTAATTATCTGCTTTCAAAACCTGTCTCGAAGAACCATGAATTAATTTAAATCGATGTCAGCAATTGCTGTCTTTTTTGGGCAGAGCGTGAACAATGGTCATCCGAACTTATTCTTAGTAAAAGCAGTGCTTGGAAAAATCGTTTCAGCATCTGCATCGGAAACCTATATCGAAGGAACATATATAAATTGAAAACGGTATAGGCAATTGCAGTCCTTGTGGAGCAGACTTTACCGTCTTCAATTAGACACCAATAAAATGAAATGCGTATACTCGTATGAGAATTGTTGAATTTCTAAATAAATTGTGAATGTAATTGATAACTTGCGCTACAAAGTTTTAAGTTTAGAATAAATAATCTTTTTCTGTAACTTCAGATTCTAAGTGTCACGTCCAACTGCATTTTGTTAAAGTCTAGAAAAAAGAAATTTAAAAATTTTAAACACTTGCATGAATCACACACAATCGTTAAAAATAACTAACAATTAAATTTTTCAGCGGAACAATAAATCTTTAAATGCTTCACCTGAGTCTAAGTACTCGCATTCTTTGCGGCCAACTCAGCTAATGCCAAAAATTAGGTTTGAGCAACTCACGAGCTCTTAATGTTTTGCTTCTATGCTTAATAAATGTAAACAGTGATTAATTTAAATCGGCCATAATTCAAAGAAGACCTCACAGTATTAAATGGAAAAAAGGAAATCGCTGATACTGTTATCCTTGAAAAACAAAAACTTAAACTAAAATTATGGCTAATACTCTTAAAAGGAAGTATGCTAGATTAATTTTTTGCAATTTTTTTTAAAGCAAATTCTCCAGAAACACTCTCTTTCAACACATTTATCATTAGCTGAAATCTTTCTTGGCAAATATTGGATCTGTCTTTCCTGTTAATTTTTTGTGTGTGTTTTTTTAATTTCTTTAATGAATTCCATCCAAATGCAGAGAAAAGTGCAAAGTAACATAAAGTAAAATAATTTAAGGTTTCCAATGTACAGCAAATTGATATTTTATCTAAAATACTAGATAAAGCCATCGAAGAAAGCAAAAAGTGAAGAAAATACACTTGAACTACTCACAGTACTGTCGTATTACTTCAAATATGTTAATGGTTATCAAATGATGCCAATTGTATGTTGCCTCATGCTGGCAAAGTACTTGAATTCACAGCGTGATAAATGGGCAGCAACGAAGAAAAGGATGCAGTTTTTCCATTATTCGTATTTGTATGCCAGTTGTGCCTGAGGAGGCGTCAGTGAATGAGTTTTGATTGTTTTCGTCGCACGACATTTGCACATTTTACACAAGAACCATGATCTCCATCCAGCACCCGCATAGCGAACGTGTCTCTTTATTTTCCTCTCTAAATCTTCTAAGATGGGATCTTTTTGTTTTTTTATTATTTATTTTTATTGAATTGTTTCTTGGCAAAATGCCGACGGCTGTAAGGCACCCCTGTGTTCAAAGCCATAGATATTTGGAGTTTCTTTGTTGTTGCTGCTGTTGTTGTTGTTGTGTGCGTATGTGTGCACTCCTTTATTGTGAAACATCACCTTGGTTATCAAGCTGTTCTTATCTCTGTAATACCTTTTTAACTCTGCGCCCGTGTGTTCAGTTATATGAACAAATGTCCATTTCCTTTGCCTTAATTATCTGTTAGATAATATTTTGGTAGTGCAAGTGTTGTGTGTGCGATGGTTAAATGCTGCTGCAAGGTGGATGGATTACGAGTATTTTGTTGCAAGAAATAAAATATAACATGAACCTGTTGCTGGAAAAATTCATATGGTTTTATAGAAATATTTTTTTTTTTAATTTGATGTCCTTTTCTATGCATTGAACATGTGCTTGTAATTAATTAATACTCGATAGTAACCTTGACTAATTGTAATTGCAAATAGTAAGAAGGTATACAAAAATGTTGGTCATCTCAAAAATATTTATACATACAGGTCTGTCACTGAAACCAAATTCGATCGAAGTTGATTTCCATTCCGTAGTTAGGTTCTTCAGAAAACGATTACTCTTCAAATAACGATTGTTGGGCCTTTGGTAGTTTCTTTTGCTCTTCCAACATAAATGTGTTTTTGGTTTTGTGTTGCCCAATATTGCCACGTTTACATTAAAAACAATCGAATTACTGCTTTTTCGGAATGAACGAAATCGATCGAAATTTAGAAATGAAAATTTCTAACTAAAACAAATTCCATCGATTTCTGTGACAGGCGTGATAGTTAACAGACAACATGTATATATGTACATATCGCTCTTTTAGTTCAATAGTGTTACAATTAAAAAAAAACTAGTTTTGTAGAAAACGTGTTTAAAGTTTCCAATTTGCATATAACTCAGTGAAGACGGGAACAAATATTCTTCTCTCATACGCTATTTGTAGGGAAATTTTACACAAGATAAAATACAAAATGCCGAATTATTTTGCATTTTAAACTCACAAAACGCATTTTTTGAGTGATGACGCTATTGAAGTAAATAGGCGATGTAATAAATTTAATAAAGTGCGACTTTGACACGCACACGAAGAGTTTCGTCCGGCACTTGTTGCTTTTAGGCAATTTTTCGGTTTTTGGTGACTTTTCAGGTTTTTGGCGATTTGCTTAGTATCGATTTTTTTTAGTTTTTGGCGTTTTTTTGTAGCAATTTTTTTAAAGTTTTTTTGGCGACCTTTTAACTTCTGGCGACTGTTTTGCATTCTACCAATTTATTTTATTTTTGGTGATTTTTTTTAATTTTGACGATTTTTTCAATAAATTCAATAAAGTGCGACTTTGACTTGCACACGAAGAGTCCGTCTGGCACTGGTTTCCCTTCTGAAATTTTTTCGGTTTTTGGTGATTTTTTAGATTCTTAGCGATTTGTTTCGTATTGATTTTTTTAGTTTTGGCAGTTTGTTTTTTTACTTCTGGCGATTTTTTTGGCATTCTAGAGCTTTATTTCATTCTTGAGGATTTTTTTTTAAATTTGGCAGTTTTTCCGATTTTTGACGGCGTTTTTATTTTTTTTTCAAATTTTATTTTTGTGATTTTTTAATTTTGGAGATTTTTTCGGTTTTTGACGACTTTATCAATAAATTCAATAAAGTGCGAATTTGACTTGCGCATGAAGGGTCCGTCCGGCACTTGTTTCTTTTTGGACATTTTTTCGGTTTTTGGTGATTTTTTAGATTTTTGCTAATTTTTTTTTGGATTGATATTTTAGTTTTGGCGATTTTTTCAGTTTTTGATGAAGTTTTTAGTTTTTTTGGTGACCTTTGTATGTAAAATATTTTTTTTTTGCATTGTAGCGATTTATTTTAATTTTGGTAACTCTTTTAATTTCGGCGATTTTTTCGGTTTTTGGAGATTTTTCTGTTGTTTCTTAGTTTTTGTTTTTTTCGTTTTGGCGATTCTTTACGGTTTTTGACGATTTTTTTTTTAATATTTTTTTGCATTTTTTTTTTAATTTTGGCCATTTTTTGTTTCGAATTTTTTTTGATTTGGGAATTTTTGTTTTTAGCTTGTTTGGAAATTCCAAGAGTTTGCTTTTTTCCAGTACACAGCAAGTTCCCAAAATTACATAGCCAGCATTGGATTAACTGATAGAATATCCTTTAATTTTGATTTATTAAATTTCAGTGTTTATTGATGTAGTCTGCATAAGAATACACAAGCTTTTAATATTTCAAGTGTCTACATTTAATTGTCATATAATTTTCATAATTTTGACTTTTAGTGTACGGCACACAAAAAAGTAAAATATGTTAGTTGATTATTTCCCTAGTTTCTTAATATGTTTGTACATTTGTACTTCTCAATTATTTATTATGAGCTTTTATATAAACCATTCATTTGTATAGGAAGCCGATTTAAGTTCGCCACGGGATTCAGTAACTTTTTGCAAACCGAAAATCGTAATACAGGGTGTTTTTTAGAGGTATAGAACTTCGAATTGAAATAAAACACAAGAAAATCGTTTTAATGTCCATCAATTTGGCTTTATTGGAAGGATAATTTTATGCCATTAACGTTTAAATATGATTTCGGGCATGTGGCCGCCGCGGCTGGCTCGAATAAAGCCAATTCTACAGGTCCAATTTTCAACCACTTTTTCGAGCATATGGGGCCGTATGTTGGCAATAACGCCACGAATGTTGGCTTCCAAGTCCCCTAACGTTTCTGGTTTGTTGGCGTAGACGAGCGACTTCACATATCCCCAAAGAAAATAATCCAATGGTGTCAAATCACACGATCTTGGTGGCCAATTGACAGGTCCATTCCGCGAAATTATGCGCTCATCGAATGTTTCCTTCAATAAATCGATTGTGACGTGCGCTGTGTGGCATATAGCGCCGTCTTGTTGGAACCACAACTCATCCACATTCATGCCATCCAATTCGGGAACAAAATAGTCGGTTATCATGGCTCTATACCGGTCTCCATTAACGGTAACTGACTCTCCAGCATTATTTCGGAAGAAGTATGGCCCAATGACTCCACCAGCCCATAGAGCACACCAAACAGTCAGTTCTTGTGGATGTAATGGCGTCTCAAGGGTCTCATGTGGATTCTCTTCACTCCAAATGCGGCAATTTTGCTTGTTGACGTAGCCATTCAACCAAAAATGAGCCTCATCACTGAACAAAATTTTGCGATGAAAATCAGCATCGAGATCAATCTGATTTTCGGCCCATACACCAAAATCACTACGCATTGCATGGTCTCGCGGCTTTAATTCTTGCACAAGCTGGATCTTGTAAGGTCGCAATCCAAGATCTTTGCGCAAAATCTTCCATAAAGTTGATGGACAAAGCTCCAATTGCTGTGCACGGTGGCGAATCGATTCATTCGGGTCCTCTTCAACACTTTGCTCTACATCGGCAATTGTTTCTTCGGTGCGCACTGTTCGACGTCTCTGCGGATGCGTATTATCACATAGAGTAAACGTAGTGCGAAAACGATCCATGTTTAACCGAATTAATTGCTCTGATGGACGATTATGTCGACCATAAAATGGACGGAGCTTGCGGTAAACTTCGCGAACTGAACCATTATTTTCGAAATAAATTTGCACGATTTGCAAGCGTTGTTCTTTTGTCAACCTGTTCATGATGAAATGGCAAACCAAACTAAATATTAATCACTTGACAGCTGACAAAATGGCCGCCAATTAAAAAAGTGATGCCAACTTAAAGTTCTATACCTCAATAAAAAACACCCAATATTTATCTATATAATTTATTCGTTTGCAATAAAGATAATGTCCTTGCGTAAATTATTTTTCACGATAGTCTGCAGAGTGATTTTCTCGCCATTTAATACTAAATCATGTGGCATCTCTGCATACAAAATATGAAAATAAATGAAAAACACAAAGATAGATGAAAGAAAAACTAAATGAATTGGAGCTTGTGATATTACTTTTTTAATTCAACCGATAGCGAATATCGTTAAAATGTCTTACTGAATAGCAAAGTCGATAAATTTTCGATATATTTATTAATGCGATACGATTATCGTAAATAAAAGTTACTGAATCCAGGTGCTGGTTCTTATCTCGATTTAAACATTTTTTCCTTTTTGCCACAGAAAACATAAAGAAGTTTGAACATCTAATGGAATCCTGTTAAAGAATATTTTAAGGATTTTTTTTTTTAAATTTGTAGACAAATTTGTCAGCAGAGAGTAAATTACAGCTGTTGCCTTTTTATGGCAGCTGTTGAGCACGTTGAGAGCAAAAGTCGTGCTACGAGAACATAAGCTAGGTTGCAATTGTAAATTGTACCTGTTATTCTTGTTTGTCGCATATAATCGCTTTTTGACACGACTTCAACAAGTTATTTAAAGAAATTGTGCATTGCCTTTGGTGGAGCAGCTGTCTAATAACAAACCTTGGCCTATTTGCTTAACAGTTTATGCTTAATTAGTCTTCTAAGAATTATTCGTTTTATAAATACAACAATTCACAAAATTAAATTAAATTGCACCATGATGCTCGTCTCGTGCGATATCTTTAATATTTCTTAATTTTTAATAAATATTTATTGATTGTTTGTTAAAAATATTCCTTAATTTTTTAATAAATCAAAAAATTCTTGTTTACAAACATATAAACATTTTTTTTTAAATAACAATATTTTTTTATTTACCTGAACATTTTTTCAGCCATTTTGTAAATTTTTTTCTTAAAAAAAAATTAAAAAGATTTAAATGCCATAACAATAATCATTCATGTCAAAATACATTGCAGCACAATTAAACAATAAAAAACAAGAAATTGTATAACTTTTCAAAAGAAATCAATGCTGCCGATCTTTTGGAAATTTATGAATTTATGAGAAAATTAACAGAAATTTGTGCCTCATGGATTTTGGCTCCCCAAACACTTAGTGGCGCTAAGAGAAAAACAGATGAATGAAAATACTCTACAATACAAGAATTGAAAGCATAAAGTTTTATGGCTGCAATAGCTGTTAAATAAATGGTAAATTGAATAAATAGTTTGTTTAGATCGATGCTTGCTTGCTTGCCTTGATGCATGGAACCGTTCTTTATTATTGTGAAACAGAAAATTGAAGAAAATTGTTAATCAAATAGAAAGACAGAAGTTTAAACAAAACTAAAACATATCAAACTTACCACACTCGTAGTAACATTAAATTTTATTACTAATGAGGTGTGAAGTGCACACCGAAACAGGCAAACAGGTTCTGCTCCAAAAGAATTTCCAAATCATGAGTTTTTTTATATTCTTTCTTTAAGAAGTCAAGAAATGCCAGTGTTATGTTAATTGAGAAGGCTTTGATGTTTGTAAATTAGAAGAAAAAATACAGAAAACTATTTAAATATGAAAAGGGTTTAAGCAAAGAGAAATATGAATGTATTTGTACCGAGAAATAACTTAAGAAATGTGTGACGAAAACATAAAAATCATCAATGATTTAAGCACTGCGTTACGTATAGTAATGTACTCGTATCATTTGCAATGTAATTTTTTTTAATCAGAACTAATTTCGTATCGGGCTTAAGTGCAGTATTTTCAATTCTTATTGAATGAACTATATTAAAAAAAAATATTAATAATGTGATTTTCTAAAGAAGAGAAGAAAAATTAAACTATACTTTTTTGATGGGGGAAATGCCGGCACTTTTCTGTGCAGCCACTCACTTCATCAGCACCCATGTCTATCTACTTGGGTAGAGATTAATATTAACATCAGCTATTTAACGTAAATTTGTAATGAAATGGAATATGAGAAATGATTATATTTTGTATACAATTGTTGATTTCGATCGTTGTTGATGAATACAAATATCACCAATAAGCCAAATATAAAACAGTTGTCTCATGGTAAAATTCAATTTCTCTCAAGGGAAATTCGCAATTTTAAGAATCTGAAACAACTTTTCCTTTAAGCAAAATTTTATATAATAAAAGGAGGCAACAGTCGTGAACTAACTTCAGTAACTACTACTACGTTTATACGTGCACTATTTGCAAATAAAAATATTTGCAAATAAATTAACTCACCTTTTATACGGCATTGTAAATGTATAAAAACTTGGTAGCACTTCTATAGAAATGTTAAATGTGTAAATGTATAAAACAACAAATAATAATTTGTTTTTATTGTCATTATTTTCTTCTGTCAATGTTATTTTGTGCAATATTTATCAATTTATCGATTTTTATTAGGAAACATTTGTAAGTGTGGCAAACTCAAGCATTTTATTTGCAAATAGTGCGTTAATCGTGAATGGTTTTATGAATCAGTAAGTCGCAATAAAAACAACAATGTGGCAACAATTTAGAGTTTTATTTGCAAATAAGCCGTGCGTATAAACGTAGTATGCGCCAATGGCCTTTCACACACGAGAGTAATTTTTATGCCACACAATTTTTGTTCTTTTTAGAACACACAAGACTAATTCATCTGGCATAAAAATGTATACGTGCACACAGCTTTGTGTGTTTTAGTGTTTTTTGTATTCATTTAACATTTGCTGTTTTTTAAGTTGCTTGTGTATTGGTTTTATGCTGCTGATGCAGGGTTCTACCTGCTTGAAAAATTATGCCAAGCATAAAACCATTCTCTTTGCCCCTCTCACCTACAAACTGGCATTTTATGCCAGCACATTTGTTTGCGTGTGTGAAAAGGCAATAATTTGTTAACAAAACATTGAGCGATTATGGATACAATTGCTGGCACCCAAAATAATCACACAATATTAGGAGCTTAATCGATATCTTCTGCCACAGACAGCCCAGAAAATCCAACCACGTTTCAATCGTACAAAAACTCATAAATATGTGGAGCTTCGTCGTTATCTTCGGTCACAGGGAATCAAGGAAACCAAACATTAATAATTTCTAAGACATTTTGATTTTGGTTTCATATTTGTTGAACATTAATATTTTCAGTCAGCCTGTGTAAGCGTTGCCACAATTACAGGACGCACAATAATATGCCTTGGTTGCCAGTCTGTGTCACCTGGACCAGAGTTGCCACTAGAAAATGCATTATTAAGCAAATTGTTTATTTGCACTTTTTCAAAATGTTCTTGACCCTCACTTTTGTTTTTGAATTTATTCAACAAAATATTCCCTTTTATCGGCGAAAAAAAACAGTTTGTTTATCTGAAACTTTGCTTTCTTTCCTACAAGAATCAACATTTCGCGTGATTGAGCTGTAATCGCCTTTATTCCTCATAAAAATCATTATTATGATGCATTCGTTCAAACTGTTTAACTTGGTTCATCTAGTACTATTTTATAATTCATTTAAAGTAACTCAGGTTAGGTTAGGTTAGGTTATAACAGGCTGCCGATTTATAGTAAAACCAGCCAACTTGGGTCCGTTGAGGTTCCGTTGTGCTACCTGGCCGGATTGAGGTGGACTACCCATCCTCATTCCCTCTATTCACTATTTATGTTTTGTTAAAACCAACCTGATAGGCGTATGAATGAATTCACATCGCCGATGTCACATTCTGACAGGCTCTCCAAACCTTGCAGTATCGGAGCCCCCATGCAGATTGACCACACCTCCGCGAGTGCTGCGCAGTGACAGAGAAAGTGCTCAATATTTTCCTCCTCTTCCTCGTCCTGACAGCTTCTATAGTAGTCATTAAAAGGTAGATTTAATCTACCAGCATGTATACCTATATAGCAGTGTCCTGTTAGGACTGCAACCAAAGTACGGAGTTGTCCTCTTGGAATCCTCTCCAATATTTCGGACCTCCTCATGTCATTCTAGAGGCAGAGCATGTTACCTCATTTGACCATCTAGCCTGTGCAACTCTGAGAAGGTCCTTAAAGTAAGTCAACTTGTACAATAATTACAATAGTCTCTATTCTCCAAAAAAATCTTTTCCAATTTCTCAATATTGACCACCTCGCATTCCATACTAATCAATACCACCTCCTATCAAAATAATCAGACGCATCAGCTCAAAACAAAAAAAACTAAAAAAAAGAAGAATTTAATTTAACTCCAGAGACCTCTGCACCGTAAAAGACATAAAAATCATTATTCACACCAAAAAAAAAATATAAAAAAAATACTCGTATATAAAAACAAAAAATATTCAAAAAAGATAAAAATAAAAGAAAACGATCATGCATTATGTTTCTGTCAATAAAAGGCAACCAATAATCATTCTGATAATCATCGATACTCTTACAGTAATCGTCATCATAATCGTTACTGTGATCATCAAAATCATCATTAGCACCCAAATAAGAAATTACAAAATAAAGATCTAAACAACAATAAAGTAAAACATTTACATACATATGTACTTACCGTATGTATGTATGTATATATGTACATATGTATGTAAGTGTACGACAGAAAACGACTTAAACAAATATTTAAATTAAAGTACACTTTTAAAATATTTACTTTGGGAGTTGAGATCGTGAGTAAGTTTACACGCAGAATCTTAATATTCCAGAGCCAGAAAGCTGCTGCAGATGTTCACGTGATTATTTAATTAATACAGCTAATCACGCCATTGAAATATGTATGTATGTCATATTAAAAGCTTTAGTTTAACTTGACATATTGATTGGTTAAGACCAAATCGTGCGACAGCTTTTTCTACGGTTGCATATGAAGTTTTGCATGCGCATTGGGTTGTTATGACAATATAATATTACGAGTATGATATTATGGGCACCATCATACTCATTCAAAGTAACACTGAAACTTTGCATTCATTGTCCAAAAATGTTAAGTCGCTCTCAAAACGTGAAGATCTGAGAGGTCTACTCTGTAGTTCGAAACGAAAACAAGTACTTTCGAAATTCAATGTTAATGACATACAAGTTCGAAAGTATTTTCTATATAAAAACTTAGCTCTCTAAAACCAAAATTTAATCAGTTTACTTCTTATTTTTGGTAGCGAGAAGTTAAAAATATATTTTACAACGCACAGTGGTTCCCAAGCAAAAAAAGAAAAGTGGTAACAAAATTATCGACCTGTACCACGATGACACTAGAAATCGTTCGATCGAATACTTATATTGAAAACAACAACAAATTTTCTAATGTTATTGTTGTTTGCAATACAAGTTGTCGATTGAACGATTCGAGTGACATCGTGGGACAGGCCGTATATCTTCTGAAGCAGTGGTCTCCGCATAAAATCATGTGCGCCAAAAAGGCAGAAGAGGAGCTAAGATTTTTGAAAATGTATTTCTGGGACAACCTGTTATAATATAATCTGAAGTATAGGATGTCAAGTGACCATCTCGGGTAATAGAAAGTTTTCGAAGCACATAACTCTTACAAACCTGAACGGATTTTCAAGATTTTTAAACCAAATAAGAAATATTTATTACAATCTTTGTAATTTTCTTATTCACTTTCCAAAACACCATAAATCTTTAAAAATCGGTTCAGATTTGAAATAATTATGAGCTTCAAAAAGTTTCCATAACCCAAGGTGTTCAATTTTGCCACCCTGTACCTCAGATTATATTATAACAGAGTGTGCAGAAAATATATTTTCATAAAGCTTATGTCCTCTTCTAACCATTTTAAAGTACATCATTTTGTATTTGGACCATTGTTTGGAAGATATCGCTCATTTACACAAACAACGTCATAACTCAAAAAGTCTAGTTCACCAGAAAATGAGTTTTAAGTTTTAAATTTACACATATGCAGCTTAATGGAAAAGGAAATTTTAATTTTACTTTAAAAAGTTGGGTAAACAAAATATTTGTATGAATTTTTTAATTTTGCATCAGTAACCCACAATTTCCATTTTTTGAATTATGACGTTGTTTGAGTAAATGAACGATTCTGGCCGAAAGATGTTGGTGAACATAGACTTTTATAAAGCAACCGCCTGGCTGACCTGACCGATGAAGCCGCCAGGCCCAAATTCACAGCAAACAGTGATTTTTTCGGGAGGCAGTGGATGCTCTTAGAATTCATGTGGATTGGTATCGTTCCAAATTGGACAATTTAGGCCAGAAAGCGGTCTCATCGCTGAAAATGATTTTTAAGTGAAAATTGTGATTAGTTTCCAACTGTTCCAGAGCCCACGAGCTCACAGCATTCTTTATGGTCGTTTGCCTTAAGCTCTTAGTTCAGTTGCAGTTTGTACAACAGTAGGCCGCACAAGTCATGACGCCAAGTTGCGGCAGAATTCTTGTGAGCGACTGTCTCGGATTCTCCGGCAAATTTTCACGGCCAGCAGCGATATCTGCAGAAAATCTTTCTTCGCGTGGATGAACGAGTGTTGGCTGATTGCGTACTGAGCCTACACTTCGAATTGTCCTCTAGGTATGACGATTATAGCAATAATAAATTTGACAAAGCGAGAGGGAACGTTGCCTGAACAGGACTCCCATTTTGCTTAAACAGTTCTATCGTTTGCACTTTTTGTTAAACTCTTTGTCCCATCGTGATGATTGGGCAAAAGATACAGAATAAGTGACAGTAAATTTGACAGACATACCGAGCCATAACCGCCAAAAAAGCTTAACCGCCATATTTTCGAATATCGTTTTTTTTCTTTGACGAAAATCGTTTATTTACGATGACAAAAAATCGATTTTGGTCAAAATGCTGAGTTCGAAAAGTATGTTGCTTAAGCTTTTTTTTGGCAGTTATGGCACGATATGTAGCTAAAACATTATAACCACTGTCAACTGTTAAAACTCGTAAGTTTCTTTTGGAAATTCCTTTATAAAGTCTTTTAGATCATTCTTAAATTTTTAATTTTACATCTCTGACACACACACGCACTCAGCCGCGCATAATTTTCCAATTCAATTGGATACAAATACGTAACTGTGAACTGATCGTTAGTGTCAATTAATAAAACAATTGACACAGAGTTGAGTAGACTTTGAAAAGTGTTAAAGAAAAGAAAATGCATACGAGTACTTGAAGGAGAAGAAAAGACATCAAATTTTATGATTTCATTAAAAACAGATTTAAATTTTCAACTAAAGCAATTTTTGTGGCTGGTGTAAGATGATATGGAAATTCTCATAAAAACATACAAACATACGAGTACAGGCATGAATTTAAAAAAATGTATGGTTGAATTTTCTCTTTGTTCTTTAAATTTGTTTATTATAACATACACACACACACACATACGTATATAAGGTGTGCTTATGTGTGTGTGTGGGTGTGTGCATCTTATTTTAAAAAACATTATTGTAAACATTTGTGAACATTTTTGGTAACAATTACAACACAATAACCATCAAGTGAATGGATAATGTTATAGTTTGTTTACAATTAAGGCCATCTTTGATATGATCGTAAATTATGACAACTTTTCGTGTTTTTAATTTCATCTTAAAGCAGCTGAAAATGAAAAGAAAACTGGAATTGAAAATTTTTATTTAAAAACAATTGTTTATATGCAGCTGTGATAGGGGGAAAAAAAGTCGAATTGTCTAACCACACCGACCTCCCCAAATGATGCCCATGAGATAGATATTCTTCCAAACCTCCTCGGTTTGTTGATTCAAAACATTAAATTTAACCTTAATATGTTTTAGAAATTTTATTTTTTATTTCTATTGTTTTAATTTATGCTGTCGTCTTATTCCTAGGACGCCAAATGGTCTCCTTAGATGGTCATTTAATTGCTGCTCCGCCGGTCATATGACGATTGCAATGAAAAATAATAAATATACTGAAATTATTGTATAAATTTTCAATTCCACAGAAAATTTTATTGAAAAGTTGTGCTGAAAAAAATTAAAACAAAAAGAACGACAAAGTAAAAAAGTCCATGTGTCTGCTTTGCAAAAAGGCTGGCAGTCAGGCAGGTGTATGTTTAGTGTAACAACAACAAGTTGATCTACTCTGATGAAATTGTACTTACTTTATGTTTTTTAATGATCTAAATACAGTCGTGCACAAAAGTATTCAATTGGCGATAGGAATTTATTCCTCGAGTATAGTTGGTTACTATGTATGTTTCCAAATTACAAATTAATTTCTGTTTATTATCTACTCCTACAAGAATATTTTCTATGGGACAATCCAGCTTTTCAAGTATTACTTTTTGGCTGGTGATCCATTAAATTTATGGATCTCTGGAACAACCGAGAAACGAATGTTCACATATTTATTAAAAAGCAGTAGCTTACTGCATAAAGGTGATGTGGCACCTTCAACTGCCTTTAGTTCAAAGATGATAAAAGGAAAGCCCCTTCGGTTGGAATTTCGAGACCTAACCGTTGGCTTAAAACTGGTACTACGGGACCAGTGGCCCAATAGCTGATCTGCCATTGGACCATAATAGTTCATGATGTTGCAGCATCATTCATTGACCGATAGCCGGAGGTAGACTTGGTTTAAACCCCACGGCGCGCAATAGTTGATGTTAACTATGGTTAGTCGGTGTTGGAAGTTGCCTGCAGAGGGCATTAATCAATTGGATATCGCTTGAGGACTGCGCCCACTTTTCAAAGTGTAAGATCGTCTAACTTTCACAGAGTGTGTAAACATTTTTGTATGAATTGGTTAAGTCGAATCACTTTGAATAAAATATTAAACTAAAATGGGCTTGGCACCTCGCAGTTGTTTTAGTATACTCGAAAAAAAATACCAATGTAAAATCACCATGCAAAAAAATTTGTTAGAAATAATATGGAACCATAAACGCCAAAATAGCTTAAGCAACATATTTTTCGAACTTTGTTTTTTTGAGTAAAATTTGTTATATAAAATCGTTAATAATCGATTTCCGTCAAAAAGTACTAAGTTTGAAAATTATGTCGCTTAAGGCCATGACTCACTATCATACAAAGTCGTGCGATCTACGCAAAAGTACAACGCTGGTGTGATGAATTGTTATTGTGTTTTGAAAATTTTCATAAACTCCATCATACCAGGGTTGTATTTTTTCGTAGATCGCACGACTTTGTATGATAGTGTATCACGGCCTTTAAGATAGTTTGGCGGTTATGGCACGATATGTTGTTCAAGTGTGTTTGTGTGTATTTGCTTTGTTCACAGCAACAATGTGTTTGTTGTGCTCAGTTTTGTGGTTCGAAAATCTACTTTTTTGAACTAACTCAATATTTATAATAAATGAGATTATTACACCGTTTCCTCAAAAATTTTAAATTTCTTTATTGAAGTGTTTCTTTCTATCACTACCATTCAATTATATTCTCCTTTTTCCCAACCATGTGCATAACTTTTAAGCAAACTGTATCTTGAATTTGTTAAAGAAAGTTTAAATTAAATTGAATCAAAATATAAAAAAAAAATTAATGTAATTCTCCATTAAGAAAATGTATCTTCAAGCCATTCTTGCTAACAAGTTTTTTTTTGTATTAATATTTTCTGGCGATTCGTTGATTCTTCCATTGAAGAAGAGTGACCACATTCATACGGAGTCTGCTTAAATTCAATGAATGAAAATGACCAACAACAATATGGTGTTCTTCTTGGCGTTTAGACTTTTTCTATATTTGTTGCGATTTCATTAAATAATTCATCACCATTGTGCATTAAAACTATTATTGACAATGTCTTGAACTTGTCATGGGCATGTTGTGGCATGTGGCTGCATGAATGACGATGACAAGAAAAATATTTAATGATGGAATTATTTTTCGATTTGTAATTCAAAACATAGACTTATTCTGATCTTAAGCATCTCACTATCATCATTGTCGTCAATAATATTATGATTTTTATCATCATCTGTGTGCAACTGCCATAAATGGCATAGAAAACAACAAGAACTCTGGATACTTGGAGAAATAAATATCCATATATATAAAAGCATTTATATATATTGTATTTATATACAGCTGATTGTCATCAGTTCATTCATTTATTTAACATTATGAATTTCATTAATACACGTTCACTTATTGTTTTGTGTTACAGAATGGAATAGTGTCATGTGTATGTTGAAACATGTTTCTTAAAGTACATGCCATGAGCATACCTGCTTCTACTCATACATACATACATACATACATACATATGAATGGATCTAAACTTTGCTGCAAATATGTAGTTAGAGATTGGTGAACACTGCACACATCTTTAAACCGGAAACAACTCATTATCCTAATTAAAACGTTCACTCTGCAAAAACCATAAAAGGCAAATACACGCGATCATTTTATTCTCCAACAATGAAAAAGCAAACCAACAAACAAACAGCGCTCAGAAGTAAAAAGTACAACTTCAGATTATTTATTTATTTATTTTTTTTCTTATGTTTTTTTTGTCTTGCGCCGTATTACCAAAGATGGTTGTAACTAAAGCGCCTTTTTTCCTCAATCGCTGTTGCCATTCACCAGAGTCCCTGATAATGCTGCTGATGTTTAGATTCTTTGAGTAAAAATGTCCCGAGATTCATTGTCATGCGTCACATTACAACATGCCATAAATGTTGGCAACAAGTCATTTGACGTGTGGACAATGCAACAGCCAGCCAGCCAGCAACTAGGAAAACTAAAAACATCTGCATGATTTTTTCTTTCAGGTTATTGTTTTCTTCTTATTCCTTTATTTTATTATTTTATATTTTATTTTTTACTCAAATATGTATGTTGCATGGCCAACAATAATTTTATATGCGTAACTGCATTTTTGTAATAAAACTGCAACTGCATCAAACTATTGGCATATATGTTGCAATCATTCTTTCATTTCTCTCCTTAGTTGTGCTGCATCAAAAAGAATGCAACATAAAAACTATGATGCTTGCATACTGATCAATCACTTTATATACAGTGATTTAGTCAACTGTCATTCGCCTCGAATATATGATTGTGTGTTGTACCATCATAGAATCATTCAATGGTTTTGAAAATTGAATAACACAAAAAACGGTGAACAAATAAACAAAAGTTGTAGAAGGAACCGCTGACTATAAGGTTAAATTGCTGCACAGTGGTACACTCCCATCTAGGAAACAATAAAAATTAAATTATAAGAAATTTGTTCTGCTAAAAAAAGGAATAACAAGACGCCTTACAGACAACCCCAAACAAGATGGAAAGCATTTTGTACTTTTTGTTAAAAGGTACTTTTATTAACAGGTACTTTTTATTGAAAGGTACTTTTTATTAAAAGGTACTTTTTATTAAAAGGTACATTTTATTAAAAGGTACTTTTTATTAAAAAGTACTTTTTATTAAAAGGTACTTTTCATTAAAAGGTACTTTTTATTTAAAAGTACTTTTTATTAAAAGGTACTTTTTATTAAAAGGTACTTTTTATTAAAAGGTACTTTTTATTAAAAGGTACTTTTTATTGAAAGGTACATTTTATTAAAAGGTACTTTTTATTGAAAGGTACTTTTTATTAAAAGGTATTTTTTATTGAAAGGTACTTTTTATTAAAAGGTACTTTTTATCTAAAAGTACTTTTTATTAAGAGGTACTTTTTATTAAAAGGTACTTTTCATTAAAAGCTACTTTTTATTAAAAGGTACTTTTTATTTAAAAGTACTTTTTATTAAGAGGTACTTTTTACTAAAAGGTACTTTTTATTAAAAGGTACTTTTTATTAAAAGGTTCTTTTCATTAAGAATTCTTTTTTATGAATAGTTAATTCATATGAAGAGAGAGAGAGAGTTTTTATGGACTAAGAAAATTTGTTATGACTTTTTAACAAGCAGCATACATACTCGTATTTAAAATATCACAATAATAATACAAACCCAATCGACCACTGTGCAATGTAGCAATACAATTGGCGGCATGTTTACTGCCATGACTTTAACCATATTTGTTCTAAAACTTCTTCCACAAACTATTCCTTGTTATAAAAAAGCAATTGATTCATAGTTTTTGATCAAAGACAAAGAAACCAGACACAAAACAGCAGCAACTTATAAACTCGCAATTTTATTTAGTCGAAAGCAATAATCCATACAAAGTAATTATGTTTAAGCAGTTTAGCAGTGAAATAATTTAACTCACTGCAAAATAATCAGCACACTTCAAATAAACATTATTTGACATTGAAGTTTTTGGTTTCCTAATTTTTCTGCTGCATACTCGTACAATTCCAGACAAATTGTCTGCTTTAGTGTTTTCATTTAACTTGTAAAATTTTCTAATAATTGCAAAATTGAATATTTATTTTTCAAAATTGTAAACGAAATGCTTAAGCAGAAATTGTATTTTGATCTTGGGCAAGTAGTGAAATTTCATGAGTTTCCATATCATTATTTTGCAACAAAGTTTGTTTAAAAATTCTTTGGTTCTTACAACTCATATTAATTTTGTTAATATGAAAATATTTGTTTAGGTGTTAGTGTGGATTTTGTGCTTAAACATAAATTTATTATTGAGCGAAAATGACAGATCTCTTTTAATCTTATTGGCTGTCATAAGATATTGTATTTTAACACTTAAAATTTATTTAATAATTTTATTTGAAAATTGATTTGTTATGGCGAGAATAATTTAAATTCAATTAGTTCAACATTAAACAGACTAGAAAACTACTTACTACATTATTGCTAATAATTTAGCAATCAATTCTTTGGAAACTATGAATTATATTGTGATAATTTGTCCAAAGAATAAACATACTCGTACCTGAAAGAAAAGATGGGAAAATAGAAAGTATAATTAGTACGTACAAATGTGAAAATAAATGTTTTAAATTAATATAAAAAAGTTACAAAAGGTAAATGAATGCTATAAGAAGCAATGAAAACCCACTCTTACAACGATTATAATTATGGGAAAAGTGAAAAGATTTTAGCACTCCAACAGTATGAAAATGTTGTAAACAAAATTTTAATAAAACATAGTGTAAGAAGTTTTGTTGTTACAAAAATCATCTACACTTGAGAGGACGAGTTTACCTTGTATAATATGACTAAACTTCCGCCCACTACACAAAATATATACAAAGAAAGATATACAGACTGGGCTTCACCATACAGACCCTCTTAAAATAATAATAACAATAGTTAGTGTTCTGGTATCTCAGCAAATGTCGCTGCTTTAAATACAAATCAATAACAGCAAAAATTTCTTTCAAATAAGTGTTGAAATCTTGGAACAAAAACAATACTTTAAATTTCTAATTACTGCGGCTTATGCTCTTTGATAAATAAAAATAAAAACTACTTGCTGGGTGGTCTAGCTTAAGCGTCAACAACATTTTTCCCTTCATTCTCATCATCATCAAAAGAAACCACACAAATCCATCAGATAAATAAAATTCTTATTTTATTTCACAAGAGTTTTTTTTCAAGTTCTGAAGTGAACTGAATGATAGATTTTTCTCTTAATGATTTACAGCATGCAACAACTAACGAAATTTTGTTATTGCTGTTGTTAATTGTTGGTGATTTACTGTAACAATAACATAAGAAACATCAAATAATAACTACTTCAAAATAAACATCAATCTCATCGTCTCTTTGCCGATAATTTAATTTCAGCTGCAAACCCTAGACTAAGAGTCTAGTATATTGGGTCACTACACACAGAAAAATTTTATATTAAAACCTACAAAAACAAGGTTAATTTAAAATTTTTTGGCAATGATTTTGCTTTATATATATTTCGTGTTAGTTCAACATGCTCTACAGTAATCTTAAAAAAAAATTTTGATTTTGAAATAATTTAGTTTCATGTTGATTTAATATTTCAGTCATGTCAAATCAAAATGAAAAATCATGTTGAATTAAAGTTATTTCAAGTTGAAATAACGTCAACGTGACACTTAACTATTACGAAGAAAGTTATTTCAAGTTAAAACAACATGAATTTGATTTAATGTTATACATACATATAATCTACAGCTCACTTAATATTGCAAGATATTTGTGGTTGTTAAGGCGGCCAGAGTAGGAAAATTCATGTGCACTTTGAAGAATTAATTCTTGCATTACTCTGCCTTAGTCGTAATAAATTCAAAACAAATTGTATATGAATGCTTGCGTTCGGTTAAAAAAAACGTAATATATTGGCATATGTTAATTATATACAAGTTAGCTAATACAAACATTAATCCAAACTAAACTGTCCATATTCATACAAATACTCGTAAGTGCACGGAGATATATTGAAATACATCCACCGGCAGGATAAAAATGATGATGATGCTGGTAAATGATTTTGTTGACAGATTGACATTTAAATTTCAAAAAAGACGGCAAAGATCACTAAACGAAATTTTGTTTGCAATCACCACCATACAATATCTGTTTGTAAACATACTTGTATGTTCTTTATGGAAAGAAACACAAACACCACACCAATTAGATTCCCCATAATTTACATAAAAATTACAAGTTCAATTAAATAAAGAGAAGCAAAGAAAGAAAGAAAAAAAACGCCACAAATTCTATAAACAATAAAATTTTAAAACGTACTCGTATTTATTTTATTTTCTTACTTTTTAAAAACATTTAAAGCGTGAGCACGTGTATGTTTGCACAAAATTGTATTAAAGTTTTTTTTATGGTAATTGCAAAATCATAAAAAAAAAATTTTAAAATTTTTATGTACAAATTTGTATTTAGCAACACATCTGTTTTGTTGTTCATTTAGTGCAACCATTAAAAAAAAATGTTTATTTAAAATTATGTGTTTGAAAATATTAAAATATTTTGAAAAAAAATTAAAATAAAAATGAATTACATTACTACAAATTTGGAAATGGATGCTCGCTCGTATTTCACTTATAGAAATCATTTATTAAAACTAGTATTTGATGTGGGGGTCCCAAACTTTTTTTGGAGCCGTAAGTACCCAGGAAATTTATTGTTGTATCTATAAATGACCATAAATGTGATTATATTTTTTAATAAAAAATTAATCCTTGATAATAATAATATCAATATTTTTTTAAACAAAGAATAAAATTTAAATTAAGTTTTAATTCTTTTATCGCACTTTTTTCCCCAGTAAAATATTAATTAATTCTTAAAAATACATTGAAATTGTTTATTCCGGACTAAGCTGGATCATATGAGCATTTCACTGTTGTTAATGTAGATAATCAGGGAACCTTTAACCAAAAATTTCTTAGAACAACTGGAGTTATTATATTAAACTTTCATTTAAACAAATGAGTAAGACGTTCAACTATTATCATAACTGAAACAAGAACTGAATAATCGACATGACTTTTATTTTCTCACTTTGCATTTATTGCATTGGCTGACTTTATTTTATTCAGTATTGTACTTGTAAAGGTACGGCCACACTTGTCAAAAATTTGCCCAAAAAAGCGTAACCAACAAACACTAAAGAAAAAAGTTTTGATCCAGACACTTGTTTCGAACACAACTAATGCACCATGTCATAGAATCCAACAATATTGGCTACTCTTTAACTTGACAAACTTTTGTCTGAATTGAAAGATTTTTCACTAGCATTTAGTGGTTACGCTTTTTTGGGCAAATGTTTGACAAGTGTGACCGTAGCTTAAGAAGAATGTAAATGAAAATTCAGTAAATTGCGACTTTGATTCGCACATGAAGAGTTCCGCATGGAAACAATATAAATATGTAACACTATTCGAATATATAATCGAATGTCTTACCTGATGTATAAATTTTGTTAAATTTTTTTATGTTTTGGCAGTTTTTAGTTTTATCACTTTTTTTCGTTTAGCTGATTTTTTTTCGGTCTTTTTGTTTTTTGCGTTAAGGCTATTTTTTTAGTTTTTGCGCTTTTTTTTTTGTTTTGGCGTTTTTTTTCGTTTTGGCGATTTTTTCCGGATCTTGGCGACTTTTTAAGTTTCTTGGCAACCTTTTTACTTTCAGTGATTGTTTTGCATTTTAGCGATTTTTTTTATTTTTGGTGATTTTTCGTTTTGGTGATTTTATAAATCGTGGGATTTTTTAGTTTTAGTGTTTTTGAAAATTTCTTACGGTTTCCAAGATACATCAAGTTATCAAAATTACATTAACTGATAGCATACCTTTAATTTAGATTTATTAAATTTCAGTGTTAATTGGTGTAGTCTGCATAAAAATACACTAAATTTGAACATTTCAATGGTCTATAATATAATTGTGTGTATACATTAAGACTTCAACACGTTTCGTTGCTCGCTTTAAAACACCATATATTTGTTGTTATAGCGGCAAAAGTCTTACATATTCTGTAAAAATTTCATTTCCGATCAGTTAAATATAATCTTTTTTCTAAAAAAGAGTGATCTTTTAGCAACCTTCTTTTTGGCAACACTGTGTTTGGCAACTCAGCTGTTTTCGAGTATCGTGTTGCTGTTAAACATGTTCAGTTTGGTCTATAATTTAACCATGAGTCGACTTACAAATGAACGACGCTTGCAGATCATTAAATTGTATTATCAAAATTCATGTTCGGTTAAGAAAGTGCATCCGTGCATTTCTTTAATTTTTTAATCAGTTTATGCGACCTTCTAAGGTGGCTGGCTGGCTATTCGACATCTTGTGATTAAATTTCGCACCAAAATTGCATTACTGAACATTTAACCACCTACACGAAGAGTGTGGACAGAGGAAAATATCGCAGCTGTATCCGCCAGTGTTGTTGATGACCGCGGATTATGGATTCGGCGCTATTCGCAGCAATTGGGTCTCTTTTTTTTTACCCAAAATAGAAGAGCTGTACTTGGCTGACATGTGGTTTCAGCGAGACGGTGCCATACAGCACGCGAAACAATGGCTCAATTGAGTTCAGTGAACAGTTTATTTTACGTTTGGGGTCGGTCAAGTGGTCGCCTAGATCGTGTGATTTAACGCCTTTAGACTATTTTTTGTAGGGCTATGTTAAAGCTCATGTCTATAGGGACAACCCCGCAACGGTTGACGCACTGAAAGACAATATTGAAGAATTGATTCGTGAGATATCGGGCGATATGTTGACGAGACTGTGTCAAAATTGGATCCAGCGTATGAACCATTTCAGGCGTAATCGCGGTCAACATTTACATGAAATCATCTTAGATTGTGCAAACGACTCAAATTAATATTTCATACATTTCTCTAAATTTTATATGATGTTTTATAAATGAAATCCGAAAACTTTTAAAAAATCACCCAATACATTGAAATTGTTTTATATGAGTATTTCACTGTTGCCCATACCAACCTGTCAGGAGGGCTTGACTCAGCACTTACTAAAATTAAAATTAGCTTTGTACCAAGCACTTATTAAACCCAATGAGAAGTTTTGTATAAATATCGAAACCCTCAATTTTAAATGCTTAATTACTTACATATTTATGTGTGAAGACAGCACGTCATAGGCAATAGTATTAAATTTAAATTGTACTTTTCGACATAAAAAGAAGCAACACCACCATGTGTTCTGAAAAGATTGCTAAAACTCAGCATTTTATATACATATTTTTTCGTTATTTATTTTTAGAAAAATAAATTGTTATTGCGTTAATATTTAATTGTGATAACAACACTTGTGGCACGCTTTCGATTACAGCAACAAAATTGTTTAAAATTATATAGAAAATAAAAACTGAACTTAATATTTTTTAAAAGCAACAAACAAAAAAAAAAATCAAGATTTAATTTCGCAATTTTTATGGACTTAATGCAGGCAAAATTAAAAAAAAAAAACTAAAAAAAACAAAACAGATTAAAAAAAATCTATAAATAAAAACCAAGGGGTTTCTTTCTGCCGTTTATCAACCAAATAGCAAAAAATAAATAAGAAAAAACAATAATAGCAACAAACATTTTTATTCTAAAAATTTACTAAAGATTAAGTTCAAATAATTTTTGATTTCAAATAGCAACTGAATTTGTTTATTTAGTTATTTGTTACTTTTATAAATAAACTTATGTTTATATTTCCAGCAATCATTAAATGAAATTTGTTGCCTGCCTGGCCTCCCCCTTTTTCTTCTTCTTTTTAATTTAATTGTTTAAGCTAATTTGCCAACTTTAGCACAAAATTAAGTTGATTTCGTTGTTTTTTTTCTTTTGTTAACTTAATTATATTTATTTTTTTATTTTTATTTGGAAGAATGTACGTTTGCTTTAAAACTCCGGCTACTTTGTAGCGCGTGCTGGACTTGTGGCCACATTTTGAAATATTTTTTTAGTGGAATTTCTTTTTTTTTTGTATTGTGTGTACCTTTCAACAAATTAATCTTTTATCATTCACTTGTTTATAATGTGCTGGATACATTATGTTTTCTCCATCCAGTTCGAACTGGAATTTTTGGTCTTTTTTTAAATCGCAAGATGATTTAAATGTTTTTGTTTTAAGTTAAACAGTTTTTTTTGTGCTACAAGTGATTTACAATAGCTTTATGAATAGCTTTCGGATTTGATTTAAAAAAAAAATACATAAAATTTAGAGAATGCCTGAAATCCTTATTTGAGTCGGTAGAACGATCTATATAATTCAATGTCTGAAATGGTTCTCTCCAACATATCGCCCAGTATATCACGAAGAAACTCTTCAATATTGTCTTCCAGTGCGTCAACCGTTGCGAGATTGTCCCTATAGACATGAGCCTTAACATAGCCTTACAATAAATAGTCCAACGGCGTTATATCGCACGATCTAGACGGCAAATTGACCGGCCCTAAATGTGAAATAAACTGCTCACCAAACTCGCCTCTCAATTGGGGCATTGTTTCGCGTAGTGTGTGGTATGTAGCACCGTGTTGCTGAAACCGCATGTCAGCCAAGTCCAGCTGCGAATGGCGCTGAATCGATAATTCACGTTCATCAACAACACGGACGGCTACAGCTGCTATATTTTCCACTCTCCGCACTCTACGTATACGTGTTGGTGGTTTGGTGTTCAATAATGTAATTCTTGTTCGAAATTTGGTCACAAAATTCCGGATAGCCGCCTCAGAAGGTTGCCTAAAGTGACCATAAACTAGAAGAAGTGCACTGATGCACTTTCTTACACGATCATGAATTTTGTTAATAAAATTTAATTGTTAATTTTTAAGGCAATTCGTGGCTAAATTATAGACCAAACTGAATATGTTTAACAGCAGCATGATACATGAAAACAGCTGAGTTGCCAAACAAAAACAGTGTTGCCAAAAAGAAATTTGCTAAAAATCACCCTTTTTAAGAACTAAAATAAAATGGTTTGCATCTGCATGTAGAAATATACGGGCATATTCATAGGCAAAATAAAATATACTTTAAGACTTTCAAACTATTAATAACATATAAAATACTGTTTAAAACTCTTAAAGTAAAAATTGGTTTGACTATGAATATGTTCTATACATACTTGAAAAGCTAAAAAGCAGTATAATTTATAAAAATAATACTTGTTAGTTATAATTATTTAATTGACAGTTCCAAAATTGGAATTTTTCTCAATTCTCATCTATGGATCCGCACTTCATTTTCAATCGAAAATTTTCTTGCAGCAGTAGTTACAGAACGCGAGCACTATTGTGGTTTATGGTCTATTTCCCACAGCTAATAAATTCTAATTTAATTTTTCTTCTCTTCTTTAGAAACTCACATTAATTAATAAAAATATTTCATTTAACAAGAATTGAAATTACTGAACTTAAGCCCGACTAAGAAATTATTTCTGATTAATTTTTTATAATTTAATGTTTATACCATACATTTTTTATAATTTTCCTCAACATAAAAGCAAACTTAAATTAACAAATTTATTAGTGCAAAATTGTTCAAATCTTTTTAACACCAATTGCCAGTATTTATGTGTAAATTGTATTTGACTCGTTGTGTGAGTTTATAAATCGTGGCGTATATATATTGAACGCTTTATGTCTTTTTGTTTTCGTTTAAATTTTGTAGTTGCCTTTTTCACTTTTTATTTGCAAATGTTTATTTATCTTTCAAATGTTTTCCTCAAACAATCGCTTTAACATAAATAAAATGAAACATTAACAAAATTGTTGCGCATAGAAAATCAAATTTGGCAGAAGCCACTTGCAAAAGTAGTGGCAAAAGTTCGAAGAGAAAAAAAATTAAAATAAAAACTAAAAATGAAAATGAAATAACAGTGCCGGAAAGGAGTAAATGCACAGCAGAAGAAGAGTTAGGAAACAGTTACAGCCGTATCTTAAACAGAGCGTTCTGTTAGCAGCAGGGTGGGTATTTACAGTGCTGTTATACAGTAATACAGTACTGCAAATACACTGTAATATACTGCAATACATTTTAACACTGTTAGAGTTTCATTTGTAACGAGATAAACAGCTTCTAGACTAAATTATGTAAAAGTTGAAAATTTTAAAATTTTTCCTTTTTTTTCGGTATAAAGATTAAAAAAATTCAAGTGCATTCAAACTAAAATGTTTTAATGCCCTAATTATTTCTTATTATTATTTTATTTATGCAGTAAAATATTTTTTTTTTTTCATGAAAGTCGGCTCTATGATTTTATTATTTTAAGGGACTGTTTCAATAATGTTAAGTTTCTAGTAAATAAACTACCACACACACTCGAGATGATGAAATAACCCACAGTAATTGCATTGTGTTGCCATAAATTATTAATTTAAATGAGCGTGCGAAATAAAACCACACGCCTTGCCATTGTTTCGTCCGTTTTCAAATAACCATATAAAAAGAAGCAAATGAATTGATACTATAAAATTATTGCATTGGCATGTAGGCAGAAAAACAAAAACAAGTACAAAAGCGAACTAATTTGCAAAATAATAAACTACTTTGTCACTACAAATTAAACAATCTTCACATACTTACAAAGCGCTTAGACAACTTTGGAATATCTGTTGAAATTTTAAATTTATATAAATTTTTTCTCGGAAAATTGTAGTCACGCACTTTCACTTTGTGTTGCTCAATATTTTACACTAATGCTCAGGGTTGTTTTTGGAAATTTAAGCGGTTTTAAATGCAGAGATTTATACAAAGTTTGTTGTTTGAAAAAGTGGGTAAGGTTACGCCCCTCAAAATTAAATAATAAATTTTATATAATTTTTAATTGGCATAATTTTTACTTGTTATCTGTCAATTGGTTACAGCTTCAGACATGACAACTATTAAAATTGTGGGCTATTGGAAACGAAATGTCTTATTGGAGCACCCTACAGTATGCAAAAAAGTATACCAATAAGTGAACTAAGTCAATAGTGAACTAAATTTTTATAAATTCATTAAAACATTGAATTACTTTTCTACTTACTTTGTACAAAAATGTGCACTTAAGTAAATAAAAAATAAAATTTAAGAAAATTAACTTGATTAAATGCGTGGCTGCACAGAAAAATATCGGCATTTCTACCCAGCTAAGGTCTAGTTTAATTTTTTTTCTCTTCTTTAGAAAATCACATTAATTAATACAAATATTTCCTTTAATAATAATGGAAAAATATTAGACTTAAGCCTGATTAAGCAATTATTTCTGATTAAAATTCATTTTATTTCCATTAAATTTAAAACGTATCACTAAAATTAATTTGTTTAACAAACAATTTTTCTTGTCATATTTTTATTTTTGTTTACCTAATTTGTTCATACTTTCACTGGAACAATAAAGCTTTAATGCAGCCGATTAAACGACAACTACTTTACCTACTGGGCCATTGAATAAAAACGTTTCCGAAACTTTTGTAGGGTGTTGGCGAAAAGTAATCTCATTAATATGAAGTTGATTATTTATTTTCATTATTTTGTTAGTGCGGTGGTTCTTTTTACGCTCAAATGGTTTTTTACTTATTTGTTGTTATAGTTATTTTTTTTTATTATTAAATACGCGCTTGTGTAAACAAACAAACAGAAACAAGATGTGAAATTGAAAAATTTTGCCAGGTTCATGTTTTTTCTTCTTCTACTATTGTGTAGTACATACGAGTACACACATATGGCCATATCGACGTAAATATATTGAGGTGAAAAGTTTAGGCTGACAACGAAATTGAGATATTTCTTTAAACTTTGCAATTATGTAAATAATAATTTAACGGCTTGACTATATCGCTTATGCTACGAGGACAAAAACGCAAACATTAAAGTAACATTCAATGATTTTGGTTTTCATTCTTTCAATAACTCAAAAGAATTTGCTGCCAGTGTAAACTTAATGCAGACTATATGGTAAACAGCTGCAGTCGAAATAAAAGCACCATGACAAAACTTTTAGTAATCAGCTTAAACTAAACTTAAAACTACTGAGTCAAAATAATAGAATCTCAGGTCATTTTCTTTTAGCTTTTTTAAACAAACAAAACAGGTAAAATATTTTGCTTTGTAACATTATTTTGAGTTTTTCAATTCTTTGTTGTGTGACCTTTGTTTGTAACTATGGCTACACAAAGATTTCCTAACGAATCAACTAAACTTTGACATCTTTCTGCGTCAATGGAACTCCACACCTCTTTTACAGCTTTCCAAAGATTTGCACTAGTCTTTGGCTTTAGTGCAGACCAAGGCGAACTCATATCAGGTGGTTTCAATGTGCAACTCTTTATAAAATGCATGTATATTTGTTAGTGTAAAATTTCCTGCTGTCAGAAAATTTCCGAAGAGAAATTAACAGCTGATCACCATTTTCTGAATCGAGATGACTTGGTATCAATTTACCTTGGTTCATACACTCTCTTTTTGAGGTCGGCATCACAGATTTTCTATGAAGCTTAAACCTGGTAGGCCATTCAAGCATTTTAACTTAATTATCAATAACGCATATTTTCTTTGCCTTTTTGCTGGAAGCATAATTTTCCATTACCTTCTCGAGGATTGTAAGTTATACCTTGGTATACAAAGTTGTTTTAAGCCAATGTATAGGACCCACATTATGATAGGAAAAACAACCCCACACCCCACAGTGGGTCCAGAGAGCCTTTTTTTCGCGGACAGTCACTAAATTGTATATAGGTGGCTCTTAGAATTAACTGCATCTTCCAACAAAATCTAGAAGGTATAGATGGGGGAGGGGGGGAGATGGGTACCCAATTATAAAGTAATTATTAATTTTCCTATATCTTCAGAACTACAATAGTGAGGCACACTCAATTTGATGTGGATAACCCCAGGCAAAGTAATTATTAATTAATTAATAAACATAATTTTTTTTTATATAAAAAATAGAAAATACCGAAAAATTCATGATTTGTTATCCACGCACGCTCCTGATGAATTGACTGACTTCGAATACGAATTATCCAAAAACAGATTTTTTAACGTCACGTTTTTTTTTAAATTATTATTATATACAAATACAACCACCATCACGTGTGACTCATACATAACTCATGCGTGACACGCACGTGAATAATGCGTGACTCATACGCATTGAATACCAAAAGGTGGTTTTCACTACTTTTTTTATAGTTATGTAAAATAAAGAATGTATTTAGAAGCAGAACAGCAACCAGAAAAATGTGTGTTATACCATTTTTGCAGTGATGGGCCCAAATAAGTAACTGTCCTCGACATGAAGAAGTCATGAAGATATTTTTTGTTGTAAAAAATGCTATTATTCTGACTGGCACTGTATGTATGTACATTCGCTGGTTATAACTACTTTATTGTACTACCACCACTATAACGGAAAAATATATTGAAAAAAATATTGAAAAAAAAATTTAAAAAAAATATTGAAAAAAAGTCCTCTGTAAACGCGGCGGGTGTTATGTGTTTTATCACTGCCACTAATTGGCCAAGCAGTGCAAAATATCACTGGCATAATGTTTGCTTTTAAGTCATGAAAAAATAAAATATTCAAATGAAAGGTGCTTATAGGCAGACTTTTTTTTTAGGATACATAATTTTCAATTTATTTATTGCAGTGTACAGTAGTGCAGAGTTGAAATGATTTGAAAAAAATCGCAAATTTCTAATCGCAAGGCACAATCTTATAAAAAAATATTGATGAAAGAAAGCTGCTCTTTCGAAAAAGGTTATTTATAATTGTCTTAAGTGTAAATTGTTTCTGAAAACTCATCAACGTGCCATAACCGCCAAAAAAGCTTAAGCGACATATTTTTTGAATCTGGTGTTTTTACTAAAATCGATTATTTACGATCGCAGATAACCGATTTTCGTCAAAAAATTAAGTTCGAAAACTATGTCGCTTAAGCTTTTTTGACTCGACATATTATTTCGTCGTTTGGCTATTGGTTTGCCGCAGTAATATTGCATTTTTAATATACTGTGCGGCAAACCAGTAACCACCCAACGATTTTGCTTTCTTAAAAAAAAACTTAAGCCTATACGAGTATAATTTATTCAAACAAGAAAAGAAAATGAAACTTCTAACAGAAGTTATAAATTATTGAAAAAATATATTATCACCACAATTATTTTCCTCCAAGCCACTGTGCCCTGTGCTACCTGTGTTTCGTTCGGTCTTAATAAATTCAATTAAATTTTTGCCATTTCAAGCGTACATAATTTAATTGTGTTTATTGTATTCAGAGCCATTTATTATCGTTCTAATTTCATTTCAATTTATAAAACTTTGATAGACATTTGTTGTATACATACGAGTACTAAGTTTATGCAAGATCATTTATTAAAGACTGGCCTCAGTAAATTATCGATAATTTAGCGCGTGATATATACATATAATTTTTATTTTTTTTTTTTTAAGAGTTGTAGCAGCTTCAGCCTTAAATTTTTCTATTTGATTGAATTTATTTACAAACGAAACTTGCAGTTTGAGCAATAAGGAAATTGCATGGGTGGGGTGGCTGGCGATAGTGTTCGTTTTTATTTGATTTAGTATGTTGTTGATATGTTATTGAATGTAAATTTTTAATTATTAAAAAGTCAAAATATATAAAAAATGACGGAAAATAATCCCGAAATTGAGTCTAATAAGCTATAAAATCCCCCAAAAACGGCATGCAGGGTTCTCGGTACTTCAATTAAAAAAAAAAAAGAATAACAACTAAGATCGCTTTAATCTCGATATATACATTATTAAAGTAGCTTGTTTTTATTCCTTTCAAATATCATTTAAAGTTACGAGTATTTTGAATTTTTTCATTTAAGATTGATTTGCTGGGGAATTTCACACAAATTAATATCAAAAGCAGTAGATTTTTTTTAGCGATATTTAAAAATATTTTTCAAATACATATGTATGTACTTTTTGCTGTCTTTGTTATCTTTTCCACCATCAAATTCTGCTGACTTAATATTCCACTTGAGTACAGAAAAAAAAAAGAATATATGTATAATAAAAAAATAAATAGTTTTTCAGCAGCCTCATTCGTACTACTTACAGCTGCCACCATGTCTTCTTAAAGAGTCATTAATATTTTTAAAAATTAATTAATGCAAAGAATTTCATGATGATGAATGATTAGGCTTAATTATTTTGAAAGGTGGCCCAAACATACGCGAGAGCAAAAACAAATACATACATATAATTTCGAACCTGCTTGTTACTTTGTTTCAAAGAATAATAAAATATTTATATCCAAATAAAAACTAGTTTACATGAAGCCTTGAGTGGTATACAAGTGATGGAAAACGATTTGCATATTTTTTTCTTCTTCACAAAATTAATTTTTGAAGAATCTTTATTGCCAGCATAGTCTGGGAGAATTGATGAAATCTGCAGCCATTAAACACTTTCATTAATAAAGTGTTCATGGCCATACAAGAAATGGGTCACTTAAAGTAATACCAATAGTATTAAATTTTTAAAAGAGCACATGACTGATAGTTAGCAAGAACTTGAGGCCAGTCTTGGCACCAGGTATTTAGAATCAGAAATTAGAAGTCAGAAATTCAATGCACACGAGTCACAAACTTAAACAATAAAAATAAGTAAATGTTTTCGTAGTCGGGGTAGGTCATTTTCAACACTCCCTAGCCCAGTTTGTGTTAGAACAGGATGTGCAGAAAACAGTGTTGCTGAAAGTTTAGGTTCTAAGAGATTAAGTTAAATGTAACATTCCTTGGAGTCCACCAATGATACGAGTAGTATGGATAGCGAATAAGTTAATTTCTTATTATATTCCAATTAGTTTACCTTTGTATTGATTATGTGAATGAAATCAGTTAAAAGTTGTATACATTCAAACTTTTCGAGTTTTCATGCTGGGTCACACCCGTTACGCAAAGAGGTCACACCCGTCCCATTTTATAAAAAAAATTAAGAAAAATTAGTTTTTCAGGATACAAGTATTTAGTCCCTGTTTCTACAACCATCAGGTCGACATGAGTAGAAAGTGACGCAAATAGGTCACACCCGTCACATTAAAAAAAAATAAAATTATAAAATTTTGCTTTTCAGGCCATAAATATTTACTACTTATTTCCACACTCCAGACGGTCGACTTGATTAGAAAACGTATTAAAAGGTACTAATTTTTTGGAGTAATTTTCATAAAAATTTTCTAGACTAGGGGACTGACTGGCTTGTGAAAAAAGGTGTAATACAATAAAAAATATTTTGAAAAATTTAGTACACAGAAGATTTTATAATATATAAGTATTTTCAAAAGTAGCAATTCTGTAAAAAAATGTGTAATGTCACAACCGTCACAGTCATCTGTTGGCCTTTCAAAGCAGAAATTATATACTTTTAAAAAATGTGAGTAAAATGGTCACACCTGCAGCAATGCTATTATGCAACTAAATCAACAACTTTGGGAATTCTTGAGGACAGCATTTTTAAGACCATTAATGATATATTTACCATTCCAAATACTTGAAAAAGTGCTTGCGAATCGGCCTTGCCGAATGCACTGAATTGTCATCAGCTGCAGCGCACAGTGTAATGGCTTCATACATTTTTGTACAAAAACTAAAAGCAATGATCCTGGATCATTGAAACTTTGCACTAAGTAAATTAAAAAAAACCTGAATTTCAACAAAATCGGCCATGCCCACTGCTTATTTAAACGAAATCGAATTTTCCCATCAAATTTGTCCTATTCAAATATGGATCAGAGTTTTTTATTTTGTTAATAATTCGACCAAAAATTTTATTTATTTTTTATCTTTCATTTCCTTAACTACATATATCGTCACATTCCAAATCCTGTTTAGATGGCTCATATCTCATTTTTACATAAATGGAACACTGAATGTCCTGCATGCACATTTCATATTGACATATTTCTCTTCAAAACTCGATCAACCAATTTTTGAAATTGAGTAACCGAGAAAGAGGGTATTTTACAGCAAAATCACACTGTGCATTTTCGCGAAACCATATTGAAACACTGCTAGCAAAACTTAACTTGCATTAAAGTCATTTTGTATTAATTATGTAAGTTCAGTGTCTCACTTCAAATTCAAAGTTTAACACTTTAAAAGAATTGAAAAATGCAAAAATATTATTTGAATATCTTCCTTAGAGCCTTTAGAAACCATAATAGAGCCACCTAATAATACGAAAAATATTTTTCCTGCCAAATTACAGTGGGACATACCACTTTGACAACTTAAGAACTTATCAACATCTTTATCTAGTCATACCTGCAATATCAAGGTAGAAATCTTAAAAACAAAATATTTTTTATGCAACATGCACACAGTCTATAAAAATACGACTATATTTCGTATACATGGAATGTTTATTTTTTTTTTTCTTATCCACATTCTAAACGAACGATCGTACAAATCGACGTGAACATGTCAATATTTAAATAAGAAATTTTTCAGATTTTAACAAACTAGAATGAACATGGTTTCACAATCTCTAACAAACACACGAATGTTACATTTATGTTCATGCTAAAGTACTTCTTTATCAGTCACTCAATAAAATAGCAAACGACTTTTTAAACATCATGGTGAAGGATGCATGATGCATGCAAAACAAACAAAAAAAAAAAAAACAAAAAATAGAATGGAAAAATAAAAATAAAACATCTAAAGCAAATAAGAGACAAAGTACCCAGAGGAGGTTGGCTGGCTGGTTGCAGCTAGAAATGCAAACAACTGCTACTGTACTCAGATTCTTTTCATTTATTGATTTTGTTGTTGTTGTTGTTGTTGTTGCAGACTCAACATCAGCTGCAAAATCTCTGCCATAAACTGTAGAGTTGAAATTGCTGACAATGTTTCTGATGACGATGATGATGACTTAAAGGAATGTCCGTTCGTTCTTCATTGCTGAAGCCTGAATACCTTTTAAAAATTTACATTTGATAGCACAAAAAAATAAAAGAAAATAATAAAATTTCTAACATGTTGTTAGTGTATTTTATTTAAATGATCACAGGTGCACTATGGCATGAAAAATAATTTTTTTTGAGGAAAATACGTATTTTCAATCGAATAATGTTGAAATCTTAATGTTAGTACAGAAAAACTTTAAACAGAAAGCTTTTGTTGTAAAATAATTAACATTTAATGATTCATATTTGCTTAGAAATGATTCGCCAGCTAAATTATGTTAAAGAAAGAAAAAATTATACTTTTTCAATGAAACGTTTCTTTGAAATAAAATTTAGTTTCACTAAACATATTTTATTATTCCAATACAATTTTCAAAGTTGTTATATTAATTAACACCGCAATTTAAATAATCTAAATTAAAGGGTATTCTATCAGTTAATGTAATTTTGAATGTAATTTTACCAACTTGCTGTATCTTGGAAACCGTAAGAGGCAAACTTTTGAAATTTTCAAAAACACTAAAACAAAAAAATCCCAAAATTAAAAAAGGCCGAAACGAAAAATCGCCAAACTCAAAAAGCGCTTAAATGAAGAAAATCGCCGAAACGAAAAATTCGCTAAAACTAAAATAATCACCAAATATAAAAAATCGCCAAAACGAAAAAAACTGCCAAAATTAAAAAAAGCTAAGATTAAACTAACCACCAAAATGAAAAAAGCGCTAAAACTAAAAAAAATCGCCAAAGCGAAAAAATAGCCAAAACGAAAAAAGCGCAGACTAAAATAACCGGCAAAAAATATTCGCCCCAAAACGGAAAAATGGCTGAGAAAAAATTCGCCAAAACGAATAGAAGCGTTGAAACTAAAATAATCGCCAAAACTGAAAAAATCGCCAAAACGAAAAAAAACTGCCAAAACGAAAAAAACGCTAAGATTAAAATAACCACCAAAACGAAAAAAGCGATAAAACTAAAATAATCCCCAAAGCAAATAAATTCGCCAAAATAAAAAAAGGGGTTAAGTCTAAAATAACCGCCAAAACGAAAAAAGCGCCCAAAAACGGAAAAATTGGCTGAAACCAAAAAAATTACCAAAAATAAAAAAACGCTATATCTAATAAAATCGCCAAAAACCAAAAAAAAAAGCGGCAAAATTAAGAACAAACGCTAAGACGAAAAAAACGCCATAAAACAAAAAATACTAAAAATAACTAAATCAAGTAAGATATTCGATTATAAAGGCCAAAGTTCGTACGGAACCGTTCGAGTGCCAGTCAAAGTCTTACTGTACAGAATTTATTTTTTAATTTCAGGAAAAAAAAAATGTGAAAAAAAAATAATTTATAAACTGAAAAAATCGGAATTGTTTTCAAACAGAATATTAAAAATTTTTGCATTTGAATTTACAAATTTCTTTGTAGCACCTAAACTGAATAAATTAATAATTCATTTAGATTATCTGTGTTTGTGTTAGAAAATTAATTTTATTTTGTATACACGAGTTTAAGCTTATATTTCATAAATAAGTCTAAGTGTCTACTCTGTATTTCGAAACGAAAGAAAATGCTTTGGAATTTGTGTGTTATGAACATTTCAATTCGAAAGCGTTTGCTTTCGTTTCGAACTACAAAATAGATCACCTAGTATAGCCTGTTAAACATATTTCGCTGTACCTTGAGCTTTTTTATTATATCGAGTGTCGTGATACATGATTTGGACCTCATTGTTTTACGAAAATCGTTTACTTACGATTGCAAATTATTCATTTTGTTAAAAAAATTATGTTCGAAAATTATGTCGCTTAATTAAGCTTTTTTGGCGATTATGGCACGATATATTTTCTATTATACTCGTATTTTGTTTGTTATACTCGAACCGTTTTTAATCAATAATTTAAGCAACTAAATTAATTCAGTGTATTATGCCATAAGGTTTTTTTTGTAAAAGTCGAGCGAAAAAGTAATTTCCCGCCACACAGTGCATTATCTGCAGATCTTCAAAGCCCTGCCATTTCTTCTTTTATTTGCATTGCATTTCGTTTTGTCGTTAGTAATTCGACAAAGATGATGATGATGTCGGCCTCGTTAAGAGTCAACGATGCCGCATTCTTTGTTTACTTTTAGACACTTTATAGTTTGATGCTATTGGAGTTAAGCGAGTATTTGTCTACACCATCAGGTAACTGCTTTTCAGTATGGCCAACTTACAAAAAGGAAGCAACAGAAAAAACTGGCGTTTAGTAAAGCAGAAAACAAAACAGTTTCAAAACTGCTGCCAATGATGATGAAGAAGTTAAATATGTATATATCAAAAAAAATATTAAATGATGGCTCACACAACTTCATGCATTCTTATATTTTTTTTTATTCTCTCTACTCTGCATGTTACCTTTTGGTTCATCATTCTCGTCATCATCATGTGTACCACGATTTGCTTTGCTGCTGCTGCTGCTGCTGTTGTTGTATTTCTGATTGATGCAGTTTCATTTTGTTGCTTTTATTTTTATTTGAATTTTGTATTGGTTGGCTTGCAACATGTTAAGTGGTTTTTAACCTGTTGAACTTGAGTGTATGTACGAAGTAGAATGTTAGTTCTTGTTTGAATGCGTTTATTGAAGGTTTGTTTTTGTTCTAAACTGCTCAACCGCTTATTCACATACTTGCATACTTGTATTTGTTTATTTCATCATTTAAAACTCATCTTGTGCAAGTTAGCAACCAAGATCGTCATCACTCATGTCCACAAGTGTATGATGGGGATACGATCGCGTACGATATTGTTGTTGGCATTTTGTTGAGTTATTAAATAGTTATGAAAGGAATTATTTATTTTCTTGTATTTAAATATTAACATTTCAATAGCTCGTTTGTAGTTTTCGGATTCTTTTGCTTCTTTCATTCTTTCTGAGAATTATGCAAATTAAAGGATCTTTTGTAACCAACTTTTTTTTATTCTTTGTGTGTTTGCGATCACTTGTGGGTTTTTGATTGTTTATTTGTTTGGATTTGTTAAACAATAAAAACGCTTCTTGTACTTCTTCATCATCATTTATTTAACTACTGATGCTGCTGCTGCCCACTACAAATTATTTTGTTTTGCCACACTCTTCTTCAGTGGCAGTCTGCAACTTCAACAGGAGACTTTTGTTGACGTAGATGACATGAAAGAGACATGTTTATATAATTTTTACATAATTAATTTTTCAAATATTTCACACGCTTTTTCTTAATACTTTAGAGCGTGAGATGATGAGTAGTAGAGATTTTTTTATATTGGCGCTAATGGCGTTTATAATAAACACCTTGTCATAAGTATGGGTACATTGAAAATGTAAATGGTATTTGTTGTTCATTAATTTTTTACTTTCTTTTTTTCTCACAGATTATAACTGTTTCACAGTGAGGGAAGACTAGACTGATTTTAAAGCTTTTTAAATCACTTCTTTAGCAAATCTTCGAGGTCAAGCCTTGCTTTGAAAAATGTTCTTATTAAAGTTTAAGAGATCTTTCTGATGACTTGTTTGATATGATTAAAATTGGCTACTTCATACCAAACAGACAAATTTAGGTATCTAAGCGTATAGTAGTAAGCCAGGCCAAGTTCCGTCGTATAAACACGAATCCATACGGCCTGTTTTAACTCTCCTCATAGCTTTTTTGTTTCCTCATCCGTAATATTATAAAACTTAAAGCATCAATGTTACCTTATATGCAAAGCTAGAAACTTTTAAGCTTTTTAAATAAAAGCTTTCTGAGATATAGAGTTGCAACACACAAAAAAGTAATATGAATGAGTTTGTAATATTAATTAAATTGTTTGTAATATTAATTAAAAAATTAATTAAATTTTCACCTATAAACAATTTGATAATATCAATTAAGTTTTTCCACTCAAATTAATTAATACAATTAAAGATTTAATTGAATCAATTAAATTATTAATTGAAAACATTAATTGCTGAATAATTTTTTCTGTGAAGAAATGCGCATCCACTAAAATTTCACGTTATTTTTTACGTATTTTTACCCAAATTATTCTTTGGAAACTTTGTACATTCTTAGATCTCTGTTAGTGACACAATAGTGCATTTTAATAGGTGTCATGCTCTGATCCATTATGTCATGATCCTCTGGCCCTTCCAACTGACACATTCATCATGAATAGAAAGAGACTAGAAACTTTAAATTAAAGACGTTTTATTAAAGAAAAAAGACTCAGACTCTTTAAAAAGCGAAGTTCCAAAATTTCGAGCAAGCCTTATTTGGTATTGCCATTGATTTTATTTTCCCATCTTTAGGCTGTCATCTCATATCTAAGCAAATTGCTAACTTGGCAATATTTTTACATTTCCAATACAGGAGAGTATTATGGATATATGTTCACTTCTTAATGTGGGATACAATTTTGTCAAGTAGCAGGTTGCCTCGAAATAAATTAATTGCCATTTCATACCCTGACAAATTAATTTTTATAGAAATTACTTATTTTTCCATTCACTCCATTTTAAAAATTTTCTTTTGTTGTATTATCATTCACATCGTCTATGTTTTCCATTTCATTTAAATTTCCAAATAAATTTTCCTCAAAAATTTTAATTTCTCTTGAGTTCCACTGTGTGCCTAAGTAGTTATTTTCAACATCAGCATTTTGAAAACCACACATTATTTTCTCATTTTAAATCTCACAGCACATACACAAACACATAGTTAGGATCCCTAAATTCTCACACATCTCACTTTAAATGGAAATGCTAACAAAATTATATCTTTATTGTATGGACTTTGACCACCAGTTTTCTGAGAAAGTACAATTTATTGTTGTTTTTTTGGCAAAAAATTATTTATATTAATTTCTTATTATCTGCATATTAAGAATATTCTTAAATCAATTAGAGGAAAGTGAATTTCTTGAAAAAAAAAATATATTTAAATTTAATTGTTAATGGCCAAGAAAATTGTATACATTCCACGCTACATTAAGACAGGCCAAGAGAGAAGAAGTATTCAGTTTGTATTAATATGACAAATACTGATGAAAATTTACAAAATTCTTTTTTTAAATCCGTTATCTTAGTGCCCTAATTTATATGATATGCCTCGTTTCAAAATGCTGCAATTCTCATGGACGATACATAACCCAATAAGAAATATTTTAAGCTTAACACTTTTAGGAATATGCTGACTCTAAATTCACAATTGACGGGTCTTCGGGCTCTTCTGAAAAGTACAAATTTGCATATTGGATAGTTTGACATGGCAGGGACGATATGACTTTAATCGACAAACATCTCGCATTGGACAAACATCTTGATCGCAGAAGTGTAACATTTTGTCAAGACATGTAGTTTAATGACATTCATAATAATCAAACAAAAATTCGATATTGAATTTTTTGTTAGTTACGCCTTTTTGCATTTTAGCTAACGATATCTAAACAGAACTTTTTTTCTAAAAAAAAAAAATATCTATACATACTTGATAATTTCATTAGTGTAGGGTGTTTTATTGCAATGAATACTAAAATTTTCTTATTTCTTATTTTTAGGTTTTTTCTATTAAAATGCACCTGCTATTCTGTGGAAAGTTCTTTTCTAAAGAACACTTTTTAGTTAGAATTTTAAATTTTTGGAAATTATGATCACGTTTGTTTACATAAATAAATTTGAAGAGTAAAATTTAGAAAATTTTTTGGAAATGTATTTATTTATTTTTTATTTATATAATTTTTAGTGGCGATGCCAAGCGCCAGGTTTCAAAGAAAGAACGCTTCTTCGAACAATAATAATCCTATGATTAAATCATAGGAAATTATCTAAATTTGTACAACTCGTTCCTATGAGGAACAGGGCCGCGATAAATACGTTACAAAGTGATTTGTGTTGGGTAACGAAATTTATTTCTCTCCAACTTCTTAACATGGCTGCAACTTCCATATCGATTTGGTGCCTCCCCCTTCTACGGTTGCCCTGCGAGTTCTAGTCGGTGACATAGACTAAAGTTAATCCAAGCAAAATTTTGTGAAAAGACTTTCACACATACATACGCATTTGATAAATAACTTACAGACAAATTATATCTTACCTAACGATCGCCTTGCTATTGCAACTTTGATATCTATTAACTAATTCAAGTGAAACTGGAATGTAGACAATTGGCAACGATATACATATACGGTAAAACTTATTTTGATACGTTGAATAAACTAAATTTTTATTTAGTTATCTACATGTTTTTTTAGCTCTAAGCTAATAGAACAATAACTAGTTATTTTGAATAAAAATTTAAATAACATTTAAAGGGGCGTCCCTTGTTATGTTATCCCTACTTGCCTCTAGCTGCAACTAAAATATATTTTTGTATATTTTCCACAACAAGAATTTATACTTTCTTTTAAAATTCTATTATAACAGCCCGCAAGTATTAATAATAAATTCACTATAAAATTATTTTTTTTTTTATGAAATAGAAGAATTATTTTGCCAAATGAATAAAAAATTAAGTGTTTAGCTACATTAAAGAAAATTATTGCCGCAAATAAACACCTGGCTGCACAAACCAACTTTTAAGTATTTATTTACTTGCTCTGCTTCATAAATTTTTCTATACGAAAATAATAAAGAAGAAAAGCCGGCCGGCCGGTTTTAAGGAATTTGAAAGTGAAGAAAAGAAGCAGAAGAAAAGCTGTTGAAGAAAATTTTCTTCAGCTAGAAAATAAATTTTATTTTCCAGTTGGGCAAACTTTTTGATACTGTGGACGAGCGGTCTGCAAAATAATGAAAGCTTAAAGTTAAAATTTGTTTATATTTCGAAATAGACTCTAGAAATTGCGCATATACTCGTAAATTTGTTATTTCTAATTTCGTGCTACAAAATATTTCTATACCCAAAATACTACATGCTTTACGTAATTTCCGATGCCGATTATTCGTAATATTGTGTAAAAGAGGGGAACTTTCAAAACGAAGATTTACATACATACGCATCTATAGCTTTTTGTCTCTTCTACCAGAATCAATATGTCGTGCCATAACCGCCAAAAAAGCTTAAGCGACATAATTTTACAACTTAATTTTTTGATCAAAATCGATTATCTGCGATAGTAAATAAACGATTTTCGTCAAAAAAAAAAATAAATAAAATTAAGTTAGAAAAATATGTCGCTTAAGCTTTTTCAGCAGTTAAGGCTCGTTGGTACAAATTTGTTATCATACAAACTCTTAATTTTGTTGCACATACATTCTAATCTCCTAGTTTTCTTCCAATGGAAGTAAATTAAACGCAAAATTTATTTTACAGGTGGTATTTCGTTGTTGAAATATAAACGCAAATTTTTTTTTGCCCATAAACAAACTATATAATGATTACATGTGAATTTATATTACAGAAAATCTTAACAACAAACTAAAACTATAGTAAACAATAAATAAAGAAAAATATAAAAGTGAATAACATTTGTTTATAAATAACCAGTAGTTTAGTTGTTCGTATTATTAAATGTTTCTGCGATATTGCGTCTGAGCTTTAATTAATTGACAGCGGATAATTAAATAATTTCTTTCACATACGAATAATGTGTTAAGAACATTTTTAACAAATAGTTTAGACGCTTGCAAAAGTTTGTTTTATTGTCAGTACTCACTTCAAGATAGAAATTGTCAGCCATGTGGGAGTGGTGACGGCAAAATATTTTGATATATGTAAAGAATCCTTCATACGTTATGCTACCCACAGACGAGGGGATATGTTAAGAAACAGTTGTTTCTAGTTAAAAAAAAAAAAAGAAACATCAGTTCTGCGACAAAGTGAAATAAGTTTGTACACAATAGTGGTAAAGGGCAGTTAGACTTTGTATCAATACATGTGAAAAATTCAAATAATACGTGCCAGTGCGATATAGTGAATGCAAAATGTCATGATGAATAGTAAATAATACGATAAAATTTGACATCCCATCAGACTGGGCAATTTTTTGAAATTTTTCTAAACGATAAGACTTTTCATCTGATCAGAGTTGCATTATTACAAAATAAAGTAATACACAAACTGACAAGTCGTCGTCACTTATGCTATATTTCTTTGTCTTAAACTGACTTTAAATATTGAATGTGCTTATCGTGTTGAAATATATTTCCAGTAAGCCATATCTGAAAGTTCACGAAATTATCGTATTTTCTTTTTCTTTATCTTATTCAAATCAATCAACTTTAACCGCCGTCTATTTTTAAAGGCCGGCACGACCACAACGTGCATGAAACTGTTCTGCCGCCGGAAATCAACGTTTAATGTAGGCATGTGAGTCTCCGACAGCTGTTTTCTTTATACTTGTGTTTTTAATGTAATTTGAGGTATGATGGTGTGAATACAAATATCACTTAACGTTCGATTTTTTGATAGTCGAAACAAAAGTCTTTAGATTTCTTTCTCGTAAAATGTATAATAGTCTGAGTGGCCCTTAAGTAATATATTTTTATTAGTTGCCTGTGCCTTTTATCTATTTTATTCCAAATGAACTCCGTTAAAGCAGCCCCACAGATTAAGACAAGATGATCATCGAAGTCAAAAATCTTAAATATTTTTTTTAAAGTTTGTTGAAAATATTTTTTTTTTAACTTTAATCATAAATAATTTCTCAAGAAATTATCTATAATTAAAATTCACTACAGTGATATTAAATTTAAAAATCTCTTATTTTTTTAATGTAAATATTTTTTTTAAGTCTGAAAAATATTTATTTGCATAGTGGGACCAAAAAACAAATATGTATGTAAGAAATATAGGCAATTATGAGCAAATATATTTGGTGGAAATGTTTGCCTGAACTATGTTTTTAAGAGCGCGAATGTGACCATGAGTCAAAAAAAATTTACGAAAAAAGAATCAACTGTGTATTTGCTGTGTTTTCAGAGATTATCATATTATTGATAACACTGTGCAACAATTGTCTTAATGAGGTTTTTAGGGAGCCCTAAAACGTTCAGATTATATCGATATGGTCACAAAAGTTGTTCAGCTTTATCGTATCTATAACTTTGCCAAATATAGTTAGAAAAAAATCTGAAGTCTCTGGAACTTATTCTGAAAAAAAAGTAAAAAAAAAAATTTCCTTTATTTTATTTTTTTTGGCATAAAATGTTGACAAGATTTGTTTGGTAGACTCTTAGCTACATTATTGCCATATACATCAAAACGCTATAACTAAGTCTGAATTAGCTGTTGACCCGAAACTGATGACACCATATTTTGAGGGGCTTGATATTCGAAATCTTTGGAGGCCCATACAAAAATTGGTCACCAAAATCGCCAAACTTAGTATAGGGTTCTAACATCCTTTGGTAGTATTATCGAACATACACTGTCCAGTCTGTGTGGTTTTCATAAGTCTTCATTTGTTGCATAGTGTAATTATTTTTATTTAAGGCTTACAGAATAATATTTGTTTTAAGCTTGCTTAGACTACTATGTCTGTAGTCTTGTAATTCTCATTTGTTTATTGAGAGTTTGTCTTTAAGCATTGGGATTTTGTAAGCTGTTTTGAATTGTTGTTGAGATCTGCTAATGAGTTGCCTAAACAGCAACGAAATGCTTCTAGCTCTTCTAGTTATTTCTTATTATTAAATATATATAAATCATTGACTAAAAAAAATTTCTTTCTCTTTGCAGGTATGTAAACGATGTTTTAAAATTTGTAAGTACATAAAATGAAATTATTTTTATGCAACTATTATGATTCATTACTCAAGTTGAGTTGTCAATTTTAGGACCCAACTTAACTAATTTTAGTCGTCTTCGAAAAGAAGAGGTTCTTGTCTATGGAAACTTTTTAAAAAATGGCAAACAAATACGGCATTCGATATGGAACTAAATTTTAATACAATTCAGTAGAATTTAAATAGGAATATTCTTAAATTTCTTAATATGCGCAAAAATGTTTTTGCATATTTTTTTGAATTTCGCTTTTTTATAGATTCGGAAATGGTATTCAATTGTTGCATTTACAACAATGAAACATAATTAGGAAACTTGTTATGATTGAATTGATTTGAAATAAAAAATGCAAGTTTCGGAATTTTTAACTATCTTGTCTCTTTATTGAAAAAGCGTTACACAAAAGCTATTTATATTTATATATATATATTATTATTTTTAGAGATATTTACCTTAACAATAGAGATTAGTCCGTGAAAGTTGCATTTTTAACTAAAACTATGAAAAATTACGAAAGGTCGAATGAAATAGAAATTAATCGAAAAAATAACTCGTTCATTTAGATTAGCCTGATTTAGGATACCATGAAAAATGAATCGGTCCAATTAAAATATAATAAAAATTGTACTGGTTCATTTAGAGAGATACATAAACAATTAACCGATTCATTAAAAATAGCATGAAAAATTAACCGGTTCATTTAGAATAGCATGAAAAATGTACCGGTTTATTTAGAATAGCATGAAAAATGTACCGGTTTATTTAGAATAGCATGAAAAATGAACCGGTTCATTAAAAATAGCATGAAATATGAACCGGTTCATTTCGAATAGCATGAAAAATGAACCGGTTCATTTAGAATAGCATGAAAAATGTACCGGTTCATTTAGAATAGCATGAAAAATGAACCCGTACATTTAGAATATTATCAAAAATGAACCGGTTAATTTAGAATATCATGAAAAAATGAACGGGTTCACTTAGAATAGCATGAAAATTTTACCGGGTCATATAGAATAGCATGAAAAATGAACCGCTTCATTTAGAATAGCATGAAAAATGAACCGGTAAAAAGTAAACCGGTTCATTTAGAAAAGCATGAAAAATTAACCGGTTCATTCAGAAGAGCATGACAAATTAACCGGTTGATTTAGAATGGCATGCAAAAATATTTGTTCAAATCAAATAAGACTGTGATTGCTTTTAGCAAGTCATACAGATTTTTATTAAGCTGAAATATTTCGAATATAATTACGTATATGAAATTGATATAAAAAAACAACATAGAATGTAATGTTTATGACTGAAGACCCTCGTTTTTTTAAACTACTTCGACTTAAGCATTTGTTGCGAAATAAAAAATAAATAAATAAAACTTTAATTTTTTTATCTATAAAAATGTGTTAATCATCTCATTTTTAATTACTATCTATTCATAGTAATTTTCATAATATGTATTTGCAATTAATTTCCTTTTAATTTTTCCATTACAAAATTTATTTTAAATTCATGCGACGATGTCATAAATGTGGCACATTTAACTGCAAGTTGCATCTATAAATAAACTAATAAATTATAAATAAAATAAAAAACGTGTAATCAAATACAATTTTTTATGGTCATCTTGATCACCATAAAAAAACATCAACAGCAAAATTATTTATTAAAAATAAAACACTTGTGTGTCTGTATGTAATCAATCTTTATTATTACAAAAATTTTTCTTATTATGTATTTCAAACACTATTTACGAGCATTTGGAGGATGCGCCCTCTTTAACCGCAATATAACCCCCAACAAAAAGGCAAATCTAATTTTAGAATTTTTTTTCCCATAATTAAAACTATTTTTAATCGCACAACTCTCAAATTGATAAATGTTCATATTTGTAAAAATTGTTTTTATTGCTTATTTATTTTAATAATATACAAAAACAAAAATTTTTGCAAATTTAAATTTAATTTTCACCGTTTGAATTTTACGTTTTACATTTTTCATTTGTAGTTTGCATTCTTAGATTATCTCAGTGAGTATTTTATTGATTGATTGTTTGTTTAGAAATTGGAATTCCATTGAATTATTGATTTTAATTATTAAAATTATAATATATTTTGGTGAAAGTTATTGGATGAAAAGTGTTTAAAAACAGGCTTTTCTATTGACTCGGTAAATTTTAGAAAAGTTGTCAGAAAATTACAATTACAATTTTTTTTAAGCGACATATTTTATGAAATTTGTATTTTGACGAAAATCGATCGATTTACTTAAAAAAAAAGAAGTTCGAATATATGCCGGTTCATCTATTTTTGGCTCGATTTAAGTCTGAAGAAGATGGCTGACCTCTAAAAGGTATAAATACTAAGTTTGAATACTTTTTGGATGCAGTATTCACACGCGTACAGATACAAATTTTGCAAAATATTTTAATCATGAGCATCAACTTTCATTCCGATGCAGTGAAAGCTCCAATCGACGACGTTTTGAAAGGGTGTGTGTGCAGGGTCAATATTTTGAACTGCGATGTTATGAAATATTATGTCTTGTTCAAAGCCAAAGCAATTGACGTTTTGGAAGTTAGCCGATATGTTCTGATTTCAAGGAAGTCAAACTGGCAAGACTGGTGTGAAATTTCAATCGTTTCGCCAGCAAAGAATTACCTTAAGCTGGCGTAAAATCAACAGAAAATTGTTCTTTTACTATGAAGTTTCTTATAAGACAACTTCAACTATTTACATATAAAAGAATATAAGAGTTTTTTTTAGCAATAAAATATTATTTTGTTGCTTATTCCAATTCAGCGTTAAAGGGTTCCTGTAAATACAAAAACGCTTATTTGATCACTCCAACTCAAATATAATTTTTAAATTGTTAATAATGACCTGAACAAGCTGTGTTTGGAATTTGCAACAAAAAAAAAGGAGAAAATCAAACATATAAAATGATTAAACGAATGATAGTTCTTTTTTATTTTTTTTGTTTTATTTTTTTGCATACAAAAATATGTTTCACAACACACACCTGCTGTGCATTTTATGCACACAAAAAGCAAAACTCTCAACACAAAACGTGAACAGTAACAAAAATCTTAATCGATTGAATTAAAAAAGTTATTAAAATTAAAAAAAAAAAAGTAAAAGAAATAGCCACAACGAAAATGGCATTGATTGTATAGATTCTCACACAAAATGTTTAAATAACAAACAAAAAAAAATTATTAGCATAAGAAAATAAATAAAAATTTGAATACGTAAAAAAAGACAACCCATTGTGATGCCCTGCCGTGTTGGAAGATGTTTAGAGCAGCAGCAGCAAAAACAAAAACCTTCAACTTGTTGCGTTTTGGAATAGTGATTAAACTAAAGAAAATATTCAAATCAAAATTATCGAGCCACACAAATGATGCGTAGATAATGATAATGAATTTAAAACATAGAAGGAGCGCCAGAAATATATATGTATGTATTTATATTTAAGTACAATATATGAAATGTTAATCAAATGATTACAGAGCATATTAAAAAGAACGATTTTTGTACGAGTACAACCTTGACCATTTCATTAAGAAAGTAAAGATACCCTGTCAGAAATTCCGTTAACTTTAAACTAAGTTTAAGCTAACTATTGGATTACTTTCCAATGTAATCAACTGACTATTTTAACATTGCGATGTCCTAGACGGTAGTCAATTGTCTCACTCTGCATTACTTTTCAAAATTTAAAAATTTTTTTATGGGGTTCGAATATGTATCATCACACGTTGCTTACTCAACGCGCTAACTACCCAGCCAACGTACCTTCTAAAATAATAACAGCAAAATGTTAATATAAATGAGTTTCAAAGTAGCTGAGCATAAATTTGTTGGCTCTCACCAAATTCTATTACGTGCTCAACTTAAGAATTAATTTTGGATTTGTTCTGGATGACAATGCAGTTAACTTTTAGTTAGTCTAAGAAAAGTTAACTATAAGTTAACTATTCTTGTAGTCAACCATACATTCTCCGACAGGGTATGTACGAGTATATTTGTATGTATGTATGTATGTATGCTTGTGTGTATGTGTATCAACTTGTGTAAATGAAATTTTCAATTTATACGTACGAATATATAATTTTTTTAATACTGGAATCAATTCAAGGTTGCTTATATTTGTTGGAAAAACATGCGCAGCTGCTTTCATCAGATATTTCAACTTTTTGCAAACCTAAAAGTAGGCTTTGATTTTTGTTTTTAATCATTTCTGTAAATTTTAGGTAGATATGATAACGTGCGTATTATTTTCACTCTCTATCTCTAATGCCCATTTTTTTACTTGATAATCAAACTGTAATTAATTTTTTTTAAGTTATATTTAAATACGAAATTGTGTTTAGGAGTGCATATATAAATAATACTTAAATGCTATTTAACATTTATAAGCGCATCATATGTTTTTATGTGTGTCTGTGTTTATTGAAAATCACCCCCCTTTTGGTCTATTCGTGCTGCATAACGGTATGTGAAACTCTGTGTTCTTTAATCTGAGTTGTAAAGTATGTTCAGCAACTTTGTAGAAAATAGTAAGGCAAATATTTTTGTGGAATATATTCGACCTCAAACTCCACCATTTACCTGTAATTTTTTACGAAATGTATAATTAATGATGTTTCAATCATTTAATAGCTTTATACAAGTTATTTTTAAATGAGATTCATGGTTGGCCATGCATTACAGCGAGTATTGCTGATCGCAGCGAACTCTCTCCCTTCCGTCTCAAAAACAGTTGGGCGTATGAAACAATTTCTGAAATGTGGCAAATTAATGCTCTACAATTAATAATAAGCATTAAAATTATTTGGTCTATAGAATCTGGGATAATCGCGAAAAAATTATTTTTGTGATCTTTGACCTTGGATTACTTATGGCTCAGACACGAGATTTTATGGGACTTTTGAGACAAATTTTAGAACATCAATATAAAAACGTATTCGAATTTACAGCATATTATATCTCTTTCCGAGCTTGACCCCTTTTTTGTGCTTAAATTTTTCCATTTTCCAAGCGTGGCTTCAATAGAAAACATAAGCTCAATGTAATAAAAATCAATATGGAAATGAAAGCTGTGAAACAATTAAAAAAAATTTAGGGACAATGGATCTCTTCCTGCCTCTCTTGTTTTACATATCGATCATTTACTGCAACAAGGTCATAACTCATAAAAGCTAGTTTTCCAGAAACCGAACTTAAAGCTCTCAATTGGCACACAACTTAAAGGAAAAAGAAAATTTTATTATTCTCTCTACATATTTGTATGAAATTTTTACACAATACACAGAAAAAGTATTCATTAATTAACGTTTTCAATTAAGAATTTAATTGATTCAATTAAATTATTAATTGTATTAATTAATTTGAGTGGAAAAACTTAATTAATATTATCAAATGGTTTATAGGTGAAAACTTAATTAATTTTTTAATTAATATTACAAATATTTTAATTGATATTACAAAATTATTCATATTAAATTTGTGTGTGTGTGTAAAAAACGATATGAGGATTAATTCCGCATTATTAACTCAAACATTTATTTATTTTTGTGAGTTATGACGTTATTGAATTAAATGAGCGATATATTCCTACTTCCTGCCTAGATGAAAACTATATTTCTTAAGTTGTTTCAAGTTAAACAAATTTCTTGCCTGCTTACTAATATTGGCACAATGTTCATGAATAAATTTTGAAAAATTATCTTGATATAAAAAAATAAACTTTTACACAACTTGAATCGCTTCAGTTACGATCACCTTTCATATCTATCCCATACAAGTTTGTCGTTATTCTGGAAAATATGTTAGTTTATTGTTTAAAACTCCTTTTAATAGATTCAAATTTATTTATAAATCGCAATTTTATAAATACATTCACTCACTCACTACCTATAAATATTTTGCTCTTTTTAAGTTTTATTTTTTTATTGTTATTTTTTATTTTTTATTTTTTTTTGTTGGCTTTTAATGTTTCATCAACCAGTTTGGTGACATTCCATGAAGATTGGAATCTGTATCTGTAACGTGCATTATTGAGTATGCGAGAGTTTATCTCGCTCGCTGCAGTTGTTGTCGCATTTAATGCTTTCAGTATTCACGTTACGTTACAGATGTTTGAAGAAAAAAATAAAAAATATGAGAAATAAAAACTAAATTCAAGATGATCATATGGTTGACTAGAAATCATTATGAAAACCAGCAACGTAAAATATATTTGCTCTCACTTGAACATACTTGTATTAAAAGATTAATTATATTCATAATTTTTTTTTCTCTTTCTCGTATGTTGTTGATGTGTAAAAGTTTTTGTTTAATATTTATTTAATTCTTACGAATACATTGTGTTTAAATTAATCTTTAACCGGCTGGAGGAGAGTTTTTTTTTTTTTGTTAAAATGGAATACATATGTACTAGATGATGATGAATTTCTTAGTAAAATTCTTTGTAATAATTATTATTATTATGTATATAAACATGTTGTTTTTTTTTTGTTTGAATGTACACAAGATTTATTTGGAATGTAAAAAAAAAGAGTTTTATATAGTGCTGATCTGAATTTAATTGTGTTAAACTGTCAATAGCGATAATTTTAAAATAAATTGCAATAGTTCACATGGTAACAATAATCTTAAATTTGTTTCTTAAAAAGTTTACAGCATAACGAAACCCAATTTCATGCAGAGTTGATTAGGAATCTGTTAAGTTTAAATACATTAATATTCTTATGAAAATATACGTGAACTGACCTAATAAAAATGTTTTCAATAAGCACAACATAAGAATGCTCCAGATATTATGAGCTGAAGATGATAATTTACCAGCACACAAGCATACAAGACGATTTTGAAGTAGACATGCAAAGCATAACTATAACTATAATATTAAATATTCCCAATGGCGAAAGTCATAGTGATTCATCGTGACAAACGCTGTCAATGTTAACTCATTAAAGACAGCTGCCAAGGCAAATTGATACCAGGTGGTCTCGATTTGACAATCTTCATTGTCACTTTGTATATTTGTAAGTGTAAAATTTTCTGTTGTCAGAAAATTTCCGCAAGTTTTGCTTTGACACAAGAGAAATCAACAGCTGATCCCCATATACTGAATCGAGATCATCTTGTGTCATTCGACTTGGCAGCTGCTGATTTTTTATATATGAATATTTTAAATAAATGTCTCAAATGACTGAAGTTTATTTTGTCTGTTAGGTGTCCTAGTGTTAGTGAGTCCTAGGAGACAATATCATCGTGATTACGAAATGTTTATGCTATGTGTCGCTATCTCAGAGATTAATGGCGCTCAATATCACTTTGAGTCGGCCGAGGCATATAACAGCGTTCAGCTGGTTATGAACTCATAATCGACAACCTCAGTTAGTTTGACACGCATTGTCATGCATAACTTATTTTAATTGCGTAATTTTCATGTCGATTCATCAATGAAATTTTCATCTATGAAAATTTCATAATGATAATGTTGCTCAAACGCGCGACCATATTCTGCTTACTAAGAATATACAACGAAACAAAAACATAAGCCAATGCAGACGCACATTCACGCAAACCAACAGCACGGATTGTAACACGCACTGAGGGCGTGAATGCTCGAAAGCTATTGAATGTGCTGAGACTTTCTGGATATTGTTAATATTCTTCTGGAAGCTTTGTGTAAATAAAGAGCAATGCGTCTGCTAAGCAGACAGTCTTATGTAAAAAAATAGCGTAGTTAACATCGCGGTATTCCAGCAGTGCATAGTTTAACATTGTGTGTCTAAAAGTATTTAATATCAGTTTTGAGCAAATAAAATGTTCTGCCTAAATAAAAATTGTACACTTATGACTTTTTATGTAATTTCAAATATACGAGCCTATAAAAATAACTTTTTGAATACTTAAAAAAGTAACATAGTAGTGGCATGTGATGTATGATATCAGGAATGTGATCATATTTGCCTCTGCCAAGGACATCTAACTGATCTTGCGTAGATGTCTGTCTTCTCAATTGCCTTTGTGGCCTCGTATAATTATTTGTTAGTATCCTTAGGGACTCTTAGATACCGCTGGTGCGGTGAGTCTCGGCAGCAAGTTGGTCCTTCTTGCCGACATCGTCGATACACTTTCTTTTGTCACGTCGCTCGCTGCACTTAACTCTTTTGTCCAGTTGGTTGTAGTGTGTTTGAAAGTTAAGGTCTGCTTTGACTTGAATTCTTTTGTTCGATCGCTCGCTAAATTTCAAAAGAAATACATTATTTTTTACAATGTATTTTGTAGCCGAGAATGTTGACGGTGGGATCTATAAAATCTGACTTAATTCTTTCCCATCTATCAAAGTGTTTATCATGTGATGCTTTAAGTGAGTATCTTACGGCATAATTAGATGCTATTGCTATATTCCTCAATCTATTGAGGTTTTCTGTTTTCCGTGATGCTTAATGATGGTAATAGAAATATGATCTCTATAAGTCTGAATACAGATGCCATAATATAGACACAATATAGACACTAATAAATGAAAGCTGTAGGAATACCTTGAGATACCTCGTGGCAGTTGTAAAAGGGGCCCTGGACCAACAGCAGACATGCTGGTAGGATAGTCCGGTCTTATAATGAGCTTTGCCGTAGTTGTAGTTTCCACTTTCCTTGTGAATCTCCAACTGTGAACCTCTTCAGGCACACGTTCTTAGGCAGCCACGAACTAGACGATCTTTCAGAGTTATAAGAGATTGCTTTAAGTGACCTGATCCGATATCTGAGTGCGACGGGTTGGATCTAGTACCAACTATTGTATCCGAGCACGGTTCACAGGTTGAAACAGACGCGTGTAGTGGTCTGTCAAAAAGGCATCGTCGATTCTACTTAAATTCCTGCAAGGAGCAGGTAGCCATGTAAACCAATTAAAAAATAGAAGAATGACTCTGCCTAAAGGTAGAGCATGAACTTATTTTGCTGCTTTGCCCTCGTTTGGGGAAACAAATTCTCAAAGTTGCTGCTTGTCACAACCGAATCTATTTTACTAATTTTTTTTTTTTTTTGCTTTCCCTGACAATTTCCTCCTATCAGTTGAGTCATTCTCAAGAGCTCAATTCCCTCAATTAACATATAAATGAGAAAAAAATAAACATAACAAATCATGCAGAAATCTGTATGCATTGACAGCACTGAAAATGTGCTAAGCGTTTGCAAACCATTTGCATGACTCATTCCTGTTTACAAACATTTTTAGTTTTATTTTTTGCTCCATGATCTATAAATAAATGTAATAAACTAGTACTCGTACTTGAATATTTATATGTGTACTCGTATACTGTATAATATGTTTATATTGAACAAAAAACAGCCTACGCTTATTGCAAATCCGTAAGTTTAACACTGGTTTTATTTTATATTATTCACAGTGACATATTTCTTCCTCAACTCATGAAGCTCACTGTAGCAGATAATATATTTTGAATTATATTTTAAGCATACGTTAGTACTGACCATTAACTTAAAAAGTTACATATTCCAAATAACATATTTATTACGACGCGTGCTCCACTGTGCCTTGTTTAAATTTAAATACCAAAGAAATGAAATAAATTATTTCGAATCAAACCAAAAAATAAATAAAATAAAAAATTAAATCAAATTCATAAACAGAATTAAAAAACAAACCTGTCAATCAACTTCATGGACCATGTCAAATAAATATTGAGTTTATGTAAATTTTTTTTATATCTAACATATTTTATTTTATTTCTGTAAAAGTTATGGCGGCTTTGGGTTACAGAGATTTAAGTATTTAAGTTAACCATCGCTTTGGCAACTAAGAGCACAATGTATAGAAAAACCTTCAAATTGTTTAAAAATAGAAACGATAAGATTAAATTATTCAAAAACTACAACAAATTCAAACAACATAAAAATTTGTATGTATAGAAATAGCAACAGATTTTAAAATATTTCAACTTCAAATATCAACATGAAATATTATTATTATTATTTTTTGCTGCTGCTGTCTGTCACACTTAGCATTTTCATTTTTCTTAAACAAACAAATTCTTTAAACCTTTTTGAAGGATGAGAGTTTGTACATACACGAGTATTTTGTTCATGGATGTGAACATTTATTTATTTAGTTTTAATGCTGCAAAGAACAGGTGTTCATTCTATTTACGTTAAATTTACTTTTAATAGAATGAAAAACAAACTTAAAAGTATATCTAAAGTGGAAGATATCTAACAACTGCCTCTATGGCCCAACTTAACAGCAACAGCATCAAGAGCTTGCAGCTTTTAATTTCGTCTTATGTGGAATGTGTATGTAAATAAATCTTGGAGTAGAAGATGACTTTTATTCTGATTGAATGCAAATATCAAATCAAGAATATTTGCTGCTCATAGTTTGAGCTGATTTTGAAATAAAATTAAAAGTTAAGACTTATAATCCATTCTTTAGAAAGTTACAAGTTTAAAAAATTACCAGGTGTGCTAAAAAAAAGAAAGTGGGAAGCAACAAAAACCTTAAAATTCGGTTTTTAAAGGAAAGGTGGAAGTAAATGTATGAAAACTGTAATAATCAACAAGCAGAAACATACAAAAACAACATACATACACATCACATACTCTAGGTAGCTAACTAGTAAGGAACAAACCACACAAATACAAGTACCACGAGCATACAACTCTCATTTAGTATGAAACATTATTTGCATAAGTATGCGTAGTTTGAAAGCAAAGACAAAAATTTATCGGTGTATTAGGAGAGTGTGGTTGGCAATGTGTAAGGTATGTCGTGGGCATATTTTATACCACCTTGCACAGCGACCTTATGTGACTATTCCATAGAGACTTGAGCAAACTGTTTTGTTACAGCGACTTTGGTTGACTTTTGTCCACAGCGGAATTGGCTGACTGTCGGTTGACTGTTTCGTCACATCGGCATTGGCTGATTGTTTTCCACAGCGGCTATTTCAGTAGACTGTTGTGCACGGCGCCGTCAGGAGATCTATTAGGAGATTACGGGTGTGGTAATCCCAGGCACCCTGGCCAGGTTAAAATGATTTTTTCATTTTGGAGTACCTTTGGGTTTTTACTCATAGAAATTATGTGTTACTACTCAATCTCTGGAATAACAGAGCAATGGATGTGCACATATTTATGAAAGGAAGCAGCTTGCTATATTGCCTTGCAGGTGCACCTGTAACTGCCCAGAGTTCAAAAGATGATAGAGGTGAAGCCTTTCGGGGTGGAACTTCGAGGTACCACGTGTAACGGTTGCCCGACAATCGAACTGCTCTAGGAGTTGGAGGGGTGTAATGTGTCGGCATGGTCCTTTCCTGAAAGGAAGATTTCGTCTAACCCCACGGGGTTCAATAGATGATGTTCACCAGTTGAAGTAAGTACTGGATTGTGTTCGATTCGGGCATTCGTCTGGCTCGAATACGAGCAGTAATGTTTTGGCGGTAATTGGTGAGGAATTCTCTTGGAGAACTCGCTGTGGGTGTGAGCAATCACACTTGCAGCGTGTGATCACGAAGAATCTTAAGTATTGGCTGTGGTTGCAATAAAATACGCTGTGACAATAGTCTTGGCTTCCCAGTGTTAAATCAATGGCGTGTCGCGGTCAGGCAAACACTATTCTAGCTGCTGTTGCCATACAACAGAAGCTGATTTGAAAGTGCTTTATCAGCAAGAGTGTAGATAGTTCTAAGTACTTCAGCATAGCACTTTTTCATAGTGTTGGGATAACTATGTTCAAAGACTGCGACCTTTGTGTTCTTGCTGCTTTCTAAGGGTGCATGGGGGCGATAGTTGGACGCTCACCTTCACCCAGTGCTTAGACCGCCGTGAGATTAGGCCGTAAAGGCAGGTGCTAACGTTAATCTGAAACACAATTGTCTCTTACACAGCGGCTTCGGTTGACTATTTCGCCACATCGGCTTCAGCTCAGTGTTGTCAGTTTTTTTTTTATCTATTTCGCCAAAGTTTTACATCACGCCAAAAGTTGCAAAATCATTTAAGGTAGTTTTTCTTAATATATATTTGATAATAAATTTATTTTTATGCAACACTTTTTTTAATATAAATTTTTTATAAAATAATTATATAAAAATTTAAACGAAAATCGACAAAAGTAAAAATAAAATGGCGAAAAATTTAAATTGTTCTCCTCTAAATTCAAAACGAATTAATTCCTTTAATATAAGAAGACTCAACAATATCAAATTGTTTTAATTTCTTGCAGACGAGTTTTGCCAGGGTTTATTTTCGAAACTACTCCTGCAACAAATTAATTTGCCTGCATTACAAAAATTTTGCAGTTCAATTGTCAAAAAAAAATTCGCCAAATCAAAAATTTGTACGCCAAACAAATTGAAAAATTGCCATTTTTGCGATAAATTGCCATGTCTGGCAACGCTGCTTCAGTTGACTGTTTTCCACTGCGGCTTGGGCATTGAAAGATTGAATAAATTAATATTTTTAATTTGAAACGATGCACATTTCAAAATAAATTAATAAGTTCAAAAATAATTAAAAAAAATTTAATTTAAAATTAAACTCCAGACAGAAAAACTTATCCGCCCTTATTCCAGTTGTCAAACTCGACGTCACGTCAATGCAATACCAAAAAATTGGAGTTTGTCTACTCGCTCTCGAGAACAATTTTGTGCTTTTGACAGTATATTTCTACTATCTAAGGTCTAGAAAAATGCATGAGCCTTTCAATAACAGTCAGTTGTTTTTCGTTTTTCTTGCAACTGGTAGACAAATCACATTTTTTTTGGAATTGTATTGACGTAACGACGATGTTGACAGCTGGAATAAGGGTGATCATCTGTTTCTTCACTTGCATATTATATCTAAATTTAATTAAGTCATTGATTGTTTCTATGGTTTGTTTTTATTGGAAAAGTGTTTTTTTTTCAAAATTAAAAATTAAATTTTAATTATACGAGTAGTAAAAGAATTTCAATTTATAGATTTAACTTTTTGTAATTTATTTTCAATATTTTCCCTTAAACGGGTATATGAAAGATTAATTGTTTGTTTTTTTTTTTTTTGTTTTGCTAATTTGTACTTGTGTTTTCAATTTAAGTTAATTTTTACTTAAAAAATAGATAATGTCATATCTTAAGAATGAACTCCTTTACAGAACTGGCTCAATCAAAGTCATATGTTTTCCTATGCAGACATAGAGGAGGCTTTCCATTAAAGTCCACGTTAACTATTTATTAAAATATGCACAACAATAATAATAATAGTAACGAAAACAACAACAACAACAACAACAACACTAACAACAAATATAAATATAACATCATACTTGTGTGCATATTTTTTTGTTGCATATCTACACATGCGCTACAAACTTGTTTATGCCTGCAACTGGATCGGACACATTCCGGCTCCCTCTTCTCATTCTAAACTCAATAAATGACTTCAAGCACACACGCATTCATGAAAGCATAACAGGAAAGAAAATAAACAGGAAAGATACTCTGGCATCTTTAAGATTTCAAAGAATGCAAAATTTTTATATTTAACTTCAAGTACGTTCAGCTAAAGGTGGGAAATGTTCTGGTTATCTAATTCTTATTTGCATGGAAATTTTTAAAAGAGACCTAAATGTTTTTCTCATAAGACTTTATATATTTAGATTTAAAACTTAATTTTCAACTTCATAATGACGTTTGGCATTTCTTTTCTACTTTTTCAAGATTTTGTTTTGTTTTTCATTTTTGTTGTTTTTTCTTTTTTGCATATCGAATGAAGCTTTAATTAAACTTTGAGCTCAACTAATTCAGTGGCTTAAACCAGTAAATCTGTGATCTTTATCATTATATTTTATAAAGTCGCCTCAACATATTTAACATTTTTTTTTTTAAATATTTGCTTAAACGTTTTTGTTTTATTTATCGTATATTTTAATTCGCATTCGTTTGTTTGTTAAGCTTTAAAATATTCAAATATCTGGCCAACGCGTTCGGTATGACAACATTGGTGATGTATGTTGTTGATGTTGTTGTTGTTGTTGGCTTATATTAGACTATGTTTGTTGCATCTATTGCAAGTGAAAATACCACTTGTTATTTTTAACAAAAAGAAAAAGAAGATTTATTATACACTTAAAAAAAAGGTGTGGTTTAATAACAAAAAAATTAACATTTCATTTTGAAAATTTGGGTATAAAGAATTTTTTGCTTAAATGTAATTTTGCATTGTGTGGTATTTTAAAAATGGCTGCACCATATTTTGCGTAAAATTCTTAACAGCTTTTGGTGTCAGTTTTAGTGGAAAACGTTCACTTTTATTCATAACAAAAACTTTTTTAATTGTAAATTTTTTCAGTGTATCACGATTATTAATGTCAATCGCTTTTTTAATTTTTCTGCTCTACAGATTCCATGTGTTTCGATAATGTTCATATTTGGGCTGAAAGTGCCACTAAGAACTTTGAAAAGTTAAAATTTTTTATTTATTTATATATTTCTTCAATATTTGGCCAGTTCTTTGCTCCAAAGGAATTAACAAAATTTCAAATCATAGGTTAAATTGGCAGGTTAAGCTCATTTAGATAAAATAACAATGGAGTCTTTGGCTTACCTGAGAATACAGAAAGATAAGAAAATGCGGACTTTGGCAAGACTGAAATTAAAGTTACTGTAGCTAAGGCTTTAACGTCAGAAAGGAGAAAAATACGCTAAGAGAGAGAGAGAGAGAGAGGGAGAGAGAGAACGAAATAAGATCGTTCTTAATGACCGTGTATTAAACCCTGAAGAAAGAGCACAAGCTCGTGTAAACAGTAGGAAGTTTTTCAATACAAGAGAGAGAAAGTGAGTTATGATTTCCTCATGTGGGTAATTGGGTAGTTGTCAATATAAAAGAAACCCAGCATTTTAATATGGGTACCGAACCTGTTAATCCCATAGACCGCAGACATGATCATATACTCGTATGTGTTGCAAATGTTTATCGATTTTTTTTTATCACACATTCGTATTAAAGTTTCAAATAAATAATCTCCTCGGTGTAAATCTAAAAAAAAAATTTATTTCTTAAAATTGTTCACTCTTTACATCTGCTTGAAATTAAAAGAACAACAATAACAACATTAAAGCCAGTATCCTCTAATACTAGAGACCTGTATTGAAAGCTTTTGGCTTGTGTTACGGCTTCTGCTGCCGTTTTAAAATTGTTCGTGTTTTTTTTAAACCTTCTTTTACGTTTTACTTTTTGCTTTTGCTAATGACCAGTAGCTAAAACGCATCTGCAAATTATTGCGCATCTTGTTATCGCATCTGTTCGATCAAATGTAGATACGAATAATACGTGCATAAAAATATATATGTATGTATATATATTGATGCTTTTCTAAATCTTTTTACAACTCTATACTTATGTTAGAGATGAGATTTTGGGTAATTTAAGGCTCACGATTGCAAATGCTCACGAGTGTTCAAGATTATTAGTTTACGCTCGACGAAGATTATAATATTTTTCAAACTGAGCAAACTTTAGCTTATGATACAATAAAATTGTATTAACATTAAATACAATCTTTACTTGGTCAGCTTAAGTATCGTTATCAAGAAATAAAATTTATTTAATCCAAATTTATTTTACCAAATTTTAGGGGTTGTGTTTTTGATCAATTCTGAATAAAACTGTTTAAAAAAATACCCTTACAGTTCTAACGGCCCCTGAAATTTTCTATTACGTTATTTATCTGATTATCCAGAGTGAAGGATCTCCAGTGAAATAACAGAAATCTGCTGTTATAAAGAAAACGATGTAAATATACATACATAGTAAGAATGGCAACCTGTGCTGGTCTCACGCGTCCTGGGACTTTCGGACTTTAAAACGTTGAATGGCTTCGTTACTCAAATAATTTATTAATTCTTATATGTATGTATGTCGTGATTTCGGCAAACAGCCAATAAAAGGCCAAAGTTCTTGGTCATCTATCTAGAATTTTTTTTGTGACTCGCATTCAGACAAACAGAAAGAATGCTTGAACAACGTTCCATGGCAAATTTCTTTATCCTAGTGCTTGCATTTCTACTTGATAATCAAAGTGCTCACGTTCATGCCTGATTATGCATGACTATGCTTGAATTCACGATCACCTCAATATTGCCCATCTCAAATTTGCAAACTAAAGGCGACAACTAAAGTCACTTGATTTTATTGTTGCTTGTACTTGGTTTTTTTTATCGTATAGCTTTTTATTAAAGGAGTTTATTTTCTGTTTCTTTTAGTCAGTCGAACAGCAATTCGATTTAAAAAAAAAACTACTTTTTTCAGTTGTAGTTGCCATGGATGCTTTCAACTCGTTTGCATATTTTAAATTGTTAAACATTTATATTTTTCCTAATATTTTTTCACTTCGTTTCGACTTTTTTTTGCGTTTCTCTATACATTTTTGTGTCTTGTGTAATTTATGGTTTTATATTATTATTTAAATATACATGTATTTATTTTTTTTAAGTTATTTTTGCTGTAGAGATTTTGTTGTTTATTACTACTTTTTTTTTGAATTTTTTGATGGCAGTAAATAATTTTTATTTTTTAAGAAAGTGGTAGACCTTCATTTATTTGTTTGAATAAACACACAAATTTTTGAAATTTTTTTATCTAGTATTACAAATAAAGAAAATTTTATACATAGTAGATAAGTATACGAGTATGTATAATAAAAATTGGAAGAGATTGATTAACTCTGTTTGGAGTGAATAGAAAAATGTGTTAATACGTTTTATGATATTTTCAATACATAGAAACATCTTTTATAAACCTATTTTTTACTAAGTGATTTTATCAATAAGTCACAAATATAAAGAAAAAGCTTGAAAAATGTATTAAGCAAGTTTTTAGAAAGATTGAAAAATTTATTCGATTAATCGAATAAAATTTTCGATTAACCGAATAATCTTATGCGGTTATAAGGCAAAAATAAGGAATAAAATTTAACATTTAATTAATAAAATATCAATAACATTTTTCAAAATTAATTTAATATATATATTTTAGGCGATTATTCGAATTTTACTCGAATATGTAAATACAAATAAACATTTTCTAAAAAAAAGCTAAAAATTACGCTTAGTCGAGTAATAGTTTATATATATATTTTATTCGATTATTTGAACGAAAACCTTCATGTAACGAAAAATAAATTCGAATAAACCCTAGAAAAGCGTTATTCGTTTATTAAAAAAAAGCAGAAATTAAAAGCATTATTTTTATGATTAAAGTATTCGAATAATCGAATAAGCTTTAAACTTTTACCGATTATTCAAGCTTTATAATCTTAAAGAAGCAATTTAAAAATTTTTGTTTTAAAATTTAAATAATCTTAATACGGAATATAATTTAATTCTGAAGCTAAACAAGAACCGCGCAAAAAGTCATGGTGTAAGTAAGGCCTTGATTTTTAGCTTCCGAGTGGCAAAAACGCCAAAGAAATTACATACAAAAAAAAATATTTTAACATTTTTTATTATGGCCAGAAATTATAACTTACCTTACCTCAATAATGCTGCAGCTGCAAACTATTAACTCCCCAACGTAATCCAATTTAAGATATTTCCAACTCGTTACATTTTCATATGAGGGCATGCAATCCAATTAATGTTAAAAAAAAAAATTATTTGAACACATTCAAAACATATGATCACATTAATATTCAACAACTGAGTGATTGGTTTATAAAAATTTACACAACTATTTGGAAATTTCTGCACTTTAAATTTCTTAAAAATCTGGCAGCTACTTTATTTTTCTCTCATCAAATTTACACTGAAAGAAAGAAATGAAAGAGAAAAAAAAACTTGTTATTTTTCAAAAAACTCAAAAACAAAGTCATAAGGAAAACATAAAGAAACAAAAAAAAATATTATTAAATAAATATTAATATTAATAAAATTGAATAACAAATATATGCAAATCTAAATTTATGACTACAGGGGCAATAAAATTAAGATTTATGACAATTGTTTGTCTTATGCAGAATTGTCATATTTTGTATTTAAATTTGAAAAAAATAACAATAAAAAATAAATACACACAAAAGTGAATAAAAGCAACATGTGTGCGTTTTTTATAAGAAATACTGGTATCAGCTACAATATGCTTATTTCATTTATCGGTGGCGACAATTTGCTTAAAACAGTGATGGTCAAATTGATTGATAGCGGCCCATATGGCCCTGGTCTAATGAAGGTTTTTGAAATTTCCAGGAGCAGATAATCAACTACAAACTTTTATAACGTTCTTCTTCTTTGCAACTTCTCAAAGAGTTTTTTTTATGTTTCCTAGTATGGCAACATTTTTTTTTTGTGCTGATCTCAACTGAAGAGCGTTGCCAGTTTTGTTTTTTCGAGAGTAATTTATAATACTCATTAGAAAGCCGCCCTCAGAAACCCAATCACCAAAACAGTTTGTCGGACTCTGATATAAATATTACAGACCGTCTATTGAAAAATAAAATTCAAATACAAAATTGTCTATATGAAAAAGCTTTTACATACAAACATATACATGCATGCATACTTATAATATACTTATAAAAACTACATACACCATGGATAACGACATTCAATAATCATAAAATATTATAAAGCCTCATTATACGGTTTACTGCTTCAGTATCTTATATAAAATTGTGTAAGTTTTAAATATTTCCTTTCCTCTTTTAAGTAGAAATGATTATTGAAAAACAATTATGGCGCACAATTGTCATCACAATTTAATTAAATTTTGTAAACGAGTCTGTTGAAGTGGTAATTTTTATAAACGATTTTAGCAGATAATAAGTTCATGCAACATGTGTATGTATCTTTATGTATGTAATAATAAGTAATTGATTAAATTTACTTTGGAAAGTATGATTGCTTATTCATATGATCGCATGTGCACGGTATGAATTTTGTTTGGCAAAAAAGAAAAAAACTGCAGCACAGTGATGTAAATAATGATTTATCATTATTCTTGGCGAAAAAAGTTTAAATTTTTTTTGGCGTTAATATGCCTCCCATATCAAACGAGTGACTTAGGAAATTGTTTTGACAAGTCAAAAAATCATTTTATATTAGTTGAAAATGGGGAATAATATTTTTGGTCTTGGAAATTACACAGAGTATTCGATAGCAAGTGGATTCATAACTCCTCAACTAATTGTCGAGTTAAAAGATTACTGACATTTACTATAACTCATGCAATTTACGCGTATTGTTTTAATTAGGCTAAAGTTGGCATGACTCTGCAAGCCAAATGGCAAGACTGTTGTCTTTAGAGATGCTAAAATTGAGCTTTGATTACAAAAAAGTTTTCAGCAAATTATAATGCGATGAATCCAAACAATCTACATATTCCATTTGCCTTAAAAGCTAAGTATATAAAGCAAAAATCTACATCAACTGATACCACACACAGTGGACCAAACACAAAGGTGTGTCGACCTTCGAAAGCAGCTAGTTGTTCCGTTCTGCGAGTACTTTTCAGAATATTTACAATTAACTTTAGTATTTTTTGCTCCTTTTTTTTGTAATTTGTTCGAACAATAATACTTAAACTAACTAAAACCGGTACGTTTACGTTATTTACATTGAAAACAAAAACAAATTTTGAGTGCTTTGTTTTTGTTTTCAATATAAATAGGCAGACGAGAATTTTTAGATGGCTTCTATGAACTGGCAGTAAACAAAATTATGTTCTATCCAAAACTATTCCTAAAACAAAAACTTCCTGTTTTGAGACATACGATAATTTGGCATTATAGCGAGGAAAAAATATGCACAACATATATAAATATACATAAGTATATGAGTGTGAGTAAATACTTAAGAACTTTATGGAATAAACATGTTAACCCAAATAATAACTTATTTTGAAGGCAACATACAATAAAGATATAAAACGGCTGTGAGTTTGTTAATATTTCTAATAAAGTATTTAAATTATGCACACAGATATAGATATTTGATTTATATTCTTTAATATTATGGAAATTTTTTTATAATCAATACAAAAGTTTTTAAAGCTAAATTTTGTTTTTATAAGCAATACTATATTTTTTAAAGCTAAGTAACAGTATCTACTGTAGAATAGAAACCAAAATTGAGTTGGCTGTTTTCTTCTTTGTCTGTTGAAAAACTAAATACAGTCGCACATGTGAGTTCCAACCCACTTTTAAAGGTGTTAAAATTGTCAAGTCATAAAATATATTCTTTATTCATTTAGCGCTTGAAATGATACTCAATAAAATTCATAAATATTTATTTGTTTATTTCATAATTTTTTCCATTTTTGTTTTATTAATTTATCAACTGGCTAAAGAAACTTTTATTACTTATTTATTGCAAGTTAAAGAATACAATAATACAATTATTTAATTAAAAAATTATATCAATTAAAAAAAACTTGTCATTCCAATAATGGTTTTTAAATTTGTTCGAAGTGTGATAATTAGTTTTAACTATTTGCTTTTAGAGTAGGTATTTGTAGAAAAAAAGTTAATTATTTTCAGTAGATTTAATGTGAAAAGAAGTGTAATTAATAGTAAGTTCATTAGTCAAGCAATTAAAAGTGAGTTGTAAATAAACTGATGGAGCAGTTTGTGAGAATTCATTACAATTAAATATTTCATTCGAAGTAACAGTATTGTCACAAAAAAATATCATCAATTATTCTTAACAAATTTATAGTTCTATTTATTTTGGTGGTAGGTAAAACTAAAACATTTATGCCAATAATATTATGAATTAAATGAGAATCACATGCAGCACAAATGAACAACGAACAAACACATAATGTAAACAAAAGCTATCCCAGCAAACTTTTATAGACAGATTGTACTAGACATACAAAATGAATAAAATAAATAATTACGAGTAATTTATATATATGTATATATGTTAAATATGGGTGTTTCCACAACAAATGACCCCTTACAGTCAAAAAAAAGTATTGAAATTAAATTTTTTATTGTGAAGAAGATTGCTTTATTTTGGACGAATTTGGAAGAATTCATAAAAAATGTAATTTCAATTTTTTTTACCGTTAAAAAAGTACAGTTCATTTACTGCGGAAACACCCACATATAAATATGTTAACATAAATTACTATTGCAAAATATACTATACATAAAAGTTAGAAGAGAACCTAAGCTTTTGGAATTGGTGTTTCCTGGTTCGCATGTTACAATACAGGTTGAGCTACAGCATGCCAAACTTGACCGCCTCAATTTAGGGAAAAAATTTCCAGCTCTGAAGTTGGCAGAGTTGTAATAAATTACTGCTGAGTTCATTTTAATTGTCTGAAACAAAAAGTAAGGTGCAATGGAATGTTGATTGATTTCAAATGATTTATTACTTTAAAAATAAACGTCGCAATGTATTCTACAATCAAAGATAATTATAATTGATGATAATGATGATGATTAATAATATACAGCAGAAGATGAGGAAGAGACAATGAAAACCAACAAAAAATTAAATATTTTTTAATCTAGAAAAAAAAAATTTAGTTGTATTTTATATCCTCAGTCAAGGCAATAATAATTATATGAAATTTAAAGTTAGTTTCTGTTAGTTTTTATAAATTTAAGATTTTTTAAAATGCGTCTGTTTCAGTTTAACTTTTGTTTAAAGATTTAATTGCTTAGCTAAAACAAATTGTGTGAAGCATAGTATATATGAAGTCCCATAAATATGATATGATATGAAAATGTTGAAGTTACGATCCGCAAGTAGCGCAAATTTGAATAATTGCAAGAAGCTTTCTTTTTCGAATCTTTATCACCATAACGGAAGCGATGTTATCAAAAAAAGGTAACAAATTGCCCATTTGTGGAAGCCGTTTTTTCTTCGGATATAATATTAAACGCCAAGGCATTGTTTTCATGCAAGTTTCAGTAAATAATTAAAAAAGATCTGATGAAAATTTGCTCCTAAAATTCTTCAAAACAAATGGAATTTTTTTTAAAGTCGTGACTTTTTTCTGAAACCATTCCTGGCAGGCCATCTCTGAATACAAATACTATACAAACACGTAGTAGACAACAACATCGACGAACAATGCATTTTGCAGATATTTTATAAAAATCAGTGAATATTTTAAAATTTTTCTGAAATGATGTCTCTCGAACGTATCAGCCGATTTTAGTAAAATTAGCAGGAATGCTACTTTTTGATATTAAGAGCTCATTAGATTTTGAGCTTGATCGCCGTAGCATTTAAAAATAATTAGAAAATAAATTCAGTAAAGTTCGACTTTGACTCGCACACGAAGGGTTCCGTATGGACACTACATACGAGGTCTAATCAAAAAATAACCGTTATTTTAAATTTTTTCAAAAAGTATTTATTTATTCATCAATAACTATCTTGTCCCTTCAAAGTAATCCCCCTCAGATATAATACACTTATGCCGGCGTTTTTTCCAATCCTCGAAACACTTCTGAAACGCGCTTTTTGGTGTCGCCAACAGCTCCTGTTTCGATTTTTCTTTTATCTCCTCATTCGTAGCAAAACGCTTTCTTTTCATCGGTGTCTTCAGTTTTGGGAAGAGTAAAAAGTCAGCGGGACCAAGTCCGGTGAATACGGTGGTGGCCAAAAACTCGCGCAAAAGCATCGATGTGTGAGCTGGTGTGTTATCATGGTGCAAAATCCATGATTGTTTTTTCCACAATTCTGTGCGTTTCTGACGAATTGCTTCGCGCAAACGGCGCATAACTTCAAGGTAGTATTCCTTACTGACCGTAAGACCTTGTGGCAAGAATTTATGATGCACGGCGCCATTGCAGTCGAAGAAAACAGTGAGCAAAACCTTCACATTTGACCGAGCTTGACGATCAGAACGAGCATCGTCATTGACATCTTCTCGGCCTTCCTTAAACTGGTTATACCACAATTGAACTTGTGTTCTGCTCATAGTAGACTCGCCAAACGCCACAGTCAACATTTCACATGTCCTTGCGCATTTAATTTAATTTTTTACACAAAACTTAATACAGTTTCTTTGATCCATTTTTTCGAATAGTAAAAAATCGAAGAGCACACCAAAACACGACTTACCTTTTTATCTGTCAAAAACAAACTGACAATCCAAAATGGCTGATATTGCCAACAGACATGTGTACGAACATAACAGAAAAAAAATGCGAAAATCGAACATACGTATCTCACGAAATTTGAAAATATCGGTTATTTTTTGATCAGACCTCGTATGTAATACTATTCGAACTTTCGCCTTTATAATCGGACATTTTACCTGATGAGGACATTTTTTAAAAAATCTTAAGTACACAGTCACACGAAATAAATGTTTTTTGGCGACTTTTTAGCTTAAGCGATTTTTTCCTTTTGGACGATTTTTTTGGTTTTTAGCGATTTTTCCAGTGTTTTTTTTTAATTTTAGCGCTTTTTTTCATTTTGGCGATTTTTTTTAATTTTGGAATTATTTTGCTTTTGGCGAGTTTTTCGGTTTTTTAAAAAATTTTAAGTACACGGTAAACTTTATATCGGTTTTAGGCGATATTTTTAGTTTTGGCGCTTTTTCTTAGTTTAAGTTATTATTTACGTTTTGGCGATTTTTTGGTTTTTAGCGAATTTTTTCAAAGTTTTTTAAGTTTCAACGTTTTTTCCTTTTGGCTGTTTTTTTTAAATTTTGTAATTTTTCGCTTTTGGCGAGTTTTTCGGGTTTTTGAAAATTTATTTTAGCTTAAGCGATTTTCATAGATTTGGCACTTTTATTTCTTCTTGGCAATTCTTTTCGGTTTTTGGCGATTTATTTATTCTGGCGATTTTTTAGGTTTAGCGTTTTTTTCTTCTTAATTTCAAGAGTTTGCCTCTTACGGTTGCCAAGACACAGCATGTTGTCCAAATTGTATAACTCATGGAATACCCTTTAATTTAGATTATCTTAAATTTCACTGTTAATTAGTTTAGTCTGGAAAAAAATACACTAACTTTGCAAATTTCAAATGTCTGCATTATATATTATATTACATTAGGATTTCAAAATTTGTTGTTGCTCGCTTTAGAAAACCCTTTAATTTTAAGCTTTCATATATTTGTTGTTGTAGTGGGCAAAGTTTTACTTATTCTGTGAAAATGTCAGGTCCATAGCTGTAACGGTTCTCGAGAAAGCAATAGGGTTCCTTTCCACCTTTGGTGTACGTAACCCCAAAAACAGTTTTGTGTATAATTTACTTTTGAAAAATTTTGAATTCTAGCAAACTGAATAGATTCACTATTTTACGACATCCAACTGAGTTCAACATCTTTCGAATGCGGTAAATTTACCACTAATCTGCCGACCACATGCATACACATATACTCGTACAATAGGCTCACAGGTCCTCAAAACATTGAAATATTATGAACTTCGATTTTCGAAAATTGGTGTTAAATCACTAACTTCCTATTGCGAGAACTTTAAAAATTCAAGCAAATGTTTGTATGAACCCTTTACTTTGAAAGTGAGACAAGTACAATTTTGCAAATTATGTGCAAATAAAACGAACAGTAAATTGCCAATTTATAAATACTGTTTGTTCTTCCTTCTTTTTTTTTTTTTTTGCAATAACGAACTTGCCTCATTTTCAAAATGAACGCCTCATATAGAAATTAGTAACAACTTTTAAAACAGTTTGTGCATTGCATAAATCTCTTGCAGTGTATTTATTACCTGAACAAAAAATATATTATGTGGCGTATGATTAATGTTAATGGAAACATTTTGTAGTACGAGTGTGTATTGTAAATGTACACTTATGTACTACTTATGTCAGCATGCTGCATAAATTTCGTAAAAAGCACTTAAAATTTTAGCTGTCGTTTAATGAAATCAAATAGCTTACCTTATTTAAATAAACGTTAAAATCCACAAATCTTTCGGCTGCAAGTGTAACAATTTCCAATTATAACTGGTTATAAAAATTGCATCCATTATCACTTTTAATGCTTTGCTTAATTGAAATCAATTAAATTTTACATTACGAACACACAAACGCACATATTCAAAGATATTGGAAAATATTAAAGCAATATTTTATATTTTTTAGCAATTATTGATAGATCAAATATTTTTGATACATATTTTTTTGCCATTTTGGCTGCACAAAATTTATTTAAAATCTTTTTGTTGCTCTAAAATTCGAAAGAAATTAAATTACACACTTTGCTTTAGACTAAATATTTTATTGTGATATTTATTTAGCCTTTTGTAATTATAAATAGTTCTTGTGATTACTCTTTTCCACTTTGCTATTTATATATATTTAAGATTTTTATTATTATTATTATTATTAGTATACTTATTTTTTGTGAATTTAAACAAGTAAATAAATATTTGTAAAGAGCACGCTTTAAACAAGTGATCGATAGAACTAAATCATGAATAAAACGATACTAAACGAAATATTTTTTTGTTTGTTTTACAAAATACAGTAGTAGTGATGGTAGAAAAGGTGGCGGTGGTAGTAAATTTTATTAACAAATACTACCGCAATAAAATTAATTCACATTGGATATATGTATATTATTTTTACTCATAATTATAGTTATTGTTGTTTATTTATAGAAGATGGAATAGAAATTTCAAAAACAATATGCAAAAAGTAACGAGTATTTTGCTTTGAGAGTATAAAAATTAAATGAAACCGACAACGTATAACGTTTATTTGACTTGAATAAAAAGCCTGATTTGAAGTGTAATGAAAAATATACGATCTAGTTGTGTTAGTTAAAATACTTATACGAACACACACGCACACACGGCTGCAAGTAACTTTTTTCTGTTATCTAAAGTCAATCAACAAGAGAGCGATATGAAAAAGAGAGACTTTTGAATTGATCCAAAATCGATGCATGTATGTGTAAGTTTAAAGCATACACACAAACACATACGCGGACTATTTAAAAAGCTAAGAACTGTTGTTATTTTTTATAATGACCCCAGGGATGTAAAATTGGGGGATTTTTGGGGAAAAATTTTAAGCTGTTAATAAATCAATTAATTTTAATTAATTTAATTAATGCTTGAATAAGAATTGAGAGGGCACAAAGGCTTCTTCAAAAATCAAGTTTTTTTTCTTTGATTTTTATAATGTTATTTTTTGTATATAAAGATATGTATATGTTTGTATATCTATGCACATATATGCATATATACACACATATGTACATATATATACGCCTGTTTATTTCTATGTCATCATGTTTTATTCAACCACATTTTAACCGAGAATATTGTAGTGTTTTTAAAACTTATTTGCTTAACTTTTTGTGCTGAAATTTAATACAAGAGTCTAAATATTGATATTGACACTTTACGCTTAAATGATCTACTTTTATAATGTATTTATACAGCAGTAGCATTACCACTTAAGCGCCTTCTCCAGCATAAACAAATGTCGGCATTTGCAAATAAAAACCAAGTACATGTATACATGCACGAGTATATATATATATATATATATATATATATATGTATGTTTATGTATGTGTACAAGTAATAAAAATGAAATATTTTTATATTTACTTTATTGTAAAAGATGCTATTAAATTTATATATGTATATAAAAGTATGTTTCCTATTAATCATTAGAAGAAAAATTCCAGACCAAATGGCTTACATTCGTTCGCTTTTTACAAAGGCATCACAACAAAAGAACTAACGTACTATTCCTATATAAATCATTAAAAACAGAATGTTGAAAGAATTACTTTTTTTACAACTTACACGGAAAACATTTTATTCAAAAAAAATAAATTATATTATAATAATTTATTCGACCTTTTTTATTAATTATATATAAATTTTATTTTAGCTTCGTCGAAGGTACACAAAGTTGAAGCGAAATTTCGATAAAAATAAATAAAATTGTAAATTGATTACAAAAGAACTAAAGCTAAAATAAAATTTATATATAAAATTAAATAATATTTTTTCTGGAATAGGACTAAATACAAAAATTTAAAAATAAAATTAATATCATGTAAAACGAATTTTTTCTTTATTAAAATAATGTACTTCAGATATGTATATCAAATCAAATACAGACAATAACAAAAGTTAAAATCAATTCGAAAAACATGTCTGTTAAAAATATCACTGATGTAGTGCGTTTGCATTCGAGCAAAATCTACTACTACGAGATTTCCCATACAAAACACAATATACTTCGTCACTAGATTTTATCGAAGTCTACTGAAAATTTAGTAGAACTTAAAGCATGGGCACACTTGAGCAAACATTTGGCTAAAAAAAAACACTAAATGTTTGTTAACTTAATTAATTTCCAATAATGTTGGATTCTATGACATTTTCTATTAGTTATTTATGAAACTTTTTAACTTAAGAAGAACCAAAATGTTTTTCACTAATATTTAGTAGCTACGCTTTTTGCGCTAATGTTTGCCAAGTGTGACCGTACCTTTAACGATGCAGCTATGAGTTTTTTCAGCTCTGTACTAAATAGTGAGTCCGTGTACTTAAAAAGTGTGTGAATTGGTTAAATTGCAGTTGATTGGTTGTAGTCTAGGGAAATCTTCAGTTTTGTTTGTCAAAATAGACTTATTGTAAACGGTATAGATTTTCATAAAGATTTTAATTGAAATCTGCTCGATTTTGTGCAAGACATCTCCCTATTATAGTTTTTTCTGTGCTTGAAATTTAAAATATAGGATCCTTAGACATAAATAAAATTATTATTTTCATGATTTTGTGCTTGTTTTGATTGTTTAGCGCCGTCTATATGCATTCCGAGCATATAGACTTCAGGAACTCATCAGTAGACTTTAACCCAAAGATTTTGAAATAAACTGAAAAGGTTCATATAGCGCTACAACCGCCAAAAAATCTTAAGGGCCATTATTATGACTTGACGATAAACTTGCGGATATTTAATCATAAGTTTAGCAAAAGTGAACTATAAAGTGACCTTTAAAATTTTTCCATTATTACAACTGTGCGATAAAATAAATAATTTTTTTTGTTGGGTGGCAACATTTCTGTGGATATTGATTGTTAAAAATACTTAGTGCAACTTGCTTTTGTCAATTTTTTTTATTTTTTCATTATTATATGTTTGCATTATATTGATTTTGTTTTGTTTCATATTTTGTTCAAATAAAATTTTACTGTAATATATAAAGTAGAAAGTGTGGCAACCTACAAATGACTAAACCTCGCGATAACAGTTACAGGTTTGGTAAACTTGCGTTTAACTTATCGCTCACTTTTGGTAAAAGTAAAGTCGTAATAATGAAAATGTGTTTATGCATCCAATGAAATCCTAACTTTAACTAACGACAAGTTATAATAATGGCCCTAAGGGAAGTACTTTTCGAACTTAATTTTTTGACCAAAATCGATCATTTGCGATCGTAAATAATTCATTTTCATCAAAATAAAGAGGTCTAAAATATGTGTCGATTAAGCCTTTTTGGCGGTTACGGCTCAATATGTTGATAGTAAAACTACTAAAAAGCTATTGAGTATCACAATAGTTATACAAACGTAACAAGTTAAAAGTTCTGAAAGAAAAATCTTTACAAAACAAGCATCTTTATTCATTCGATTTTACAACTAATTTTTAACTTTTCACAATACCTTTTAAAAGTATTTAAAAGGTGAACAAAATATATACGTATGCAAAATCGAATACAGATGCTTGTTTTGCAAAGATTTTAAAAACTAAATGAACCATTAAAAAATACAATGCAGGAACAGACACAAATTCATATTGTAGCTTTAAAATTAAGAAAGAGAGATTAATAAAGAAATAAGTCTTTTAGTTTGAAGAACCCAATTAAAAGATCTGTATGTTTGTATGCATTTATGTGCTCTAAAATGAAGCGTATAAATACTAAAAATAGCAGACATTAATTTAATTCGAAATGAATTAATTATTTAGAGATCTGTATCAAATGTCTTTAGGCACTGTACAATATCGAGTGCGTGTACCACTAAATATTAATATTAATGTTAGTGTGAGTGTGAGTGTGAGTTGTGTGTTGTATGTGCTAAAAATAATAAAAACAATAATTAAACCAACTATTATCCCACTTGGTCTTTGACTCGAAAATGTCATATCTTTGCTAAATATATTAATCTTATTTTTAATATTTTTTCTGATATTTAATCTGGCTCTAAAATTTGCAATATCTCTAGTAGATGAGGGTCTTTTGTCTATTATTTTAGTTTAGGTGATTTATTTACAGTTATTGCGATTTTTTCATATGCTGGCATTTTTTTCTATGTCATCAGTTTGCTATTTACTTGTAGTCATGTTTAGCTTCACTAAAGGGCCACTCAGACTATTATACATGTATAAAGACTTTCATCACTCTTTACGAGAAAAAAATCTAAAGACATTTGTTTCGAATGTCAAAAAATCTAACGTAAAGTTATATTTTGTTTTCACACCAACACACCTCATATTACATTAAAAACACAAGTAGAAAGCAAACAGCTGTGTAGAATTAACATGCCTACATTAATTGTTTACTTTCGACGGCAGAGCAGTTTCAAGCAAGCTGTGGTCGTGCCGGCCTTTGAAAATAGACGGCGGTTAAAGTACTTGATATAAATAAGATAAAGAAAATGAAAATACGGCAGTTTTGTTAACTTTCAGGCATGCCTTACACGAAAAATTATGCAATACGATAAGCATATTCAATATTTATATCGGGTTTAAGATAAAGATATATAGCATAAAGAACGGCACGGCATCGGCGTCGAAACAGGCGACTTGTTAGTTTGGATTTTGTAATAATGCAACTCTGATCAAATGAAAAGTATTATGGTTTAGAAAATTTTCAAAAAATGGTTAAGTATTATGGGATGTCAGATTTTTATCGTATTATTTACCATTCGTCTAATAGTCTGAGTGGCCCTTAAACGTCGATAGAACTTTGTCTCCTATTTAAAGTTTTTCGGACTTTCTTTTACATGTAGTAAAAATTTTGTTCAGATATTTTAATTCTCTGCTCCGAAATGCTTTCGGACTTCAATATTTTTTTTTTTAAATATTGTTATGATTCTTTCGTTAGTAAGTCTCTTATAAGGTATCCAAAAATTTTTCCAAAGTTTTAATGTACATTATCGAATGTCATGGTGAAGTGGGACACGGCACGTATCACACACAAACTCACACACACACACAACAACACACCCATAGGAATATAAGTTATAATCATCATAATGAAATGTTACAAAATGAAATGTAAGTATTCGGTACAAATAAAAAATAATTGTACTCGTTCTTACATACATGCAATTATTTACTTATGTACTCATACTTCTTTGTATTTGATACAGCGTGTACGAGTATTCATGTATTTTTTTTTTTTTTTTTGCTGTTGTTTTATTTTATTTTTTTATTCATAAGATAATAATTCCGCAAGGCCGGGGGGTGGTGGTTCCGTTGGTTTGGATGGCTGACTGACTGGCTTGAAATTTAAACTGAGGCTGGCTGGCTGGCCTGGCCTGGCGTCTAAAAAAAGTAGTTGTTGTGGTTAAATCTTTTGTTCTCTTTCTGCTTAATAATGTACGAGTATATGTAAATTATTATTTTCATACAAATGTAAGTGAGTTACATATTTGTTTTTCTTTTTTTATATTTTAGTTTTTTGTTTTAATTTAATTCTTTAGAATATTATGTTATTATTTGTGTTCTTATAATTTGTATTTTATATGATATATTGGTTTTGTTTTCCTTTTAAATTATTGTTTAATGCTGTCAAAAGTACTAAATTTTTAAATAAATTATTTAAACATTTTATTAGATTTTCTATTTTATAATATCTAATAACTTGAACTGACTAGGACGTAGTAATTTTATAAAACACCTCATTTAAAGAAAATCATATGAAGAACAAATATGAAATTTAAAAAATTTTAAACTTATTTATGTTTTCTATGCGAATTCTTTATCAAGGAGATTTAAGTTTTTTAGCCGAATTGTTGCAATTTAGAGAGGAGAGTGTTATAGAATCTCTGAAATATTTCTATCTTCACGCTTCTTAAAAGGTTTCATGAAATTAAATTTCATGGTATAAGTTTGTGCCAAAAATTAATGAATTTTTAGTATATGTGACGCGCAAAATAGAAAGGTACCTAAGGGTAAAAACCGGTTTTGTTCAGGAGAGCCATTTTAAAGATTTAAATACGTGTATCACTGAATAAAACGCGCATATCTCTGGGAGGGAACACTTTTGGGGCATTGGATCGGTCTTATTCGATGCTCAGATGTTGTCCACATCAAAAAAAACAAAAAAAGTGAAAATTGATTTTTTTTACCCTTAGGTCCCTTTCTCTATGCGCTGTCACATATGTATAACTTTGTGTTTATTAACCGACTTCAAAATAAGGAGTAGGTTATCAATTCGTCTGTACCTCTTTTCCTTTTTTTTTTTTTTTTGTTTGTTACCAAGTCATGACTTGGTAACTTTTAGACAGATTTTAGAAATGCTTTTTGTTTTCTCTGAAAGGGGTATAGCTTCCACCACGCCACGCCAACTAAATCTCAAAGTTAAAAAAATAAGCGCAACCACGACCAGTAATTCTCAATTTTATATTTTACATACTTCTATTTCGCCGATTTTAACGAAACTTGACTCACGCGCTGAGCTCTAAAAAAACAAAATTTTGGTTAGGAAGGTGGGTGGTATCACCTCCATTAAATTTTAATATTATATTTCACGTTCTTAAACTTGACTGATTTTTACCAAACTTGGCACACACACATCTTGACTTCTAAAACTGACGCGATGTTGAATTTAGAAAAGAACCTGTTTTGCTATACAAAATTCATTTGTTAAATAAACTTTAAGTTTAACAATCGTTAATCATAAGGGGGTCAATCTTGTGCTAAAAAAGTGGGCGCCGCCACGCCCATGAAACGTAGATATTAAATTATATGTATGACATAATTTTGTTTTCAAAGAAGTGGGCTGAGCCATGCCCATTAAAGATTAATATTATGTTTCACGTGCTGCTACTTGACTGATTTTTACGAAACTTGGCACACACCTTGAGTTCTGAAAGTGACCCGATGTTGAATTTATAAAAGTGGGTGGGCACTAATATTTGCCAAATTGGGCGTGATCACGCAGCTAAAAATATAAAATTCGCACTTAAAATTTAAATATAATTTTTTTTATTAAACCGACTTCAAAAACAAACACCAATTTATTTTAATATCAATTTATATTTAGAATTAATTTTTCCATACAAAAATTAATGAAAATTGACATTTAAAGATGAATTCATATTTAAATAGAGTTGGTGAAACTGGGCCTAAAAATAATTTATATTCAATTAAATAAAATATTTTTACATGTGTTTCTAATACATTTTTTTTCTAACTTTCCACAATCAAAACAAAAGTAAGTTAAATACTGATTTCATCCGGATTTTCGAAAATTGAGTTTTCGTCAGAACTCAGCGTTTTGAGGCTTATTTTCTGGCTAGTTTTACAATAATGTCCGTATGGATGTGCGTATATACATATGTGTATGTATGTATGTAAGCCTTTCAGGACTTAAGAATGGCTTAACCTATCGATCGCAAATTTACGGCATTTTCGGCAGATTTCGTAATATAATGTAAAAGCTATTTTACAAGTAGTTGTCCAAATAACTCGGTACATATATGGATAAGAAGATTTCTGTCTTTTTTATATAAGACCAACTATACAACTAACATCTAATTTTAATTAAATGTAAGCAAAGCATTCGATTTAATAGAATGGAAATTTTATTTATTTTTTTCGATTTAATAGAATACAAGTTGTAATTCAGCAAAGCTAATGCAGTTGAAAATTACTTGAATTAGCTCTTAGATTTAGTTATTATTTCATTGACATGAACTTTTTAAAACAAAATGCTAATAAAAATCGTCTAGGAATTTTATAGTTTTTATATTAATTTATTTAATTTCATAACTTGAAGTGAACATAAGCATTTTCCGGCTATACTCAGCCATAAATAAGTTAAACTGCCAATGCCACTATACTGATCTTTAATTACATCTGCAAGTATTTCTATAAAATATTCTACTGTGAGTTTATAAATTGCTTTAATATCATCCTTATTAATGTTATTCAAAGCTTTTGAAAATTCTTCTTAATTGAATAATTTTTTTTTGCATTTCCACGTTCGCTTTGCTGCAGAAAAATCAACTAACTGAATTAGAAAAAAAGTATAAAAACTAAAAAAAAAATAAATCCATACACCTGTTGAGTTATTTATATACATACATATTTCTATTCAATACTACACTACTGATACACGTTCATGCAAACATCATTTGTTGTAGCCTGTCGTTTTATGTTTCGATTACGAACATTATAAATTTTAACTGGTTTGTTTTAGTTTTTTCTACATATTTAAAGAAAAGAAAAAAAACATATTCGCAGCTTCGTTTTCAGTTCTGGCTTTAATACTCGTACTATTACACAGGTATGAGCGTTACAAATGTATCGGAATATGTTTAAACGTACTTAACAACTCAAACACACACACACACACATATACATACACATACAGTGGCTTATATTTAGTTTATATGTATTAGACATTTTTTGTATATTTTTTTTCAACTGTAACTAATGGAAAAAATAGTTTTTGTAGCCACATACAAACTTATCAATATGTACATTAGGGATATAACTTTTTTTTACTAAAAAATTAAATAATATTGTACTGATAATAAAAAACAATATCTTAGGAACCTTCAGTACCGAATGGGATTTCTAAAAACTTTCAAAATTTTTTTTAACAATTTTAAATGGTAATAAAAGGAAGGTTTAACTTCGGTGTTACATGAAATAAATTTTAAGTTGAGTGTTCGCGTTGATTTGCATAGCGAAAAAAAAAAATAAAAATAAAATTATAAAGATCGTGAAGAAGTAAAAAGGCAATTCTTCATATTTTTCGATGACAAATTTTGATATTTGTTATGTCCCTAATATACATACATACTTACAAGTATTTAGTTATAGTTATTCTTGTTATTAGATGTTGATAAAAAAAATTAGTTCAAACTTGAGAAAACCAGCAAAAACGAAATTTAAGTATAATAAAAATAACTAAAATAAAACTTCTTCTAATAGTGTTCATGCTTTTACGCGTGTATTAGAAAACAATTTATAAATTTATGTTCAACTTTTTTTTCATAAAAATGTATGGAATCTTCTAGTAAAAGATGTTAGATCGATGTGATCATAAATAGTGGACTTATTAAGCAGCAGCGTTGCCGTATTAGTGTTAGACCCCATTTCGCACATGCAAAGTTTACTTGGCAAAGATCCCTTTTAGACACGGAAAGTTAATTTGACAAATTCCTGGCTTTATATAAGAGAGAGAGGAAATGTGAACGATGAGGACTACAGACACTGATGTACTCGCAAAGTTTTTTTTTTTTGCTTTCTCCTTTCTTATGTTTACTTACTTCATGATAAAGTGAAAATTTGTCAAAGTAAACTTTGTAAACAAGGTTTAAAATAAAACTAAAAAAATGTTATCGATCTTAACTTTGCATGTCGAAAAAGGCTCCAAATCTTAAGTTTGATAGATGGAATGGGGATGCATACGTATAAATGCTTGCTCTTCGTTAAAACAATATGTTGTTCATATATTAAAGTTTTTGCATTAAGTAGAGTACTCAATGGAAGAAAAAAATTTTTCATATTTGGGGGTGTTCATATATCTGTGGCAAAAAGGACAAAATGCTTAAGTCGAGATAAGCTGATTTTGAGTTAATGATACCGCCGTAATCTGCACATTTGAAAGTACCCTTGGGCAAAATCTCAATTAATTTGTGCGAGTTTTTAAGAAGTTATAGCAAAATGAATTGCTGCTTATCTTTTTTAGACTTCTGATCTTATTTCAAATAATAGCTTATTTTAGGTTATACTTTAGTATATTTGAACTTGAATGCATTATTTACAGTGTATAAAACGATGTTAGCTTAAAAAAATAAAGGTGAACAAAGAATTTTCCAATTTAACTGTAAAATAAATAAATTTCTGAAAATCGACTTGAAAGCTTAAAAGTGCTCTCCTGCAAAACAGTCAAATATGACTTATATATTTATATTTTATTTATATATTCAATTGAAAACAAAAATCCATTGACTAGAACAAATTTTCTTTTAATATTATTGCAGTTCTCATTATTTATGTCTTTATTTTGGTAATACAGTGCACTCGCGATAACATGAACATTGACTCATGTAAAAGACATTTTTTTTTATTTGATATTTTTTAAAAGATGAACAACTTTTGAAAGCTCTATAATTTGAACAATAAAAATCACAGTGCTTAAGTTAAAAATAGTTAAAATGCTAAACTTCTGTATACGCTTATTCCCGTGAATCCCGTTTTTTACGAATATGTGTGCAAGTACATATAATAATTAACATTGTGCACACTTACGTGCTGAACGCCTCATGCATTCTTAAGCACAACGATCTTGAGATGGTTTACCATACATTGACATGTTTTGTTAAACATCGCAAATGAAGTGTTTAAGATTTAAGCACTTCCTTAAACACATGAATTGAGTATGTTCAGTGCGTTTGTTTTTTTTGATAACTCGGGCAACTTTGTGTTGTTATCAAATAGCGGCACGTGAAACATTATTTGGTAAACAAGTAATTAGTTAAAAAATATTCCATTATTTACAAAAACATTTGTTGCTTGAAAATAATAAACCAATAAAAGAGCGTAAAATTTTACAAATACAATAATTTACTGACAAAACATCAACCTTAAACATCTCAAACGTAATGTGAACGGTTGTGTTTAGTTTTTTAAACACTTGCTTTAAACATGTTTAAGACTATAAGTGTGTTTAGTGTAGTATTAAATAAATTTCACTTAGTATTTTAGTGTCACGAAGAAACGTTGTAAAGTGGAATTGTTGAATTTGAAAAATGTGTTCTAATAAAGCAAAATTACAAGTAAACTTTAAGCTTTTAGTAATTGAAAAGTTAAAAATTTCAAGACGCAAGAAGATAGACTCATATAAATTTTGTGTTTCTTTTTTCATTGAGTTGTATGAATATAAATTTATGTTGTCTGTTTGTGTAAGACGTTGGCATTGAAAATCTTGACGTTTTCGTAAGAGATTAAAGGAAACATGCACAAAGTTTTCTTTAATCTACGAGTATTACAAAAATGCCAAGATTTCTAACGTCAACGTCTTACTTTACACTCGTTTTCGGTAAAGTTAACTTTTTTTTAGCCGCTTATACAATTGCAAAAGTGTGGCAGCACTTGTGTGGATCTCAAAATCATCTATAAGTTTAGAGCATGTAGTTGATTTGATATGGTGTGTTTATTGTTTTCGTTGTTTTTGTTATTTTCTTACTTGAACGTAATTAAAATATTACACTTGTAGTATTTTTTTTTCTCTTTTCTTATACTTGAGTTATTTTAGTAGAACAGGAACGTACAGCAAAAACAACAACAACAAGCAAGCACGCAAAAAAGCACTGAAACAACAACTTCAGCACAAGAAAAGCCAAAAACAAAATAAAAAAGATATGAAAAAAATATATATATAAGTATATATAATAATAAAATATAAGCAGAAAACTTGTGAAAAACTTGTTCAGAGGAATTTTCTAATAAATCAATTAAAAAAAGTAGAAAAAAAAAACATAACACAAAGAAATTCTTCCTTTTTTCATGCATAAAAATAAAAAATCAGAACAACAACGAGATTTAAAAGAAATAAATAAAAAATAATCATGGAATAATGTCTAACATTTCAAAGAGAGTGAGTGTGGGAATGAGTTAATATGTGTGTTGTGTGTGTGTATATAGAAAGAGAGTTAAAGTGTGAGGGAGGGAGTCATTAAACTTTGAAACAATCTGGCAATTTCCGTTGTTTGTGCCAAGGTGCGAGTGTGTGTGAGTATGAATTAGTTTTAGGTTTAACTTCCTGTATGGAATATCTAAATTTTGACTTAAATACACTCACAAAAACATTATGTGTGTTTCGAAAAGCGTAATTATTTAATATCGTTTTTACTTGTTTCAATTATAAATAAGTGTGACTGCTTGATTTAAAATCTTTGTTTATTTTCTTAGATTAAGCTGAGATAAAGTGAGGAATTTCTTTAATATGTACTTGTATGTATCTATACTTTATTTTATTTATTATTATTATTATTTATTTTTTTTTTATTTTTTTGAAGGCAATCCATTTTATACTTATTTGGCTTGATGTCGTTATCTTTTAGTACTTGTATTTTTTATTTGTATTTTTCATATTTTTATTTTTTCATTTCATAAAACAAACTTATATAAAATTTTGATTGTTGATTTTTTTTCATTTTAGATTTTGCATTTATGAGGTGATTTGCCTTCTACCATCAACTTCATTTAAATATTTATTTTTTATTTCTTTTATTAATACATTTTTAAATTAGTAGTAAAACCACTTTTCGGTTGTTGTTATAAGTATTAATTTTATTTCATTTTTGTATTAATATTATTTCACATATAAAATCAACTGGTTATGATATTTAAGCACTTAAATTCAAAATCAATTTAGCATTTTTGTATTTTAAATTAATTTTTTTTCTCCTACTTTTTCTTTAAGAAATATATTTTCTTGCTATTTTATATGCCATTTTTAAAATTTAAAATTATTTATTTATTTTATTTCATTTTGATTTAACTTAATCAATTTTCCTTTCCATTTTATCTTGTTATATTCAAATTAATTCTCCTTTTACCATTAACTTTCATGTTGTTGAACAATTTTTTTTAAACATTATCAGCGATTGGAAATTTTTATGTGTATTTTCTTTTATTTTATTTGATAATAATATTCAAATTCACTTTTCTTTACATACCACAAATTTGTTTGGAAAAAATTTATTTTTTTCTTCAGTAATTTTACTTTTACATGTTTAAATTTTTGTGTTGTTTTTTTTTTTTTTTGTATAAAAATATTATTTTAATAACGATCTGAAAGTTAGTTTCAGTTGCTATTTTTTCGAGCGCGTCTCACATGTTGTTGATTACGACTGACTTAAAATAACAGTTTGTATCAGTTGTTCAGCTTCACGTTGTGCTGCTTTGTTTTTCAAGTATTGGGTGTAGGAAAAAACTTTGGGCCCTAGCTATTTAGTTATGCAAAAAAAAAATATTTACTTTAGCAATGAAAAAGAGTTTTGAAAACTTTACTAAAACAGCAGAAAATTTTTTATTTATTTTTTTAGCATAAAAAATATATTTAATATTCAAAGGAAATTTGTATACACATAATAAATAATAATATAGCATAAATTATTATATTATTTAATAAAAAATTTTGATAATTTTTATGCGACCCAATTGAGCCCAAATGAGCCTCATCGCTGAACACACGAAGTCGTCTATAAGTTGAGGTAATGGATGACTGATTTTCAAAGTAAATCTGGCGTCGAATCTGCACATCCGTGAACGCACAACTCGTCATGTAAAAACACCATTTTCAGATTATGATATACGGGAACGTAATGAAATCCCATTCAGCTTGTACGATTGACATATCACATTCAAGAGATTTATTATTCGACATATTGTCATAATTATACTATAAGTGAAATTTTGTTAAAGCAACAATGAAATGCATATAGACATCGCTTAACCACCAGCAAATAAATTTCACTTATTGACATATCACTTAATTTGTTTTCATACGATTGTCTATACGATCACGGATGTGACGATTTGAGCCCTGAATAACTTGCGTCAATCTATTCATGATGATTTGAAAGAGTATTTAGGTTATAAATCTCAAAAAGGGAGCATACTTGGTCATTTTACAAGTTCTGTTGGGCTTAGAAAAACAGAAGGTTAATTATTTTCAAATTGAAAGAAATAATTTGTTGATGGCTTAGCATGTCCAGATGTACCTCGTTGCAGCTAAGCAACACTTCTAGACATGCTAAGCCATCAAGAAATACTTTTTTTAAGTTCCTATATTGAAATAAACTATTTTCGAAAGAAAATTCTTTCGAATTTACATGTTATAATTATACGGATTCGAAAGCATTTTCATTCGTTTCGATTTATGTTCTTGGTGTTTTATTTTTTTTTTATTTTGTAGAAATAAATTCAAATGCCTTTAAAGCCACTTACATGTGTCAACTTAGGCGATACTTATAGGGTGGCATTTCGCTCCGTTCACGATGTTTTAGGGACTTGCGCTGTCTCTCGGAAATTTACAGAAGATTTGTGTATATCTGTATATAAAGTCCTATTTCTGATTCACCTTCTCCAACAGGAACCACTGAAAGAGTCATATTTAACATCATCCAGAAACTTTTATTTTCTACCCAAATCTGTTGACTAGTTGCTCTTGTATCATTTTCAGCTGATCGTGTTGACTGCTGCTGGCTGGCAGTTTTCGATAGTTGCTGCTATTGTTGCTGTTATTGTTGTTGTTGTTGTTGTCATCGTGTTACACTCGTATGAATATTTTGTTCAACTCATTTGCTTAACATTGCCGCAGGCCAACATACATACATAATAATACTATTATAATATACACAGTGTGTGTGTGATGGAAACAACAACGAAAAGAATAAAATAACAAGTATTTAAATAAAATATTTATATACAAAATACAACATCACTTGAACTTTAAGCATTAATCTATAGATAATTTACTGAAGAAAAGAGTATTACACGAGTAGTAAAAGAAAAAAAATAAACTGAAAAAAGTTTTCCAAAGATTTTTCAATGTAAATAATACAAAAAAATAAAAAAATTATAAAGTTAAGTTGCACAAATATTTAGATTACAAGTTTATTATTTATACTTTGCTTCTTTTTTTTTCTTGAAAATGTGGAAGAGAGTTAAGCAGGGGATTCCAAATGCAGAACAGTTTTGAGTATTTTGTGTGAGAGATTGCTGGACTTGCTGATTTGCTGCACGCTTAAGATACTTAAGATGTGTGTAATAGCGATTAAGGAAAATGAAGTGTGCTTAATAAAGATTGCTTTAAATATGAGTAAAATAAAAAAAAAAATATTAGATTATGATTATGCAACTCAACATTTTTTGTGGGTTCTTGTTGTTGGCGATACAAATGAATACAATATAGATTTACATTCGAAATAAATTTCCATCACACTACTGAATACCTAATTCTACTGTTTAATAAAAGCAAACCTTATACGAAATAACAAAGCTTTAACAATAGATTCTGGTGGAGAAGGCGTATCACCGTGCAACTTTATGGACATTTTTGGGGGAGTTAAAGTTCCCCCTTTTGCACATTGTTAGGAAGGGAAATCGGCATAAGGAGACATGCAACAACATTTTAATACAAAATAGTATAAAGAATATTTTTGTGTAACATTTTAGCCCACTAACTCTGCGCTGCAAGTGTGTGATTTTCAACCCCTTCTTAAAGGGAGCCTAAAGTAATCCTAGTGCAGTATTTGTGCGCTAAAAGGTTCTACAAAAATATTTGTCGTAAAATTATATTCTAAGCCTGGAAAAATTCCGATATTCAACTTTAATACTAAAAATGTGTCAAAACTTAAAATTTAATTTATTGTTAATTTTGGTGCTAAAATTCTCCACAAAACTTGATTTATTGTGACCAAAAATCATAACAGTATAGAAAGTTTTAAGTATAATTAATATCTATTATAGTGCGTTTACATTTGAGCAGAATCTATTACTTACGAGATTTTAGGCAAAATCTAGTGGATTTCCAACACCAAACTTCGTCACTGGAGATTTTGTCAAAATCTATTTAAAATCCCGAAGAACTTAGTAGTGCAACTATGGTCTTTTTCAAATTTGTATTAAAAAGTCAGCCTTTCTATATAAAAAGGTTTGTGAATTGGCTACATTGCAGTTTTTGTGTTGCAGTTTTTAGGTTTTTATTTCGTATACAAAAAAAAACTTAATAGATGTTCAAAAAACTTGGTGCAAACGGTATAGATTTTCAAAAGGATTTTAATTGAAATCTGCTGTATTTTGTGCAGGTATGAATACCCTGTTCATAATTGTATTGGTTTTTTTTTCTTAGTCCTGCTTTACCCAAATCGTTGGAACCTTGTTATTGTGATTTTCTTATATATTTTCTCCCATTATATTCATATACCCCTTTTCCACACGCAAAGTTTACTTTGCAAAGTCTTAATTCAGGTGGAAGAAAGACAGATGGAGACTGTACTACTACCTCTGTCTTTCAGCTGTGTGAATGACAGAGTCAGTACAGTAGTACAGAGTAGTACAGTCTCCTTCTGTCTTTCTTCCAGCTGAATTAAGACTTTGCAAAGTAAACTTTGCGTGTGGAAATTAGGTGATACTTTCGATTTTATGTCCTTAAAGAGCGTTGAAATTCTCTTATGAAATAAATGTCGCTTTTCATTGTAAAAAAAAGAAATAACTTGCAAGCTTCAATGGAATATTTTCAAATCATGCAGCTGTAAAATTTGTCTTTGGTTAAAAAAAAAACAAAATTAATTTTTTTCTATTAATGTTTGATTCTTTCCAAAACACCTGTTTATTTGAATCTTACAAGCGCTTAAGAACTGAAAAAAATGTTACACTTGCTTCGTTTAGCCAACATTTGACTTCGAACATAACAACGGCAATTTGAAGACATCTGCGAATAAAGATTTAACTTCTTCTACTTTGCTATTGACTGCCGTAACACCATTAAATTTTTTTAATCCTCTTGGGTCCGGTGTTATGGAGACTTTATAAGCTCCATAGTCTAAAAAATAAATGTTGTAAAATAAGAGAAATTATAATATTTTATTTTTAAAACTAAATCAATATTACCTGCTTAAGAGACCATTTTCGCCGCTTAGAATTTAAATATTCACCAGAGGTCAACACACATTTTACAGTATATATTTTTGACAACCGAAGTATGAATTTTTCAAAGCGAATTGAAGTGTGTGAATTTTAGCTGGCAAAAAGGTAAAAGTGCTTAAGTCGAGATTTTGAGTTAATAGCACCTCCGTAATCTGCATATTTGAAAGTACCCCTGGTCAAAATCTCAATTCATTTGGGTGATTTTTCAGGAAGTTATAGCGCTATGACTTGCGACTTATCTTTTTTAGACTTCTAATCTCATTTGGAATAATAAAAGCTTAATTTATGTTATACTTTGGTATATTTCAACTTAAATGTATTACTTGTAGCATGTAGAATGATGTTTGCTTAAAAAAATAAAGGTTAACAGAAAGTTTTTAAATTTAATTGTAAAAAAAAATAAATTTCTGAAAATCGTCTTGAATGTTTAAAATTGCTCTCCTGCAAAACACTAAAATATGACTTAAGCACTTTTTCCTTATTGCCACAGAAATATATATACATATATTAAATGTTTTCAAAGTTTCTTAAGAAATAAATTTTATAGTTACTGGTCTACAAAGGGTTAAAGCCAAAAACAGCAACAAAATCCATTTAAAATAAACTTGTTTTCTAAAACTCTTCTACGATGGAAAAAGCTAAAAAAAAAATGCTACAAACGAAATAAATAAAACAAAAAAACTTGATTTTTTTAGACTTATAAACACAACAACACAAGAAATATTTAAAAGAAAAAAATTTACTAAAGCCAAATCAATTTCTAAATGCAACACGTTTCTGAAATTCATTAATATGGTTTTAAATAATTTAGTATTTTGCTTCAAAAATTCTATTCATTTCGAAGTTTGATTAGAAATGTTTAAAATGGCCAGAAATTTGGTGTAAAATTTTCGGTGTTGTGAAAACATTTAATAAAAAAGAGTATATATATATTACATTAATTGGCATTTTTTCTCAAAAACAAAAAATCTTAGACATAATATTTATTAAGTTTTTTAGCTTATGTAACTGGTTTATTTTGATTATTTCCGATAGTTAGTACAATTAATCGAATAAAAAAATTATTCGACTCGAATAAAAATATATTCGAATAAATTTTTTTAAACTTATTTTCTTCTAATTCTTGCCAGATGATAAAAAAAATTTACCATAGTGTTAATTCTTCGTTTAATCGTTTTAATTTTTTATGCTTGTTTTCAATTAAATTTTTTCATTGATCGAATATCAGAGTTATCAGGGTTTATTTAATTAAATCATTTGAAAATTTGCTTAGAAATTTTTCAAATATAAGCAGCCCTGTTTTGAATAACGATTTCCGCACTCGTTTTTTGGATTCCTTGTTCTCTTATGTTAAAAAACTCGGAAAATATCTGACTTGGAAAATTCGAAATTCTCTCTCACTTTTTATTTCTCTTACCATTTTTTTAGAATAGGAAAATTTTATATCCAGAAAAATTTTATTTCGCCGGGAATTAGTTCCCGGGCACTATTTCAAATTGGGCTGAAGAACTAATGCCAGATGTTTTGTGTATAATTAAGCTGGTTCTTTGCATCACAGTCTTCAGCATATTTTTACCTGCGTTTATATTATAAGTGTGAAGCATATTCTTCTAATTATTCTTTAATTGTGACTGTAAGCATTAGAAGTAAATCCCGATCTCTATGAAATTCCTTCCCAGCTAGTGAAATCATTTTAAAAAAAATAGCAAACATCATATTATACTATTTAATTATTCTAAAAGCAATAACTGTTTCAAACCCACTCAGCTAGGGTTCCTTCCCCTTGTTAGCCAAAACCTTAAAAGTGGCGCCGATATGGCGTTGTATTTTGTAAAAACGGCTTAAATTCTGTATGTCAGAAGCTTGACTTGTAATAAATTTTATTTAGTCTGGTTTGCTTGAATGAACACTATAAATTTTTCAACAATTTTGATGATGATAGAAATACGAATTAACAATAAAAACAATAAAAGTAGTTAATTATAAAATGCTAATTAAGTTTTATTAACTTTCAGCTAACCAACACCTTAATGATGATGAAATAGAAACTAAATAACATTAACAAAAAAATAATTAAAAATCAGATGTCAATATCGACGCCTCTAGTTCAAACTATACTAAAACGACTCAAAAGATTTCTGACTTTCTTTATTATAAAATTATAAATTATACAATCATTTGCTGTTGCACTTTACAATTTCTAAATATTGAACGAAAACTTCGGGTAGTTCTACTTAAAGACCCACTGACTGACTTCTTGGACTTTACATAACTTGGTTTTAGAGATCACGACTATAAATGCAAACGTGTCTTTTATCTCGCGCTATGGGAAAATTCTTGATAATATTGTTGATAATATTGTTCATCATGAAATAACTTATATTGGGGTAATGTTCAAATTTACTTTTGTAAGATTAAGCTTATACTCAGGCTATGATTTTTAATCGCACAAAAAATATTTACGCAATATACATACTTGGGATATTTGTTCATCATTCGCCACCGTATACATACAATTGTGTATATAAAATGGAATGGAAGATGTGTGGGTGTGTGTGGCTGCATATACAGGTATAGCGGATAAGTAGTCAGAGTATTTTTATACCCATGCGTATGATTGTAGCTCATACAGTCTATAAATTTAAGTTGTTGTGGTTTGTGTTACGTAATTTAAAAAATTTGTATAAACACAGTTGTTGGCTGTTTATAGTTATACGTGTTCGGTTAAAAATTAATGCGTGTGTTTGTATATAAACGTATTTTTTATTTTATGCTGTACGCATTCATAGTTCTTTGACAGCCCATACTCAAAGAGAACTTAAGACCATGCTTTTTCATTATCTGTAGAGCATAGCCGAGGCATCAGTACGTACTTTTTCTCACCATAGAAATAACACATAAGTGCTGCCCTCAGCATGGCTGTTGTGTATTTGACTGAAAATATGAGTGCTGCCGTAAAGTTTACTGCATTTGATATACAACTTGTGCAGTACAATTAAGTTTTTAAAGAAACTTTCCATAAAAGACTATTTTCATGCAATAGAAAAGTATGTCAATTGGTTTTTTTTCCGTGAGTAGAAGTCAGTTGCAACTTTACGTGATAGTCACTAAGTTATCGTGCCATAACGTTTATTACAAGATACAAGAGTTTGCTAATTTAAATACAAGCAAAAATTTACATAAAATAAATATAGATTTCATAACAAAATACAACTTAAAAATTACAGTTTTGAAAGTTCTCATTTCCCAAGAGAGAGATTCAACTAAGATCTGGCAACTCCATCTATTATAATTTGCTCTCAGTTATGAAAAGACTAACACCATAATAACGGAATATAACGTTCAGAGATAGTGCTTACTTTTGGCTCAACTACAGCTTTCTGACAGGGATTAAGTTAGAGGTTCTTCAAGCACCACTACATGCTCAATAATTGTTACTCATACGCATGCAATTCGTTCACATTAATCATACGCCTGTGGTACATTCCTATGTAAGTGCCATTTCACACTATGCCTTTTTAGCCTGCCTTGTTTTGATAATTTTCTTTTAAATCCCCTGCGAAAAGTCAAGCACATTTGCATAAAGACTTCTTTTTGACGCCTTTTTGGCATTTACTCGTATATACACTGTCAATGCTGAAAGTACGAAAAAGTCAAAAAAAATTTAAAAATCCCCAGGAAAAATTTAAAATTACCCCGCAAGCTCCTCACTGGGAAATTAAAATTGTCTGTCTATACAGACAAGCAGAAGAGGCACAGTGTAAATTGCATCTCATGATTTCGCATCAAAATAAGATTATAAAACTTTTCATGTCTTGTGTATTGGCTAAACTTCGACTACACAAATATAAGAAAAATTATCGAGTTATCTCTACAATCTTTACTTTTACTCAAGACTATTTACATTTTGAAATTCATTTCTAACTTCTTACAGAAAAAAAGTAAATGCTTAATTTCCTGTTTACATTTTTTTTTTTTTGCTCTTCATAATTACATTACAGATTTTTTTTATAATTGTTATGACTAATTTATATTCTAATGCCAGCAAGTGTGAAAATACTTTGTAAATTAAACAATTTTTAAATCGATCGATAATTATCATTGAAGCAAAATTTTTCTTGTTTGCTTAGTTGCTACTACAATTTCTATTTAATTTAATTGTCGTTTATGACTGGCGGTATTTAAAAGTTTCTCATGTTATGTCTAATGCTTTATGGCAGTACCACTGACAATAAATCATAATAATTATAATAATTGTAAGATGCAGAAAAAAAGCTACTATGATTGAGCCCAGCAAAAGATAAGTGATAAAAAAATTTAATTAGAGATAATAAAAAAAAAAGATTTACAGTGGTTAATAAAACTAAGTCAAGGGAACATGGTTTTGTTTTTTTTTTAACAAAAAAAATTTCTTTTCTTAATTTATTGAAAAACTAATTTCCAAATGTTTGTTTGTTATTAATTAAGTATGTCTAGATGCTTAAAAAATAATAAATTTTTTAAAGTTCTGTTTTCATTTTGTACGAAAAATTTCAGGCTACAAAGTGGTCTGAATGAGGTATTTAGGGTGCTTAGACATACGTTCAGATTATACTGATGTGTTCACAAAATCTGCCCAACTTTATCGTAGCCACAATTTTGTCAAATATTGTTAAAAAAAAATTAGGAGTTCCTGTAAGCTATTCTGAAAAAAGTGAAAAAGAATTGTTTCCCCAAAATTTTGCAAAAAAAAGTGCACGAAGAAATTTTCTTTTAGGCATAAGATGGTTTGGTGGACTCGCAGCTCCATTATTGTCATGTTTAGCGCTATCACCAAGTCTCAATTAGCTGTTGGCCAAAAACTGATGACACCATTTTTGAGAGCGAATACTGAGTATAGGATTTTACTATCCTTTGGTGGAACTATCGAACCTATACTGTGAAGTCCGTGTGTTTTTCCAAAAGTCTTCATTTGTTGCATAGTGTAATAATTTCAATAATCAAATTTTATGTAGAAATTAATTGTCATAAACAAATACTTTATTAAGTTCTTAATGTTTGATTCCAAGCTTAAATTTATTCATTGAAGTTTGTTACTTTATTTATTAGAAAAGCTTTATTTCATATTATTTAATAATGTCTTTTTTCTTTCTTTGCAGATAAGTGATTTATGTCTCTTTTTCTACCTTTCTGGAAAAATAAACACAATCAGCCCTTTTGACATGTAAGTTCTTTCGAAACTAAAACGAAATGTATAAATATAAAGTTCAGTATTTTTTCAAGTAATTTTTTTTAGAAATTAAGCTTTTAAACACGTGTTAATGAGATTTTTTAAAGAAGGCAAGAAAATTTAAAGTTGACTAACTAGTTGGTGAAAAAGCTGCATTTTCTATGCAGAACACCACTGAAATACTCTGCAAATCGGTGGCTTAATACCCGACCGACCTTTTTTTGTATTTATATTTTATATTTAAAAATTTTTTCAATTATATTTGATTTTGTGACTACTTAAAAGAAAACAATTACACATGTTTTGTAATCAGCTCTTTTATTGTGCTGCCATAGACTAAAGTTCATATAATTTATGATGGCACGTGTGCTGTTACTTTGTACATTAAATAGTCCATCCTTCAAAAAAATTTAATGTCACAAGGTGCTCCCATCCCACTAAGAAAGAAAAAAAAGCATTGCATTTTTCTAACTGTCAAATATACTCCATATGTAAACTTTTCTACAGAGCTTGACTGTTAAACGCTTAATAAATGAAAATGGGTACATCTGGTTTAACTGTACCCTAGTACAGCTCATTTGATCACTGATGGTGATATAATGATGATTTTTAATCAGTTTGGGTGGACAAAATATCGTTTCAAGTGTTATCACGATATTTGGCGGTTTAATATGATCATATTAGTGGTTTTTAAATTAACACTATTCATACCAATAAACCTAAAATACTCTTAGTCTTGAGCAAACTTACAAGAAAACTTTATTAGTTATCACTTAGTTTCTCAAATTTAAAAAAAAAGGTGCGAATAGAACAGACTTGCCAAAATATTTGTTATATATATTCACTTGCTGTCAACACTATTTTGAGTACACGTGAGTCTTTTGAGTACCATAGTGAATCGCCGAATTCAGTCTATTTCAGTGGCTCTTGATGAAATCAATTACCATCAATGTACACAAAAAACTAAATTTAATTTTCAGCAGCCAAATTCATTGAATCAGTAAATATTTTGTACGAATGCGGAGCGACAAATAATTTTGTAAGTTCTGCTAACAATTTTAGTTTAACAGAGTTCGGCTGAGGGAATTTTTTATATAAGTGAGCTGGAGTTTATCTTGTTTGTTCATAGGCGCAACGTACTGTTGTGCTCTTGTTGCTGTTATATATAGTTTGATTGATTGTGTTGTATACATGTAAGTGCCGACAAGTAGTCGAGAAACGTGGTGGGCCTGTTTCTACTACTGAAACTAAATTTTATTTAAAAATTTTTTTGGAATAATTGTTCCTGTGCCAGGGGCCACCGAATCTTTTGAATCGTTTTGCTAATGTTCCATCCCACGTACTTCATCAGTATTCAGTGACTTCTCGTATTCCATTTCATTAAAAATTTGTGCCTAACAGTTGATAGACATGAGCGCGTATGAAGTGCGTGATAGCACAGAAAATGTATCATTATCCCAATCATTCTAATATAACCTTTTGTATCTTTATTTACTTGATTTATAAATAAATTTCAGAAAATACTAAGTTTTCGCCTAATTATTAAATAATTCGTTGAATAAAACTGATTGCAGTTCTAACAAAAGTAAATAAAAATATTGCAAATTATATATTTTTTTATAAATTTGTTTCGCACCAAACTACATAAACTCACTAAAGTAATTGATTATATTTATAATTTTTGCTTTATAACATTAAGTATTTGCTAAAATAAAGGCCTCTGAGGTCTATATAAAAACATCAATAGATATTTTGTAATATGACAACGTTTTGTATGCTGCAAAATAAATTACACATTTTTTAGTGTTTGTTTATTATTATTATTATTATTATTATCAGAATTATACATTCTCAGCTTGGGCTGGAATTTACGTACCGGGTCTTTGACCAAAGGTTACGCTCTGTGGGGATATAATCCATGTTTTATATCCGTTATTCTATTGTTTCCCTCATTATGGTTGTTGCTTTTATAAGGACTGCTTTTTGCATTTCCGTGAGTATTTTTAAATCCAGGTTTAACCTTTTTATTGCACTTGTTGTTTCCTCGGGAATTGTTCCTATAGAACTTATTACAATTGGCAGTATGTCTACTCGATTCAATTTTTGTGTGTTCTTAATATATTGTGCTAAGGGTACGTACTTGTTTTTCTTTGTGGCTATTGTTTCTTGTATGTTGTTATCGTATGGTATTGCAAAATCTATTATTTGGGCTATTTTATTTTGTTTATTTATGATTATCATATCTGGTCTATTGGGTATATTCGTTTCGGTGGGATTATTGACTAGTATTGATCTATCCCAGTAGATGATGTGGTGGCTATTTTCTATAATTGGCTTGGGGTTGTATTTGTAGTAGTATGTTGTTGGCTCGTTCATTTTTAGATGTTTTATTACATTGATGTGCATGATTTTTCCAACATTGTCGTGTCTTTGTTTATAGTGACTTTGGAGTAATGTTGGACAACTGTTAAGTAGGTGTGGGATGGTTTCCGAAGTGCTATTACACCTACGGCAATTATCATTTATTATTGTTTGATCGCGGACTACATATTTTCTATAATTTCTTGTGGCTATTACTCCATCTTGGATAGCTATTATGAATCCTTCAGTTTCGGCAAAGATATTACTGTACATTAGCCAGTTGTTTGTTCTTGTCTTATCTATGTGTGATTGAGTTATCATTACACGGAGTTATCGTTACACGGGAAGTACCCAAACATTATTATTATTATTATTATTATTATTATTATTATTATTATTATTATTATTATTATTATTATTATTATTATTATTATTATTATTATTATTATTATTATTATTATTATAGAAACATACATACGCAAATATTGTAAGGTTAAAATAAATTTAAAATATAATAAAAAAAATTAACAATTGTTGTGGTTGCACAGAGATACATAAAAGAAAAATTGCAAACACAAAAAACAACAACAACTACAATACAATGTGAAATGAAAAAAAAAATATTTGCAATTAAAAATTTAAATTAGTTATAATTTATTTTTAGAACAATTTACCCACAAGCACACATAATAAAAAAATTTATAAATAAATTAATAATAGTGTAAACAATAGATGTAACAATAATGAATTAAGAATAGACATGTGTGTATATATTTAAGTGCATTATTTCACAAACGGCTAGAATCTCGTCTAAGCAACAAGTTATAATAAAAGCAGCAACGCCAAATATGTAACACATGCGACCGAGCACAATTTGCAACGTATATGGCAAACAAGTCAAGCACTTCAGTTAATCAGACCGGCTGGTAACAAAGAATGCCAATGCAATAAAACGCCCATGGCACCTTAATATTTTTGTTTATTTATATTTGAATTATTTTTGTCTCTATAAGTTAGAAATACTAGCAGTATTAAAATGAATGGTTTTTTTTTGTTTAAATAAAAAAATGGATATCAAAAATCATATTTTTTGGTATTTAAAAAGTTTCAAGTCGCAGCTCCTCATACTTGAATGTAAAATTAAACTTAATTTATTGAAAATTATAGTATGAATCATATAGTGGAAAATACTAAAATAAACTTTTTCCCATAAGGATACAAATAAGTGTTTCTTTTATTTAGTCATTCATTCGTTCATTCGAAAAATTTCATGTAATGGATGGGTAAAATGGGATTAAAAAATGTTGGTCTCTGGCTTATATTCAACACGTTACCACGCTTCATTTTTGTTAAAATTTATCGCAAATTAGAGTTCTTCCGAACCAGCCCATTTCATCATTATCTCTCGTATAAAGCCAAATTCAATGCATTTACCCCATTTATCGATGTTTTATTTCTTAAATAAAAGCATCCTTTATTTAACTGTATAAATATTTGACATAAAAAAATATGCTTTAGTAAAAACTCTTTTTTTCAAAGTTCAAGCTCTTTGAAGTCCTTGGAAGTATTTCACAAGCTTAACTCAATAATTTTACATATACATATTTTATTATTAATAAATTGAGTAAAGTGCGACCTTGACTCGCACACAAAGGGTTCCATACGGACACTACATATGTAATAATCAGTTAAACCAGAAATATGCTCCAAAAACGGTGTTTTATGCGCATTCAATATGCACTAAAAACTAAAAAAAATATGCTCTTAAAAATAACATAAATTGGATTATTTGGAGATGAAAAACTAGTTCTAATTCAACAATTCAATAATATTTGCATATAAAACAAGACAAAAAAAATTAATAAAAAAACAAAAATTTAACTTCAACTTCGAAAGGAATCACGATATCAGAATTAAAACTTTGGAACTGTATTTTGAAGAATAAGAACAAACTTTTTATATACTCGTATAATTGTTATTGCAATAAACAAAAAATATTCACTTAGATTTTTAAATAAATATCGCCGCTTGTCAGATCTAAACAAACTTGTATGCAGTGAAAATGTTCTTTCAACCTCAACTGATGTAATCGGTCACACTGGCCAAACCAAGTTTTTATCGAAATTAACGTCCAGTGAGGATGTTAAAACACGTGTTACACCTGCTTAAGTTGAAATTTGAAAAATACTTTTATGCCAGCATTAAAATTTACTAGAAAAGAAAAAAATTGGGAATGGACGATTTAAAATTGTTTTAACTTTTTTGTTTCGTTTTTATTTCAGAAGACTGTTTACAAGTGAGTGAAAATTAAGAAATGTAAAATAGTTTTATTCTAAATTCGAAAGGTAGAACACACACACCATTAACTTGTATTTTCTAAATTTGAACTTCAACCGGTGTACCATGTATTTTAACATCCGAACTCACAAGAAAACATGTTAGCACGATGTGGAAGCCAGAACATAGACGCTTCACAATGGCCTTTTTTAAAGTCTAACTTCATAATGGTAGCAAGATATTGCTTACCCATACTATTGTTTTTTCCCCACTACGTGCATAGAATATTGAAAATGAAATTTAGACGGAGAAAAGTGAAAGTTTTACCAAAAATATTTTTTTTATTAAAATGTTAAAATAAAAAAAATTTATCACCAAAATATGCCCTAAATGCTCAAAAAATATGCGTGCTAGAGTGAAATATGCAAAAACATGCCTTAAAGGGTAAAATATGCAAAAATATGCACTAACAAATCCATGGCAAAATTCATAAAAACTTCTGAAACGGATAAATATGTTGTTTCCGCATTGATACGTCAGACAAGAAAAAACATGCAATTGCATATTTGCGGTTTCCTTGGTAATAATATACGAACCTTAGCCAATATAATCGAATATCTTACCTGATGTAGATAGTTAAAAAAATTGTTTTGGCGCTTATTTAGTTTTAGCGCTTTGTTTCGTTTCGCCGATTTTTTTGGTTTTTGGCAATTTTTTTCAGTTGTTTCTTAATTTTAGCGATTTTTTGTCGATTTTTTCGAAATTTTTTTCGATTATTGCCGATTTTTTAGGCTTTTGGCAATTTTTTTTGTTTTTTTTTTGGCAACCTTTGGTGTTTTTTTTTTTGATTTTTTTTTTTGCATTTAAGTATTTTTTTTCATTTTTCGTTTCGTAATTTTTTTAATTTTGCGATTTTTTATTTGCAGCGTTTTTGAAAATTTCCTAGATACAGCAAAATGTCAAAATATCATTAACACTGTTAGAATACCCTTTAATTTTGTTTTTTTTTTAACTTCAATGTTAATTGGTGTGGTCTGCATAAAAACATACCAATTTTGAAAATTTTAAATGTCTAAATTGTATCAGGATTCAATTACATCAGGATTCAAACATTTTTCGTTGTTCGCTTTAATTTTTAAATGTCGTATATTTGTTGTTTCACCTTTGGAATCTATAAAGTTTCCCATACTTTAGTTAAATTTTTTCACACTCTGTATTACTTTCAATTAGTTTAAGAGTCTGTTTGTTGCAAGTATTTTATATTTTCAGTCTGCATCGAAGTACTCGTATGTAAAATGGAGTAGGATGTGTTTAATTTCTTGGAATCTCACCCATATTCATATTCAAGATATAAAATACCTACATTACAAGTCTACTGCAGTACGTCATACTACTTTAAAACGCAAAACATGTTTTTAAATACGATTTAGTACATAACATTTGAATTAAGTTAAAAGTGTTCAAGTGCAAATAAATTTTAAATAAACTGAAACCTACGGGCAAAGAAGAAAAATGTTTGGGACGACCATAAATGATGGAATTTTATAATTGTGATGAAATCGTAGAATAATTAAATCTTAGAGTAACAGGTGCTTTAAGACCTTTCAGAGATACTCGTAGTTTGACATAAACAAGTGATTGTGATTGTATTTAACTATTTACATTTTGGGTTTGAGATTTCCCGGACTGTTCGACTTCCCTGGAAGCGGGAAGAAGATACTATATATTCCTGGGAATTTCCGGGAAAATTGTTATTCCTATATAAGTCCCAGTCCAGACTTGCAATTTTTGTTGCAGCAATTCTTGAGTGTGTGGGAGAGTGTTGAAAGAGAAATATATACATTGTGTATTGCACAATTCAGAAATTTGTCACTCATTTTCGATTCAGAGTGCGATATTGTATTGTATTTAACCAATGGAAATTTAAATTATGTTATAATTATGCTACCGGCATTTCTGTTATTACAACTCACTTTTAAAGTCTGAAATAACTAACTTATCTCTTAATAGCTTCATATTTCTACAGCCATAAAGGGCACTTCTTAGTCGTTTTTCCCCTATTTGGTTTTAATTAATTCAGCTGCCACTTTGTATATGGAAACAAAATTGTAACGTGTTGGATATTGATTAATATTTTTAATTATTATTTAATACATTCTGCCAGCACATGTACAAACACTATGAATAAAACAACACCATCTATTTTTATAACAAAGTTTGTGTATCAAATACCATACGATATAATAAATAGAAAGAAATTCCATGATTAGCTGATAAAAATCTCTTTCTTATTTATTGCAATTATATTTCAAAAGTAGCTATTTTTATTGTTGTTGAATATTTAAATAAGAAAATCTATAAAATTATAAAATAAAATTTGAAAAACTAAAGAAATGAATGGGAATTTTGTACCAGAGACAGCACTTATGAATGATATTAAATTTCTTAGAAATCTTATGAAAAATTATTAAATAAAATTCATGCATATTTACTCGTATATTTATGTACATACATAGTTAAAACTCATTTTGTAATAAAAATAAATTCAGTAAAGTACGCCTTTGACTCGCACGTGAAGAGTTCCGTACGTATGTGCGAACTTTAGCTATTCGATTATACATATCGTCAGGTGGTTACTGGTTTGCCGCAATAATAATGTATTCTTAATATACTGTGCGGTAAACCAGTAACCACCCGACGATATATGATTATACTTTTATATATTCGATTATATAAATCTTACCTGATATAGACATTTTTTAAACATTTTTAGTTTTTCGGGTTTTAACGATTTTTTAGCTTTGCCGTTTTTTTGGAATTTTTTCCGGTTTTCAGCCTTTTTTAGTTTTGGCGATTTTTTTCGTTTCTGGCGTTTTTTTCGGTTATTGGTGCTTTATTTTAGTTTAAGCGATCTTTTAGTTTTGGCGCTTTTTTTCGTTATGGCGATTTTTTCGGTTTTTGGCGATTTTCTTCGTGTTGGCGGTCTTTTAGTTTTAGCGCTTTTGAAAATTTCAAGTGTATATATATAACTTTTCGTCGCTCGCTTTAGAACACCTTTTAATTTTTAACTGCCATTGTTGTAGCAGACAAAGTTGAACATATTTTTTGAAAATTTCAGGTCCGTAGCTCTTACGGTTCGCGAGAAAGCAGCTTGTGACTTACGGACGGACGGACAGACAGACAGAAAATGGGACATCATAGCGAAAACAATAGAATAAAGAATAGATTTAATAAATTTAAATGCTAACTGGAGCCCATTTTAAAAATTTTAGCAGTTAATGGAAATCAATTTTAATAGAAACTTGCACCTAAAAAAAGTTAATTTAATAATTAATATGACTGTGCAACTTAAAATTTAGAACATGCAACAAATTCTATTTTCAAAATCCTTGTTGTAGGAAACATTTGGAGACTTAATGGTGCCATTGACCACTTAATTGTCTCCAGAGATTTTAATCACTTCAATTTCAAAAATGAAGTCAGAGGAAAAAAATTAGTAATATTTTGAATTCCATCGCTGCTGCACACGAGCACTGCATATTTTGCTTTTTGCAAACAAAGTAAAAGAGCAAAAATATAAAGAATGATTTAAAAAAAAATATTAACTAGAATTCCTGCTGATAAAAAATGTATAGATCATTTAGCAGCAAATGCTCGTTTTGTTGTTAAATGCATTAACACAAAGTATTGCAATCACTTGACCAACAAACTTCTTTTGTCCTCTTATAAACTCCTTAAGCATACATACACATAAATATCATCCAGCACTTGGCCAAATGAACAACAACTGTGTGACGAGAGACGCATGCAAGCAACATATTGCTGTTTGTTAAAGGTACTGCATACAAAAATATTGGCAACCACAAACTCCAACCAACACCAGCCACCAAATAAACATAATAATGCTGGATTCCTAGCATAAATTAATGTTGTAGCACCAACAGTCACCACCAAAACATTACAGCAACAACAACAACAATGACAATAAAATATATCCCATCACTTACTATTATAACGAGTGATTATGCACAGCTTGCGTTATAATTGCAATAACAGCAATAGCAGTGGTTGTACTACCAACAGTTGCAACAAGTTGTTTACAGCACCTTAAAGGAGTAAATTAATGGGTTTTATTTGCTATGTAAGAAAAATATATAAAATAAAGATAAATAAAAATTAACTTATATAGTGCAGAGTGGGTCAAAGGGTAAGAAAGCGATTGTGGAATCAGATCAATTCTACAAGATTTGAGTTTAAACTGGTAAATAATGCACCTCATAAGGTGGCGCTGGCTGAAGTAGTTAGCACGTTGACTAGAAAACCGAAGGTGCTGGGTTCGAGCCCGGTCTCCCACAGTCATTAAAAAAATAATAACACCATGCATTTTTTTGCATTAGTGTCCCTTTGTATCAGTTGTTATAGCAAAGTTCAAGTGATGAAGGCATAGACACTGGTCACTGAACTACACCGGCTTCAGCCCTCCTTCATCGGTATTGTGTAGCAGAATTATCGGCGAAGTAAAATAACTAATAAAATGGCTACTAAGCACAATTTTGAAAATTTAATACACCTTATTGACACCAGAGGCGCTGCAACACTACATTATGAAAAACGTGCAAAAGGTATAGTTGTAAAAGAGTGAAGCTTTCCTCTAAATTTCACCCTTCCTTACCAGTAGCCTGCTAAACTTAACCTAACCTAACCTTGTAGTGTTAAACATTGAACTCCAAATAAAACTTAAAATATTTTTGCCTAGAACAAGAGCAAATTATAACTTAAGCCAATAAACTTTTTGCTCTCACATTTTCTCTACACCAACCGTTCTGTAATATTTCATTCCTCTATAGACTGAATATTCATTGAGTGGATTTTTTTAATATGAGTTGAATTGCCAGTTTTTTGTCTTAATACACGTATCAAATGGCTTTGATATTATTGCAATCATTTTGCTCCTTTCGATTTTATCCCCTTTTCTATACTCCAACCAGCCAGCAATGATGTTGCAATTATAGAGTTTCGTTGTCACATTTTTTATAGGAAAATGCTGAATTAAAAAAAAATATTTTTCATTTAATTTTATTTTTAACTTTAAGGAAATTTGTTTGTAAAACCCAAACCTCATGCTATAAAGCTGCAAAAACCACACGAACGCACAAACTTTGAACAGTGAAAAGAAAGACGTCAGCTAGTCTGGCAAAGAAATAGTAAAGAATGTCTTAATAAATTTTATAATTTTGTACTCAAATCTCCTTAAGACATGTTAAATACTGCCAGTGTTGTTTATGTATATGTGACTGTATATACATGCACACATGCATACACATGAGCGAATGAAGTTTTCAACTTAACAGAGCAGCATTATTCATTAAATATGCTTGTTTAGTGTTTAAATATGATGTGCGCGGTCATAAGTCATTGTTGTGAAAATTAAAAAAGCACACGACTCTGTTTCTCTTGCTTTGTTGTCTTTGTTTTTCATTTTGCTTTCATTGATATACAAACAAACATTAAGATAATGATGTATGATCATCTACTTGTTGTATTGCTTCCCCCTTTCGAAACAGATGTACAGTGTAAGAAATTGTTATATTATCGGAGCTGGAATAACCTTGGTACGAATAAATCTGTTTTCGGCCGATAACCTGCAAAACATTATCGACTAGCACCAGTTCGAGCATCGTGTTTCTAAACCAAAATGTTAAGGGGGTTTTAAACCAAAATTTTAAAAGGGTGGAGTTGGCTGAAGTAGTTATCACTTTGACTGCAAAACCCAAGGTCCTGGATTCGATCCCAGTGACCGACAAAGTCATTAAATTTCCAACACCACGCATTTTTCTGAAGTGCATTAGCGTGGCGTTTTGTCTAAAAGTTCAAGTGATGAAGGCATAGTCACTGGACTCTGAACTATACCGACTTCAGCGCATACTATAATTCTAATTTAACATCAGAGCGCCTTCCTTCATAAGCATTTTATAGCAGAATTATTGACGAAGGCAAATAAATAATAAAATAAAAAAGAAGGTATCACCAAGTAATAGTTGTAGGCATTCATTCCCTGAGTGTTACTTCTCTCAAAAAAAATAAAACCAAGATGCTCTCTTATGAATTTTATATAAACTACAGTAACCACAAGCTGGGTGAAAAGGTCTCAGCAATATGGTTTTTTATAGAATTAAATAGCTCGCTGGCTAGTAGGCTGGGATGACTTCCCTATAATACGTAAACATTCTGCCGCAGCTGTCAAAAACTAAATAAGGAAGAGACAGTTTCTCACCTCCTCTGCGAATGCCCGACCTATCGGAGGTATCAAAGTTTATTATAGGGGACCGCATGCGGTACCTAAAGGTAACGGGGTGAATATCGTACGACTGATCACTGGTCTATCCTTGGATCTAGATTGTTTCGTAGGCAAGGACTCAGACGAGTAGAGTGACATCAATTGGGCATTAGCCGTCGGTACCTACGCAGAATTTTGGTGAAAGATTTGAAGATGTTCACTTACGAAGTGCAAGCAGTGATGCTGCTGTTACCTGTTGAGCGCCAAATTCATCTAAGCTGCGCTCAAGCCATCCTGAATCTCAACGAAGCTCATTTCCATCTTTGCGGTTACGTGAATATAAAAATAGGTGTTTCTGGGGCACCGAAAATGCCTGTATCACCCACGAATATCCATTACATCCGCTCAAAGTTACTGCGTTCTGTGCTAATCATGCTGGAGGAGTCATCGGGCAATTTTTTTTCTTCCTCAGTTGGATGAATTGGGACTGAAGAACATGTGATTTCAATAGGACGATACAAAGGCTCTCACTGCTCGAGCCACAACCGATATTCTGAAGAAAGTATTTCCGGATCGTTTAATCTCTCATATTGATGATTTAAACTGCTCACCTAGATCACCCAATTTAAAGGTTCCAGACTTTTTGTATGGGGTTTTTTAAAATCGCGGGCTTAGAGAACATTCACCAAGAATGCGAGTGATGGAAAATGTCCGTAGGGTCATCAACTCTGGTGGCGGCCAATGGGCCAATATCATTTTCTCTACTGGATGGAATAAATAAATAAATTTCACAAGTAGAACTAAAGCTTTTCATTAAAACAAAATTAAAACAAAAGAACATCCTGTGATTACTTTTGCCCCATCCTGTATAATGTGCATAAGCTGGATTTTTTTTTCATAAAATGGCGCAGCATGCTACACAGTACGTGAGGCAATGAATTTATCGAAAGAAAGGTGTGCTCAAAGAATAATTTTGCGTAATGGATCCGTAAGATGATCTCCAAAAACACGAATACGATTAAACATCATGTAAAGACTCTGGTCAACACCGGTAAACTAGGGACGACATTATTCAACATGTTTGCACTTAAATGCGGCTTCCTTTGGTGTAATCGAAAGTTCGACCTCCCGGATTGACTTGCTCCGAGTCTGCCGTGGAGGGCATGTGCCAGAAATTATATTCAATTAAATATGGCAAAAACTTTTAGCCTTGCGAATAAAGCCAAATTCATGGGAATTAAAACTATTTGTGTATGTTTTATTTCAATTTGAAGTTCTATGCTTAAAAAATTACCCTGTATTAATAATATTTTCACTGTTCCTTTTATAGAATTTTTTCCTCACTTGCATTCAAAGTTTAAGTCAATACTAAGGGCTTTAAGTTCGTAATAAAAATTAAAACTTTTAGACTGAGTTCTAAATATAAAGACTTGCAAATGAAAATTACAAAGCTGCAATGAAAAGGAAGTTTTCTAGGAGGGCATATTCTCAATTTAAGGTTCCGTTGCTCTGCTTTAAAGCACATGGTTTATGTATTTTAACTGGCAATATGTCAAACTTCTGTTTAGTACGCACACACTTCTTGTACGTTTTTTTTCATCTCTGGCAGTTTGTGTTGAAAACGTACAGAGAAAAACAATTAATTTTTCTACTTAAATACTTCATTAGTGGCCAGCGGCATGTTGTGGCATGAACATTTAATTAATAAATCAACGCGACACTTTGTATATTTTTTTCCATAAACCCCTCCACAGATACAGATACAGCTGCATACATTCACAGGAGAATATGTATAAAGGCAAATAAATGTACACATTCCGATAGACGCGGACAAAAAACGATGTGGTTGTTCATGGTGGTAATGTTTGGAAAGTGTCACAGTTGTGCTCGTTCATTCAACAAAATCATGATTGCGGTCATTATAATGTTGATCTTTTTCCAGTTCACTCTTGTAGTCTAGATACTAATGGTTTGTGCGTGTTTCAGATCAAGATCTGCTGGTCGTGTTTTTTTTTTGTTTTATTTACTTTTTTTTTTAAGAAAGTGTGTGGGACTTTCAGTGAGCCACCATTTGGGCAGATTCTTCTTGCATTGTAGGCGAAAATTTTAACAATTTTGAAGACAACTTTTTACATACCGTGAATGTGTTTGTTATTGCTATTTGCAGCTTGCCGCCTCAGTTCTATTTTAGCTTCTCGATTGCGTGTGTCTTTTCAAATGCATGAGTGTTGGTGTCGCTATTTAGAAATTTCATTTAAATATTTAAACAGCAGACAAATTGACGCGTTTTTAACTTAATTTGCCTTCTTCCATAATAAAGTAGACATTTTTTTAAATATAGATCGTGATCTTAGTTATGTTCTTCTATGTTCGTCGTAAATAGAAACACTTGCTAATTTATTACTCATGCAACACACAGGCAAACAAACATACAAATGTATGCACTAATTATGTACACACATATTTATGTATGTATGAATGCAATATGTACATATGTATGTATGAACGTATAAATGCATGTATGTATGTATGTATGTATATCCGATTTTTATATAGCGCGTCATTTCCCGCACTGGCAGTACTAAAATATTTGAAAATGGATTATTTAATGATTCCTTCAGCAAGTATAGGTAAAGTCAAGAAGAATCAAAAAATATATACACACATATTTCACGAGATTTTCATATACCGAGGGCGGCTCAATCAGTCCGCGTCTTTTTGAATTTCCCGCCTCTTAACTGAAGCTGCAACAGTGCTCCTATCCACAGGCAACTGTTAAGGCCGTGACAACACTATGATACACAATTGCATGACTTACGAAAAAATACAACCCTGATCTGATGAAGTGTGATTGTCTTTTGAAAATTCTCATAGACTCCATGATACCAGAGTTGTATTTTTCAAAAATCGCATGATTGTGTAGAATAATCAATCCGAGTCTTTAGTTGACTCTTGCCAAAATTTGAAGAAGCTGCTTCACTTATTTTGTGTTTGATAGACATTGATAGCAGACTACCACGTAATTTGAGAACAAAATGATGAAAAAATTGTAATTTCGTGTGCTCATTAAGCCTTAATTTTGTTTAGGAAAAAGCCATCACTAAAACCAAGGCTACGCTTGATAAATACTATGTAACAAATTTAAAATGTTCCCACTTTACCAAGATTTTCGTTAATTATATCGATTTCGAATATATCTCGAATATTTATCGTGTAAAACTAGCACGAATGACACACAAAAATAAATTGAAAAAATGTTACCTGTCGCTCAGTTTTGTTTCAAAAATCATTTGATTTCGACATCGCACTAATATCGATATCGTAAAAAGGCAGCAGAAAACGTATTTTTTTTATTATTATTATTTTTATTTTTTAATTTATTTTTTAATTCTTTAACTTACGCTGCAGGACTCGAAGACGATTTCTTCAATCTAGCAGACTAGCACACATCTACTAGAATATCGTAACACACTCGAGAAACTATCGAGAGAAGTTCAAAGTTTGAATTTTTTAGACTCGCGAAGAAATATCGAACAATTTTGTTTCGAAATTTCCTTGCTTTAGTGAACAGTCATTTATATCGAATCTCATGTCAAGTGGGTACGTGAACTACCCTACATACTTGTGATTTATGCGCGCACAGTCTCATTATTTTTTTTTTAGCAAGCAGCAAAATGCTTTCTCAGTTTCTTACGAATTTAGAACTCTGAGTGATTTTTATTGTTAATAAAATGCTTTTGGTAGCTGTTGTTACAACATTTGCCTTCTAACTAATCACTTCAGCTGTAGAGCTTATCAACAGAACTGCTGAAACTCTCCCTGTTTTCAAACTTCTTTAAAAGGATTTGGGGGATTCAAATGGTAGTCTTAAGTATCATAGTGTCGTAAAGCTTTAAAATTTGTGTTTGAAGCAAAAAACAAAAGTAAAAACAATTATAGTAAAGTTTACAACATTACGACACTATGACACTTAAGACTACCATTTCAATCCCCCAAATATTTAGTTACACGTGCTTAAAACGCCTTAATTTGTTTCTTATTAAAATCAATCAACCACACAATTATGTCTAGTTTTTAATTTTAAAAAAAAATAAATAAATAAAAAAATCTCTTCCACTCAGGAAATTTTCAATATTTTCCAGAAATTGATACTATTACACACTTGGGTAGAAAGAAGCAAATCTACAAACAACGTGCATCATTAAATTTAATTATTAGAACAGCAACAGAAACGAATTGAAATTATGCTATAAAAGTAAATTAAAACATTTTTAATAAAAACTACAACTTACTTGCCGCAACCAAATTTTATAGGCGAAAAAATTATAAGTACGTACGTATGTACTCGTATGTATGTATGTATGTATATATGGATGTATTAAGTGTGTGTTTGAAATTAATAAAAACAATTTTATGTTTTTTGTTTTCTAGTTTTTTGTTCTGTTAAATGAAATTTTATGACTTTAACCGACTGCTATTGAAATTAATTTTTTTATGAAATTTTTTGTTCCTCATTTGAGTACAAGAGAAAAAAAAGTATTTGATAAAATAATAAGTGTTGAACTTACGTCCTCATTTCGTTTTCGTAACGCATAAATGAATTTAAAACCGAAACATAAATATAATGAAGCAATTAATTTCAGTATTTAACCTTGAGTCTTTATTAGTAATATTTTATATTATATGTAGTTTTTTTTTTTTGCATTTTAGTGCACTGGAACTATAAATTTGAGTAAGTTCTAGAAAATTTACTTAACATGAAATTGAATAAATAAATGCGTATTATGTGCTCTTAATAAACAAGGTATCGTATGCACCAGAAAGATTATCCGCTCTCTTATAGATAGCCTGCTACTAAGATACTATTCAATTTAATGTAAAACCAATACTCCATACGCAGTTCGGTAGAAGCTATATAAGATTCGATCCAGCCGAATGTACCACTATAAGTTGTGTTATATAACTCTTTAAATTCAGTTACAATATAGCGGAAAATGAATATTTGTATCTTTATGATTATGCGCTAAAAATAATAATACAAAATGATTAAATGCGAAGAGCTGTTTACTTTCGCACAAGTTCAGTGGAGAGTTCACGAGAGTGAAAGTGGAAAATTGTCCGTCAAGGAGAGAAAAATTTCATGATTTGAAAAGATATATTCTGAGTTCTGGTTCGCACACGGCAATTTTAGTTGAGCAACTTTTTAGTTCATGGCGAAGTGAGTAAAATATGATGGCTTTCCTCTCACTCTTCCATAAATTCAAAAGTTGCTCAGCTGAAAATGCCGTGTGCGAATACCTACTCCTGTAGTGAAAGTAAACACACTTTCAAATGCGTAAGCATTGCATGTTTTTATAAACAATCTTCAATAAAATAAATTATCGGTGCTTAAAAGGGATAACAGCACAAGTCGACATAATACATAATCGAGCGAAACTTATTATTTATGAGGAATCAACATGTCCCGTCGCACAGTGTCGTGAGTTCATACAATGAACGGCCAAAAATAGAAGCAGTTATCGTAAAGAAATGAAATTTGGCACACATGTTTTAATTGCTAAAATATAACCACATCTTTGGCCACACATTTGGCCATTTAAATTTCAAGGATTCGTGTCCTTCCCATATATACTCTCAAATAAAAAATTACCAACAGAGAGAAAAATATGTATGTAATTGTAATTTTTTTGTAATTTAAAAATGAAATTATTTTTAACATATTTTATGTCACTCAAAATTTCATTAAATTTACTTGTAGAAATATAATCACCCCTATTCCAGTTGTCAACATCGACATCACGTCAATACAATACAAAAAAAGTGGGGCTTGTCAACTCGATCTCGAGAACAATTTTGTGCTATTGATAGTATATTTTTGTTCCCTAAAGTCTAAAAAATAGCATGAGGATGACATTAGCTGTCAGTTGTTTCGACAGTAGATAGACAAACCCCAAGTTTTTGGTATTATGTTGACGTGACGTCGATGTTGACAACTGAAAGTGGAACTTAAATCGTATTTTTTTCCATTTACATGATATACAACGGCACATCGCTTATGAGTTACAAAATATAGCAAAAAATATTTTCAAATAGTTGCATATTGACCTAAAGCTGTTGACCTTGAAACATCAAAACTCTTTAAAGAATCAACCTTTTTTAAAAATTCTTTTTGAATTGACTTATTTAGAATATTGCCCATACAATACATACAAAATGTATTCTGTTTTTGTTTTAATTTTTAGCCGCATTCGCTACAATGTGCGTCTATGCGTTAATGTCAGCTGAAAAAAGCGGCGTATGGCGGATTCTATGTGAATCGACCTTATGTTTTGCGACTCATGCCGACTACACATTATGGCATTTGTGTAGTAGTGGCAACTTTTGTCATTTCCGTTATTTTTCGGGCCAGTCCCACGATGTCACCAACGTTCGACTCGTCGCACAGTTACATTGCAAACAACAACAAAATTTTAAAATTTGTTTTTGTTTTGAATGTAAGTGTGCGACGAGTCGAACGTTGGTGACATCGTGGGACAGGCCCTAAGTGTGCGACGATTCGTAGGTTGGTGACATCGTGGGACAGGCCCTTCGTTCTGTGGCATTTGCCTTCTATATAAAAAACATAATGTGAACGACGTGTAACCATTGTGAAAATGACATCACAAAATGACAAGATGTTTACTCAGCATAACGCTGTTATCGCTTGCGACCACAGATATTTACTCTAGCTCCTAAAAGTATGCCCAAATTTGTTAAATATTTCTTTTACTTGTACGAGTATTTAAGAAAACCGCAAAAAACTCAAAATAAAAAAATATTTTGATATATAAGAAAAACTCTAACGACCGTATTCTGAAAAATATTAATTTTTAAAGCAAGTGTGCTTTAGTTAAAATTTGTATGGAATTTTATTTTAACATACACCTGAATCCCAATTTATTTTCTTTCTAATTCGGCAGCAAAACATTATGATATGAGAAATATAAGTAAAAATAATAAAAATGGCCAAAATTATTTAAAAAAATTATTTACTTTTATTATTCCATTATTAATTTATAAAATTCTAATAGCAAAACTTTTAATTTTTTTTTCTTTTTGAACTTCCACTGTAATTTAATATATTTCTTATTTCAATCAAATACATAATTATTTATTTATTTATTAAGAAGCAGTGGACATTTGTGATTTCAACAACTTTTTATAAGATTATTTGCAAAATATTTGTTCTGTCTATTCAGCTGTCTGGCAGGTTGTCTTACTGAGCTTTTTGGGCAACACGTGTTCTATTCAAAGAATTATGTATATTCAATATTTTATGGCCTCTGAGTCATATCTTGTGTGAACTTTTTAAATATTTTACGGGTTAGTTTCACTTTTACCCCAGAGAAGAAAGAGATGAGATGATATCGAGTCTGTGTGCCTTTCAAATAATTTAGCCACAATGATAATTTTATTTTGATGGTCAGTAGCTACTGAATTGATGCATGTATGTATTTATATACATAGATATGAGTGTGTGTGCATATACATGCAACATAGACAATACATATGTATGTGTGTGGAATTTCTTTGGAGACCTAAAAAGCAAAGTTCAATTAAAATTTGTTTAATTGCAATTCATATGTGTGAATGCGAATGTTATAAACGACACAATTTCACACTCAAGAAATGGAGACAAATTCGTGCTTACAGCCAGCCAGTCAAGTTACTTAAGAAAAGACGGACGAATCCATCCATCCATTCATCCACATTTACTTTATTATGCAAATTAAACTGGTGGAAAAAAATCTACATTTTTTTCTTACTCACAAATTTTGTTGTATACTGCTAAAGATGACACCATATAATTTAATTTTATTCAAAGTTCAATATTATTTTAATTGGAGCATTTTATGCAAAAGAAAACTGTACACATACGAGGTTTATTCAACAAAATGTAGCGATTTACACAGCAGTCTATTAAATAGATAATCATTTTAAAAAATGTAGGAAAATAATCACAGATATAAATAGTTCAATTGCGTTAGAGCATTTTCAAATATTTAAATTACTTCTGATGTGTGGTAGAACTGGGTCCAACTCGTTCATTCGTTCATTTTTGCCACATATGTACATATGATCAAACCCATGTAATTTAAATGGGTTTGATTATAGGTTTGTGGCAAAAATGAACGAATGAACGAGTTGGACCCAGCTCTAATGTGTGGTACCCTCAATCGTGGTTAAATTTCGACCCTACATGGGTAGTTACAGTTCGCAAACAAGAAACTATCGCCTTATGACCAAAAATTTTAATTTTTTTGACTTGATTCACACACAGCAATTTTTGTTGTTTAACTGTTTAGTTGATGGGAATGGAATATTTCGACTTTGCGATAGCAAATTGTTATTTTTTAAGCGCTTTTTAGCAAGTTCTACGAAATTTTTGAAAAATATGGACGTTTGTTCATATTATATATATATATATATATAGTAACTAGACCATATGCCCAAGATGTTATTAACAGTATTTTAAAAAGGTTTTTGTGACTGCTGTACACGACCTATGCCTTCACATAGGAAGTAGCAACGTGGTTGTTAAAGAAATTCCACAGAAGAACCGCAAGAATATGCGGTTATCCGTGGCAGACCAGTCAACCAGTGCGAGTGAGACGCAAAACTCTCGAAGGCCAATAAACAACAGTGGCCTGGTTGCACTTAAGAGATAATTGCCAACGACGCTTGATGTTGACTCGCCCAGAGCTGCTTTACGACTGATATATACATATATATATGTATATTATATATACATATGTATTTAAGAACAACGCAACTTCTACCTTTTTTTAAATAAGCTTCAAAAAGCACGTTTTTGGCTCTACTGAAAAAAGGTAGTTTGTGTTAATGAAAACCACAGAATTGCTTATTTATACACACTACTAATTTTATTTTATTTTCTCATTCGCAATTTAAATTTTTTATTTGTTTTTTCAAAATTTTTATTTTTTTTAATGAGTTGTGAAATTCTAAATAATTTTAACAACCATCGCATGTTTTTACTACATACACGCACACATACAATATGTACGTCTTTAGATTTGATCTGCTCCACTAAAATTGAACACGAATTTCCTAGCGCTGGATTATAAAAAAAATTTTCATGTCAATATTGAGAAAAATAGAGTTTTACAAAAATGTGGGAGTTATAAAGGTGAAAATAGTAAGAAACAGGTCACACACCTGAAGTAATTTTGTTAAAAATTTCTTAAGTTTTATTTCAAATTTATCCTTAAAAATAGCCAATGCCCTGCTCAATCTTAGAGGTATACGAAACGACTCAAAATCTAAAAAAGATAATTTTGCTTTTTCAAAATTTTTTGTTAAATTTGTGTTCAAAGTTTAATTTGCATATTATGTACATATATTCTTTGCATTTCCTTGGCTACTTTTCGGAAATCAACAATGCAGCAATGGTTCAAAAATTAATCTCACACCTTTTTCAAATAAAATACATTATTCACTAATTTTCCATCGCGTACTTCATATATTTTTAGAATATTTCTACGTAAAAAGTAATCGTAATATTTAAAATTAAAATTATTTAAATGAATATAACTTTTGAATATTTATTAAAGGTGGATTTGATAGTAAAATTATAAAGATTAATAACTTATTTTTAATGATTCAAATATTCTATTTGTGCATAATGAAATTTTGATCTCCAAGTGATATCAGTGGCGAATAAAACCAAGTCTTGAAACATTTGTGTAATTTTAGCTATAGAAATACAGTCTAAAAAATAGCTTAACTTTATAATTCCGTGATTATTTTATATAAAGAATTTTTGATTTTGTAGGTTTTCAGTTCCGCGAGAACCAGCTCACTTTTATATTATTTGGTTATTTCTCAACACAACAAAATTATTATTTTTTTCACTTAATTATTTTCTTACTTCTTATACATAATCACAAAACCAACAATAAGTGCAAATCCATAACATTTGTACCCGTGTGACCCGTAACAACATGATAGTTACCTTCATTTAAACTTTTATAAAAATTATAAGAATCATTGTTAATAACAAAATCATTCAAATCCTCCAGAGTCCTAGAATTTTGATCAATAAAGTCAGAAACAACTTTTGAACTACCCAAAGCACCTGCAGCTAAGCATGGACCGTCAATACCGTCAGTGCCAGCGCTAAGGAAATAAGCATCTTTTAAACACGCTTGCTGATAAAATTCTCTAGACATTCTTAAGGCTAATTCTTGATTGCGGCCACCTATGCCTTTGCCAGAAACCTGGAAAATTCAATTTTAGACAAATGCTCTTAAGTACAAACATTTACCTTTTTAATTCATCTTACATACCCTGACAGTGGGTTCTCCGGCCATAATAAGTAGCAGAGGTTTTTGCGTTTTTTCACACATTAACAAGGTTTTAAGGAAATGTTGAAATATGCGCGAATCAAATGGAAAGCTTTTGCCTAACTCTTTCTCTTGTATTAGACCTTCCCTGAAATTGTAAATGCTTTTAAGAAAATCGCAGTACATGTTAGTGAGGTAGGACACCTCTCCCTGTATTGTGGTAGAAGCTATAAAAGGATTGTAGTTCAGTTTGAGGGCCTCGTGAACCGCTGCTGCTGTCACCACTCTATTATCGCCCACCACATAAATGGAATTATTTTTTAATTGTTGTACATCCAGCTTACTTTCCGTTTGCAATAAGTTTTTAATATGATCTCCCAAATCCTGCCATAAATTAAAGTGTTTTAATATTTCACGTGCATTACGGGGAGTTGTTGGCGAACACCAAGTAGGGCCACTAGCTATAAGATCGATGGGATCTCCTACTATATCGCTTATAACGAATGATATCACCGCGTGAGCTTTTGAGGCAGCGAAAGCCAATTGGCCACCTTTAATAGCGGACAAAGCAATACGCACGGTATTCATTTCTTGTATGGAGGCACCACAATTAGAAAGTTTTTTAATTAGTTGCATTTTTTCTTCCAAGTGTAGCGGGTATTTAGGTAGAGGCAACAATGCTGATCCTCCACCAGATATCAAAACAAACAAAATATCTTCTTCAGTCAAAGATTCTGCCAAGTTTTTTATTTCCTTGGCCGCTTGTAAAGCATTTTCATCCGGTTGATTGTTTTCAGCTCCTTCATAGATTCTTATTGTTGTATTGGTAGCCAAAGACATATCTTTCAAATCCCCAAATTGGTGGCAAGTTCCTTTGGGTACACTTAAGATGCCGTTGCGCAAAAACTCACCAAGAGAACTTTCCAATTGCACCGCCATGCCCAGGACCGCTTTGCCAAAACCCACCACGTGGCACTTTTTATGCGTTATATCCACATATTTGCCCTGAAGCTGTACGCAAATCTTACCGTCTACCAAACGTGGTTCCAAATTGTAATTATTGGCGGTTGATAGCAAATATTTAGGTTTTACTGCTTCTACGGATTGAAAGTAAATATTTTTTAAATGCTGCAAGTACTTCAAGTGGCCGCACATTTTTATTTGAATATAATTGTATTCTTAGCACTTTTGGTATTAAATGTTTATTTCATGTTTTATCACAATTCGACCTACTAAATTTTTGATAATAAAAATTGATAAGAAACTTAAATCCAACAGGAGAAAAAAGATAAATAAAGTCAGCTGTTCTGGTATATAAAACATATGTTATCAAGTTGTTATTCTTGCGGTTGATTTTGGTACGAAATCAAAAGTAGTTTGTTGTTGTCCACGGTAGTAAATCGTTAACAAATTTTCCATTAGATGGCAGTGCTAAATTTACGGCGAAAATTTAAGATTTATTCCAACAAACTCTTAATACAGGGCGAAATCATATAGTGGAATTTGCCTTGCTCTTTATACTATAATTGCAACCAAGGCGAATATATATTGAATTTGCCTTGTATTGCACCATTATCATAATAAATATAAAAAAAAGTTTACTGAATTCTTATTTTTTGTTTCTGGCATTCTGTTTTTTACAAATACAAATACAAAATAATCAGGGGTAAAATTACGGCATTTGATATCAAATGAAATTTCAAAAAATATCAATGGAATGTACGGAAATTTTCAAGCATTTCTAACGATTTCGAATGCAGAAATTTTCCACCAGACAGAATATAGAACATTTCTCTGTGAAATGCAAGTGAAAACATGTTCAGTATTTCAAAATTGCATTATATAATTGAAAAATTCTGATAGCCAAATTTGGTAAAAAATTTCGTTTCCTAACGTTTCAAACTTGTATGAAAAATAACGAAAATAAGTTTCAAATAATATTTTTTCCCTACGAATTTTAAAACGAAAAAAGCGTTGGTATTTACAAAATCTACTCCTAAATTAAGTTTGAATTAATTAATTTTATTTTTTTTTTTAAATAAATTACAAGTTTAAATATAAATATATAATTGTAAACATTAGCAAACTTTTACAAAAAAATAAAAAAAATATTAAATAATAAAAATTGCCTTGAACGTCCATTGTAAGTTAGTGTCAATATATTTCTAATCTTTGGTATTTCAATTTGCTCTCTCCAGTACTTCTAGTTCAAACTCCACCAAGGGTCCTCGAGCAAAGGGTGACCTTGAATTTGTCTGTAGGAAATAAGCTCCCCTGGCACTGAAATTAAGAAAACAATAGAGCAAAAATTCATTCAATACCAGATATTAGGTTCCAGTTTAGTTTTTTTTTAACCGAACAAGCAACAGAAATTTAATACGGGAGATTTAAGTTGTAATTAATAATATTAGTTTGTACGTATGTATGTATTGAAGTTTCCGATTAACTGAAATCAAAGCTTTAGTAAGCTCGAACTGGTTGTCATTCGCTTATGCAGTTAGTGGAAAATGCAATTTTTTTTAATACCTTTCATTCACAAAATAGCCCATTAGAGCATGTGGAATACTGGAATAATTGTCACACTGATTTTTTAAAAACTCCCTAGGACTGCCGCAGTTGTAAGACCAAAATCCCGCTTTAGTTATTAAGGACTCGGCATAATAGACATTGGCACGAAAATGATTGCAATTTCCTGCAACAAATTTAAAAGATTTTGTATATTTAGACAAATACGTTTTTGCCCACTCAACTTCAACTTACTGTACTCCTCTACAGGATTGCAGCCGGGTTGAATAAGATGCTGATAATTTGGATAGAAATCCGCATGACCCATGGCTAAACTTAAGGAAAAAAATCTAGGATCAGTGTGTATAACATCCACAAACTCAGCATCCGAGGAGTCAAGTCTTGCAGTCAAATTATTGGTATAAAAAGTCGGGCCAGCGGGATCTAAGCCTAGAAGGCAAATAAAAATAAACAAATATGAAAAATGGTTTAATAATATTATGAGCAAGGTGAAGACATATCAGTTGGCTTTTTTCGCCACTTGTAACTCGAAAGCATCACACACATTTTTCAGACTCTACCTTGTATAAATATGTTTTGATTACCCTAATATTATTTTTCAACTAACCTGTGATTCTTTTAATTTTAAAACTTAAATGATTGGCAGTCAAACCAGCAATTTGACCTCCCAAACTAAAACCAATCAAATGAATATCTTTGGGTGTATACAGTTCCTGATCCACTAAATTATTTATTAGCAGACCTAAGCATTTTGCTACAACACGACAGTTGCTTATGGCCCAGGGATACAAACACAGAACCCGTGACAGGTTTGAATAATCGACACTTATAACATGGGCCTGTTCATACTCCAGCAGCAGAGGACGCACTTCTTCACTGGGCGAAAGATTATGATCCAAGCCCAAACCGTGTATTAAAATTTTCAATGGCAATCGATCGGGAAATAAGTCGGACGTTAGATTTAGAGGATCCAACAGTACAGGTCTATCCGCAGTTTCTCTGTGGCAATTGAAAGAAAAATTCAATGATGAAAATGCAAATTGGAAAATAATGTTATGAGATTTGAGTTAAAATAAATACCACACAAATATCTTTCCAATTTTTTTTGAAAGGTTCTTTGCTTATTCTTGGTTTACACACGTAAAATTTTGTTGATCAACGCGTAATTCAGCTGTAAGCAAGACGGAGAAGAACATACAAATATTTCTTTTTTCTACCAGCTGAATTAAAAGTTGATGTACAAAAGTTGACGTGTGTGAACCGGTACTTACAATCATGGCTTAGATTAATATAATATTTTGTGCCATAGCCGCCAAAAAAGCTTAAGCGACATAATTTTCGAACTTGATTTTTGATTAGAATTTTCAGCACTTACTTGGTATACAACCAAAATTGTATGTCCTCATTCGGGCACTGGTCCTTGGCATAGTAGCAGTGACCACGATTATTATTTTTCTTCATACGACAGGAACACAAATCAAATAAAATTACTAAATAAATTAAATTAAATATTAATATATCAACATTTTTTTCAATTAACTCAAACTCACTTTCCGCCACCAACACCAGTACTAATTCAAAATTATATATTTTCATATTTTCCGTAATTATAATAAATTTTATTATTTGCATGTCGATTTCATTTATATACTCGATCAGAATTTGAATGAAACAACAACATTAATAATGACCTTAAAAGTTACATGTCTTATCTAATTATTAGATACTGTTATAAATATTTATTAATATTTTTAATAATGTGCCTTGACATATTTTTAACAAATAAAAGTGACGCTTCGTAAATAAACAGGTTTGAAAAAAAATTAAATTCTATCGGAAAATTAAATTAAATGAATGCAAGTTCACATGACAAGCGGTTTTTCTAATGCAGCCGAATGGCAGAAGTAAGAGGGCATTCCGCAAGCTGCTTCTTGCTTACTTGGTAAGAACTTATAAAACGTATAACACACTTAAATATATCATTAAATAATTTTTTACTGCAACTAAACATATAATAGCTCCTTGATCTAGTTTCATCTTGAGACTACTTCGCTTAAATTAAATTAAATCTTACAAACCATTGCATTGTTATAATCAAAACTTTTCATTGAAATGTGTTGCTCTGCGAAATTCCACAAAATCATTGTCCGTCCAATCGGCAAAAGCTTTGTTCAATTGCGGTTCAAAGTCATTATCGTATATCTCATTATAATCATACAGAACTGGTATCTTTCTGTGATGAATTGTCGTATCCTTATTAAGTGGACCCAAAGCAAAGGGTGAACTATTAGAAGTCTTCAGGAAGTAAGAACCATATGCACTGTGGGTAACAAAAAAAACATATATGTGTACAATACTGTGATAGCCTTTATTGCCAAAAGAAATTACCTTCGATTAGCATAATGACCCATAATTTCATTATTAGAATACATGTTGCAAAGCCCAAATATGTTGTGCAACCAGCTGGGGCAGCTGTAGGCCCAAAATCCATTTGCCTTGTTAATAGATGCAGCATAATACTGTGGAGCACGGTCATGATTACAACTGCCAGGATCTATAAGGGTATTAAAAATAATTAAAATTTTAACAACAGGACTTTTTAAAAAATACGTTTATGACAGAATTACATTGCAAAAAAGTACCTTTTATGAAAAAGCACTTGTTTTACAATAATTCGCTTTGGAAAATAAAGTACATTTTTTCAGAAGAAGTCCTTTTGTAGAAAAAAGTAAAGCAAAAGTACTTCTCAAATAGTTAAATCTTCTAATATTTAAAACATGTGTATGCATAGAGGGAGCGAAACAACTGGGTGTTTTCCTAGATAGCAAACTTTCTTGGGGAAAAGGAACACACAGGAAAGGCTAAAGAAAGGGCTCAATGCCTACTACCCATGCAGGAACTCCATGGGAAGGATCTTTGGTCTGCAACCGAAGATAGTAAACTGAATTTACACATCGGTTGTCAGACCGGTTATTTCCTACGGTTGTTTGGTATCGTGGGAGGCATTGAGGAAGGAAAGTCATAGGAGATTGCTGGCTAAAGTTCAGAGGTGTGCCTCTCTGGGCATCACAGGTGCTCAGAGGAGCACACCTTCTTTATATACTTCCTATAAAGAACTTTGTGGTGGAAACAGCGACTAGAAGTCTCCTTAGACTCGTAGAGACAAGTTTAGTGAAAACAGGAGTAACAGTTCACACACAGCTTTTTTGGCGGTTATGGCACGATCTATGATTGTGAAATTTGTCAGCGTCTTACCGTTTCGGTTTTCCTCCCAACAGCCCGGCTGAAAGGGTCCCATGTTTGGATAAAAGTCCACATGGCCCATGGATCTCAACATACCGCGACCCAAAACATCTGTATGAATAACATCAACGAATTCAGCATCGGTAGGATCAAGTTTGCTATCTGGGCCGACGGTAACAAATAAAGGCTTGGCGGGATCTAGGCCTGAAACAATTTAACATAAAAACAAATGGTAGTTCATAAAAATCATTTCAAAGCCCACCAGTTATTCTTTTAAGACGACGTTTAAGATGATTGGCAGTTTGTCCCGCCACCTGGGCACCTAAACTGAAGCCAATCATATGAATATCATCATTCTCCACCATTTGCTGATCGACCATCATATTAATAAAATGTGCCAGACATCTACTGGCGACTGGTAAATTTTCCACGGCAGCAAAATAACAAGGATTAGGAACTAAAGTACCATAATCTACCGAAATAACATAAACGTCCTCCACCTCCAGCAGAGCTGGTCTGATGTAACTATTGGGCGAATAATCGCGATTTCCACTATAGCCGTGCACTAGGATGTATAACGGAAGCCTGGGTTGAAAATCCTCTTGGTGCAGATTCAAAGGATCCAACTTAAGGGGAGAATCTTGTGTTTGTCTGGGGGGAAATAAATAATTAATTACATATCATGATTTTAAAGTTCATATGGAGCAATTACCTCGTATATAACCAAAATGTCACATTTTCATTGGGACATTTTATATCACGCATGACCACACACTTTGGATCGAAGAGACCCAAAAGAGGATTTGCCAGGGAATGTCCTTTGAAATATGTTAAAATTAGTTGTTGAAATTTTTAATTACAAACTATTATTTTACCTCTTAAAACTAACACAAATAATACAATTTTTAACATTATTTCTATCTGAACTTATTGCGCTTGCGTACCTTTTGTCAATAGTTACTATTTCATGTAAATTAATTGCTTTTATAAATTGAATATCTTGGTCGTTTATCACCATTGAAGAAATAGTTTAAATATTTTTCGTATGCCAGTCTTTTCCTATTCTGCATTTTGACCCGTTTGAGTGAAATTAACGTAAGTGACACAAGTGCTAATTTTTTTGGTTGATTTTTTTTTATTATTTTAAGACAAATATTAAAAAAACAATCATATGATCTTATGTATTATTATTATTTTCATTAAACAATAGCCATAAATATTAAATTTTGTTTGTGAAAAAAATCGCCGTGTTTGACTGTAAATATTATTTACGTGATCATAAATTTTTTGATTTTATCAGAAGCCAGTAATATTTAACTCCCATGCTTCTAATATAATTAACTATTTTTGTATATTAATAAGCAGATTTTGTAAAAAATTTTGTTTCTAAACGTTTTAAATTTTAATGAAAAATATCGAAAATTCGTTTAAAAAAATTTTTCTATACTAATTTCAAAATGAAAAAATTTTTTGTATTTACAAAATTTGGCCTTAAATATTAACCCCCATATTTATAAAAAAAAAATAAATAAAAAGAACTTGAAATCCATTTTAGGAAAATTTTGTATGAAAAATTTTAAATAAAATATATTTCAAATTCATTTTAAATTTTATGAAATGAGGATAAAAATTTCTTAAAATGAATTGCTTAAACACTAATAATAAAAAAATCTAATAATGTCATTTACGACATTATGGTGCTTGGTGGTCAATTTGTTAGAAATTAAATGTTAACTAAAAATACTCGCATGTGGGAGGCTTAAGTTATCTTTTTCCACCTTGTTAGAAATTTTAGAAATTTTTGTGTGCTTAGAATTTTGAAACACCCTCATATATGGTTTTAAATTTTAATTATATTTAATACGCACTCGCTCCAATTTCTAATGTCATTCATTTACTGTTACAGTCAGCCAAATTTGCATATAAAAACTTTTAACACTTTTTGCTTTTTAGCAATAATAAGATCAAACAAAGTATGCTGGTCAATTTAAAGCATTGAAAGTAAGAAAATTCATAACAGTTTGCTTTAGTATTTGAAAAAAAGGTTATAAATATGCTGATGTTAGAAATGAATTGCACTAAAATAACAGTTGCATTTTTAACCTAAAGCATTAGAAATAATGTTGAGCTTTGTAGACTGAAGTTGACTTTCTTTTGCTGCCACCAGCGCAACAACCATCTTTAATATGTTGGTTTAAATATTTAAAGCACTCCGTCTGTCGCAGGCATAATTTTTGTTCACAGTCTCATAGCACCATAGTAAAATAATTAAAAAACAAATAAAAAATATATTCAGTAGAGAGATCGCAGCACTGAATAGAAATAATGAAATGTTTGTTATTTTTTAGACAGAAAACAATTTTTTGTAAAATATAAAAAATTAAGTCTGCGAATTTTTTTCAGTTTTTGGCGACTTTTTTTTAGTTTTAGCGCTTTTTATAAGTTTTCCCCCTTTTTGGCGTTTTTTAGTTTTAACAATTTTTAGTTTTGGTAATTTTTCAGTTTTTGGCGATTTATTTTAGTTTTAGTGATTTTTTAGCTTGGGAGCTTTTTTTCGCTTTGGCGATTTCTTTTTGCTTTGGCGATTATTATTACTATTATTTTTTCTCTCTATAAATATCTTTTACTTTCAATTTCTTTGGAAAAATCTAACGGTCACTTAGCGTTTTGAATATGCAACTGCATTTTCAAAAGCTTTAAAAGTCATAAAAAAGAGCACCGCATATAAAAAATACTACTTATTGAACAACATATTTATATGTAAACAAACATTCAAAACAGAAAAAGCTTAAGATCCATTCAGCTGGCATTTTTTAACTGAGTATCTGGAGTCAAACCACGTAACATTAAGCAAACGAAAGCAAAAGTTTTAAGCAACCAAACAGATTTAATTGAGCACGCCAGCTAAATGGTCTTAAAAAATAACTTAAACGGATGTCTGCCGATTACAAGTAAACGATATTGATTGAAACTGTGTTTTTAATTTAATAATAATTTTTACCACAACTCGACTATGATTTAGTAATTAAAATCAGCAACAAAAAAATACCGATTAGCCTACATTAACACGCTATTTAACAAAAACGCAAACGGATGTAAATCTTTAAAGTCAGTAAAAATTTATTTAAAGTGTGGCTCTCTTACAAAAAGTGCTAACGTCTTATGAAATTTTAATTAAAATATATGTATGTATATGATCAAAGTGTTGCATAATCCTAATGGTATTTTTTAGTTGTTACTAAGAAACCCCCACCAAAATATAAAAAAAACAACACTTTTAGCAACAGTTTAGTTTCTTGTTAATATCTTAAATTCCAAGCCAACCGCAACCACTACCATTTATGTCAACGCACAAAGGCCATAACTAATAACAAAAAAAAAACAAACAAAAAACACAACTAACACACGTCGGGATTTGTATATATCTGAATACATGCATGCATGCTTGCAGACATACATACAGACATATTCGAAAATTGTAAATAATCCAGTTATTTGAAAAGTTCTTTAAATCTGTGCAATGTGTTAAATTTCAAGATAAGTTTAATTAGTCTTAAAGTTTTTAATTGAAAAATATAAAAAAAATTAAAAAAAGTAAATAAAAAACAAATACAAACATGCCTGCCAAAAAGCAACAAACCACTACCAGTACAATACTCTTCATGGTCTGGCTCAGCTGTTTCTGCAAAAATGCCGGTAAGTATTCATGTTGTTGTTGTTGTTGTTGTTGCTGCTGCTGCTGGCATCGACATTCATATTTTGATTTTATTTTACTTTATTTATGTTTTTCGTTGAAAAGTTAACTTTTACTTTCGCTGTTTATTACTTCAATATTTGCATTTTTATCTTTCCACTACCTCTTGGCCACCCCTTGCCGTAATTTTTCAAAAAAAAAAAAAAAAATAAACGCTTTGTTTTTCTGCGTCTCAGTTGTGTTAATTTTTTGTCCCTTAACTTACTGAGTCATTGTCACAGCATGAGAATTTGCTTGGCTTTATTATTACTGTTGTTGTTGTTGTTGTTGAAGCCCTTAAACTCAGTTTAAAGTGCTTGTAGTTTAAGTCTTTTGTTTTTCTTTTGTAGTTTGCTTTATTTTGATTATTCAACGTTCAATGTTTTTAATATTCAAAGGTTAATGCTGAATGCATAAATTTATTTATTAACACATGCGTGCTTTTTTCATGTTTTTATGTTTACTATTGTAATTTGTTGTTGCAGTTGCTGTGTTTTTTTTTCTTTTTTTTCGGAAAATACAATTAAAAATTATATAGTATTTAGTAATAAAACAATAAAATATGAATAAAATTTTTATATTTTATAGATGGTTACAAAAAAATAAATAATTAAATTATAATAGAAACTATACCCTGCACTCAGTAAGTCAAGGTCTTTCAAAAATATTTTAATATGTATTAAGTGTATTCCGTGGGAGTTGAGAAATATATAAGCATATAAATAATGTTAAATAGGCGCACATTCATAGTCAAAACAAAGTATACTTTAGGAATTTAAGACACGTTTTACCGTACAAAGTACTGATTTTAAATAGGGTCTTATTACGTACAAAACTTATAGCTTTTATAGTAATAATAATCTCTAGTTTTTTTAAGCTTAAGATCTCTTTTCTTTATATAAAACTAGCATTTTCCTGTAACGCATTTGCATCCAGAAAAAAACTTAGTATACGAGTATTTTTAATTCTTATAGCATGAATTATTTCTAAAGCGATTAAAGCGATTTTCTAAAGAAGAAAATACCTAAAACAATTTTAAATGATGAATTTTTTATAAATACTCATAGAATAGAGTAGAAGAAAGATATGGTCCCAACACCAGCACTACGACACCTAATGGATATTTTGTGCCATAGATCTGTAAATTATATCAACCTCTTTATGTCTCTCCTTATGAAATTCAGCACAGAAATTGGACAAGCCGGCCTAATATAATCTGAACACAGAAACTCAGAATAAGAACAGACCTTTTATGTTATATAATATGATGCACATGCAAACAGTTTTTAGCTTTTCTCAAGAACGTTTTGATTTGAAGTCTACTGATGAGTTTCTGAATTAGAATCGAAATGTATACAGACGTTGCTTAATCAACAACAAGCAAAAACTCGTCATATAAATACTCGAACATTATAGACTAATAGCCCATTTCACCAACTTATTTAAATATCAATTCATATTTAAAAGCCATTTTTTACATACAAAAATTAATGAAAATCAACATTTAAATATGAATTGATATTTAAATAGAGTTAATGAAATTGGCCTTTAATATCAAATAAGTATTTCGCTACTTTTATTTTACTTCCACTTTCGTACAAATCTTATTCGTGTGACACATCTGACGAAATAATTTTTCATTCTGAGAAAATTTAGTGTCAATGTACGAGTATAGAAGACAAGTAAAAAATTCTCGTCTCATTAATTATACTGAAAAGAAAAATAAAGCACTCAAATGTGTTTTTTTTTAATATAAATAGATAGACGAAAATTGTTAATTGTCTATTATAGCTTTTTAATTCAAACAACTTCCAATTCCAAGATTTTTGAAAATAAGTACAATTAAAACAATTTGAAAGTAATTCTGCTCCAACATTTTATTCTTTTAATTTTTATATAAACTATTCAAAGATTATAAGATTAAAGTAACTGGCAAAGAATTTAAGTTTTTAATTGTATGGTTAATGGTTTTTCTCAGATCTTAATTGCTTCTATTAAGTAAATAAGTAATTTTAAACAGTTGCCTAAATCACTAAAGAAGATATTTTTAAATTAGAAAAAGCTAATTGCTGCTCATGTTAATAAATGTAATTTTATTGGAAACCGCAGCTCATCGAAACTGCTATTCAAAATACTTACCAGAAGCAACACATACATAATTTTACAAAAGTAAAATCAAGTGCAAATTTGATAGTTTTATTTAATTATTTTGTACGAGAGGGCAATTAATATTTTTTGTGACAATAAAAGGTTTATACGTAGTTATTTTTAAAACATTGACGGTACAAATTAATTAATGCTCACACGCTTGCGTGCGTGTTCTCATCCAGGCTATCAAAGCTTTAAAAAGTGTCAAGGTAATTATTATGAAAAAAATATTATCGTTTTTATTATACTCGTACATTTAAACAATTTTGCTTTTTATTTCAAGAATATAACTAATCGTAAAACAGTAATTATAATACATGCTGCTAAAATGTTTTTTTATAACCAGAGGCAAGTTTAACGTAATAGAACTGAAAGCAAAATTATAACAGACCTTGAAATAAAGATCGTCTATTTGTTAAAAGATGTGGAAAAAATATGTTGATTAAATGATTAATTGGCACTAATCACTTTGTTTCGGCCATATACGTACACAAATACCAAGGGAAATCTGTTAATATAAAATTTTGCCATCCAATTAAGTTTGTTTTTTTTATAATAAAAAATCTGGTTTCTCTGCTAATAAGAAACATGAGATCTCTTTTTCTAATATAAAAGTCATTCACTACTTGGAGGATATGTTAAAAAATTTTATTAACAGCTATGAAAATGTGACTTAAAAATGTTCAATTAATTGTTAAACCTTAAAACTAATTGAAAAATCACATTAAAACGATGTTTTCAGTGACATTTTAATTCAATGTGGTATTTCCCAATAAAATATTTTTTAGAACGGTCGCTTAAATGTACTTGTACGTCCTCGTATACAAGCAAGTACCCAGCAAAAATTACTGCTTGTCAGAAGCATTTTTGTAAAAGAGACATTGTAACAGAATCACTTGGTGTTGCGCATGAATAAGGCTTATTTTTTTTGTTCGAGATGAGCCAGCTAGAAGCGATACATTCAGCTTCTAAAAAGCCATGAATTTTGCTTACTAAAGTGCTTCACTCAGATGCAAAAGTTATTGGTTTGCTGAATTTTCTGTAATAATTTTCTACTTTGTTAGAAAGCCCACCTTACGTTAGTGCTTTTCAGCAGCATTTTCGATGTTTTTGTTGTCAAAGAAATACATTGGTTCCCAGTTATTCGTGCTTGCAAAACAGAATTTTTTGCCGGGTATTTTGCTGCTTGCTCGCCAGATACTGTGGTATCTGTGCTAAAAAAAAGAAATTGTAAATAATAAAATTTAGTTAAAAAGATAACGAGAGAGTTATTTTTATGTCACTCATTTACTCAAAGAACATCATAACTCACAACTTTCTTTTTCCATTGAGTTGGGTGTATGTTGACAACTTCAAAATCGTTTTCTGGCAAACTAATTTTTTTGAGTTATGATGTCGTTTGATTAAATAAGCGATATGTATTATGTTCATTCTTAATATTTCTCTTTACACTTACTAAAGACTTAAGACACGTGCATCTTGTATGTGGAAATAGCTCGAGTATGTGTCTTAAGTCTTTTGATTTTTCAAGTAACTTAAAGAAAACAGAAAGACAGTGGCGCTTCCGCACAAACACCCTAAAAATAATAGACTTGTTTAAAAAATAACAAAATATTTTCTTCTTTCTTTTTAGTTTTTGTTTATTTTTATTTTTTTAAAGAAATATAAACTAATTATTAATTGCAGGTAATTTCCAATTCAATACAACAATTAAATCACTCATGCCTTACAAAAATGTATTATAGAAATAAAGCTTGTATGTAATTTCATGATAAAGCATAGATTTGCTTCAATAAACCATAACAATTGGCTGGTGCAATAGTAAGTAATACATTCAACAAACACATGCTCACAAGCAACCTCACAGACAGCAACAACTTTTAAAAGGCCTTCTTAATGAAAACGTTATAGAATTTTTCAATAAACTGAATTAAACTGAATTTTCCGTATTTATTTTTATTACAACATTTATTTGTTATTCTCTGTTTCTTATTAACAGTTAGCTTTTATATTTTTGAAATATGATCTTTACATGGCTATAAAAATGTATGCAGGTTTTTTGTTTTCGTCTACTTGAATTTAATAGTGATTTGTTTTTCTTTTACAAATTTGTTAGTGCTTAAGTTCCGACAACATTTTTTTCATAGCTTTTAATAAGCAGGTGAAAAACCTTATTTGCCATTTACAAAATGTTTTCTATTAAAAGCAAAAAGAAAACTAAAGAAGTAGTGTATGATCAGCTTAAATAAAGCAATAGAAATTTTCATTCACTTTCATGTAATAAAAAAAATGAAAATAAAAACCCACTTCCAAAAATGCCACAAAAATTGGAAGAAACCCCGCTGCAGTTCAACCCGCGCAAAAAAAAGTTGCAGTTATTAGAGCGGTAGTATCGGTTAAAACCTGTATAAATATACGAGTATTATGAAATAATTTAATGCAACTTCGAGTGTATCAAATGCAAGTTGCATGTTAAGTTACCTTGATTTTATTTATTTATTTACTTTTTTACTTGTTGCAGTATTTTATGTATTATTTGGCGCGTAAATTATTTTGATTTCATTTCACAATATTCAAGATATTTATGAAACTTCACATACTTTATTATCACTAAAGATTCAAGATTTTTCATAGATGTATAATTTTATGTTTTTTCGGTTTTTTTACTTAGTTATGTATCATATTATTTAAATAAATTCTTTGTCAAACAGTGCATAAAATTTTATCGCTGTTATTTATTGAATATACTCTCTGACGGCAAAATTTAAAAAATTTCTTTAAACGATTGATAAGTGGTTGCATAAATAAATTTTAGTTATAAAAATTATATAAAAGACTTGGAAAAACATAATAACTATTACATTTCATTATAACATTGGTTTTAAGTTTTTAAAAAAGTACTTTTCAAAAAAGTATTTTTTTGAGAAGTACCTTTTGAATAAGTACTTTTTTGAAAAGTATATTTTGAAAAGAACTTTTTTAAAAAGTCCTTTTTGAAAAAAAGTTTTTGGAAAAAATAAAAAAAAGTACTTTTTAAAAAAGTACTTTTCAAAAGGTACTTTTCAAAAGGTAATTTTCAAACAAGTACTTTTTCCAGATATATTTTTTTTAAATAATATTTTCCAAAAACCTATTAAAAAAAATTAAAACTACTTTTTTAAAAGTTTTTTCCAGAACTTGCTTTATTAATATGTATAACTTTAATATAAGTACATTTTCTTGGTACAGTGAAACCCTTCATAACGGACACCTCCCTTAACCGCACACCTCTTATAACCGTGAAAGTTTTGTCGATCCAACATGTTCATTAGTTTTTCCGTACAAAAAATATTGTTCAAAATATCTCTCGTAAGCTTTGAACACGACGACCTAAGTTGTAGTTTAATAAGTTTTCTGCCTTAATTCAAATCTGATTCTTATTTGTATTAATGTCAATTAGTTGAAGAAGTCGTTTGCAAAATGGCACAGATTTTTTTTTTTATTTATTAAAGATAAAAATGGAAATTTGAAATGAGTTTGAGAAAGAGAAAGTTTCGTTGCGTGAAATTGGGAAGCTGTAAGGTATCTGTTTCTTGTGTAATTTCACAATGTTGCAATTCTTATACAAATTTCCCATTTGAAACATTTTGCTACACACAAGTCCAACAAATGAAGAACATTGAAATTCATTTTGAAATCCAAAATATGAGATTTTAGCAATCTAAGTTGAAGCAGTCTAATCTAAATATATTTTTTCAAAAACAATTAGGGAATTCACACTGAGTATATTAAAATTTTAATGTGGCAACATTGTGCCATCTTGATTTTTTTTATTGTGAGCAGGCAACGATATAAATACACATACTGTGTATATCAAAGTCAGGCAAACACACATACATATTTATACATTAGTGTATAATATAAGAGAGGGAGAGTAAAATGCATGTTTGTACGAATGCTTATGGGAGACTGAATTATTTTCTTCCATACAATAACATTATTTTTTAAATTAGAAATTATTCTTGGATACATTTTTCAAAATAACTTTTGTTCTGCGCAGACAGTTTTAAGATGTTGAGTTCAACATTACCATGTTGCCATATAGAAAATGACATGCTCTTTATACTTTTAAATTTGCCACCTGGTAATAAGTTTGATTTACACACAAACAATAACAACAAACTTGCCAGACCATATTAAAGTATTAAAGTTGGTACGGTGCAATATTAAGACACATTTTAAAATGCTATTGTGAACTCCCTCAATGTACCTCTCTCATAAGTGGATACCTTCAATAATGGGACAAAATTACCACGATGGTGAGTGTCTCGTTATAGGAGGTTTCACTGTACTCTTTGTATTTATTTGCTTCATCTTAAGTAACTTCTGTAAAAATAATACGAGTTGTAGAACAATAGAAGTATAAAAATATATAAATAGTCAAAGAGCATAATTATATTTTTTTAAGTACAAAACTCAACCTTTTTTCAGCAGATAAAGAAACGAATTAAAACAGCAGTGATAAGATCTATTAGTATAGTAATGTTAATATAATTTTATTAAAAAAAAAATGTAACAAGCGTTTTTGCCTCTAATCAAGGCAAAATAAGACTCGAAGTTTTCTGAGTTCAACATTCAATTAAAAATTTGTTAAATTCATTTCCATTTTCCTTGCACTTAAGACAACTTTGTTATGTAATATCAAAAATGCCAGTTTACCACAAGGAAGTCTCAAGCCGACAAATGTTTCACAATTATTACATGAAATTGAAAATACTTATATAAATGACAATTTTCCATTTGATATCCTAATGATAACAAACTTAATTTATTTACTTCACTTTTTCGAAATTTAATAAAGTCATAAACAAGATTCCCTCAAGTTTGTGGTATCAAGTTTTGCATAATATTTTGCAAACTAAAAGTATTTTAACACAAATTAGTGAAAAGTTAGCTGCTGGTTTCAATCATTAAACATTTAATCATAAAAGCAACAAAATACACATTTTTAAGAAAATTTCAGTAAAAAATGGGTGTAAAAATAGATTAAGAAAACTATGCTGTTGCAAATGATTGATGAAAAAATAATAAAAAATTATGTTTATAGCACATGTGATGCCAAAAGTAATTTAATTTTTTAATTTTATTTTTTTTTTATTTTGCTTTATTGCTTAGTTTTATTACTTTTGGACCAAATATAGAAAATTGTAATACCAGCAACGTTAAATATAATAAAAAAAGAGTAAAATAAAGTTTGAAAAAAATCGATTGTTCGAAAAATATTTGGGTAATGGAGGCTAACAGGGGCGTTACTGCTCATGTTTGGTATTACATATATAGAGAGAGAAAAAAAACCAAACATATTTTAATCAAAGAAAAAACTTATCTTTATATATGACAAGCCATGGAAGCCGGGCATAATACCCCATTTAGACACGAAAAAAATTACTTTGCAAAGTCTTAATTCAGCTGTGTGAAGGACAGAGGGAGGAATACTATCTCTGTCTTTCTCCAAGCTGCAAAGTAAACTTTCTTTGTGTAAAAGAGGTATAAGTCCTTTCTATTATTTCAAAGCCCAAATTCGTTTCACCCTTTGAACAAAATTTCCTATCGGCCTATACATTCAAACACATTATTTTATTAATATTTTTCTTGATGAATCTATTTTTCTTTTCATGTCGCTAAATAATTTATTTTTTCGCCGTCTTCCATCTGCTTGTTAAAGTTTTTACAAATTCCAAAATGTAATCATAATGATGCGACTCACGTTCATGTTTGCAACATTTATATGACCGCTTTAAACGATTCATTTTTATATCGTCTATTAACTAAAAATATCACATACGGTTTTAGTTTGAGTTTATACAGCTGTTATCGCGGTAGTTTTAACAAATTTGTAAAGCAAACAAAAACGAAAATAAAACTAGGAAGTTGTGTTTAAATTCGCTTCTTCTTCGCTTGAACAGCTGAAATAAAATAAAATTATTAGATAATCGTGGAAGTTCAAGTTAATGCAACATTCATGTACGACTGCAATCGCAGACATGATGTTAGACCAGTGCAAACACAGTTAAAATTTTCTACAAATAAAGTCTTAGTTTTGCACCAGAAATGTTGGAGGAAAAAGCCCCCACTAAAAAGACACACAAAAAACAACAACGAACAAGTTTTAGTGTCATTATGTTAAGAGGCTGTAGATTGTGGGTAAATTTTCAATGACGTAACGTTAAGTCTGTTAAATAAATCGTGAGAATAAAAAACAGTTAAGTACGGGAGAAAGACGTTCTAAAATTACCAACGCCTGGTAACAAATTAGTAACCATTTAGTGTTATCTTTTTTAACTTTTGTTCTCAAATCTAGAATAAAACGTTGCCAGAAGAAAGTGAAAAAAATTTTAAATTCAGAGTGAACTGTTGCCAAACCTAGAACGGCCTCTTGTAAGGCTGTTAGTTAAATTTGACAGAAATTTTAACATAAAACTGCACGTTAAAAATATAACTGAACTTTATGATACTAACTGACTTTCATAACAACAGTTTAAATTTTAAATTTAAGTGTTAACTTTGGGTTAACGGCCCTCACCATTTCTTTAGCATAATTATTTCAAATTTTGTTAATTATATTTGTATTTTTGTAATTATTCAAGGCGCTTTCTTTTCTAAAAAAAAGGGCAACAGAAAAAGGGATAGTGCAAGTGTAGTGGGTGAAGTGACATATAAATAGAAGGAAGAGGAGCTTAATAAATTTTTTTCGTTTTTACAACTCTGCTATGTTAATTTTAATAGCATCGCTGCAGCGCCTCTGGTGTTCAGTAGGCGTGGTTTTTATTATATATTTTATTTCCCCAACAATTTATTGCTACAAATATCGATGGATGAAGGGCACTGTGGTATTAATTAACATAGACACTAATGCATATCAGAAAAATCTATGATGATGATATGACTAGATCTGGCCAGGTATTGAAAGACTGTCATTTGCTTTGCAACCGACTTACTAACTTCTTCAGTCAAATAGCAAGTACCCTTTTTTAATCTAAAAAGCACAATCAATTTGCACTTTTTTTGTGTTAAAAAGTATGCGAAATCAATTTCAGTATACGATAAAACTGTTAAAAGCTTAATTATGTTTAATCTAGCTATTCAGACCATTATTCCATTGTGGCTTTAATTATTTTTGATCTCCACTTGATCTGTTTTGCTTTTATTACCAGCATCAATACATATTTGCGACAAATAATGTCAGTAGTTCACTAAATTTTTTATTTTTCTTTTTTTCAACTTAACCAACCATAAAAATTACTTTTTTCCACGAATTAACTTATGTAAATATCCCCTGAACAAAATAAAAAGATCTATGTACACAAATCTGGAAAATTATAACTGTAGTTCGTCTCATATCCATACAATAATTGTATGGATTAAATGGCGCCAAAAACATTTTCAAATAACCGATAAATTACATACTTGCAGACAGACAGTGGTAAATACACATTTTTTTTTCTATCTCAGATGGTCCAACAAGTCGTGTATGAAATCAAAACAAACAAAGTTTTATTTATATGAGGATAAATTTGAAAAGGAGCAAAAATGTGTGAAAGAAATAAATAAAACTTCCGGTACTTTTACTTTTCCTCTTCTCTGGAATGATGCAATGCAAAAATAAAATAAGACAGAAACTTTTTAACGAACTCGCGCGCCATTGTATTCATATTGATGAAAAAATGTTTAAAACTTGTTTAGTTTAGTTTAAAATTACACAAGTATACAATGTCTTTTTACATTAAAGTAAATTGTGTGTGGTTTTTTTAACAACAACTCAAGTAGCTTTGTTGCATTTTTAGAAACAAAGTTTTAATGCAAAGTTGAAATTTTTATTTGTTTATATATTTAATTATTTAATTATACATATATGTATGTATTAATTGTTCATTTAGTTATTTGTTTATTAATTCTTTTTTGTCTATTATTTATGTTTATTAATTTGTATACATTTATTTATATTATAATTTTTTGTTTGCTTTTTTATAAGTTTTTTATTTATTTATATTTTATATATATTTTAATTTCTAATTAATTAATTTTTTTTAGCTAATTTTTAATTATTATTGTTCGAACTTCATTTGTTTCTATATTTATGATTTGATCAGGCTAAAGTTCGTATCGCTTTGTAAGCCAAATTACATGTGATAATTATTAGTGAACAAATTTTTTTTTGTTTATAAAAATTTTTCGTTTAATTATTTATTTACATATTTACTTAGTAATTATTCATTTATAATTTTTTTATTTATTTATGTATTTTTTTAATTTGTCATTTATTTATTTATTTTTTTTTAGTTATTTTATATTTGCAATTTTTTTAATTACATGTTATTTATTTATTTATTTATACATTTATTTAATAGTTTCTCTCTGTGACTTCAATCACGTGAAATTCATAGCAAGATTCAAAGAAAATGTCATATACAATATGCGATAGTACTCTTGCACGATGTCGACAGAAAATATTACAATTTTATAGAAGAGGGTAAAAGTACCAAAAATAAAAATGACTCTGTATAATATTGTCAGATCTTGCAATGTGCTGACATATATAGCCAGTATCGCTTCAATTCAATTTTAACTTTTCACATTTAACTCAAACACAGATAATAGATAATTGTCAATTTCTGTCAAATTCTTAGAGTCTGGCAAATAACAGTGTTCGATATCGATCGAAATTTAAAATATATTTTAAAATTTCATTTGATATCGAGTACCGTTTCCCATAGATTTTTACATGTGACAGCCGTATGAACCGCGGATCAGATTCTTTAGTGCGAATTGAACATGTAATCCTTAGACTAGACCACTATGAAGGCGTAAACAACTCAATGACTGACCAGAGCCAAATATAAATCAAATAATGTGGGAATATCGATGGTTCTGGACATAATCGTCTTACATGAGACATTAAATTTACTCTCATTATCATGCTTGGCTTCAAATCAAGCCCCACTCATGCTTAAAATGGCTTAATTCATTGGTTTAAGTGATGACAAACTGGTTCGATTTAGGGGAAACATGCACGATTTTTACATGAGCATGTCATTGGAAATCATGTCCTTGTGCGCGAACTCAAATTAATTACCCTTATTACAGTTGTCGACGTCACTTTGACACAATACCAAAAAATTGGGGTTTGTTTACTTGCTCCCGAGAACAATTTTGTGCAACTGACAATCTATTTCCATTCCCTAAGGTCTGGAAAATAGCATAAACCTGCCAACAGGAGTCAGTTGTTTTCAACAACGGGTACGCAGAAGTCGATGCTGACAACTGGAATAAGGGTGATTAGCTCTTCATTAAAATAAATGACTCGAATACGTTTTTTATAGGTTAAAAAATATATTCACTTATAAAGTCGGTTTTTAGCCAGTGCACGTTCTCCGATTTTAAAATCAAGACAATCCGTATTTCCCTACTTTTCACAAGACCTTGGCTTGATTTAAGTGGCGACCTGTTGCATTAATACTTTTTGGAAAGCAGCAAATTGGAAAACATAATGAAAAAAATATTTCTTGGTTTTCATTAATAACAGCGTATGTCCAAAAATCAAATTTTTTCAGTAGAGCAGTAAAAAGAAAGAAATTGTGTTGTTGTTTTCGGAAACAATGATGTACATTCGTCCATGTTGTTCGAAAATTGCTTAGAACTTTTCAAAAAGTATTGTATTTAAAATATAAGAATTTGATATCATAAGCTCGAAATGAGCAATAAATAACATACGCTGTTATTAATGAAAACCACAGATTTGGTTTTATGTTTATACATATCGATGGCTTAATATAAGAAAGGCGTAACTCAAGTTTTCGCTATTTTACAGGAGAGGGGGGGAAACTGAATTAATAACTCAAATGTTACTTACTTAATTATTTATTTTGATCACCAGAAAACGTTAAAAACCTGATTTCAACATAAATTGAGATACTTCTTTTTAATATTAAGCCATCGATATATAGTTTTACTTAAAAAAATTGGAAACATTTTGACTCCAATTATTTTCCATAAATTTGTATACAACTGAACATATTTCATATTCAATTCATAGATTTGTTCATTAACAACACATCTATGGATTGCGTGTTGAGGATGTTTTTTTTTTTAATTTAAGAAAAAAATAGTTTTTGCAAATAAGGAAAGAAAATGTTTCTCAACACCACAATACATGACACATGAAAAACAAATTAAGGTGTTAATTTTTCCCGCTTGTTATTTGTGGCAGCCAGTCTTTCTCTAAAGATATTCAAATCGTATATATGTAATTCAAATAGAGCCACTATTCATAAATGTACACTTAAAAAAATAAAAGAAAACCTATTTCATAACATGTTTCCATTGCAGAAGCCCAAACAAAAAATGAATCAACACAGGTCTATGTCACCGAATCCTGTTTGGAGAAGCCATTTCGCTGCCCACATCCCAAAATACAATTTTACTTGTATACTCGAAGAACGCAAGAAAATCCTGAATTCATTGATGTTTTGGATGATAACGCTCTCTATTACACACACTTCAATCCACGGCATCCCACCAAAATTGTAATTCACGGCTTTGGGGGTGGCCGTAACTTGAGTCCAAGTCCGGACATACGGCAGGCTTACTTTTCTATTGGAGAGTATAATATTATTATAGTTGACTATGGCTCGGCGGTGAAGGAACCTTGTCTGAGTCAAATGGATTGGTCACCACGTTTTGGCGGCCTATGTATTTCTCAATTAGTTAAATATTTAGCGAGACATCCGCGAGGCGTAAGACCGGACGACTTACATTTCATTGGCTACAGTGTGGGTGCCCATATAGCGGGCTTGATTGCCAATTACTTGAGACCAGAGGAAGGAAAGTTGGGCAGAATTACCGCCTTGGATCCCACAATATTCTTTTATGCCGGCACCAATAACTCACGGGACTTGGACTCATCGGATGCTCATTTTGTTGATGTTTTACACACGGGAGCAGGTATTTTGGGTCAATGGCATTCGAGTGGCCATGCGGATTTTTATGTTAATGGCGGTACACGCCAGCCAGCATGTGTGGGCTCGGCTACACTATTTCGTAAGTTTTGATAATAATAATTGCATTTTTTTGTAATGAAAATTAAATGCTTTGTATTGTGAAAATTTTCTTTTATGCAGAAACTTTAGCCTGTGACCATACGAAAGTGACACCTTATTTCATAGAATCGATAACAACGACAAAAGGTTTTTATGCTGGTCCTTGTCCCAATCTTTTTACATACCTGATAGGCTGGTGTGAGCCAAAGGATTCAGAGTATGTATTGATGGGGGAACATGTATCACACAAGTAAGAAGAAAATTAATGAGCGTAAAATGTTAAGAAACAGAAATTTCGTTTTTATTGAAATTAAGTGTTCTGCGTCAAATTGATTTGACAGAACAAACTTTTACATTTTGTTTATATATGTATATATGTATTTACATTTTTCAATGGCAATTATTTATTACATATGATTTTTTTCATCTAGCGCTCGTGGTACTTATTATGTCACCACCAATGCCAAACCTCCCTTTGCTCGCGGTTTTCCTGGTAAAGGCAGATCGGCTACAACTGGAGAATATCAAGGAGTTCGAAGACGGCGCCATTCGCCAGCATTTTGAAAAGATATTCTACGAGTATCATTAAAAAATGTTTGGACTTTCGTTTAAATTTATTTAATTTTAACTAATCTGTTGTGATTTATTATATAGTTGAGCTGTTAAGTAGGGCGTACTTCATTTATTTTTTTGTATAGTACTTTGTATAGTTTTATTGTATATATTGTGTAAAAGAAATTAAGATTGTTTTTAAGGTTTCTTTGATAAGTACCAGCACTTAAATGTATTTAGTTTATAACTAAGGATAATAAAATTTTGATAAAGCTGATGCGTGAAGACTTTTATTCATATTAGTGAAGTCATTTATTTTTTATATTAAGTTTTAATTTTTTAATACCACTTTTTTCCAAAATTAATATTTAACTTGTTCAGTAAAATATTAATTGTTTTTTTTTTTAAATACATTGAAATTGATTATTGAAGGGTTAGCTGGATCATATTTCACTATTCCTAATGCAGCTCATCAGGGAATATTTTCCCAAAAATTTCTTAGAAAAAGTAGAGACATTATGTTAAACTTTCATTTAAACAAATGAAAAGTTCAACTTATTTGATAGTTGGAAAAAAAAGATGTTGTGCAAGACATGGGGCCTTTCGCCTAATCTTACATATTGGACATACACAGCGGTAGCTAGACTAATTCTACTCTACGGAATACTTGTACTAGAAAATATTCAGAGACTAGCAAAACTCTGCATCACTGGAGCTTTAGAAAGCACACCTACTGCAGCTTTAGATGTTTTATTGCACCTTGAACCAATAAAACTAACTGCAGTGAACGCGTTATGCAAATCTGTTATACGACTCAGGACAACAGGACAGATGTCGTGCAGATCATTTGGTCATGGTAAATTGCTGGAGGACATGGAATGTAGCTCGGACTACATCATGCCAGTAATGAACTTTTTTGCGAAATTACAGATCACTATAAGGGAAAAAGGCTATCTTGAAGGTCTTAACTATAGAGGTTCTAGTTTCAAATATTTCACTGAATGTGGGGAGATGGGAGCTGCGGTTTACTGTCCGCAGTTCGGTGTAGAGGAATCTTATAAACTTCCTGATCACTGCAGCATCTTCTAGGCGGAAATCCATGCAGCCAAAATGGCAGCAGAGTTAGCCTTTTGTATTCAAACCATGAATACGCGTGCTAATATGTATATAGACAGTCAAGCAGCTATTACGGCAATTTCAGCAGGCTGCAACTACTCCTCCGTTGTGCTCATGCGTAGGAATACCCTAAATATGTTATGTGCTGGTAGATAAGTACATATATTTTGGGTTCGGGGACACATGAAAATTGAAATGGACGATACACTGGCAAAAGGGAAATTCAATTACCGAAAACTAATTAAACACCTGAAAGGGATCACAAACTCTAAGACGATGTAAGAAGCGGAGAAATGTTGGCATGCGACGAATACTTGCAAAACTTTTAAAATCATGTGGAGCTCTTATGATCCCAAATCGACTAAATTCCTTTTATCATTAACTAGAAGCAACTGTAAACTACTAGTGGGGGTATTAACTGTACATTGATGGACGGCTTCGTACGCTGTCACAATGAGACGAATACTTGACGGTACCTTGACGGCGTAATTGAAGCAAGAGAACATCTACTGTGCCACTGTCTCGCTCTAAGCCGCACTAGATACAACTGTCTTGTTGCTAATATTTTTCGGAGTCCTGAACTTTTATCGAGAGTGGAACTGTGTAGACTGCTAAGATTTGTTAAATCTGTGTGGGAGTCATTCGATACAAGCACCACAAACTAGGCTGTCATATTTACATGTTCTCATCTCATCTGCTGGTATCGCTAAGGATCAATCTCGGTCTATGCGAGGTCTTTGACCATCAAGATTAACCTAACCTATCCTAACCTAACATAATCTATCATAGTTAAAACAAGAACTCAATAATCAACAACATGTTGTTTTAAGTTTAAATTTCGCACAAATAACACTAACATGTTATTTTATTTTCTTACTTGATTTTTTTTTAATTTATTGAAAGTTATGTTTTCTTTTCTTCCTCAGAACTCCGTTATTTGTGAACCGATTTTGAACATTGTCGCTTCATTTGAATTGGATTGCTCTCGTTTTTTTTAATTTCAGGCTTGGTATCCGTCAGTCCGCTTGTACACACTTCGGGTTTGCAGTCGTTGTTTTTTTTTTTCTAAAATTAGTTATATTGACTTTTGATTCTATCCCGACAGGTTTTTATTTAGAACAAAGTAATACACATTAATAATTACTTAGCATGAAAGGTATCAGTACGACTACTCCCGTTCCATCCATGCGTGCTTATGTACCACTTTGCATTATCTTTTCCCTTACTCTCAGAAATAAAATTAACATGGTTTTGATTAAATAAACATATTTGTTAATTATATATATTTTATGTTGTTTGTATTACATTCGTTTCTTGTTGGTTAATAGTTTGTAGCTTTCTTGCTTTTTTTTTTGGTTAATTGTTTTTATTTTTTTAGCCCACATAATTTATTTATAAAATAATTTACAATTAATTTAATTTGATTTATATTTCTTATTTTTAATTTTCAAATTTAGCATTGGATTACAATGACAATACGATAAATAATTAAAAGTTGATTACATTATTGTAATATTATTTCATAGTTATGTAATTTTATGTTTAATTAAGTCGTTTTAGGCTTTATGGATGACAGTGATTTTATTTAAATTTTATAGACTTACTTGCTTTCGTTATATGTATGTATATTTTTTATTTATTATTTTTAAAAATGACACCGAAATAATTGGGATGAAATGTTAATTAGTATTGGAAAAATATTTTTTTATTAATTTTTTACGAGTTATTTTTAATGGCATTTCAGTCAATTTTACTACCCAGAATTTTAAATGTTAAAATATTAACAATTAAATAAAAACTAATAAAATATAACATTTATATAATATAATATAATAAATAAATATTATTTATAACATTATTAAATTTTTATATAATAACTAATATATAATTCGAACAAATGAATTAGACAACGAAAACATTGAGATTATTTTTTTTTTTTTTTTTTGCATTTCTTGGGCGGTTATTAATCAGAAAAGGGTTTACTACTACAATTTTCCATTTTATTAAGTTATTAGATTTGAATTTTCAATAGATAAACATCAAAAGTTTTATTGTTTTATTTAAATGTTACATATTTTGAATTGTGTTTTATTTATATTTCTTGATTTATTTGTCTGCCACAGCATATTTAAATAGTTATTTAAAAACTATTTTTTATTTAACTTACTTTTTTTACTTTATTTTTCCTACTTACATTTTATATCTAAATTTTAATTAATTTTGCTATTTTGCTAAAGTTTTGCTAATTTATTTACAACTTTAACTTAAATTATTCACAAAAGCATTTAATGATTTGCTATTTATTTAATTCCATTTAACTCATTTACAACAGTTTTTTGTTCTTCTTTTTTTTTTTTGTTAAATTTAAAAATTCTATAAATTAACTAAAATATTTTCTTATTTATTTTTTGACTAAATTAAAAATGAAAAGTATATAAATTTAGTTAATTAAATTGTTGTTTATTATTGTCAACACAGCCTGAGAGTGAGTACCTCTCATATGGAAATAAAAATTCATAATTCTATTTATTAAACCTAATAAAATAAATATCTGCTCCCTACTTAGAGAAAATAATGAAAAGTTTAACAAGATTAACAATTCCGTTTCACTGTATATGCACAACTGTCACTTTAATTGAAATGAAATATATGTATATGATTTATGGGGCAACAAATGGAAAATTGTATTCATTTAATGTACACAGAAAATAATATCAAACCAAAATTCACTTAAAAATTTAATTGTATCAATTAAACTTCCCAAAGAACTTAATTTTTAAGCAAAAGTTTAATTGATTTAAATAAGTGTTTAAGTAAACTATTAATGAATTAAAGAAAAGTTTAATGGACTCAATAAAATTTTAATTGATAATATGTATTTTTTCAATTAAAAGTGTTAATTGCAGAACAAATTATTTGTTTACCAAAAAAAATTTTAAAGTAAAATCTTAAATTTATTTTCAAAAATTAAGTGAAGTACTTTTTCAATGCTTTCAAAAGCTGGAAAAACAGAAAAATGTTCTCATTTGGCAACACTGCTCACCACGCAACAGTTGCCAACACAAACAGAGATGCCACGTGTGATAATATGTTAGCAGTTTGTAGGTTAGATTAACAAGTTGCCGAGGAAAAAAGAAAAGCGTTAGAAATAGAATAAAGAAAAAAAGAAGTTAATAGAAAGGAAGGGCTTTCTATAAATTTCTGAAACTGGAGTGAGCAATTGGAGGGTTTCACTGCTCCTAACAAAAGAATGCAGGTGCTGATAGTCCCGAAAGGCCACTGGACCCGTGTCTTTGTTTGCGGCAAACTAAGTAGCAGTGGCTCATTATGCCACCTGTTTTAGACCATCATGTATATGCCTTTCAAGTGGAATTTAGAGGGATGTCGCAAAAGTTGTCAATATCTCCATCCTGAAGCATAGTTCCACTCTTTTCAAGTTGGTCTGCTGTAAAATTCCCTGCAGTGATGCCATGTAATCCGCCATCACTTTGAGGAATTTCCGACATTCACTTATGAGGTCTGATTAGGGATCTAATGACGGCTTTGCTTTCAGTGACAAATCAAATATACTCATAGGCAGTTTGCTGCTTAAAGTATGACAAAAGTGAATCGAGATCCGAAAAGGTAGTTTGCTGAAAGTCCAATAAATTTCCGGAACAGTTTATTACAGATATAAATAGATGCAGTAAAAATAGCTTGTTACACTTGAAAAAGGAAAACTTGCTTTAAGATTAAAAATTCAGTTCCTTCAAGAATTTATATCTTGATTAAAAAGCTTCATGACTAGGACTTTATTTGCTCTTGAGCGAAAAGCTTATGCTTAACAGCTAATACACGAGAGAAAAGATAATATTATGGAGGGCAATGCAAACCTTGAGAAATTCCAGCAAAAGCTTGTATGCCTTTTCTTTGATAAACCCAATAGAAACTGGCTTTCTAATTAAATGCATATTTGTATGTAAGTATGTCAAACATTTCTTTTCAATATACAGAGGTACGATGCTTTCAAATTACGTTCATAAGCTTTGAAGGAGCAGACTATTACTTAATAAAATTATCTAGCTTAAATTTTTATTATTACACAATGCCCGACTAAAAAACATTTACATATTGCTACAATTAAGCTTAATATATTATTTTTAATTCTTTTAATAAAAATTTCTTTTAATTTTACTTTTAATGACTAAAGAATTTCTTTGCAGTAATTTTGTTTTAACGATTTTCTCTCAATTTCAAAATATTTTTACAGTTTATCTAAAATACTTATACGGAAAGTTTGCTTAGTCACAGTTTACACCATGAAATTGTTCTTTCAGACTAACTGAACTTATAAAAGAGAGCGGAGAGAAGCACGGTGTGCGGTATACACTTTCAAGTACTTGAAAATTCTCTTTTGTTTTCTAATTTACAGCTGTGAACATTAAGTTTTTTATGGAAATTTTAAGTTGTTATAAAATTTTAGTATTTTTTATTTGAGGGTAGATTTTGAAATTTATATGGAAAATATATTTTTGGAAACGAATTTTCGTTATTTTTCATACAAATTTGAAACATTTAGAAACGCAATTTTTTACAAAATTTTATTATTTATATTTGTAAAAACATTTTAGTATTTGAATTGTTAACAAAAATAAAAATAAAGTAAACATTTAAAAAAATTTCAATATGCAGGCGCAACTGAAAATTTAAAACAACAATTTCATTGTGTGAACCGTGACTTAACTATTTTGTAGTGTTTTTTAAAAGAACACATAATTTTTTATTAATGAAACAAATACCCAATATTATACAAGTTATTAAAATTTATCTGAATTTATTATATAATTAGTAGTGCAATTCTCTATATACAGTGCATGTAAGAAATTAAACAAAAATTAATAAAAAGAAATTTGATTTTGATTACAGAAATTGACAAAAACTAATTTCTCTGAATCTTAGTTATAATTAATAGTGCAATTCTATATACAGTGCAGTAAAAAAACAAAGGAAAAATTATTAATAAATTTAATTAGCACAACATTTGTCTTATGACACAAAGTCATCTCACCTTGAAACGAATAATTGAACATAATTTATAAAAGCCCATTTACATGAGAGTAATCTGGCATGACCATGAATTAAAAGCAAACGAATATTTACATGCTTTGCCTGTAAAGCTATTAAAATTGGACTATAAATTACAGTTAGCCAATCTAAAAAAAAAGGTCATTAACATAAGCTTTTAATATTTTAATAGGAAATGTTGCAACTTTTTCCACACTCACGGGTCAGGTGTTTCTATTTTTTTACACAGCAATGTGGGCAGAGTCTAAGTTTGTCTTTTGTTTTTGCGCAGCTTACACACACGGCTGTATTTCACTAATACACTGAAAGAAATACTATGAAAGTTCATTGAAATATCTACACAAAAATAAGTATATGTAACATTTCGATTGGAAAACAAATTGCTTTATTATTACACATGTAAATGAGCTATAAAACAATTTTATAATATTTTAATTTTACTTTTTAGACATTTAACTTAATTAACCTAAAACTTTTGTCAACGAAACTTGTTTTATTTTACGACTATTAGAGGTGTATTCAAATACTATTTTAAAAAAATGCAAAGATTGCATAATTAGCCTAAAACACAAGTTAATTATCTATTATTGCAATACAACCCATATACTCGTACTATGTAACATTTATCAAAATTTGATTACGGAAAAGTATTGTGCAAGTCTGCAACTAAAATAAAGATTAATTTAATTAATTGTGCAAATGTTGAAGGTGCGCTTTTAAATTGAAGCTTAAAAAAACTATTTGTGTGCATATATAATATATGTAACAAATTTATTATTTACACGAATACCAATAATTTGTAAAAAAAACAAAATAATCGAAAAATTAGTGCAGTAAATTTATTTAGTTAAAGTGCATTAAAAGAAAAAAGTGCAAGTCAAACATTTAGAAATTAATTTATTAATTTATATATTTACAGCCTTATTTATAGAATTTATCAACGCTTTTTAAAGCATTTATAAGAGATATTTTTATACAAAATCTTCTTTATTAAGCCTTTATAAAGCCTTAATAATTTTTATAAATAAGGCTGTTAATTGAAAAAAGATTTTATGCCTAACCACTATTTAGGCAGATGAATATTAATTTAAAAATTTAAGCAAGCGGCCTTTAGCAGATAGTGCATTCAGGTGCAAAGTAAAGCAATAAATAATACAATTGAAGAAAAATTTATACCAAGAAAATAGTGCTACAAAATGTGTGCTTTCAAAGTGCTGTAATTGTAAAAGTGCAAATGGTGTGCAAAATATTTATTTATTTTTATTTTTTTTTTCATCAAAATTGAAATAAAAGCTGACAAAAAATAAGGTGCATTTATTCCTAAAAATATCATATTCCATTTCGTTAGCAAACACTATTTGCCCTAGTGTTGACGAAACGCGTGGTGGCACAGAAAAATGCAACATTTTTCCCAGCTTTCTTGCTTTCTTTCAGTAATCAGTTTAAACATTTCGTTTAATAATAAGAATTGAAAATATTGAATTTGAGCCAGATTAAGAATTTATTTGCGATTAAAATTTATTATATCACTTAAGAAAAGAAAATTTCTTGGAATTTGAAAGATTTTCCGTCATCCCACTTCAAATTTGCTTGATGTTTACCAATCAAATGTGATAAATAAATAAAATCTGGTATTTCTGAAACAAAATAGAAACGTCAGCTTGGCATTAACGTTGGCGCTATCGTCATTTGTCGAAAATATGTTGGTATTCTCCATTTTGCAACGAAGAGAGTAACAACAAAAAACCTGCTTTCCCTGTCCCCGTAATTGTTAATATCGAGATTGAAACGACTATAACAAAATATATTAAAAATAAAAATAATGACAATACGGCATTTTGAAATTTTAGTTGCCAAAATGGAAAAAGATCACGTATATGCTAAGGGTTTTCGAAAGGACACAAGACCACTAAATTTCGAAGGTTTTTCGAACCCCATTTGCAGGAAAAATAAATCAGTTTGGTCCTCCAGTTAGTGACGGATATGGTTGGCACAAGATTAGTGAGGCCAAATAGCAAGAATGAAAATTTTTAAAATAACAAAACAAACTTAGTTCTATTTCAGAAAGGTTTCGTTTTTAAAATCAAAATGTTTCTTCTTGATTTTAAAACTTTTTTTTCTTTTGTGTAATAACACACAAACAATGTACAAATGTATATATATAATACAAATGTAAAGCAGGGATCGCAAATAACGATTATTTTCCAAATTTAAACTGAAAAAATCACAATAATAGAGAAGTGCTACTGGCACAAGGAATATACCACAATACTCCATGTTACATGGACTACCTATAGATGCAATGATTTTTATTTTTTTAATTTTTATTTATTCCTCACAAAATAAGAGTTATTTCTTGATTTTTATTTATTCCTCACAAAATAAGAGTTATTTTGTGACTTTTATTTATTCCTCACAAAATAACAGTTATTTTGTGATTTTTATTTATTCCTCACAAAATAAGAGTTATTTCTTGATTTTTATTTATTCCTCACAAAATAACAGTTATTTTATGACTTTTATTTATTCCTCACAAAATAACAGTTATTTTTTGATTTTTATTTATTCCTCAGAAAATAAAAGTCATTTTTAAAATGTGTTTATTAATTAATTTAATTTAACAAATAAGAGTTTTTGCATGTACTCTGGCGATAAATTCGATCTTAAATCTGTTAATATTAATTTTAGAGCAGAAAATGCTCTTTCTACAGAGACTTGTGTTGCTGGCATGCTATGCAAAACCTGTGCCAATCTGTACAGGTATGGATATATATATTTTTTTTCCTCCCAATATTTCATTACATCTGCATCCACGTCAATGGGCTTAGGATTGTAATTATCTATTTCGCTTATCGCCCTTTTCATTTCCTCCTCCAGATCACCATCTGAGTCTTCATCCTCTGAATTTACTTCAATAGAGTTTAAGAACTCGTTTAATAATGAACACGTGTTTGTGTCTTCAGACGACGGTAAAGCATTTGGTGTTTCAGCGTTTGAAGATGATGGTAAGTCAGAAGACTTTTGCGTTGCATCATTCTTCACAAAGAGTAAAATTGATTAAATTCATGTACATTAGACCACCCAATGGGCCGAAGTTTTTATTTTATTCGCTAAAGCCCATATGACATTTCATTTTTCTTTCATTTATCAAGTTTCATTTATCAAGCTGGTAACTCTTATGTGTTAATTATGAAGAATTTTTACTTGACTTCTATGAACTGGCAGTTATTAGTTTAAAAATGACTTTTATTTTCTGAGGAATAAATAAAAATCAAAAAATAACTCTTATTTTCTGAGGAATAAATAAAAATCAAAAAATAACTGTTATTTTGTGAGGAATAAATAAAAGTCATAAAATAACTGTTATTTTGTGAGGAATAAATAAAAATCAAGAAATAACTCTTATTTTGTGAGGAATAAATAAAAATCACAAAATAACTCTTATTTTGTGAGGAATAAATAAAAGTCACAAAATAACTGTTATTTTGTGAGGAATAAATAAAAGTCACAAAATAACGATTAAAAAGTAATTTTTAAAATAAAAATTATAACCGTTACGGTCCCTGATGTAAAGCATAGAAGAACTTTAAATTCAAAGTGAAAAAGAAGCTTCTGAATAACAAAACAGAAATCAGAGCAAGAACAGGAGGCTGTTATAAACAGGTTCTTGTTGTCATCATTGGAGGAAGCGGTGGCATATTTATTGCAACTTAGAAAGCAAGTAAGCTCAAGAGGAAATGTCGCAGGATTCGACGGATAACAAGAATTTGTGGCGCTGCTAATCTAGCAAGAAGAATCGACCATTTCCTTAAAATTTATATGTTAAAGTGAATTTAATTTATTTAAAATTTTATTCCAAGAATCCACGAATTATATTCACCACCAGCATACTTTTCTTTTAAAAACCTGGTTTTCCAAATTCGAAAAACGTGGGCAGAGCCTAGATGGCTCTTGAATAATATAAAATACCGTTCTGTATATTTGCGTCGTTTTTGCAATATCCACAATATTTTGCCACTCCTGAGCATGTGGAATTTTTTTAGTTTTAACTGTTTATGATTTAGTGTGCGATATGTTTACACTAAATTAATCAAAATATTTAAGTTGTGTAGATGCCTTTTGTATAAAATTTATAAAACATTTTAGCTAAATTGCTAGGAAACCAGAAAAATTCAAAAGTCTTTAGGCATTAAAAAATTAAAACTTTAAATGGAAAAAAAAGTGCGGATAATAAAAACAATGCGTGCAAGTGCAATTTGTGCAAGGACTTTCATTTCAATGAAGTGCAAGACAAATAAGAAACTCCAGCTGAAACACTTTCGCAGGAAAAAAAATTTCCTGCAATAAACACCAAAAATCAATTACAAATGTTATTGAGTCAATTAAACTTTTAATTAAATTAAATTTCTAAAGAAAAGTTTAATTGAATCAATTATATTTTTTTATTGATTTTTGGTTTTTTTTTTTATTTGAACGTGTTTATAGCAGGAAAATATTTTTCCGTGTTGCTAAGAAAGTTTCAGTTGTTACTTAACTTTTTTAAATCATCCCTATCAATATTTAATTTTTTTAATTTTTCTTGAAACTTACAACGAAAAATATTTTCTCCAATTAACCATCTTTAATTGAAAAAAACACTAAATATCAATTAAAAATTTAGTTGGGTCAATTTATGAAAATTTTAATTGAGTAAGATAAATTTTTGTTTGAAAATTTTATTAATTAAAAGGTTTAATTCTAACAATTAAATTTAAATACAAATTATCAATTAAAAGTTTAAGTAAATCACTTAAACTTTTGTCTAAACTGAAATTTAAATTTTTAAATCTAATTGATACAATTAAATGTTTAATTAATATTTGTTTTTCTTTTCAATTGAATGTGTGGATTGAAGAAATTATTTTTTTCTGTGTAATTGTACTTAATAATTAGTTTAATATTTTATTTTTATTTAACTTTATAACAAATAAATAATTGTGAAGTGCTTTATGAAAGTGCTTTTGATAAAATTTAAATCTAAATATCTTATCAAATGTATGTGCGTTTTACTATTAACTACATAATGCAGTTCATATGTATTCAATGAATGATAAATTCAAAATCTTTTTTATGTGCGCATATGTCTCTAATAATTACATATTTCTTCTAAGTCTTAAAAACTAATTATTGTTACTCTCACAAGCAGTATATATATTATTTATTTAAATATATATATAAAGATAATAGTGGAATTAGTTGTTTAAAAATGAACACTATAATTATGAAATAAATCATTTTTTAGGAGTTTATTTGATTGACATATACATACATATTTAAAACAACAGCAAATTTAAAATGAAAAATAATGATTAGTGTAAAATATTATTTTATATATTTTATAAAAAAAAAGAGGAATATGATTTGTGTTTAAAACAACGATTTACAAGTCTTTAAACAAAAGTTTTTTTATGCTATTTAATTTATTAATATTCTATATGATAATAACTTTTTATATACACACACAAAAAAGTAATATGAATAATTTTGTAATATCAATTAAAAAATTAATTAAGTTTTCACCTATAAGCAATTTGATAATATCAATTAAGTTTTTCCACTCAAGTTAATTAGTACAACTAAAAATTTAATTGAATCAATTAAATTGAAAATTGGTGAATACTTTTTTCTGTGTATAATTAATTTTAATTTTTTTTTTTCTTATTATTGTTACATATTATTATACTGTATCTGTACAAATTACTGAATAAGAATTGACTCTTTTAGTTAGAAAATTTTTTTGTTCATATTTCATACAATGATTTTTTTTTTCTCTTACTTAAATACATATATAATTTTTTTTTGCTTAAGTATACATTATTTATCTTAAAGAAAATTTTGAAAATTAACTTTCAATGATCAACAAATTCCATAACATAAAAGAAAAGTAAAAGCTTTTTTTAATTTTAAAACAATAGACAGCTATTCTCGAATTGCAAAAAAGAACGTTAAGGCATAAACAGACCGCTAAGGTATTGAGAAAATAGTTTCAAATTAAATAATTCTTTAACTGGTAGTATTCATCACAAAGGCCAAGGTGCAAGGAGTTTTGAACTTCTACGGTTGCATAATCCTATACATATTAACACTGTCGTATAGTGCAACACCTGCTTAATACAAGTATCGTCGTACCTTTGGGTCTTGAGACCTAAGATGGATGTACTATACAAAAGTTATGCGCCCAGTATTGATATTTGGTTCAATAGTATGGTGGACCGCTACAAATAAGAAATATGTGGTGGTTGACCAACTTTACATAATTCAAAGTTTCCCCAGAATGTTGAGGTTTGTCGTAGCATTGGCGAGCCACTAGGCGACATGCTAGTAGCTTAGGTCTTCCCTATAATACAGGTCGCAGCTGTCAAGAATATAACAAGGAAGAGACAGTTTCGCACCTGCTCTGCTTGTGCCCGGCATTGCACTCAAAGTGATACAAATAGGAAAACCATACAAGTCAAACTATAGGACGTGTTAGTTATTTTTATAGGGGAACTCATGCAGTAACTAAAAAAGGTACTTTTTGCAAAAAAAGTACTTTCTCATAAGATTAAATTTAAAAAAAAAAATTTTAACATTGCACATTTTGAAAGGTGTCTTTTTCAATTTTTAAAAAGTACTTTTATAAAAAAGTGCCTTCTTAAAAAGTATTTTCTAAAAGGATACCCTTTTCAAACAAACACTTTTACATATAAGTACCTTTTTAAAAAGTACTTTTTAAAAATATATGCAATTTTGAAAACCTAAATTTTTCAAAAAAAAATCTTCCTAAAAAGTACCTATTTAAAAAAGTACCTTTTAAAGAAATGCCTTTATTTTAAAAGAGTAAAACAATTATACATGTTTCAAAAATTCCTTTCTAAATAAGTACTTTTTTATGCACTATTTTAAAAACTGGCCTTTCAAAAAAGTTTTTTCTTAAAAATAAAATTTTAAAAAAGAATCTAAGCTATTCAATAAGTTAACTTCCAACAAAATCCATGTTTAAAAAGATATATTTTTTTAAAAATACCTCTCACAAAATGTTAAATGGAGCTGTTGGCATTTTCTCTGACAACATCGTGCCATAACCGCCAAAAAAAGCTTTAACGACATAATTTTCGAACTTAATTTTTTTACGAAAATCAATTACTTGCGATCGTAAATAATCGATTATCGCCAAAAACTGATGTTCCAAAATAATGTCGCTTAAGTTTTTTTGGCGGTTATGACACGATATGTGACTTTCGTGATATTAATTAAGAGCAGTAATAAATCGACATTTAATAAAAATTATGCGGCTGGCCTTACAGTTACCAAAAAAAAACTAATTTCGATGGATCCGTATTAGTATCGTAAAAAAGAAACTTCTCTCAGTATAAAAAAAAATAATTGCAGTTTTTATACAAAAAATAAAGACCTTCATTAGCTTAATTAAATACATATAAAGAAAAAAGCACACGTACTAAAAAACTTTTTATCACTTAAGGCTGGTACTCTGTTCGAAGTTGTGAAAATTTTTCAGCAACATTGATTATTTCGCGTGAAAAAATTGACATGTATTAAATGTAGCCCAACTTGCGGCTTTTTTTATAAATTTCTCGCTTTTAATGCTTGAAAGTATGCAACATTGTCAAAATTCCATGCGAAAAAAGTACTGCGCATGTTGTTTCGCAGCGAAACTAAAATGATGCCAGAGTTATTTTGCATGGAAAAACATGTTGCCAAATAGATTTGACGTGTTTTTCGCAATAAGAACAGAGTACTACTTTTGCAAATTTATTTCGCAAATATTTCATACCAAATACTTTTACATGTAGTTTGACAGCGTTTCGCACGAAATTGTGAACAGAGTACCAGGCTTTACATATTTATCACAAGTGAAAAGAAAAAGTGCTGAGAAAATAATAAAGAGAACCTTAAACTATTCATATGGTAGATAACTTTATCAACAATAATATGTTTTATTTTTGTTAATACATACATATACTCGTATATAATAATAATAATAATATCAAGAATATCAGTTGCGGTAATATAAATTATGAATTTATAACTTCATAATTTTTGTTTATGAATTAACTAAAAGTTTCGTAAGCCGAAAAATTAAACTAATTTACTAAATACGATAATATTCGTATCATCAATATGTTGTATATACAATTTGTTCTACCATTCACTTAAAATGTCTACTATGAAACTCTTTATAATCTGCTATAGTTTTTTCATGATTTACAGTATATTTGCTTTATTTTTTATTAAATATTTAAATAATTTTCATATAATTAATTAGAATTTTATACATTATGGACATTTAAAATGTTCGAATAGATATTTAATATAATTTTGTGTTATGGATGAAAAATAGTTAATATGAATATTTATCTTTTCTGAACCATAAATTTAACAACAAGATAATTTTTTTATTTCTATTTTTATTTGTATAAATATAGTTTATAACAATTTATATTTTTATTTATTCGAGTTACATTTAATAATTAAAAGTTTTTGCAATTAAAATATTTCAACTAAAATAATATTTATACTATCATTTTTTGTAGTTTGCAATTATATTCGTAATTTTAAATATTTTGCGTTTAATGGAAGAGAAAATTGTATGTGAATTTATTACAATGAAAATGAAGAGAATTTTAGCTTCGAAAATATCACATTATTAATGAAGCTTTCTGTTTCTTTCGCAAAAACCTTCTCACACATTAAAATGGATTGAATTGAAAAAATTGGCCCCTGGAGACGATTAAATAAGCCCGTCAATCAGGCCATATGTGTGTGTGTCGTGTAGAAAAAACGAGACGTACATTTATATTTTCACTTTGCCGCGTTCGTTTCAAAACATATTCGTCCACACACTTCTCCATCATTAACAAGAGTCACAACGCAACTGATGTTTATGACAAACAGACTTGGAGACAATCAAATAATCAGCCCGCAAATAAGTATATAAAACCATTGTCGACAATGCGTACGTGTAGCTAAAAAGAAAACAAACACGACTGCTTGCGCTCAACTATGTGATTGATGAGTTTATTTGACCGTCTCCAGGGCACTTTATAGAGAAACTTGTAATGAAACTTTTTATTTCAACCATGTCGTGGCTTTGGCAATGCCTGGTAAATTTTAATAAGCTGTCATAAATTAAATAATTGACACTCAAGGTAATCTGCTACTGGAGTAAACCTTTTTAATTTTTAATTTAAATAACACAGTAATGCAATCACATACTTTAGCTTTGTACCAAAAAATACATTTCGCCAAAAATACTATTGAAAATTGTTGTGCTTTTAAATGGTATCAAGTATCTCTTTAATGTGCAGTTTCCATATAAATTGTATGCTCAAGTTGACCGTCTGGGTTGTAGAAACAGGGTGCAAGATTATTTTTAAACTATAAATACCTTAAGCTTTTCTAATGCATTAATACTTAAAGAGTTTCGTGTTAAAAGTTCTCTGAATAGTATAAAACACTTTAATTTGAATTACTTTTAAGGTCTAGACATTAAATTCGAACTTTCGAACATGGAAGAAAATTTATTTTAATAATCATGCCGATACAAAATATTTATTTTTTTTAAGAAATTGTAAAAATATTGTTTGTTGAGGGTGTTTGAAAATTCGGACTTAAGTTCGATTCTGCATAAAATGTGCAAATATTTTTATTGTTCATCTTCTTATGATAAAAGTTGTTAAGTTCGAAACTTTCGGTAAATTGCAAACGTGTATATCCATTTAAAAGAAAAGATATAAGAGAAGCTTCTCATTGCTTATTAAGGACTTTAAAAAATTTAAGGTTATAGCAAATAAAAAAATCCAAATAAACTTTTAGTATTATGTAATTTTTTGTCTGTGCGAGAAATTAATCTCTTCCATTTGCAAAACTTCGTAAAATAAATTTATCTAAATATACATAATACTTGTATTAATTAGGTTTTGTTTTTATTACAATAAACTTTCAACAGGAATTTTTGTTTAAAACAATATGTGTGCATAAATTTGTTGTATGTTGTATAAAGTGTGGTATGTTGGCATGATATTTGAACGATTTTAATGAAGATATTGATTTTATTTAATAGAGTTTTTAGTTTTGAAAATTTCGTACTTTGGTTTCATTTTAAATGATTTGTTAAGCATTCATGATTTGTTTAAACTTTTTATTACTTTTTTTGTAGTGATATCTTTGAATAATAGTTTCGTTAATTTATTTTTAATGTTACTTTGTCATACATGAAGTGTTGATTGCTTTTTATTTTATATGTAGTTATGTTTATTTTGATTTTTATTTAATATTTAACTCTTATTTTACCAGTTTTTCTATTGTTGTTGTTGTTGATATTGAGGATATTGTTGTTCATATGTTGGCATTTGTGTTATTTGGGGTGCCATTGCTGATTGCTGTTGTGTCGTGTAGTTGTAACTTTGATAATTGTCTGTCGTATTGACATCAGGTTGCATGCTTTCTTCACTTATTGTTCCTATTGTGCCAACCCCGGCCATGGCAAAAGGATTATTGGCCACGTGACCTGTCGCGCCATAATTAATGGTGCTGGGTTGTTGCATTTGGCTTTGTTCGGTATATTGCGGTGTTGCACCCTTTTAGTGTTTATTTGAAATGTAAAATGTATTATTCTTATATAGGATTTTATTAAATTTTTCTTGTTAACTTACAAATGATGTTTCCTTAACATAACCAACTGCAGCTCCGCCCTGAGTAGAATCTTCAGTTATAGCGCCTGCTGATGGTGACCAGACTTGCTTCTCCTCCGGAGGTGGCTCCGCCCAAGGTTGCAACTCACCTGAGGCAAATATGCCATAGAACGTACATCCGCATAAATGAACACAAGCGGCCAACGTAAACACTGTTGTCCAACAACCTTCAGGCTAAAATTACGCAAATTTCATCATTAATTAAAACTTTCATGCCTCCTTTTTTCGAAAAAGGTTTAGACGATTTTTGTATATTCTCCACCAATAATAATCTTAAAGCATGTTGTATTTGTCTCTAGTTTCGTTTATTAACAAAAAGACTTTTAAATGTTTCTTCAGTGCTAATCACAGCTCTATTGCTTTAAATCATATTTTACGCAGGTATTTTTTTAATAAACTGGTATTCTAACTTTAACAAAGTACAAATTGCTTTTTTAAAAGGTACTTTTTAAGCAGGTACTTTTTTTAAATCACTGATTTAAAAGGTACTGATTTAAGAGTTACTTTTTTAAAAAAGTACTTTGTTAAAAGATACTTTTTTTAAAGATGATTTTTCAAAAGGTACTTTTTTAAAAGGAACCATTTGAAAGTGTACTTCTTTAAAAGGTACCTTTTAAAATGGTTATTTTTTAACAGGTACTTTGTAAAGCCTTTTTTGAAGGTACTTTTTTAAGAAGAATTTTTCAAAGGTACTTTTTAAAAGATACTTTTTTAAAAGGTACTTTTTTAAAAGGTCCTTTTTTAAAAGGTACCTTTTGTAAAGGTACTTCTTTTAAATGTACTTTTTGTATGTACTTTTTGAAGATTTTTTTTGAAAAGTATTTTCATAAAAGGTCAAAACTATTTTTTTTCTTTTGTTGAAAACGCAATGTTATGAAAATTAAATATTAACGTCGCTTTTCGCAACATATGATCAAGGGTTAAGATGAACTTTAAGTGCAAGTTCTTCATACAAAACTTGGCGTTAAAGTCCCTGTCAGCTTTTAATTGTACATTGAGAAAAGGGCCGTAAATGTATTTTTTCGAAGGGAACTTTTTGTGGAAGGTATATTTTATATTATATATATAATATATTTTATATTATACAATTTTTGGAATATCTTATGCCTTCTTGATCTTGTGAAAAGCTATTTTGTAATAAACTTTTTAGTTATACATATATGTATATGCTGTTGGTATATAAAGCTGAGTAATACTTATTAGAACCAGTTTTTTATAAGAGAAATTGTTTCATCTGTTTAAGTATACTTACATCTTTCTGTATAAGACCATCCAAAGCATATGGCACAATAATTCCAGCCAATGTGCCAATACCGTTCGAAAGACCCATAAGAATACTGGCATAGCGAGGAGCTATGTCCAAGTGATTGACATTGTAACCGGAAATTGCAAAGCCGGAAAAGGCAACACCACACGTTAAAGCAAACATGGCACCAGTCTGAGGATAAATGTAAATCAATCAATTGCAAATTTTAGTACAGAAGCTCTAGCTGTAGCAAACTTACAGCTGTATCTGCATGGGCGACAAAAAGGAAAAATACTCCCTCCATACCGAAACCGCCGCAATTAAACAACTTCCTGACATTCGTTGTAGACATTATGCCATTTTTTCGTAAATGATCTGCCAACATGCCACCAAACGGTACAATTGTTGTCATTATCAAATGCGGCAAGGATCCCACAAAGCCGGCTTCTTCGATTTTGAAATGAAACTTGTGCTTGAGAAATGATGATTGGAATAGTACCAGTAAATAGAAATTCCAAGAACGACAGAAGTTTGCCACAATAATGGCATAAACAGGCATAGAACGAACCATAGCGGCCCAAGGTGTAGTCTTTAAATTTGGCATAGACGGCTGCACCGAGGACTCACCCAGCGACTTTTCTATATATTTGAGTTCGGGTATACTAATGGCAGGATGCTTACGGGGATTCTCAAAACAAAGCCACAGCCAAAAACAGTACCTTAATATGAAAATGGCAGATTTTAAATAATAACTTGGGTTAACAAATTAATAACTTACCATATTATGCCAAAGACACCATAGGCGTAGAAAGGAGCCTGATACCCGATAGAATCTGCTAAGAGGCCCGATAATGGTAAGCCTACCACCACACCAGCATAGGAGCCACTAAAGGCTAAAGTAGCCAGCCGGGAGCGTTCCATAGGCGGAGCCCAGAAACGCCAAATACCATGACAAGCCGGATAGGTAACACCCTGGTGGGATAAGAGTATTTTAAAGAGTTTTTTGTTTTGTCGTAAAACCATTTTTATGAGATTTTAATGAAAGGCACATTTGTATAAGCGAATACATGATGCTTAACAAAACTTTTAACAAAGGCTTTAAAAATAATATAGACATAAATCCTAAATACTTAAAGAAAAAAAGTATAAAAATCTTTTCAGACAAGTTAATACAGAGAAGTGAATACATTTATAATCAAAACCAACAAAAATAATATAACAAATCCTAACGCATGATGTCATCAAATGAGATATACGAATACAAAAGCTTTGATCTGCTTACAGTTTATTACAAAAAAAAAAAAAAAAAAACTTATTTTATATAACAGAAAGCCCCTCTTTTAGTTATTCCCAAAATATGTATGTATGTATATAAATATGTATGAATAAATACAAATGTATATGTGCATATGTTTATGCGTGCGTCTTTATACTCGTATTTTACAGTGAAGCCTTTACCAATATGAATACTATTTCTTGATATTATTTTTCTTTATTTCACTATGTGCAATTTTTCGAAGCTCAAGAATTTTTGAAGAACTTACTTGTAATTTCCACATTACAAACAGTCACCTTGCTTATAAAATATACGTTCGTTTACTCAAACAACGTCGTCTTATCTCAATAATTTAAAAAAAATAATTTTTTTTTTAATTTTTGAGCTAATAAAGCACAATTAATCCTAGTATTGTTGTTCATATTGTGTAAAAATTTCATTGTCAAATTGTTTTTTTTAGTTACTCGTATAACGGACGTTGTTTGAATAAATGAGGGATATGAAAAAACACTTAATTTTCGGTATGAACACTATTTCTTTGTACCATTTTTTTTATAGAGGGAATAAAATTTAAATTTGGAGGCTGAAGACCAAAGAGGTACAAGTGCTAAAGCTGACAAAAATTGATTTCAATCCAGCAAACAATACGTAATAATAATATAACGACAGCTCATTATTGTTTGGAGCATATGCCAAAAAGTCGGAATGGAGAAAAACGACAAGAAGGTTTTCTCAAAGTATACCCGATAGATTTCTTTATTTTCAGCATTGCTTCCGACACATGTAAGAAATAAGTAAATTTTAGTGAACTTTCATGAATAAAGTTAAAAGTTAACATTACTTTATTGTAAAATTAAAATACGTTTTGTGCCGCATACACCACTTTTCTGTATTTATTTTCAAAAAGTAGCTCCATACGTATAGTTTACTACCGTGAATTGAGAATTTTGTTGTTTTGTTTATTTGTCTTGCTGTCTAGAGAAATAAGTCGATCGTTTAACGCCGACCAAGAAGCCGTCGCCGTAATATTTTTAACTATCGATCCGCTTAGACACTTACACAAAAAAACAAGTAATTTAAGTGTATTTAATACAAAGAATGAAATTAAATTATTTCTGCTATACTCAAATATGCATACTTAAGATTTCTTTTATTTTATTTTAATGTTTAATAAGTTTATATTAAAACATTTAAGCGGCGGCTTCGTTTGGATGATGATGTGTTTGCTTAACAATCGCCGTTGAATTTTTCTTACGGCAGCTTCTTTTTTGTTATTCATTTCTTATAGAAATGAAGCAAAACAAGAGTTAACTTTACTTCGCATGTTTTTGTACGAAGAATTTGACGCAAACGCCAAAGTGTGGCATGTACAGCAACGCAATGCTTACTAAACTTAACAAAAGTTGTAATGGAGCAAAATGATTGCTAAATATCTCAGAAACCATAATTAAATTCGCGAAACATGTTTTGGATTCAGAAAAGAGATATACGAAATATATATACTCCATACCTAACTAATTTTTTTAAATGGTCGGGTCAAACCAATAATGGGCTGACAATATGCTACTCTGCAAAAATTAAGACCCAAATTACGACCTTAAATTGCTCTCTAGAGTTCGAAACTTTTACTCAATCACCTAGAACTTTCTGTTTTGTGCGTGTAACACTTTAGTTTTGATCCCCTCAATTAATATGAAACTATTTTAAGCTGAAAATATTTTGAAGCACTTACACAAAGAGGTGCAAAAGTAGTGTCATAATTTCAACTATCTGCCATATTGTTATAAATGAAAACAAGAGCTCTGCTTTTATAAAAAGTTTTTTTGAGGTGTGTATCAGAGAATGACAATGCGTACTCAAAAATATATACATAATTACAAAGTCTTAGTATAGTATAATCATAATTGTAGCGCAAACAATTCGTATGCTCACATATTTTCTCTCAAGCAACTAGGACTATAGCCGATTCCAACATACAAGAGCATGTCTACTTCGTTTATGCAAAAAAAATAATATACGCTGCAATTAAAAATATAAATGCAAATGCGTATCAAACGCATAGACTCTCCCTGCTACTAACAGTCAGATTTTTTTTATACTCAGGCTATGGATATTTAATCAGACAAAAAAAATACTCATAATACTCGGGATATTTATTGATTATTCGCCAAGGAATACATAGTGTATGAGAAATACAATGGAAAATGTGTGTTTGTGTATGTGGATGTTTGAAAATATGATCTATGTGTGTGTAAATAAAAATAGCCCTGTATATACGCATTTGTAGCCGATTGATTGTCAGAATATTTTTATATTAATGCGTGTGATTGCAGCTCACACAGTCAGTATGAACATAGTTGCTGGATGTTCATAGTTGTACGTATTCGGTTTAAAATTAATGTGTGTTTGCATATAAGCGTGTTTTTTATTTTTAGCTGTACGCATTCACAGTTGTTTGACGGTCAGCACTCAAAAAGTACTTAAAACTATACTTTTATCTTTTTTTGGTGTGTATTGCTAATTCTCGATATATCTAGTATATATATAAATGTGAAGAGCTTTCTGTGTCATTTGCTCCCACTATCGCGAGCTCACTGTACCTAAAAAAATACTTATCATATTACTCACCTCGAATAATCCTTGCAGTACACGAACACATATCACCACATCACCATGCATCAGCGTCATTGCGAATGGCACAAATAAATGCAGCGTAGCTGAACTGGCTATCGAAAGACCAAAAATTTTATTAGCTGGAAGTTTTGATGCTATAAAACCACCCGGTATTTGTGTCACCAAATAACCCCAGAAAAATGATGAATCGACATGACTTTCCGTGGCCACTGTCCAATTCATGAAAGCCGTCTGCAAAAGAATACAAAGAAACAAGAATAAAATTATCATCAAATCTATCTCTTGAGAAAAATTGTATTAAATAAATCTTTGTATACAATTATTTTCATATTCATTGTTGAGATTTAAGCTTTTACAATTCAAGTGTCCATTTTATTTGTTATTGTATGAATATGATTTTCAAAATGAGCTGTTTCTTGTTTATTATGTAAAAGAAGGCATAAGCTTGTTTCCGGCTTATAGCAGCATAGAAAATAATATTAGAACCATATGATAGATTAGTCTGAAATATATGTATTTCTTTATATTAAAATAAAATGCAGTGTCTCGTTTTTTTAATATCAGTCTTTATATTTCATAGAATACGTTAAATATTTACTTAATAGATGAATTGTGGCAATGCTCTTTTAATGAAATATATATGTCCACATCAAATGTAATATATCTGTAATTTTAGAAAAACTCGTATTTGTGCAAACATGTATGTTCTTTCGAAATATGAAAATATGTATAAGATGAACATTAAGATGGCAAAATTTCTAAGAATATCACATCATGACAGATCTGTTAAACGTTTAGCAAATGCAATTCCATGCTCTTCCTTCCATACAAATGCAGATGACACCGTTCTACTATTCCGAAGGATTTTCCGTAAGGATCGATCTTCTTTGGTGCCTTCTGCTTAGACTGGTTGTGGAAAATTGCCGGGAAAATTTTGACATATAAAAGACTCCGTTGAAAAATTTAGTAGAGCTTTTTTTTTCATGCGTATATTTATTTATTGTATCTTCAAAATATGAACTAACAATAAGTTTTCAAATCTTAAATCTGTCAGGCGTAAACTTAGTGATAGTAATCAATAATACATAAATATCGTATTAAGCACAAAAATATTTTCAAGCTGTTTCATCTGGAGTGTTGAGTATTAGAGCCATAGTGTCCCTCTTTTTTAAGCGGATGTGTCCAGTAAAATTCAAGATGTTACGAGCAAGTGGATTAGGATGAGACTCGAGTTTTGTTAAGTATTTGCCTGCGTATTTTTTAATTTCTTCAGTCACTAGTGGCATATTTAAATCACGATGTAAATTTGAATTTGAATGTTATTAGTCTTAAAATCTTGTTTTGCCTTCGTTGGATTCTCGCTATATTGGAAGCTGAAGCAGTACCCCATAGCTGTATTCCGTAGCACCATATGGGTTTCAAAAGCGACTTGTATATTAAAAGCTTACAATCTAGACTGAGTGTTGAATTTCTACCAATCATCCAATGTATCTGAGTTAATTTAAGTTTCATTTGTGTTAGCTTTGAGTCAATATGGTGTTTCCATGTAAGCCGTCGATCAAGGTGTATACCAAAGTATTTTACATGTGAATGTTGAGGAACAACTTGATTGTTGATTCGAATTGGGGAACAAGTATCTCTTCGCAGGGTAAATGTTAGCTGAACACACTTTTGTTCGTTAACTTTAATTCTCCATAAGTTTAACTAAAGTTCCAGCTGTGTAATATGTTCTTGTAGATATCGGGAAGCCTCGTGAGCCTCAAAGGCATATCACAAGTATAAATCAAATACAAAACTGGCCGCAATATGCTCCCCTATGGCACACCGGATGATATAGATTCGGGCACAGTCATGAAGTCTCCTTCAACAACCGTGAACTTCCGGGTAGTAATATAACTTTCCAATAGCTTCAGTAGTAGAGCTTGGGCAAGAAAAAAATACTAGATACGGGATTACAGACTGCTGTCATTGAAATTCTGCTAATAAAATTTGGTCTGAAAATTTTAATTTTTATACTTTAGCTAGCGAAAAAAAATTAAATGCATAAACTGAAATAGAAAGATTGAATAAGAAAAACTGTTCCTTGAATTAAAAGTTAATATCAGCTTGAAAAAATTAATATATTTTTAAGGCTTGTTTTGCGAGTACTGCCGGCTGAAGTAGTTAGTGCGCCAGCTGCAAAGAAAATGGCGGTATTTCGAGAGAACTAGTTCGATTTGTGGCCAAATCCAATCATATCAACATCAAAGATTTTCTGATATGCATAAGTTTCTATGTTGATAAGTAGCAAAGTCTTTCATAGATACTTTTAACAATGAATCGACGGCCTAAAATAATGTGCTTACTCGTATTTAACAACAGAGGCACTGCAAAGATTGTATAAAAATTAACAAAAAGCACAAAAGCCAAGTTGTAAAAACGAAAAAAAAATTAAATAAGCTGCTCTTCTCTCTATTCATCTATTACTTCAACATCTGTACTTTCACCTTCTCTTTAATACTCTGAGGTAACATAAAAGGAGCTGAAAAACTGACTTGCTCGTCACCTAACGTAACCTAAGGATTCTTTTGTTTCCTACTTCCTTTAAACTGTACGTAAACTTTAGATTATAAAGGCAAAATGCAATACTGGATATATAAAACAACAAATTGATAAATATTTCAAAGTAAAGATTGCTCCATATGTAATAGTATCATATTTTATACAACGTATCCTTTATCTTTAAGCCTATCTATTAAAAATCCTTATATATAATTTAAAAAAGAATTTTTGATACATTTAAATTTAATCGAACTAGAATGAATTTTAATCAGAAATAATTGCTTAATTAAGCTCAAGTTCAATATTTTTCCACTCGTATTGAATGAAATATTTTTATTAATTAAATAATGCGATTTTTCAAAGAAGAGCGCAACGCACTTCATCAGCACCCATGTCTTTCTACTGGGGTAGAGGTTGTTATTAACATCAGCTATTTAACGCAAATTTTTAATGAAATGGAATATGAGAAATTATTATATTGTGTGTACAATTATTATAATTATCATTGGTAAATACATTTGTAAGTATCACTATTCTTTTTCTCTTTCCGCTTCAGGTTGGCACGAAGTTTATCAACAATTTTTTTTTATAAAATAACTAAACGTAAGCCTGCTCTGCAGACATGATCTGATAAAAAAAACTGTTGTAATAATACCAATTGATGAACAAAACATATGAAACATAAATACGTACAACATATTTAAGTTACATAAGTATGTAGTTATATACCAAATAAAAGTTGTTACTAGAATTATTTTCTTAACCATTTTTTTAATTCGTTATAGCACTTAATTTAAATTTTAAGGAAAGAAAATGAAAAAATATACGAATAAAGATTCCATTAGCAACAGAAAGAGAACCATTATAAGCAAGAAATAAAAATAAACACACACAAAAGACCATAAAATCATAAAGCTTCATTGTAAAAAAAAATCTATTCGAAATAAAATATTTTTTAAAAGGCTCCATTAAACAACAAATATAAAAGACTTTCCAACAACAGAACAGGAAAGGAGTCAGAAAACATCCTGTTGCCAAAACAGCAAGCACATGTATATACATTCACATACATACATGCATAAGTTTTGTAACTGGTGTGAGTGTAAGTGTAAAATGTATACATATTGTTGTTTACGGACAAATACTTATTGAAGTTGTTGCCAATGACAAATAAGGCCTTTAAGGCAGATATTAACGAGCATGATAGAATTATATGAATGTAGATGCATACATATGTATATCAAACACCACAAGTTTGACTGTTACAATAAATTAAATATTGCTAGAAAATTTTTAACTTTTAACTGTAATGTATGGGAAGTAATTTTCGTATGAGTGTACGTGACTTGTTCAGTGTTCGGTTTGAACGAAATTTAATTGACAGCTTTTGCTCATATGTATGTCATAAAATGAAATGAATCTATTTAATTACAAAGAGTTCTTATTTGTAAGCCTAATACGATTTAGTCTACTTACACCATTATGTTCTCCCTTCAACTTTGCTGCCGACATATTGCAACGCATGCCGAAAGCAATCATGAAGCCAATACATGCCATTGTTGCAATAGTATAACGCGCCGACATGCATGGACACTGAGCCCTGCAATACTTGTCAACTTTGCGCAAAGGTGGTCGCTCAATTTCCTCAAATGAAGCCGGTGAATCGGGTCTATCATCGTCGTATGGTATACCGCCACCAGGTCCATCACCCTCACGCTCAGCCCCTTCCATTTCTTCGTAGCCACCCACACCGCCATGGTAGCCCTTGGAGATTTCAAAATTTTCAAAATTTGGCTTAATGCTGCAAAAAAAAAGAAGGTGAAATTTATAGAGAAACTGTTACTTTATGATATCACAAATATTTATGTATTATATTATTATTGCTCTTTGAAAATGCTTTTAAGTTTTTATTGCAAAATTACACTGTGCTCGAATCGCAAAGTTCGTTTTCGTAACAAGCAGATCACATGGCAGGCAAACCTTATTCGAGTGCGCTGAATACAGTGGTGCTAAATTTTTTTATTTTAAGTATCTACAAACGCAAATGGTTTTTTAGCATCATATATTATCAACAAAACTAGGATCGTATCAACTTTTCCGTCCCTGCCATAGTTTGTGTTAATTTTTGTAATTTTTTTTTTGTTACTCAAATTTTGTTTCTATAATGATTCAGGTATGCAAGTATAAGTATCAGTGTTGCCAGTGAAATTTCAAGAAAGATACATTTTAGTTTCCAAAAAGATACATTTGTTCCCAAAAAGATACATTTTGTAAAAAATTTGAAAGTCCATTTTTAACGTTTAACATTTATAAACATAACATTTTTATTTCATATTTAATGAATATTGTAAAGAAAATGATATCGTATAAATTAATTTTTATATATATTAAAGTCATAAATATTAGGCATGTCATTTTTAAAAATACAGTAAGAAAACTTTAAAATTAATTATATGTACATAACTATCTTTGGATGTTATCAAAACAAATTCATTTTTGTGAAAATTAATATACGAGTTAAGGAGCTTATACTAAGGCGATTATATCAAAAAGTTCATAAAAATTTCATGAAAATAAAAAAGATGTTCTCTTTTCTCAAAATAAAAGTTGTTCATGTTTTCGGTACATTTTGTGTACAGATTCAAAAGATACCAAAAATGTCGGGTTAGACATGGTACCTGAAGTCATCAAAAGATACGAAAAATGTATCTTTCGTATCCTAATGGCATCACTGATAAGTATATTACTCTCTCTCTCTCTCTCACACACACACACACACACAAAATCAAAAAAATAGAACGGCCAAAACATGAAGAGAAATCTTTGCATTGTAAAATAGAAATTTTTTTAGTATCATTGGATTAATTAATTTATTAATTATTCATTAATTTTGAAAACATTTTCTTAGTTCTCAACAAATATATATCCTATATAAATATCCTACAATTTTCGCAGCGATATTCAATAGCTTCGATACCCTGTTTACAGTAAGAACTGTCTAACTCCTTAAAATATGTAGCCATCAACCCACCACCACCATCATCACGTCCACTTATTTATTGTGGTAAATCTGTTACCACCGTACCACTTTCCAATTTTGGTAACAGGAGCTAAGTCTGGAGAATAAGGTGTGTAATGAAGCAATTGGATGTTTAATTCATTGGTTTTGGCCATTTTAACGGTAAATATGTGAACTGGTGTATTCTCTTACCCATAATTTTATAACTTAAGCTCCGCAATAAGTTAGAGTAATACCCGCCATTGATTGTTTTTACTTTTTGAAGAAAAATCAATGAAAATTATAATTATTATGACCTGAAGTGTAGATGGAACTTTTTCGCTTCCTTTAGACACGATTCTCCCATTTCCACTCCACTACTTTCTTTAATTGTGGATTTGTGGATTTATTAACCCATTTCTGGCATGGACAACTCAATTGGTCGACCACTACGGTGTTTATCTCGCCAGCTCGTACGTTACCTCGTTTGAACTATAGCATATAATATTTCCCAGAGTCATCAATATAATTTGGACTGAGATCTTTCAAATGAAAGTATTGAACTACATAAAGGTGACCAATTTTTGTCATGTTTACAAATTGACTGGGATTACTAAACAACATATTCCACCATGTTCATAAAAAATAAAATAAATTTGAAAATAGGAAAAATTTTTTGTGAAAAATTTTAAATAAAATACATTTCAAATTCATTTTGAATTTTATGAATGTGGGGATTGCCTTTAAACACATTCACCACAGCAAGCTACCGACTTCAATATGTCAAAAATAGAATACACACGCTTATATGAGAACAATTATTTTGATGTTAGCGGGGCAACATGGCGGCAGGGTGTTGTCTATGCTGATTTTGTAGTTGTTGGGGACAATGAGCAAGTATAGTGCTGCCAATATAATACAAAATGCGGAATTAGTGATAATTTACAACTATCTTGTATTATTCAACAAAAGGAATTTCGTGATAATTTATGTAAAGAAATAAATTGAATAATTTTTATATTTTTACGTAATATAAGTACATTTTAAAAGAATAATCTTATTGTTTATAAATGTGAAATATTTGAAGGTGGCACCACTGAAATATGTATCTATGCGTGAACATCAGCTGCTTATGATGCTGCTGTCATCTCCAAAATAATTAAGGTAGAAGGCCACAAGGCGAAAAATGCAATTAGCGTCATATGAAGGCGTGTGTTTGTGTAGGCTGCTGTGGTCAATGTATTTAATGCATAAAACGCATTTTTTCTAAGGTTGCCAATTTCCCTAATGTAATTTTTTTTTTCAACCAACTACCGCCATCTATACTTCAATTTGGACATTTTTGGGAGCGTCCTCGTAACATATCGATTTTGTTATCAGTACAAAAGGGTATACTCGTATAATATTCGAGATACACTACTAATACTCATTTCTTTTGATAAATGTCAAATAGTTACTATTCGGCTGCCATTTGTTATTGTCAAATAGTGGCGCCACTTTATTTTAATATTTTGGCTGCCATAAAGTCTGCAAAGATTTCCAAATCTCAAATAAAAAATATTCTGCGTAAACAACTATTTCAGGCGGGCGTCAGACTGACTGGCATTAAAGCATAAGTATAAAATAAAAAGTTTATATTTTTCTGCAGCTCAAGATACTCGCAACAACAGCAGTGGCAATTGACTCATCTACAAAGATTTATCTGCAGCACAAAATAAGCGAAGAAAAAATGAAGCCTCATAAATAGTAAAATTATAAGATGAGCATGACCATAAAATAAAAGAAGAAAATGTTTTTTTTTAACAGATATTCAAAGTTATATAAGACACAAAAATGTTTGCCGAAAATCCACAAAAGCATCCTTTAATAGGCTTTATTTAACAAGGACTGATACAAGGAAAAAAGAATAAGAGAATAGAAAAATGTTGGGGGATGGCTATTTAAGGACACAATGGAAATTATTGTTTGTTGGTTGTAGTAGTAGTCAACTTACATAGAAATATTTGTCGGAATCTCTTTAAATTATTAGAAAGGGGGCACTTTTGCTAATTCTCCATGTTTTTTTCCAGCTTTTGTTAATATACCTACGATTATATATTTATTTGGTTGTTGCTAGCAACTCTTGCTTTAAAGAAAATAAATTGCTTAGCATTATTAAGTTTTCATTTATGGTTTTCTATAGCATAATATTCATAATGGTCAATTATGTTTTCAATTCAAAATATTTTTCAGCAAAGCAATGTCCTGATGAAGCCTTTTAATTGCTTGGCAAATGCTTTATTATGATTTTATTTGCTGTTATGACAACAACATGTTTTTGTTAAGAATTAATTGATTTGGATTTTGGCTTAATACTTAATGGTACATATAGTACAGTGGAATAAGGATATAACGAACTCGAAACTGATTGTGAACAATTAGGGATTTTGTTGGTTATAAAAAAAAATTTGTCATGTGCATAATAATAAACAACATAAATTTTAAATTCCTTAAGACTGATCGTACTATTACCACTAAAATATTTAGGCCCTATACTTAGTTTGGAGATTTTGGTGACGAAGTCGAACAGCTAATTCAGACTTAGTGACATAACTTAACTATAGATGACAATAATGTCAATAAATAAATCTTATTCACATTTCACACTAAAAAAATAATTTCTTCTTGCACTTTTTTTCAGAAAAGTAAATCTTTACGACTTTTGTGAACATATCTATGCAATCCGAACTTGACTAGACACCCTAATTGCTCATGCAGACCTTTGTTTACCTCAAACATAGTCACTGTGTGGGTACCCGTAAGTCCCATTAAAAAAAAAATTTAACAACCACAAAAATGTTTACAACATTTGCCATTTCGCAATTCCCCGAGGATCTCACTAACAGAAAATTACACAAATATTTTCACACTAATAAACCATAATCATGGATATCGTTTTACCTAAACAGTTTTGCTCTGGTGCTAAGTCACCCCTGCCCTCCCATTTGCTCAGATATCAAAATGCTTGTCAATAATACTCGACTATAGTTTAAGCAAACAACCCAAACAAAATCCTTAAGGATTTGTTGATATAAATGAAATAAAACAACAACACTTGTTTATTGCAAAACAACTCAATACTCTCACGACAATTTATTTGGTCTTGCGACAGCCAGACTCAAATCTTAAAGGTTGAAAAAAAAACAGACGTGTTCTGTACAATTGAAATAAAATTCGATTTTATTAAGTGCTCTCTATCGCTCCTGCTCCCTATTGCTCCATGTTGATTGTGTAACAATCAGGAAATCTTTTATTTTAGAAGGGTGAGTTTGTTTTTTATATTGATAGTTGATTGAATCATTTTATTTTATCTCTGAAATGCAGAGATTTTTTTATATGTAGACATTTTTTTGGTTGTTGTTTCTTCTATTAGGGATTTTGGTTGTTTTTTTTTTTTGTCATGTTAAAAGGTTTTTAGGTTAATGAGATTAAATTGATGTGTGTTTTTACATTTTATAAAGATTTCACCACACAAAAGATTAAATAAAACTAAATGACAGTTGCTGAAAAATCTATTGCGGAAAAAGATTAATGGAAGGCACTGTAAGAAAGAAATAAACATTAAAGAAATTAAATGTAAAAGAAACCTTGTCTAATGCAAATATTTTGTTACTTCAGCTATTAAAGCATCCAAAATTGTTTGAAAACTATTTTATCAAATATACTTAAAAATTAAACGTCTGAACTATTTATTTTCTTAAAGAAAAAGTAACTATAGTATTAGTAACAATATTCTTACAAATTAACTTAACTTGGCGGCAAAGTTATAATAAACTCCTTCTGTCTCGCCATTTATTTAAGCCCTAAAACGCGACAAAAAAATTTTGTATGTATGTAAGTATGTGTATTTGGGAAATATGGAACCAAAACAAAACTCTTCAAAAAAAAAACAATCTATGAAATACAATAAAAAACTTCAACATCCAGTCATGTGCATACTCAACTAAACAAAAAGCTGACAATATAAAAATACCACAAGAAGGAAAAAATATTAGAAAGTTGTAAAAATTGCTGGCATGTTTCAGGAGTCATTATGATTTCTATATGAGGTTGATATTTTTTTTTTTTTTTTGTATAGACTATAACTTTCACTATCCGTTGAGAGGAATCTATTGAAAAATAAAGTCATCGATATGTTGTAGTACAAAAGAAAATTCCACGAATATAAGAACTTTTATGGCATTCTTTGAATTTTTAAATCAGAGATTTAAAAGAATGTAAACACGTGATTTTTTTCTTTATCCAATTTGTGTCACATGATCTATTAAATCGGGTTAAAACTGAGCATGGTGAGAGAAAACTGCACAAATAAGCAGCAAAAAGCTAAAAACTTTGCGTAATGAAATCCTATTCACCTTAAGTAATTTTGAAAAAGTAATTAAAGTAACCATGAAACCATCAGGCTCAGGTACTCGTATTTATTTAAATGTTTTCCTTAAACTTGATAATGTTTATATTGGGAGTGCAAAAAAAAATGGATTTTCACCAAAAATTTAATTTTTTTTAAGCAAAAAATAAAATTCACAAAAATAATTTTTATTCCCTGAGAAATAAATAAAACTCAAAAATAACTTTTATTTTCTGAAGAATAAATAAAAATCAAAAAATTATTTTTATTTTCTGAGGAATAAATAATAGTCTTGAAATAACTGTTAATAAAAATTATACAAATAAAAATTAATAATTAATTAATTAATCTAAGGGTAGTCCATGTAACAGGGATGTGTATTGTATTCCTTTTGTACGTAGCACTTCTCTTTTATTATAATTTTATTGGTTGAATTTTTTTAAAGAGAAGTAACACTCAAGTAATGAATACCTACTACTATTATTAGGTGTTACCTTCTTTAGGAAAGGGATAGTGATAGAGAAGACAGGTGGTGAAGGAAGAGATAGAAGAACCTTCATTCTTTTACATTTCTGCTTTTTTGCACGTGTTTTAATAATGCAGTGTTGCAGCGCCCCTATTGTCAATGAGGAGTACTAAATTTTCAAAACTGTGCTTAGTATCCATTTTTTATCATTTTACTTCGCCGATGACTCTGCTATACAATACTGACTGAGGAGAGCGCTCTAATGTTACATAAGGATTATTATCCGCTGAAGCAGGTGTAGTTCAGTGACCAGTATCTACTTAAACTTTCCTACAACAACTGATACAAATGGACACTAATGCACATCAGAAAAATGCGTGGTTTTGTTATTGTTAATGACTGTCTGAGATTTTAATTTTATATTAAAGGTTGAAAAAAAAACAGGAAAAATTTGCGCCTCAGAAGTTATGTACGAATTAGTAATAGCGCGTCATTTAACCAATAATAAGCGCTAACGACTTCCGCAAACACTTTTATTTTATGTGCTTCCATGAGAAATGTTAGATTTGGTAAGTTAGGCACTAGTCACGTGTGAGTCACGCGTGATCGTAGTTGTATTAGTACATAATAATAATTTAAAAAAATAACGTTTGTGATGTTAGCTTATTTTCTTACGGCCCTTTTCACAATGCACAATTAAAAGCTAACAGGGTCTTTAACGGCAAATTTTGTTTGAAGAATTGCCAGTTAAAGTTCACGTTAACTTTTAATCATACATTGTGAAAAGGGACGTTAGGCTTATTAAAATATCTATTTTTGGATAATTCGTATCCGAAGTCATTCAATGGCAGGCAATTCATCAGGAGCATGCGTGAATGAAAACATAATGAAATTTTGCTCAGATTATTGGTTGAGCACCGTTCATATGTATTTTGTTCCTGCTTTGGTGTTTCTTATATAAAAACATCATGTTTATCAATTCATTAATAATTACTCTGCAAGGAGGGTACCCGTCTCCTCCTCCTAAACATCCAATATTTATTTATTTATTTCAGAAATACTTTACAAAGTAAATTTGCAAAGTATTGTTGCACAAATATGGGCGGGGTAGCTAGACCATATGCCCAAGATGTTATTAACAGTTTTTTAAAAAGGCTTTGTGACTGACTGTACACGACCTATGCCTTCACATAGGAAGTAGCAACGTGGTTGTTAAAGAAATTCCACAAAAGAACCGCAAGAATATACGGTTATCCGTGGCAGATCAGTCAACCAGTGCGAGTGAGACGCAAAACTCTCGAAGGCCAATAAACAACAGTGGCCTGGTTGCACTTAAGAGATAATTGCCAACGACGCTTGATGTTGACTCGCCCAGAGCTGCTTTACGACTGAAAACATCCAATATGTTGGTAAAACATGCTGTTGGTTTTAGTGTGCCGCAATATTGTAGTTCTGAAGATATATGAAAAATAATAATTACTTTTTATGGCTGGTAGACGGGTACCTATAGCACCAAGAACATGTTCTAAGAGCTACCCATATAAAATTTTGTGACCCTCATTATTATAGTTGCAGATATTGATTCGCGAAAATATGGCTTTTGGGCCCACCGTGCGACGCCATGGTTCCGTGTATTTTCATATACATTATTTGTTTAGGCGAATAATCGCATCCAAAACCTCGTTGTTCTTCCCAGTTGTGTTCGAAGCATATTGTCACATCGCAATAGTGTGTACTAGTGGCAAAATTTGTCATTTCTGATATTTTTCGTTGTGTGACATTGCATTGCATATAAAAAAAGATAATGTGAACGGCGCACATTTTGAAAATTACAACAAAATAAATGCCAAATGCTGATTCAGAATTAGGATCAAATTGCATTAAATTGAGGCTGGAAAATCAATACAAACTCCACTTATAAATCAAACGATTAGTTTAGTAATTATTTGCAATAAGGGCTAAAAAGTCCCATAAATCCTGTTCTACTCAGTTCTGCCGTAACCGCCAAAAATGCTTCAGCGACATAATTTACGAACTTCTTTTTTAGACCATAATCGATTATTTGTGATTTGTGATTGTAAATAATCTTATTTCATAAAAAAAAACAAGTTCATAAATTCCGGATTATTTTCCGTTTATGTAATATTTTGTTTAAGTGTTTATTGGCCTTCTAGAGTTTTGCGTCTCGCTCGCACTGGTTGACTGATCTGCCACGGATAACCGTATATTCTTTCGGTTCTTCTCTGGTCGTGTACAGTCAGTCAAAAAACCTTTTTAAAATACTGTTAATAACATCTTGGGCATATGGACTAGTTACTTCGCCCATATTTGTTCAAACATATTATGCAAATTTACTTTGTATAATGTGTATAAATAAATAAATAAATAAATATTGCAAAATTGCTCTCGAGCTACATATACGTTTACAAACATATTTCGGCATTAATTTTAATGTTATAGATTTTTGCCGATTTGCATTTTTGAGCATCTCATAGCGTGAGTGAGACCATTTTTTTAATCTGGTATTGTGCTACGCATACCACTTTGCACATTAATGCATTTAAAAACAGATCCATAATGATATAGATCAGATAAGCGTTCGTCACTTTGGAATTTGCCTAAAAATTTTCCTCCCACATTATTTCAGGTCATTCTTTTGCTAAAATTGTATATATTTTCTGGAAAAATTAAAGTCAGCACAAAATTGCAGCACAAAGTTGTATCATAAGTAGTTCTGCAAAGTACTCGTTTCGATTCTACAAATCGAAACGCCTCTTTTACTTGTCTGATTTTTAAATGACTTTGTAATGAGCACTTCATAAAGATGATAATAACGTTGAGCTACTGTCGTTGGTGGTTGCTTAGATGCAGATGTTATTTATTTGGTTGCTTGTTGTAGTAAAAATTGTAGAACAAAAGTGTTAAGAAGAGGAATTCCTTGCACGTTTCAGGCACGTGCATATTAAACATAAAGCGGAAAGGGAAATGATTATGAAGTGCGTTTTGTAGGACTTGAGTTCCTTTTGCTTTTGGAATCAACAAATATTACAAAATGTTGGTAAAGAAGAGGTAAATATTATAAAATAATTTAAAAATGGTCACTTTTTTAATATTATTATTTAAAAAATTAAAACGCATTTTAATACATAACTCTAATACTATTTTAAGATTTTTTTTTTCTTAGCAACCAACTTGAGATGGGTGAAAATGAAAATGAGTTTTCATTTTCATTCATATTCAAAACAATGAAACTCTTTAGAAAACGTTTATTAAACAATTTTCAACATTAAAACGCGTAAACGTTTCCATTGTCCTTTTGTTCCCACACGATGTGCCAATTCATACATACTCGTACATACATATTTACCCACCTCCCATTTTTTTCTCTTCCCTAAGAATTTTCCCCTTATACTCATTTCTATACACTTTGTGATAATAATTCTTCATTTAGTTGAACGAGTATTCTTCATTCATTGCCTTTCTAAGTTTCAAGTGGCGCCACTAACACTCGTTTATTTCTTATTTTTTAATGTTGTCTTCTTCATTCAAAACGTCAGCATCATGTCTTGAATACGAAATTAAAATTTCAAGTGTTAATACTCGTGTGCAGTCAGTTATCATGACAACCACACTTTCTTTCTACGGCTTCAGTTATCCCTGAACGGAATGAATTTGTTTTTATGTGTGTGTTTGTGTGTGTGTGTGTGTGTGTGGGTGTGCATGGGTAAGCAAGGAGTTTTATTTGCTGGATTACAGAAGTTGGTTGTTTATTGATGTTTTATTAAGTTTCATTTAGCTGCTGTAAGGTGTCGTTTGTATTTACATGTACTATACATATTGAAATTGAGCATTAGTGCAAAAAAAAATATAAAAAAGTAAAATAAAATTGAATTCCAATTGATAAAAGATATTTGTAATTGTTTAAGGATCTTAATTGAAATTTATTGCTCACAATTGTTGTTGTTGGTTGTTTTGATGTCAAGGCAATTTCATACCTAAAATTGATTAAAATATTGAAGATGTTTTGTGCAGGGAAATTTAATATTTAAATTAATACAACTCTAACCATTTATTGAAGTAGTACCCCAAATGTTGCGAGCTAGGTTTGCAAGAGCAAACAAATCTCTAACGCTCGCAACAATTTCTTTTGCAATACAGTCTTCTGAAAAATATAAAAAACCGTTATGCTGGTTTTTATGTTACAAACTTGCGTCATTTGTATATTATCAACAGTTGCTTGCCATTACTCATCATCTAAAATTTATGATTTAGTGTGGGATATTTTGTTGCATCTATAAGATAAATATACTTCTGTTCTTCTATTTGAACTGGAGTCTGTGACATACATAACTGATAATTTATAAGAGTAAAGAATCTTGCAAAGCAATAGCAAACAGGCCTATACCCCTTAATAAAATCTTGTAATATCAAAAAAAAAAATTACCCACACACTGACTCTATAGGAGTATGATCAGACCAATTCTAGCACACGCATCAGTAATATGGTGAAGGTCAATCGGCAAAAAAGTGTAACACTAAGATGCCACACCATTAGAACATGTGGACATCACTGAACGGATACTACCAGACTTTGCAAATGAACTACCGTGTACGTCGTGAGCCACTCCTGGGTCAATCAAACCCTAGAAAAAATGTCCATGGGAGTTTGTTGCTGCGCGAATAGCTCGAAGCTAGGGGAACGAACGGGCCTAGGTTTCTTCATAGAGGAACCGGAGACTGAAACTTACTTCCGATTGCCTGATCATAATACAATCTTCCAGGCGGAAGTTCGTGCTATCACGAAGGTTTTAAAATAGATCAGTGTGAATATTAGGTCCACAAATGTCAATATAGTTACTGACAGCATTTCAGCAATTAGGGCAATTACAACCGAAAGAGTAAACTCTTGGATCATTTTATATTGCAAGAATATGTAAATGAACGTGCAAAAGAACTGGCAATTAAGGCAAGAACGTTACGGATAGTAACTATAATTGAAGCAAAGCGTTTCAAGGCAGAGAAGATTGAGTTACAAAATTGGGCGAAGATAGCCCACAGGAAACGATGGAGTTAGGATACTCTTCTTGGTAATCTAACCAAGGTTCTATGGGGCGGACCATACGAAAACAAAACAAGGGGAAAGTTGAAAATAAGCAAGCTCAAGCTAGGAAAGTTCGCCGGTATCTTAACGGGGCACTCTAATTTACAAGGGCATTTGAGTTCGAATGGAGCCACGGATGACAAAGAATACAGGGCATGCATGGAGAACATCGCGACAATGGAGCACTTCCTTTGTCATTCTCCAGCTTTTGCCCAGCAGAGATGCCGTTATTTTGGGAGTGACACCTTATCCACCTCAGAGGTCTTGACTGGACAGGTTTGAGGGACTACGTTTCTATAAAGGAGGGATTCATTGTTAATTTACATGAGAGCGCACAACAGGCCTATATTGGCTTGTATGTACTTCCCCGGATATGAGCGTAATGGCTCCTCTTTTCAACCTAACCTAACCTAACCTACTGACTTGAATAAAATATTAATATGAATAATTGTTTGTTGTTGGTTAAGCAACGTCTATGTGCAACATCATTTCTCCCTAAGAAACTCTTCACTTCAACCAAAAAATTATTGAGAAAATCTAAAAATTCAGTACCTTAAGAGTCAGCACAGACAAGTATATTTTTAGCCTTCCCCACTCTCACTTGAAGTTATATCAGCTTAACGTGGCAACTATGTGTCTGTGAAATGCGATTTCATCGGAAATGTGCCATAATAATAGTTATCGATAGATTTTAATGTCAAATCTTTTCACCATTTTGAATGTCAACCCTGAAATCATCAATCTTACAATTTATTCCACCAATAGAAAGTACTTACATTGCATTATTCAAACATTTTACTCTACCAAAGAAAAAAAAACTTTTATATAATAATTTCTCTGAAAAATATTAAATTTAAGACTCATCATATATTTTTCTCAGTCCTAAACGTATCAATGACCAGCCATTCAGACATTCATATATTCACTGGTCCGTTAAATTAAATTTTGCTACTTTTCATTTATTTTTGAAACAAGTACGAGCGATCATCAAAGCGTAACATCACAGCATCGATAACCATAATTCATAAAATTGTTTGCACAGATAAACTTAACAAATCAAAATTTTATTTGAGAAAAAGGTACTCACCCACTAAAAACTCCCGTGGCTTTTTCCTTAAACGCAGTTAAACCCTTCATGGCGTTGGAAAAATGAAAATTAAACTTTTTTTGTTTTAAATAATTTTGTACTTGTTGTGGTTGGTTGGTTGGTTGTTGATGTTTATATTGATGTTGTTTTTGTTTTTATTTATAAGGATTCACTGCGGGTGGTCGCTTATGCCACCGTTTTAAAACAACTTTCTTAATCTAGCAACTTTTCCGTACGTTTCACACGTTATTTAAACTCACTATCACTTTGGACTTTTTTTTCACTTTGTTCACACGATGTTCGGTTCTTTTATTTTTATTTCATAAGTATAGCACAAGGCTAAGGATTTGATTTCAACAAATTACAAAATGAAATGGAACTTTAGTTGTTTAAAACTTTTTTGATTTTAACACTTGGTGGGTGGGTGGTTGGTTGGCTGAACGGTACTTGCTGTTTTCTTTTTTCCGTTTATAATCTATTTTTATGCGTTTTTATGCAAGCTTAATTATTGTAACAAACGACTTGCTGACTTGAGTGGCTGTTCATTGGTGTATCCATAATTCCATTTAATATATTTATAATAAAATCACAGTAGTCATCACCCTCCTATTTGCGGGACTTAAGCTTATGGAGCAGCATGTATGTATGTATGTAGTTCTTGTTGTAGATTTGTTGTACAAATACGAGCAAGAGTTTGTGCCAAATTGGCAGTTATGGGTCATTTTCATTCCTTTGCCTCCTGTAATGATACACAAAAACAAAGAAATGTTCAAAATATATTAAATTGGAATTTAGTCATGCTCATTTGCTGATAAGAATATTTTTGTACAATTATTATTTTGTGTGTGTGTGTGTGTGTTTCTAGATGTAAAATGGCCGCAAACGAAGGCATAGCAACCAGCATAAGCCGATTATATTCATAAATTTTTCTCTTTCGAATGTACGAGTTGCAGAAATTTGCTGATGAAAGTTACAAATATTTTTGTAATTTATTTGAATGAAGCACATAAAGTTGTTTTATGATGATGCAAAAAAAAACACTCCAGCAATAAAAATAAGATGAACGTACGTACTTCAAAGGAATTTGTTTTATTTGTATTCGTAGGAACTTTTAAGCGGATTTTGTTTAATGAGGAAAGAGATGAAAATTATAAAAACCTTAGAGTGGAAGCAATTTTATTCTATTAAAATAAAATTATTTTCATGGAACTTCAGTAACGATCTCAAAAATTTCGCGTGCTCTTCGTAAATTTTTCGGAGAGAAAAGTGTGTCTATTACAATGATATTGCTTCAATCAACACAGAAAAAAATGTTCCTGCAATAAACAACTTTAATTGTCAATAAAACCAAAACCAAAAATCAATTAAAAATGTATTCAAGTAAACTTTTGTTTAAAAATTTAATTAGCTACAAAGTTTAATTGACTCAATTACATTTTTAATTGTTTTTTGGTTTTATTTTCAATTAAAGTTGTTGATTGCAGGAATATTTTTTTTTCTGTGTAAGTAAACGAAAAATTAAGGAAACGAAAAACAAATACAGTTATTAAAACAAGAAATGTGTGTTTAGTGTGGCATAAAGTAGGGTCGATATTAGAAACCTGTATTCTTGACGGGGCCTAAGAGATTAGAAAATATTATATTCTTGATAAACGAAATAATAGTCTACGTCGACACCGCCGCTAAAATATCTACGTGGTAGAGGCATTCAAGTTGCTATAATTTTTGTTTTTTTTTTAATTAATAGAATTTCAATTAAGATTTTAACCTTTTATACAATTTAGTAGTTTTCATTTAACAATTTTATATTTATAATTTTAGTGTCCAATTTTATAAAGAAAACAATAAAAGCAACTCGTTCAGCGTTGCCAACTTTTGCACTTCTCAGTCTGAAGGCCGATTCATATAGAATCCGTCATGCGTTATACGTCGCCTTTTTTAAGTACGGTTAACGCAACAATGGAGGAATTTGATACAGTGAATAATTTGTTGACGGAAACATTTTAGCAGCTTCAACAGGTTTGTTCTCAATTTAATAAGCACAAGTTTTTTTATATATTTCATTTATTGCTTTTGTTTTATTTTTTTTGTTCCCACAAAACTTTTGTACTTTGCATTGACGGAGACGTACTGAATGTGACAAAGCTGATAAAAAAAAACTTAGTTGTCAGTTGAAAAAGGTGAAGTTTAGCGTATGACGGATTCTATGTGACTTGGCCTTAAGGTTCAATCAAACGTGCCTTGCAATAATGCTATAGCCATAACCTTTGTCATAATCATAAATATATTTGCTTCACCTATTTGTGCTGCTATAACCATAAACAGCTGTTTATATCCAACCAGTAAACAGCTGTTTATGGTTATGGCAAAAAAGGAAAATTCCATATAAGTTTGGTTCGAACAGCTGTTTTGTATGGTTATTGCAAATTTAATTGAGCTTTAAAGGCCGGACTTAGCAACGATGAATTCTGAAGTGCTCACCAATTTCAGTGTTCACAATTCACCCCATTTTTTTTCGTACAATCTATGTATGAATGAATTAGTGCAGGCAATTTAAATTTCATATAATTTGGTATTGCAGAATGCAGCATATATCCTACACTTGCTACATCCCTAATTTCCCTATTTTTCTGATAAAACTTATTCACGTGATACATATTAAATTTAATTGAACTAGAATGAATTTTAATTAGGAATAATTTCTTTATCGGACTTAAGTTCAGCCCTCTCAATTCTTATTGCATGTCATTGTAATTGAATTCTTTTCAATTACACCCAGAAGTAATTGTAATTATAATTGTTTTGTTTTTCATTTTCAATTACAACAAAATTTTATTACAATCACAAAATATATTGTAATTGATTACATACATATATCATGCATATTCTTTGAAAGCCCGATGGAGCTTATAAAAAGTTTAATTGTCATACTGCGCTCACTTTTTGATATTTATGATCAGCTTACTCTGGAAAATTATCGTTAATGGATTAAAGGATTGACATTTGAACAACGCTATCAAATTATCTAGATTCGCGCACCTTATAGCTTCATGTGTGCAGCTATAACGGAATTGTTAATAAATCAGTTTACCGCATAAGAAGTGAAACTAGTTCATAGCAGACCCCACAGACTTTATTACATCCATCATTGGATTATATGCCATCATTGGGCCTTATTTTCTTAAATTTGAAAGTGGAGCTCTCGTAGTGATCAATGGGAATCGCTACCGCAAAATTATTAATGATTTTTGTTTGAATATATGGATGACATTGAACAGGGGAAGAAGTGGTTTCTACAAGACAGTGCATCGTCTTATTGAAATCAAAATTTTGCGATAATTTTATTTGGAGAAATAGAGCTGTCAATTGGCCACCAAGGTCGTGCGATTTGACATCCTTTGATTATTTCCTGCAGGGCCATGCGAAGTCTCGGGCTTATGTTGAAAAACCAGCAACAATTTACACCTTGGAGACCAACATTGTTAGTGTACAAAAATTCGACGTCCAAATGTCAAAAACAACTACTGTGGCGCTTACATTTGAGCAAAATCTAGTACATTCGAGATTTCAGGAAAAATTTAGTAGAATTCCCAAAAACAAAACAAAATCTACTGCGTCACTAGATTTTATCAAAACCTACTTTAAATCTAGCAGAAGTTAAAAATACAACTATGGCTTTTTAAATTTGTGCTAATAAGTCAGCCTTTGTACATAAAAAGGTGTGTGACTTGGCTACACTGCAGTTGTTTGGTTGTAGAATACTTACTCAGTTAGTGGGATTTATTTTGAATAAAAAATCTTGATAAATATCAAAAAAAAACTTGGTGTGAACGATATAGATTTTCATAAAGATTTTAATTGGAATCTACTTGATTTTTCGCAGTGTAAATAAATGCTCTATAAAAAAGTCGGGTTAAAATTTTATTTTTTAATTGTTTGCTATTTTCACAATAAAAAAAATTAAAAAAAACTTCACAGACTATGTTGAATAACGACATGAAGATTGCTTCTGCATTTTTAACTCAAAAATTAAATCTTATGAGTTATAACGTTTTTGAAGTAAGCGAGCAATATATACAAAAAGTAACATCATCCTGAGTATGGAAAATTGTAACAACTTACAAAATCACCTGCTAAAGTTTTAATAATTAAGCTTATTGCAGTTGGAGTATTGTCACAATGTTAAAAGAAAATAAGTTTTTAAAGTTAATTAATTTTTATTACTTTTATTTTTTATGTAATATGATTCCAGACTGCATACTGATTATTACTATTGACAATTTTTTATTAATTTTAGGAATTTTCGCTTGTTTTTGGTTAAGCAACGTCTATATGTATTTCGCTCCAGCTAAAGCAAACTATGAGTAGACTTCAAGCAAAAGTTTTTTAGATAATTTCAAAAACTTTTTGGGTTTGGGTCAAGCAAAAATTCCCAATACATTAAAGACTAAATGTCAAATAAATATATGTACGTGGGTATTTCTTTGGATGTACGAGTACATATGCATGTACATATACGAGTATACTTATGAAAAAGACGTAATACTTACATATTTTGTTACGAATAATCCATAATAAATTCTATCACTATGTAACTCGACTAATCGATGCTGGTGATGTCATTTAATAATCCTGGGGTTCAAATATTTGCTCGTTTTTTTTTAAACTCAGAATAGTCATTAGATTTTTATATTTTCATATTTATTTATTTATTAACGATTAAGAAACGATTTCACGAATTTAAGGTACACAAATTACAATAATGATAATATTAGCGGTATCGATTCAAAATACTACACTGAAAAAAAAATTATAACTTAAGAGAAATTTATTTAAAAAAAAGCTTAAGTTTAAAAATATATATTCTTAAGGGGTTTCACTTTCGTCAAGCCCGAACTGATTGAAGTGACATTTTCAGACAGAGCTGCTGGTTTGTAAGAACAAACCAACAACCGGTTCGGAACTCTGTCCGATAACTGCGATTGTAACAGAAATGTTCTTGCCTATATAAAAGGTGAAATGATGATTCAAGGTATATTTTCATCTATTTTGTATACATTTTTTATTTGATATGATTTTTTTTTTTTTTTGAAGATCAGAGTGTTATGTTGAGTTTATGTAAAAATTGCAGGAAATACTGGAAACCATGAAAAATTTATACAGAAAGGGATAGAAGTATTACATAAGCAGCACTACTCTTTCTCTCTCTCTCTCTCTCTCTTTCTCTTTCTCTTCAATGGAAATAAATAAGAACTCGGAACTATGATGCAATCAATGTACCCATTGGAAATCTTAATGGAAAGAGGTTCGAGGGTACTTTTGCTTTTTCTTCCATTTTAAATTTTGGAAAACTTTTATATAGACAAATATTTTTCACTCAACACTCAAGCTTTTTTGAATTTTATTAGAAGTTTTTCATAAAAACATAATTTTTCACAACCCTATTTGTTAGTTATTAAAAAAAAGAATTGTTTTTTATATATTTTGATATAAAATTATATTCTTTAACCGACCTTTTAGAGTTGAATAGAACCGCTTTATACCGTTTTTACACCACACAACAGGACTACAAACGAAGAACTACTGTATGAACTCCCAAGACCAGAATAATACCAGCAATGGACCAAATTATGCTGTAATCGAAATATACACTTTGCCGTTTCCGTCCTGTTTTCTCGCCTGTGAACAAAAGAGCCGGCACTAGTGTGGTGAAAAGCTTTTTGTGTTTTTCAATACCTGCGCATTGCTGGTTTTAAACTTTAAAGTAAAGAAAGTAAAGTAAAGGAATTTCAAATCTGACTAAGGGTATCTTTTGTTAAAATGTCCATTTCTATTAACTGTAGCAATGTTAAAGTGGGTGGTTTTCCACATAAACTTGGATGGGGTTCGCCACCTGCCTGTTGTCAGCCAATCAACTCTCAGCAAAGGTGGAGGCAGCTTTTGACCGTTCTTCTAATTGCAAACTGTGCTTGTGCTTTAATAGTTCATAATGAAAAGTCTCTATATTGCTTAAAACAATAAATATTCGGTGTATTTTTCCAGTTTTTTTTCTAGTATGTTATGAGAATATTTCAGATTATTTTATTCCAAAATCACTACAAAAATCCAGGGAAAACATTGCTTATAATATATAATAAGTATGTACAAGTATGCATCCAATTCAGCTACACTCAGTTGCGAGTGGGTTTTCCTCATACACATTTTTCTTTGCATTTTTCTTGTTGTGATTTTCTTTAATGGAATGGTGGAATTTATGTATGTGAAAGGTCTTACAGCACACTTACATACCTACATACATGTGTATGTATGTATTTTATATACATATTTTTCCAATGTATGTATTTATTATGTACATAGTATACTCCTATTAAGTAAATGTTTGGCTGCTTGTATGGATGTGTGTGTTTACCGTACTTGTATTCGTATCTAAATGTTGCTGTTTTGCTGACATTGTTGTCAGCCATTTTGAATTTCAATGCTTAGTATTTCCTCTGTACATTAAGTTTAAAAAAAAGTGACATTTAGTCGGAATTTTTTAGTGTAGGCTTTATTTTAATAAATCGATGAAAGTTCATCTGTGTTTAAGAGCTTTTATTTTTAATATTTGTCTGGTTAAAGGTCATATTTATTGAAAATCACTGAAACATGTTTTAACCACAAATGTAAAGAATAAAAACAGACACTTCGTTTCATAAAATCCAAAAAATTTATGACTTGCGGAGGTGTAAATGGTGACACACAGTTTATTTAAGAGTATTGTACAGATTTGTTAGCTCTGTTGTACAAAAGGATAATTTGATAATTTGGTGGACAATCACAAGATCATTTCTTTCATATTTGTATAATAAGAAAATAGTTTTTGGCATTACAAAGAAGTTACATCAATAACGGCTGAATGAAACACTGCCAATGAAATAGGATCTAAAAATAAATTTCAAAAAAGGTCCCAACAAAATTTTAATGAAATAAGTCCCAAAAAATTAAATAACTCCCGAAAATTTAAAATGAAATAAAGCCCAAATACTGGGACTTATTCAATATTGAAGTAACTGCAGGGGAAAAATTAAATAATTCCCAATGAAATAAAATCCAAAAAATATGAAATATGTAATAGGGCATTTACTGCTGCTTTTTTACTAAATTTCCCATACAAAACTAAAGTTTTTTCAGTTGATTTGTAGGAAATCTAATCAAAATCTAATATTTTTATTTATTTTTTACTACCTTGTACAACATATTTTTAAAAAAATATCAGTGAATTAGTTACGGTCTGCTTAAAAAGGTGTGTGAATTGGATAAATTACAGTTGCTTAGTTGTGGCTTCGAAAAAATCCATTAACTGAAAAATCAGTTAAAAAAAGTTGCTGTAAACGATATAGATTTTCATAAAGATTTCAATTAAAGTCTGCTAAATTTTATGCAGGTGTAAATGGCCTATAAGTCCCAAATAAATAAATATTTGAGGAGAAAATACGTAAGCCATGCCAAATTTCGGCAATGCATAAATATTTTGGTAAATGAAGCCGGTTTTGGATATACCGTAGAAAATTAAATCATAGTGAGTGTCTGGTAATGTTGGAAAACGAAGGCGATCATGAACACAGCTCAGAGAAGAAAATCATTGCTCCCAGCCAAAGACAGGCAGTGCAGAAAAGCTTTAAAAACGAACCTGTTGTTGAACAGAAGAGAAAATCCTTGAGCTCGGCTAAAGGCCGGTAAAGCAGAAAGCTTTGGAAAGCGTAGCCGATCTTGGATATGCCGTAGGGAAAGAAATCCTTGTGCCCGGCTGAATACTGGCAAATGCAGAAAAGTGTAGGAAAGCGGAGTTGGTAATGTACACACCTCAGACAAGAAAAGAAAAAGGGCCGGCAATGCCGAAATCGTTTGGAAAGCGGAACTGGTTTTGTATATACCTCGGAGCAGAAAATCCTTGAGGCTGGAAATGCAGAAATTTAAAAAAAGAAAAAGAAATAAGTTCCAAAAATATAAATACCTCCAAAATTGTTTCTTCAGGAACATCTACCAAATTTTTGAAGTGCATACAGAAAAAAGTATTCACCAATTAATGTTTTCAATTAATAATTTAATTGATTCAATTAAATTTTTAATTGTATTAATTAATTTGAGTGGAAAAACTTACGGCCTTATGTATAATCAAAAACTGGCAGGAAGTTAGCATAAGTGACAAAATTGAACTACGTGTTGACGAGTTCCTCTATACAATTTGACATTACAAATTGCCGCATAATGCAGTTTTAACAAACGATTACATCCTAGCATGATTTTTAATGTAAAATTGTATGTCAAAACACGTTAAAACCATGTTTAATTTTGCCACTTATGCTAACTTCATGCCAATTTTTGATTATACATAAGGCCGTTAATTGATATTATCAAATTGTTTATAGGTGAAAATATAATTAATTTTTTACTTAATATTACAAATATTTTAATTAATATTACAAACCCATTCATATTACTTTTTTGTGTGGCAAAATAAGTGCCAAATACAATTAAATAAGTCCCGAATTTCAGTTTTTTGATATCCTTACTTATAATCGTATATAGTACTAGATTTTACCGCGGCTCCGCTTTCATGTGATTTAAAAATACATGAAACCAAGTTTAAAGCTTGTTAAACAATCTAACCTGGGACAAAAATTACCATAACCAGCCAAAAAAGTTTGTTTTTTTTTTGGAAAAATCCTTTATAAAAACCCGGTTTCGAATCTGATAAAATAATATTCTATATTTGACTCTGGTAATGTAGCTTCCATTGGTAAAAGAATTTTTAAGATCGGACTTTCACGTCCAAACAAACAAACTCACTTTCGCATTTATATATATAAGGATACGGATTATAAATGTAAAAGTGAGTTTGTTTGTTTGGAACGCTTCACGCTCAAACAGCTAAGCCCATTTTAAAACTCTTTCACTCTTATAAAGCTTTACTAGCAGCGTCAAATATAGGATATTTTTATCCGGTTCGGAACAGTTTTTTTATATTATGTTCGGATTTTTGCCGAAAGGCACATTTTTGGGCTGGTTAGGTTAGTTTTCGTTTTGAGTTTGATTGTTTAAGCAAATAAATATAACTAATCGATTATCAAAAGTCAACTTTAATGCATTATCGTATGAAAAAAAATTTATTTTTGCGAATATCGTTACTGTTCTATGAAGATTTTTTCACCTTATGGGCACGCTAAGATAGATATCGAAATGAGATGTAATTTATTTTAAACCTATTTATTCATTTATCTTAAATTATCCTGAAAATCCAGAAATAATTTATAATAATTTATAAGAAAACTTTAGTTTTTAAGAACACCAAAGACGAGCCAAAACACGTGCAAGCAAAGCAGCTGTCAACAATGAACTAAACATTCAAAATGGCCGAAATTGTCGGCATAAGTGAGAGACATGAGTACCAACATAACGCTACAAAAAAATCAAAATTCGAATATACGTAAGACGCGAAAATTCAAAATTCGCGATACGTTTTGAACAAACCTCGTATATGAAAAATATTGTGCTTTTTAGTCTTAACAAAAATGGTTATTTAAAAGTTATGGTGCCAAAAGTATTTACAGTCAAGATAGATAATTTTGAAAAAGTGATGAAAAGTGCAATGCGCATGGCCGGTTTCCACGCTAGCAGTGTCATTTTTCACACATGTGATTTTTTATGGCCAGTCCATCAGTAACTGCCGCTGGAGCGAATAAAATAAATACATTTGAAAATTTGGGTGGTGTAATATATAAGTATACGAGTATAAACTTCAAAATACCATTTTCAAGCATACAGTTAAATAATAATAATAATAATAATATGTAAATCTCTAAGAATTTATATGTACGTAAACGTAGACACTCATGCTACTTGAGTGATTAATACCATTAACGAAATTATCATAGATTATAAAGGATTTTGCGAAAACATTTTCATGCATACGAGTACATTTATTTACAAATTGTGGCACGAGGTAAAAGGAAGAGCCCGAGAAATTTGTTGAAACAATGTGAATAAACGTTATCCTGACAAAACAGACAGACGACGCTCACTTCCGCCCAGAACAACAAAGTTGAATTGTATAAATCAGTTTTTTAAGAATGTATGAGGCATGGTAGTAAAAGGAAGCAAGTTTTAGAAATTCACATCCAACAACGAAATAAAAAGACAATGCAATTTGGAGTAATGCTTTGGCTTCAATTAATGGAGTGTTTTGTCAGCAAAATGACACAAACGCACTTACACTTGCGTTGCGTGTTAATACACGAACTGAAGGGAAGGATAGATAGCTTGTGTGGATAATAGAAAAATATTTGTATATAAAATTATTTTTAGTTTTATATTTGTGAGTAAATTTAAAGGATTAAAAATTCGCAACACCGCAAAAATAATTTACATATCGTTCGGCTTGAGCAAAAATTATAAGTTTGTCATTCCGTTGGTCTTACATGTCCATGTAAAAACGAAGAGCTTTAAAAATAATAATAAATCTTCTATACGTTTGATATTTTGACCAAAAACGTATTTCATCATCGTCATTGTCACCATGATTTTCAAAATAAATTTTAATGATTTACTCACGTGGCATATAAAATAAATATATATTTGTATACAAAAATTTCTAAACTTAGCAAAAGCGGATCATAATTAACTGATAGATGATAAAATATATTTTCAGAAAATATATTCGGAAGCATGTAATTAATGCAAGTTTCAGAAAAAATCACTGGAATGTGCATAATCGTAAGAAGTCCGAAAATATTTTCGAGCATACAGTTTGTCAAGAATTGGTTTTCACATTAAAGAAAAATAAACGTTTTTATTTAATTTTCTAAATACAAAAGTCACCTTTATTTTAAAACAATTAAAACAAATATTTTTTAGTTCATTGTTATTATTTACATAAATTCATAACGTTGTCCCAATAGTCCACGGGTTGCAAAGTCTTCCTCATGGCTTAAGAAAAACTCTTCTCCAAAGAAGATGTATTGTTTTTATGAGCTGACTTGGACGACTATTTGTTTTTTAATCAGGGCTTAGTTTCATAGGCAACAATAGCATCACAATCTTTTTTAATATCCTTCACAAATGTTCTTGTAGCAATCCTTAAGTTTTGAATTATTATTTTTTTTCGAAATTAAGCGCTCTGTATGGTCATTTATTTAAAAGTAGGACCACCTCCATGTTTTAATAATCTAACATATTTTTAAGTACAATAAATCACATTGTAAATGGTTCTTGTGCATACTTATCCCGAATTGGTGGTTGTAATAAATCTTTTGAATTGAGTTGTACGATAATCGTTTTCATGGCATTTCATTAACACAAAACCTTCTAAATAATGTGTGTGCAATAGAAACTCCATACCCACTATTTTGTAAGATCACAAACAAAGCCAGCCCACATCATTAAGAACGACATATCACCGCTAATCAAAGTTTTCAAGCGGATACTAATCCTAATGTAACGTCAGAGCGCCCTCCTTCGTCGATATTGTGTACTAGAAACATTGGCGAAGTAAAAAAATCAATAAAATGGCTACTAAGCACAGCTTCGAAATTTAATACGCCTCATTAACATCAGAGGTGCTGCAACCCAGCATTATTAAAAACCTGCAAGAAAGCAGAGTTGTAAAATAATGAAGCTTTCCTTTATCTCTTCCTTCACCACCTATTTTCCCTATCACTATCCCTTGCCTAAGAAAGGTAACACCTAGTAATAGTAGTAGGCATTCATTGCCTGAAAAAAAAGCTGTGTAGAATATATTTTCAATGTGTAAAGTTAGACAGACTGTTTATATATTAGTGCAGCGAAATTTTAAAAAATTGCATATATGTATGTATTAGGATAAATTACAAATTCCGGAAGAAATACAAAAACGAAAAGTAAACTATAAAATATATGAATAATTAAAAAATTAAAAACGGCTTTGATTCAAAAAAAAACAATTTTTAAACTTGAAGTTTTTAAAAATATTTTGAAGCAGATTCGAAATCGTTGAACCAATAAAGGGGGTAAAAATCGCTGCCGCTAAATAATTTTGCCACAAATACTTAACTATTTTTCTAATATAATTGTTCCTTATTACAAATCATATCTTAGCTTATGCTCGCCAGAGTCGAGTCCAATATTTACCATTTTACTAAGACCCAACTAAGTACGTAAGCAATAGTTTGCAAACATGGGAAATATTATATGAAATAATTATTGTACACAATCATAAATAAGATACTTATGGCTTCTTTAGTTAAATTGTATCATCTTATGGTAGAATTAGTCGGTTCGTATCGTGTTACTTTTGAATTTGTCGTATCGTTTAAATCTGAATGTTAGTTAGTAAATATGTGAGGCTGCAAGCGAACGTGTCAGCTGTTATTGTACAAGTATTTCTCTTTGCTTTCTACATGTGTGTGTATGTATGTGAGAGAGAAGTTAACGTTTGCTCCGTAAAAATCTATTTTCTGTAGATTTCTACCTCACGATACATATTAAATAAACAGCAACATGTTTTATTTCTGTTACAGATTTTGTCAGCTGATTTGTAAACTCACGATACGAATCGACTAATTCTATCATCACTTTTGAAGTTCTCGTATCGTTCAAGTCTGGATGTAAGTTAGTAAAAACGTGTGGCTGCCAGCGAATGTGTCCACTGTTATTGTATTTTCTTTGCTTTATACAAACGTTGTCAACTCATTTTCAATAAGCATCAACATGCTTATTAAATGTTACGAATTTTGTCAGCTGATACGCAATAGCACGATATGATTTTAGTAATAATACCATTAGTATACCTTCCCTTTGGGTTTATTATCTCTTGCGGGTGTTCAAGTGAAAGGGTAACCAACGTGAATGCAACCCTTCAATATTAACATTGTCTCCACGGTGGTTTTATGGTGGGGAATATGTGTGTATATTGTCAAAGCCATTAGCAAGATCTCTAAAGTAAATGAAGAGATTAAATGGATTTCGTTAATTGTTTAAAAAAAGATTTCATTTAAATTAAAACAGATTTTCCAAGCAAATAAATTAACATTTTCATAAAATTATTTTATTTTACTATGAATGAATGAATTAAGTCTAGCGGGAAGCACAGGACACTGCGACCAAAGTAGATCTATTGTATCCCCTGCCAGGTACTAGAGCACCTCATCTAGACCTACTCCCCTGATGAATCTCAGGATTGCCAGTGGGTCCAGAGTTGGCAGCTCTCAATCCTCCAATAGGTGCTTGCCCAATTGGCTATATCTTCTGTGGCTTAACGCTTCACAGTCCTTCAGAATATGCTCTGGAGTTTCATCTTCGTAATCACAGAATCTGCACAGGCTGTTACTCTCAATGCCAAGTCTGTTGAGGTGTTTTCTCAGTCTACAATGGCCTGTGAGGAAGCCTGTGAGCATTCTTAGATTGTTTTTACTCAGGGACATGAAAGCTATGAAACGATTTTGGTTATTTTACTTTGCTTCAAATCACTGACTTTTTTAACAAAATAATCATACTCCTCGCTTCACCTTTTTTAAACATCTTTACCTAATCTCTGTTACATAAGCAAAAAAAAATGTTCTTTTATTAAGGCACTTTTCACCTCGTAAATGCTATAGAATGAATACAACTATTTCCAAAACATTTAATTCATTAAACAGAGATGCAAATTAAGATAAAAACTCAGCAATGAATGTTCAGAAGAGATACAAGATACCACAGCCAACCATCACTCTAAACGAGGGTTGAATTAGAGATTTCAATAAAAACTCCAGCTCTTAGCAACTAACAAACGGCTATTAACAAGTGTTATCAACAATCGCGCATATATTAAATTTTAAGAGTCGAAATTGATGGGCGAGGGAGTTTTTTCTCCACAACAAAATACTTGCACCAACATCATTTTATTGTATTTATAACTTTCAATGACATCAAACATTTGAGATTTCTTTTTTAATAAAAACAAATACCAACAAGTTAATTTACCATGATGAAGTTGTGAGAGATATTAACTTTTTCCATTTTTAACATTCTTGGCATTTTACTTTAGTGTGCGTGTGTGTGTGTGTGTATGTGTGTGCGTGCAGCTTCTTTTCCCACTTAATTGTCCTTGATGGCTTGGTTACTGCTTGTGTTACCAAGGTTGTTATGATTTTGTAATTTTGTACGTGTGCTCTAGTGTAAGTATAAATAGCTCTCTATTTCTTTATACCAAATTGTTTTTGAAAATATTTTTGCCAAGTGCGTACTTAGTGAAATGTTTAATAATTCAATTTCATTAATAATTTCATTTATATTTATATTTTTATCAAGTTGCTTGCTGGGGCTAATTGTGATTTTCCTGACATGTATTTTGCTTTAACATGTATTTTTATTCTGGATAAATAATTCTGTGGCAATAACGAAAAAGTCCTTAAGCATATTTTACTGTTTTGTAGGAGAACACTTTCAAGTCTATTTTCAAAAACTTATTTCTTTTCTTTTTAAATTGGGAAATTCGGTGTTCTCTTTTATTTTAGTTAGAAAAACATCATTTTACACACTATAGCTCATATATGTATATTTAATTTGATATATACAATAGTATAACATGAATTAACCTCTTACTCCATATGAGATTATAAGTCGAAAAAATATAAGCAGCAAATCGTTGCGCTATAACTGCTTGAAAAAAATCTTATAAAATAACTGAGATTTTGCCAAGGAGTGCTTTTGAATACAACGTTTACAGGAGTGTCGTTAACTCAAAACAAGCTTAGCTCGACTTAAGCACTTTTTCCTTTTTTCCACAGAATTAATAATGATCATATCGAGCCATAACCGCCAAAAATGGTTAACCACACATATTTTGGTCTGCTGAGTGGTAGCGGGAGGTCGCGGGTTTGATTCCCGCCATAGACCCTGTGTGTTTTCTGCAGGCAAGCTTCGCGGGTTGTGTTTGTTTAAAAAAAAAAAATTTAGTCAAAAAATTAACGTCGCGTTAGCGCTTTTGGCGGTTATGGCACGATATATTAAATTAAAACAAAATAATAATAATAGAAGGCTGAAGCTTGCATTAACTGATGATGAAGGTGTTGCGGTTTTTGAAAACAGCGTGTTGTTACGTTTTGCTAGTTAGTGTTTGGTGCATATGAACTTTATATGTATATGAAAAAATACAGAGATGCAGACTATAATGTTTAAACACGCAATCGTCAATCAGCAATATTAACCCGTAAAATTAAAACTTCTACCAAAATAACAAGGTTCTAATGACTCAGTATGGCTAAAAGGACCATAAAATATGTATCGCCATTTTGAACGTTTACATCTAGGCCTATAAAAAGAGGAAGTGAAGTCAATGAGGTAGAACCATAAAAATTAAATCAGCCGCATCCAAATGGCTGCTTGATTGTTATAACATCTCACACTGGTCTGCTATAAACCTTCTAAATCTCAGAAAATATGCTGCCATAAGCAAATTATCTCTTATGGTTAGTGAGTTATATGAATTTCAAAATTGAAATTTCCTCGTTTTTCTCAAACTTGGTTTAGCATTTTCGAGATGCTGGATCCAATTTTCATACTTCTTTCTTTGTTAAATAATATCTTGACTGAACTACATTATATAAGTTTTGAAGTTCAAAATTTTGGAAAGGCTGAATTTTTTTAATTGTTACCCACAAAAGGACACTGCATATTTTTGTATAAAGCAAAGCTTTCATTAAAAATACACAAAAAAAACTATTTTAACAAAGAGATTTTTAAGCAGATTGTGCGAGTTTTCAAATTACATGACAAGCATGCAAGCTTCCGAATTTGGTCTGCTTTGAGCGAAGTAGAATAGAATAAGCTGGAATTCGAACACAAAAATTGATTCCAAATACTCCCATCTGTATTCAATTATTTTTTGAAGTACGTCACGGGGCGTGGTCCTAGAGTGGACTTTAGAATCTAAAAATGGGAGTCTAGCCTGACTATTTTCGAGATGATATTAATATGGTATGTGTGTGTTTGCATGATAGTATAACATCTGAAAACTTAAGAACGACTGCTACCGATTTGACTAAAATCAGCTGATTTGTTTGAGAGATATCATTAAGGAAAAACTTCGAAAAAATCGTTTCTTTTTCTAATAACATCAACAGTCATCGTAGCTTAGTGGGAAGTTTCTGGTATATATATTTGTTTTAAAGAGAAGTAACACTCAGGCAATGAATTCCTACTACTAAAAGGTCCGCCAGATAACTTTTTTTTTTGAAAATAGGGCGCAAAACATCGAGTGTATCTTCGGCTGTGTGTCACGTAGCGCCGTCCTCTTGAAACCAAATGTTGCCAATATCCTCCTCTTCAATTTTTGTGAACAAAAATTCGCTCAACATGGCACGATAACGATCGCCATTGACTGTAACGGTCACTCCTTGCTCATTGGCCCAATTATGCCTCTGGACCAAAATCCGCACCAAGCAGTGACTCGTTTTGGGTGCGTCGGCTTTTCAATGTATGCGTGCGGGTTTTGACAATTTTGCTTGTTTACATACCCGCCAAGATCAAAATGAGCTTCATCTGAAAAGATGATTTTTTTTTTGGCAAAATCGGCATCTTCTGTAAATCGATCGCAGGCAATATTTCCCAGCGTTGTTTAAGCGTATACACAACCATATTCGTTCAGCGGAAGGATAAAATTAATTAATTATCAGTCAAATCAGACATGAGCTAAGTGTTACCATGCACGAAATAAGCACTAGTTGGAAAAAAAACGTTAGATGGCGGACCCTTTATTACTAGGTGTTAGCTTCTTTAGAAAAGGATAGTGTTAGAGAAGAAAGGTGATGAGGCAAGTGATAGAGGAAAGCTTCATTCTTTTAAAACTCTGCTTTTTGCCTGTTTTTAATAATGCAGTGTTGCAGCGCCTCTGGTGTTAAGTGACGCCACCTTCTTTTGTATTTTGATTTTCTTTCAATGAAAATTCAATACCAATGTCTCCAATCGTAGCACATTTTTATACTGAAATTTTGTTAACCTCCATATAATTTAAAACTGTATTTAATAGTTTATTCTTTGTAATTTTCGATTAAATCTAAGCAAATTCAGCTTATTATCGATTTCAGTTCAGTTTGCACTCATGAATATAGCTGCAAAAACCAGCAAACTAGAAATGGGTGCGTGCCGTATTTTTTCGTGATACAAACGCGCGAAGTGCTCGTGAGAAAATATCTGATTTTGTACGTGGTCGGGTCGTTTCGCGTTGAACAAAATTGAAACAGGAAACGGTTTTAGTTTCAAAATATAATGAATTAATTTCCAATAAAGAAAAAAAAATTATGTTTTGTATCGTCAAACACCCAACATCAGCAAATTTGTTGATAGTGTACGGGTCTCTTAACCTTAAATTTCGCAAATCTAACAAAAACGTGATTTTGTTTGAATATAAAAAAAAATATTTTTTTGTTATTAAATTTTTTGAGTTGTGCAGTATCGTGTTGGAAAAATTCGAAACGCGGCCATCTCTACTCTGAATTTTGGACTTATAAGCCATTAAATATTAATAAGACCGGAAATAAATACATCAAAATTCTAAAACAAATTCGGTATTAAAATTTTCAAATGTAGGAAAAAGAGTAATTTCGGCTTTGTGAGAGTGCAGTTACAGTTTTGACTGATAAGAAAACAAGGATTTCAAATTAATTTAACATACAGTCATACATAGTTCACAATATATAATAAGAACTATTTTTATATACATAAGTATGTATCTGTTGCAAGTCACTAACAATTCTATTAATAATCATATACTTATACTGCAAAGCATTCGAAATGTTAATATGGAAAAGACTCCTCCCTCCCACACAGAGATTCATAAATACGGTACTTAGACGTGCATGCAAGTGTACGCATAGCTTCCATTTTATGTGGAGTATATAACACAGGTCATGCTTATACACATTTAAAATAACAAAATACATTTAGAAACTGTCTGTGTTCTTTATATATGTACATATTTTATATACATAGGTGTGCACGTATGTATATGTGTACGTATGTATGTATGTATGTATGCATATAACATGTCTCCTCGTAAATTGGGAATATGGCAACATTTGTAGCCAACCTACAAATGTTTACACAAACAAGAGCATGAGCGGCATATTTTCGTTTACGTGATAACAAGGACTCCCACCTGCCACTGCCGGGCCATGTTATACACACTCAAATACGTTTGTGTTTGTATGTATGCACATGTATGTGTGTTAGAAAGTAAGCTTTTGCGCATTACTCCACAATAGAAAAAAGCTTTTTTGTTGTCCCCCAAACACAAAACTAAAGCAACACTTGAATCCACCCGTGTCGTATATTATATAAAAAGCCCTGCTACCTTAAGGTGAAATTCACTTCTACTTACCAAACTCCTGGAGGAAGCAACAACGGCAACACAAGCTGGATTTATAAATCATCAAAAATTTATTTTATCAACAGATACTAAAAGTCAATAAAGTTTTCAAATAACCGTCGGCATTTCGTAATGGATTTGCTATCAAAATATTGCAATTTTATCAAATCAATGTCAAAGGAATTGTTGTTTTATATACAAAAACATAAGAAATATCGTAGAATCGTTTAGACGAAGGCGCATGGACATCTTGCAAGGAAAGCAAAAGAATCAACAAACATATTTGACAACCAAGAAAAAATATCAACTTAAAAAATCATATCAACTCATATCTGTTTTTAATTTTAAAATATTTAAATTTTAATCTCTAAGATTTAATAGTTTTCTCTTATTTATAATAGAAATGAGTATTTTCTAAATAACAATAATTATATGCATGTACATACTCGTATATGTATTCATAAATAAAGTAATATATTTAAAAAATTATGATATTTTTTATCTCAAGCGTAGCATTTTCTAGCGGATAGCTTTGACGCTGAAGTGGCATATGGACTTAAATAAGAGCGTCAATATTGTGCAATGAGCAGCAATGTTCACTCATATTGTTTAAAACGCAGTACTCACGGTCAAAGTGCATGAAATAAGCATCGCATAAGCTCTAAGCATTGCATGATAAATAATAGATGATATCATCTTATTATAAGCCAAGTTCAACTCAATTGTCAAACTACAAAGAAAAATGTTACGTATTTTGCCTTGTTATGACTGTGTTGCACACGTGCACGTGCGAAAAATTAAAAAGCTTATACTTTGCTTCAAGCACCGTCAGTGTGACGTATATAGCCAAAATTTCACTAATATTTTTACAATGCAGATCATGTATTTTGACCGTGAATATTACGCTTAATACAGCCTAAATAATAGAAATAAGAAATTAATATAAAACCGCTAGTTTGATATAAAAATAGCTAAAATGTCATTACTTTTTAAAAATAATAGTTTCGAATTATTCTAATACAATACGACCCGCACAGGAGGGTGGCGTTGGCTGAAGTAGTTAGCACGTCCTGGGCTCGAGCCCGGTCTCCGACAGTCTTCAAACAGCAACACCACGCGTTTTGCTGACATAAATTAGTGTCCTTTTGTATCAGTTGTTGTAGGAAAGATCAAGTGATGAAGGCATAGACACTGGTCACTGAACATCAGTGTATACAGTGGAATCTCTCTTGAGCGGACACCGAAGGGACCACTGAAATGTGTCCGTACAAGGGAGCTGTCCGGTCAAGAGAAAACTACACATTTAAATGAGTAAAATTTTTTCTAAGATTGTTAGTTTTTATTTAAAAATATTTTTATTAAAAAAATAAACAATTCAATTGGTTTATAAATATGTACATATTTCCATATTTAATAAAAGTTATGTTATTTCAATAGATATTGCTCCATTCTAGTTTGGCGTGTTTTGGTCTTGACAATAACATTTTGAAAATGTGAGTCAAGCGATGAATATATATGAGATTGTAAAATGCAATCACAGATAAAATTATGTTCAAATTAGTGTCATCTCAATGTTATAAGAATTTTTATGAGATCGATGTTACAAGAAATCTTTTAACAACAATCTTATGAGATGAATTATAAAAAAACACACGTGCATGAAAACATATTAGTATGGATATGTGAGTGTTCATTAAAATAAATTAAAAGTGATGTTTTTTAATAAATTTCTGTGATTTTATATATTTAAGTGTGTTTAATTGTTGTACAAATTGAAATTTGTATGAAAAATTAAAAATAAAATAACTAATTATGCAAAAGCAGTAGATGTTAACTCGATGAGCATTTGCATAAAATGGAATCTGTATAAGATGAAGAAAAATATCGACATTTTATTTTTCTTATCCTGCCGACGATTTTCCTCATGTTAAATATAACAAAACGAGCCTTGTTATTAAGGCGAGCAAATTAAGAGTCTTGGCAAGCTTATTTATAAATTATTACATAAACAAATCGGAAAAAACAAACGAAATGTCCGTTGAAGAGAATTTTTCTTCATTAAGCGGATGACCACGTCCGCTCATAAGAGAATCCGTTCAAGGGGACCGATTGCAATGCTTTTTTTATGGAGCGCTGCCGAGACCTGTCAAAAGTGTGCGTCTAAAAGGGGTGCCCGCTTATAGGAAGTGTCCGTTAAGGGAGATTCCACTGTACTAATTCTAATGTAACATTAGAGCGCCCTCCTTCATCGGTATTGTGTAGCAGAAAAATCGACGAAGTAAAACAATAAACATAATGGCTACTAAGCACAGCTTGAAAAAAATTAATACGCCTCATTAACACCAGAGGCGCTGCAACACTGCCTTATTAAAAACGCGCAAAAACAGGAAAACACGGGATTGTAAAAGAGTGAAGGTTTCCTCTATCTCTTCCTTCGCTACCTGTCTTCACTATACTATCCCTTTCCTAGAGAAGCTAACACCTAATAATAGTAGTAGGCATCCATTGACTGAGTGTTACTTCCCTTAAAAAAAAAAAAACAAAACGTATATATTATTATACATTGAAAAATGCAAAACGTATATATTTCTCTTCCAACACTATCTCACATATTCAAGAATTGTTGCGAAAAATATTGCATATATGGACCGGGACTTAGAGGCTAAAATTTTGCATAAAAACTCTCCTCGTAAATTTAAAATTATTTTGCAAGAGTTGCCGCTATCGATTCACCACAAGAAACTGTTGAGCAGGAAGTGCTTAAGATCCCTACAAATAAGAACCTGGCACAAATTTTCAAAATGCATGTGCTAGCACCAGTTTTAAAAACTTTGTTATTTTGAAAAAATATTGATTTTCTTGAACAGAAGTTTTTTGTACCAAAAGACCAAGCCATGCTACACATCCATTAATTCATGATTGGGTCCCTTTTTGTACTTTGCCCAAACCTTGATCAATTTTGGCAAATCCAAATTCTGATTTGCTCTTTGATGTTAGAACCTATAGCTCTAATTTCTATTTCTAAACAACATCTGAAACTACTCCTTACCTTCTCTCTCATTGAACTTAAAATAATTGATTGCATTGCCGAAATAATTGTGATATTCACACTATGATACTTCTTGAATTATTTTATTTTTCGTTAATTTATAATTTATATGCAATTAATTATTGATGGATATTACTTGAAAGATTTTGCAACTTTAATTGTAACTAATTTCTTATCACCTAATTTTAAAAATTGCTTAGAACCTAGAACATTTCACAAAATGTAATGCTTTGTAGAAGTTGTGCTGATTTCCGAGAGTTTACTGTAAAAGCAGTTTAACTTTAAAGAAATCCTAGTAAAAACTTCATCTTATAACTACGAGTATAAAGTAAATACGAGTAATTTGTGTATTGTAAAAAAATGGATATTTTTTCAATACCAACGTTTCTGATTATCATAATATCTCCATTTCGTAAAACTTCTCTTATAGTATGGCCAATTCTTTCAAATAAAGCATAAAATTTACATATGTCAACAATACATTGAGGGCGTAAGATTTATTTACCAACTTAAGCAAACACTAAAATGCTAAAAAACAAAATTGAAATGTTAATTACAAATAACGGACGCAAAACCACACGCAGACTGGCAGCAGGGAAAATATGTACATGAACTTTTCAAAAAAAAAAAAAAAGTAATAATAATATAAAACACTTGCACGGTAAATAAAACGCCTCTTTTGTATAGATAAAGATACTTAATAGATGATACAATTTACATTTCTAGAGTATATCATCGCATTGATGAAAAATTTTTCTGTATGGGGAGGGGGCGGATGAAAAAACTGCCCATAAAAGTTAATGAAAACAAAAAGTAAACAAAATTTTCAATAAATACTTAGAAGTAGAAAAAAAAGAAAATAAAACAAAACCAATAAATGAAAAATCTTAAAACACCCTCACAACTGTAGAAATAGAAAGAAGATAAATTTAAATTGTAGTAAAACTTTTGCAGAACCCTTGTTTGTTAACAACATTTATTACTTTTAAAGTATTAAATGCGAGCGAAAGTAATTTCCACTGCGTATTCTATATCCTTACTAATATTAGGATTAATATTACTAATATTAAAATTTTTTCACCCATGGAAAGCTAAACTATAAATAAATATAGTATATGTTTTATCCGGTTCGAAACCGGTTTTTTATATTTGGTACGGACTGTTTTCTTAAAAACACATTTTTCGACTGGTTAGGGTAATTTTCATTTCGGGTTTGTTTGCTTAGCCAGTTTTAAAACCGGTTTTTATGTATTTTTGAAGCAGATCAACGCGAACGGACCCGCGGGTAAAAGCTTGTATGTATATAAGGCAAAAAAAACCGACTTCAATGCAAATATCTGATAGAACATTTTCCAAAAAAAAATTATGGGATACAAAATTAAATTTTAATGGGCGTGCCTCCGCCCATTTTTTAAATGCTAGGTTTTGTGTTTTTCAAAGCTCAGTTAAGTTTTGTAATAATCGGTACAGTAGAACCACTTAAAATAATATATTAAATTTTAATGGGCGTGACTCAAATGGAAAATTGTGTCTATTTTTGAGCTCAAGGTGTGTGGTAAGTTTCGTAAAAAGCTTTTAAGTAGAACCACGTGAAATATAATAATAGATTTTAATGAGCGTAAGCCCGCCCATTCTTTCAACTTTAAAATTGTGTAATTACAAGAACCAAAGGTGTTTGCAGCAATCAAATAAATAGAATATCATAAAATCAAATAAAAAAATTGTGGGCGTGTCCCCTCCCAATTTGTTTTTTGCAATGGGACCATAGAGACCTATACCCTCTTACACAATAAAACAAATTTTAAAATCGGTCAAATATGAACCGAGTTATGAAGTAACAATGTAAAAAAGAAAATACAGATGAATTGATAACCTTCTCCTTTTTTGAAGTCGGTTAAATGTAAGTTGTATTGTTTGTGTGTAACTGAAACAATTTTAGTTTTGGAAGTTGAAGTCAATACCAAGATTTTTGTATGTAAACGATTTTTCTATTTGTATTGGGTTGATGGGTTATATACATTTTAGTGAATATATGTACCTGTATTTGTACTTATACATCTTTGTATATACCACATAAAACAAAAAAAATCATGGATTTTATGCTTGTGTTCAATCAAAAAATTCATAAATATCTACTATAAGGGAAAAAACGGTTGCGTGATTGCAATTCCGGATAATAAAGGTAATTACGGTTGATCGATGAAAAAAAATTAAACGAATGGACTAAAAGAAAACAAAATATTTCTTTACGGAAAATCGACGTTGCCAATTAATCGAGCATAATCGAGGCCTTACTGTAAGTAGATACTTTGAATTTGCACAGAGCATGCACTTTAACAGTGGCCGCCCACATACCAAATTTGTAAAAAGTTTAAAAAATACAGGGTACTGGCATGAAAGAAATTGTTTTTTTCTTTGACAAAGTGCTGTAACTTTTGAATTTTGTACGCATAACTTCTAAACTTGAAAAAGTGTTAATGTAAAGTTCTATTTACCACGCCTACTCTTACGAGAACAAAAGAGATCAAATTGAATCGCTTAATAAATTGCTTGACGAATAAATGGAGAGCAGTTGAATCAATTTAGCAAATATTTCTTTTTAAAACATTCCTTCATATCCAAGTAAAGTTATTATGAAACAAAATTTAGATGCGTGTGCCACCTGGAAGATAAAGGAAATAATTGTGTGTGAATATTTTGGGTACTGTTATTGTGTTAAACTGGAAGTTTTTTGGGATTAATTAAACTTAAAATATACAATATTTTAAAAAAGGTATCCGAATTGAAAAGAGTTGTTTAAGAGAGTTGTTTTTTTTTTTCTTTTTGAAAACTCAGAGTTTAGGAATCAAAAGCTCTTAAAAGTTTCCACCAGTAATGTGCATGAACAGAAAGTGGAAACGCTTTTAACAAGATTTTCGTTATACTTGTACCCCAACCCAATAGTTGCTGTATAAATATAAAAAATTGTGCAATATATGTATGTAAATATAGCACGTGTAATACCAAAGTAATTGTTTGTTGATCTCTTGATCGAAAAATTATATGCCCAGAAGTTATTATTATAACTAAACAACAACAGTAACAAATAGCAAATATAAGATACTAAAGTGGAAGCAAATATATTCGCATTCCTAAAATAAATGAAATCAGTAATAAAGTACTAAAACAACCAACATGTACTCGTATGTGATAAGAATAATTTACACGTAGATAAAGATATTTTGATACTTAATAATGTTTAGGGAATCTCTATTCGACTTTATCTTGAAATGTACACACCGGAAGAAATCTCTTCTCTCTACATTATTGCCATATATAGTTTAGAGCTATCACCAAGTCTGAATTAGACGTTGGTCAAAAACTGATGACACCATTTTTTGAGAGCAACTTATTTTCGAAATCTTTTAAGGCTCATAAAAAAATTTATCAGCAAAATCGTATGTACATATGATTTTAAGATCTTACAATATTGTCGGATCTGTCAATGTGCTGACAATGTACTATCAAAAATCAAAAATTTGCCAGCAAAATGTAGATTGGTAAGTTCACACGGTTGTATCAAATTTGTCAAAAAATTTTACAATTTATTGCCAGACGGTTGTATGACAATAAATTCATCTGACAAAATCGTCAGTCGATAAATTGACAGTTCGCACGGTTGTCATATGCAAAAATTGTCAGATCTGTTGTTTTGCGTTGCCAGACTTAAAATATTTATTAGAAATTGTTAAATATCAATCGCTTTTGGTTGTGTTAAATGTAAAAAGTGAAAATATAAATTATTATGAACCATAAAGAAGCGATTGCAATGATTTTGTCGGCATATATTTTTTTATATATATATTTGCTTTAAAATCAAGCGTGTGCAGTGTTGCCCATAGAAAGAATTCTCTTACAATGACGCCATTCTTAGATGCATAAATTTCGCACATCTGACAATATTAAAATGTTTGACAAATATCTGACAATAATTTTACAATGTGTTCACACGATTGTAAGATGTCTGACAATTTGTTGTCAGGCAACGATGTCAGACAAAAATTGACAGTTCACACGGTTGTAAGAAATTTTTAGCACATTTTACTAACAATATTGTAAGATCTGACAACCGTCTGTACAAAGCTTAAGTATAAGTTTTTACTACTCTTTAATAGTACTATCGAACCTGTGTGTTTTTTTAAGTCTTTGTTGCATAGTGTTTTCATTAAAAAAGTAAACTATGGGAAATGAATAAATGCATGTAATTGATCATTGTATTGATGAAAAGCATCATTAGTTTAATGAAGAACATACACAAAAAAAAATTATTTTGGTATTTGAACACAAAAATCGCTGATACAATAAAAAAATCTTTTGAATTTTCTGTGATAACGATTTGTGCATTATCGTTAAATAAAATTGTATGCACGTTTATTGAAAATATTTTTTTTTTCAGTCAATAAAGAATTTCTTTACTGAAATTTTAATTTCAGTGATAATTGTTATTGTGTGTGTGGATGAATGCCACGCTTTTCAACCCCTCTTTGTTTATATATACAGTTTAATCCCTGCAGAAAATGTCAATAGTAAAATTATAATGATTATCTATAAGTTATACACCAACTAATGGTATCTACTATTGACATTTAACACAGGCTTGTCCTACGAAATCTACCAGTAGACTATGTCAATACTGACTAGGTAGTTCTTGTGGGACCATATGGTAAAAATGTCAATAGTAAGGTTGTACTGACTTACTATAGACAGTATCACCACACTGTGTCAAATATCCATTACCTGCAGGAAATTGTTTATCATTTCTATTAAATACATATGTATGTAATCATATATGTAAATCAAAAATCGTATGAATCGCTGAATTAGTGAAGTCAAACACTTACGTATGGATCTGAAAATGTGACAAATCTTTACCTGATGGCACAAAATCTTCCACAGGGTCAAACAAAAATTTCCATAATATGCACCTTTCACTTAAAATTGTTCAATTTTCACATTTTCTATTTTTATACAATATGAATTGTTATTTTATTTGTTTTTTACTTTAATTTCTTTTTGTGTATTATGTTTTTTAATTATTTTTCAATACATTTATATTAATCTTTTAATTTTATTTCTTAAAATAATTTTTATAAACACTTAAATTTTGCTTGACGTCACGTTTATTTGCAACAAACCAATAAAACATTAAGAAGAAGCATAGTTGTGTGTATATGAAAAAATATTTTCTACACATTAAAAACAATATTAATAGACGCTCTGTTGACAATGTCACCAAAATGGTCAAGAAAAGTGTTGACTTGGTAACACTTAACCGCACATTTCCCTCAGGGATGCTTGCTTGCAATTTTGATAAGCAACGTGTTTGAATCCAATACATACTCATAATTTTGTTGACTTCTTTTTCCATATTCAAAAATGCCGGTTTTTGAAAGTATTTTTGGAATATTTTTTTCTGTGTCTGAACGACTGATTTTTCTTTCAGTGTATTCAGTGTTCTATAGAAGTGGCGATGTGAGGGTTAGGTGTGAATAGACCATAAAAACTTATGTTTTCTACCATTATCTATTGTTTTACCATGTGTATTAATAGTACGTGTGTACGCTTGTGTTTATTAGAGTTAGGACTGTCTGCTATGACTTCTTGTCTCTGCCTGTATCTACTAATAAAACTTAACAGCAGCACTTGACATTAATTGAATTTAAGGCTGCAAATTCTGATGACTGATTTTGTAAACAATGTGGATACGCTTTTATGTTGCCTGTTTTCATGCTATTTAGATTTATTTTGCTTTTTTTTTTTTTTTGGTAAATTAATTGAATCTGGCAGATAATTGAAAAGTTTTTAACGTAAAAAAAAATTTAATTACACAAACTAGCAAACAAATATTCGCTGAATGGTGTAAAAATCTTAAGGGGGAAAAATATAATAGACATAATGTCCGCAAAAAAAGATAAGGAAACCAAATATAAACGAGTTTGTTAAAGTACGAAAGTTGCAGGTGACATGAAAAATTATGTTCCCCAAAACAATGGGAATAAACCAATAGTACTTTTAAGAAATTATTTTTTTGAGAATTTCTTACTGTAGTCAACTCAAAGTATTGCTCAACTTTCAGAGTCACCGTGTAAAGTTTAATAGCGGAAAACCTTTACTCACTTCGCTTACCGTAAGATTCAATTTGACAAACAAAATAATCCCAGTGAAAAACATTGGAAGTTTTTATTCAGGAACTACTTTTTCTCTACTTCCGAAATACCGACATGTGTATATTTTTTTTTTTTACTTTTCAGGAATGGTTTGTTAACAACATCCAGATAATTAATTAATAAGCTATTTCACTTATGCAAAAATGAAAACAATATCATGTAGTATTAGATTTTTATTTATAAACAATATGTTGATTAAAAAGATATTTAGGAAGAGAAATGAAAGAACGTACGAAAAATCAGATTTATTTTGCACTACTTCCGGATGCAAGCTCAGGATTTTATTGACTGGAAGCTCTTTTTTTACTGGGAAGATGTGTCTTGATCGGTGCATGCCATCACTAAATGTAGGTTAATCTTCAAATTCATAATATACATACATATGTATTTATTTATGTAACTCTCTCGCATTGGATGTACCAGCGTGGTTTTACTTCTAATATTCTTCTGAACTACAGCTTACGACAAATAATGAGCACAGCCAACGTTTTATCTTTTCAGGTTGTCTCATTTAATTAAAGAACTTATTTCTATCAATTTAATTGCAATAATTATGTTTGATTTAAACTTGTCATTCACTAAGCACGTCTCTCCTTATGCATTTTATATATTTCTAAACGTTGTTTAAAAAATATTAATTATATTACAAAAATTTTGCTAAAAGTTCCCACAATTCGCATAAATCCCACATCATTAATTATTTGTGTGTATGTTTAGCTATTGACTTGTTCTTGTAACCACAACAACATCCCACATTTGAAAATCATTTATTTGCAGATACTCGTAATTTTATTTATCAGCAAACATGTTGTATTTTGTAGCAACACGGTGTGAATTACCACTTAATAAATTTTATATGACCTATGGGAATTTCGTTTAATTCTTTTTGCATTCTTGGTTACTTTTATATCTGTATATTATGGATAATTTTTGTCGAAATGAATTTAGTCCTCAGTGTAACGAACATCTACGAGTACACACATGTTTGCATATTTCTACCTTTATTTCACACAGAAAACTTGCTGCTTAAACCACGTACTTGCGTACGAGGGAACAATTTTCAAGTGTTCTTTACCCAGTCAAACACCCCCTTGTAAAGAAAATAATGAAAAAGAATTACATCTTAAATGAAATAAAAATTAAATGAAATGAAACTACAAATTTTCTTCCAATATAATTTCCTAAAAGGACATTTTTCAAGATACTCGTATTTTTCAAAGCATCTTATCCAGAGGTACGTTTGTTTAAAAGGTGCTTTTTGAAGAAGGTACTTTTTTATAAAAGAAGCTTTTTTAATATACACGTTTTTAAACGATGTTCTTCCGAAAGGTAATATTTAAAAGGAACTTTTCGAAAACGTATTTTTTATGAGGTACTTGTTTAAAAAGTAGTTTTGAAAAAATAAATTCTTAAAAAGTACTTTTTCAAAACGTACTACATATATTGAAATTTTTTCTAAATGTTTTAAAATGTGTTTTCTAGAAGTTAACTTTTTCGAAAGTGCTTTAAAAAGTACTTCTTGGAAAGGTACTTTTTCAAAAACTACTTTTTGAAAAAGTACTTTTCTAAAAACTATTGCTTAAAGTGTACTTCTTAAAATGTATTATTTTTAAATGTACGTTGCAAAAACTCTTTTTTGAAAGTTAATTTTTTAAAAAGTAGTTTTATCAAAGGTGCGTTTTAAAAGCTACTTTTTTAAAAGCTAATTTTTTAAAAGGTACTTTTTTGAAAAATACTATTTCCTAAATTACTTTTTTAAAAGGTACTTTCTTAAAAGAAACTTTTTTAATATGTACGTTTTTAAACGATGTTCTTCCGAAAGGTAATACTTAAAAGGAACTTTTCGAAAACGTACTCTTTTAAAGGTACTTTTTTAAAAGATACTTTTTGTAAATAAAATTTTTAAAAGGTACTTTTCTAAAAGGTACATTTTTAAAAGGTACCTTTTTAAAATGTACTTTTTTAAAGAAGGTACTTTTTAAAAGGTACTTTTTTAAAAGATACTTTTTTTAAGGAAATTTTTTAAAAGGTACTTTTCTAAAAGGTACATTTTTAAAAAGTACTTTTTTAAAGAAAATACTTTTTAAAAGGTACTTTTGTAAAAGATACTTTTTTAAAAAAGTATTCTTTTAAAAAGGTAAAAGGTACTTTTTTAAAATGTACTTTTTTAAAATGTACTTTTTTAAAAGGTACTTTCTTGAAAGAAACTTTTTAAAAAGGTACTTTCTTCAAAGAAACTTTTTAAAAATGTACTTTTTTCAAAGATATCTTAAAATGTAATTTTTAAAATGAACTCATTTACTAAAAAATAAAATCGTGCTTTTGTGTAGGATAGTGAGCCCATGACCTGTAGCTGCCTCTGCGAAAAACAATAAACAACTTTAATTGAGAATAAAACTAAAAATCAATTAAAAATTTATTTAAGTCAATTCAATTTTTATTTAAAAATCTAATTAATTATAAAGGTTAATTGAATCAATTACATTTTTTATTGATTTTTATTTTTATTCTCAATTAAAGTTGTTTATTGCAGGAATATTTTTTTCTGTAAGGTAATTAAAAAATAATAATTCCTCAAAAAAAGACGTTTGTTAGACCTAATGAATAAAAACTATAATTATTGGTCCCATTTGGTAAGTGTCTGGTCGTTGGTCAAAATATTTTTGAGAATTCATAAAGAATTCAGTTTTTACTGAACTGCATTTCGTATTGGAATACTAAGGGTAAGATGTTTCAAAGAAACTAAAAGAAGATTGTCAACAGGTAATTGCAGGTTTTAGTGATTTTTATATGCTTTTTAAGCTTGTTATAAGTTAATAATTGAATTATTCATGAATTTCCTTTTATATAACATTATACTACTTTTTCTTTCAAGTTTGTATGTCAGAATTGCAGAGTAAAAGGGAGGAAAAGTTTTGCTGCAAATTAAAGATATACTCGTACATACTTTTTGTCTTTAAATTAGCTTCACGGTTTTCTTTTTGCGTATTTTTCTTTTGAAATATTTGTTTATTTTCCAATATGAAATCGTGCCTTTTTTTCTATAAAATTTCATTTGTTTGTATCAAATTTATTTTCCTCCCCTTTTTTTATTATTATTTTCACAATTGTAATTTGATCAGGGCAATCAATAAAAGAAAAATTATAACGAAGAAAAAACGGAAGCAAATAAATTTCGTTGCGACAATTGAGTGCGAGTATTTGTAAAAAGAATTGCTGTCGTATCTCCTTAGTTGCACATTTTGTTTTTCTTAATGACGTAATTTGAATATACCTACATACTTACAATTTTCATATATAAATACGTACTAGGAAATAAAAAAAACTGTGCTGCCTTGATACGCATTTTTTATTACTTATTTATTTTTATTTTTTTGCTACTTCTTTGTTTTGAAAACTGAGAAAAATACGTATTTCTTAATCCTAAAAAAATTTGAAAAATTCTATTAAATGTAATCAAATATTTGAAGCACGAATTATTTTTATTTTATTTTTGTTTTTTTTTTTCAAGGAGTTTTTTTATTCACATATTTGGATTCGAAATAATTTCAAAATAAAATAAGTCAATGGGCCAAACCATTCTTAGTAATTACTAATTGAATAAGTTTTATTGTTTTATTTCTAGACATTTTTTATTCTTCATGCAAGTCAGTCATATTGCGGGTCCAAAGGGAGATAGATACATATAAATAAATTTGCATCAAAATTAGTTAAAATTAATTAAGTATACAAATTAATTTTTGGGATGCATCCATTTAAGTTAAGAATTAGAAAAAGTCTACAAGTATGAAAAAACTGCTATCTTAATACTCTTTTATGGTTATCATATAAAAGAAATGCCTTTAGGTATTTTGTAAATAAATACTTACGAAAATCTTGTTAAGATATTAAGAAAATTAAATAATTTTCTTAAAAGCCACTGAAAAGAGAAATCTCATGCTATTGTGGACACACGGAGATGCTTTGACATATAATAGCAACAAGCATAAGTGGTTACCACTTGAGTGGTACTTCATGCAACAATAATATCGCACATTTGCAATCTTTAAACATTTTCATTTATATACAGTGTCAGTGAAATTAAAAAGAAAGAAAAAGAAAAGTAAAAATATTGTATTCGATTGTGACGAATTTTATGTTCCCAGCACCATCAGAATCATATATGAAACTTCATTTATTTCTATATTTACATCATTTGGCTAGACCTGTGGCAAAAAAACTAAATAAAAGTATCAAACCAAAAAAGGTTATTTTAAGTAGAACAAAAAATAAGCAAATTAACTAACATATGCATAATTAGTAAAGAACAAACGACAATGGCAAGACTGTTGTAAAATTTAGAGATGGTAAAATTGAGCTTTCATTACAAAAAAGCTTTCAGCAAATTGTAATACGATGAATCAAAACAATTCACATGTTCCATTTGCAATAAAAGTTGCGTATATAAAGCAGAAATCTACATCAACTGACACCACACAGGTGTACCAAACTCAAAAGAACGCTGATGATGAATGTGTAGTGGCCTTCGAAAACAGCTAGTTGTTCCATTCTACTACGTGTTTGTCAGAATATTTACCATTAACTTTGGCGTTATTTGTTCATTAATAATTATCACATGTAATTTGGCTTACAAAGCTATATGAACTTTAGCCTGATCAAAACATAAATATAAAAACAAATGATGTTCGATCAATAATAACTAAAATTAAAAATTAAAAAAAAAAGTTTATTTCCTTATTATTAAACTTAAATTTGCTTAATTTTTAAGGTTTTCAAATCTTTTTCACTCTGTTACATTCACTGGGAACTGATTGTGGGAAAAATATCACTTGAACTACGTAAAAGCAATTCTCCCCTCGAGGGGAATGAAAATTTCAAGGGAACAAAAATTTCACCTCTTCACGACAGGGGTGATTGTTTCAAATAATGTTTTATTGGAATCTACCTGCGGGGCAATTTTTCATAAATTAACTCTAAATATATTATAGCAATAAAATATTGTATATATAAAGATAAGGCAAATAAATAAAACTACTTATCAATAAACATACAGATGTCACATAGTGGGAGACAAATTCAATAAACCACCTGTTTTTCTATTGCGGACCACTTACTGAAAGCAAATCCAAATGTCAACATAAAATTTAAAATCACAGAAAAAAAATTTTAACATAAAATACGCAAACATTTCCTTGCAAAAATTTTATAAATGAAAACAATGACCCCTGAAAGTATGCTACAGATGTGGACACAACAAATTTTAAAGGAAATTGCAAAAAAAAAAACAGGAAGAAGAGCGGAGCATAAGGCGAGTGAATGACCAAAAGCTTCTATTAAACAAATGGCTTAAAAATGCATTAAACTAATTGAAATTACAAGTATGAATGAAACAAAGCCAAAACAAGAAGGAATCCTACAAATACGAAAACAACAATTGTTTGCATTTAAAACAGCCGCAGTGGAATGTGTGTGTCCGTTAAGTTGATACAAAAGCACACAAATCCTTTAAATGCACCACAACGTTTTGGAGTTGTTTTGTTGTAATGTTTATTTAACACTTCATTCCCGCAGCTCTCACTGTCACCAATATTCTCTTGAGTATTATTTTTTTTTATTATTTGTTTGCCATAAGTGCGAAAACGTGTGATAGAAAAAATATTCTTATCACCAACATTTGGATTTCAGTCATAAGAAAAACATCAAATGCCACATTTTCGTAACAATAATTTTCACACAAATAATTTGTGTAAGAAAATTGTACACAAGCTTAGAAAAATAATAGCAAATGCACACCAAGTCTTCTAGGCAACCACAGACCAAATATTTTTTGTTTTTTTTTCATAAAAATTTCGGACGAATTTCTATTTGCAAATTGAAATAGACTTTTATAAAAAATCCTAAGAATTGTAAAGAAATCACGTTTTTCCAGAATATTTTTTTAAGGGATGCTGATGCTAGTATTAGCTGGATTTTGTGTAATCTTTTACGCACTGAGTATTTGTTTTGCAATTTTTCTTTACGAATAGTAACAAAAATTTACTGCTTTGGAAATGTACCACCTGTAGAGTTTAATTGCTGGGGGCGCGAAGATTATCAGTGAGTCAGGTATAATAAAAACGATTATAAATATTACTTTGCAGCACAGTTGATTTTGATGGAAAAAAATTTACAAAAAATCTTTGCTTGCAGCTTACTACGAGTGATAATTTTAAAACGTTTCCTTTAAATGTGATTTAGCTCTCAATAAATAAAGAATAAGTCTTATTTTCTTAGTTGTCTGAACACTTTAAAAGAATTTAAATAAAAATGTTTGGAACTTTGCCTTTAGTTATTTTTTGTTTTCTATACACAAAAATAATAAACGAAATATTATTTTAATTAAACCATGTTTTTAGCACAAAAAATAGTTTCAACAACACTTTTCTTTAAATTATTAACATGTTTATCAATACTCAAAGTTTAAAAATATGACTCAATAAAAAGCAGTTAATAAACAAATTATCAAATATTTTCCTGTATTCAATAAACAAAGAAGCAAAATCAATTAAATCCTTGTCTTATTTTCCAACAATAATTGAATTGAGTGAAAAACTAAAAAACTAAACTAAAAAATTTTGCGTTGTTTAGTTCACTGGTTTTGCAAAAATGTGTATCACAGAAGAGTTGAAAAAAAATTATTGAATCACGGGATTTTTGTTATTGAAAAAAAAAACTGTTTTTGTATGTTCTCAAACTTTTGGTGATCTGATCTAGGGTCTGCATTGGAATTTAATACCTTAATGTGAAATCTTAGTAAAAAGTTTTAATGAATGTTATTCCGTGCTGATCGTTACACAGGAATATTGACGAACTTCACATTTTCAAACAGAGTATCTTTTTGTTGTCCTGAAAGAAAGGTGATTTCCTAAAACTCAGAAGTAGAAAACATTATAAATTCTGTTGTACAATCTTAATATTTTTAAAATGCATAGAATTTTGCTATGGGTCATTCCATAGTAAAGGCTATGACCAAGGCGAATTCACATCAGGTGATCTTAATTCACTAGCTGACTTGATTTCTCTGCTGTCAATCAATGCAAAACGCTAAGAAATATTCTGACAGCAGGAAATTTTACACTAACAAAGATATAATTCGAATATGCAGAGTTGCAAATTAAGATCAACTGGTATCAATTCGCCTTGGGTATGACCATGATACTCACATTTTTTGCTATAATTCAAATATATAAAACTTTCAATTGGAAAAAAGGATCCGCTTCAAAAAGTATTTTAAAAATATTTAATAATAATTAGACACTGAAAGAACAGGTGAAGGGTGTGACCTTACAAATCACAGTTCTTACAGAATTATTACTTTTTGGATATATTCTGTGAAATCTCTCGTAGAACGCATACTATAATTCCGGTGTACCAAATTAGTCAAAGTCCTTTGATTGTATTAAATACTTACTACCTGAAAAAATAAACATTTTTCTTTAAAACAACTTTTTTTAATGGAACGGGTGGCATCTCTTTAAAAAAGTTCAATGTCGCCAGCTGGAGTTTTGATTCTTTTTCTTATTGACGGCACCAGTGATTCTGAAAGAACTTATTTAAAGAGTTCCTTAATAACAGCAATTTTTTGAAAAACTAATTTTTTCGGAAGTATGATGGCTGCGGCCTGTTTATGTGATTGGTGTGACTTAGCATAAAAACTCGAAAAAGTTTGAAGAAATAAAACTTTTTATTGCCTTAATGTAACAAATATAAATGCAAACTAATAGGAAAATAATAAGAAATTGAGTTATTCACTATCCATACTATCATAGACAGCAGAATTCTCCAGATGATTATGTTTTTTCTTCATGTTTCTTCGTTCGCTCTCGTTTCCTTTTCTTGACGTTGATTAAAAAATAGCGCTTCAGCGCTGGTGTGACGGGTGTGACCAAATGTATCCTATAACTAATAACTGGAATATTAAAAATAGTTTATTATAGTATTAATTGCGCTTACTTTTTAATTGTCAGAAACTATAAAGTATTTATTATGTACAGTAAGAGTTTTATTAAAATATTTATTGTGACGGGTGTGACTGAAAATTAAATTATAAGACATGCAAAGTCGAGATTTCAACAAAAAGCAAGCAAGAGTACAGCCTTTTCACCGATGACGGTTTTGATAAGAGAGGATATAAAATCGTAAACGAAAACGTAAAGAAAAGACCAAGTTTAGTGTTTGTTCCTTTCAAAGCGTTTCCAAATTTATAAAAATACAAACATATACATGTACATATATACATATATTTAAAATTTCTTTTTTTATAATTATAATTGTCTTGTGGACATCAGTTGAACGATTTTTATTACAAATGAGTATTTTTTTTTTATGTACGTATGTATATATTTATGTATATGTATATATGTATAATACTTTTAAAATAAAATAAAATTCAGTTTTACCTCTGCCAACAAGCGAAATACACTTTTTCGATAATTAAAATAAACTTCCCTTAAATTTAATCAATTTATGTACAAAATATGTAAATTTTCTGTGAAACGTTTTTTTTTCATTTATCTCTTTGTTTTAAAGATTTTAATCAAATAATCCTCTAAAACACCAGTTACAAAGTATCCTGTGTACACGCATTTGCATGCATGTAGAAACTTGTTTTAAGTATTATTTTCTTGAGCAGGAAGAAACATGTTTAAACATTTGTTTTCTACTCTGAATGCCTCTTCTATAAAAACTCCGATGATACCCTATAAATCCTTGTTAATATCCTTTTAAGAGTACTGTGATGACAATGATGCTGATGGCGGCTAAAAGCTCTATTTTTTTCTTTTTGTTTCCCCTTTTCAAGCGTTTGTTGAGCAAACAAATTTTCGTTAAATTCAAAGAAATTTAAGTAGATTAAGTCACAAAACGACAACGATGATTATTAAATGTAAGTATGAAGTTTAAGAAGACGATAAAAAATGGAGAGGAGAAACTCTTAAAAACAATACATTTCTTAAAGTCTAGTGGGGAGTTAGGCTGGCTGCAGAGTTGAGAGAGTGTTTCAATGCATCGCCTCCACCTTTCTTGGGAAACTAAAGGAATATGCAAATATTCAAATAAATTCATAAACATGCTTTGGTATGCAAAAATCGAAGGAAAGTTTTATCTATGTCTATGCAGTAATATGCATGTATGGCGACTTTGAAATACACTACATTACTAGTACCAAAAAGTGATTTGTGGACTAGGTAAATGCAAGTGATTCAAAGATCTTAGCAATATAGTTTTTAATAAAAGTTTTTGGACAACAGCTTCATATCGTCGCGGTATTTTCTTCTTCGTTTTCAATCATTTTAAAACCAATTTTGTTTGCATGAACAAAAATATCATAAGTGCATTTGCATACAGTTAAAATTACACACACTCAAACACGTGTGCACATATGTATACTTTTGAACTAGTAACATACATACATAGTACTACAGACTACTAGTCGCCGTGTCGCAGTATATCTGATATTCCTCCTTAAGTAATCCGGGTGCATTGTGTGCCAAAATGGATAGAATACTTTTAAATGAGCACTTTTCCACACAATTTTATTGATTATGCTTTTGTTGATGCCACGTATTTTATTCATTTGTGCTTTGTTCATCTTGCTCCATAGCATTTATCCTTAGCACTTGAGTTTCAATTTCACTTACATAAGTATTCAATGCATTTTATCTTCAACACACAGACACATCCGTGTGCTCTAAAAGAACATTTTATGACGTAAGTACAAATGAGACTTTTGGCTGTATGATGCGAATGAATATGCAGCAATACTAAATAAAAGTGTTAATATCGATTAAATTTTATTTCTTTTTTTACTTTTTATCACACGTTTTGCGGTTTGGGTTGTGCTTATGCCACCCACTGTTTTTGTTGACTGTTGTTGGCCAAAGCAGGCAGCCTCCCCCTGGAGAGCGATTTGTATTTTTATGCCAACGATAACATGTAACAGTATAAAAACACTGATGAACATTTTTTTAATTACGTGCAAAGTTTATGTATTAATGATAAAAATGCGAAAAAGCTTTATATACAAATATAAGTTTCCATAGTTCCTACAAGGAGCATGGGGCCTTTTGTTCGGTGGTTCTCATTTTGTGTAATTTAGTCTGTAATTCTCGTAACGTGATTCTGCTAAAATAAAAAATGTTTAAGGGTTGATACACAAATTTAGCAATACACGTACAAAATTTTATAAAAATGTATAAATCGACAAAACAAGGCTGCTAATTTTGAAATATACGAGTACATATGTAAATATGAGTATAAAATAAAATAAGTATGAATTTAAAAATTGTATTTGTTGATGGTTTAGCAGGTTTAGCTGCATTTCGTGGCAGCTAAGCAATATTCCAGTAGACTTCCATCAACCACTATAAAAAAACTTACAAACCAAAGAGAAAATATCTTTTACAAGCAATTGACTTTAACCCTAGAGCACTAAAGCCTACATTACACGGCATGTAAAAAAACCACATGTGCATGTGGTTCTGACGTTATTTTGACGTTATCACGAAGCTACATTTGCTACATGACGTGTACTAGTAACATATGTACATGTAGATATTCACACGCTTACAAATGTGCTGCCTCAGAAAATGTGTTCGATTCGGCTACCTGTGCCACACTGGTATTTTGGAGCAAAAATACTATCAAAATTTTAAGGCCCGTAGCCACTACTAGTAATTAACAAAAAATTGCAACCAACATGCTGAAAATTCCAGTAACGTCATCGCCACATACGCATGTGGCTTTTTACATGCCGTGTACTGTAGGCTTAACGCTATTTAATACTACGTTAATACTAACGCCACGTAAATTATACGTATTTTTCCTAAAGCACTTCAATTAATTTGATTATTTCTGTAAATTTTTTTGTTTTATTAGTTGTGTTTAATTATTTATATAATAGAAATAAGCATATGATTTAATTTAAAGCAATCAAAAATTAATTTTAAAAGCGAAATAAAAATTCATGTTTGGAATCAAGTCAAAGCTGAAACAAAGTTAATGCCTATATGTACATACTTACGAGTATGTATGTATATCATCAGTCCTGGTTAAGACAGTTTTTGTATACTTTTATTTGATGCGGGCCCTTTAGCGCCTTCATTGCAAAACGGAAAGTTATCCCAAACATAATCATTCTTGCCTAAAATTACGTTATTTTCTGATTCTGCAGCTACAGTAATTTCATCTTCTTATTTTTTGTAGCTTATTTTGGTTAATATGAAATTTTCTATTGCAGTGGGGCACCACTTCTTATCAGCGGAACTATCCTCGCTATCAAAATCTTCATCTTCATGACTAACGTCGCTGAACTTTAGTAATGCCGCAATATCTTCACAGTTGAGAGCACGCTTGGAATTCACTTGTTTTTACTTGCCTTTTTCAATCGCTGCATGAAATACTACTACAAATTTATACTCTTATTACTAACTTCACGTATAATTTACGTACACAAATTGTACTCTTATTACTAACACTACGTAAATTTTACGTATACGCCTTGTAATGATCAAGTTGTTAGAGCGGTTTAAGGACTAAATATGATTTTTCTATAGTTTAGCGTTTTTTTTTTCAAATACTTTTAAAAAAACCAATTGTGAAATTTGGTACCGTTAGGCTGCTTGATGCTTTCGTAGCAACAATAATAAAAAAAACTGCTCGTAAAATTTACGTGGGTTAGTATTCTAGGGTTAAGTACACATTACAAATAGAAAATCATAATTGGCAAATGTGTTAAGTCCCAAACAAGTCTATAAGTCTGCAATAGATTCATTTTGGAATTCTACCAATATTAGTATTTTAAACAAGAAGAACTAAATAAGAAAACTAGAGATGTGCACGTGAGCGGTTTTTGACTCACTACACGCACGCTCACGCAGAAAAATATTTTACTCACGCACTTTCACGCACGAATGGTTTTGAAAATTTTCACCATCAGGCACGCTCACGCATAAAATATTTTTAATCACGCACGAGAAGTGTACAACTTAGCACGATCACGCACGCTTACGAAAAATATATAATTAATTTGTTATGTTTGTTGGCTGAAAAATAGGTTCTTACACATACATACATACGTATGTATGTATGTATGTATGCATTATGTTTGCAGGCTCATTCTACCTATATGTATGTATATACATATGTATGTACATAGATCAGAGCTGGCCACCGAGAGAAACACGAGAGTAATGTACTCGCGTATGTGTATTCATTTGTATAAAAAGCCGATTGATGTTCGGCACTCTGTTGCTACTTTGGGCAGCTCAGACATATGTAGATTGTAGTATTTATTATAAGAAAATTTCAAATTTTCAATACAGTTATATACCCACGCAGGAGTGTTATCTCGTGAGAGCGTGAGAATTCGTGCGTGATTCTTAAAAAAACTCACGCACGATCACGCACGAGTAATTTTTTTTAAGTCACGGTCACATACTCGCGCGTGATTAATTATAAATTTGATCACGATCACGCGTGATTCACGCGTGACACGATAAAATCACGACATTTGCACATCTCTAAAGAAAACTATGCTACAGATTTAAAAAAGGTTAAGTTAAATAAGAAAAAGGACTTACGATTTGCATTTTGTGCATTTTTGTATATAGTTTTGATATTATTTTACAAATTACGAAATTAAAAAAAAATCTTTCATTAATGAAAAATAGACAAGATCTGAAATAATTTTTCTTCTCTTTATTTTTTTTTTCAATATACAACATGCCAACATAAAAAAATACTGAATATCTTTAAGCTTTTACGTCTTTGAGTTTCTCAATTATTTACCACCCTCATTTGTCGCCGTTTCCTTTAGCTCTAATTATTTATCATAAAGGATTTTTAATTAAATTTTCATCAATGTGATTAAAGCACAACAACATTGTAATAATTAAATTTGAATGCAACATGATAACCACATTAATCTTTAAAATATTAAATACAAAAAAACAAAACAACAGAACAAAAAAATCTCAAAAAATATCTAAAGCTTTGACAAGCAAAAAAACGTAATCCCACAGAAACAATGGCATCGAAAAAAGTTTTTGTTAAAAAAAAGAAATACGAACTACTCTTCCTGTTAACACAAAAGTAATTAGAGAGCTTAAGCAAAAATAATAAAACAAAATCTAGTTGCAGAGAAAAGATACCAAACAAATTATGACTTTGATTATTTTGAAGTTTTCTAAGGTTTCATGCTGAGCGAGCGCCACACAATTACAGCAGTACTTAGGCAGCAGTAGTACAGCATAATAATGTTGGAAATCACTAATTACTGTGGAAATTTATGATGGCGTTAGATAAGCAGCCGCAGAGAGTTGGGGACTTAACTTACTACAGCTGTCAAACTTCATTTGACACATTTTCTTATTTCTATAATTTATGACATTTATCTAATGTTTTAGAGTAAATTGCGAAATTTATCACCACAATGAAATTCGATTATTCTTCATTTATGTCAATCAACCAAGAAAAAAAGAAATTTCTCAATTTGCAGAAAATTGTTCAGCTTCTAGCAACTAAATCAGCAACATTTTCCCAAAATAAAAGATTAATCCTAAGTTTATGAGTTTAGTACTCGTACGCAAGGAAACACAGAAAATATTGTTTCATTTACTGTTTGTTTTTATTTTCTAAAATGTTTGTTTATTTGTTTATGTTACAGGAGGGTTAATGCACCCTTAATCGTTGTGTTTAAATAATGAAAGTTTTCCATCCGTCTTCGCCGCTCTTCCTTGCATTTCGTTCATCCTTTTCTATGATTTTTAGCAAATAAATGATTCTCTACTTCTAGCACGCACATCACAACACAAACGGAAGTACGAGTACCAAGTACCAGGCAAAAATAGAAGTAGCAGCATTTTTGAAATTTAATATCTTTTTAACTCGGATTGTAGAGATTTTGCTTTTACTGTTGTTATTGTTGCTTAAGGGCTTTGTAAGCAAAAAGTATATGAAATTTAACTGTTTTGTTATTTGTTTGTTCTGTCTGTCTGTCTGTCTGTCTGTCTGTCTATCATACTGTCAGTCACTATTTCTTGTTCTTCTTGTATAAATAAATATGAGTCTATGATTTCTCTAATATTAAATATTTGTTGAGTGTGTCAGATTTGTTTCGTTATCAGTATTTTGTTGCAGTTTATATTAAAAATATGTGAAACTCACATGCGTTTTAAATCCTTTTTATTATTGGGTCTTATCAATTTTCAGTGGAATTATTTACAAAAAATAATATAGGGTGTTTTTTTAGAGGTACAGAACTTCGAATTGAAATAAAACACAAGAAAATCGTTTTAATGTCCATCAATTTGGCTTTATTGGAAGGATAATTTTATGCCATTAACGTTTAAATATGATTTCGGGCATGTGGCCGCCGCGGCTGGCTCGAATAAAGCCAATTCTACAGGTCCAATTTTCAACCACTTTTTCGAGCATATGGGGCCGTACCGTATGTTGGCAATAACGCCACGAATGTTGGCTTCCAAGTCCCCTAACGTTTCTGGTTTGTTGGCGTAGACGAGCGACTTCAGCGGATGCGTATTATCACATAGAGTAAACGTAGTGCGAAAACGATCCTTAGTTAACCGAATTAATTGCTCTGTCGAACATAAAATGGACGGAGCTTGCGGTAAACTTCGCGAACTGAACCATTATTTTCGAAATAAATTTGCACGATTTGCAAGCGTTGTTCTTTTGTCAACCTGTTCATGATGAAATGGCAAACCAAACTAAATATTAATCACTTGACAGCTGACAAAATGGCCGCCAGTTAAAAAAGTGATGCCAACTTAAAGTTCTATACCTCAATAAAAAACACCCTTTACATGTTTATAGTTATCTAGTGTAAAAAAGTTTTATTCAAAGATTTTTTCTTACAATAGTTGTATTCAATATTTAGTGCGCTTAGAATTGCAACTGTTTGCAATGCAACTAATTTGTCAATGATGTCCACCATCATAGTTATTGCAACATTTTTCATTTTTATAACTATGTTTTAATATATATTTAATCCAGGTCTTTTAATTTTTCTTTTTCTCTTTTCGGTATTTCAAAATATTATAAATTGTATAAAATTGTCTTAATAATTGCCAATTTTATAATTTCCTGACCAACGGCTAGAGAAATATGAAAAGGAGGAAAAGGAAAAATTGAGAGACCTTTTGAGAGCTCGTAGCATAAGTAAAAACATTTCTTCTAGAATTTTTTTGATATATAATTTTTTTGTGGCGAAAATGAGTAAAGAAGGAAATATGAAGAACTTCAAATATGTTGGCGACAAGAGCTTCAAATTAAAAATAATTTCACTCACAATATTTAAGAAATGAAAACAATAATTAGAAAATATAACTTTTTTAAAAACTGCACAACGGCAACATTGATTTAATAAAAGCGTAGGGCTACTTTATCGATATTGTTATGTGAAAAGTAATGAAAATGGTTATAGAGATTTAATGTAACGTAACCTACTTTTCTCATAAAAATATCGATCAGCTGTTTCCTACGTTGCAGTTACTTTCCATTACAGTCGGCTAACTGAGCCTAAAATCTCTTCTGCCGTAACAGATAAAGTATTTTATTAAGAATGAACTTTACAGTTTGAAAGAATGATAAAGGGATACATATATACAAATATATATCTATATAATAAAATAAAATTTAAAATATATTTAATCTTCTCTGTGGCTCACTTTTTATTTTTATTTTTTATATAAAATGCAGAATACATTGTTTGTAAATCTTCTGAATTAATTAAATTTGTTTGTTTACAAGTCACAGCTGTTTACAGTAAGTGATAGCAAGACAACACAAATAGTAAGAAAGCTGTAAATTTTCAGTGTTGTGAAAACGGTAAAATAAAGCGAGTGCACTTTATGTATTGTATGTATTATTTTGTTGTTGGGTTGCAAAGGGAAGCTGCTATATTTTGCATTTGCACTTACTTATGTTTTATGTTAACTAAATCTCGTTTGCAAAAGCACCTAAAGAGATTTAGTTTTAGTTCAGTTGAAAACAAAATGACTCTTACACATTGAAAATGAACAATAAATAGAAATTCCAAAATGGTAGAAAATAGAAGTTGTCTAGACAATAATGTTAAGATTTTGTCATTTTGCTGAAAATGTCTGATTTTTGAAATGTATCGTCTTTTTAAATGAGCGATATGCAGATTAAACTTTTGTTTTTCTACAAGCTTAATATTGAAATTTTATCTGATAAAATCTCATTCATAAAATACTTGTATCATAAATGCTTTGCAAAAGAGATATTGATTCATCTTTTAGATGGTTATGGTTTTTTATTGTTCTCTTCCCTGCCTTAATGAATCTAATCACTTACGCCTGAGTGCATCAATTATGTTTCTACCATTTATTATCATCTTGTTGTAGTCGTCGCTCACATTCATACAACATACATACATACATATATACATACATACACTTGTCGGTCCGTCTGTTCGTTGGCTCAAAAAACATAAAAATACAAGGACAACCCAAGTAGCTGTGTGCTGAAAGCATGTGTCCTTTTGTCTGCTTCCACTTTCTGTAAAACGCCAAGCAACCAACCAACAAACCAAATAAATGACTGACAGCCGTGACGATGTTGTAATTTAACAAAAATTTGTTTACGTCATCATAAAGAAGATGATAACTTTATGATTTTTGTAGTTCACTTCATACTCCTGCAACACTTTTTCTCCCTCATTTTTAGATAATTCATTTGAATACCGAGGAGGAGAGACTTTAATTCTTTAAATTTCAAAATGAGGGGTGACTTAAATAAAGTATTTTATTAAGTATCGAATGCATTTCAATGCTAAATACTATGAAAGAATTAAAAAAATAAGATAATTTGTGTCTCTTCATATTAAACAATAAACTACTTTTGTAAGGTGTTTATTGTTCTCATTAAGTACTCTCATGACAAACAAATTTTGGTTATTAAAAGCTTTGAAGCGACAAGTCCAGCAGGAAAGTGATTCATTTCATAAATAACTTACTGAATAATATACCATTTAAAAAAATTTCTACTCCTTTCCAGAGCAATAGCTAAAGTAATTTCACCTGACAGTAATTTCACGTTGATTGACATTCTATTGAATCTGGGTGTAAAGATTGTTCGAAATTGTTTCTTTGATTTTGTATAAACAATTCTCGTATTCTATTTCAATTTCAAAACTTTTCAGAGAACCAATTAGTAAACAAGAGGTTCGGTTGTGTAAATGTTTGCATAATCAATTAAAATTTCCTCTGGTCTATGAAACATTATCATTATTAACGAGCCTTTGCTTAACTCAATTAGATAAGAAATATTCAATATTTTTAATACGCAAATAAAAATGTAATTACGTACAAGGTTTCTCAAAAGAAAATTTGTATTGAGTAGATCGATTAAAATATTGGAAAGCAATTTATATAACAAATGTTTATTACTTATTTCAATAAATAATTTGAAATAAGTAATAAAAATAATTTAAAAATAATATCATGCAAATGTAAGCCTTCGCGTTGTCGGTATTTATTCAATAAAATAGCAAAATTTCGTGATGAATACTTTGTTTTAAAAGTGCCGAGGATTACTGGCGTAATTCCAATATTTATTTTTATTTCCACATAAAAATTTTCACAGGAACTAAGTCAAGACTCTGACTAGCACTCTCGAACGTTAATTCTTGCACCAATTGAATTTTGCCTAGATGTATCTTTAGTTCTTTGTATAAAATGCAGTGTAAACATTTGTTAACGCACTTGTTTCAACTTTGATATTTGTTGAGCTTCTCATTTGTTTAAATGAAAGTTTAACATAATAATTCTAGTTGTTCTAAGAAATTTTTGGGTAAAGGTTCCCTGATGGTCTGCATTAACAACAGAGAAATGCGCATAAGATCCAGCTAAACCCCTCTATAATGAATTTCAATGTATTTTTAATAAAAAAAATATTTTACTGAATAAGTAAAATAATAATTTGGGATTATTAGTGCGTTAACAAATGTTAAACTTAAATTGTAACAATTCCCATAAAAAAACTCTACCTTAATTTTTAATAGAAAGTCAAAGTTTTAACATTTCCATGATTGTTCTAAAACAAAAACTAATTTCACGCATTTTTAATTCCTTTCAGTCGTTAAGAGAAATTACTAATATTCCAACTTGTTTATAAATTTACTAAAATGTTTTTAATGTTAAATGACTTGTGGACAATATTGTATTCGTCTCCCCAGATTTATGTGCAATGACAAAAATAATAATCATCACCAGGACATTTTATGCATTAGTTAAAAAAAAGTGCCATTTCCGCTAGTGACGCTTCCCCCATTTATTCAACATATAAATTGCTATTGTTGTTGGACTTACGGCTTTGGTGAGAAGTGTGCCGTGTGCATTCTACCTTAAAATAAAACATTTTTTTATGTAGTGCCTTTTTCCACTTCTCTCACCCTTTTCCTCACTATACTCGTACATAAATATATTTATTTTTAAGCTAAAAGCATTCATATGCAGTTTGACGTTGGGTCTGGCTGGCATTTTGGCTTTTGTGTCATTTTTCATTTTTCAACAATTGCTTCGTAAAACGTTGACTGTTTTAATAATAAAAACGAAAAGGTATGAGAAAATGTTTCGGAACATTACACGAATGTGAACATTTCATTGATGTTGATTGTTAATAAAAGTTGTTTCATATAGGAACTCTGCTCAGTTCAATACAAAGTGATTTTCTTGAGCAAAGCGCGCATATTCCACTTAAGCTTTCTATGCGATAAAACTTTTTCGCGCACAGAACCAAATAATTACAAAATAATTATGGAAAAGAGACATTTTAAAAGTAATTCAAGTACTAGAAAATGTTTATAATATTTATGTGAAATGAATGACTTTATTTAAAAACCTTTTTTAATACATTAAGGTTTCAATAAGATTTCAAAGAGATGGCGTGGCCTCCGAGACTGCTAAGGACGTCTTAAAAAAAGTACGGGTAATAGCGCGCCGTTTTAAGGATTCCTATTTAAAATATTCTCGCACTACATAAAATCAAACTAAAAGCAACAATTTCTTTCATTTTAAAATAAATTAACTTTGTTTCAATACTTCTTGCGTATTTTCACTCTCTGTTTTTCATTACTAAGATTTCTTATTATTTTTTTAGAATAAATAAAGTCATAAAGTTGATTGTTTGTTTATTTACAACATTGAGCGGAAGTTCTATGAAACGTTTGCAATACGACGAAGGATAGAAAACAAAATAAAAATGATGCTGGCGTAAAACGCATTTACTTTGTTTCTTTAAAAAAAAAAGTATTAACTCGACATCGAGCGTAAAATCAAATGACATTTTTACAATATTTTTTCCACGCTAAGGATGGAGGTGGTTGTTTTCAGTGATGATTCCTTATATCGAAGGTATCCTTTTGATGCGGTCTACCACCCACAACAATAAACGAAAAAAAAACAACAATAATAATGTAAGCAACAATAAGTAAATCGTAACCGTTACCACAAAATGTTTAAGGTTTTGATTTAGTCATACAAGCTTTCCTTTAGATTTTTGTCTTTGTTTTGATTCCCCTTCATATATGAATCTATGTACATATATGTGTAAGTATGTTCTAATGCACAGTTATATGTGTGTGTGCTTAATGTAAACGCATTCATGTGTTAAAAGGTACTTTTTTATAAGTATATGTTGTTGCTGTTTCAAATACTTATTTACGTACACATGGAAGTGTGTATGCTTGTTAACAATGATATTGAAACCTTTTAAAGGAATTCATTTTTTTAAATGGGCAGACACTTAAAATAATGTTTTCTTAAAAATATTAATTTTGATTTTTTACGATTTCAGGCAATTTTTTTTTGTCTGTTGAAATCCGAATTTATTGAAATCCTTGTACGGCAAAATTAAGGTACGCAAATTAAAAAAAAAATAATTGTATTTTGGACGTTTCAAATTAAAAAAGTCAAACAGCAGTGTAGGTAACTGAAATTAAATAATTTTTTTATTTTAATTACTGGAATGCAATTATTTTACTTTTTTTCTACTTTGTTATAGAGCCTTATCAAGTAAGAAATACATTGTTTCCCACAAAGTTTAGTGCTTCCAAGTCCCATTTAATTTTTGTATAACAAATGAACGACGTAAAGTCCATTTAATTTTTTGGATAAAAAATTACGATGAATGATCCATTTAATTTTTGCATAAAAATGACGATGTATAGTCCAGTCTAAATTTTGCATGAAAAAATTTTTTCCGTGGAAAATGGACAATGCTAATTCTATTTCAACTTTCGCATGACAATTGAACGATTTATAAAAATAACGATATATAGACCATAATTTTTTTTTTCATGAAATAATTTGTTGTCTAAAAAATCAAAGATTTACAGCCCATTTAATTTTTTGAAATTTTTTAAATGACGATAGTCTATTATATTTTTTCCATAAAAGAATTGTTTTTCATAAAAAGTGGACCATGTTTACTTTTTTACATGAAAAATGGACAATGTATAGTCCATTTAATTTTATTCGTAAAAAATATTTTTTGCATAAAAAATGGACAATGTATAGTCCATTTATTTTTTTTTTGCATGAAAAATGGACGGTATATTGTCCATTTATTTTTTTGCATGAAAGATTGACGACGTATAGTCCAATTAATTTTTTTTTCATAAAAATAATAGTTTTATGAAAAATTAACGATGTATAGTCCATTTAATTTTTTCACATAAATATTTTTTTCATGAAAAATGGACCATGTATAGTCCATTTAATTTTTTCACATAAATATTTTTTTCATTTAAATATTTTTTTCACATAAATATTTTTTTCATGAAAGATTGACGATGTATAGTCCCTTTAATTTTTTCACATAAATATTGGTTTCATGAAAAATGGACGTTGTATAGTCCATTTAATTTTTTCATAAAAAATTTGTTTTATCATGAAAAATGGACGATGTATAGTCCATTTAAATTATTTCATGAAAAATGAACGATGTATTGTCCATTTAATTTTTCACATAAATATTTTTATCATGAAAGATTGACGATGTATAGTCCATTTAATTCTTTCATAAATATTTTTTTTATGAAAAAGGGCGATGTATAGTCCATTTAATTTTTTTTATAAAAATATTTTTTTCATGAAAAATAGACGATGTATAGTCCATTGAATTTTTTCACATAAATATTTTTTTCATGAAAAATGGACGATGTATAGTCCATTTAATTTTTTCATAGAAATATATTTTTATGAAAAATGGACGATGTATAGTCCATTTAATTTTTTTCATGTAAAGATGTTTTTCATGAAATATAGACGATGTATAGTCCACTTTTTTTTTTGCCATAAACACATTTTTTGCATGAAAAATGGACGATGTATAGCCCATTTAATTTTTTTTCATAAAAATATTTTTGTCATGAAAATTAACGATTTATAGTCCATTTAATTGTTTCATATAAATATTTTTTGCATGAAAAATTGACGAAGTATAGTCCATTTAATTTTTTTCATATAAATATTTTTTCCATGAAAAATGGACGATGTATAGTCCATTTAATTTTTTCATATAAATATTTTTTTATGAAAAATGGACGATGTATAGTCCATTTAATTTTTGCCATAAAAATATTTTTTGCATGAAAAATGGACGATGTATAGTCAATTTAATTTCTTCATATAAATATTTTTTCATGAAAAATGGACGATGTATAATCCATTTAATTTTTTTCATATAAATATTTTTTTCATGAAAAATGGACGATGTATAGTCCATTTAAATTTTTTTATAAAAATATTTTTATCATGAAAAATGGACGTTGTATAGTCCATTTAAATTTTTTTATAAAAATATTTTTATCATGAAAGGTTGACGATGTATAGTCCATTTAATTTTTTTTTTATAAAAATATTTTTTTCATGAAAAATGGGCGATGTATAGTCCATTTACTTTTTTCATATAAATATTTTTTTCATGAAAAATGGACTATGTATAGTCCATTTAATTTTTTTCATACAAATATTTTTATCATGAAAAATGAACGTTGTATAGTCCATTTAATTTTTTTCATAAAAATATTTTGTTCATTAAAAATGGACGATGTATAGTCCATTTAATTTTTTCATATAAATATTTTTTCATGAAAAAGGGACGATGTATAGTCCATTTAATTTTTTTTATAAAAATATTTTTTTCATGAAAAATGCACGATGTCTAGTCCATTTAATTTTTTTTTTATAAAAATATTTTTTTCATGAAAAATGGACGATGTATAGTCCATTTAATTTTTTTTATTAAATTAATTTTTTATGAAAAATGGACGATGTATAGTCCATTTAAATTTTTTATATAAATATTTTTTCATGAAAAATGGACGATGTATAGTCCATTTAATTTTTTCATATAAATATTTTTTTATGAAAAATGGACGATGTATAGTCTATTTAATTTTTTCATATAAATATTTTTTTATGAAAAATTGACGATGTACAGTCCATTTAATTATTTCATAAAAAATTTGTTTTATCATGAAAAATGGACGATGTATAGTCCATTTAAATTATTTCATGAAAAATGAACGATGTATTGTCCATTTAATTTTTCATATAAATATTTTTATCATGAAAGATTGACGATGTATAGTCCATTTAATTCTTTTATAAATATTTTTTTTATGAAAAAGGGCGATGTATAGTCCATTTAATTATTTCATAAAAATATTTTTTCATGAAAAATGGACTATGTATAGTCCATTTAATTTTTTTCATAAAAATATTTTTTTCATGAAAAATGGACGATGTATAGTCCATTTAATTTTTTTCATAAAAATATTTTTTTCATGAAAAATGGACGATGTATAGTCCATTTAATTTTTTCCATAAAAATATTTTTTTCATGAAAAATGGACGATGTATAGTCCACTTAATTTTTTTCGTAAAAATATTTTTTTCATGAAAAATGGACGATGTATAGTCCATTTAATTTTTTTCATAAAAATATTTTTTTCATGAAAAATGCACGATGTGTAGTCCATTTAATTATTTTCATAAAAATATTTTTTCATGAAAAATGGACTATGTATAGTCCATTTAATTTTTTTCATAAAAATATTTTTTTCATGAAAAATGGACGATGTGTAGTCCATTTAATTATTTTCATAAAAATATTTTTTCATGAAAAATGGACTATGTATAGTCCATTTAATTTTTTTCATAAATATATTTTTTTCATGAAAAATGGACGATGTATAGTCCATTTAATTTTTTTCATAAAAATATTTTTTTCATGAAAAATGGACGATGTATAGTCCATTTAATTTTTTTCGTAAAAATATTTTCTTCATAAAAAATGGACGATGTATAGTCCATTTAATTTTTTCATAAAAACATTTTTATCATGAAAAATGGACGATGTATAGTTCATTTAATTTTTTAATATAAAAATTTTTTTCATGAAAAATGGACGATGTCTAATCCATTTAATTTTTTTTAAAAAAATATTTTTTTCATGAAAAATGGACGATGTATAGTCTATTTAATTTTTTCATATAAATATTTTTTCATGAAAAATGGACGATGTATAGTCTATTTAATTTTTTTTATAAAAATATTTTTTTCATGAAAAATGGACAATGTAAAGTCCATTTATTTTTTTTTTTTGCATGAAAAATGGACGGTATATTGTCCATTTATTTTTTTGCATGAAAGATTGACGATGTATAGTCCAATTAATTTTTTTTTCATAAAAATAATAGTTTTATGAAAAATTAACAATGTATAGTCCATTTAATTTTTTCACATATATATTTTTTTCATGAAAATTGGACCCTGTATAGTCCATTTAAGTTTTTCATTTAAATATTTTTTTCATGAAAAATGGACGATGTATAGTCCATTTAATTTTTTCACATAAATATTTTTTTCATGAAAGATTGACGATGTATAGTCTTTTTAATTTTTTCACATAAATATTGTTTTCATGAAAAATGGACGTTGTTTAGTCCATTTAATTTTTTCATAAAAAATTTGTTTTGTCATGAAAAATTGACGATGTATAGTCCATTTAAATTATTTCATGAAAAATGAACGATGTATTGTCCATTTAATTTTTCATATAAATATTTTTATCATGAAATATTGACGATGTATAGTCCATTTAATTCTTTCATAAATATTTTTTTTATGAAAAAGGGCGATGTATAGTCCATTTAATTTTTTTTATAAAAATATTTTTTTCATGAAAAATAGACGATGTATAGTCCATTGAATTTTTTCACATAAATATTTTTTTCATGAAAAATGGACGATGTATAATCCATTTAATTATTTCATAAAAATATTTTTTTCATGAAATCCCTTTAATTTTTTTAATAAAAATATTTTTTTCATGAAAAATGGACGATGTGTAGTCCATTTAATTTTTTCATATAAATATTTTTTCATTGAAAATGGACGATGTATAGTCCATTTAATTTTTTACATAAAAATAATTTTTTCAAGAAAAATGGACGATTATAGTCCATTTAATTTTTTTCATGTAAATATATTTTTCCTGAATAATAGACGATGTATAGTCCATTTAATTTTTTCCATAAACACATTTTTTGCATGAAAAATGGACGATGTATACTCCATTTAATTTTTTTCATAAAAATATTTTTGTCAGGAAAATGGACGATTTATAGTCCATTTAATTTTTTCATATAAATATTTCTTCCATTTAATTTATTTCATGAAGAATTGACGATGTATAAGTCCATTTAATTTTTTCATAGAAATATATTTTTATGAAAAATGGACGATGTATAGTCCATTTAATTTTTTTCACGTAAAGATGTTTTTCATGAAAAATAGACGATGTATAGTCCATTTTTTTTTTGCCATAAACAAATTTTTTGCATGAAAAATGGACGATGTATAGCCCATTTAATTTTTTCAAATAAATATGTTTTTCATGCAAAATGGACGATGTATAGTCCATTTAATGTTTTCATATAAATATTTTTTTCATGAAAAATGGACGATGTATAGTCCATTTAATTTTTTTCATAAAAATATTTTTTTCATAAAAAATGAACGATGTATATGCCATTCTATTTTTTCATGAAAAACTGACGATGTATAGTCCATTTAATTATTTTCATAAAAATATTTTTTGCATGAAAACTGAACGATGTATAGTCCATTTAATTTTTTCATATAAATATGTTATTCATGCAAAATGGACGATGTATAGTCCATTTAATGTTTTCATATAAATATTTTTTTCATGAAAAATGGACGATGTATAGTCCATTTAATTTTTTTCAAAAAATTTTTTTTTCATGAAAAATGGACGAGGTATATACAGTCTATTTAATTTTTTCATATAAATATTTTTTGCATGAAAAATGGACGATGTATAGTCCATTTAATTTTTTTCATAAAAATATTTTTTTCATGAAAAATGGACAATGTATAGTCCATTTATTTTTTTTTTTTGCATGAAAAATGGACGGTATATTGTCCATTTATTTTTTTGCATGAAAGATTGACGATGTATAGTCCAATTAATTTTTTTTTATAAAAATAATAGTTTTATGAAAAATTAACAATGTATAGTCCATTTAATTTTTTCACATAAATATTTTTTTCATGAAAAATTGACCATGTATAGTCCATTTAAGTTTTTCATTTAAATATTTTTTTCATGAAAAATGGACGATGTATAGTCCATTTAATTTTTTCACATAAATATTTTTTTCATGAAAGATTGACGATGTATAGTCCCTTTAATTTTTTCACATAAATATTGTTTTCATGAAAAATGGACATTGTATAGTCCATTTAATTTTTTCATAAAAAATTTGTTTTATCATGAAAAATGGACGATGTATATATAGTCCATTTAAATTATTTCATGAAAAATGAACGATGTATTGTCCATTTAATTTTTCATATAAATATATTTATCATGAAAGATTGACGATGTATAGTCCATTTAATTCTTTCATAAATATTTTTTTTATGAAAAAGGGCGATGTATAGTCCATTTAATTTTTTTTATAAAAATATTTTTTTCATGAAAAATAGACGATGTATAGTCCATTGAATTTTTCACATAAATATTTTTTTCATGAAAAATGGACGATTTAATTTTTTTCATGTAAATATATTTTTCCTGAATAATAGACGATGTATAGTCCATTTAATGTATAGTTCATTTAAGTTTTTCATTTAAATATTTTTTTCATGAAAAATGGACTATAGTCCATTTAATTTTTTCACATAAATATTTTTTTCATGAAAGATTGACGATGTATAGATAGTCCCTTTAATTTTTTCACATAAATATTGTTTTCATGAAAAATGGACGTTGTATAGTCCATTTAATTTTTTCATAAAAAATTTGTTTTATCATGAAAAATTACCGATGTATTGTCCATTTAATTTTTCATATAAATATTTTTATCATGAAAGATTGACGATGTATAGTCCATTTAATTCTTTCATAAATATTTTTTTTATGAAAAAGGGCGATGTATAGTCCATTTAATTTTTTTTATAAAAATATTTTTTTCATGAAAAATTGACGATGAATTTTTTCACATAAATATTTTTTTCATGAAAAATGGACGATGTATATAGTCCATTTAATTTTTTTCATGTAAATATATTTTTCCTGAATAATAGACGATGTATGGCCCATTTAATTTTTTTTCATATAAATATTTTTTTCATGAAAACTGAACGATGTATAGTCCATTTAATTTTTTCAAATAAATATGTTTTTCATGCAAAATGGACGATGTATAGTCCATTTAATGTTTTTATATAAATATTTTTTTCATGAAAAATGGACGATGTATAGTCCATTTAATTTTTTTCATATAAATATTTTTTTCATGAAAACTGAACGATGTATAGTCCATTTAAAATTTTCATATAAATATTTTTTTCATGAAAACTGAACGATGTATAGTCCATTTAAAATTTTCATATAAATATTTTTTTCATGAAAACTGAACGATGTATAGTCCATTTAATTTTTTCATATAAATATTTTTTTCATGCAAAATGGACGATGTATAGTCCATTTAATGTTTTCATATAAATATTTTTTTCATGAAAAATGGACGATGTATAGTCCATTTAATTTTTTTCATAAAAATATTTTTTTCATAAAAAATGAACGATGTATATGCCATTCTATTTTTTCATGAAAAATTGACGATGTATAGTCCGTTTAATTATTTTCATAAAAATATTTTTTTCATGAAAACTGAACGATGTATAGTCCATTTAATTTTTTCATATAAATATTTTTTTCATAAAAAATGGACAATGTATAGTCCATTTAATTTTTTTCATAAAAATATTTTTTTCATAAAATATGGACGATGTATAGTCCATTTAATTTTTTCATGAAAAATGGACGATGTATAGTCCATTTAATTTTACATATAAATATTTATTCATGAAAAAAGGACGATGTGTAGTCCATTTAATTTTTTTCATAAAAATATTTTTTTCATAAAAAATGGATGATGTATAGTCCAATTAATTTTTTCATACAAATATATTTTTATGAAAAATGGACGATGTATAGTCCATTTAATGTTTTCATATAAATATTTTTTTCATGAAAAATTAACGATGTATAGTCCATATAATTTTTCCATATAAATATTTTTGTCATGAAAAATGGACGATGTATAGTCCATTTAATTTTTTTCTTATATAATATTTTTTTCATGAAAAATTGACGATGTATAGTCTATTTAATTTTTTCATATAAATATTTTTTCATGAAAAATGGACGATGTATAGTCCATTTAATTTTTTCATATAAATATTTTTTTCATGAAAAATGGTTTAATTATTTTCATAAAAATATTTTTTTCATGTAAACTGAACGATGTATAGTCCATTTAATTTTTTCATATAAATATGTTTTTCATAAAATATGGACGATGTATAGTCCATTTAATTTTTTCATGAAAAATGGACGATATATACTCCATTTAATATTTCATATAAATATTTATTCATGAAAAATGGACGATGTATAGCCCATTTAATTTTTTTCATAAAAATATTTTTTTATAAAAAATGGACGATGTATAGTCCATTTAATTTTTTCATGAAAAATGGACGATGTATAGTCCATTTAATTTTTTCATACAAATATTTTTTTCATAAAAAATGGACGATGTATAGTCCATTTAATTTTTTCATGAAAAATGGACGATGTATAGTCCATTAAATTTTTTAATACAAATATTTTTTTCATGAAAAATGGACGATGTATAGTCCATTTAATTTTTTCATATAAATATTTTTTTCATGAAAAATGGACGATGTATAGTCCATTTAATATTTTCATATAAATATTTTTTTCATGAAAAATTAACGATGTATAGTCCATATAATTTTTTAATATAAATATTTTTTTCATGAAAAATGGACGATGTATAGTCCATTTAATTTTTTCATATAAATATTTTTTTCATGAAAAATGGACGATGTATAGTCCATTTAATTTTTTCATATAAATATGTTTTTCATGCAAAATGGACAATGTATAGTCCATTTAATATTTTTCATAAAAATATTTTTTTCATAAAATATGGACGATGTATAGTCCATTTAATTTTTTCATGAAAAATGGACGATGTATAGTCCATTTATTTTTTCATATAAATATTTTTATCATGAAAAATGGACGATGTATAGTCCATTTAATTTTTTCATATAAATATTTTTTTCATGAAAAATGGACGATGTATAGTCCATTTAATATTTTCATATAAATATTTTTTTCATGAAAAATTAACGACGTATAGTCCATATAATTTTTTCATATAAATATTTTTTTCATGCAAAATGGACGATGTATAGTCCATTTAATTTTTTTCATATAATATTTTTTTCATGAAAAATTGACGATGTATAGTCTATTTAATTTTTTCATATAAATATTTTTTCATGAAAAATGCACGATGTATAGTCCATTTAATTTTTTCATATAAATATTTTTTTCATGAAAAATGGACGATGTATAGTCCATTTAATTTTTTCATATAAATATTTATTCATGAAAAATCGACGATATATAGTCCATTTAATTTTTTCATGAAAAATTGACGATGTATAGTCCATTTAATTACTTTCATAAAAATATTTTTTTCATGAAAACTGAACGATGTATAGTCCATTTAATTTTTTCATATAAATATGTTTTTCATGCAAAATGGACAATGTATATATAGTCCATTTAATTTTTTTCATAAAAATATTTTTTTCATAAAATATGGACGATGTATAGTCCATTTAATTTTTTCATGAAAAATGGACGATGTATAGTCCATTTAATTTTTCATATAAATATTTATTCATGAAAAATGGACGATGTGTAGTCCATTTAATTTTTTTCATAAAAATATTTTTTTCATAAAAAATGGGTGATGTATAGTCCATTTAATTTTTTCATGAAAAATGGACGATGTATAGTCCATTTAATTTTTTCATAAAAATATTTTTTTTACGAAAAATGTACGATGTATAGTCCATTTAATTTTTTTCATAAAATTTTTTTCTCATGGAAAATGGACGATGTATAGTCCATTTAATTTTTTCATAAAAATATTTTTATCATGAAAAATGGATGATGTATAGTCCATTTAATTTTTTCATAAAAATATGTTTTTCATGAAAAATGGACGATGTATAGTCCAATTAATTTTTTCATACAAATATATTTTTATGAAAAATGGAGGATGTATAGTCCATTTAATGTTTTCATATAAATATTTTTTTCATGAAAAATTAACGATGTATAGTCCATATAATTTTTCCATATAAATATTTTTGTCATGAAAAATGGACGATGTATAGTCCATTTAATTTTTTTCATATAATATTTTTTTCATGAAAAATTGACGATGTATAGTCTATTTAATTTTTTCATATAAATATTTTTTCATGAAAAATGGACGATGTATAGTCCATTTAATTTTTTCATATTAATATTTTTTTCATGAAAAATGGACGATGTATAGTCCATTTAATTTTTTCATATAAATATTTATTCATGAAAAATCGACGATATATAGTCCATTTAATTTTTTCATGAAAAATTGACGATGTATAGTCCATTTAATTTTTTTCATATAATATTTTTTTCATGAAAAATTGACGATGTATAGTCCATTTAATTTTTTCATAAAAATATTTTTTTCATGAAAACTGAACGATGTATAGTCCATTTAATTTTTTCATATAAATATGTTTTTCATGCAAAATGGACGATGTATAGTCCATTTAATGTTTTCATATAAATATTTTTTTTATGAAAAATCGACGATGTATAGTCCATTTAATTTTTTTCAAGAAAAATTGACGATGTATAGTCCATTTAATTATTTTCATAAAAATATTTTTTTCATGTAAACTGAACGATGTATAGTCCATTTAATTTTTTCATATAAATATGTTTTTCATAAAATATGGACGATGTATAGTCCATTTAATTTTTTCATGAAAAATGGACGATATATAGTCCATTTAATATTTCATATAAATATTTATTCATGAAAAATGGACGATGTATAGCCCATTTAATTTTTTTCATAAAAATATTTTTTTATAAAAAATGGACGATTATAGTCCATTTAATTTTTTCATGAAAAATGGGCGATGTATAGTCCATTTAATTTTTTCATACAAATATTTTTTTCATAAAAAATGGACGATGTATAGTCCATTTAATTTTTTCATACAAATATTTTTTTCATAAAAAATGGACGATGTATAGTCCATTTAATTTTTTCATAAAAATATTTTTTTCATGGAAAATGGACGATGTATAGTCCATTTAATGTTTTCATATAAATATTTTTTTCATGAAAAATGGACGATGTATAGTCCATTTAATTTTTTCATATAAATATTTTTTTCATGAAAAATGGACGATGTATAGTCCATTTAATTTTTTCATATAAATATTTTTTTCATGAAAAATGGACGATGTATAGTCCATTTAATTTTTTCATACAAATATATTTTTATGAAAAAATGGACGATGTATAGTCCATTTAATGTTTTCATATAAATATTTTTTTCATGAAAAATTAACGATGTATAGTCCATTTAATTATTTTCATAAAAATATTTTTTTCATAAAAAATGGACGATGTATAGTCCATTTAATTTTTTCATGGAAAATGGACGATGTATAGTCCATTAAATTTTTAATACAAATATTTTTTTCATGAAAAATGGACGATGTATAGTCCATTTAATTTTTTTCATAAAAATATTTTTCTCATGCAAAATGGACGATGTATAGTCCATTTAATTTTTTCATAAAAATATTTTTATCATGAAAAATGGACGATGTATAGTCCATTTAATTTTTTCATATAAATATTTTTTTCATGAAAAATGGACGATGTATAGTCCATTTAATATTTTCATATAAATATTTTTTTCATGAAAAATTAACGATGTTAAGTCCATATAATTTTTTCATATAAATATTTTTTTCATGAAAAATGGACGATGTATAGTCCATTTAATTTTTTTCATATAATATTTTTTTCATGAAAAATTGACGATGTATAGTCTATTTAATTTTTACATATAAATATTTTTTTATGAAAAATGGACGATGTATAGTCCACTTAATTTTTTCATATAAATATTTTTTTCATGAAAAATGGACGATGTATAGTCCATTTAATTTTTTCATATAAATATTTATTCATGGAAAATCAACGATGTATAGTCCATTTAATTTTTTCATGAAAAATTTACGATGTATAGTCCATTTAATTATTTTCATAAAAATATTTTTTTCATGAAAACTGAACGATGTATAGTCCATTTAATTTTTTCATATAAATATGTTTTTCATGCAAAATGGATGATGTATAGTCCATTTAATGTTTTCATATAAATATTTTTTTCATGAAAAATCGACGATGTATAGTCCATTTAATTTTTTCATGAAAAATTGACGATGTATAGTCCATTTAATTATTTTCATAAAAATATTTTTTTCATGTAAACTGAACGATGTATAGTCCATTTAATTTTTTCATATAAATATGTTTTTCATGCAAAATGGACGACGTATAGTCCATTTAATTTTTTCATAACAATATTTTTTTCATGAAAAATGGACGATATATATATAGTCCATCTAATTTTTTTCATATAAATATTTTTTTCATGAAAACTGAACGATGTATAGTCCATTTAATTTTTTCATAAAAATATTTTTTTCATGGAAAATGACGATGTATAGTCCATTTAATGTTTTCATATAAATATTTTTTTCATGTCCATTTAATTTTTTTCATAAAAATATTTTTTTCATGAAAAATGGACGATGTATATATAGTCCATTTAATTTTTTTCATAAAAATATTTTTTTCATGAAAAATGGACGATGTATAGTCCATTTAATTTTTTTCATAAAAATATTTTTCTCATGAAAAATGGACGATGTATAGTCCATTTAATTTTTTCTTAAAAATATTTTTATCATGAAAAATGGACAATGTATAGTCCATTTAATTTTTTCATATAAATATTTTTTTCATGAAAAATGGACGATGTATAGTCCATTTAATTTTTTTCATAAAAATATTTTCTTCATAAAAAATGAACGATGTATAGTCCATTTAATTTTTTCATAAAAATATTTTTTTCATGAAAAATGGACGATGTATAGTGCATTTAATTTTTTCATAAAAATATTTTTTTCATGGAAAATGGACGATGTATAGTCCATTTAATGTTTTCATATATATAAATATTTTTTTCATGAAAAGTGGACGATGTATATATAGTCCATTTAATTTTTTTCATAAAAATATTTTTTTCATGAAAAATGGACGATGTATAGTCCATTTAATTTTTTCATACAAATATATTTTTATGAAAAAATGGACGATGTATAGTCCATTTAATGTTTTCATATAAATATTTTTTTCATGAAAAATTAACGATGTATAGTCCATTTAATTTCTTTCATAAAAATATTTTTTTCATAAAAAATGGACGATGTATAGTCCATTTAATGTTTTCATATAAATATTTTTTTCATGAAAAATTAACGATGTATAGTCCATTTAATTTTTTCATATAAATATTTATTCATGAAAAATCGACGATATATAGTCCATTTAATTTTTTCATGAAAAATTGACGATGTATAGTCCATTTAATTATTTTCATAAAAATATTTTTTTCATGAAAAATGGACGATATATAGTCCATTTAATATTTCATATAAATATTTATTCATGAAGAATGGACGATGTATAGCCCATTTAATTTTTTTCATAAAAATATTTTTTTCATAAAAAATGGACGATGTATAGTCCATTTAATTTTCTCATGAAAAATGGACGATGTATAGTCCATTTAATTTTTTCATACAAATATTTTTTTCATAAAAAATGGACGATGTATAGTCCATTTAATTTTTTCATGAAAAATGGACGATGTATAGTGCATTTAATTTTTTCATAAAAATATTTTTTTCATGGAAAATGGACGATGTATAGTCCATTTAATTTTTTCATAAAAATATTTTTATTATGAAAAATGGACAATGTATAGTCCATTTAATTTTTTCATATAAATATTTTTTTCATGAAAAATGGACGATGTATAGTCCATTTAATATTTTCATATAAATATTTTTTTCATGAAAAATTAACGATGTATAGTCCATATAATTTTTTCATATAAATATTTTTTTCATGAAAAATGGACGATGTATAGTCCATTTAATTTTTTTCATATAATATTTTTTCATGAAAAATTAACGATGTATAGTCTATTTAATTTTTACATATAAATATTTTTTTATGAAAAATGGACGATGTATAGTCCACTTAATTTTTTCATATAAATATTTTTTTCATGGAAAATGGACGATGTATAGTCCATTTAATGTTTTCATATAAATATTTTTTTCATGAAAAATGGACGATGTATAGTCCATTTAATTTTTTTCATAAAAATATTTTTTTCATGAAAAATGGACTATGTATAGTCCATTTAATTTTTTTCATAAAAATATTTTTCCATTTAATTTTTTTCATAAAAATATTTTTTTCATGAAAAATGGACTATGTATAGTCCATAAAATGGACGATGTATAGTCCATTTAATTTTTTCATAAAAATATTTTTATCATGAAAAATGGACAATGTATAGTCCATTTAATTTTTTCATATAAATATTTTTTCATGAAAAATGGACGATGTATAGTCCATTTAATTTTTTTCATAAAAATATTTTTTTCATGAAAAATGGACGATGTATATATAGTCCATTTAATTTTTTTCATAAAAATATTTTTATCATGAAAAATGGACAATGTATAGTCCATTTAATTTTTTTCATATAAATATTTTTTCATGAAAAATGGACGATGTATAGTCCATTTAATTTTTTCATATAAATATTTTTTCATGAAAAATGGACGATGTATAGATGTATAAAAATATTTTTTTCATGAAAAATTGACGATATAGTCCATTTAATTTATTTCATGAAGAATTGACGATGTATAGTCCCATTAATTTTTTTTTATAAAAATAATTGTTTTATGAAAAATTTACGATGTATTTAATTTTTTTCATAAAAATATTTTTTTCATAAAAATATTTTTTTCATGAAAAATGGACTATGTATCTTATCACCAACGAACCTGTGCAATGGTAGGAAACAGCTGATCAATATTGTTATGTAAAAAATAATGTACAGATTCTTACATTCCGGTTATATCTCTATAAACATTTGCATTACTTTTCACATAGCAGTATCAATCAGCTGTTTCCTTTGATTGTAATTTATTCCATTACAGTCGGCTTATTGAGCTTAAGCATTAATCACAGAATTCATCGAGCCGAACTTATCAGTAACGAATCTGCGTAAAAGATAATTATAGAACTCATCTAGCCGAATGAAAAATATAGGAACCAAATCCACTGATCGGAGCCGAAAGCTGACATCAGAAGCAACAATGTTATTTTAAGCTATTTTTCATTATTTATATTTTTATTAAATAAAGTAAGATTTTAGTATAAAACCCCATAGAGGGATAAATAAACGTCTTCTTATTACATAAGAATATCGGATCCGTAAGTAGACCCTAGACTCGGCAAAGCTATCAAAGCTGACGACAAATCCATCTTACAATATACCACATTTAATTTTTTATATGAAAAATGGACGATGTTTAAATTTTTGCATAACAACTGACGATGTATAGTCTATTATATTTTTTTCATGAAAAAACTTTTTTCCATAAAAAGTGGACCATGTTTAGTCCATTTACTTTTTTACATGAAAAATGAACAATGTATAGTCCATTTAATTTTTTTCATAAAAATATTTTTTTCATGAAAAATGGACGATGTATAGTCCATTTAATTTTTTTATGAAAAATGGACGATGTATAGTCCATCTAATTTTTTTCATATAAATATTTTTTTTATGAAAACTGAACGATGTTAGTCCATTTAATTTTTTCATAAAAAATATGTTTTTCATGAAAAATGGACGATGTATAGTCCATTTAATTTTTTTCATAAAAATATTTTTCTCATGAAAAATGGACGATGTATAGTCCATTTAATTTTTTCATGAAAAATTGACGATGTATAGCCCATTTAATTATTTTCATAAAAATATTTTTTTCATGAAAACTGAACGATGTATAGTCCATTTAATTGTTTCATATAAATATGTTTTTCATGCAAAATGGACGATGTATAGTCCATTTAATTTTTTCATATAAATATTTTTTTCATGAAAAATGGACGATATATATATAGTCCATCCAATTTTTTTCATATAAATATTTTTTTCATGAAAACTGAACGATGTATAGTCCATTTAATTTTTTCATAAAAATATTTTTTTCATGCAAAATGGACGATGTATAGTCCATTTAATTTTTTTCATAAAAATATTTTTTGCATGAAAAATGGACGATGTATAGTCCATTTAATGTTTTCATATATATAAATATTTTTTTCATGAAAAATGGACGATGTATAGTCCATTTAATTTTTTTCATAAAAATATTTTTTTCTTGAAAAATGGACTATGTATAGTCCATTTAATTTTTTTCATAAAAATATTTTTTGCATGAAAAATGGACGATGTATAGTCCATTTAATTATTTTCATAAAAATATTTTTTTCATGAAAAATGGACGATGTATAGTCCATTTAATTATTTTCATAAAAATATTTTTTTCATGAAAACTGAACGATGTATAGTTCATTTAATTTTTTCATATAAATATGTTTTTCATGCAAAATGGACGATGTATAGTCCATTTAATGTTTTCATATAAATATTTTTTTCATGAAAAATGGACGATGTATAGTCCATTTAATTTTTTCATATAAATATGTTTTTCATGGAAAATGGACGATGTATAGTCCATTTAATGCTTTCATATAAATATTTTTTTCATGAAAAATGGATGATGTATAGTCCATTTAATTTTTTTCATAAAAATATTTTTCTCATGAAAAATGGACGATGTATAGTCCATTTAATTTTTTCATGAAAAATTGACGATGTATAGCCCATTTAATTATTTTCATAAAAATATTTTTTTCATGTAAACTGAACGATGTATAGTCCATTTAATATTTTCATATAAATATGTTTTTCATGCAAAATGGACGATGTATAGTCCATTTAATTTTTTCATATAAATATTTTTTTCATGAAAAATGGACGATGTATAGTCCATTTAATTTTTTTCATAAAAATATTTTTCTCATGAAAAATGGACTCTGTATAGTCCATTTAATTATTTTCATAAAAATATTTTTTTCATGAAAACTGAACGATGTATAGTCCATTTAATATTTTCATATAAATATGTTTTTCATGAAAAATGGACGATGTATAGTCCATTTAATTTTTTCATATAAATATTTTTTACATGAAAAATGGACGATGTATAGTCCATTTAATTTTTTTCATATAAATATTTTTTTCATGAAAAATGGACGATGTATAGTCCATTTAATTTTTTTCATAAAAATATTTTTCTCATGAAAAATGGACGATGTATAGTCCATTTAATTTTTTCATGAAAAATTGACGATGTATAGCCCATTTAATTATTTTCATAAAAATATTTTTTTCATGAAAACTGAACGATGTATAGTCCATTTAATTTTTTCATAAAAATATTTTTTTCATGGAAAATGGACGATGTATAGTCCATTTAATGTTTTCATATAAATATTTTTTTCATGAAAAATGGACGATGTATAGTCCATTTAATTTTTTTCATAAAAATATTTTTTTCATGAAAAATGGACTCTGTATAGTCCATTTAATTTTTTTCATAAAAATATTTTTCTCATGAAAAATGGACGATGTATAGTCCATTTAATTTTTTCATATAAATATGTTTTTCATGCAAAATGGACGATGTATAGTCCATTTAATGTTTTCATATAAATATTTTTTTTCATGAAAAATGGACGATGTATAGTCCATTTAATTTTTTTCATAAAAATATTTTTTTCATGAAAAATGGACGATGTATATATAGTCCATTTAATTTTTTCATATAAATATTTTTTTCATGAAAAATATACGATGTATAGTCCATTTAATTTTTTTCATAAAAATATCTTTTTCATGAAAAATGGACAATGTATATATACTCCATTTAATTTTTTTCATAAAAATATTTTTATCATGAAAAATGGACAATGTATAGTCCATTTAATTTTTTCATATAAATATTTTTTTCATGAAAAATGGACGATGTATATATAGTCCATTTAATTTTTTTCATAAAAATATTTTTTTCATGAAAAATGGACTATGAATAGTCCATTTAATTTTTTTCATATAAATATTTTTTCATGAAAAATGGACGATGTATAGATGTATAAAAATATTTTTTTCATGAAAAATTGACGATATAGTCCATTTAATTTATTTCATGAAGAATTGACGATGTATAGTCCAATTAATTTTTTTTTATAAAAATAATTGTTTTATGAAAAATTTACGATGTATTTAATTTTTTTCATAAAAATATTTTTTTCATAAAAATATTTTTTTCATAAAAATATTTTTTTCATAAAAATATTTTTTTCGTGAAAAATGGACTATGTATCTTATCACCAACGAACCTGTGCAATGGTAGGAAACAGCTGATCAATATTGTTATGTAAAAAATAATGTACAGATTCTTACATTCCGGTTATATCTCTATAAACATTTGCATTACTTTTCACATAGCAGTATCAATCAGCTGTTTCCTTTGATTGTAATTTATTCCATTACAGTCGGCTTATTGAGCTTTAAGCAGTAATCACAGAATTCATCGAGCCGAACTTATCAGTAACGAATCTGCGTAAAAGATAATTATAGAAATCATCGAGCCGAATGAAAAATATAGGAACCGAATCCACTGATCGGAGCCAAAAGCTGACATCAGAAGCAACAATGTTATTTTAAGCTATTTTTCATTATTTATATTTTTATTAAATAAAGTAAGATTTTAGTATAAAACCCCATAGAGGGATAAATAAACGTCTTCTTATTACATAAGAATATCGGATCCGTAAGTAGACCCTAGACTCGGCAAAGCTGTCAAAGCTGACGACAAATCCATCTTACAATATACCACATTTAATTTTTTATATGAAAAATGGACGATGTTTAAATTTTTGCATAACAACTGACGATGTATAGTCTATTATATTTTTTTCATGCAAAAACTTTTTTCCATAAAAAGTGGACCATGTTTAGTCCATTTACTTTTTTACATGAAAAATGAACAATGTATAGTCCATTTAATTTTTTTCATAAAAATATTTTTTTCATGAAAAATGGACGATGTATAGTCCATTTAATTTTTTTATGAAAAATGGACGATGTATAGTCCATCTAATTTTATTCATATAAATATTTTTTTTATGAAAACTGAACGATGTAAGTCCATTTAATTTTTTCATAAAAAATATGTTTTTCATGAAAAATGGACGATGTATAGTCCATCTAATTTTTTTCATATAAATATTTTTTTTATGAAAACTGAACGATGTAAGTCCATTTAATTTTTTTATAAAAAATATGTTTTTCATGAAAAATGGACGATGTATAGTCCATTTAATTTTTTTCAGAAAAATATTTTTTTCATAAAAAATGGACGATGTATAGTCCATTTAATGTTTTCATATATATAAATATTTTTTTCATGAAAAATGGACGATGTATAGTCCATTTAATTATTTTCATAAAAATATTTTTTTCATAAAAAATGAACGATGTATAGTCCATTTTATTTTTTTCATGAAAACTGAACGATGTATAGTCCATTTAATTTTTTCATAAAAATATTTGTTTCATGGAAAATGGACGATGTATAGTCCATTTAATTTTTTCATGGAAAATGGACGATGTATAGTCCATTTAATGTTTTCATATATATAAATATTTTTTTCATGAAAAATGGACGATGTATAGTCCATTTAATTTTTTTCATAAAAATATTTTTTTCATGAAAAATGGACGATGTATATATAGTCCATTTAATTTTTTTCATAAAAATATTTTTTTCATGAAAAATGGACTATGTATAGTCCATTTAATTTTTTTCATAAAATTATTTTTTTCATGAAAACTGAACGATGTATAGTCCATTTAATATTTTCATATAAATATGTTTTTCATGCAAAATGGACGATGTATAGTCCATTTAATTTTTTCATATAAATATTTTTTTCATGAAAAATGGACGATAAATATATAGTCCATCTAATTTTTTTCATATAAATATTTTTTTCATGAAAACTGAACGATGTATAGTCCATTTAATTTTTTCATAAAAATATTTTTTTCATGGAAAATGGACGATGTATAGTTCATTTAATTTTTTTCATAAAAATATTTTTTTCATGAAAAATGGATTATGTATAGTCCATTTAATTTTTTTCATAAAAATATTTTTTGCATGAAAAATGGACGATGTATAGTCCATTTAATTTTTTTCATAAAAATATTTTTCTCATGAAAAATGGACAATGTATAGTCCATTTAATTTTTTCATAAATATATTTTTATCATGAAAAATGGACGATGTATAGTCCATTTAATTTTTTTCATAAAAATATTTTTCTCATGAAAAATGGACGATGTATAGTCCATTTAATTTTTTTATAAAAATATTTTTATCATGAAAAATTGTACAATGTATAGTCTATTTAATTTTTTTCATAAAAATATTTTTTTCATGAAAAATGGATGATGTATAGTCCATTTAATTTTTTCATATAAATATGTTTTTCATGCAAAATGGACGATGTATAGTCCATTTAATGTTTTCATATAAATATTTTTTTCATGAAAAATGGACGATGTATAGTCCATTTAATTTTTTTCATAAAAATATTTTTCTCATGAAAAATGGACGATGTATAGTCCATTTAATTTTTTCATGAAAAATTGACGATGTATAGTCCATTTAATTTTTTCATATAAATATTTTTTTCATGATAAATGGGCGATGTATAGTCCATTTAATTTTTTCATATAAATATTTATTCATGAAAAATCGACGATGTATATATAGTCCATTTAATTTTTTTCATAAAAATATTTTTTTCATGAAAAATGGACTATGTATAGTCCATTTAATTTTTTTCATAAAAATATTTTTCTCATGAAAAATGAACGATGTATAGTCCATTTAATTTTTTCATAAAAATATTTTTATCATGAAAAATGGACAATGTATAGTCCATTTAATTTTTTCATATAAATATTTTTTTCATGAAAAATATACGATGTATAGTCCATTTAATTTTTTTCATAAAAATATTTTTTTCATGAAAAATGGACGTTATATATATAGTCCATTTAATTTTTTTCATAAAAATATTTTTATCATGAAAAATGGACAATGTATAGTCCATTTAATTTTTTCATATAAATATTTTTTTCATGAAAAATGGACGATGTATATATAGTCCATTTAATTTTTTTCATAAAAATATTATTTTCATGAAAAATGGACTATGTATAGTCCATTTAATTTTTTTCATAAAAATATTTTTCTCATGAAAAATGAACGATGTATAGTCCATTTAATTTTTTCATAAAAATATTTTTATCATGAAAAATGGACAATGTATAGTCCATTTAATTTTTTCATATAAATATTTTTTTCATGAAAAATATACGATGTATAGTCCATTTAATTTTTTTCATAAAAATATTTTTTTCATGAAAAATGGACGTTGTATATATAGTCCATTTAATTTTTTTCATAAAAATATTTTTATCATGAAAAATGGACAATGTATAGTCCATTTAATTTTTTCATATAAATATTTTTTTCATGAAAAATGGGCGATGTATATATAGTCCATTTAATTTTTTTCATAAAAATATTTTTTTCATGAAAAATGGACTATGAATAGTCCATTTAATTTTTTTCATATAAATATTTTTTCATGAAAAATGGACGATGTATAGTCCATTTAATTTTTTCATATAAATATTTTTTCATGAAAAATGGACGATGTATAGATGTATAAAAATATTTTTTTCATGAAAAATTGACGATATAGTCCATTTAATTTATTTCATGAAGAATTGACGATGTATAGTCCCATTAATTTTTTTTTATAAAAATAATTGTTTTATGAAAAATTTACGATGTATTTAATTTTTTTCATAAAAATATTTTTTTCATAAAAATATTTTTTTCATAAAAATATTTTTTTCGTGAAAAATGGACTATGTATCTTATCACCAACGAACCTGTGCAATGGTAGGAAACAGCTGATCAATATTGTTATGTAAAAAATAATGTACAGATTCTTACATTCCGGTTATATCTCTATAAACATTTGCATTACTTTTCACATAGCAGTATCAATCAGCTGTTTCCTTTGATTGTAATTTATTCCATTACAGTCGGCTTATTGAGCTTTAAGCAGTAATCACAGAATTCATCGAGCCGAACTTATCAGTAACGAATCTGCGTAAAAGATAATTATAGAAATCATCGAGCCGAATGAAAAATATAGGAACCGAATCCACTGATCGGAGCCAAAAGCTGACATCAGAAGCAACAATGTTATTTTAAGCTACTTTTCATTATTTATATTTTTATTAAATAAAGTAAGATTTTAGTATAAAACCCCATAGAGGGATAAATAAACGTCTTCTTATTACATAAGAATATCGGATCCGTAAGTAGACCCTAGACTCGGCAAAGCTATCAAAGCTGACGACAAATCCATCTTACAATATACCACATTTAATTTTTTATATGAAAAATTGACGATGTATAGTCCATTTAATTTTTTTCATAAAAAATGGACGATGTATATATAGTCCATTTAATTATTTTCATAAAAATATTTTTTTCATGAAAAATGGACGATGTATAGTCCATTTAATTATTTTCATAAAAATATTTTTTTCATGAAAACTGAACGATGTATAGTCCATTTAATTTTTTCATATAAATATGTTTTTCATGCAAAATGGACGATGTATAGTCCATTTAATGTTTTCATATATATAAATATTTTTTTCATGAAAAATGGACGATGTATAGTCCATTTAATTTTTTTCATAAAAATATTTTTTTCATAAAAAATGAACGATGTATAGTCCATTTTATTTTTTTCATGAAAACTGAACGATGTATAGTCCATTTAATTTTTTCATAAAAATATTTGTTTCATGAAAAATGGACGATGTCCATTTAATTTTTTTCATACAAATATTTTTTTCATGAAAAATGGACGATGTATAGTCCATCTAATTTTTTCACATAAATATTTTTTTCATGAAAACTGAACGATGTATAGTCCATTTAATTTTTTCATAAAAATATTTTTTTCATGGAAAATGGACGATGTATAGTCCATTTAATGTTTTCATATATATAAATATTTTTTTCATGAAAAATGGACGATGTATAGTCCATTTAATTTTTTTCATAAAAATATTTTTTTCATGAAAAATGGACGATGTATATATAGTCCATTTAATTTTTTTCATAAAAATATTTTTTTCATGAAAAATGGACTATGTATAGTCCATTTAATTTTTTTCATAAAATTATTTTTTTCATGAAAACTGAACGATGTATAGTCCATTTAATATTTTCATATAAATATGTTTTTCATGCAAAATGGACGATGTATAGTCCATTTAATTTTTTCATATAAATATTTTTTTCATGAAAAATGGACGATAAATATATAGTCCATCTAATTTTTTTCATATAAATATTTTTTTCATGAAAACTGAACGATGTATAGTCCATTTAATTTTTTCATAAAAATATTTTTTTCATGGAAAATGGACGATGTATAGTTCATTTAATTTTTTTCATAAAAATATTTTTTTCATGAAAAATGGATTATGTATAGTCCATTTAATTTTTTTCATAAAAATATTTTTTGCATGAAAAATGGACGATGTATAGTCCATCTAATTTTTTTCATAAAAATATTTTTCTCATGAAAAATGGACAATGTATAGTCCATTTAATTTTTTCATAAATATATTTTTATCATGAAAAATGGACGATGTATAGTCCATTTAATTTTTTTCATAAAAATATTTTTCTCATGAAAAATGGACGATGTATAGTCCATTTAATTTTTTTATAAAAATATTTTTATCATGAAAAATTGTACAATGTATAGTCTATTTAATTTTTTTCATAAAAATATTTTTTTCATGAAAAATGGATGATGTATAGTCCATTTAATTTTTTCATATAAATATGTTTTTCATGCAAAATGGACGATGTATAGTCCATTTAATGTTTTCATATAAATATTTTTTTCATGAAAAATGGACGATGTATAGTCCATTTAATTTTTTTCATAAAAATATTTTTCTCATGAAAAATGGACGATGTATAGTCCATTTAATTTTTTCATGAAAAATTGACGATGTATAGTCCATTTAATTTTTTCATATAAATATTTTTTTCATGATAAATGGGCGATGTATAGTCCATTTAATTTTTTCATATAAATATTTATTCATGAAAAATCGACGATGTATATATAGTCCATTTAATTTTTTTCATAAAAATATTTTTTTCATGAAAAATGGACTATGTATAGTCCATTTAATTTTTTTCATAAAAATATTTTTCTCATGAAAAATGAACGATGTATAGTCCATTTAATTTTTTCATAAAAATATTTTTATCATGAAAAATGGACAATGTATATATAGTCCATTTAATTTTTTCATATAAATATTTTTTTCATGAAAAATATACGATGTATAGTCCATTTAATTTTTTTCATAAAAATATTTTTTTCATGAAAAATGGACGTTATATATATAGTCCATTTAATTTTTTTCATAAAAATATTTTTATCATGAAAAATGGACAATGTATAGTCCATTTAATTTTTTCATATAAATATTTTTTTCATGAAAAATGGACGATGTATATATAGTCCATTTAATTTTTTTCATAAAAATATTATTTTCATGAAAAATGGACTATGTATAGTCCATTTAATTTTTTTCATAAAAATATTTTTCTCATGAAAAATGAACGATGTATAGTCCATTTAATTTTTTCATAAAAATATTTTTATCATGAAAAATGGACAATGTATAGTCCATTTAATTTTTTCATATAAATATTTTTTTCATGAAAAATATACGATGTATAGTCCATTTAATTTTTTTCATAAAAATATTTTTTTCATGAAAAATGGACGTTGTATATATAGTCCATTTAATTTTTTTCATAAAAATATTTTTATCATGAAAAATGGACAATGTATAGTCCATTTAATTTTTTCATATAAATATTTTTTTCATGAAAAATGGGCGATGTATATATAGTCCATTTAATTTTTTTCATAAAAATATTTTTTTCATGAAAAATGGACTATGAATAGTCCATTTAATTTTTTTCATATAAATATTTTTTCATGAAAAATGGACGATGTATAGTCCATTTAATTTTTTCATATAAATATTTTTTCATGAAAAATGGACGATGTATAGATGTATAAAAATATTTTTTTCATGAAAAATTGACGATATAGTCCATTTAATTTATTTCATGAAGAATTGACGATGTATAGTCCCATTAATTTTTTTTTATAAAAATAATTGTTTTATGAAAAATTTACGATGTATTTAATTTTTTTCATAAAAATATTTTTTTCATAAAAATATTTTTTTCATAAAAATATTTTTTTCGTGAAAAATGGACTATGTATCTTATCACCAACGAACCTGTGCAATGGTAGGAAACAGCTGATCAATATTGTTATGTAAAAAATAATGTACAGATTCTTACATTCCGGTTATATCTCTATAAACATTTGCATTACTTTTCACATAGCAGTATCAATCAGCTGTTTCCTTTGATTGTAATTTATTCCATTACAGTCGGCTTATTGAGCTTTAAGCAGTAATCACAGAATTCATCGAGCCGAACTTATCAGTAACGAATCTGCGTAAAAGATAATTATAGAAATCATCGAGCCGAATGAAAAATATAGGAACCGAATCCACTGATCGGAGCCAAAAGCTGACATCAGAAGCAACAATGTTATTTTAAGCTACTTTTCATTATTTATATTTTTATTAAATAAAGTAAGATTTTAGTATAAAACCCCATAGAGGGATAAATAAACGTCTTCTTATTACATAAGAATATCGGATCCGTAAGTAGACCCTAGACTCGGCAAAGCTATCAAAGCTGACGACAAATCCATCTTACAATATACCACATTTAATTTTTTATATGAAAAATTGACGATGTATAGTCCATTTAATTTTTTTCATAAAAAATGGACGATGTATATATAGTCCATTTAATTATTTTCATAAAAATATTTTTTTCATGAAAAATGGACGATGTATAGTCCATTTAATTATTTTCATAAAAATATTTTTTTCATGAAAACTGAACGATGTATAGTCCATTTAATTTTTTCATATAAATATGTTTTTCATGCAAAATGGACGATGTATAGTCCATTTAATGTTTTCATATAAATATTTTTTTCATGAAAAATGGACGATGTATAGTCCATTTAATTTTTTTCATAAAAATATTTCTCTCATGAAAAATGGACGATGTATAGTCCATTCTATTTTTTCATGAAAAATTGACGATGTATAGTCCATTTAATTATTTTCATAAAAATATTTTTTTCATGAAAACTGAACGATGTATAGTCCATTTAATTTTTTCATATAAATATGTTTTTCATGCAAAATGGACGATGTATAGTCCATTTAATGTTTTCATATAAATATTTTTTTCATGAAAAATGGACGATGTATATAGTCCATGTAATTTTTTCATAAAAATATTTTTTTCATGAAAAATGGACATATATATATAGTCCATCTAATTTTTTTCATATAAATATTTTTTTCATGAAAACTGAACGATGTATAGTCCATTTAATTTTTTCATAAAAATATTTTTTTCATGGAAAATGGACGATGTATAAGTAAATTTAATGTTTTCATATAAATATTTTTTTCATGAAAAATGGACGATGTACAGTCCATTTAATTTTTTTCATAAAAATATTTTTTTCATAAAAAATGAACGATGTATAGTCCATTTTATTTTTTTATGAAAAATGGACAATATAGTCCATTTAATTATTTTCATAAAAATATTTTTTTCATGAAAAATGGACGATGTATATATAGTCCATTTAATTTTTTTCATAAAAATATTTTTTTCATAAAAAATGAACGATGTATAGTCCATTTTATTTTTTTATGAAAAATGAACGATGTATAGTCCATTTAATTTTTTTCATAAAAATATTTTTTTCATAAAAAATGAACGATGTATAGTCCATTTTATTTTTTTATGAAAAATGGACGATGTATAGTCCATTTAATTTTTTTCATAAAAATATTTTTTTCATGAAAACTGAACGATGTATATTCCATTTAATTTTTTCATATAAATATGTTTTTCATGCAAAATGGACGATGTATAGTCCATTTAATGTTTTCATATAAATATTTTTTTCATAAAAAATGGACGATATATATATAGTCCATCTAATTTTTTTCATATAAATATTTTTTTCATGAAAAATGGACGATGTATAGTCCATTTAATTTTTTCATATAAATATTTATTCATGTAAAATCGATGATGTATAGTCCATTTAATTTTTTCATGAAAAATTGACGATGTATAGTCCATTTAATTATTTTCATAAAAATATTTTTTTCATGAAAACTGAACGAATGTATAGTCCATTTAATTTTTTCATATAAATATGTTTTTCATGCAAAATGGACGATGTATAGTCCATTTAATTTTTTCATAAAAATATTTTTGTCATGAAAAATGGACGATATATATATAGTCCATTTAATTTTTTTCATATAAATATTTATTCATGAAAAATGGACGATGTATAGTCCATTTAATTTTTTCATATAAATATTTTTTCAGGAAAAATGGACGATGTATAGATGTATAAAAATATTTTTTTCATGAAGAATTGACGATATAGTCCATTTAATTTATTTCATGAAGAATTGACGATGTATATATAGTCCATTTAATTATTTTCATAAAAATATTTTTTTCATGAAAAATGGACGATGTATAGTCCATTTAATTATTTTCATATAAATATTTTTTTCATGAAAACTGAACGATGTATAGTCCATTTAATTTTTTCATATAAATATGTTTTTCATGCAAAATGGACGATGTATAGTCCATTTAATGTTTTCATATAAATATTTTTTTCATGAAAAATGGACGATGTATAGTCCGTTTAATTTTTTTCATAAAAATATTTCTCTCATGAAAAATGGACGATGTATAGTCCATTCTATTTTTTCATGAAAAATTGACGATGTATAGTCCATTTAATTATTTTCATAAAAATATTTTTTTCATGAAAACTGAACGATGTATAGTCCATTTAATTTTTTCATATAAATATGTTTTTCATGCAAAATGGACGATGTATAGTCCATTTAATGTTTTCATATAAATATTTTTTTCATGAAAAATGGACGATGTATATAGTCCATTTAATTTTTTCATAAAAATATTTTTTTCATGAAAACTGAACGATGTATAGTCCATTTAATTTTTTCATAAAAATATTTTTTTCATGGAAAATGGACGATGTATAAGTAAATTTAATGTTTTCATATAAATATTTTTTTCATGAAAAATGGACGATGTATAGTCCATTTAATTTTTTTCATAAAAATATTTTTTTCATAAAAAATGAACGATGTATAGTCCATTTTATTTTTTTATGAAAAATGGACAATGTATAGTCCATTTAATTATTTTCATAAAAATATTTTTTTCATGGAAAATGGACGATGTATAGTCCATTTAATGTTTTCATATATATAAATATTTTTTTCATGAAAAATGGACGATGTAAGTCCATTTAATTTTTTACATAAAAATATTTTTTTCATGAAAAATGGACGATGTATATATAGTCCATTTAATTTTTTTCATAAAAATATTTTTTTCATGAAAAATGGACTATGTATAGTCCATTTAATTTTTTTCATAAAAATATTTTTTGCATGAAAAATAGACGATGTATAGTCCATTTAATTTTTTTCATAAAAATATTTTTCTCATGAAAAATGGGCGATGTATAGTCCATTTAATTTTTTTCATAAAAATATTTTTTTCATGAAAAATGGACGATGTATAGTCCATTTAATTTTTTCATAAAAAATTGACGATGTATAGTCCTTTTAATTATTTTCATAAAAATATTTTTTTCATGAAAAATGGACGATGTATAGTCCATTTAATTATTTTCATAAAAATATTTTTTTCATGAAAACTGAACGATGTATATTCCATTTAATTTTTTCATATAAATATGTTTTTCATGCAAAATGGACGATGTATAGTCCATTTAATGTTTTCATATAAATATTTTTTTCATAAAAAATGGACGATATATATATAGTCCATCTAATTTTTTTCATATAAATATTTTTTTCATGAAAACTGAACGATGTATAGTCCATTTAATTTTTTCATAAAAATATTTTTTTCATGGAAAATGGACGATGTATAGTCCATTTAATGTTTTCATATATATAAATATTTTTTTCATGAAAACTGAACGATGTAAGTCCATTTAATTTTTTCATAAAAATATGTTTTTCATGAAAAATGGACGATGTATAGTCCATTTAATTTTTTCATATAAATATTTATTCATGAAAAATCGATGATGTATAGTCCATTTAATTTTTTCATGAAAAATTGACGATGTATAGTCCATTTAATTTTTTTCATAAAAATATTTCTCTCATGAAAAATGGACGATGTATAGTCCATTCTATTTTTTCATGAAAAATTGACGATGTATAGTCCATTTAATTATTTTCATAAAAATATTTTTTTCATGAAAACTGAACGATGTATAGTCCATTTAATTTTTTCATATAAATATGTTTTTCATGCAAAATGGACGATGTATAGTCCATTTAATGTTTTCATATAAATATTTTTTTCATGAAAAATGGACGATGTATATAGTCCATTTAATTTTTTCATAAAAATATTTTTTTCATGAAAAATGGACATATATATAGTCCATCTAATTTTTTTCATATAAATATTTTTTTCATGAAAACTGAACGATGTATAGTCCATTTAATTTTTTCATAAAAATATTTTTTTCATGGAAAATGGACGATGTATAAGTAAATTTAATGTTTTCATATAAATATTTTTTTCATGAAAAATGGACGATGTATAGTCCATTTAATTTTTTTCATAAAAATATTTTTTTCATAAAAAATGAACGATGTATAGTCCATTTTATTTTTTTATGAAAAATGGACAATGTATAGTCCATTTAATTATTTTCATAAAAATATTTTTTTCATGGAAAATGGACGATGTATAGTCCATTTAATGTTTTCATATATATAAATATTTTTTTCATGAAAAATGGACGATGTATAGTCCATTTAATTTTTTTCATAAAAATATTTTTTTCATGAAAAATGGACGATGTATATATAGTCCATTTAATTTTTTTCATAAAAATATTTTTTTCATGAAAAATGGACTATGTATAGTCCATTTAATTTTTTTCATAAAAATATTTTTTGCATGAAAAATAGACAATGTATAGTCCATTTAATTTTTTTCATAAAAATATTTTTCTCATGAAAAATGGACGATGTATAGTCCATTTAATTTTTTTCATAAAAATATTTTTTTCATGAAAAATGGACGATGTATAGTCCATTTAATTTTTTCATAAAAAATTGACGATGTATAGTCCATTTAATTATTTTCATAAAAATATTTTTTTCATGAAAAATGGACGATGTATAGTCCATTTAATTATTTTCATAAAAATATTTTTTTCATGAAAACTGAACGATGTATATTCCATTTAATTTTTTCATATAAATATGTTTTTCATGCAAAATGGACGATGTATAGTCCATTTAATGTTTTCATATAAATATTTTTTTCATAAAAAATGGACGATGTATAGTCCATTTAATTTTTTCATATAAATATTTTTTTATGAAAAATGGACGATTATAGTCCATTTAATTATTTTCATAAAAATATTTTTTTCATGAAAAATGGACGATGTGTAGTCCATTAAATTATTTTCATAAAAATATTTTTTTCATGAAAAATGGACGATGTATAGTACATTTAATTTTTTCATAAAAAATTGACTATGTATAGTCCATTTAAATATTTTCATAAAAATATTTTTTTCATGAAAACTGAACGATGTAGAGTCCATTTAATTATTTTCATAAAAATATTTTTTTCATGAAAAATTGACGATGTATAGTCCATTTAATTATTTTCATAAAAATATTTTTTTCATGAAAAATGGACGATGTATAGTCCATTTAATTATTTTCATAAAAATATTTTTTTCATGAAAACTGAACGATGTATAGTCCATTTAATTTTTTCATATAAATATGTTTTTCATGCAAAATAGACGATGTATAGTCCATTGAATTTTTTCACATAAATATTTTTTTCATGAAAAATGGACGATGTATATATAGTCCATTTAATTTTTTTCATTAAAATATATTTTTCATGAAAAATGGACTATGTATAGTCCATTTAATTTTTTTCATAAAAATATTTTTTGCATGAAAAATGGACGATGTATAGTCCATTTAATTTTTTTCATAAAAATATTTTTCTCATGAAAAATGGACGATGTATAGTCCATTTAATTTTTTCATAAAAATATTTTTATCATGAAAAATGGACGATGTATAGTTTATTTAATTTTTTTCATAAAAATATTTTTTTCATGAAAAATGGACGATGTATAGTCCATTTAATTTTTTTCATAAAAATATTTTTCTCATAAAAAATGGACGATGTATAGTTTATTTAATTTTTTCATAAAAATATTTTTATCATGAAAAATGTACAATGTATAGTCCATTTAATTTTTTTCATAAAAATATTTTTTTCATGAAAAATGGACGATGTATAGTACATTTAATTTTTTCATAAAAAATTGACGATGTATAGTCCATTTAAATATTTTCATAAAAATATTTTTTTCATGAAAATTGGACGATGTATAGTCCATTTAATTTTTTTCATAAAAATATTTTTTTCATGAAAACTGAACGATGTATAGTCCATTTAATTTTTTCATATAAATATGTTTTTCATGCAAAATGGACGATGTATAGTCCATCTAATTTTTTTCATATAAATATTTTTTTCATGAAAAATGGACGATGTATAGTCCATTTAATTTTTTCATATAAATATTTTTTTCATGAAAAATGGACGATGCATAGTCCATTTAATTTTTTCATACAAAAATATTTTCATGAAAAATGGACGATGTATAGTCCATTTAATGTTTCCATATAAATATTTTTTTCATGAAAACTGAACGATGTATAGTCCATTTAATTTTTTCATATAAATATGTTTTTCATGCAAAATGGACGATGTATAGTCCATCTAATTTTTTTCATATAAATATTTTTTTCATGAAAAATGGACGATGTATAGTCCATTTAATTTTTTCATATAAATATTTTTTTCATGAAAAATGGACGATGCATAGTCCATTTAATTTTTTCATACAAATATATTTTCATGAAAAATGGACGATGTATAGTCCATTTAATTTTTTCATACAAATATATTTTTATGAAAAATGGACGATGTATAGTCCATTTAATGTTTCCATATAAATATTTTTTTCATGAAAAATTAACGATGTATAGTCCATATAATTTTTTCATATAAATATTTTTTGTCATGAAAAATGGACGATGTATAGTCCATTTAATTTTTTTCATATAAAATTTTTTTCATGAAAAATTGACGATGTATAGTCTATTTAATTTTTTCATATAAATATTTTTTCATGAAAAATGGACGATGTATAGTCCATTTAATTTTTTCATATAAATATTTTTTTCATGAAAAATGGGCGATGTATAGTCCATTTAATTTTTTCATATAAATATTTATTCACGAAAAATCGACGATGTATAAGTCCATTTAATTGTTTCATGAAAAATTGACGATGTATAGTCCATTTAATTATTTTCATAAAAATATTTTTTTCATGAAAACTGAACGATGTATAGTCCATTTAATTTTTTCATATAAATATGTTTTTCATGCAAAATGGACGATGTATAGTCCATTTATTGTTTTCATATAAATATTTTTTTCATGAAAAATGGACGATGTATAGTCCATTTAAATTTTTCATATAACTATTTTTTTCATGAAAACTGAACGATGTATAGTCCATTTCATTTTTTCTTAAAAATATTTTTTTCATGGTAAATGGACGATGTATAGTCCATTTAATGTTTTCATATAAATATTTTTTTCATGAAAAATGGACGATGTATAGTCCATTTAATTTTTTCATATAAATATTTTTTTCATGAAAAATGGACGATGTATAGTCTATTTAATTTTTTCATACAAATATATTTTTATGAAAAATGGACGATGTATAGTCCATTTAATGTTTTCATATAAATATTTTTTTCATGAAAAATGGACGATGTATAGTCCATATAATTTTTTCATATAAATATTTTTTTTCATGAAAAATGGACGATGTATTATAATAGTCCCTTTAATTTTTTTCATATAATTTTTTTTCATGAAAAATTGACGATGTATAGTCTATTTAATTTTTTCATATAAATATTTTTTCATGAAAAATGGACGATATATATATAGTCCATCTAATTTTTTTCATATAAATATTTTTTTCATGAAAAATGGACGATGTATAGTCCATTTAATTTTTTCATAAAAATATTTTTTTCATGAAAAATGGACGATATATATATAGTCCATCTAATTTTTTTCATATAAATATTTTTTTCATGAAAAATGGACGATGTATAGTCCATTTAATTTTTTCATATAAATATTTTTTTCATGAAAAATGGACGATGTATAGTCCATTTAATTTTTTCATACAAATATATTTTTATGAAAAATGGACGATGTATAGTCCATTTAATTTTTTCATATAAATATTTTTTTTCATGAAAAATGGGCGATGTATAGTCCATTTAATTTTTTCATATAAATATTTATTCATGAAAAATCGACGATGTATAGTCCATTTAATGTTTTCATGAAAAATTGACGATGTATAGTCCATTTAATTATTTTCATAAAAATATTTTTTTCATGAAAACTGAACGATGTATAGTCCATTTAATTTTTTCATATAAATATTTTTTTCATGCAAAATGGACGATGTATAGTCCATTTAATTTTTTCATAAAAATATTTTTCTCATGAAAAATGGACGATGTATAGTCCATTTAATTTTTTCATAAAAATATTTTTATCATGAAAAATGGACGATGTATAGTTTATTTAATTTTTTTCATAAAAATATTTTTTTCATGAAAAATGGACGATGTATAGTCCATTTAATTTTTTTCATAAAAATATTTTTCTCATAAAAAATGGACGATGTATAGTTTATTTAATTTTTTCATAAAAATATTTTTATCATGAAAAATGTACAATGTATAGTCCATTTAATTTTTTTCATAAAAATATTTTTTTCATGAAAAATGGACGATGTATAGTACATTTAATTTTTTCATAAAAAATTGACGATGTATAGTCCATTTAAATATTTTCATAAAAATATTTTTTTCATGAAAAATGGACGATGTATAGTCCATTTAATTTTTTTCATAAAAATATTTTTTTCATGAAAACTGAACGATGTATAGTCCATTTAATTTTTTCATATAAATATGTTTTTCATGCAAAATGGACGATGTATAGTCCATCTAATTTTTTTCATATAAATATTTTTTTCATGAAAAATGGACGATGTATAGTCCATTTAATTTTTTCATATAAATATTTTTTTCATGAAAAATGGACGATGCATAGTCCATTTAATTTTTTCATACAAATATATTTTCATGAAAAATGGACGATGTATAGTCCATTTAATTTTTTCATACAAATATATTTTTATGAAAAATGGACGATGTATAGTCCATTTAATGTTTCCATATAAATATTTTTTTCATGAAAAATTAACGATGTATAGTCCATATAATTTTTTCATATAAATATTTTTTGTCATGAAAAATGGACGATGTATAGTCCATTTAATTTTTTTCATATAAAATTTTTTTCATGAAAAATTGACGATGTATAGTCTATTTAATTTTTTCATATAAATATTTTTTCATGAAAAATGGACGATGTATAGTCCATTTAATTTTTTCATATAAATATTTTTTTCATGAAAAATGGGCGATGTATAGTCCATTTAATTTTTTCATATAAATATTTATTCACGAAAAATCGACGATGTATAAGTCCATTTAATTGTTTCATGAAAAATTGACGATGTATAGTCCATTTAATTATTTTCATAAAAATATTTTTTTCATGAAAACTGAACGATGTATAGTCCATTTAATTTTTTCATATAAATATGTTTTTCATGCAAAATGGACGATGTATAGTCCATTTATTGTTTTCATATAAATATTTTTTTCATGAAAAATGGACGATGTATAGTCCATTTAAATTTTTCATATAACTATTTTTTTCATGAAAACTGAACGATGTATAGTCCATTTCATTTTTTCTTAAAAATATTTTTTTCATGGTAAATGGACGATGTATAGTCCATTTAATGTTTTCATATAAATATTTTTTTCATGAAAAATGGACGATGTATAGTCCATTTAATTTTTTCATATAAATATTTTTTTCATGAAAAATGGACGATGTATAGTCTATTTAATTTTTTCATACAAATATATTTTTATGAAAAATGGACGATGTATAGTCCATTTAATGTTTTCATATAAATATTTTTTTCATGAAAAATGGACGATGTATAGTCCATATAATTTTTTCATATAAATATTTTTTTTCATGAAAAATGGACGATGTATTATAATAGTCCCTTTAATTTTTTTCATATAATTTTTTTTTCATGAAAAATTGACGATGTATAGTCTATTTAATTTTTTCATATAAATATTTTTTCATGAAAAATGGACGATATATATATAGTCCATCTAATTTTTTTCATATAAATATTTTTTTCATGAAAAATGGACGATGTATAGTCCATTTAATTTTTTCATAAAAATATTTTTTTCATGAAAAATGGACGATATATATATAGTCCATCTAATTTTTTTCATATAAATATTTTTTTCATGAAAAATGGACGATGTATAGTCCATTTAATTTTTTCATATAAATATTTTTTTCATGAAAAATGGACGATGTATAGTCCATTTAATTTTTTCATACAAATATATTTTTATGAAAAATGGACGATGTATAGTCCATTTAATTTTTTCATATAAATATTTTTTTTCATGAAAAATGGGCGATGTATAGTCCATTTAATTTTTTCATATAAATATTTATTCATGAAAAATCGACGATGTATAGTCCATTTAATGTTTTCATGAAAAATTGACGATGTATAGTCCATTTAATTATTTTCATAAAAATATTTTTTTCATGAAAACTGAACGATGTATAGTCCATTTAATTTTTTCATATAAATATTTTTTTCATGCAAAATGGACGATGTATAGTCCATTTAATTTTTTCATAAAAATATTTTTTTCATGAAATATGGACGATATATATATAGTCCATCTAATTTTTTTCATATAAATATTTTTTTCATGAAAAATGGACGATGTATAGTCCATTTAATTTTTTTCATAAAAATATTTTTTTCATGAAAAGTGGACGATGTATATATAGTCCATTTAATTTTTTTCATAAAAATATTTTTTTCATGAAAAATGGACTATGTATATATAGTCCATTTAATGTTTTCATATAAATATTTTTTTCATGAAAAATGGACGATGTATAGTCCATTTAATTTTTTCATACAAATATATTTTTATGAAAAATGGACGATGTATAGTCCATTTAATGTTTCCATATAAATATTTTTTTCATGAAAAATTAACGATGTATAGTCCATATAATTTTTTCATATAAATATTTTTTGTCATGAAAAATGGACGATGTATAGTCCATTTAATTTTTTTCATATAATATTTTTTTCATGAAAAATTGACGATGTATAGTCTATTTAATTTTTTCATATAAATATTTTTTCATGAAAAATGGACGATGTATAGTCCATTTAATTTTTTCATATAAATATTTTTTTCATGAAAAATGGGCGATGTATAGTCCATTTAATTTTTTCATATAAATATTTATTCACGAAAAATCGACGATGTATAAGTCCATTTAATTTTTTCATGAAAAATTGACGATGTATAGTCCATTTAATTATTTTCATAAAAATATTTTTTTCATGAAAACTGAACGATGTATAGTCCATTTAATTTTTTCATATAAATATGTTTTTCATGCAAAATGGACAATGTATAGTCCATTTATGGTTTTCATATAAATATTTTTTTCATGAAAAATGGACGATGTATAGTCCATTTAAATTTTTAATATAACTATTTTTTTCATAAAAACTGAACGATGTATAGTCCATTTAATGTTTTCATATAAATATTTTTTACATGAAAAATGGACGATGTATAGTCCATTTAATTTTTTTCATAAAAATATTTTTTTCATGAAAACTGAACGATGTATATATAGTCCATTTAATTTTTTCATATAAATATGTTTTTCATGCAAAATGGACGATGTATAGTCCATTTAATTTTTTCATATAAATATTTTTTTCATGAAAAATGGACGATGTATAGTCCATTTAATATTTTCATATAAATATTTTTTTCATGAAAAATTAACGACGTATAGTCCATATAATTTTTTCATATAAATATTTTTTTCATGCAAAATGGACGATGTATAGTCCATTTAATTTTTTTCATATAATATTTTTTTCATGAAAAATTGACGATGTATAGTCTATTTAATTTTTTCATATAAATATTTTTTCATGAAAAATGCACGATGTATAGTCCATTTAATTTTTTCATATAAATATTTTTTTCATGAAAAATGGACGATGTATAGTCCATTTAATTTTTTCATATAAATATTTATTCATGAAAAATCGACGATATATAGTCCATTTAATTTTTTCATGAAAAATTGACGATGTATAGTCCATTTAATTACTTTCATAAAAATATTTTTTTCATGAAAACTGAACGATGTATAGTCCATTTAATTTTTTCATATAAATATGTTTTTCATGCAAAATGGACAATGTATATATAGTCCATTTAATTTTTTTCATAAAAATATTTTTTTCATAAAATATGGACGATGTATAGTCCATTTAATTTTTTCATGAAAAATGGACGATGTATAGTCCATTTAATTTTTCATATAAATATTTATTCATGAAAAATGGACGATGTGTAGTCCATTTAATTTTTTTCATAAAAATATTTTTTTCATAAAAAATGGGTGATGTATAGTCCATTTAATTTTTTCATGAAAAATGGACGATGTATAGTCCATTTAATTTTTTCATAAAAATATTTTTTTTACGAAAAATGTACGATGTATAGTCCATTTAATTTTTTTCATAAAATTTTTTTCTCATGGAAAATGGACGATGTATAGTCCATTTAATTTTTTCATAAAAATATTTTTATCATGAAAAATGGATGATGTATAGTCCATTTAATTTTTTCATAAAAATATGTTTTTCATGAAAAATGGACGATGTATAGTCCATTTAATTTTTTCATAAAAATATTTTTTTCATGAAAAATGGACATATATATATAGTCCATTTAATTTTTTTCATAAAAATATTTTTTTCATAAAAAATGAACGATGTGTAGTCCATTTTATTTTTTCATGAAAAATGGACAATGCATAGTCCATTTAATTATTTTCATAAAAATATTTTTTTCATGAAAAATGGACGATGTATAGTCCATTTAATTTTTTCATATAAATATTTTTTTCATGAAAACTGAACGATGTATATATAGTCTATTTAATTTTTTCATAAAAATATTTTTTTCATGAAAAATGGACGATGTATAGTCCATTTAATTTTTTTCATAAAAATATTTTTCTCATTAAAAATGGACGATGTATAGTCCATTTAATTTTTTCATAAAAATATTTTTATCATGAAAAATGAATGATGTATAGTCCAATTAATTTTTTCATAAAAATATTTTTCTCATGAAAAATGGACGATGTATAGTCCATTTAATTTTTTCATAAAAATATTTTTATCATGAAAAATGGTCGATGTATAGTCCATTTAATGTTTTCATATAAATATTTTTTTCATGAAAAATTAACGATGTATAGTCCATATAATTTTTTCATATAAATATTTTTTTCATGAAAAATGGACGATTTAATTTTTTCATAACAATATTTTTTTCATGGAAAATGGACGATTATAGTCCATTTATTGTTTTCATATAAATATTTTTTTCATGAAAAATGGACGATGTATAGTCCATTTAATTTTTTCATATAAATATTTTTTTCATGAAAAATGGACGATCTATAGTCCATTTAATTTTTTTCATAAAAATATTTTTCTCATGAAAAATGGACGATGTATAGTCCATTTAATTTTTTCATGAAAAATTGACGATGTATAGTCCATTTAATTATTTTCATAAAAATATTTTTTTCATGAAAACTGAACGATGTATAGTCCATTTAATTTTTTCATATAAATATGTTTTTCATGCAAAATGGACGATGTATAGTCCATTTAATGTTTTCATATAAATATTTTTTTCATGAAAAATGGACGATATATATATAGTCCATCTAATTTTTTTCATATAAATATTTTTTTCATTAAAACTGAACGATGTATAGTCCATTTAATTTTTTCATAAAAATATTTTTTTTATGGTAAATGGACGATGTATAGTCCATTTAATGTTTTCATATAAATATTTTTTTCATGAAAACTGGACGATGTATAGTCCATTTAATTTTTTCATATAAATATTTTTTTCATGAAAAATGGACGATGTATAGTCCATTTAATTTTTTCATACAAATATATTTTTATGAAAAATGGACGATGTATAGTCCATTTAATGTTTTCATATAAATATTTTTTTCATGAAAAATTAACGATGTATAGTCCATATAATTTTTTCATATAAAAATTTTTTTCATGAAAAATGGACGATGTGTAGTCCATTTAATTTTTTTCATATAATATTTTTTTCATGAAAAATTGACGATGTATAGTCTATTTAATTTTTTCATATAAATATTTTTTTATGAAAAATGGACGATTATAGTCCATTTAATTTTTTCATATAAATATTTTTTTCATGAAAAATGAGCGATGTATAGTCCATTTAATTTTTTCATATAAATATTTATTCATGAAAAATCGACGATGTATAGTCCATTTAATTTTTTCATGAAAAATTGACGATGTATAGTCCATTTAATTATTTTCATAAAAATATTTTTTTCATGAAACTTAACGATGTATAGTCCATTTAATTTTTTCATATAAATATGTTTTTCATGCAAAATGGACGATGTATAGTCCATTTAATTTTTTCATAAAAATATTTTTTTCATGAAAAATGGACGATATTATAGTCCATCTAATTTTTTTCATATAAATATTTTTTTCATGAAAACTGAACGATGTATAGTCCATTTAATTTTTTCATAAAAATATTTTTTTCATAGAAAATGGACGATGTATAGTCCATTTAATGTTTTCATATAAATATTTTTTTCATGAAAAATGGACGATGTATAGTCCATTTAATTTTTTCATAAAAATATTTTTTTCATGAAAAATGGACGATGTATATATAGTCCATTTAATTTTTTTCATAAAAATATTTTTTTCATGAAAAATGGACTATGTATAGTCCATTTAATTTTTTTCATAAAAATATTTTTCTCATGAAAAATGGACGATGTATAGTCCATTTAATTTTTTCATAAAAATATTTTTATCATGAAAAATGGACAATGTATAGTCCATTTAATGTTTTCATATAAATATTTTTTTCATGAAAAATTAACGATGTATAGTCCATTTAATTTTTTTCATAAAAATATTTTTTTCATGAAAAATGGACTATGAATAGTCCATTTAATTTTTTTCATATAAATATTTTTTCATGAAAAATGGAGGATGTATAGTCCATTTAATTTTTTCATATAAATATTTTTTCATGAAAAATGGACGATGTATAGATGTATAAAAATATTTTTTTCATGAAAAATTGACGATATAGTCCATTTAATTTATTTCATGAAGAATTGACGATGTATAGTCCCATTAATTTTTTTTTATAAAAATAATTGTTTTATGAAAAATTTACGATGTATTTAATTTTTTTCATAAAAATATTTTTTTCATAAAAATATTTTTTTCATGAAAAATGGACTATGTATCTTATCACCAACGAACCTGTGAAATGGTAGGGAACAGCTGATCAATATTGTTATGTAAAAAATAATGTACAGATTCTTACATTCCGGTTATATCTCTATAAACATTTGCATTACTTTTCACATAGCAGTATCAATCAGCTGTTTCCTTTGATTATAATTTATTCCATTACAGTCGGCTTATTGAGCTTTAAGCAGTAATCACAGAATTCATCGAGCCGAACTTATCAGTAACGAATCTGCGTAAAAGATAATTATAGAAATCATCGAGCCGAATGAAAAATATAGGAACCGAATCCACTGATCGGAGCCGAAAGCTGACATCAGAAGCAACAATGTTATTTTAAGCTATTTTTCATTATTTATATTTTTATTAAATAAAGTAAGATTTTAGTATAAAACCCCATAGAGGGATAAATAAACGTCTTCTTATTACATAAGAATATCGGATCCGTAAGTAGACCCTAGACTCGGCAAAGCTATCAAAGCTGACGACAAATCCATCTTACAATATACCACATTTAATTTTTTATATGAAAAATGGACGATGTTTAAATTTTTGCATAACAAATGGACGATGTATAGTCCATTTAATTTCTTTCATAAAAATATTTTTCTCATGAAAAATGGACGATGTATAGTCCATTTAATTTTTTCATAAAAAATATGTTTTTCATGAAAAATGGACGATGCATAGTCCATTTAATTTTTACATATAAATATTTATTCATGAAAAATGGACGATGTATAGTCCATTTAATTTTTTCATATAAATATTTTTTTCATGAAAAATGGACGATGTATATAGTCCATCTAATTTTTTTCATATAAATATTTTTTTCATGAAAACTGAACGATGTAAGTCCATTTAATTTTTTCATAAAAATATGTTTTTCATGAAAAATGGACGATGCATAGTCCATTTAATTTTTACATATAAATATTTATTCATGAAAAATGGACGATGTATAGTCCATTTAATTTTTTTCATATAAATATTTTTTTCATAAAAAATGGACGATGTATAGTCCATTTAATTTTTTTCATAAAAATATTTTTCTCATGAAAAATGGACGATGTATTCATTTAATTTTTTCATACAAATATATTTTTATGAAAAATGGACGATGTATAGTCCATTTAATGTTTTCATATAAATATTTTTTTCATGAAAAATGGACGATGTATAGTCCATTTAATTTTTTCATGAAAAATTGACGATGTATAGTCCATTTAATTATTTTCATAAAAATATTTTTTTCATGAAAAATGGACGATGTATAGTCCATCTAATTTTTTTCATATAAATATTTTTTTCATGAAAACTGAACGATGTATAGTCCATTTAATGTTTTCATATAAATATTTTTTTCATAAAAAATGGACGATGTATAGTCCATTTAATTTTTTCATATAAATATTTTTTTATGAAAAATGGACGATGGATTTAATTTTTTTCATAAAAATATTTTTTTCATGAAAAATGGACGATGTATAGTCCATTTAATTTTTTTCTTAAAAATATTTTTTTCATGAAAAATGGACGATGTATAGTCCATTTAATTTTTTCATATAAATATTTTTTTCATGAAAAAATGGACGATGTATAGTCTATTTAATTTTTTTCATATAAATATTTTTTGCATGAAAAATTTACGATGTATAGTCCAATTAATTTTTGCCATAAAAATATTTTTTTCATGAAAAATGGACGATGTATAGTCCATTTAATTTTTTCATATAAATATTTTTTCATGAAAAATGGACGATGTATAGTCCATTTAATTTTTTCATATAAATATTTTTTTCATGAAAATTGGACGATGTGTAGTCCATTTAATTTTTTCATATAAATATATTTTTATGAAAAATGGACGATGTATAGTCCATTTAATGTTTTCATATAAATATTTTTTTCATGGAAAATGGACGATGTATAGTCCATTTAATCTTTTCATATAATTATTTTTTCATGAAAAATGAATGATGTATAGTCCATATAACATTTTTCATGAAAAATGTACGAAGTATAGTCCATTTAATTTTTTCATATAAATATTTTTTTCATGAAAAATGTACGATGTATAGTCCATTTAATGTTTTTCATAAAAATATTTTTTTCATGAGAAATGGACGATGTATGGTCCATTTACTTTATTTCATGAAAAATGGACGATGTATAGTCCATTTAATTTTTTTCATAAAAATATTTTTTGTTCATAAAATGAACGATGTCTAGTCCATTTAATTTTTTCATATAAATATTTTTGCATTACAAATGGGCGATGTATAGTCCATTTAATTTTTTTCATAAAAATATTTTTATCATGAAAGATTGACGATGTATAGTCCATTTAATTTTTTTACATAAAAATTTTTGCATGAAAGATTGACGACGTATTGTCCATTTAATTTTTTTCATAAAAATATTTTTTCATGAATAATGAGCTATGTACAGTCCATTTAATTTTTGCCATAAAACTATTTTATTCATGAAAAATGAACTATGTATAGTCTATTTAATTTTTTGTCTATTATATTTTTTTCATGAAAAATCATCATCATATAATTTTTTTTTCCTGAAAGATTGACGATGTATAGTCTATTTAATTTTTTTCATAAACAAATTTTTTTAATGAAAAATGGACGATGTATAGTCCATTTAATTTTTCTCATTAAAATATTTTTTTATGAAAAACGAACGATGTGTAGTCCATTTAATTTTTTCATATAAATAATTTTTGCATGAAAAATTTACAATGTATAGTCCATTTAATTTTTTTCATAAAAATATTTTTTTTATGAAAACTGGACGATCTATAGTCCATTTAATATTTGCCATAAAAATATCTTTTTCAAGAAAAATTTTCAATGCATAGTCCATTTAATTTTTTCATATAAATATTTTTTTCATGAAAAATTGACGATGTTTAGTCCATTTAATTTTTTTCTTAACAATATATTTTTCATGAAAAATGTACGAAGTATAGTCCATTTAATTTTTTCATATAAATATTTTAATTAATATTTGCCATAAAAATATTTTTTTTCCGTGAAAATTGACGATGTATAGTCCATTTAATTTTTTTCATAAAAATATTTTTTTTTCATGAAAAATGGTTGATGTATAGTTCATTTTTTTTGGCAACAATTCACAATGCAAATATAATTATAATGAAAATTTTTACGGCCTTGATGGCTTAACACTATATACACACTAACAAGTGACAGCAAGCATACTATAGCCAAGCTTACTTGCTAAGCTTTTGACCGTGTATAAACCCCTTAGTATTGTAAAAATAATATTCGACTGCATTTACGTTTTAATATAAATGATGTATAATGTCTTTAGCTGCTCAACGGCGAAATATTCAAAATCATCAGTAATTTTTTCTTGGTAATGATTACGCTATTTCAAGGCCCTGTACAGTTATGAATATTTTATTTAAAACATCTCGATATTAATGCCTGACGTTGATATGTTCAAATAATAAGAAAGCAAAAAATATTACATTTTTATAAGAAACAATAACGAGTTAAGAAAAGTTTTCCTATTACATGCGAGAAACAAAATGTTAAAGAATAAGTTTTTTTTATTAAGAAAGCAAATTTTTTTTCATTTGTGTATGTTTAATACGTTTTCTTCTCTTAAAAAATTTCTTCCTAAACAAAACAAATAGGAGTAAAATAAATATGATGATCTATCCATGATTGAGTGAGTGGTTTGATAGATTGACAGTTTGAATCTGTTAAAATAAACAGAGATTTTTTACGCATGAGTTTTTTCATTACGGGTACATGCGTTTGACCTCAGGATATTAACTTTAAGTTTACCAAAGCTAAAAGATTTAGATATAATTTTGTTATTGTTTACTTATGCTTGTTGTGCCGGTATCAAATTAAACCTTTTGGATTATTCATGTCTATTTTTTAGAGTTTTAATCTCTGCAAAGCGTAAATAAAAAGGTCTGAAAATTGTTGCTTCAGTCAGGGAAGAGTAAATTTTTTATTGACCATAAATTACATATATGGAGGAACCATTAGAGGGTTTGAGAGTCGCAGACAACAATAGCAATAAAATACATTCTGTGTCAATTCAAGTGATATTAGAAACTAAGTTAACTTTATTTCTCGTTTGTAGTTTCCGAAAATTTACTCAAAATTTAAACAACTTAATTATCAGAAGTAGCATGCACTAAATATTAATCAATAAATCTTTTTAATTAAATGAAGCAATTTTTTTAAATTTCTTGTAAATAATGATTATGGATTTTTTTGCTAAAAGTTATAATAACTTTTTAGAAAAAAGCCGAAATGTTTTATTTTAGAAACCGTTTTAAATTTCTCACATCACTCAAGGTTTTTTGTGGTATTTTAATTTAAGATTATACGGATAAATGACAATTTTTAAAATAAAAGTGGTCGTATGCAAAAAAAAAGTAAAGGGAACCTGGATGAATTCAATGCAAAATACAATAAATAATCAAATGGAAAAAAAGATGAAACTTTGTATTTAGCATGTGGTAAAAATTGTTATTATGAACGGCTTAAATAAATTTCCCTCGAGACTCACTAAGCCTCTTGAAACTACTCCCACTCTAAATTTTTAATAACAAACAAGAAAAATACACTAATATTCAGCAGCATTAAAGATACACATGTGAAGTTTGCGTACTAGATGTACATATATACATATGTATGTATTAATATAAACATGTATGTAAATAGGTATGTGCAAATATATTATGACATTTATCATATAAACATGGTGCTGCATCAAAAAGTGTAATATATAATTCCGATATGCAACAACCATTAATACGAATATTAATGAAGATTTTATAAAAACAAATACAAACTAATAAGCAAGACAGATTTCGAAATACATTAAATAATAAAATAGTTTTCTCTAAAAGTATATAAAGTTCACTTCTTCGTACATAAAAAAAATTTCAAAATCGGGTCTTTGGTCGATGCCATTAAGCTACATAGCTTGACAAAATTTTACACAAATAACCACAAGTGTTTTTACCCTCAGTTTCTGCAACCCAGACGATCGACTTGAGTATAAAATTTATCGGCCCTGTTCTGTAAATCCAGTCGATTTTAAATCGTACGATTTCTAAAATAAATAATTATCCTGAAGACATTCTTAAAATCATATACGATAGTTTTCTTTAAGATATGATATTTGAAACTATTTATAGTAGAAAAATTAAAATAAGTCTGAAAAAAATTTTTCTATTAGTGTAGTTAGTTATCTAAAATCGCACGATTTCAAATCGACTCGATTTAAAAAACAGGGCCATATATGGAAAGCACTTATTGTTTTTGATTGGTTTTCATGCAAATCTTCTAGATGAGTCGTCTGCCTGACTTGTAGAAACTTCACATTAGTTTTTTTAGTTTGTTGCTTTTCCTGTAAAATTATATTTTTGTCAGTTACGCATTTTTGCATTTTAGATAACGATATGTATGTATAAGCACATAGACCAGTAAGCAGCGTGGAATTTGTATTTGCACAGTGTACACATGTAAGTTGCTCCAGTCCATGCAAAGTTGATATATATAGTTTTACATTTTAGCCTTTACATCAAAATTTTCAGGGAATAGGCTTTTGTTTTAGGTCGACAAGTGCCGGTTTAGCTGACTTTGACATAATCAGTTACGGTCTTATGTAAAAGAAAAGATTGGCATGAATTTAGCATAAGTGACGAAATTGAATTAGGTGTTAACGAGCTCCTGCCTACAATTTGATATTAAAAATGGGTGCATTACGTAGTTTTAACCCACTACTAAGTTCTAGCGTAATTTTTAATGTGAAGTTTTATGGTAAAGCTCTTTAAGATCATGTTCAATTTTGCCACTTATGCTAACTTCATGAAAATTTCATGTTAACATAAATTTCACATTTTATTCATTTAAAATAATATATAAAAGAAAATCATATTTAATTCGTCTGATTTGCATAATAAGGATTAGGGACGGACATGTGTTTCGATATAATACGCAATAATTAATTAAATATGCGATTCCGATTTTTTTGTTAGTTATGTGGTTTCGCATTTCAGCTGACGATACGAGGCACATTTCTTTGTGTTCCAGTTTTTTTTTCTTCATTCATACAATTTGACCCAATGTAAGCTTTGTAGTGTAAGCTTGCAGGATACGATACTTATGAACTGAATAATTGACGCTGTACTTTTTTTCAAATATGTATGAAGAACTGATTTTCTTTTTTGATTTCATTAAAACTTTTAAGCAACTATTGATGTTTTTAGATTGAAGTATAATAAAATTTAGAACCCAGAAATGGTGCTAATAAATGCACCTGAGACTAATTTTTCAATTCTTATAATTTAAATTCTTGAAAGATTTTTTCATGTTCACGATTAGTTATTAATTGCCAAATATGATGGGTGCAATTGGTGGAGCTGTTGTCTGTATGCAACTCTCTTTATTATTTTTGCAGGAATTATCTTTTTATTTTTTCTATATGTCGCTCATTTACTTGAACAATGCTATAACTCAAAAAAATTACTCTTTCAGAACAAGATTTTAAAGCTTTCCATTTGCAAATAATAGAAAAAGAAAATTTTATTTATCTCTCAAGATATGAGGATTAACTTTGGAGTATTAACTCAAATATCGCATATTTTGAGTTATGACGTTGTTCCAGTAGATGAGCAATGTGTAAATTGTTCATATAGTTTTCCGAAATGTTCAGCCAAAAACACATACAATACCTAATTTTAACCATAGTTGTCATGGCAGAAGATGACTATTAAAAAAGATGTTTTTATTTAAAAAAATTTAAAAAAAAATCTTTGAAATTTCTCGTTTTTATTTTTTTTATGGTACATACATATATTGACTGTTTACATCGGTATGAAAGAACGAACCTGATACTAACACCATTTGTTAAAACACCCAGTACGACCATGTGAAATATATTTTGTTTGTATAAAAGCAAGCAATAAGAAATCCATATAAAAACAGCACTTTAATCTACAAAATACAATTTTAGGGTTATTTAATAATAAAACGGAATTTTAAAGCAAATAAATCAATTTATTTTGCTTATTTCGAGTACAATGTCCGCATAATATCTACTTGTACTATTGTTAATTGTTAACAATTTTTTTGCAATTGATATTATCAATCATAAAAAGATGAATAATTAATAATTTTCTTTCTCTAACAAAACTGATAAGGTTTGAATGGAAATATTCGTATACAAATTTGTTCTTCCCCTTGTGGTTAATGTTAATAGGCAAAAATTTTTGTTAAATGTTCATTATTGTATTTTACATAATAGACCAGGAAAAATTAAGCAGAACCAGAAAAACATTATAATTAACATGTAGCATACAAAATGTTTTTAACAACAAAATTCCTTTTGCTTTCACCGTGTGGGAACATTTAACAAACAAACAAAAAAGACATTCATGCTCTCCCCAATATCACAAAAACTCTTATCATTCATCAACAACAAACGTTCGAATAATAATTTAGTCACAAAAAAACTGATACACGAGTAGAGCTGTGTGTACATATAATGAAACGGACGTGCCAAAGGACAGACATAGATACTGACTTGGACATAGATACGACAATAGACGTATAGAAATCAACCTAGACGCACATAAACCGTGGTAATGAATATAATCTGTCATCAAAGTAAAATCATCAGCCAGCCATCAGTAAGTTATTGCTCATGTGTATGTTTGTTCTGATGAGTATGGGTCTCACCCATCCACCCACTTTAAATAACACAAATTTTGGAATCAACCACCCTTGTGTTTATTTTCAACCTGGAAACAGGTGGGCGTTTTTTTTTAACTTAATGTATGTGCTGATGTTGTATTTTTAGGGGGAGACAGAGAAATAATTGTTATATACAAGTCGAGTTAATGAATATGATTATATATCCTGTGACTTTAACTATTAACTTAATATAAATTGTCACTTTGTTAAGCTATGAGTAAGAAAAGTATGTGTTCTCTAGCTGCAAAAAGGGTTACACAGGATGTAAGAAAAATTACCAAGGAAATTTAATTTTATTCCCTGATAAAATTGTTGTATGCTTATTGCTACGATTGTTGTTAGTTTTATTTGCTTTCACATTTGAAAGATTTTTTTTGTGATAAATGATTTTTTATATAACCGCCCATAAGCTCTCCTCTCAAACTCTTTTTCTTTTAGAATAAATACAGAAATATGTGTCTTTTCATTTGGGCAGCAAATTGAATCGAAAGAAATTTCAAGGCATTGCAATTGAATTTAAATGGAACTGTTTTGAAATTTAGTTCGTACTGTGTAGCCCACTTAAATTTTTGCAAAACAAATGAACGATGTATAGTCCATTTAATTTTTTTGCATGAAAAATGGATAATAGGTCCATTTAATTTTTTACACAAAAAATTATGGTTATAGTTCATTATACTTTTTGCATAAAAAAATTTTTTCCAAGAAAAATGGACGATGTATAGTCAGTCTATCTAATTTTTGTATACAAATTACGATAGATAGTCCATTATATTTTTTGCATGAAAAAAATTTTTGCATAAAAATGGATAATATATAGCTCATTAATTTTTTCACAAATATGACGATGTATAAGTCCATTATATTTGTTGCATGAAAAAAATTTTTGCATAAAAATGGATAATATATAGCTCATTAATTTTTTCACAAATATGACGATGTATAAGTCCATTATATTTGTTGCATGAAAAAATTTTTGCACGTACATATGTATAGCCCATTTAAATATTTGCATAACAATTGATCGATGTATAGTCCATTTAGTTTTTTGCATACAAAATGGACGATGTATGGTCCATTTAATTTTTACATAAAAATGGACGATGTATAGTCCGTTTAATTTTTTGCACAAATTAAGATATATTATTTGAAATAAGTTTTTTTTTGTATGAAAATATACGATATGTCACTTTGTATAGTCCATTTAATTTTTTGCATGAAATAATTTTTTTTTTTAAAAATTAACAATGTATTTGGATTTATATATTTTATGTTTTATTTATTTATTTGTATTTAATTTTTTGCATAAAAAAAGGGCGATGTATACTATACATACTATATACATATGTACATATGTATATTCAAATTACAAGCGACGAAAATGGTCACCTGATCGGGTGGGACTATATAGTATGAATTCGTCTAGGTTTCAACTGCTCAGGTGACTAAACAGAAAAAAAATCCTGCAATGAAAACGTTTGATTGAAAAAAGAAACAAAAATCAAAATTTTATTGAGTCAATTAATTAATTTTAATCAAATAAAATTTTTAAACAAAAGTTTAATTGATCTAATTACATTTTTAATTGATTTTTGTTTTCAACTAAACGTGGTTATTGTAGGAAATTTTTTTCTGTGCACTTTCGCCGCTCGTAATTTCAGTACACGTTAGCTGTCAAAGCACATTTTTTGACATAAAAAGTAAACAATTTTAAAAGCGAATTGAACCGAATATACTTTCTATGAAATTTCCTTGTGCCTTGCCTTCAGATATCTATTATAAAAGCCAAGGCGAATCCATATCAGGTGGACTCAACCGATCAGATGAATATTTTCGCAGCATGTAATTGGAATGTTCCTCAGATGTCAATACATTTATTTCAGCAAATTTTTTTCAAAGCGAATTTGGGTGAATTTAATTTACATACATATACATATAAACTCGATAGTTTTGAAATATAGGAAACTTATGAAGTTAACGTAACGTAACGTAGCCAAAACTTGTAAACATTATTAGTTTGCCAATACCTTTTTTGCAGAAAATTTGGCTACAATTTATCCAAATGTACTCGTGCTATGACCTGAGAAAAGTAGGGAGAAGTCCTCATGAGATAGTTCAGTGGCAAGTCACAAGGTGCATACAAAGTCACAACTAACCCCATACTAAGGAATCCTCATGTAAAAGCGACTGTTCCTCTTCGTAGGAAGTGTTAAAACTCGGACTGGTCCCTGTCACTTTTGGACCGATCACGTGACTAGTCTTGTGTCAATTACATTCCTTGCAGAGTTATTTCAATCATTTCAATTAACAAAATAAATAATTACAAATAATATACGTACATATATTTAATTATAACTTTATTGCTTTAAAACCAAAAACACTGTAACATTATCTGTCACTTCTGTATCCGAGAGGTGCATTTCAAGAAGAGAACCGGTTTCAGAGCATGCAACTCTGATGTGTGCGAAAGGATTGTAATCTTCTCATTTAATTACTTTGATGGTAAATACACTTATCATGTAGAAGTTTGCTTTCAATTCACATTTACTTTAATCCTATGATGATTTGATCAGTATTAAATCATATTTGGTGATTTATGAGATTAGAGATATTTCAAAGAATTTTCCATTTTCTTTCTATGCTCTTCTCTTTTCAGTTCGATTTTTTGCTTTAAAATTTCTACTGCTTTGATTTTCTCCGCACGATCTAGCCGGTACTTTTCGGCGACACAATATAAAAGCCAGCTTATATAGATGAATAAGACAATAATTGTGGTCCAGTACAGATGCGTTAAATTTGGAAAATTTATACAAATTGTCATTTTATTATATATTTTGTTTTTATCCAAATACAAGAAATTTAATAATATTAAACGTCAAACCGAAATGTATAAAACTATAGGGCAACCAATACACAGGCTCAGTCGTATATCAGGAAATTAATAGCATAGGTCGTGTATAGTTAGTCACAAAAACTTTTTTTAAAATACTGTTAATACCATCTTGGGCATATGGTCTAGTTACCCCGCCCATATTTGTGCAACAATACTTTGCAAATTTACTTTGTAAAGTATTTATGAAATAAATATGTAAATAATAGCACGGAAATCAATTAAATTTTATGAATATTGAAGTGAAATTTCAAGACAGCAACTTTTAAGTTATGCAGCAACTTTTAAGTGAAAAATAGCAAGAGAGGAATACAAAATACTTCTATTTCAATACTCTCCCACACATTTAAGAATTTCTGTGATAAAAATTGCAAGTCTGGATCGGGACTAAGTATATATGTATATGTACATGCATATTGAAAACAACAGCAATAGCGGGTGTACATACCTTGTATAGGAATAGTATAGACCGATTTCAACTTTTTTTTTCTAACTTTCGATAGCAAAAATAGAAAGTTACTCTCAAAAAACACAAAGTGTCTGAATCAAAAGGTTTTTCATTAGTATTTAGCATGGTATAAAAATACCATGGCTTGGAGATATACACGTTTATTAAGAATTTTTAACTCACCCAAATATAAGAAATGAAACAATTCCCAATTTAAACAAAAAACACAAAAAAAAGAAAAGTAAACCTCTTTTATAACGCAAAATTTTTGGCGCAAATAACTTTAATGACGCGGTATAGTCTCAAAGGGCATTATTATACCCGTTGGCAAAATCAAAAATATAATTTTTGATGCTTCACATGTGTCAAATTTAGTCGGGTGTGTTGCAGCGCTGGAGTTTTTGAATACTTCATACAACTGACAGCCATCAGCATAGTTTTCCACCTTTGCCCACAGCCACTTTGGTGAAACGAGTTGGGATCTTGAGGTCGCTGTAGACTGGGAAATGGACAACTTATCTTTAAGCTTACGACAAGCCAATGAGCACAAAGAAAATGACCTTTTTAAAACTCTCAAAGGTATACCAATTCTCCCACTCCCTTGTCTGTACGAATTCTCCTTAATACTTCTTATTGGCGTATGGGAATAGTGACACAATGATGGCGCTCGAATGCTTATGCTTTTCTCTGAACACATATCAACACATTTTTCATATTTTGGTCTTTGAATTACGCTGTATGTTGGAGATTTTTTAACAGAACATTCGTCGCCACTACAATTACAAGACGAATTACGTTTCACTTGTTTCTCCAGTGACTTACAACTACATGTGTTGTCCATCTCATTCAGCGAACGCTCTAAATTAAAATAATTTTGTACTCTTCTGCCACCAAACAGAAATAAAACTCGATCTATACTTGTCATTAAAGCCTCATCCGGAAACGGGCCCAACGCATCGTAAATGGGTATTTGTGTCTTTTTAAAGGTTTTGGCGTATAATGAACATTTCGGAGTGGAAAGTTGCAGCTTGGAATTCATTATTTGCGAAACAAATTTTTCAATAATTCATTGTTTGTTAATTAAAAATAGAACTGAAATTTTTTTATATAAAATACACTGAAAGAATTTATAAAGATATGAGTGAAATAAAATACAGGAATAATATGAAATATATTTTTTTTTAACTACAGGTTGTCTACTTTGTAATTTGAAACGAAAAAAAAATTGTTTTGAATTTATACATATGTTAATTACATGCATATTCGAAAGCATTTTGTTTCGTTTCAAATTACAGAGTAGTGCCCCAGAATCCACAGATTTTTAGTATTTACTCCAGTTATCAACATCAGTATTTACTCCAGTTATCAACATCCAGTTATCAATATCAACACAATACCAACAAATTGGGACTATCCGTTATAGAAAACAACTGATTGCTATTAAGAGCCTCATGCTACATTCTAGAACACAAATAGATTGTTAATTTTTCTCGAGAGCGAGTCTACTTGCCTACTCGCTCTCGTTCCCAATTTGTCAGTATTGTATTGATGTGAAGTCGATGTTGACAACTGAAACAAATGTGAATAATATTCCTTAATTAGGCAGTGTTTTTTTCAGTTGTATCTAGCGTTCGACCGAAATTAAAATATGTTGAAGAGAGACCTAAGGTTAGGTTCGGTTAGGTGAGGATTTCAGTCAGAATAACGAATGCACTTACTTACTTATCTTGTCCATTATGATACCACGAAGACTCTACTTAAGCGGAATCCCCAACGTCGAGCCAATCAGAACTCAATATAAGGCTACTAACACATTGCAGCTCAATACTGGCAAATTTCAGAATGTTTTCTGAAGAAGAAGAGCAACCATGGTAACCATTGTCTTTCTTGCTAATTCCGGGCAGTGACAAAGAAGTTGTTTTATATTCCACGTTTCGTCTATATTTTGGCAACTGCAGCAAGAGGCCCTTAATCCCTGAGCATGCCTGCTAATGACAATATGCGGTCAACACGAACACCAAAACCGACATTTGTTTATTTTTTTAAATCAAAAACCGAGAAACCGTTTTTCTTATTTGAATGAGTCATAACTGCCCAGTGATTGTTCAGTAATTTTTTGCGGCCAACCTTTTTTTTGTTTCTTAAACAGTTTTACGCTGAAATCTAAGTTGGCACAAGACGAAAGGTAAATGTGAATATTCTATATACAGTGGAACCTGTAGCTTGTAGCGATCATTGCAAGCTCATCAGCCCTAGAGTTTCACTGAAAGTATCTATGCCTTGGAATCCAGATGATACAAATGTTAAACGAACTGAAAAAATCAATCGATTATTTAAAAAAAATTAATTTCGAAAATTATGTTGCTTGAGGTTTTTTGGCGGTTATGGCACACGTGTTTGGTCTATAAGGCTGTGCTTGTTGAGAAGCAAGAAACAAAATAAAGATGGTAAAATTGAGCTTTCATTGCAAAAAAAAAACTTTCAGCAAATTGTAATACGATGAATCAAAACAATTCACATATTCCATTTGCACTGAAAAGAAATATACATCAACTAACACCACACACAGTGGACAAAGCACAAAGAACGCTGATGATGAAAGTGCAGCGACCTTCGAAAACCGTTTGTTGTTCCGTTCTGCTAGTATTTGTCAGAATATTTACAATTAACTTTGGTGTTATTTGTTTATTAATAATTATCACATGTAATTTGGCTTACAGAACGATACGAACTTTAGCCTAATAAAATCATAAATACAAAAATAAATTTTTTTTTTACTCACATATAAAATATCAAAAACAATCAAAAGATTAATTGAATTTATTGAGTAGTTTAATTGAAAATATTTTTTTAGGATGTGGCATACTCTAAAAAACTGCACGGTTTTCACATATACAATTAAAATTGGTAATAATTGCTTACCATTTCATAATATTTTGAGTCGAACTCTGTTGATAACACTTTTCAATTAAAATAAACATAGAAATTTTGTTTTTTTTAACTTACTTAACTAAAAAAAGGTTTAAGTATAATTTTTTCTTGGTAACTATTTATTTTTTTTTTGCGAGAGAAATATTAAAGTAAAAATTTCATTTTCTGCTTTACGGAAAAGAAAACAATCGAGAGGCCTTTAACATTTGCAATAATCGTATATTTTAAATTGGTTTTAAAATCTTAATGGAATTACATTCACATATCCCCTTCCTCAATAGCTTAAATGTAACATTAAGAAGATTAATTTTCAGTTTTTTTAATTTTTTATGCTGAAAAGAAATCAAAAAATTGTGGTAGATGTAGAAAAAAAAATACATTTTTAAGCCACTGCTGTAAAATTTATATTTTTCCACATGTCTTTATGCCTCATTGTGTCAATACATCAAGAAAAGTATAAATAACACATAAATATGTATGAATGTATGTATCATTTAAGGCTAAAAAGAAAAGAGTAAAGAAAAGTTAAATTTAAAAGCATCAATAAATAAAAATCTAGCAGATTAAGCTATAAATTGCAACAATGTCTAAAGTTTCCAATCAAACTTAATAAATGAGAAAAATCTGAAAGTTTTTATACAACAATCTGTACTTAGTCCCTGTTCTTTTTTTTTAAGAAAATATATATATGTACGTATGAATGTATATATTTTTTTATTAAACAAAACACTTTTTCTGTAATTACATTTGAAGTCCTTCTGGGTATAGTGAGTAAATGCACTGTAAAGAAAAAAATAAATATAATCATTAATCAGCAGTTAATGTCCAACTTTCTTTTCTCATTTTACTTAACTTCCTGTATTTACTGGTAATTTTGTTTTATTTTTTCACACCTTTTTTTGTAAGTTTAACATTATCCCCCATTTTTTTCTCTTCCCGCTTTGCTGTGTGTTAAGTAAATTAAATATCCTTTTCTCATCCGGTTCCTTTATTGTCGCATCTAAAAACATCTTAGCTCTTAACCTTTAATATCTTCCAAGGCCAGAACAATGGAAAATAGTTAGTTTTGTCATTTCCTTAATAGAAATTTTATCTGTTCTTCTAAATCACTGTAAAAGAGGAAAAAATATATATGTATATGTAAGTATATAACACAATATAAAGCAGCTTAATGATAATCTCTTTAACATCTGATAAATATTTAACGTATGCTACATGTTAATAATGACCGAACTGGAAGATTCTAGGAAGACGAAATAAATTAATTTTCTTATTGGGAAGGCTCCAGCCATTGAAATTTATGAACAAATGAAATTCTATTTTGGCGATTGTTAAGATTTTTCGAACTATTTTCTTAACGAAAACAATGATACAACCTGTAGTGAATGTAGGAAATTTTCGATTTTTTTACAATGTACAAAATGAGTAATAAAATTAAGAAGTATTGGCTAGTTTTAATAAATTTAGTTAACCCTGTAAAAAAAATTATTATTACTTGTATACGCAAAAAAAAAGTATAAAAAATCATCAAGTGATTTGGACCTAGTTGCACATAGTCTTGACCAGCCATAGTTTCTTTCGAACAGAAGCTCTGATAATGGAGTAATAAGAGAAATATGATACTAAAAGCTGTAATTCAAAAGTGCAATGAAAAAAATTTTTTGGATTAATTTTAATACCAAGCCGATGTACAAAAAACCCAAAAAAAATTTAATTTATCCCAGAATAGTACGAATATAAATGAATTTTAGTTTTACATATTACACATCCAGTTCAATAGTGACATAACTCAAAAAAAGAATTTTTTGCAGAATAATAATTTATTTCGTATTTTATCTTGCGTAAAAATTTCATATAAAAAGCTTGTACTATCACCTCGTGAGAGAAGAATATTGGCTCATGCCTTCATTGAGTTGTAAGTGAATTGAAAACTTTAAACGTGTTTTCTGCAAAACTCGTTTTTTTGAGTTATGACACTATTGAACTGAAGGTGCGATATAAACCATTTCGGAATTCATGATCAAACAGAATTGCGGCATAAACACATTTTCCATACAAATTGACACAAAAAACCAGCCCCAGAAAGCATTCGTGAGTTCTTTTTTATTTTAACAGCGTTTTTTCTAATGCTCTCAAATATAAATAAATATTCTCTCAACAATACTATCATACTTTCAATAAATTTCATTTCGTAAACAAAACTGCAAAGAAAAATAAGCTACTGCCCAAGACGAATTGATACCAGGTGGTCTTAATTTGCAACTCTGCGTATTCGCCTTGTATATTTGTTAGTGTAAAATTTCCTGCTGTCAGAATATTTCCTAGCATTTTGCATTGATTGACAGCAGAGAAATTATGTCAGCTGGTGAATTAGGATCACCTGATGGCAATTCGCCTTGTTACTGCCGTAGATTTTGTAATGGCCTTTGTTAATTTGACAACGATTTTCCTGAAGTTGCGTACTTATTCTGTTTAATCATTTAATTTCAAATCTTAATTCCAAAATATTTTATAAATAATTAAAACCCTTGACTATAAAAATAAAAAAAGTAAGCCACAACTTTTTACTGTGTGATACTGAGATTAATAAAAAAATCTATTGAGATTAATTAAAAAATTTGAACGTAGTCCGCAGAAAATTATGGATGACTCGTCAATGGCGTAGAGAAATTAAAAAAAAAATAAGATTATGATATCTGAATAAAAAAAAAAATTGTAAAGAGCAAACTTTGCTCTGTCCTGACTCCTTAAAGCCGTGATACACTAGCCTACACGATCGTGCGATTTTTGAGAAAATACAGCCCTGGTATGATGGAGTCTATGAACATTTTCGAAAGACAAAAACAATTCAGATCAGGGTTGTGTAGGATAGTGAATCATTGCCTTTACATAGGACACTGCTAAGCCAAATCAATCCCAAGACGTATGAGAACTTCAAAAGAAATAGTGCAAATCTTGTAATATCAGTCGAAAACTTAATTGAATTTGCACCAACATCCATACATACAAACGAGTTTCTCGATTTTAATTAATTGAAATTATTAAAGTTTTCATTAATTATATTCACCCCTATCGTGAATCTCACGTGAATTTTTTGTCCATGCTATCAGTTCCAGTGAATGTAAAAACGGAAGAAGAGTAAAGCTTAAAAATTAATTGAAAGTCAAACAAATTTAAGTTTAATAATAAGAAGTACATAAATTTTAGGTTCCAAATGAAATTTTTTTAACTGTATTTCTAAATACCCTAGGTGCAGTGGAAAAAATTCTTTAGCACGGTGCACAACCATAAAATTTACTGTGTGTGAACCTAAGAGATTCATACTCTACGAAAAAGAGGCATTGCAGGGAATTATTGTTAACAATCCTGAACTTTATACGTTAATCTTATCCTAAAAATAAATATTTATAACTTTTAATATTTAATTCGAAGGAAAACATCGGAATTATGCGATGTAATAAATCAGTTCGCTTGCAAAAATAAAGTGAACAAAACCAAGGGAAAAGTAAAAAAATTCCATTGAAAAATATTATTCATGATAAAGGGAATCAAAAAAAGGAAACCATTTCTAGGAAAAAATTATTGACGATTGCAATTTTGTGAAAAGGGGAAATATTTCGAGGGAAAAAATGTTCACGATAGGGGTGATTAAGTTTTTAATTGAAAACATTCACCCTTAACGTGAATAAAATTTCCCTGATTTTTTCCCTGTTCAAAAAAACCGTGAAGATATGGCAACTTCGAAAAATATTTCTCCTCTCATGAATGATTTTTTCATGGGAATTTATTCATCATTTAAATAGTGATTGCTAACTTTGATTTGAAGTGGCGAAATATTAAAAACGATTTAAGTAACGTCAATATTATTTAATAATATTTAAACAGTAGTTTAATTTTTAGGAGTACTTTAACAAACAAAAAGAGAAAATTGAAATATTATTGCAAGGAATGCGGGAAAATACGTCCATAGCTGGAGTTACCACCAAACATTCTAGGAAAATAGTAGACTTGCATCGAAGTCTTTCAGTAGATCGTTTTTGACACAAACCTATGATCAAACCCATTTAAATTACATGGGTTTGATGGTTGGTTTGTGTCAAAAACTGAATGAGTTCCATACAAGTCTAGAAAATAGTAAAAATGATGAACACAGATGATTTTCTGTTCTTGCGATGGATAACATATGTACATACATATGTACATATGCATTTATATCCAAATATCCCATTCCCGACAGTCATCCCAAATACATATGTATGGTTGTACTTATGTATGTATGTATTTCCAGTTCTCTTCTTTTCTTTTTTGTCTACAAAAGTGCTCCATGACAACGCACCGTGTGTACACATAATTATATCACCTTCCAGTCGATTAAACCGAAGCATCCCTATAATAAGTTTGTTCTTTGTATTCTTTTTTTATTTCATTTAAATGGTTTCAGCCACATCAAATCTCAACTTCTCTTCCTCCTTGCCAATTTAAATCATACTATGATGAGCTGATGGCGATTATCTAAAAAAAATTCTGGAAACTCTTTGAATGTAACCATGACAAAAAAGTACTTTGTTACAACAAAATACAACATAAAGGATAATATTTTAATACTTTATTTGCAGAAATACAATACAAAATTTATTGTTTTCCACTTACATGCATATACACATATCGCTGTTAACAAGTAGTAAGGCCCTAACTCGTATACTCACGATATTGAGTTTTTCAGTGATTTCAATACATTTCACACAAATACAACTCGTCACAAAAAATTATTGCAATAGTTTAAAAAATAATGCTTTTACAAGCAGTTGTAGAAGCACTTGTAATATTTATTGTTATGTGTTTACCTGCTACTGTAAAGGTATTTGAGTTTGGGCCTTTCTACTTGTTGACAGCGATATGTAGGTATGCATAGATACAGACATACATGGATATGTACATATCCATGAATGTATTATCCAAATATAATAAAATAATATAATTTGCTCATAATTGATAGGGTATTAACAAAAAAAGTTTTTATGCTGTTATTTGATGGAAATTTATTTTGCAAACGTAACAATTTAAAACATAAACATGATTTCATAGAAACCAAAATATTTTGGTTTGGCTTTACTTTCTCACGAAGAACAAATTATTGCTCTGTCGAAACTCACTTCAGTTTTTACTCGATCGCTTCAATCATTGGATTATCAACAGTGAAATCTAGCTAAACCATCAATAATCAATTTTAATATTTTACTGAATAAGTACATTTTATTTAAAATTGAAAAATGCAATTCATTAAATTAAAGCATTGGAAAAATGCTCGATTAATCGAAAAGTCTTGTTCAAATTACCACCCTAATGCTGAGAAAACAATTAATGTGTACATACATATATATGTATGTTATGGGAAAATTTTTTTGCATTGTATTACAAGATCTTACAATACTTGCAATTTAGCTTTGAATTTGTTACGACTAAATTAATCTTAATTTTTTTTTTTAATATAAAACCTGTTTTGGAGCATTTGGATTATGTCAGCAAGCACACAGAAAAACAACAAATGCATATGATTGATGTATTTTTATAATTCTAAATAAAAAATCTTAATACATAAAATATTACTAAAATTAATAATATTACATTATAAATAAAAATTTTAACATTTAACATTTATTTTTATAAAATAGAAAACAATTTTTGTATTTAATACAGTTAAGCTTAGTTATTGTTTAGCTAAAACTAAGGTAGATTAATGAGGTACAAATGTATATGCATCGGTGTAACATAACAATAATTTATTATATGAAAAAATAAAAAAAAACTATATTAAAAAATTTATATATGTACATTGATATCATACCCTAATATTTAAGTTGTAGAAATGATCAACGTGGAAGTAAAATTATACAAATTGTTTGTTTAATACTAGGCAATTCTAATTTTAAAATGGTGCAATATACAAATAAATGTTGTTGTTATTAACATATAAACAAATAAAATGAAAACACTTTCTATGCTTGTTTTTTCATCGGTTGCAAAATACATATTCGTACAGCCAGTCAAGATATTGGCCAACAAAAAGAAAGTTAAGCCATTAAAATTGACCGCTTCTACGACTAGAGGTATTTTCGAGTTCAAACTACATAATGATTTAACGCCAATTTCCATGGAATTCAATTTGTTGCTTTCGTTATTTACAGGCATTAATGTATCTAAAACTATATCGAATATATATAAATAAATTGTGAAAATGGTTACTGCTATGGCTAAAATCCACAGCACATAACCCGTATTACAGGTAACTCTGGCTATACCAATTACAAATATTGTTAGTGTCACTAATAACCATAAAAATAAACTGCCTATGGAAAGGGCTTTCAGTTTGCTTTTAATTTCCTGAAAACTTAGGGTATCTTTAGATTGTAACCACTTTCCAAGGTATTGTGACAGTAGATATAGTGCAACAAAACCAGGTAGAGAGCATAGACCCTCTCGATTCGAGTCAATAAAACTGTTGCGTGTGACATCCGGATTCATCACATAGTTGGAAATTCCATATTGTAAAAAAGCCTCATGCAATAACAAAATTACTGTAAAAAAAAGAATTTTAAAGAAAAATTAATTATTTTTATTACAATAGAGGTGTAACCGAGTTCGTTGTGAACACCACTAATAAATTATTTTAATTATGTTGACATCTTAAAATATGACACTGTCCAGTAAACTAATCAAGATTCTGGAAGCAGTTGAAATTTTTAACAGTATACACCAGAGAAAGACAACGAATACAAAAAAAATTGGATACTCTAGCACATATCGAACATTTTGTATCCTTGTACATATTCACAATCATTCATTATCATACTTGCGTATACTACTGCACACTTTATTTTAATAGGTGTATATATCGATTAGGGATGGACAAAAAACATCGATGTATTGTGTCTAAACATCGATATAATCCGATGTTGTTTTTGCTCCTACACAATCGGATAACATCGATGTTTTCTTTCGATGCATCGAAATGACAAATTGTATACAGAACGTGTAGATTGATATATAAACGTGTATACATATATATTTATATGTGTTGGCATGATTCAAGTTTGTACATGTAAACCTGGGGTATTTTCTGCAGACTACAACAGTTATCACTGAAATTTAAAAAATTAAATTAATTTTTACTATATAATTTTGACAACTTGCTGTATCTTGGAAACCGTAAGAGGCACTTTTGAAATTTTCACAAACGCTAAAACTAAAAAATCCCAAAATAAAAAAATCGCCAAAAACCGAAAAAAATCGCCAAAACGAAAAAGGTGTCTAAACTAAAAAAAAACCCCAAAAATAAAATAAATCGCCAAAAAGCAAAAAATTTGCCAAAAACAAAAAAACGTCAAAGCAAAAAACGCCAGAAGCCGGAAAAAAGCGCCAAAACTGAGAAAAAGCCCCAAAACTAAAAAAACCGACGACGCGTCATAACTCGATAAAAATATAACTAACGGAAAAAGAAAATTTTATTTTTCTCTCAAGGGTTGAATATGATATTTTTACATAACGTGAATTACGATATGAGGATTTATTCTGTATTATTAACTCAAAAATCGAATTTTTTGAGTTATGACTTTGTTCAAGTAAATGAACGATATGTTTTTGTATGAATATACGATTATGTATGCAATAATGTGTAACAAAAACCATCTGTTCTGAAAACCACATTTGAAATTAGTCGTAAAGCAGCTCTGGGCGAGTCAACATCAAGCGTCGTTGGCAATTATCTCTTAAGTGCAACCAGGCCACTGTTGTTTATTGGCCTTCGATAGTTTTGCGTCTCGCTCGCACTATTTGACTGATCTGCCACGGATAACCGTATATTCTTGCGGTTCTTCTGTGGAATTTATTTAACAACCACGTTGCTACTTCCTATGTGAAGGCATAGGTCGTGTACAGTCAGTCACAAAACTGTTAATAACATCTTGGTCATATGGTCTAGTTACTCCGCCCATATTTGTGCAACCATATTATGCAAATTTACTTTGTATAATATGTATAAATAAATAAATACACATGATGTGTTTTTTTGTGCTTTCGAAAAGTAAAAATCACACCGAAAAACACAAAAGCGATTTGATTTACAAAGCAGCACACGTCACACTTGTAATATGAAAACTACTTGTTATTTCCAGAACAGTCCTGTAAGTTACAAATTTTTCTCGCTGTATTTAACATAAGTGGTGAAAGCATATCATACCTTAAATGTAAAGTTTGCCAGGTTTCAGAAGCCAATTCACTATAACAATGCGCAAAAGAGGGGGAGCTACGATCCTCTATTAGAATCAGTCGTTAGAATTTTATTTTGAAAAATTGTTGACTCTAGTTTACATATGTATGTAATTATATATCTATATTTATTTTAAAATAATGTCATGAAGGTTTTAGAAGAAACATTTTTTTCCAAATCGATCAACTGTTGCTGATAGTTGAAAATGTATATTCTAAGTCTTATATGCGCAAGCAAAGGTGCGAGTATGTACATTTTCATTTAATTTGTGTGTTTGCTCAAATATGTACATATATAATTTTATTGATTTATTTTTAGCTATAATTAAATTCGTCGACTGCATCATAGAAGTATGCAATCGTTTGCCTTGCATATTATTCTTTTTTATATTATGAATAATGAACTTGAGTTACATGAAGCAAACACGCAGTATACAGTCACGAATATGTAAATAGTATTAAAAATTAAAAACTAACATCCTTGAAACAGGACCATAAAGGGTGCAGCAAGTAGAATTGTAATTTAAATTCTGAAAAATAAAATAATTGATTTAATGTCCTAACTGTAAAATAAGTTACTTTAAATCGCACGATTACAAAAGCAGAACATTCGAAATTAAGTTCGAGTAAAATACCTTGAACGTCTTAAACATAAAATAGATGAACAGCAAATAGTTTATATTATTTGGTAGAAATCGTTGCTTGGACTTAAGCAACTTACAATCACACGATCTGATTAACTGCCAGTTTATCATTGTCGACAACGTTCGACTTATCAATTTTAAGTGCAATTACACTTGAAATTTTAATTATCATTAAACTACAATTCAAAATTCTACTGAAATGTGTATATCGAGTTGAATAGATTAAATAAAACTATGCAAACGTTTCTTTTAATTTAGTACAAAATTATCGCAGTCAGAAACATTGATGGGAAATGGGTTGATTTTCAATTTCGATATCAAAAAATTTGAATAGTACTATTTTGATTTCAATAATAACAAATTTAGTTTAATTCTAAGAAAAAGAAATCATATTCGGCCCAAGTGAACACAAAGGCTTTCTGCTCATGTCCTTGAAGAAGTTAATAACACAAATATACAAGGTTTCGGACTACAGGAACTCAATCATTTCATTAGTAATTTTGTGTGTTGAATTCAAATCTGCACTCCGTTTCTTCAATTGGTTCTATTTTTCGCAATTTACCGTTAAATACAAAAAGAAGCGTTACACGATCAGTGATATTTTAATCTTTAAAAGATTTAATAGTAGATAGACATTAAAAGAACATAATTTCTGTTCAGAGTGGCCATCAGAAGGATGTGACGAGTGTGACCATAGAATATATTCTGCAAAATCTTTTGTAAAACGCGTACAATAATATTGGTCTACTAATCTGACGGATTGGACCTCTCTATGTGGTGGGGGTAGCCTAGTATGAAATCTCGAAAAAAAAGTTCAATGTCACCAGACGGAATTTTGATTATTGTTCTTATTAGATGCACAAGTGATTCTTAAGAAACCTCTGTAAACCTTAAATTAAACGTGTCATAATCATAACCATAACCATACAAAACAGCTGTTCGAACCAAACTAATGGGCAACACTGTATTTAATTATAGGTGACTCGCCCTAACATCATAGCCATAACAATAGAAACCAATTGAATTTTTGGTTTTGGCGCTGGCGTTATAGTATGGCACGTCCGATTGAACCTTAAAAAGTTGCTCAATAACATAATTTTTTTATTTGATGGACTACAAGAAAGGTTAAGTTTATCTCTTATGAGTTCCGTTTTTTAATGTACGATGTGATTTAAAACTACCAATTTTAGATGTATTGAAATCGCCCACAATTTGACTTTCAGCTTTTTTCCGTTGTGTGCTCTTTCGTTTTCTTTCAAGATAATTTTTTCCTTTTTTCTTCTTTCATGTCCCTTTCTTTCGCTAAAGCGAAATGCAGTTTATATATTTCTTTAATTTTCTTCCTTTGTTTCCGTTTTCTATTTTTGACACCCATTGAACAAATAGCACTTCAGCGTTGGTGTGACAGGTGTGACCAAATATTTTCTATTACTACTAATAACTCTAATTAAAATAGAGGTTCGCAAAAATGTATGTGTTATATTAATAATTGCGCTTACTCTTTTAGTATTGGAAAGTATCAATTATTTTTATTATGTACAGTAACAATTTTGTAAGCTTTTGAATTTTTTTTTACAGTGACGGGTGTGACCGAAAACTTTACTATTTCAATTAATCCACAAAACTCTCATTATAAGACAACAAAAAGCAAACAAGAGTATATTATTTTCAGAGATAACGGTTTCATTAAAGATGAGAAAGGGAACAAATGAAAACGTAAAATAAAGATCAAACATACAAAGAGCGAGAGCAGAGTATTCAGTATATATAGTAATTTCAAAACGTTTTCGAAATGATAAAAATAAAAACTAAAATTATTTTTTTTTATTCGTCTATACATACTGCCTGGCTCACGATGTCAACAAAAAATTTTCTTTCGCTTATTTATATTGAAAACAAAAACAAAATAAGAAAATTTGTTTTTGTTTTCAATATATGTAAATAAATGAAAGAAAATTTCTTGTCGACATCGTGAGCTAGGCCGATAGGTTTTACTCTTTTGTGGACATCAGTTGAGCGATTATTATTAAAAATAATAGCCTTTCCTACAATGTTGACAAAAAAAAACGCAATCGTTTCAACTTCTTCACCACTGGTCAGAAATTCGGCTCACTTAAAATCATAATTCGATACGACCGGAAAAAAGTTTTTGTATTTGGAACAGCAGTTTTATATTTGCTTTATTGTTTTAGGGCTTCTCAAAAAATATTATCTTTTACAAAGAATTTAGATAACACAATTGAAATTGTTTTATCGTGACAAACAAAGTTCATGTACAAAAAAACAGTTCCTATTTACACATATTTTTATTTGTTAATAGTAAAATGAAAGTGAATGATAAATAAAAATAATTTATTAGCCAGTTCCAAGCAATCTTCTATGCCATTTACTAAAGCACTATGGCATATAGTGCATTTCAATTTGATTTGATAACATGAACAAGTTATTGCATGTAGTATGTACTATGTACATACATATGTATGTCTAAATGTGTGCTATAAAATTTTATTAAATGGCGATATACATATGTACATACATACTATGTTTCCCATGTTAACTTTCCGCAACAAATGTATTTTTTCTAATTTTATAAATGCATACATGCTTATATTTTACTTTAGTAAAGGTGAGTCTATATATTCCAATCTTCTTTCCTCTCTCCCACAAACTCAGACTTGAAGCAAGAAAGAACGCTTACTTGTTCTATGCAAACGGGTTCAAACAGATGAATTTAAGAAACGCGATAATAATTTTCATATTTCCAGTTTTTATAATAGTTTTAATTTATATGTATACAATGCATATGCATATTTAGAATTGTAAACAGTTTCTCAGACTTTGCAAACTTGGCTGAAAATAATTTATTTTCATATAATTTTTTTAACTATACACAATGTATGTATATTTGCTTAAAAGAAGCTTTTAAGCTTTTAAATCCGTGTTGGGCGCGTTAATGATTTTTAAAATATTTTTTAAATAAGAAACAAAATTTTTGTTTAAGATGATTCTGGTGTGAAATAAGTTCTTTTACAACTCTGGAATTATGTATAGGGGCATCTACATAGGTAAAAATTAGGGTCGTCGATATTAAATTTCTTTCCATCACTAAAAGAAAGAGTGTGCCAGTAATTAACATGACCTCTTTCTTGAATGTTTCATGACATATGCTCTCTAACAAATTGTATTCGATTTTATTTTATTTCAAGTATTCACAGTTTGCACTGGGTTTTTCTATCGTTGATATACGAGGTCTGATAAAAAAATAAGCGTTATTTTAAAATTTCGTGAGTTACGTATGTTCGATTTTCGCATTTTTTTCTGTTATGTTGGTATGTTACATATGTTGACAATATCAGCCATTTTGGATTGTCAGTTTGTTTTTGACAGATAAAAAGCTTAGTCGTGTTTTGGTGTACTGTATTACGTTTTGTGTAAAAAATGAAATTAAATGCGCAAGGAAATGTTGACTGTGGCGTTTGGCGAGTCTACTATGAGCAGAACACAAGTTCAATTGTGGTATAACCGGTTTAAGGAAGGCCGAGAAGATGTCAATGACGATGCTCGTCCTGGTCGTCAAGTTCGTTCAAATGTGAAGGTTTTGCTCACTGTTTTCTTCGAGTGCAATGGCGTGCTGCATCATGAATTCTTGCCACAAGGTCGTACGGTCAATGAGGAATACTACCTTGAAGTTATGCGCTGTTTAGTTTCTAAACGTTTCAAATTTCTATGAAAAATAACGAAAATTCGTTTCAAAAATATTTTTTCCATACAAATTTCGAAACGAAAAAGGCGTTTGTATTTACAAAATCTAGCCTTAAATATAATATAAGGATGTTTTCCGCGTTATCAACTCCCAAATGTTGAGTTTTTCAATAAATTTTTGAATTTAATGCACATTGAATGCAATTTTTGTTATTTTTACAATAGATTTATTAATTTTGACATGAACTGAACATTTTATTAATCCCATGAAATCTCATCAAATATTTTATAACTGAAAATTTTCATTGCTATAGAAAATACGCTTTTTTCTACATTATTAAAGTTTAAAAGCTGTATAAATATTTGCATTCAGTCAAGAACACAGTTCATTATTATTATACATATGTACAATTATAATTATTGTGTTTTGCAGCTGAGCGTAAAAATATCAAATCCATAAATTCACACAAGCACAATTCAACCCATGACTCATTGTATAATTTCCATACTATTTTTAAAACGTAAAATGTATATTTCTTAATTTCATTTGTAATTTTCACAGGTATGAAGCTTATTTGAAAATTTTTATTATTTTCTTTTTTTAATACCGAGGAAATAACTTGCATTTGTAAAATTCAAAATAAATATTTCTGCTATCTGTTGGAAGTTGATCTCATATTCAATGTGCTTGCACTATACATGTTTCTTTCGCAATTGGTGTATTATATGTTGTGTGTAATTTTTTTAAATGTCAACATGCAAATTATAATTTAAAGTGACTTACCTAGACCTAACGGAAGCAATTGGCTGTTTGTTTTAGTAAAAAATCCAAGAAACGTTGCAAACAATTTCGTTAAGCCCAATGTGAAAAATGCATTTAAATGAGTTCCATATTCATGTTCGTCCTGATGATAATCTATCACAGCTATAACTAAGGTACGAGATACACCCAAAATTAGCAAACAGCCAATAGTGAACATCAGTTTACGCCAATCGGACAATTTCCGTGGTTTTGATGCCACCAAACCCATAGAAAACACAAACATTCCAATGCCAACGTCCATAAGACCAGCACCATAACGCCTCGTTTTTCGAAAGTCCTTAGGAAAACTTTCAAAATCAATGGCTAGAATACAGACAGCAGTAATAATATTTATTGAAGAACGCATCAATGTAAAAAGAGTTGGTCTACGACCAAATTCGTAATCCCTTGTAGCTGCCAATTGCCAACATTTTGTACACCACATTATGAAGATGAATATTAGAAAAGCTAATAGCACTATTAACTCCACAAACGAATTTGCAACATTCACACTTACAATGGCAGGGAGTGTGATTACAGCAAACTCTGAAAAATAACGTAACCATATTTTACATTGGTCACCTTTTCCGTTATTTACATTTATCCAAGAAATTCCTGCGCGCGATAATGTTACGGCTAATAACGTCACAATTATCGTACATTGAATATGCCAAATTTGAAGAAAACTTTGGAGAGAACGCTTATCATACTTTTCTATTACGAATGGTGTTTCCATAACTAAACACTTTGGAAATTTCACTATTCGAGACGGTTGATCAAGCGAACATGACAATAGTTGTGCGACCAACGAGAGACTTTGTTTGTCTGGTGCCGTAGCGTTACATAAATATAAACTATTATTTTTATCGCCATCGTCATTACGACAATTTTCCTCAATACTATTTGAAAGAATACTGTTAGCATTCATGATTATATTTTGTTCTTGTAATATTGTTTTTTTTATGAGCGTCTGAGGCTCTTTGTTAAGATTCAATTTAGTGAGAACGCTTATTTTTATATTTGTGTAGGTTTGGGATTAAAAATAATTTGTTTATTGTATTTACAAATACTTATTTATTGATAAACACGCAAAAACACATTTGTTTAAGAATAAACAAATTGTTGTTGTTGTTGTTGAGAACAAATAAATGCCAACAGCTGTTTACCGCACTATGTGTTTAGTAAACTTAATAGCTAAGGGCTGCCACGCAATCATTTTATCTAATGCTCCACCTGATTATTGTGATTTCAATGGGATATCATCAATCTGAAAATACTGTACATCGTAATAGAATTTTATTTAATGATTTATTTCCCTTGGTTATTTAACCCTAAGGCTGGTAGACCCCATATATTTTTCTTTTAACACATACATATTAGGAAATCAGTGCTTTAACACATTGCCACCAAATATACAGAAGTGTTACGAGACGGAAGATAAGGGTATTTTTCTATTTGTCTCGTTTCCCCTCAAATTTTGACATTGTTTTTGTTTTGATTCTTCTTTCTAGTGCAATAAAACTACAAAGCTTTTTATTAGCTGTGTTAATTGGTAAGTAGTAATACACTACAATATTCAATACACTATATTTTTCTCTTTTTTCCACGAATTTTAAAAAATTGAAGCTTTTTTACCTGGCACTTTCTTCACTTCTGTGTATTCTGTGAAATTGATGAGCAACTATGTTAAGGTAAGAGCTGTCAAGATACATGTAAAATTTATAATACATATTGATAAATGTGCACTGTTTAGGTAAACGAAAACTTTAATGTTGTGTCTTAACATTGTATGTACGTGTACGTGACCCCTGAGAATAAACTTTAACATGAAATTTTGTGTGTTGTCATTGCGTGTGCTCACAAAAAAAATTTTTATTTAGTTTTTATTTTCAATATAAATAAGTGAAAGAAAATTTCTTGTCGAAATTGTCAGCCAGGCCGTTAGTCTATACTGCAATTTATTTTACAAACTGGTGCGTTGAAATATCGAGACTTTGGAAAAAGTCCTTATGTTAATTCCATGAAACTCAACAGTTTCATCATGGTAGATACGGACTTTACGAAATATTTATGCAACCAGGCAGATATCACTGTAGGTCGCACTGTGTTGTCTAATTTATGGCTCCTTCGAAATTGCATTCGAAGTTCCAAAAATATCAAAATGTTTGGATGTTTATAATTTAGATTGCAGTGTTTGTGTCAAAATATGCAACATGAGGTACATATAAACGTGTTATGTATACAAGTTGCAAAGTGTGTAGCTAACATCATGATCATATACTAGTTAACTCTACTATGATTAATTTTAAAAATAAATTTTGAGTCAGCCTGTCAGATGCAAACAAATTTTACCATAACGTGGCAACCTTTTAATAGTACCGCATATGTGCCACAGAGACCTGCGCCGTCCAGGTTACAGCCAGCTGAGCCGAGCCGCCGAAAACTTTATGTCAGCCGCCGCCGCCAATTTTTTTCTCGGCTCAAAATCGGCTAAGATTAGCCGCCGATTGATGAATTTGTTTTATATATTACTTGATTGTTTTAGGCTTTTCACTAAACACTCACACTTATAAATTTTGATGCAAATTTGCTTTTAAATTGACATATATCCCGTTTATACGCACTTCTTATTTTGAAATAAAAGTGGAAAACTTTGCCGTATACACATGTATGTATAAAATACATATTCATATGTATACGGTATATGTACATACATATATATATATATGTATATATATATATATATATATATATATATATATATATATATATATATATATATATATATATATGCATACATATCGATCAAAATTTGCACATATTCAAAAATTGCTGCATAAAAATTGCAAGTCTGGGTAGGGACTTACCGGCTAAATTTCAGAGAAAAACTGCTTTAGTCAGCATTGCCACTTTCTGTTTTTGTACCACAAACAAAGCGGAAAAGATCGCAAGAAAATTATCAGATAAAAATTAAATTGTATGATTATATGTTTAATAAGAAGTGATTCTTTTTTGATATATGATAATTTTCTAGCAATTTGCTCGCTTTGTTTGTGGTACAAAATAAAAAGAACGTGACAGCGCTGATTAAAGCACTTTTTCCCCAGAAATTTAGCTGGTAAAAAATTGGCGTCAGTTTGAGATAAATTAAATCACTTAAAAAATGTTGTGAATTTACTTTGGCAAAATTGTAAAAATTGTGAAGCCGACCCAGCCAATTTTCAGCCGCCGTCGAAAAATTTTTCATCAGCCCCCGCCGACGACAAAATTGCTCTGCGGAAGTCACTGCTGTGCGCTCCGTCTTTTAAAATATAAAGTCACGAATTGAAGAAGCAACCCCTTGAGAAAATAAATTAAATTGTAGAAGAAAACGAAAATATATGTAAAAACATCACATTACAAATAAGTATATAAAGTTTTAACAGTGTAAGTACAATAATTAACTACAATTCATCCTTAAGTATAGCCTTTTGGTAGCCTTGAAACTCGCTATGATTTCGCACGTGTTCGGCAGCCTTTTGAACTAGACGTTTAAACTCTTTTACATTAAAAACGTAGTTTGTAAATTTTGCGTGTGCTCCACCTTCTGGATGATGTCCCTCATCTTCGGGATACACTAAATCACTGTGTTCCCAAGTGATGTAGTTCACCCCTCTGAGACGGGCTAAGTCCTTGTAGCAATTGGGGTCTTCGCAATTGTAGAGTTCAAATACTGTAGCCCAGTTAGGTAGAAATAAAAGATGAGTTAATCCAGCCCCATGCATGCCTATTAAAATGTCTGTATTGCGTGTAACTTTAAGCTGCTGTACAAACGATAAATCTCTGAAAAAAAAACAATAAATTTCGGGTTATATAAATTTAAATGCAATAAATAACTTGACCACGCTTATTTTTTAAATACATGCATAGGTTATAGGAGAAACTGTTATAAACTACATATCGGTGGTCTCAAGTAGAAAGGCCCTAACTCGTGTTTTTTTTATAAAATTGAGTTTTTCAGTGATTCCAATACATTTCACACAAATAAACCTCGTCACAAAAATTGATTGGAATAGTGTAAAAAGTAAAGATTTTTCAAGCAGTTCTACAAAAAGTTACGTCGTGAATATTAGTTTCTATTATATTTTTACTTTCTGTTATAACAGTTATTTGAGTTACGGCCCTTCTACTTGAGACCAACGATATATTTATTCATTTGTTACCTTTACTACAGTTATATTATTTTTAACTAAAATTTGCTTTTCTAATAAAACGAATTTTCCGAATTATTCGCGACCAAATCTCTATTAATTGTTAGTAGGATAACTTAAACTTTAAACGAAACTAAATTTAATCAAAGCAGTAAGCTTATCATCAGTCTAAAACTTGAAGAAAACAGACGCAACACAACTTTCTAAAACATTTTCATTTGCTCTCTAACACGACATTAAAATATTTCTGTAATTAAACGCTATTCAGGTCCGGATATACATAAATCATCATTCGTGTCGAAGGACAACCGTTTTTATAAAAATAAATATTTTAAATTTCACCTGATAAATTCATATGTATAATGATAAATATTGAAGCTGTATAAAAATAGCTTTATTTTTATATACGTAATGCTTAGTATTTATATACAGCCTTATGTATTAGGAAAAACAGGCATGAATTTAGCGTATCAGGCAAAATTGGACACAGTCTTAACGAATTTTGCCATATAATTTTACATTAAAAATCACGCTATCACGTAATTATAAGTCAAAACTACATTATGCGCCTAATTTTGTATGGAGGAGCTCGTTAAAATCTAGTTCAATTTCGTCACTTACGCTAATAAATTTAATATATATATCCGAGATTTAATGTATATTTAAATCAACCGCTTATTCTTTTATTCAGCTATATTATATCGTCATATAAAATCAAAAAAGGCGTAAACAACCAAAAGTTTAAAATTGTTTTTTTTTACTGATATCTATGATTTAATTAACGAAACTTCATCAACGTTTATGCCCAAAAATATCTAATTTATTAACGAAAGTCAAAAAGCTACTGAGAATAAAATACATTAAAACCTGTAATGCTGTTTGCTTCTCCTGTAAATATACTTTCCTTATAATTCAAATACATATTTTTTTTATTAACATGGTGATTTAAATTTAACTTATCTTTTTTATTTTATATGACGATATGTATGTATGTATATATTCTATTTGTTTAATAGTTCAACCAACGTCAATAGAAAAAATGGTTTAATATCTTTCTTACCTTTCATAGGATATCTTATTAACAATAAAGTTTTCATTTTTATTTATTTCTTCCAGCAGTTTGTCTTCGTTCAAAACACGCCTATATTTCGTTCGACGGGAGAGAAAAGTAATTCTTATGTTTTCTTGAGGAGGATTGAAAGGTACTCTCAGTCGATGTAAGATAAACTCGGAAAAGGCTCTAAACAAACCGCTACTATGGCAACCTTGTATCTAATATTTAAAGTAGAGGGATATAAAAAGAAAAAATCTGTTATGAAATTTTTACTGTAAATAAAAATGAATTGTTATTTAATTTTAAACTTACAATTGGCGTGTTGTAATATAAACCAAATATCATTCGGGGCAGCAAAGGCAAAACGACATTTCTGAAGCAAATACGTTTTCCTTTAACTTGGTCTAATGTCCAAACTGGATTGTGAGAAAAGGCTTTGAATGCAGCAGCAAATGGTGAATCATATGGGTAAGTTTCCCACACAATAATTTGAGTATTTGTATCAAACGATGTGTAATGAGTCTGATTGACAAATAATGTGGCATAAAGGTTTAAAAAATCGCAAAAGTGATGATACATATTATAAGTGGCATCAATTTTCATTAAAAATGTAGGTGTATTTATAAACATATCGCATTCTTCGTTTTCCTCATTGAATGGCTTTAATGCTTGCTCAAAATTTCTGATTTCCGGGGACCACGATTGCAGTGCACCCATGTGATCCATTTCATCATTTAATTTTGTTTCGTTCAGTTGGCAGTATCCCTTTATTTGACCTGAAGCTAAGACATCCATATGGTAACGAATACGCTCCTTTCTATGGGCCAAATCGCGAAAATCTAACATTAAATGTCTTCCTCGACAAAATCTCAAGTATTTTGTGCATTCTAAAGATGAATCCGTTATAAGTTTAGGTTCACACATTAGTATTAATTCTTCAATTTGTTGCTGTACGTATCCAAAGTCAGCTTGCTTATAAAACGTATTAACTTGTGCTTCTTTGTTTCTTATCCAACCTGAATAATCTCCGGGACAGAAGGGTGTTTGGAAGCGATTTTTCTCTTCGCAATCAGATTCAAATCCCCAACAAGATTTGGAATCTGATAAAATTTCAGAAAAATCATTCTTGCAACGTTTACTTAGCTCACATTGTTGTTTTACTTTGGTGAACGTGTTTAAGTAGCGCTTCAAATGCTCTAGAGGTAAATCAGGTAAATTATTTTTTATATCACATCGACAATCATAAACACATAATGCCAAAGGTATGAGTATTAAAATTTTCTGCATTGCTTGAGGTTTTGAGTTGTTTTAGTATATTGGTTTCAATAAACAGGTTTAAGACTTCTTTGCATTAAGATGTGAGGTGGGAAGGTCACGTTTAATTTATTGTATTTAAAATTTTAGGTCAAAACTTGTGTGCAATCTTTCCATAATAAAAGTAGTTTTGGCCTTGAGATTAGTATTCCAACAAGGTACATGTAACACGTTTTGCGCACTATTACTTTAAATGATGATCTCACACTTGAATTCGGAATAATCTTAAATGTGCTGTATGTACGAATATGTAAATGCCTTGTAAGTTTGTGTATAAATTTATCTTAAATTTGTTTAATGAATTCCATTTATGCTGCCTACCCGGTATTTTGATTTATTCATATACCGGCTTTTTCACTTTCATATTTAAGTATATATTCTCTTCTTTCTTCATCATATCAATCAAATCTTTGAGCCACTTACTTTTAACGTTTGCCACGGCGAGCTTAACTTTACCAACTGAAACCTAATCGACTTGCCATTGTTTGTTGTATGTATGTCTATAATTCAGAAGATAGTTATAAAATCTGGTTTTTCTTTTGTTGGTACGTTAACTGCTGTGTGCATGAGCTTTATCATTTTGTTATGTTTGCTGCTTTCTCATAACTAATATTTAGTACTTGTTTATATTAACAACAATACAAGTATGTCTGTGTGCTACCAATAATTCTATTTATGTATTCTTATACTAACTAAGCATTGCACAGTATCACAATAAAGTTTACATACACTTAACAAAACGTTATTAAGTCCTAGTTTACACTATGCAAGTCTTATTGCTAAGCTGATTAGTTTGTTAGGAAAGAGAGACGAGCGGAAAAGAAACGTTACTGTTCCCCTCGTCTCCCCATCAAACTAATCAGCTTAGCAATAAGACTTGCATAGTGTAAATATGGACTAATGGAGAAAAAATTTAATGGGTATAGTATACGTACATACATACATATATACTGCATCATATGTGCATATCGAGCCTTTGCTGCGAGAGAGTCATAACTCAAAATATGCATTATTTTAGTTAATATACTACAGAATTCATTGCCACATCTTTTTTTATATTGTGTACAAATTTCATACTATTTTTTTGTATATCGTCGGCTTAGAGTGTAAACCTGCTAACTCACATCCAGAAAATTTTACAGGGAGACAAACTACTATTAACGGTTTCTATATAAAGCTTAAGAAATTAGCCTAATACTTTACGTTTCTTCGACATATAGAGGTTCAATTAAAATAAATATTTAAGCAAATCGATGAGGCGTCTCTTTGTCTTTCGAACGTCATTAAAATGTCATATGCTATAAAAAGTGGATTTAGCAGGTTTACACTCTAAGTCAACGATATCTAAATTTCTTGCTTTCCAGAAGAGCTAACTGGTTGTGATGGCTCTTCGGTATTATTTTCAACATATAAAATATTCAACTGGAATGTTTTATGCAATAGCATGTTTAATAAAATGTTATATAAAATCTTAAATGTTATAAAAGTTATATATTCATTATATCGAAATATTTAGTAGATTACATTTTTTTATTATGCAACATTTTATATATATGTATATGTATTTTTATATTATGCATCATTTTAATTTAGAGTTGCACTAATCTCGATTTATATAAATTTATTTAATATTGAATTGTTTTTAATATTTCAAAAAACTTTCATAATTATGAGCACATGTGTAATATGTACATATGTGACGCGCAAAATAGAAAGGTGTACCATCACATCATAAAACGCACATATCTATGGAAGGGAACACTTTTGGGGCATGGGATCGGTCTCATTCGATGCTTAGATGTTGTCCACATCAAATAAAAAAAAAGTGAAAATTGATTTTTTTTTACCCTACCCGTAGATGAATCAAAAACATTTTAAACTGGCTGTAGTATATGCAAGTGTATTCAGACTTTATTTTGCAACTGTACAATAAGGTGAATACAAGACGATTTGTTTGTATACAATCAGTTTTATTTTTGTTTATCAAAGAGAGAATAGGCTATATTCTCTGATTTGAAATATTATGCTATATGCATAAATACGCTCTATAAGCTGTGACAGTTTGGTGGTTGTTTACATAAACAAATGCCAAAGTATATTAATATACTTTCTTGTGTCATACATTTGGTTGAAATTGTAGTTCTGAAACCTTTAAAACGTAACACAAATAGGGTAAGTCGGAGATGATTTTTTTTTAGAGCGGAATAACGTGGAAATGGAAAATAAATAGTTACAACCGTTTAACTAATTTTTATTATTTAACTAATTTTTATTATTTATAAATAAAACCCGTCGTAAAATACATATATACAAAACAGAAATAAGGACGTCACACATTTTTTCTACAAATTTTAAATTGATTTACATCACACCTGATTTTAATAATACTTTCATTCATTTCGGTTTAATTTTAAAAATTAGTCCACCCATATCGCTCGAGTCAGATTCTGGTACTCCAAAGTGAATCATTTTGACATTTAACTACTTAGGGGCCATCCACATATTACGTAACGCCATTTTTTCCGATTTCTGACCCCCCTCCCCCCAGTAACAGATCGTAACAATTCTTAGACCCCCCCTCACAATAACGTAACAAGAACTTTAAACAAATTTAAATTGTTTTAAGTTTTTATTTAAAAAAAATTAAATTTAATTCATACACATATATACATATGTATGTATTTTTAAATAAGTTTTTGTTTGAATTGAAGTAAATTTCTTTATTTAGTTATTTTAAACTAATATACAAATATTTTTATGACATTTTCTTAAGTTTCGTTTAGGATTTATGCATTTATTTATTTTATTTATGGGAAAATGCAAGTAATTGAGAATGGACGAATATTCGGGAATTCGAATACTTTTGTTCCTTTATTTTTATTTTCTGTTAGACTAACACAGTGCGTAGACAAAAATCAAATAAGCTTGCAAAATATAAATAATAACAATTATGTATTTATGTACATACATATGTATATATATGCATATATTTATATATATTTAACACTCATGATTCTTGATTTATTATTTATTTCTTTGATAAATTAAATACATAAATAAATGAAAAATCGAAGTGTTTTTGTACGAAATTAGTAAAATTTATGTTACGTAACAATTTTACAGACCCCCCTACCCCCCCCCCCCCCCCCCCCGTAACAAATCATAACAAAACTGAACTGAAAGGGCGTTACGTAATATATGGATGGCCCATTAGATAAAATTAAAAATTTCCCATTTATAAAAAACTTACTGCAGCTTAAGAAATTTTATAAATTTTTATCTCAAGGTCGTTTAATTAAATTTTATATTTTTAACACCCTATTAATACTTTTCTTTACGATTTGCGCGTTTATGCGAAAACTGCTGGTTGTCAAATACATATGAATATGCCAAATTTGACTTTTACAACCATTTTCCAAGGGTATTTTTAGCAAGTTAATTTTATATGAATGCAGAAAATTTTTTAAAAACAATAATAATTCACTGTTTACACCATGAGAGATCCACCCAAAAGGTAATGAATGCTTGCTTACAAAAACCTAAGTGCAACTAAATAATTTTCGTTGTATTGAATAGCTTGGGCATAACAATTACTACTCCTGGAAGTACTGTTACTTCGGGAGAACCATCTAGCGCAGGAAGACAAAACAGTTTAGAAGACATTAACCTGGATCAGTTTTTGAAAACATGCAATTACGAAGATACCGTAAAACAATTGGACATATATTATGGCATTGGTGAGTGCTTTAGACAAGAATTTTTATATTTATTATATTTAATTATATAACATTGCAAAAAAAAAATAAATAATTTTTACGTGTAGTTTCCACAATGCAAGCAAGCGACTTGTCTAGAAGAAATATTTTATGGAAATTTTATTAAGAAACCTTTTAAAGCATCATTTTGTCCGCACGATAATTGGCTTTGCATTATAAAACCTTCATTTATTATTTCTTTATCCATTAAATATTGTTATTATTGATAATAATAACAAAAAAATTAAATTGTAATAATGCAAAGATATTTATTGAGCAATCAAAATCCTACCTTTAGCTAAAGGCAAGTTGTGAAAATGGCCCTAAATAATCTGTATAAAACCTTAACAATTTTTAAGAAGAAAGAAAACCTAGGAGGAAAACTTATTATCGTAATTAAAAAAAAATAAATTAAGCATTAACCAACTTAGATCTAATTAGAAAATAAATACAAATTATGCCTTTGCTTTATATAAAATTCTTAACAAATATTTCTATATCATCATTAGTGAAACGGCAATTGTTACGGTTTCAAAGTCCCATAACTGGATTATTTCCGGTTATGAGCACTGACCAAGAAATTGGTTCCGTCCGTGATAGTGTCTATTGCGCTGCCGCCGTATGGAGTCTTTACCAAGCATATCGACGTATAGATGACGATCGTGGTAAATCGTATGAACTTGGGCAATCTACTGTCAAATGTATGCGTGGTATATTAGAGTGTTGGATTAAACAAGCTCCTCGCGTTGAACTTTTCAAACAGAGGCAATCCAATCAACATGCTTTACATAGCAAATTTCATTTGCATACAGGAGAAGAAATTTATTCAGATGATTTCTATAATCATTTGCAGATTGATGTCGTCTCTCTCTATATTATATTTTTAGTACAGATGATAACATCAGGTTTGCAAATTATTTATACACAGGTTCGAAGATATTTTTATATTGTTAAAACATTTCTCATTTTAATTGTATTTGTATTTCCTAAACAGGACGAAGTAGCTTTTATTCAAAATTTGGTTTATTATGTTGAACGTGCTTATCGCACGCCAGATTTTGGTATGTGGGAACGTGGTTCTAAATACAATAATGGAACGCCCGAAATACATGCTTCCTCAATAGGTAATGTGACATTGTTGGATTTTAGTTATAAAATAGCTAGATATATGAATTTCTGCTTTAAGGCATGGCTAAATCGGCCTTGGAAGCTATTAACGGCTGCAATTTGTTTGGCGAAAAAGGTGCCTCTTGGAGTGTCGTGTATGTTGACATCGATGCTCACAATCGTAATCGTAGTATTTTTGAAACTATGCTTCCGCGAGAGTCCAGCTCAAAGGTATGCTGTTAATTTATGATGATAAATTATAAAAATGAAAGCAAATTTTTATATTTCAATAGGGGGTGGATGCTTCTCTGTTGTTAACCTTATCTTTTCCTGCATTTGCTTCACATGAGGACAGCTTAGTAGATCAAACAAAGCAAAATGTCATTAACCGTCTGCGTAGCAAGAAAGGTTTTAAACGTTTTAGCCGTGATGGTTTCTTATGTAAAACCGAAGATAAAACTAGACGGTTTGTAGTAAATAAGATAAATTCATGGCATGATATTAATAATACTAATTTTGCTTATGTGCAGATATTATCACACAGGTGAATTAAAAGAATTCGAGGGCTATGAATGTGAATGGCCATTATTTTTCATTGAAATGATAATTGATGGAGTTTTTAAAAATAACAACGAACAAATTGAGGAATATCAAAATGAGCTCAGAAAATGTTTATATGCTGATGCCTGTGGCGATCCTGTGGTTACAATGTATTATGCACCGGACGGTGAGGGTTCCTATTCAAAAGCACCCACCCAAACTCTCTTTCTATGGGGCCAATCAATGTTTATAATAGCCCAGCTTTTAACAGCCGGTCTATTACATATAAATGAATTGGACCCAATTCGCCGTTATTTGCCCAGTTACAACAGACCTAGACGAGCTGGTCGTTATTCAGCTTTTCAGGTATGTCTAAAGAATAATTCTGAAATTGCGACTATATAATATGTTTGAAAGATGTAGGTTTTTGTTTACCCTTATCTTAAGAGTATGAAACATTTTAGTATTGATTGAACATTTTTAAGAAACCTAAATACCTATACGAGTACATATATTGAAATAAGCTCTGTCCAATTTTTTTCTGTATTTTTATTTACTTACCCTGGTACATTTGCTAAACTAAATCGTCTACTTCCTTGTTGTAATTATCCTCGTATTAACGTCTTTTATACAATATAAAAAATATATATATGTATATGCATATCATTGAAATTGGTATAACAACAATAAACTATACACAATATACAATTAAAAAATATGCAGGGAAAAGCCTTCGATGATAAAGACAAAGTAAGTGCTGAAAAAAACTTGAAAAAATTTAATGTATCTGAAAAGCAGTGTACAAAGTATACAGTCTATAAATGTACATATAAAAATGTTATCAAAATTTCTTTTGTATTGTTGCAACACTTACATGTAAAACTTTAATATGTATACTTTGCTCGTTCAATTTAATCGTGCATATGTATTATAAAATAATACTATATATTACTTACTAATAGTTTTTCTTTTAAATGTGCGCAATGTAGTTAGTTGTTCTTCCTTTAATTAGCCCTCTTATGCTATATTCAAAATTTATTCTTTAATAAGTTATTTTTATATATTTTTTTTATTAGGCTAAACCTGGCACTGTAAGTAATTATTTTTGAGTTACTAAAGCACCTTTTGTTTAATTCCTTTTTGTTTTTTTTTCTTTCTTCTTATTACTAAATGTTGTTACACAAACATTACTTGATTTTTGTTTTCATATTTTGCCAATTCGAAGTATGCAATTCCGTATGAGTTTCTTTCCTCTAAGAGTTTTGGTGTTGGATGATTTCACAATGTAGACTTATTGTGTGTTATATACTTTAAAAATTTCATAAACTATACAAAATTTATATTTTCCAAAAACACCAAGTTGAAAAGACGACTCGTATTGAATGGCGATATAAATATTTCCAAATTTGATTTTTCATAAGAATTTTAATTTTTTACATTTTATTTGTAAATATAAATGTGAAAAACAAACTAGCTCGTCGAAGTTAAATATTAACAACCTTATTCAAATCAAATTGTTTAACAAACAAATTTTCACACAATGGGTAGTATGAATAAAAAAAAACAAGTGAATTTGCTTTTTACTTAAAAATGTGTCTTAAAACACAAAATTATAGAATGAAAAGCTAAGAATGTTGAATTTTAAAACACATTTTTAAATAAAAAGCAAATACTTTTTTTATTCATACTACCCAATATTTGTTTTGGGAACTAAAACTATTTTTTATTTATGAATACATACTACCGTAAAAATTTAATTTATTTGTTTTTCATATTTTACCACATACCATAGGGAAATTAAAAAAAAAACAAAAAACATGTGACTATTTTTCTTTCTAAATTTATAAATAGCCAATCTACTTACAACTTCCAATATCGAACAAAATTTTAAAATACATACATATTTCTATTGAAATATTTTGAAATTTTGGTCGATAACGAAGGCCGTATATGCCATCTATACATTTAATTATAGGTTGTCTACTCTGTAATTCGAAACGAAAGCAAATGCTTTCGAATTGTAATGTAATAATGCTTTCGAATTGTAATATTAATAACATACAAATTCGAAGGCATTTTTTTTTAATTTCAAAATACAGAGTGCACTCCAGAATGGTATTTAATCACAAAATTTAAATGCTAAGAACATTCGTTTATTATTATTTAACTTAAAAATTAGCTATTAACTGCTAATAAATATTAATTGTTAAGCTTTATCGAAAAATCTTAATGTAGAGAAAGAAATCGTTTCTATCGAAATAACTTTGATAAAATTTTGTTTTCAAAGCATGATTTTCATTTACATATTTACATTCAGGTATGTGATGGAAATCGATTTTAAAAAACGAATCGATTCAAAGCAAGAAAAAGTTGTGACGTGCTCATTATTTCTGTTTTGGTTGTTTTAGTACGTTTTTCAATGAATTTATTTAAATTCCTTTTTAAAATTGTTTCATTTATAACTAATTTAATTTCTGGAATTTTTCCCTTTGCTAATTGCAGCGCTATAGAACAGAATAATATATAAAAAATTGAGATGCTTGAATTTTTGAAGCATTTTAGCAACTTTTTTGGTCTGATTTGCTTCTCCTATAAACAAATTAAATTTTTTCATGCATCTAATAATTTTATGAAAAAAAGCATAATGCAAATTAGGTTTATATTTTAACATCGACTTCACGTTTTTCAAAAGCCATTAAATTGCGATTGTCTCAAAATTGATTCCCGAAATGCTTGCAATCCATAACGCTTTTTTAAAACGAGCGAGCGTTTTCCACAATCATTCGATTTCGATTGCATACCTGAATACAATACAAAATCAAAAAAATAAAATGTTAGAAAATTTGCCTTTTATATGGGATAGAGAAAAAGGTAATTGTAACTAACATCTTAGAAATACATAAACTAGATCCCCGTTTTGAATACATGTTTATTAAATTACATGCATTCATTTCCTTTAGATTGCTTATTAATAAAATAACAAATTTGCATGACTGTAGTTTAATTAACTGTTAATATTTTTACGTTCATTTGCATTTTTTTCAAAGCATTTTGTTTGAAATCTAGCCTTATCCGAATTTGAATTAATATTTAGTTTCCTAATATTCCCATTAGGGTACAGCTACCGATCTAGTAGTTCAAATTGTATTAATTGCTGAATCAATGCGTCTGCAAGCCATGATGGCTACATATGGCATACAAACTCAAACACCTCATGAAGTAAGTGCCAATTAATTGGCTGTGGTTTGGTTTCATAGAAGTAATTTCATTGAACTCTTTAATAGGTTGAACCAGTGCAAATTTGGTCTTCCACCGAACTTATTAAAGTCTATCAACACTTGGGTGTAAATAATAAAGTTGGCCTATCTGGTCGTCCTTCAAGACCTGTTGGTTCTTTGGGCACTAGCAAGGTGTATCGTATTTGCGGCATGACAGTTCTCTGCTATCCTTTGATCTTCGAAGTATCGGATTTTTATTTGTATCGTGATATGGCCTTATTAATTGATGATATCAAAACGGAATTACAATTTGTTGGCAAATACTGGCGTTTGTCTGGCAGACCTACAGTTTGTCTTTTAATACGGGAGGAACATATGCGTGATCCTCAGTTCAAAGAAATGTTGGACTTATTAGCCATGCTGAAGAAGGGCTATTGTGATGGCATGAAAGTTCGCATAGGCAGGTTACAAAATTTAATAAGTAGTTCTTGCATTGGTAAATATCACAAGACTTTCATTGGTCGCCTAAGGATTGCGCTAATAAACAAAATTTCTTACAGAACATTTGGATTTCATGAATCAAAATGATTTGTCAGACGAAGAAAATGCTTTTGCTCAAATAAATCATGAGTATATTGGTTATCAATCTTTAACGGATGTACCCAAGGCCCAAACATATATTGAGGAAAAAGTAACGGTCGAGGTGAGTTTTAAACTTTTGAAAAGATAAACAAACAAAAACACGACGAAATCGGACACTTTCTAGAAATTTTTGATCTAACATGCCTACGAAATGTAGCGATTTGTAATAAAAAAAAACGGAAAACGGTTTCTAAAAAATTATTAATATTAAAAGAAATTTATTTTTAAAGCCATTAAAATTTTTTGAATTATACGAGTATAATTAATTCATTCGTGTAATTTGAATTGCATTAATTCCCATTCAAATTACATGTGATTCGAAAAGCATTTTTGCCAAATAGTCATTAGATGTAGTCTTAGTTATCTTATTATTCTAACAGCCAAATTAAAACCTAAAAATTATTACTGCTTTAGTTATGAAGGGTTTATACAAAAACAAATTTTGTAGGGAACTCTGTTTTATAAATGAAAAATATATTTTATAAATAAGAGGCCTTATTTATAAAAATTATTAAGGCTTTATAAAGGCTTGATAAAAAAATTTTGTATGAAAATATATGTATGTTATAAACCCTTTATAAAGCCTTAATAATTTTTATAAATAAGACTGAAGGACTATTAAATTAAGTATAGTAAATGCATTACTTTTACAGCAGTATAACCACAAGCCAACTCATGAAATCATCGAGGCTCTACGCAGCACTGAATCACTTTATTGCCTCTGTCAACTTTGGGGCATATTGTTAAATCGCGAAGGTTCAGGGTTTGAAGTGAACGGACTATCTGTCCATCAAGCTTTGACACAATTGTATCATCGCGCTGGCTCACTAAGATATTGGCGTGTCGTACGCTATTGCTCTTCTCTGCTACATCATATTGTAGATTCCATTAGTCCCTTTATAACGACAGTATTGGTAAATGGCAAAGAACTGACAGTTGGCGTTATTGGACAAAAAGAAACCGTGTTCGATAAACCTATGACTCCTGCAGAAATTCGAGATGTCATGTACAATAGTGTCCAGCCCTACAATGTGATTCAAGCTGTGTTGCAGCAAGAAGTCGTCTTGTACTGCGGACGGCTTATCGCCACTAATCCCTCGATGTTCAGAGGAATTTTGAAGGCAAGTTATGGCTTGAACTAATGGTAAACAGTGAAATAAATTACGTTAATATGCTAAAATGTATACAGATCCGTGTTGGCTGGGTTTTGGAAGCAATGCGAATTTATCTACAAATTTCTGGCCAAGAATCAATAGATGTCGACAATTTATCTCCATTTCAAGTACGCATCTTGTTGCAAAAAGTTTTAACTGTTAGTGAATGGGCCACAGAAGAAAGGTATATTTTATAAATACGAGTACATTACGGCTTCTTTTATAATACTTACATATGTATGTCTATATATATTTTAGACTTACCACTTTGCAAAAACGCCAACTGGAGGGTTGTTTGTGTAGAGTTCCTCAAAACTTTTATAACAGAATTTGGGAAATTTTATTGCGTACACCTTTGGGGATAACCACACAAGGACATTTACTACCAGCTTCTCCCACCTTAATAAACATGAGTAGGGGCGAATTGAATTTTTCGCTTTTAGTTGAAGAGACTTTAATTTGCATAGAAAAAGCGGAAAGACGGCAAATAACTGTTGAACTCTTATGTATTATAGCAACAATTCTAAACAGGTAAGCGGAAATTAATTTTAATCATCCTTGGCAGAAGCATTATTAATTAGTTAATATTTACATATTTAGAAATCCTGAGTTGCATTTTAAACATGCTTTAGACTTGGATGAAATAATATTAGAAGCCTTTCTTATGTATTGCAAGGTAAGATATAAATATGTAGTATAAGCAACATACAAAATAGAATATTTATTAAACAACGCCTCCTTGTGTATATATTTTTGAAGGATAATGATATAAAGGACCACAATAACGACATGACACCTTTTTATGCCTTAGTGTATAATGAAACTACTGGATATTTAGCCAGAGCTGCAGTGAATAAAGTTTTACAAGGTGGAGCTTTTTCAACCCAAAGTGAAGATTTCCATGATGAAAACTTGCACGATGAGACCTGCAAAGTATCTTAATTATAAAAGAACTTATTTTTTAGGCTACATGCATATAAATATCTATGTATATATTTTTAAAATTCATTTAGAAACTCGTAGTTTTATAAGCCCGCCCAAAATATTATCGTACCCATGACAACAATGCTCTTCTATATTGACATTGTTTTTAATGATTTTTTTTAATGTTTTTGTTACTTTTAGATTCCCTCGAAAAATTTTGTTAAATGTTTCTCGAAAAATTTTACTTCTTCGAATTATATATTTTTATTGCACAAATAAGCTATAGTTTATAAATGTAAAATAAATATTCGATTTGCGATATGAAGCGAACAATAAAAAACGTTTACTCTCGTTTTTTATTTAAAGAAGATTTATTTCAGTGCCTTTCGCATGGCTTGAAATTCGTGATAGCGTGTATTGTGCAATAGAAACCTGTAAGGTGTTAAGTAACAGCCTTGAACCCTTTTATGAAATGTTTTGTTTTCCAAGACTCAATGACCCTGTCTAATATTATGTTAACCAATTTATACAAAACCACAAGCAATAACACTGCAAAATAGAAACCTAGAAAATGAAATAAATAAGAAAAGAACCTTTTCGGATATAGGAATTAAATGTGTTGGTTGACCTTATGTAAATTTGAAAAGAAAACAAAATGCAAAAATACAAGTAGCAAAATGCAATTATATGAATATAAAATGACTAGGTCGTTAAAGGAAAAATTTTAGTATACTTTAAAGACTCGACGTGAGCTAACATAAGTTAGTTATCCTCAATCATTCGCTAATTTTTAAGCAGCAAAGTATAGTATGGGTACATCTGCAATGCAAAAATGGATGTCACATGAAATTGAACGTCTATCCTCGAAATGGGAACGGTATAAACCAGCCGGTTCGGGATATAATCGCATACATTCCGTACGTTTATCGAAAAGTGTTACACATATGCTGAATAATCCACTGCCTCCGGAAGACCGTTTGGGCAAAACTACACAAAGAAGACCATCACAGGGTGCAAAAGGCGTTTTAAGCTGTTCACCGAGCGAATGGGAGGAAGTGTCGCCCAATGTTGATCGTCCTAGAGTACAGGAAGAGTCTACGGGCTCGCAGCACTCACAATTTGCATACTATCGTAATTGCGCTACAAGGATTACGTAAATAAGTGGAATAGTTTTATTATTGATTTAATATGGCATGAATGCATTTTTGTTGCATTGCAATAATTAAGCCTTAGAGTAGACGTACGCATACGCATACGTAAGAGTATATGAAATCTCTTTATTATAAAATTTTTTTAACAGTAGTAAATGACACATTTTTGTAATGGTTTGATCGCTGAGTTGGATTTTCTGCAAAATAGCAAACGATTTTGCACAAAACGAAAACATTCAAATAATCGAAAATAAAGACACGAGATTTTAAATTTTCTTAATAAAAGATTTTAACTGAAACATGTCACGAAAAGTTTGGTTCAACTATAAAATTGTTATTTATTTAAGAGCGAAGTAAGTATGTATACATACATATATATAGACCTAGAAAGTTCCAAACACATTTATAGAAATTAAAGAGTTCCTTTTTATAAACCTGCAAAATTACAAGTCTCTATCCTCAGAAACTTGGAAGATATTGATTAATTTCTAAAAATTGCAGAAACCGATTTTTATTAAAGCTGTACCTCTTATATCTCGGGAAGCGCTTGTTGCATTTTGATGAAACGTTTTTTGGATGAGAGGTTACAAGCTCAGCTACAGCACGAATGAGGTTTGAATTTTTAAAATTCAAAAGAAAATATGAAAACCCGGCATTTATTAATTTACGCCCACTTTTTGTGACTTGAAAGTGGGTGTGTCAAAATTTTATTTATTCAGCATTATTCCCCATTCTGTTTTCTATCAACCCACGAAATTTCATGCAATTCTTTTAAAAACCAACAGAGATATTTAAAAAAAACTTGAAACTAAATTTGAGCCCAAAATTTTTTTAAATTTTCACTTTTTTTTTGTGAAACACCAGGTCAACAGAATCTGGTAGGAGGTGGATTTCTGGAATTGATTTTTTTCAAAACGCTACAGCTCGATAAAGGCTCGACCGATTTGGACGATTGTTTCGCCATATGATAGATTGGAACTTTGGCTTTAAGATGGCGAACCTTTGGCCCGCCAGGTGTCTCCCTTTGTTAGTGAAAATTTGCAATATATTTTATTGTTCATTATATCTCTGTGGGTAATAGAGCTAGAAAGTTCCAAACGTATTTACAGGAATCGTAGATTTCCATTCTATAATCCTGGAAAATTTGAAGTCCCTATCTTCAGAAACTTGGAAGATATTGATTAATTTCTAAAAATTGCAGAAACCGGAAGTTCCCGGAAAGAGCAGGTTTTTATTTAAATTGTAGCTCTTATATCTGGGGAAGCGCTTGTTGCATTTTGATGAAACGTTTTTTGGATGAGAGGTTACAAGCTCAGCTACAGCACGAATGTGGTTTGGATTTTTAAAATTCAAAAGAAAATATGAAAATCCGGCATTTATTAATTTACGCCCACTTTTTGTGACTTGAAAGTGGGTGTGTCAAAATTTTATTTATTCAGCATTATTCCCCATTCTGTTTTCTATCAACCCACGAAATTTCATGCAATTCTTTTAAAAACCAACAGAGATATTTAAAAAAAACTTGAAACTAAATTTGAGCCCAAAAATTTTTTAAATTTTCACTTTTTTTTTTGTGAATCACCAGGTCAACAGAATTTGGTAAGAGGTGGATTTCTGGAATTGATTTTTTTCAAAACGCTACAGCTCGATAAAGGCTCGACCGATTTGGACGATTGTTTCGCCATATGATAGATTGGAACTTTGGCTTTAAGATGGCCAACCTTTGGCCCGCAAAGTGTCTCCCTTTGTTAGTGAAAATTTGCAATATATTTTATTGTTCATTATATCTCTGTGGGTAATAGAGCTAGAAAGTTCCAAACGCATTTATGGGAATCATAGAGTTTCAATCTATAAACCTGCAAAATTTCAAGTCTCTATCTTCAAAAACTTGGAAGATAAAAGTGAAAAATCGACATTTATTAATTTAGGCCCACTTTCATGGACTTCAGAATGTATAAATGAGAAACGAGATATTTTCGCTAATTGCACACACGTTGGATTTAACCAATAAACAAATTTATATGGGCTTTAGCCGCCCATTCTGTTTTTCAATAATGGATAAAGAGGTGTCAATTTAGCTAGAAGTGCCTACTTTATTTGCAATCCAGTGCCTTGTTTCGAATGAGAGCTTTTCGAGTCGAAAAAATTATTATCAACCTGTGAAATACAGGATAAGTAAGAAAGAAAACTGCATTTGTTCATTAATTTTGTAAAACTTCTCACAATTTAAAGAAACGAGGTACAGATGTGGCATTCTTGAAAATATTTTATGTAATTAAGGCAAAACTTAAAAAAATATTTTTAATAACTTTTTCGTCATCGTAAGAAACATCTTTATTTATATTTTACTTTGTCACCATAAACTCATCGAAAGGAATATTGCATATTTTGATTGTTATTGATTTATTTAAAAAATACAAACTTTATTATTTCTTGCTATATTTTACATAATAAATTGTTTTTTAATTGTCTAATATTTAACATTAAAATAGGTACCAATTTTTATTTGTTATTATTAATAAATAGTTAATAAAGGTAAAAACATTCAATTGTTTTCTTTTACGCTTTAGTTTTAACATTATTCTTTCAAACAAGTACATATTTGTGTTATACATATACATACATATGTCTATCAAAAAATGTTTTATTATATAAAAAAATTCCTAGACTAAATAAAAATTATTCATTTTAGGTTACAAGAGTATGTAAGATAATTAATTATAATTATTGTTGGTTTTGTTCATTTTCGTCGCTTAATTATGTATATATGTTCGAAGTTGATTTTCGAAAAATATTAATTCCAATTATAAAAAAATATTGTAATGATTAATGTGGTTTAGAATTAATGTTATGAATGTGAATAAATTTCTTGTGTATGTATGTATGCTGGTTATTTTGGAAGTGGCATAGGTCACCATAAGTCTGGATTATTAAATTTTTAAGTATCTTTTTTCATTTTAAAATAAATTTATAACGGTACAAAGTAGACTCATGCATTTAAGTACTATATATAATATAAATCATAGCTGACCAAAGCGGCACTAGGGTGCCGAACTTATAGAAATGAATACACATACACGAATACATTTCTCTCGTTGAATAGCATTGATATAAATACATATATAACTTCAAAACACAAGCATTTGTTAAAAATTTAATAATCTTAACATTTTGACTAAATGTTTTACATAAAGTGACTTATAATACTTGCAAAATAAACAGCTCAGATGTTTAAATATGTATATTTAGCCTTCTTTTTGTTTTCCATATAACTTTAGACATTGAAAACTGAATACTTTATTTTTTTAATATGTATGTACACATGTAGTTAATCTTTTTATAATATATTTTGATTATTATTATAATTTTTACAACATTTAAGGCATTTTAATAAATATTTGGCGTTTTTTTTTATTTAAATAGAAAATATGCCTTTGTTAATCAAAGAATTTTTTCTAAGTAGTTTATAAAACACTGAATCCTCTATTTGGTTTTAAATTTATTATTTTTGCGTGAGATTATTTGCTGTTTAAAATAAAGTAATATAAAATATTAAAAGAAATTTAGTTAAAATTCAATTTTTTTTTTGGTTGTTCTGAATATGTGTATACATATACATACATATGCATGTACATACATATGTATGTACTACATAGGGCCAAAAATAAAATTGGTTCTTTCCGTCAAGATCCAAGGTCAAGCAATTAATATTATTATTATTATTAATTATTAGCCGAGAAAAAATTCTCAGGGAACCAATTTTTTCCGAGAATAAAATCCTCCTTTTCTAAGCAAATGGCGATGAAAGTTAACAGTGAGAAAAAATTTCGAATTTTCGAAGTCACTTATTTTGTTTCCATTTGATTTGTTTTACCTGAAAGTTTGCAAATAATTTTTCAAAATGGGGGAAAATCCCACGGAGATTCAGAATAAGGTTGATGTAGTTTTCAAGAGATTTAAGTAATATGAAGTAAGGAACATCTCGTTTACTAGATATTCGTAACAGCATTGCAACTTGAGAATTTAACATAGATTTGCTTTCAACTTCCCGCTAGAAAAAGAGGGGGGAAATATGTAATTAAAACACCACGACGAGTATACATATGTATATCAATTGGTTCAAATTCGGGCGAAAACCAATAAATTTTGATTTGACATGTCTCGGTTTATTGAAATATAAGCAAAGCTTGCATGAAATAAACATCATGCTAATTTCTACAACCCAATTGTAGAAGGAAGTAAGAGAGATGAAGCATTTTAAAGAAATTGTAGACTTTTGAGTACATACTCGTGCAATTTGCTTTGCTCTTTATGTGTGAACGTACAACATGGATTTTTTTTCATATGTAACGCAAAAGCAAATTTAATTGCGAGTTTAGTAAAATCGCCGCAAGGAAAACTAATTGGTATGAGTCTATTAGTTAAGCTAATTTCAAATACAATATTTTCTAAAAAAAATATTTTTTTAATAAATTTCGTTACATTTGTAAAACAATTTTATATTCAAGCACTTTAATAATTCATATTGCAATTATTAAAAAAAAATAATCGATAAAAAGTAATATATAAAAAATATTTTCTAATAACTCTTTGTATTATGTACTTATTAGGATTAACTAGTTCGTTTATATTAAACATATAAAATTACTTTTAAATAGTTTTATACAATTATCATCATTATTTTATTTAATTGTTTGTATCAAAAAAATGCTTAAAATCCCTGAATATGAGTTCACATTTTATTACAATTACAATTATTTTACTATATAGTGTAGTATAAATAGCGTTTTAAAAAGATCTTAATTTTAAACAAATTTATTTTGTATAAAAAAAAACATAATTTTCTTGCATTTGCATTTTCATAAATATTTCTGTAGTTAAGGAAGATTATTACTCTCTAATAATAACACTATTTAAAATAAAAGATCTCCATACATTTAGTAACTTATTCATAAAAAAAATAAATTTGTTTTATAAGGCATGTACATATAAAACAAATTTTTGTATGAAAAACTGTTTTATAAACCTCTTATAAATCAAAAATATTTTTTTTTAAATAAGTTTTAAACAAAATTTTTTGCTTAAAACTCTACAATAAAACTATAAAAAAAAATTATGAACATTATTCTTTTTCTTTACAATTACAAAATAAATTATTGAATTATAATATCAACAATTATTAATAGTGTGTAGTGATATTCATAATCAAATCATACAATTACATATAATTCGTAGGCAGTTCTTATGTTTTGATTGGGTACTTTTGAAAGCAAGAGAAGGGAAATCTTAAAAGTGAAATTTTTAAAACGGATCTCTAAAAATTGGTTTGGAGAAATTTGCTTTCAAAAATTGAATTTCTTTCATTCTATTTTAAGACACAGTCAATTACAGTTATTGAACATTGGCTGGTTGGGAATGTTCGTTTCGTCGCCCACTTACACGACTGCGCACCGAATCACTATCGGTTTCATCATCAGCGATTTCCTCGCGTGGACGTGTCCATTTTATCATGGTTTCCGGCGATCGGTACAAGAAGATTAATTTGGCAAAGAGATCTTCCTCAAGCATAAACTCTAAAGCCTCTCTTACCTATGTGACGAATAAAAAATATATGTATGTACATATAAATATACGATATATAATATTTGAATCCAAATTTATGCCATATTTTGCAAAAATAGTTTTTAATAAAAATGTTGATAATTTATTTAAAACTACTTGAAACGTCTTCATGATCCCTTTACAAATTGGAATAATGTAGGGTTTAATGATTTTAAAAACACTTACCAGATATATATCAAGGCACAATTGTAAAACTCTATCAACATTTGGCAAATCTTCGTGCATAATTCTTCTTGTTTGGCCACCCAAGAAGTTCTTCAAAAATCTGGAGGCCAATAACACAAATGTGGTGTACAAACCGATAATTCTACAAAAAAGGAAAAGTTATTTCTTTAATTATTTATTTGTACTTATGCATATTTGTAATGAAAGCTTACCCTCCTCCCGTCAAAAACGTCCACGTAGAAGGAAATTTTTTATCGTTAAATGTATAAAATACAATACCCGATGAACAATCATACAATGGTAATTTCTTTAAAGATGTGGTCAAAGGATCATCTTCCATGCAATAGTCAATTATTTCCCACCACAGGCTGTTATTACCAGCCGAATTCATTGATATACTCATATTAGTAAAATCTATAAAACGAACAAATTACAACTAAATATAGTATTACATTTCATGGTGTACATATTTGTTTAATACAAACCTGGAAATTGTGTGTTGTTGACTTTCATCAGTGCTGATATATAAGTGGGATCGCCGGAATTTAAAACTTTAATAAATAAAGGCACGATATTTGGTATCATGGCATTAGTGTCATTTTCATTGCCTGTTCTTATCATATTTTCTAAAGTTTTTCTATCTGGATAATCCCCGGTCATTTCCCATGTTATTTCAGAGCTAACAGTGCCTACTTGATTTTTCACAGGAGGAGTCCTCGTTAATTCATACGACAAACGAACGACCAATGTTACATCTAGACAATAGCATTAAATTTTTAAAATTTAATTAACTTATTTTTACACTTATCTCGTAGAGTGTAAACCTGCTAATTTTATTAAATATGACATTTTTATTAAATATGACATTTGAATGTCGTTTGTAAAATATTTGTTTTAATTTTAAACTTTACATGTCGAAAAAACTTAATGTATTAGACTAATTTCTCAAGTTATATACAGAAAATATTAACAGTATTTTCTCTCTCCTGTAAAATTTGGTTGAAGTGAGTTAGCAGGTTTACACTCTAAGCCGACGATGTGTACATATGTACGTAAGTGCATAAAATTCTTTTAACAATCAATCAAGCAACAAGTTTAAACGTGGATTACAATTAAAAAAAAGAAAGAAAACTTACTACTATTCAATTCATCTAGCAACCTTGCCTTATCGGGTGGTGCTATATTCCACATTGATGGTGAGTTTCGTTTCAATTTAATTGCAGCTACGTCTGAGGCATCGTAGTTCAATAAGAATGATAAAGCTTCCTTATCCTTAATATAAGCATTTTTCATAGCTGAAAACATGCTTTCATCGAAAGCAAAAGTACTTTCGCGTGTGCTGGCCTCATAAATTGGATCATACGATCCAATACGAACAGAAAGTTTTATTTCTGTAGGCACATTCGACTGTCCCACAGCACCAGAGAGAGCAAACAAAGTGAGAGGACCCCATAAAGCAAAAACAATGAGAAGTATAGCCGAGCCGCCCATTAATAATTTCATAAATGCTGCCTTCTTTTGGGCTCTGGCAGCCGGAAAGTCTGTTTCCATTTGGCGCAGGCATTTAATGGCATAAATATTGGCAAAAATATCTTCCATTTTAAGCCAATCGAATAAAGTCATCGTGGTATCTGTACACAGCCAATCTAATATTGTACGCAATTCATACAGGAATGGTATGAGCATGTAACTGAAATTAGAAGCAAAATAATTTATTGTTATTTTACATACATACGAGTACATACTTTAGGTTTAAAGTAGAAAGGCCCTAACTCGTATTTTTTTTTTACTAAATTAAGTTGTTCAGTGATTCCAATACATTTCACACAAATACACATCATCAAAAATAAATAAATATATTGTAACTAATAATTAAATAAATTTACAATTATTTGAGTTAGGGCCTTTCTACTGGAGACCAACGTATGTACATAAGTATGTATTTATGTATTTTTAACACTTACATTTTAAATGATATCATGTTTATCATGGAAAAACTCTTGGTTAAGAAGTTACCTAATATACGATTCGGATAACCACATTTGATTTGATAACTGGACAGCAGCAAATAGAAGCATTTGATGATATAGAAAATTATGGGTGGGGCAGAGGCATAGAAACTCCTTTCTGTTACCGCCGGCACTATAAAGAACATCCAAACATGTATGCCGACCACAGAAATAAAGTGGAATGCTATTTTATACACCAAAGCCTTGCGCAGATACAGAGCACGATCTACAACAATTAGAGCAAATTGCACCAGCAACATAATTAGGAAGGGAATGGGTACTTTATTTTCCGCCAAATAAGTTTTAACGCCGCCATCCGCTTGTTTTGACTAATTTCAATATAAAAAAGGTGAATTATTTTTACACACATATTTTTCAAAAGCCATTGTTTAAACTTACACTGAAGGCGGTGAAACCAAAGAGCAAGACAAAGAAATTTATAAAATCGCACAGGAACATGAGAGCATAAACATCAGATGGCAAACGGGCTTTATGGACAAGATTGTGGAAAAATTTCGTCAACCCAGACAGATATTTGTTACGCCTGCAGTATAAGAATAATAAAGCATTTTATTCAAGAGATTTATTATTCGACATATTGTCAGAATTATATTATAAGTGAAATTTATTTGCTGGTGGTTGGTTAAGCGATGTCTATATGCATTTCATTGTTGCTTTAACAAATCGTCAGTAGACTTCAACCACACATTTTGAACAGTCACAAACCTCTTATCTTATGCGCAGACTTTCATAAACTATTTGAGAATTCACAAATATTAATATTTTTGAAAATCACAAAAGAAAAATAAGCATAGTAGGCTTAGTAACTTATACATATCGAATAAAAATTATTTGCTGGGTTTTGTATAAGTTACTAAGCCTACTATGCTTATTTTTCTTTTGTGATTTTCAAAAATATTAATATTTGTGAATTCTCAAATAGTTTATGAAAGTCTGTGCATAAGATAAGAGGTTTGTGACTGTTCAAAATGTGTGGTTGAAGTCTACTGACGATTTGTTAAAGCAACAATGAAATGCATATAGACATCGCTTAACCACCAGCAAATAAATTTCACTTATAAAGCATTTTGTATTCATATAAAAAAGAACTCAAAGAGTTTAAAGAAACACTTACTGTAAATTTTCCACACGCTTAACTAAATCATGGCTGGAGACAGTCAAACGTTGTTCACTTATATTATCTGAACCGGCTGAATTACGACGTTCAGAATTGGCATCTTCATCTGGCTGTGCGTCATTTCTAGAGATTTGAAGGGAAAATTTCATTTTTCTTTAAACATAGTATATCAATTAGAACCATCACTTTGATAGGATATACATATCAATGGTTCAGTATAAAAAGGGTGTAACTCGATTATTTTTTTTCCAAATTGCGTTTTTAACGTTTTCTGGTAGCCAACGTATAATTACATCCTCCTTGAAGAAATAAGTACGTTACATTTTGAAATGAAGTATTTCATTTAAAAATTTATTTATTTTATTCCTTCTCCTATAAAATATTGAAAATTAGAGTTACGCCTTTCTTATATTAATCCATCGATATGTACTTTCAATACTTGTAACAATCCATTTATCAAAAATTACTTGTCTAGATTTTAAGCTAGTTTCTATATCAGTATCAGTTAAGGTTCAAGTGATGATGAACTGGTTCGATTTAGGTGAAACATGCATGACTTTTACATTAGCTGGTCATTGGAGATCATGATACTTTCATCTCCATTAAAATTAATTAATATAACCCATGCAAGTTCCTTAATTCGATGACGTTTTTTCACGTAAATACAAACCACACAAAAATATTGTCGCAGCTGGGATGCGAACCGTCCTGTTCTGAGTCATATTCTCTACCACTGAGCTATTGTATTCTTGTTATTTGTTGGAGATAAAACTTGTTTTTATGATAATGTGGGAATTTGATTTAATTCCACTTTTGCATGCCTTTTTCGCTGGATATTTATTTCAATGCTTATATTACCCCGTAATCAGCGATGCCAATTTAGCGCGTTTCGCGCTAGATTTAGCGCGTTTTAACTATGCCAAACGCGCTTTTTTTCGTCTTAGCGCGTTTAATAAAAGACGCGCTAAACTAGCGCAAATAAAATTCCCTTGGCTGTGGTTAGAATTAAAAACGCAATGTGAAATATTTTGAAATTTCTCAACTAAAAACATGTAATCGTACTCGTGACCCAAAAAAATTGCATAACTTATTAAGCATTTATTCTAGCTGAAGTACAAATAGCATTTGAATCGCAAAATTATTCGACAATTTATATAAGTTGTTACAAAGTTTGACAAATAAAATTAAAATTAAAACTAAGGATTTCGATTATTTGGAAGGCGATTCCGATTCTGTATTAAATGATTTTAGTTATTTAGTATATAATGTCGAAGAACCAATACTGAAAAATCTAAAAACGAGTAACTAAAAAGAATAATTGTATTTACTAATGCATACATACATACATCGACTTTTAATAACATTTAATTTATCGCGTAGGAAAATAGCGCGTTTTGGCTAAAAATGGCTGAGAAAGCTGTTACTTAGCACGTTCTAGCGCGTTTTTAAAAGGGGAATAGCTCGTTTGGGTTATAAATAATTGACATCGCTGCCCGTAATATCGCATGCGTTTTTAATAATTTCAAAAACTATAGCTTTATTTATGATTTGCGATGACATTCAGAATGCATTCGTAGACACAAATGCTCAAGAAATCATGAAACACTATTTCATTTTGAACGCGTTCAAAAACGCGAAATCTTCAATATTGCTGTGCATGTACTCGTACATACATACATCTATCGATTTAAGTTTTAATTGCTTGAAATTGAATTATTTCTAGCGTCAACATTTCTTAAATTTTTTAAATATTCGCCCATATTTTGAAAAACGCATATCGCTTAAAATTCGCGATTTCGATTTGAAAACAAATGTTCTGGCAAATAAAAACGCTAGATATTTGGCGTTTTCAAATCGCTTGTCTATACCAAAACGATCAGGTCTATTTCATTTAAATTGCACTTTAAAGAGAAAATGAAATGATGCACAATTAAAATTTAATCTGTGGTATTAAGAAAAAATAATTTTGGTTTATAAAATGTTTAAAAAAAAGTTTGTATGGATTTTTTTTTGTTTTAAAGGTTTTTTAAACCTAAATTACTTTTTTCTGAACAAGCCCTATTATGTTTTCCTTTTATTCGAAGAATTTCAGTTCCGGATTTTAATTAAAATTATGTAATTTAAAAATTTGCCTTGAGTTTGTCTATTTGGGAGAATCCGTTACTGTTGATAAATCGTGCGGTTTTCAGAACATGCTGAAAGTCGTTACGCAATTATATACTTACAAGGTGGATTTGGAGTCATATTCATCTTCACTATATACTACAATTGGTTTGTACATATCAATTTTCCATAAGCCATGCGATTTCAAAATAAATCTAAAAAAAATTAAACCAGTTATATTTTTATCGAAATCTGTTTAAAAATGAACTACTGACCTGTGGAAAAACAATACTAAGAGCAATAACAGATCATATGTGGCATAATCCGATGACATTTCAACACCAAACAATTTCTCAATACCCAATGGATTATTTGGCAGATTATAATAATTGACCCAGATTAATTTGAATTGGAAGATACATTTTATTAGCACAATAGCCTGAGTGTAAGCAATCAAAGTAACCCAAAATGTTTTTGTGGGACGAGGCAAAGATAATGTGCCCCAAAGGAAGACCATCAAGGGTAGTGGTAATGAAATTAAACTTGCATTCACCACCTTCAGAGGCGAGAAAGCATTAAACATTTATTATTTATGAAAATGCATAAAACTTTTACTTAAAACTTACCTGATTTATGAACACCACTATATAGCAAATTAAATCTGTGTTTGATAATATTGCAAACCAGGCCGATATTAATACTTCGACAATTATGTTGTGATCTCGAGCTGTAAAATCTTCATCATCAAATGCTATTTCCGTACTGTAAAGTGAAATTTTAAATAAAATTAAGAGAATTTGGAAGCAAAATTATTTATATGAATCTTATTTAAAGATCAGAACTGTTCTGTTTTTATATAACGCATGTACTAAAATTGTGAAATTAAAGTGTTGGATTTTGTTAACATATTTATTTTATAATATTTTACTAACTTTTATATTTTTATTAGTTTCAGTTCTTTAGAGATTGTCTGTGTAAGTTCAGTTCACCAACCGTATTTGCACTATCACTTACCCACTCTCACGTTATTCAAAGGGACCTGCTATTTGGACCCAAGTGAGCTACAAATTGTTTTTCTCTTCTCAACAGCCTGTCAAAGTTTACTTAACCTAACCTGTTCTGTTGTGTGTGTACTCGTATACGTAATCGAATTTGAAAAAAAAAATTAAATAGTCAAAAAGTGAAATATAATGCATTAAACGCATTCACCATAGCAGGCTACACAAACACACGACTTTAAATTCCGCTAGCAGCATTTGTCGCCTAGTAGCCAGCTACTTAATTATTTTGGAGACGGCAGCAGCACCATCTCCACCTCATATTTAAGTATAAGTACATTGTTCAGTATTCCCATCTTCAAATATTTCGCATTTATTAAAATTTAATTACTCCTTCAAAATGTACTTATGTGAGGTAAAAGTATAAAAATTAATCAATTTATGCTTTACATAAATTTTTGGATATTGTTTCTGTTAAATAATATGAAATAATTGTACGATATCATTCATTAAACATTTTGTATTATACTGGCAACACTGAATTTTCTCATTGTAGTCAAAGAAATAGAAATTAGTTTAATTGGATAGTCCAACGACAAAATCAGTATAGACAACAACCTGCCGCCCTGTTGCACTGCTGTCTTCAAAAAAATAACTCTCATATAAACATGTGTATTCTATCCTTGACATTTTGTAGTCGGTAGCTTGGTGAATGTGTTTAATGCATAAGAAGTACCAAAGTACGATATAAATACATATTTATTTGAAAAAATTCCTAAAACTAGTGAAAAATATAATATGGACAAAATTAAAATTACCAACCGCAACCAATTTGAAAAGCTGGTGGAAGAGTTGAAAAAATCCGTCTTTGGCGCAGTGTACTTATTTCATAAAAAAATATTTTAACACTTAAATATCTGCCTAATTATCCAACTACAGGACAGAGCACAAAATTTAAAGTTTTTGACCGTTAGAATGCAGCTTGACACCCTTTCATTGATTACAGAAAAGCCAAAAAAAGGGAAAACTAGATCTGGTTGCATCTACTGTAAACTATATCCAACATATCATTCCTGAGTTATAAAGAATTTTTGTATTAAAATTAAAAAACAAAAATTTAAATTAATAATTCGAGGCCGAATAGGTACAAGTAAATAAATGTACATGTGCGCTTAACTTAAAGAAAACATCCAACTGAATAAATAATAAAAAATATAGGGGACTTATACCATGACTTTTTCGACAACAAAAGAAAAATAAATTTTCTTGTCTTCTAACTAATTTAATATACATACATACATATGTACATACATATGTATGTATAATGCTATGAACATATCGTTACCGTAATATAGAAAAGCCCTAACTCATAATTACTTTTTAAAATCGAGTTTTTTGTATATGTATTTCGATAGAAGAACATCTAATGTATCGAAAAATGCAAAAAACGTTTTTTAAGTGATACAGTATTATTAATTTTTAAAGAGTTTTATTCATTCAATTCATCAATTCTGTGATTTCCGATATAATCGTGTAATTCATTATTTGTTGATTTTTAAATTTCAGTTTAAATTTTCGCAGTATCATCTATTCATGTTGTTGTTTAAACAAAAAACATAGGAAAAAATTCATACTAAGTCCATAGATCCTTTCAGCTGTACCGGAAAAATTATATGCTGTTTTTTTTTAAAAAAAGCTACAACATTTATTCATGTGGGGTTTATGTGATTGTTTTAGTGGATTCATTTATTTTGTAATATAATCAGCATCATTATGTAATTAAAAACAACTTATGTATATCGTCGGCTTAGAATGTAAACCAGCTAGCTCACTTCAAGCAAATTTGACAGGAGAGACAAAATACTGTTAACATTTTCTATACATCGCTTAAGAAATTAGTCTAAACAGCAAGTTTTTTTTTCGAAATTTAGAGTTTCAAATTAAAATAAATATTTTAGCCAGTCGATTCGGCCTCTCTTTCCCTATCGAATGGCATTAAAATGTCATATAAAATATAAAAAGTGGATTTAGCAGGTTTACACTCTAAGCCGACGATATGATTTATTTGGTACTATTATTTTACCATGTAGTATTTAACTTCACAATTGTATATGTATGTAGTTAACAGAACAGTACTGACTGCAATTTTTTTATTATATTCTTAAGGAATAGTATAAAGTATCAAAATTTTATTTTAACTGTCAGGTTGTTAGCAGTTTCACCTACTATATCTCAAAAAATTACTTCATTAGCATGAGATAAGTATAGTAGTGGAACTGCAAAAACGTTTTTACTTATTAGAAATAAAACACGCAGATATTACAACATTCAGTATTAAAATTATATTATATTTATGAATATCGAAGGAAAAAATAGGAAGTAAATATTTAAAATACATATTTAAAAAGTGTTAATTTAATGCCGTTTTCTTTTCTAGAAAAAGTGCAAAATTTTTCTAAATTTTTATTAAAAAAGCAATTTATCGTTCGTTTGAGGCAAAAATTTGCGCTCGTAAGGGATGATACAACAAAAAACCATTTTATTGCGAATTTTAATTGCAAAGTGCAATAAATGCAACACTGTTTTTTAGAAAAGAGAATGCCATAACTCAAAAGTAGTGTGTAGCTTATATATGTAGCTAAAATATGTATGTTAAATGCTTTCAAATGATTTACTTTAAGATATTTATGATAAATGCAGTTTTCAGTAGTAGTAGAAGTAGTACTCCCATTTAAAATGTATTATCTCTGAAAGAAAATCTTTGTAGATTTTCAGTGTTTAGATATTTCACTATTTTTAAAATGTATCTAGACATGACATAAAAGTCAATAGCATGCTAAAAAAAATTCTTTACAAATTATTATTAAAAACGAAAACAATAATTAAATTGTGCCGCAAACATTTGTGCATTGCAATATACTACATATGCATATGAAACATCAGACTTAAGACATCATGCAAAAAGCCAAAAGATATGGATATTGTTAGCTTATGTAAAAAGATATGCAAATACAGGGTGCGGCAAAAGTAACTATATGATTTAAATAAATTTTACCTTTTCTCAAAAAATTTTTTTTCTATATCAGGAATTAAACTTGGTAGAATATATAAAAATGAAACGCTATACGAGTACAATCGCGCAAAGAACTAAGATTGTTTTTCTATTGTTTGAAAATACTCGTTTCATAATTAATACTCAGTCGTAAAACAGCTCTGGGCGAGTCAACATCAAGCGTCGTTGGCAATTATCTCTTAAGTGCAACCAGGCCACTGTTGTTTATTGGCCTTCGAGAGTTTTGCGTCTCGCTCGCACTAGTTGACTGATCTGCCACGGATAACCGTATATTCTTGCGGTTCTTCTGTGGAATTTCTTTAACAACCACGTTGCTACTTCCTATGTGAAGGCATAGGTCGTGTACAGTCAGTCACAAAACCTTTTTAAAATACTGTTAATAACATCTTGGTCATATGGTCTAGTTACTCCGCCCATATTTGCGCAACCATATTATGCAAATTTACTTTGTATATGTATAAATAAATAAATAAATAATTAATACTCAACGTATATACAGAACATTTTATGTTGTAAGAACTGCTACAACGGGTCCAACCATTCATTCTATGCTGGATAGTTTTGCAGATGGGCCAAATATATTGATGCTGTGAGACAGAGCGCAGCAAAAAGTCCGGAGACGTCAACGAAAAGACGATCTGCACAGTTGCAGCATTTTGACTGCAATCTTTGGCGAATTTTGAAACACAATTCCACCTCTTCCCTTACAAAATCCAACTAGTCGAAAAACTAAGTCCTGAGGACGGACTTCGCATTGCGCTTGGAATATACTAGAGCATATTTAATCATGATCGACGAAGCGCATTTTCACATGAACGGTGGGGCTATCTCAAAGACAAAGTATATGTGAACAAGCCCCAAACCTTGTAGCAACTAAAGGACAACATTCAAGAAGATATTGATCGTATACCACAAGAAACACTCAACAAAGTTATGGAAAATGCCATAAAAAGAGCACATTTTAACTGACATTGTTTTTCATAGTTAATGTAAAAAAAATAAAATAAAATAAACTTTACTTTTATCATCAAATTTTTGGTTTTCTTTTTATTCCATTCAATATTTATTTAAAAAACAAATCGTATATGTAGTTTCTTTAGCCGCACCCTGTAAAATTTATTTAAATAAAAATTGTTTTTGGTATAAGCCCATATGTACCCTCAAACTTGTTTTAATACCGGTTTGAAGTTATGCGTTTATAAAATCGACTTATTAATATTATAAAATTTTATGAAAACCCCTTTTGCTGATATTGTATTGATGTGACAACTGGAATAAGGGTGATTAGATTATTATGTGCCTTATTATTTGGTGAGTATTCCATACTGTATTTTGACGGCCTCTCTAAATGCGAACCATAGATTCGAACGAATATTAATATTGGAAACAAAAACTAATTTGAGTTTTTTGTTTTTTTTTAATACAAATGTTCTTCGCTCGAAGCTATTGTTTCCATTTAGAGGAAAGGACACTTAGGGTCATTTTTACAATCTTCCGTTAGTGAAAGATAGGATTATGCATTATTACATTTTAAATTTTTTATTGTTATTATTATCAATAATAATAATATTTAATGGAAAAAAAAATAATAAATGAAGGTTTTATAATGCAAAGCCATTTATCGGGCAGACAAAATCATACCTTTAACTAACGGAATGTTGTGAAAATGGCCCTTAATATTTCTCTTTAGCTTTATTGAAAACTTTATCATGATTAAAATGAAATATTGTACATATAAGAATATTACTAGAATATACAAAATTTATGAATAATGAATTTTAAACTCATAGTTTAGCAAAATAAAATGGCCACTTTACTGTTTAAAAACTGAACAACTAACTAAAAACACACACACTACATTAAAGTGCAATAAATTCATGCATATGTATTTATGTTGTTTTAATTGGTTTTTATTCTATGATTTGAAAAGCAAATGCTAAGCTACCTGGTTACTTTCTCTTGAGACCACTGTTTACTTGTTATAGAACCTGAACCTCGGTGGCCACGATCAAACGAAGGAGCCTTAATACGTATTTCTGGTAAAGGCTCAGATTTCCGTCTATTGTTAAACGTGATGTGAGAAACACATAATTAAGCCAAAAGCAGACTCCAACAATAAATAATTTTGTTATTTCAAGTTAAACAACACATACATATGTACATATATGTATGTCTATGTTCGTGTATGTAAATATGTAATTCAATTAATAATCAGTTATTGTTGTTGTTTCTTTGCTGTTGTGTCTTTTTTTTTACAAATGTGTACAAATTTAAAGCGTTTAGCAGTATGAACGAATATTTTACAAGAAAAAAATGTTAGATTAAAAAAAGATTATACATAAATAATAATAATACAGATCAAAATTAATTGATTTTCAATAAATACCATAGTGTAAGCGATATTGTTTTACAGAGTTGCATCGGGAAGGTGTTTCTACCATATTGTATCATTAGCTGCAAGTCCAATGAATAAACCGAACTTTCACTATGAAATTTTTCATGAAATTTGTTGCAAGAAGCTTCTTCAAGTCTCCTGATTGACATACAAAAAAGTGTCCAGTAAATAGTTTCGCGAAAAATGTCATAGTCTAAATTAAGTCTTGTAGTTTTTATACATAATTCAATCAAATTTGAAAAATCTTGACTTTCCAAGTTTAATTAGTTCTGACTTTAAAATAAACAAATTTTAAAATAATAGCATTTAATTTCTCGGGAAAGTAATTCTTGAGTAAAACATTTTTTTTTCGATTAAAACATTAAGTGAAAGTTTCTAATTTTTTTAACGCTTATGCAAAATAAATGTTTTAAAACAAATAAAATGATCGATTTATAGGTCCTTATTATTTTCGATCTTCGCTGGCTATCGAACATCGAATGTTAAATTCATATTATGAGCTTCGATAATTTCGTTGAGCTACGAATTTTCCATCAAACAGAATTTAGCTTTCGATGAAGTATTCTAATACAAAAAAAAATTATTAAAAAGCTTCATGTTAAACGATTGTTTTTAGGGCCAGTCCCACAATGTCACCAACGTTCGACTCGTCGCACAGTTACATTGCAAACAACAACAAAATTTTAAAATTTGCTTTTGTTTTGAATGTAAGTGTGTACTTAATATATCATTTGCAGCAAAAATTCAAAGCCAACTTAAACCTAACCTTATAGATTTAAATTAAAATTTAAGTGAAAAATATTGATTGGTATATACATAATAACGCTTTTTGTGTAGATTTTCTAAGAGATAAAAACAAGGATATGTTGCAAGTAAATAGGAAAGAGCTTTATATTAAAATTTTAGCCAACAGTCCTAAAAACTTGTAACCCTTTTACTTACTCAACTTTGAAAAGAAGAGAAAACCTAGCTCAATATAAGCTGATGTTTATAGAGGATACCGAACAATATGTCTCAAGGACTCAACTGGTAATTTTGCTACAAGTAATTTGGTAATTTTGTTTGCTTTATTACAATAATTTATTTGATTGTTTTGTATTTTATAATAATATTAAGCTTAAGGTCTTTTCATATGAAAACAAGAGACCTTAAGCTTAACTAAATTAGAGATTATTATAATTAAAAAGAAGTCAACAAATTAGAAGAATTATTGGTATTTTATTTAAAATATGTATGTATCGTGCCGTAACCGTCGAAAAACCTTAAGGGACATAATTTTCGAACTTAATTTTTTTTTACCAAAATCGATTATTTGCGATCGTAAACAATCCATTTTCGTCAAAAAAAAAACCAAATCCAAAAAATGTGTCGCCTGAGTTTTTTTAGCGGTTATAGCTCGATATATGTATAGTCACTAATTGTTCCAATTCTGACAAATTTCATATTTACTGCTTCTTACGACGACATGTGTTTAAGCTCCACTCACATTCATGTTTACTCTTATCAAATGGAGAAATAGCACAAATTGCACTGCCGTTTTCATAAAACTTAACATGATCAGCATTCAAAACTTTAACATCCCAAATGCGACCGGAAGGATCGGTAGATAACCAGCCTGCCGCCGTTTTGTTAAATATATTATAGTTAGGCAGACTCAAATCTGATATAGCACTTTGAGACACATCCAATTCAATGACAGTTAAATTAAGTGGATTTAACTTATCTTTAACTGGAACAAGATAAACTGATAAACCAGCAGTCGAAAAGCAAACGATTTCCAAAGCTTTCTTCACTTCTTTTTGTACTTCAGCATTCAAATCTTTATACAAGTCATGATTTTTAATTTTTTCTAATATTTTGATGAAGTGAAAATTATAAAAATTTTTAGAATTATTGATCAGGCGTAGTTCAGCACGTACCACAATTTCAAATAGTTTTGGATATTCTGGCTCATAAATGCTCCATAAAAGATAAGGTGCTGTGGATGGGTCCTCTGTTGTAGTAACCGTTTCTATTACATTCCACAAAATTTCAGTAGCATTTTTCTCACCGAGGTTATCATAAAGTGTTTTTAAAATGTTTTTGTATTTTTGTGGCGATGCATTCGATTCGAGAGCAGCAATAATTTTATGTACATAAGTATTATTATCCTTGATGTCGGACAATTCAATACTTTTCACATCGATGACTTCGTTGGTTTCCTCAGCATCAGCAGGATAAAGTTGTAGGAAACAACTTATTACGACCAGAACAAAACCGACTGTTGTTTTCATTTTGGGATTCGAAGCTAAACTGAATTAACAGTGAGGTGGCAATTTACAAGTAAGTAAAGTTTTTATTTGATACTTTAATATCACCCACCAACGATAATGCTGCTCTCACTCTTTGTAAATATTTTTCATAACTTATTTACGTATCAGAAAGTTCAATAACATTTTTCATTAACTTTAATTCTGTCGTATTAACTGAGTTTTTTTTTTTTGTTGAGATGAAAAGCAAAATCTCTCAAAAATTTAACGTCCCACCCAGCTAAAAAAAAATATGTATGGTCCATATATTTGGTTATATACATATGAATATGAATTTATGTATGGAAATGTGTAGAATTATAATGGCAAATATATTATATGTACCTACATATATGAACTGAAACTATTCTTATTGTACGATTTTATACGTTGTGGCCCGATTCAATAAATCAAATAATCAAAAGGGCAATTCAGTCATTAATTTTATAAAAAATAACAGAATTCTCTAGATATTTTTAAGAAAAAAAGTTCATATTACTGCAAAAAATAATATTGAAAACTAGTGTTGATCGAATAGGACTCGATTTTATTCAAGTAATTTCTCAATAGTTGAAAATCTATTATTTATACATAAATATTAGAGCCCTGCGTAAGCATTATTGAAATGCAAATAGGTCGTGCTTTTTAAATGTATTGTCGAGACATCATTTATTATACTAAACCAACAATAAATGCTGTCGTATAATAAGCGAAGCACGTTGGATGTAGTGATGTTCGTGTATATGAGTGTTTACAACACTTCTTGTTCGTAACAAACACTCCAAATACCACAAGAAGTGTCTTCACTTGGTTACAAATACTGGTAGCAGCTACATAACATGATGGTGCTGCCACTACGTATTTTTAGATTTTCAGTGTTGCCGTAATTTTCCGGGGAAGTGCCGGGGAACTCCTGGGATTTTGGGGATTTTAGTAGCTTAGTTCTTTTAAGAATCTCCAATGAGGTTTGTGTATTTGCTAAAAGGTTCGTGACTTGGATGAGCTGTTCGTGGCTGTGATAGCTGAAGGTATCTCTGTTAACAAATATAAATGCGAAAGTACATTTATTGTTTGTTTGTTGCGCTTTAACAGCTAAACCACGGAACCGATTTTGATGAAATTATTGAGGCAATTCCTAAGGTAAGTGAAATGTAAGGAACAACGTTCCTACCCGGTGTCCCTTGACATCGTGCGTTCTTTGTTGCGAATTGTACATTTGAGTGTGTGTGCGCAAGATGTAGACACAACTAATGTAAATGCATGTGCACGTTTGCATAGGCGCATTTGTGTGTGTGTGTGTGTGTTTGTACATGCATGACGTTTGTATACGCGCCCATGCATAGGAAAAAGCAAACATCACAAATTCCTTCGTCACGAAGTATTTGCTTCTAATTCTATACCTACAATAACTGAAACAAATGTTATGCAAACAGTGTTTTTAAGTGTTTTCTTTTTTTGAAGAATTCGCTACAGTAAAGCATTTGAAAAATCCCTCATGTATTGAAAGTTCTTTTAAATGGTCTTACGCAGGGCTCTAATGCATACATAAAGAAAACATTGTTAGTATTTACAATAAATCTCCATAAACATATTGAATGCCTTATCGTTAAAATTCTCTTTGATTTGTTAACTGAAAGTCATTTGAATGTTTAAATATCACCAGTTTGAGCAGGGAGGGATTTTCGATGAAAGATTTAACTTTTATGTTTTACTTTTAATACAAAGAGTCTTAATAAAATATAAAATGATATGTACGATATATTTTACAAAAGACGTAACCAGACTTAATTTTCAGTTTGTTTTTTTTTTTTTTGTAAATAATGAATGTTGTCTTCTCTCCTATAGTTGGATAATTACGCAGATATTCAAGTATAAACTTTTTGTACTTTTGGGTTTACAAAAATTTAAGTACACAGAAAAAAATAGACAAGAATTATGTTCAACAAAACCATGTTATTGAAAAAAAATTTTAATTTCAACAATATTTGTCATTAATTTAATACAATATTTAACAATACCGCGCATTTTAAAATATAATTTAATTTAATTTCTTTGTGTTGGTGTTTATCTTGCTTGTTGATTGACCCAACGCGGTCATGTGCTATTGTTGTTGTATTTTTTGATTGCTCGTGTTGTATACGTGTGAATTCCGACAAGAAGCCGGAAAACGTCGTGGATTGTTTTTTTCACTCAACAAAGTTATTTTTAAATTATATCAACGCAAAGCGCACATGTAGAAGAAACATAGAAATCATGTTTGCGTGTATTCATTATTTGCATGCTCAAAACGATTTGCTCTTTAGCTGAGTGGTAAGCACGTTAGTCTATTAGTCAAGAGATTGCCGGTTCGACTCATCCCAAACACATTTAGTTTCGAAGATTGTGTGGAAAAATAAATAACTTTAAAATTTAACAAGAAACCAAATTCTAAATAAAAATAAAAAAAAACTAACAAAAAACACACATTAGAATTTGAAAAACGAATTCATTAAAAATTTTTGTTTTTCGTTAACAACTCAATTGTCAATAACACAATCATTTTAATTGGAAATAATTGAGTTGATTTTGTTTTCTGATGTTACAAATGTGTGTTTGTATTTACAAAAATCGTTGTAGGTGCCTTTTTAAATAATATTTTAATTGTATTCACAAATAAATTAATTGTATTTACAAATCTTTTTTTTTGTGTAGTTAGAACTGGTTCAAACATTTGAAAAGTTTTACAGATAATAAGCCCATAGGAATTTTAACGACAATGCATTAAATGTTTTTATGGAGATTTATTGTAAATACTAACAATTTTTTATTTTTTTTTTTACTTTAATGTTTGTTCAACTGTTAAGAAATTATTTCAATGGCATATAAAGAACAACATTTTTATTTGTTTAAACAAAATAATAATAAAAACAGTCGTAAAGCAGCTCTGGGCGAGTCAACATCAAGCGTCATTGCAACTCTTAAGTGCAACCAGGCCACTGTTGTTTATTGGCCTTCGAGGGTTTTGCGTCTCGCTTGCACTAGTTGACTTATCTGCCACGGATAACCGTATATTCTTGCGGTTCTTTTGTGGAATTTCTTTAACAACCACGTTGCTACTTCCTATGTGAAGGCATAGGTCGTGTACAGTCAGTCCCAAAACCTTTTTAAAATACTGTTAATAACATCTTGGTCATATGGTCTAGTTACTCCGCCCATATTTGTGCAACCATATTATGCAAATTTACTTTGTAAAGTATTTATGAAATAAATAAATAATAAAAACATCTGTGTGCTTTAGTGCAAGTTATCGAAGACAATCAATTCAATTTTCGTTTATCTAAGTATTTACATATATTGAAAACGCAACCAAACGATTACAAACGATTTCGATCTGTATTATTATATTAATAGATAAAATTAAGAAACTAAAAGGGTTTAAACGAAACACAAATTAAACTATTCACAAAACACATATATACATAAATATACAATTTATGTATCTTTTGGATTCCAAATATTTGTTAAAATTATATAAAATGTTATTAAGCTTGTATGTATGTATACGTATGTATGTAAGTATGTACATATATTAAAAATAATAAACCATATTCAGTTTAAACAAAATACAAAACGGTTTGCAAAAAGAAACTTACCCACGCATAATTTTACTATTTCGATCCGCAATACTTTCTTTGCTTCTATAAAAAAAGTTGAATATGAAAGAAATGCATAAAAGTTTTGGGATAATTTGGAGGTAATTAAGATTTCAAATTTTGTTTTAAGGTTATGGAAAAACAAATATTGCTGTTGAGTATTCGTTTTTGTTAGTAAGAATTTAGAAAATTATTAAGTTATTAAGAAATCAAACAAACAAAAATTAAGTAAATAAAAAATTTCAATCGTTTAGTTTACCTAGCATCAACGACATCTAATGAATCTATGGCGTCATCGTTATACTGTTGTATATCAGATGATTGTATGGTGGAGGTGGTAGCTGTGGTAGGTAGTGAAGGTTGTAATGTTGGCAGTGGTTGTGGATTTGGTGATTGCATAGGTTCATAAGTATTGTGATTGTTTTGTGGCATTTCTTGTATGTTTATAATATTACTTAGTGCATTATTTGAATTCCGTTTAGATGATGTTGAAGGAGCGCCAGCATCTTCACTTTCATCACTAATCAACGATCATATCAATCAATTCAATCAAAATCATAATCCATTCAAACAATTAAAAATATAATCAAAGTGAATTGTAATCAATTTGGCGTAACAGAAGATTATCAAAAGTAAAAATAAATTTTACATAAAAAGAGAACATTTTAACGATGATTTTTTAATGTGTTTTCAATGGTGTTGTTGAGATCGAAAGTCGGTAGATTTTCGGTGATTGGTGAAGGCGGGTGGTAAGAGCACATAAATAAATGTAGCAAGAAAATCAAAAATGCAAAAAAAAAAGAATAAAAGAAAGAAATAAACAATACATTAATGAAATAATAAAATGATAAATACATACATGTGTATGCTATTTATATTTATGTACATAACTATATTAAAATGTTTTATTTTTAATTTGGCTTAAAAATCATAATCATAAATTTAAAATTTTTTGGTTTGAAACTTTTCATTATGTAACAAAAACTCAATTCGAAATTTTGAAGAATAAAAAAAATTATGTATGCTGTATGAACCCTGCACATAAAAAAATTACAACAATAAGTATATGATTTTTATGTAGATACGACTTCTTGATTCAGTTTAATATAATTTAATACGAAAATAAACTTCTTCGGCATTCTATGTTTATGTACCTGTAGGTACATACATATCGTCACCTTAAATGCAAACGGACTTAACTACACAAAAATTCGAAATCGAGTTTTTGATTGATTATGGTTCATTTTTATGAAAAATTACGGCTTTATTAAAGAAATTCAAACGGATGTACGAATGCATCTATTTTTTATTGCAAAGAACGTAACTGGCATAAAAACTTAAATATATATAAAAAGGAAATAAATTGTTAAAAACATATAAGTATTCATACTACAAAATTTCGAAGAAAATTTTCAAGAATACTTTATTATTATTATTGATTTTGTAACGTTGTTTGTTTCTCCTGTAAAAAATATAAAAGTGCAGATACATCCTTTTGCATTTAAGGTGACGATGTGTTAGTACTTCGATCGACATCGAATGTGTAAAATAAAGGAATTGAAATAAAGAAGTTATCAACTATTTTTATATTCTAATTTACAACGTACAAACAAAACTTATTTTAATGAATTTAAACGTCTTCAATATGTACAATATTAAATGATTTAAGTTTAATTGTGTGAAGATATAAACGTAATTGTAATTGTAAATAAATACCTGACTAAGTTACGTTTCATTATGCTGAATAATGATGCAGCATTTTTAGCATTAAAACGTCCTTTAAACATATAGAGATTATTGGATTCCTTAAGTGCTTTCTTCTCTTCAGCTAAAATCTTGTTAACGTAACGATAATTGCGTGAAAAACGATTTAAACGTATCGTTAATGATACTAAAAATGCTTCCATTAAGCGTATAATTGGATTCGCTTCGAAATCTGTGAAGAAAGTTATGTTAATTAAATGACTGCGAGACTTTTTTAAGCGGAACCTATGTATAACTTACCAGCATCAGAGTTTTCAGCGGTGTCACCGCTATCAACTTCGGTTCTTTGTTTTACTTCGGCAACATGCGGCCTTGCAGTAGTGTCACTACTTTTACTGGTTGAGGGACCCATATCAGTTTGTGTATCTTTAACACCTTTAATTTTTTGACTCTCCTTAAAAACAAAAATTATTTATTTCATTAGAAAGAAATTCACAACTTGGATGTTTATTAGTGCCATTTGTAAAATTGTTGAAGCTAGATTAAATATTTCTATCATGGTACTAACTAAATTTAACCCATTTTGTGGAAAAAATTTGTTTTTCTCTGAAAATTTCTATGTTTAAGAACATAAACTGAATGGTAAAAAGAATTTTAATAAAAACAATTTTATAGAAAAAAATAAATAAATAAATGAAGTTATAATTATGGCGTATTTTTATAATGAAAATTTATTTTAGTTCATTTTGTAGTAATTTTTTACTGATAACAAAAAGAAAATGTTTACTTCAAAACGAACAATTTGTTGATAAATTTAATTCCTTTAATTCAATTACTTATTTTGAGAATATATTAAAATTACAGTGAATATAAAACATTTTTCAAGTAGATTAAAAATAAAGTTTTTTAATAATGATTAATAATAAATTTTTAAGGACTTAAGTATTTTTTTAAATTTTTTTATTCAATCTACTTCAGATCACAAATTACGAATGACAAAACAATCTTTAGCCTTCAATATTCGCTTTCTCTCCCAAAACCTGCTGAAAAAATTTCAGTGTGAATTAAGTTTAACAGAATGAAACATGCCAGAGCTGGCCACCGAGAGAAACACGAGAGTAATGTGTCCGCGTATGTGTATTCATTTGTATAAGAAGCCGAGTGATATTCGGCACGCTGGTGCTACTTTGGGAAATATACATATATGTATGTATGTATGTATGTGAGAAAATAATGTATGGAAGTAATTAAGTCTTTCTACCGAAATTGTGAGTTAGTTGGCAGTAAAAGGAGTTAATATCACTATTTCCTTGGGAATGGAGATTTTAAATTTGAGGATGTGTCTCGGAAAAATATGAGTGCGGATTTCGAGATGCTTTACATAAAATTATCTATTCAAATAATTTCACTCCGCTTTTACTTTTTTAAAACCATTTTATATTCTTCTACTTTATTTTAATTTAACACTACAATGGGTTAAACGTTAGAAACTATTATAAATGAGATTTATATAAAACATTTGTACATAGTATTTACATAGATAAATATCGTTAGAAAAAATGCAAGCCGCCCTAAGAAAAAATTAAAATTTTTGTTTTTAGTGATCCAAATCTGGCAAATCAAAATACATTTCCTAGCAAAATTTCAAAATCCCTCGGATTATGAATACCCCAAGCACTACTGCTTTTATTTGTTAAAACGGTTTTTTTCCTTTTACTGTAAAATTTTTAAAATGTTAGATAGCATGGTTTGCATTTTCTCCATAGACATTTATGTATATGTACATATATACTTTAATAACCATTTCGGCAATTATAAGGATGGCTTATATTAATCAAGCCATTTATATAAAATTTATTTAAATTTTGTTTAATTTTTTTTATTAATATAAAAGGAACAACTAAAATAAAAATTTATATTAAATATTAAAGTGTTAATATTTCGGATGTGTAATTAATCGATCATTCTATTTCATCAATTAATATTCATACATTTAATAGATTTATAACAGTTAAATTAACACAAGTGTTATTAATCAAATACTTTGCATTAGATGACATAATAATCAAATAATTGAATAAAAGTTGTTAAAAAAAACTAAAAAGCATTATTAAGACAAACAATATTAATTTATTCCATTGATATGCATATAAAATTAAATTTCTTAAATATCTTCAAATAATCAAATAATTTTATTTAGCTTTTGAAACCAGAGAAAGGAATTTGCATAGATGATAAATCAAAATTGTATTACGTCTTGTGGGTTAATGCAAATTTAAATCTCAAATAAAAATTTTTCAATGGATTTGGAAAACGAGAATTGTTTTGATTTACGATATCACAATTGATTGAAAGCTTTTTGTAAACAAACCTCAAACTGAACACTAATAACAATAGTACTTTACCTTGTTATTTGTTTTTTATGATTATGAAAATTCTTGTGTATTAGCTTATTTTATTTTACTTTAACTTTAGATAAACTTTCTGGTATGTATAAATATTTTTATTTCTTGATTTGTGTATAAAAACACGAATACGAATGATAACTTTAATAATCGTAAAATTTCAAATAAATCAAAATATAATTTTTTTAAAAATCTGAATTATTAACAAACATTTTTGTTAGTCGTGTAGAATGTTGTCTTAAATAATCGATTAATCGCTCATCTTTAGTTATTAGTAAATAATTATTGAATTATGCATTAAAAAAATTGTATGTGTTTTAAAATTGACATCGATAGGAGTATAATGTATAAAAAAGAAAATTGAAAATTTCGAAATTGAACACAAAAAAACTCACAAAATATTCACTTGTTGAACGTGGAGCGTAACATAAAGGTTCGGATAACGTTGAGATACGTTTACCTTCACCCGCATCTATATCGACAGCGGTTTGATGCTCATCGAACAATAAACCAATATGAGATGGCGGTGCGGAGGCATAAGAACGCTGTCTTAAATAAATCTGACGACGATATTGAATATCATTAATATCCTTCCAAACCTTTTGTTTTATACATACGCATTTGTATGTATGTGTGTATGTATGTATGTATGTATGCAACATGTTGGTTTACATACAATATATTCATTTATTAAATATTTAATTGAAATAAAAAAAATCCAATGCATGCAGAAAATTTTGAAATTATTTTAAGATTTATTGTTTTTTTTTTAATAGTAATTTTTAATTTTTATTTTAAATTGCGAATTGTTAAAGTAATATTAAAATAATTGTTAAAAAAACAAAACTTTTTTAAATACTTACATCGTATAAAGTTTTTCGACGGCTCATTTTAATTTCACTTTCGGTTATATTTTCATTGTCATGATCAAATAAGCCTTCAGAATCGGTAATAACTTCTAGTTCGAATTTATCATCGACATCCTCAAACATATAGTAATCGCCGGCACGTACAGCTGCATTTAAAAGAAATATATTAATAATACTATTGCAGTTACAACACAAGATGTATTTACAGCATATATGTACATATTTTTCAGAAATAAACGAAATTAAAAATAATATATGTATACATACATATATACAAACTAGTTGAATAACTAGTTCTTTAAATAAAAAGAAAGTACATATGTATATGCATATGTATGTATAAAATGAATGTAGGTTGTTATATGTATAATGATCCACATTGTGATTCACTTTGATTTAATAGTTTTATGCAGATTTAAAAGTCTGGTGAATTTGTATGGCATGATTAAAATAAATTTTGTATGAAAAACGGTTTTATTCTATATTGAAAACTAAGCTTAATAGAAGATAAAAAAAGTATTTCGTTTGCGTCAAAAATCGATTTTCGAACGAATATCAATTTAGAATAAAAAATTATTCGAAACTTTTTCGTCACATATTCGAATAACCTTTTAAAACTACTTTCTATAATAGCAGGAGTTATTATAAATCGTTATCCAGTTTAATCAATAATCTTAAAACTCGAATTAATGAGAAAAATATATTTCAGGTCGTTCAACGATATCGAAAAATTCGTGCACATTAAAATTTAAACAGTAATCAAATTGCATGTTTTGTTTGTTTTTGTAATGTCAATTATAGAACATCCTTTTGATATCATTGAACAGCACATCAATAATTTAATATTATGCCTTAACTCAGAGAATGGTTCGACCTTTTAAAATGTGACAAAAAAAAATGCAACAGAAGAATATGCAAATAGTCAAATTTACTTACAACTAAATAAAAAAATAAGTAAGATTAAATAGACGAAGTTTCTAACATTAAAAAGTCTATCAATTATGTAGAAATGTTACAAGTAATAAAGACTTTAATGATGACTTAAATTATTTGAAAACTAAAAAGAATATGCTGCCCTTTTGCGTGAATCGCCAGCTTCAGCAATTTGTGAAAGAAATTTGTCTATCTGATTGCTTATTAATTATTATTATAAGTTTCATTCTTCGCTGACTATGCAATATCTAATGTCGAATTTTTATTATAAAACAATAACACCATCGTTGAGCATAAAATTTTCTATCGAGCAGAGGCCTTTAGGGAATCTAGACTGCCAGTTTAATATTATAACCAAACCCACTACCAACAAGCATACCAGCTGGGTGGTCTTTCGAAACGAAAAAAAATACTTTCGAATTTGTACGTCGATTACATGAAAATTTGAAAGCATTTTCTTTGGATTCGAATTACAGAGTAGTCCCCCAGGATAGTCTTACTAGAATTTAATTTATTTAATTTATGTAAAGAACAACAAGACGACCACTACATCATAAAATTATATTATGAAATATGAAGGAAGATATGAAGGCACGAAAATATAATGAATATGAAAATATGCGGAAAAATATCTTACATTTAAGAAAAAATAGCATTAATGTTATTTTCTTACAACATGCTCTTAAGCTATTTAAAAAAAACTGTAAAAATATAAAAACCACAAAAATAAACTTAAAATACAAAAAATAATAATAAATTACCCTGTGGATGCAGTTTAATTTCTTTCCTTTTGTGAGGTCTTGATCCATAAACGGGGTTTCCATGTTCTACAATAAAATCAAAATTAAAGCAAAATAATGAGAAAATAAAAATATATAAAAGCGAAATAAAAAATATATATACAAATTTTGTATATATGTAAAAAAAGCCGAATAAAAAGGTTTCGAAATCTTGGGTTAGTTTTAAGATAGGAAAGTTATTTCATAAATTTAATCGAAAATTTGCGAAGAAAAACTACTAACACTTAGAGGAAAAATTAATTTAAAAATATCTTAATTATACGGCATTCATTTAAATAAAATTTATACACAGGTTTTGGTAAAACCGCAACACTTTGTTAGTTTCAAGTTAAAAATTAAAATTCATTAAGTGTTATTTACAATTGAAAAAATGTGTGTCCATTTCTTACAAAAGAACAAAATTTTATTAAAGATTTTGTACAAAAGTTTCATAAGAAAATGTTTTATTAGAACAAGTAAAAAACTTAACAAGTAATTATTTAATAAAATATTAAAAATACATTGTCCATGCAGACGTAGATCACAATAAGCATTCGCGTATATCATCGAAGTGTCCGTGGCATACATATCCGTACCAGTAGGGCCCCAGCTGTACGGCCTTTTACCATATCGCATTGAAGTCTCCTCTTGAACTGAATCCTCTGTTGGATATTTGGCATTACCCGTACTTTGATGGCGACGATGTAATAGCCTTTTGCGCATAGTAACTTGATGTTCTTCTGGTTTTTCAGTTGCTTTAACAGGCGTTGAACATTTAAAAGATACAGTTTCGTTCCACGAAACAGCATTCACCGAAGATTGTCTGTGATGGCGCGTGTTCAAAAATGATTTAGAGCCGTTTGTTATGTCAGAAGATATCCAAGAGACATTGGGACTTTTTGAAATATTTGCTTGTAAAGTTTTTGCAGACAATAACAAGGGCGAAGATCGTGGAGGTTGATTATTTTTCTACAATATTATACATATTATTTTGATTTTAATTTCTTTTTTATATTCATAAATTATTTTTCAATTACCCCATATAGCACTTCATATGATTCATCGGAATTGTCATATCTGGGTTGTGATAAATCTGAATGCGAACGACGAGAATACATAGAAAGCTTAGGAGCTTCTAAAAATCCCTCTAGAGGTATAGTTAGTCCATCCGATGTGGGGGTCAAAGTCTTAATTAATTAAAACACATATGCGTTTAAAGAAATGTAATTATAACGACATTTTGACCATATAAATTCATGGAATACCTGTGAGTGTGATTGGATTTCAATTTCCGGCAAGTTAATATATTGTTTAGTATTTCTATTGATGTTATCATCGTAGTCACTTATGGATTTTATATCGGCATATTGCTTATTAATATAAATTTTACCTAAATCTCCTTCTGAACCGTTATTGCTACTACAACTTGTTACACTTGGTGCACCGGTCACGTTAATGAAATTGTTATTATCCTCTGGCGTATGATAACCAGCAGAGCCTTGGCAGGAAAGAAAACTGTTGCAGCGAGCAAGTGGCGCTAGTCTTAAAGCTGAATCTTTGTTGTCTAATATATAAACATACATATATACACATGGGGATATGCATAAATTATTATTTTTTAACCACTTTTTGAAAAAAATATTTTACACTAAACTAATTTAAAATGAAATAACACATAAGCGCGAAACATTTACACAAACTGAAACAAAAACTACAAGTTATGAAACTGCACTAGAATATTTTTACAATTTTAAATTTTAAATGCGAGCACATACATTCAGAAGCAAGAAGATCGAAGCGGTAGCAGATTTTATATATGTATGTACTAGAATTTTCCCGCGACTTTGTTCGTATCCTGAAAAGAAAACTGAGTAGACTTAAAATGGTTATGGTAATTTTGTGACATTTTACACGCAGATCTATCTATTTTCTAAATTTCATTAAAATCGGTTTGATTGTTTCGGAGAGGCAGAAATTTCCCCCCTGTCGCTCTTTTCGTCATACTTCTGAAAACAAACATAGCCTATGTGACTCTTTAGACGCAGGTCTATCTATGTTTTAGATGCAGATCTATCTTTGTTCTAAATTTCATTAAAATCTGTTTGATTGTTTCGGAGGGGCAGAAATTTCCCCCGTATCGTCCTCCTGGTCCTAGTTTTGAGAGTCTAAACAATCCAGGGGTCCAGCCGTTTAGGAGGAGTTCAGTGAAAGAAAGAAGATACATATGTACATATATAAATTTGTTCGGTGCTTCAAATAACGATTTTGATCAACTGTTTTTTGATGTGACTGTTTTTTATTTAAGGTGCGATATGAATGTACATATGTTGTTGCATGTATATGTAGTCAAATACGATTCCACGAAAATAAAAAGTTTCAAGATTATTTTATAGAAAATTTTCAATAAGAAGAACCTCATACTCGTATAAGTGAAACCCGTTTAAATAATAATTCAATTATAGAACATTATTAATAGTTCTATAAAACAAAGATAGACAATATCCAATTTCCGGCTTATACATACAATGTTTATATAACACGACATCAATCGAAATATTTTGTCATATTGTGCAATATGAGTCTATTGATCGACTTCCAGAAGGAATAAGTTCCAAGTGGCCGCCATAGGCACTAACTGCCATTAAAATTTAGTATTGAATTTTATGTCTCGACACCACCACATCCCATTAAACTTTACGAACGCCCACTAAAATTTAATCCCTTTTGCTTGTAATTATTTGTCGACGTCGAGAAATACAATACGGAGATGATTTTACATAACATGTACTTCAATTATTTTGGAATAATTGTTTTATCCTAAAAATAAGATTGACTATTTGTGTGTGGTCTCCAAACTCAAACTGTCTTTTTACGAAGTTTTTTTTGTTAGGAGTAAAACTTGAAATGAAATTTTGCCATTATGCTTGTAAAATTTAGTACAATCGATAGCCGCTTGAAGTTACAGTCATACTCTCGTTCATCCTTTTTTGAAGCCTGCAGCAAGGCAAACAACTACAGCTTACGACTTTTTCTAATATGTAAAATAATTTCATTTGCAAAACTGTATACATAAGTATTTTCTTTTTAATAATATAAATAACTTTTTTACTTATATTTGTTAAAAAAAGGTCAATAAAAATATAACTAAAATAATACCTCCTTATTTAAGAATATTAATGTAAATTTAGGTAAAACAAAATACAGAGTTGTAAAACATTTTAACTTACCATCAAAATGAGTTGGTTTTTCTAATGGTCTCAACATTTTCTGTTGTGTAGCTCTTATCTTTTCCATTTTTCTTTTGATTTTACGCAAAACTTCCTCTTCATATTCCTGACGTTTTTCAATTTGCTTTTGCCTTAAGCGTTCGATTATTTCTGCACCTCTTTAATATAAAAGCAAACAAAAAAAAACCACAGTCGAAAAGTTCAAGCCAAAGAATTTAACTTCAAAACTTACCTAGATGCCAATATATTATTAGCTCTTGTATCCGTTATGATATGACAGAAATAATATGATTTAAATATTCTTAATTGGAAAATAAGAAAAGCGAAGCAAATTGCATCCCACAATAATACCGATTGTACTGTAATGGTGGGACATCCGTTAGAAGTATCAGATGTTAGGTCCGTTACAATTTCTTTACTGCTACAACTAATACCGAACAAATGGACAGCCCAACAACAATTCGTATTTAAATCATCCATAAACATGCAACCAATCATCTGTAAGCTCGTTTTAATAACAATATTGGTAACATTGTAGGCCAACAGCCATTTCCAGCGTGATAAAATTGAACGTATGGGTCGCAGATAAAAGTCAGAACCCTCCCATAAAAATATGAATGCACCAATCAAATAGCCAATAGCCAAAAAATCAGATATATTTGTACCAGCCAAGAAGACTACCGCCAAGGTTACCCAATAAAATCCACACAGCACAGCATGTTTAAAGATATCCAAATAGTTTCGTATGTGAGAAAGGAAATCGTGTGTGGGATTTACAAATTCTACTTTGCCCAAATTGGCAATATCTTTTAGCACAGATTTGTTACTACCACCTGGGTAGTCGGGAACATTTTCTAGGGCAAATACACGTTTCTGTCGAGTCACCAACAGCAAGAATACGAAGTCAAAAATTAACTTCTTCGTGTGATCGATATGCAGATCACCGGGTAACATTGCCCAACGCTGTAGAGCTTCAGAGTATTTTGTATTTACCCACACATATTCTGCAAAAGATTTTTTTATTTTAGTTCATCTTTATTTAATTGGAGTGGAAAAATTAAATAATAATTTAGTTTAGCTATGATTATTTTTTTAGTCTGCTTATCACGAATTGAAAACTTTTTCCTTTTTATGTTTTCACTTACCGATACACATGGAAGGCGGAAATTGCACAAGCACTACATATTGCACAAGAATTGATGTTAAAATAAACACTTGCAGGATGCCCCATATGTGAGCGTTTTTCTGTCTTCTAAACAGCAGCAACAAAATCAGCCACACCGAATAAACGACCGCAACTATGTCCTGCCTGTAGGTAATGGTTGACACCAAGGCTACCAAGCACGTCTCATATCCAAATTTATAAAAACCATAATTTAGTAAATATTTTATCATCCCTTCCAGTTTCTTCTCGGCGTCTTCTCTTCCCACACTTGGAAATGCCACCTTTGACAAGGGATCATTTTCTGTGCCTTTCAAGCGCCGCATTTGATTTTGTCTTAGAGCAATAACGGCTTGTAAAGTGGCAATGACCATGTAAATTATATATTTTTTGAGTAGATCCATTAAACCGAATTCGGGACTCGCTTTATATAGTCCAAACCACTCAGCATTGTTGCCAGTCACTTGCCCGTTATTATTGGGACATTTAAATTCATAATTTTCATGCTTTAAGTAAGCGATTTGATAAATCATTTTGGACAGTACAATTATTGTGACAACTAGGGAGATGAGACGGCTGAAGAATAATTTCATGCGAACATTTGATACAACTCCCAAGACGCAAAGCGCCACAAATGCTACATTGAGAAGTGACACCTGCAATAAAGTTGCAAAGCAAGCACAAAAAATAAATCAAAAAAGACACTATTTAAAAAAAATTTTTGTAATAGAACTAATTTCTTGAAGTTGATTATCTTTGTAGTCGAATATATATGCATATATATGTATATATATGTATATATATGCATAATATGAATATTCATGTGTAAGTATGTATGTATATAATTTTTATTTATTTATTTATTTCATAAATACTTTACAAAGTAAATTTGCAAAGTATTGTGGCACAAATATGGGCGGGGTAACTAGACCATATGCCCAAGATGGTATTAACAGTATTTAAAAGTTTTTGTGACTGACTATACACGACCTATGTTTTCACACAGAAAGTAGCAACGTGGTTGTTAAGGAAATTCTACAAAAGCGCATCAGAATATACGATTATCCGTGGCAGATCAATCAACCAGTGCGAGCGAGACGAAAACTCTCGAAGGCCAAACAACACACAAAAGCCTGACCGCACGTAAGAAATAATTACGATGAACCCAGAGCTGCTTAACGACTGATAATTTTTATTTTAGAATACTCTTCACTCACCTCACTAACAGCACATACAAATGCAGTTATGTAAACAACTTTAATCCAATGAATTTCCAACAGTCTCCAAATTACGCCCTTAAAATGCTTAAAGAATACTTCAGTCTTATGACGGCAACGCTTCAAAAAAAGCCGTATTAAATTTCCAGCTGATTCAACAAATTCTAATCCCTCCGACTCAGTAACTCGGGAAGTGGTGCGTGATTTATGCCGCACGCGCTCTTCTGAATCGCGTCCGACAACTTCAGTGGGTTGATTTATAGATGCAATAAAACGTTTGTGGAAATAGTGAACTTGTATTACCGTCAAGATGACTATGATGGTGGGAGAAACTAAGTGCAGAAATAAATCTTTAGTTCTGTAACGCTTCAAACCAATATCGGATTGCCTAAAAAGGAGTATTATGAAATTTACTAGGTAAATAACTATAAATATACGATCTTTTTGTACTTACAAAGTTTCAGATATATTAAGATATTTTTCCCAATACTTATTAAATTTATCAAATTGATAAGTGTAAATCAATATCAATATGGACATGGCGTAAAAGATTAGGAATAACCAAAATCCATACATTAGATTCACCCAGGCTTTTGACGATGATTGAAATACCAAAAGGAAAAATAGGAATAACGCCATGTAGCATATACGAAAACCAGTCATTGTTTCGCCAGTCATGGCACATAGGAATATAACCAACACTAATAGCCAGATCCATAATCTGACTAAGAGATTTTTTATAACAATGCCCATTTTTTTCAGGAACTTGGAAGTCTTTTTACCACCCACTTGGCCTTGATCAACTATAGAATGATTAACACTTATTTGCAGTGGTGCAAAAATTTCGGCCAGAGTACTATCACGTCTCTTGTCGGTCTTTTCCTTGAAAAACTGTCTCAAGGTAACCCAAAACATGAGTAGGAACGATGTTTTCACTATCAATGGTATGCAGGGTTGCATGCCATTCTCTTGAGGTCGTTCAAAACCAATTTGTTTCAAATTAATACCAGATATCTGAAAAAAAATATCAAAGGAAATAAATAATACCTAAAATCATTGCCTTCAAGATAAAAGTTTGTATTTGGTGGTATTTTTTTATTTTTTTATTCAAAAACAAATTTGAATTTAGAATATGCATGTCTGCCGACCAAACAGTAACTCGTCAGCCATGCGAGCAGTAAAGAGATATTCTGTGCAATCTTAAGCCGAGATCCCACTATCGGCACAATGTAACGATTTTCGTCGGCTCACTGCAGTCATAAGTAATAAGCCAAAATGGCCTTACTTTTCAATTCATACCGGAATAAGTTTGTATGGCTTTATTACCAATTCGGTGTAGTGCAATCATGTCCTTATTATTTCAATTAAATGAGAAATAACTTTATTGCAGTGAGCCGACGAAAATCGATGGATTCTCGGCGTACAAGCAATATCGCTAACGCATGAGAAAAAGTCGAGTTTAATAGGATATTTTAACTTACATCTACTTTCGAAGGTAATTCATCATTTGTCAAGTCCATGCCATAGATATACTGAGCTATCAGCAGTAACTCAGCATAGATGACTATAAAAGGGCTGGAACGCATCATGGCTTTTCTTTGATTCGGTATCATCCACAACACATTGGCCCATAGCAGCAAAACAAATGTTAGCCAACTGTGATAAACTATGGACCAGGCCTGCAAGAAAATTTCAAAATTTCACTTAAACTTGAAATTTAATTTACTACAAACGCCAAATCTTAACTCACCATCATTAAAACATTAGTAAATATATAACTATTTTGATAAATAAATCCTCCTATACCAGTTATGCCATACCATACTTGATCACATATGCCCGACTTATAATCCACATCACCGACTGATCGATTGCGTTCCATGGAACTTAAATTTATATCATTAGTTGGCTGCTGTTGTGACGTCATTCCGCTATTATTGTCAGCTGTTGAGGCCGCTGATTTTCGGCTATTCGGACGCATTAGCTATAATTCAAAAAATTTGCAATAGTTTTTATGAGACGGCATGAAAAAAATAAACGAAATGATTCACGAGAACAATTTTAGCCTGGACTTAACGAACAGAATACATTTTTAATGAAATTGAACACCTTAATGAAAAACAGGCCATAAATGTGTATGTAAGTGAAGTTAATAAAGAAATAATAAGTGTTAGTAACAGTTACATATACAAATTGAAATAAGAATCAACAATTACGATTAAATGTGAACCTAAAGTTACAAAAAACCAAAATAATATGTACATATATACATATGTATACTAATATAAAAAAATATTTGACGAAATAAACGTAACCTCTAATCAATTATTATTTTGTGAAAGTCAAATATTTTTTATATCAGAAAACTTCCAAGATATTTAGGCACGATTGAACAAACATGTTTTAATTATAGTGGTTACATTTATTTCACCAAATATTTGCTTTGAAATCAAATCAATTATGTATAAATTTAAGTGGACTCTAAGTTATTTTCCACTAACTAAGAGTTAGTAATTTTAAAGTAACTATTAAAACAAATTATTATATAATATTATAATAAGGCCGGATTTTTAAAGTGTTTCTATTTTATACTAGAGCTTTTTTAAACTTTTAAAATTTCACACGTGAATTTTCGTATCTTTGGAAACTTTGGGTTTTACCAATTAATTACTGATACTTCCGTCGCCTTTTTATAAAGGCACTGGATTTGCAACTAAAATAAAATAAAATAAAACTATTTCGAGGCCAAGTTACATGAATGTTACTAAAAGCAGCTCCAAAATTTTTATGAAACAATAAAAAAATACGGAAGTTTTTCCACACACACTGTAGCACAATGAGGCCCTAATAAGATGTTTGTATTTCTCAACCGATATACTATGTATAAAATGTGTGCAACTTAAGGCCCAGTTAGCCGACTCTAATGGAATGTAACTGCAAGGTAGGAAACAGCTGATCGATATTTTCTTAAAAAAAAAAGAAAAAATTATATGTACTTAGAATTACTCTCTCATCCGCCTTGTTCCCAAACTTGAAGAAATTGCTCGACGGAGAGAGATTTGACTCCAACGACGAATCATATCACAAACAAATGCCTCGACAAATCATATTTTTCGGAAGTGATATAAAAAAATTGGTGAAACGTTGGACTAAGTGTATAGAAATCACAGAAGACTATGTTGAAAAATAAAATAACTTTTATATAAAAACCAGTGTTTCTTCAAAAAGTCACTGAGTTAATGACTGATACTCGTATATAATTATGTTCATGTTGTAACGAAAATGTGCACGAACAGTCCTAATATAATGAATGTTTTCTATAAAAACATCAATAAGATTCATAATTCCTCATAACGTTTAAATACTGAAAAATGTTTTTCGATAATTTTCAGTTGTATTCTATATCGAAAATTCGAAATTTTTGACTAATCATAATAATAATTGATAATTATCAGCGTCGGGTTTTTCAAACGCAGTTTATGTCTGTGGCCAGACACAGAGACATATCAATATCGTCGCAATTAATCACCAGCGAAGTCAAATAACTAATAAAATGGCTACATGGCTTAAATCAAAGCGCCTACTTAGCACCAGAAGCGCTGCAACGATGCTATACAAATTAACAAAACGCACAATAGCAGAGTTTGTACTCGCATTTTTCCTTTTCCTACTTTCAGGTTACACAAAGGTTCCTGTTATTTGGGACCAGGTGAGGTGAAAACTTACTTTCTCCTAGCGGCAATATATCAATCCTAGCCTAATTTAACCTAAAAATGGATTCTGGTAGCGGAGACGAAAAAAACATACCTGTGTCGGCGTTTGGAAAGATCACATCGCAGTTTGATTTTAGGGGGGCGTTAAAGTTTCCTCTTTTGACTCGTTCGTGTGTTTTCTACATATCGAGCCATAACCGCCAAAAAAGCTTAACCGACACATTTTTAGTCTTCGTTTTTTTTTACGAAAATCGACTATTTAATATCGCAAATGATCGATTTTAGTCAAAAAATTAATTTCGAAAATTATGTGGCTTAAGCTTTTTTTGGCGGTTATGGCACGATATCGAGCTATAATCCCCAAAAAAGCTAGAGCGATATATTTTTGAATTTTGATTTCTAACGAAAATCTATTACATCGTAAATAATTAATTTTCGACAAAAAATTCAGCTCGAAAGTTATGCCGCTTAAGCTTTTTTGGCGGTTATAGCTTTATATTATATCAGTTTTAATACCTTTTAAATCCAAAAAAATCAGCCCAAAAATCATATATTTTCTAAAATTTTTTTTTTAAGAAATGAAAAATATAATTAGCATAATCAAAAGTCTAACAAAAAGGTGTTTATTCTATAGATGTAGATATGCACATATGTATGTATGCATATGTACATATTATGTAATAAAATACCAACCAAATCCCACATACTCGTATCTACATAAAACTAAAAATATTGTACACTATACTCGTATATTGTACAAACACTAAAAAAATTCTTTGTTTTTTCTTTTGTGCTAATGGCAACAAACACATTTTCATGAGACAACTCTCGCCCTCACATATTCTCACATCACACATTCACTCATACGTAAAACACAAAAAGGACTTTCCATGAAATAGAAGAAATGCATACAAATATATGCAAGTAGTACATACGACAATAGAATGGTTATCAAGGCAGACAAACAGACAGACACACTATGACTATAAAACAAGTACAAAGAAACGTTGTTAAGAGGTTAATTAGTAACACATTACAAAAGATACGATTAGAAAAAGAGATACTCGTACATTTATATAAGAAAATAGCAACAAGGAGAGTACATTTATTACACCATTTCCATTCATTTTCATTCCCTACTTATTTATGTTCATATTAATTTGAGCCAATCAGCCAGCCCATTGGTTGAAAGGAATTACGACAGGCATTTCAAAAACTGTCAAATAATTTCTGTTGCGGCCCAATGTATGGTTCATTTTGCTTCCTATAGATGTAGTTTCCACAATACAAGCAAGTAACTTGTTTAGAAAATTTATATACATAATAACAAATAAATTTAAAAAAATCAAAGAACCCGTCACTATGTTTCGCACTACTTATCAATGTATGACTTTTTTGTTTGAGTCACAATAACAATTTTTTTTTTAAATATTAGGACATTATAATAGTATGAATCCCCCCAACATGTATTTGTATATAAATTTAATTATAACCGGCAAAATTTAAAATAAATTAATTTAACTATGGGAATTAATGTAAGAATTTACTTAAATAAATTCAAGTCTACTTAAATACTGTGTATTCTTCCACTGAATATATATGTTATACTTTAAGTTCCTAAAAAAAAAATGGAAATGGTGTATACTAAAAACTATAAACTTTTAAATTATGGCAGTAGTTATTGTTGTAGTTAGTTTTTTAAATTTATAACACACATTAGAAACGATAAGCTTAAATTGTTAGTTTAAATTAAATACGAACATATAATAAGAGTATTTTTATTAGTTATCTAATAAATAGGACGGGACAAACTACTTAATATCGTTTTAATAAACTTTACCAGTATGTATAACAATAATTTTAAGCCATGGACGGCAACTAAACTAACTAAAACTATAGTAATGAAATAGCTTTTTGGGTTGCTGTTAATATGTGTTTTAATTTTTTAATAATGATACTATACTAATAAATTGGACATCCCACAACCGATGAAAATGGTTAAAAAGTTTCAACCTTTTAATATTTTTTTATTATAATAAAAAATAGTAGGAGGAAAGCAGAAGTGGAAAGGGTAAGTTAATTACGTACTGGCGTCGTTTCAGTCGGTTCAGTTATAATTTGAGGACGTTGTTGGTCACGCCGCAAGGTTACCTAAAGCAGGAAGTAAAAAGAGCAACATACAGTATATATAAAAGTTAAAACATACAAATAATGCAAATTATATATTAAAGTGTTGGGGTTTAAATTGAACAAACAAACTTGGGAACTGGTCTCATAGAGGTAATCACAATTGGTACATTGACTTGTTACTGTATCAAAAAAGGAAGACGATCTTTTTGACCCACACACATCTAAGATTGTCACACAATAATTGACCCATTCATCTGCTAATATTCAATAATTCCTATAACTACAAAGCGATCTACCTAATTTAAGAAATTTATTATTTAACATATTCTCACAAGTTTATTTTAATTGAAATTTATTTGCAGGTGGTTAAGCATTTTCTATATATATATTCCATTTGCTGCTTTGCCAAATCATCAGTAGACTCCAACCACATATGCATTTTGAACAGTCACAGCCTGCTTATCTCATGTTAATGTTTCTAAGCCTACTACGCTTATTTTTCTTTTGTGATTTTCAAAAATATTATTATTTGTCAATTCTCAAATAGTTTTTGCAAGTCTGTGCATAAGATAAGAAAGAGGTTTTGGGCTGTTCAAAATATGTGGTTGAAGTCTACTGCTGATTTGGTTAAGCAACAATGAAATAGATATAGACAATGCTTAACCACCAGCAAATAAATTTCGATCTACCTAATACTAATATAGGGTGTTTTTTATTGAGGTATAGAACTTTAAGTTGGCATCACTTTTTTAACTGGCGGCCATTTTGTCAGCTGTCAAGTGATTAATATTTAGTTTGGTTTGCCATTTCATCATGAACAGATTGACAAAAGAACAACGCTTGCAAATCGTGCAAATTTATTTCGAAAATAATGGTTCAGTTCGCGAAGTTTACCGCAAGCTCCGTCCATTTTATGGTCGACATAATCGTCCATCAGAGCAATTAATTCGGTTAACCATGGATCGTTTTCGCACTACGTTTACTCTATGTGATAATACGCATCCGCAGAGACGTCGAACAGTGCGCACCGAAGAAACAATTGCCGCTGTAGAGCAAAGTGTTGAAGAGGACCCGAATGAATCGATTCGCCACCGTGCACAGCAATTGGAGCTTTGTCCATCAACTTGAAAATTGGACCTGTAGAATTGGCTTTATTCGAGCCAGCCACGGCGGCCACATGCCCGAAATCATATTTAAACGTTAATGGCATAAAATTATCCTTCCAATAAAGCCAAATTGATGGACATTAAAACGATTTTCTTGTGTTTTATTTCAATTCGAAGTTCTATACCTCTAAAAAACACCCTGTATAATTAGAAAACTTTACGGGAGAATACAGTCCAACAAATAACGATTTTTTTCCTACTTTGTAAGCCATGAGGTTTTTTAGTTCATTTGTACTGCTACAGATATAAAATATCATATCGAGCCTTTTCTGCAAAAACGTCATCACGTCAAAACAAAAACTGTTTAAAGAAAACAACAGTTTTTCAGTTAGTTAAATAAAAATTCCAAATTCCAAAATCGGTAGCCAACAACCTTTACATTATATCAAGAAGTTTTCTTAAGTTTCTGCATAAGTTTAAAAAATATTGCTTGATTATTAGATGATTAGACTAAATTTACACTGTGCCCTTTTTGCTTGCCTTCACAGGCAGGCTTTTTAAGGTTCCGTACACCAAAGGTGAAAAGGAGCCCGATTGTTTTCGCTACGTCACAGGGTGTTTTCTCGAGAACTGTAAGAGCTAAGAAGTGTCCGTACAGAACATTTCTTGTGCGAGTCAAAGCCGCACGTTTCTGAATTGTTTTAGCTTGTTGGTGAGAGGTGTGAAGCTTGCAGAGTAAAACAAAAGGCACGTTTCTCTTTTCTTTTTTTTTTTTGTACTCTCGCATTAAGCGTGTATATAAACGTCAAAAGGGCATATGTAATAAAATATGTATATCGTCGTCGAAAATCCAAAAGTACGTGTCATCAAAAAATTAAAAACAGACTTTTTGATTGATTATGATGTGATTAACCAAAATCTTTCTATAAAATTTTACTCACATATGTTCAAAAATACCGATTTTATTCATTATTCAATTTGGCACCTAACAAATAAATAGTGTTGAAAGTTCGAACAATAATAATTAAAATTAACTAAATAGATAGTCATGGGCCAGTGGCAAAAACTAAATAAAAAATATACTTATAGTATCAAACCAAAAAAGTTTGTCTTAAGTAGAACAAAAATAAGCAAATTAACTAACATGTGCATAATTATGTAGTGATGAAAAAAAACGACAATGGTAAGACTGTTGTAAATATAGTGATGGTAAATTTGGGGCCTTCATTACAAAAACACATTTCAGCAAATTGAAATACGATGAATCAAACCAATTCACATATTCCATTTGCAGAAAAGTTTCGTATATAAGGCAGAAATATACATCAACTGACACCACACACAGTGGACCAAACACAGAAGAACGCTGATGATGAAGGTTTAGTGGCCTTCGAAAACGGCTGGCTGTTCCGTTCAACTATGTGTTGTCAGAATATTTACAACTAACTTTGATGTTATTTGTTCATTAATAATTATCACATGTAATTTGGCTTACAAAAGCGATACGAACTTTAGCCTGATTAAATCATAAATATATAAATAAAATGAAAGTTCGAACAATAATAATTAAAATTAACTAAATAGTGTTAAGTTTACAAGGTTTTTTGCTTCTCCTGTAAAATTAGAAAAAGTGCTGTTACGTACTTTTGGATTTTCGACGACGATATGTACATACTCGTACATATTATTTATTTTGAACTTATTTATACGATTTCATTCAAAATTTATTCCTTCAAGAGGTTAGCCTGGTTTCCCGTCTGCAAAATTTCAGTTCTAAGAAGCTTTCCAATAAAAATGATTCGTTTTAAATTAATTTAGCATTCGCGGCAAGTAAGAAGTTGTCTTCAAAATAACAACATGTAAAAGTTAAAAACACACATGCATTTAACATATCGAACATTAAGCATGAATGATGCACAATTCATAAACCAAATATTTTCAGAAGAAAAACCAAAAACCAAACCCAGTCGAAGAGAATGAGGGACAAGTCCTTTAGGTAGAGGTAAGTTCTTCGCATTAATTTATGGGAACAGGTCTACAATAGACATTTATGCGATATACATATTTCGATAACTCACGACATGTGAAAGGTACCTTAAATAAACTAACACAAATTATGTAACACTATTATGTAGTCAACTGTGATTACCCCTAACAATCAATATTTTTGTAGGACGAAGGGGGATTGTAATAGAAAGGAATAACGTTTTTCATTTTTATAGTAGGATTAGGTGAAGATAAACTTTTAGTTTTTAGTAAAAATTATCATGAAATATATATAATATATAATTATAGTGATAAGAAACCTCTTTTGCTTGTAATGTTAATCACAAAGTTAATTAAATTGTGTTCTTTTATTATAGGCCCATACATATTAATAATTCAGTAATTTACCAAAAACAGAATGTATCTATTTATATTAATAATAATGAATATGTAAATTGTCGTTTAATACCCGAGAAGAAATATTAAAACAAATATGTTTAATTATAATTGTGTGTGTTTGAGATTTTGAACAAAAAAAAAACAACTTTTTTTTATAAAAAAAAAGTTCAACCTTTTAAAGCATATTTATGCTATTGTAAGTAAAAGCCAGCCGAGGAGCCTTCTCACAACTATTTACAAAATGGATTTTAATTAATCATTTTATTTTTAAAAGTCATATTGTCCCATACTAAATAAATATATGTATGTATCTTTAAAAAGTATGTATGTACATATGTACATATACATATGTATCAGAGAATGAGAATGCGTACTAAAAAAAAAATAAGTATACATATGTGACCTGCTCCACGAAAAGGGACCTCTGCGCCGAAAAGAAGTTATTGAGAAAAACGCGTTTAAAAAAAGCGCTTCGTTTTTCCGTGTTTTGCGCATGGTTATGCAACTCAACTCTTTTTTCGGCGCAGAGGTCCCTTTTCGTGGAGCAGGTCACATATGTATAAGTAAATAGTCTTAATTTTAGTAACTGCATATAATCATAATCGTAGCACAAACATTTTTTTTTTTTGTAACTAACAGAACCCGCGTATTGATTAGCTTGTCTGCGGGAAACACCCAGGGTCTATATAGCGGGAATCGAACCCTCGACCTCTGGACTGAGAGGCTAGCATCGCTACCACTCAGCCACAGGGCCACCCTGTGGTGCTCACTTATTATCTCTCAAGCAACATACAAGAGAATCTCTATTTCGTTTATGCGAAAAACTCAAATATGCTTTAACTAAAAATAAAAAAGCACATGCGTATCAAAAGCATTACCTGTCTGTCATACTTATTATCGGACTATGCTTATACTCAGGGTATGTATATTTAATCGGACAAAAAAATATACAAATGATACTCGGGATATTTGTTTATCATTCGCCAACGTACACATGCATTTGTGTATATCGAATGGAATGAAAAATGCGTAGGTGTGCGTGTGGCTGTTTGAAAAATGCTTTATGTGTGTGTGTAAATAAAATAGCCCTGTATATATGCATGTGTGGACAGAGTATTTTTATACTTATAAGTATGAATGTAGCTCACACATTCTATAAATTTTAGTTGTTGTCGTTTGTGCTACGTAATTTGAAAAATGTGTATAAACATAGCTGTTAGCATATTCTATGTGCACTGAAAAGTATATGAGTATATAAAAGCATAAATCTATATCAACTGACATCACACACAGTGGACCAAACACAAAGAATGCTGATGATGAAGGTGCAGCGACCTTCGCAATCAGCTAGTTGTTCCGTTCAGCTAGTGTTTGTCAGAATGTTTACAATTAACTTTGGTGTTATTTGTTCATTAATAATTATCACTTGTAATTTGGCTTGCAGAGCGAATAATAAATATACATAGTCGTTGGATGATTATAGCTATACGTATTCGGTTTAATATTAACGCGTGTCTTTGTATAGGGTATTTTTTTAGAGGTATATAACTTCGAATTGAAATAAAACACAAGAAAATCGTTTTAATGTCCATCAATTTGGCTTTATTGGAAGGATAATTTTATGCCATTAACGTTTGAATATGATTTCGGGCATGTGGCCGCCGCGGCTGGCTCGAATAAAGCCAATTCTACAGGTCCAATTTTCAACCACTTTTTCGAGCATATGGGGCCGTATGTTGGCAATAACGCCACGAATGTTGGCTTTCAAGTCCCCTAACGTTTCTGGTTTGTTGGCGTAGACGAGCGACTTCAGCCGATGCGTATTATCACATAGAGTAAACGTAGTGCGAAAACGATCCATGGTTAACCGAATTAATTGCTCTGATGGACGATTATGTCGACCATAAAATGGACGGAGCTTGCGGTAAACTTCGCGAACTGAACCATTATTTTCGAAATAAATTTGCACGATTTGCAAGCGTTGTTCTTTTGTCAACCTGTTCATGATGAAATGCCAAACCAAACTAAATATTAATCACTTGACAGCTGACAAAATGGCCGCCAGTTAAAAAAGTGGTGCCAACTTAAAGTTCTATACCTCAATAAAAAACACCCTTTATATGAGCCTTTTTTTATTTTTAGCTGTACGCATTAATACATACTTGTTTGACGGCCAATACTCGAAGAGTACTTAAAACGATACTTTTGCCATTCTCTGATACGTAAAGACTCGTTTTGCTTTCCTACATAAATTCAAAATATACACTTATCTAAATTGTTCGAAGACTCACAACAAATTACATTATTTTTCGTGTTATATACATGAATATTTCTCTTTCAAGGCTATCCAAAAATTCTTTAAAATATTACATATAAATTTGTTGATATGTTCCTTATTTATTGGTTATTTAGCTTTTATGAACTTCAATAATTTCTGCTTTTTTCATGGCCATTTTACATTTATTTCCTCAAAAAAAAAAATACAAATTATCAATTTTATATTTACACAACTCAGCCTTAAAGTTTGTGAATTTTGCAATAGCTAATAAATATATAGCTCATTTTTTTTTATTAAAACACTAATAATAATAATTAATAACAAATACCCATATAAATGTGATTTTGGTAATGTAACTTTGTTTCCGCGTTCGTGCGGAATTTAGCTTTGTGAAATGGTGCACTTTAGAAATACTCTTTAGAAATACAAATTTTAACTGAAATATCAAATCAAGTTGCCTTTTTTTTTTATTTTACATGCTAAAAATGCAAGAACCTCATTTTAAATAAATAAAAATGTCTTAACTTATTTTTTGCAAAATTAATCCAAAAAATCAAAGTAAATCAATCAAAGTAAAAATTTAGCCAACAAAACTTTTAAACCAAATTTATTTTTATTTGGTCGCAAAATCAGTAAATAAAAAAAACTGAATCTATGGAAGTTTGGGAGAGATCTTACATTCAAACGTTGCGATTTGCTTCTATTACCATCCTTTTTACTACTACGTGTTGTTTGTGTTATCAGCGATATTTGACGTTGTATTTTATGGGTACTACTGTTATCAACTTCATGACCAAAAGCAGTGGCTGGTTTAGCAATGATCTGTTTATTTGTGATTGATGTATTAAAGTATTTTTTTTAATTATTTTTTTTTTATTTTTTTTTTGTAAATAAAAATATTGGATTATTAATCATTTTTGTAAATCAGTCAGTGTAAAAAGAAATCAATTAAGCCAGCAGTTAAAGCAGCATTAAAAAGAAGATAATCAAAAAAGAAAAATGTTCGGTTTAGTGTTATTAGTTAAATTGAATTGAATTGTTTCTATTTAATAAGAAACAAGGAGTATTGTTAAGATACATGTTTGTTTGTTATTTCCATTCAAATACATAACATTTCTATGCTACAATACTTGCATAAATATTCATTTGTATATTTATATGTTATATTTTCACTACTTTAATTTCTAAACTTACCCGCGCCTTGATAAGATTCTTGGTGGTTAATGCTAAAGCATAGTAAGTGAAGAATAAAACGATTGGATTAAGAAAGGAATCGGCTTTAAATTGTGTATCATAAACAATAATTCTTATGTCTGTAGCACAGCTAGAAGTTATGAGAGGTTCTAAGCCAATCAATCTGAAAAAAGAACAATACACATTAATACAGAAAATAATAAAATAATACAACCAATGAAAAAAATACGGTTGCAGTTAACCAGTTTTAAAAGCAGCATATCGAGGGCTTATATTCAATACCCGCCATACACCAATTTTTGAAAAATGACTTTTTGATCGCAAATTGTTCACTGATGCCAGCTTAATCTCTGACAAAAATTTCCGAAAAAAAATATTAAATATAAGTCCTTTTTTTGAATATTTGTGATATCGCTATCAACCGCACGATTTTTTTTTAATGCAATACCTGCCACACGCCAATGTGAATTACCTTTTTTTTTAATTATGTTTATTTTTTTGTAATTGTTTTGTTATTGAATTCTTTTATGTTAGAAAAACGTTAAACAAATGCTTAATTTAATAAAATTACATATTAGAGCAAAAAAAATATTATTATTACTGTGCAATAACCGCTATACGCCATAAAAATATTTGAAGATTTCAGTTGCAATACCCGACATCAACCATATCGTATGGCGGGTATTGAATATAAGCCGTCGATATACGGCCATGTCACAGAGTTCAATTCCGTTCGGAAACGGATTTCAATCCACCCCATTTTTATAGGAAATACGGAAATTTGTCAGTTGTGTCCAGACTGTTGGGGGCGCTTGTATGCTTGGGTATGCTCCTGCTAGGGCTTAACATCTTGAGGTGAATTGAATTCCGTTTCCGAACGGAATTGAACTCTGTGGCATGGCCGATAATGGTGGAATTATACTTATAATACACAATATATTAGGGGTAATCACAGTAGACATCATAAAAGATCTAATTGTGCACAAAAATATGTACACACTTTTCTCAATTTATATTTAAAGGTTTGTAACAAAAATAGCTTGTTTATTTCCCCATAGTTAATAACATATAAAAATTTTTTTGGAATACTAACAGGTATATCATTACCCTTTAAGAATTTTGATAATGGGTAAAGTAATAAGTTGTAGTTATTTAACTCATTTTTTTCGATAGATATAAAAAATACATTTTAAAATTTTAAAATAGTTATTTGATCAGGGTAAAAAATTATGATTATCATTCTCTACAAACGACATTTTAATTATATTCATGGTATCTAACATACATACTCTCATTTACTCAAAGAACGCCATAACTCCAAAAATGAAATTTTTGAGTTAGTGATGCATAATTAATTTTCATATCGCTCATTGTTCATTGTGTAAAATATCATACAAATATCTTGTCTACTCGTGAGACGAAAATAAAATTTTCCTTTTCCATTAAGTTGTGTGTAAATTGCAAACTTCAAACTCGTTTTCTGGCAAACTGCTCGTTTTTTTCAGTTATGCAATTGCATGTTTTTTTTTTGAGGAGATAAGATATTTATCCATTTCAGAAATTTTTATGAATTTTGGCATTGATTCGTTAGCGCATATTTTTGCATATTTTACCCATGTTTTCGCATATTTCAGTCTTACACGCATACTTTACGCATAATTTCAATTCTTTAGAGCATATTTTACGTTTTAGGGCATATTTTTGATGCTTTATAGATTTTTTTTTTAATTTTAATATGCTTGGTCAAACTTTTTATTTTTATTGTTTTCCGTCTACATCTTATTTCCAATGTTCTATCATGCATAGTGTATAGTGTACACATTTGGATAATTTATTACGCCATACAATATAAGTTTTTAATAAGCACAGTTTTGATTTGAATAAAACCAATCACATCACAATTATACAACTTTTGACAATGCAATAAAAATATTGGGCGGTAATTTCAATAAAAATTTGATTTTGCTATTTGTGACGAATTTTCATCGTATAAAAGTTTAATTAGAAGTGACTGGCGACGATTTTTATTTGAAAATCTAAGTGGATAGCTATCCAAAATACAATGCCACGGATTTAATTCTGGTATAGGGATCTGTTTTGAAGTTGAAGTAAATTTTTTTTTTTATTAAATTTTTTATTGCTTTTTTTATGTTTATTTTATTTTTGTCTTATTTTATATGTAAATGTTATTGCAGTGTTTAATTAAAAATATATATATTTTTCAAATAAATCAATTTATATTATTTTTAAGAGCATATTTTTTGAGTTTTTTGGGCATATTTTCAAGTTTTTACTGCATATTGAATGCGCAGAAAAAACTTTTTTTATAGCATATTTCTGGTTTCCCTGGTTATGACGTTGTTTGAGTAAATAAGCGATATATTTTCGGGTTTGCAAATATATATTGTAATAACCGTGGCAAATGTATTCTTTCATGTAACTTTTTTCTTATTTCGATGTAAAATTTATTGATTTTTCATCGCAATTTGAACCGCTTACTCCCTTTTGCCCTGCATCAATTTTTAAGTTCAAAATTTGTCATGAGTAGAGGAAAAGACGACAAAAAAGGTTTTCTAACATAATGTCGGTTTTGCGTCTCCTCAAATTTGGATTTAAATTTATTTAGCCTTTCTTTGCATTTAGAATAATAACTTCCTTAATTTATATATTCCTTTATTTTTTTTAACGTTAAGCCAAATTTTTTGGGAATTATATCCCAGTTGGCCAGACTGGCTTGCACGACATTGTAATCTACGATTCTTGTATGACTTTTCCTCTGTTATTTGGTTTTCTAGTCGGCAATTTAAAGGAAATCGTTACTGCAATCCGAGTGACAATGCCTTCCTTGCATGTTGTCCTCCATTAAACACTTTTGACTTTGTTGATGACAATCTGAGCGACAAGTCGTGAGTTTTGTCTTCAATCAAACACATGAATAGTTTGGCCTCTTGTTGACATAATTTAAGGTGGTGCTGTATAAAGGTTGTAAGCGCGAAAACTTATAATCATGCAGCTTCAGTTCGAGTCCCAGATGAGTCAATCATTAAAACCAGCAAGCAAAAAAAAAAATAAATGTGTGTGCTAAAAATATTAACTAAAGTCTGTTCTGTTGAGTGACATTGTCGCTTAAGTGGTCGTGCATGATTTCGTTGCCATTTGTTTGAAAATTTCGTCAACGATTTATTATGTCGTGTTTGTGCGAGAACTCTTTCTTGCGAGTCCCGCTTTTGTTTGCCAAAGTTGTTATTTTTGTTCTTATCTCATCATGTTGTAATTTTTATGAATGCTAGTAATTTTAGAATTTAAACCAAAGCAATAATTCCATTTTATCAGCAATAAACTTTTGCTTCAAATATGTATTTTAAAATCAAATAAAATTGTTTACTTCATTTAATCAATTAATACAATAAAACAAAACCTAAATGTTTCTCTACTCTTACACAATGCATTTGAATTAAACTACTACAGAAATTTTCCATATTCTTCTTTACAAATCCTTTTCCAAAAAATAAATAACAAAATAAAACTCACAGTGCATTGGAATGAAATTACAACAGAAATTGTCCATATTTTCCTTTACAAAATCTTTTCCAAAAAGTAAATAACAAAATAAAACAACTCACCTTGCTGCTAAACTTGTTTTATCTAAATGAACTTGCATCCATGGCGTTTGATAAGCCACTATGCAAATGGTATGGGCCACAATCACCACCATCACCAAACGTAATAGAATGGCAAATTTTCTACAACAAACCAAAAACAATATGAATAAATAGTTAATTTAGTCCGTTTTACCCATTTAAATTGATTTTTTTTTTCTGTTACATTTACAAGAAATAAGTTTTGTGTTTATCTTACCGTTGCAATGTTTGGAAAGTTGCCCAATATGATCCCGATAGTAGAAATATTAAAAAATAAAAACCACCTGGTACACTTGGTCTTAAGACAGCCGAAAAGAATAATGTGGCCAAACAAAAAAGCGGTGCTAGGAATTATTATTACATTTTAATGCCATTTTGTGTACACATTTGTTATTTGTTACATACATATTTTTATGAGACCATCAAAGTTTGGCTTATTGTCATCTTCTGCTTGTTGTTTTCTCGCACCATCATTTTTCACCTTGACTGATGACAACTCGCCAGCCGCAGCGGCTTCACCGGATTCCAGGTTCTCTTCCGCGTCATTTGTATCAACATTGCCATTTTCAACTAAAACCTCGACTTTTTGAGTAATTTTTTTCGTAACCAAATAGACGACTATGGAAGTTATGAAAACAACAACTTCTGGCACCAGCCACTCAATAATGGCAAAAGCACTGCAAGTTTAAAAAAATCCATAAGAAAAGTAAATTTTATAATGAAAATTGTAAAATTTATTTTATATATACATATATACATATACATATATTTGTTCCTTTTAACTCCTACAAGGAGCATAGGGCCGTAAAAAATTTATTTTAAGAACTCATAAAATTGTTCAAATATGTATTCAATCCGCACAGAAAAAAGTATTCACCAATTAATGTTTTCAATTAATAATTTAATTGATTCAATTAAATTTTTAATTGTATTAATTAATTTGAGTGGAAAATCTTAATTGATATTATCAAATTTTTTATAGGTGAAAATTTAATTAATTTTTTAATTAATATTACAAATATTTTAATTAATATTACAAATTCATTCATATTACTTTTTCGTGTGCGAAGACCTGGAAAAATTTTCGGACTCGGAACTACACAATGGGCCTAATTACGAGTGTCGTATTTCGACCACGACTACGACGATTTTGTACTAGATTAAAGACGAAATATCGCAATGTTCTTTAGTCTAGTACAAAATCATCGTAGTCGAAGTCGAAATACGACACTTGTAATTAGTTTTAATTTTAATAACTTCAAATAATAATTCTGCCAAAAAAAAAACAGAATTAAAATGAACATTTTCGAATAATTTCATTTCAAATACTTACTTTAAGTTTTTAAAGCCAATAAATCCGACATGTCTCAGCAAACGTTCAATTACAGTACATGTGCCAAATCTGTCGCCTATTTTTAGGGCCAGTATTGATACTTGTAGACCTATATGACATAGTAGTAGTATTGTGCTTAATGCTATTAAAATTATAAAATAAGGTGTAACAGATCCTTTAAAATTATGTTTTGTAGCCACTGGTACAAAAGGTGAAATGAAAAACATCAGCAGGTACACAAATGATATACCAACGGGACGATATAATGCAGCTGGAAGTAAACAGAAAGAATATAATTTATTAACATATTTCACTGAGAACATATGAGTGCGAGTACAGCCACAACAGTGCGAAAGTCAAAGGCCAACAAAAATAAACCAAAACATGGCAATTATGGCAAGATTTTGTTAATGCCAAATTAATTTTTAGTCTCGTTCAGACCATGAGAGAAATTACGAGAACTGCTGCAGTAACAGCTATTCTCGTTGATTATGTTGATATTGTGACAGTAACAATAATTGTCACAATATCTCAAGGAAATGAACTCCCATAATATTACTATTCAAGGCACGCCTATAAGGTACATCCAGTTTTCCACAAAAAATATTACAACAGCAAAAACCAAATGAACTTTTTTTTATATAAATGATTATGACGGAGTTTGTGTCTCTTGTAAGGAATTTGAAACAAAGCATACAAAACTGAATATTTGTAAGGGTGTCTGGGGATGACGCAAAAAATAGACCATACTTTTGGTTTGTACCCACCCTCACACATCAAATTTTAAATTTAGCTTAGTTCACACACTTCAACTTTTGTTGATCAACTCGTAATTCAGCTGTAAGAAAGACGGAGAAGGAAATACAAATATCTCTTTCTTTTATACCAGTTGAATTAAAAGTTAACGTGTGTGAACCAGACTTGGCAAACAAAGGTCACCTGACTTAGTAGGGTCACCTTACTAACGTGTTGTGAACTAATCTTGCACTCATTATCGTATATAATCATACGGCCAAGGTGAATTCATACCAGGTGATTTCAGTTTGAAATGAAATGCAACAATGCAGAAAAAACGTGTATATTTGTTATTGCAAAACTTCCTGCTGTCAAAAAATTTGACACCAGAGAAATTAACATCTGATAATCATCTCCTGAAACGAGATCACCTGGTGTGAATTCGCCTTGGATACGGCTTTTGAGAAAATGAAACCCTAATGTAATGGAGTTTACGAATAATGACAACTCGTTAGATCAGAATTTAATTTTCTCCAAAGTCGTATTGCATATCGTTTAAGTGTACACTAGACTTACCCAGTACCAAAATAATTGGTAATACTACGCGTTGTAGTGTAAGGCAGGCGTAACTGAATGCCATTGCGTTGAAGTATTGTTGCAATGTGTGTGTGTGTGTGTGTGTGTGTGTGTATGTGTTTGGTTGTACAAAGGAGAAAATGAAAGATTTTTACTCGTTGTAATTATTTAACAGGATAAACTGCTGTTTAATTGCATAAGAAGCTGCCTAACGTTCAGCAGTCATTTTAGCAAAGAGCAGCAGCAACAGTTTATAGTCGAAAACTCAACATTTCTATTTTCCCTCTTGCAATTATTTCTAGATTTAGGAAAAACGATCTGAAAAGAAACACAGAAAAAAATATAATTAAAATAATTTTTATAACAATTAAAGTAGGGAAACATTAGTGAAAGGATTCACTTATCGCAAAAAAAACTGCCTTATTTATAAAAAAAATATTACAGCTGTATAAAGACTTAATAAATTTTTTGTTATGGAAATCTTAACAATTTTTATAAATAAGGCTGTAAATTTAGTGTTTAGAAAAGGCATCGCATTAACAAAATGTTGTTATTTGTGGGGATCTATTCTGTAATTATAAGCGAAGAAATATGATTTAGAATTTGCATGTTATTAGTAGAGTATCCAATTATTTGATTTTTGGTTTTGTTTGAGTACGAAATTAATCGATTTCTTTCATTGCTGAACTAACCGAGTAAGATTTTTTATTTTAAATTTAAGACACCAAACTTTGCAGTTTAATCAGTCGGAAAAATTTTGTTTCCCTCAGGACGCCGAAGTTATCGCGGGCAGATGCTAGAATTATAAAAAATTTTTATTCTTTAAAAATCACTTTTCAATTTTACTTTCTTCTTTAAGTGCAATATAAAATATTTTTGTATACTGCTGTATCTGATTGACAAGTACATAATTAAAATGGTCAATATAATTGAAAACCAAATCAAAAGAAACTAACAAAAAAGTTCAAGGATGCTTGTTGACCAAAATTATTTATTAAAAAAAATCTTCCTTATTCTTAACACGCTTAATTTCTTTATACTCGTATAAATTCTTGAAGAGAGCTGCTTGCTGATTTAAAAATAAATTTACGTGTAAAATATGTAATGTATTTTAAATAAAAGTTAATAGAAAAACGTATAAAATAGAAAAAAAAAATGCATAAGGCCTCAACTGACTATCCTACTTCTTTAATTTAAACACTCGGAAAGTACTTAAACATTTAAAAATATCAGTGTTATAAAAGATTTATTTCTTTAGCAGTCTAAAGATTTAAAAAAAATGTTTCTAAGGACTTTGATAAATTCGTGGTTAAGAAGTCTATGTATAACCGAGTTTAGGACATATTCAAAATTTAATGAAATAATCAAAAATAATAATAAAGTAATGACGAATTGCTTTTTCAAATAAATTTAACATTTGTTTTTTCTTTAACTCTTTAGTACCCCTCTCAATTTTCAAAAAGGAATCATCTAGATTATACTTGAATGGCTGCGTGTAGTAGGCAGCCACGTAAACCAACCCCTCTCAATAAACTTTAAGTTACTAATGAAAATGTAATTTAAATCCTTCGCTTTGTAAGGGCAAAAATTATTCCTCAATAAGACTCAAAATATGAGACTTCTTCATAATAAAATAACTCACTAATTCAAAAAATATTATATGCATGTAAGTCCAAGATGCTAAAATAGTTCACAAAGCTACTCCGGGCTCAGATATGCCTTAGAAGAGACAATTCTTGCAATTGGCCGAATGATTGTAATACAGAAATTCTTTACAAAGCGAGAGCAGTTTTGCAAATACTACAGGGGAATAAGTCCTTGTACCCAATTAAAGTTTTGCACAATTGATATATAAATAGGTTATGTTAGGTTGAAAAGAGGAGACATTACGCTGATGTCCGGGGACAAACTCATATGCCAGTATGTACCTGTTGTGCGCTCTCATGTAATTTAACAACGAATCACACCTTTATAGGAACTCAGTATCGTTCACTTAGACCTTCAAAATTTTCCGGTCAATGCCCCTAAGGTGGGTTATGCCCGGTAAGGACAATGACAAAGTAAGTGCTCTATTGTCCCGATGTCCTCCATGCATGCCCTCCATTCATTGTCATCCGTGCCTCCAGTCCCTTACAAATGTCCTCGTAAATTAGAGCACCGCCTTAAGATGCCGGTTAACCTTCCTAGCTCGGGCTTGTTTAGTTTCAACAGCCCCCTTGTTTTGTCTTCGTCCGGGTCTCCCCACAGAACTTAGGTTAGATTACCCACAGTATCAAAATTTCATCGTGTCCTGTGGGCCATCTTCGCCCAATTTTGTAATTCAATTTTCGCTGCCTTGAAAAGGTTTGTATTAATTTGAATTACTGTCTGTAACATTCTGGCCGTTTTCGCCAGTTCATTTCCGGTTTCGCCATAGTGGGGCCGGCACCCACACAAGACAAATATTGTCATGTACTGTGTAATCGTTTGTCATGTTCTTGCAATCTAGAGTTTACTGTTTCGGTTGGGATTGCCCTAATTGCCGACTTGCTGTCAGTAAATATATTGACATCTGTGGCCCTAATATTCACACTGATCCATTTTAAAACCTCCGTGATCGCACGAACCTCCGCCTGAAACACTGTATTATGGTCAGGCCAGCGAAAGTAAATTTCGGTCTCCGGTTCTTCTATGAAGAAACATATGTATGTATATGTATGTACATATATGTATATAAGTCTGAAGTCTCTATAGGAAATTATTAGACTAAAGAAAGTGAAATTAGTCCCAAATAAAATGAAATAATCCCAATATATTTCCAATGTAAGAATACTAAAAATTTTTTGGTTTTCTCCCAAATTTCGTATTTAAACTAATTCGAAAGTGATCAAATTATTTTTGACGTCAAACATACATAATATGCGATAAAATATATTCAGCTGGTTTTTTTTAACAGATATGTAGTTATTTTCAAAACTCAATACAAAATGAATTTTTAACGAATAAATTCTTTCCATACCTCTGCATAATAGTAAAACAGAAAAAAAAATAAATAAAAATCTATTCATTTACATTTCTATGTAGTTGAATATAAAAATAGTAAACGTAGTGAATGAATTAGGTGTGTTGTGCATTTCATTGTTGCATTAAACATTGCAATCTATAGCATTGTATGTACTCGTATGTGGATGAGAGGCTTTCAGTATTTTACACCATTCTCCTCTGTTTAGTACTCATGTATTCATCATCACTCATTCATTAAGTCAAAGACAGATGACATTGATGCCCACGCTTTACGAGGAAAATGTTTACGTTACATTGCACTCTAATACGCAGGTCATAGCAAGAGTCTAGTTAATAGATGAAAATTAAACTGCTAAAACCAGTTACAAATATTTTTTTTTAATTTTGTCATAATCTTGATTAGAACTGCATATAAATTATATTTTTAATTTAAAGGACAGACATTTTCAACCAAGTGCATATGTATGCACTATAATTTTGATTATGAATGAGTATATTTTAAAAAAAGCGCATTGGCACAAGTTCAGCATACGGCACACCAGAGAATGACAATGATTACTCAAAAAAAATATACACAAGTAAATAGTCTTAATTTTAGTGTAAATAGTCTTAATTGCGTATATTCATAATTGTAGCGCAAACAATTCATACGCTCACATCAAGGCATATCAATCAGGTACACGCATCAGGCATATTGCTCATCCGCTGATTTTTTGTTTACACGTTTATAACGAAAAATTCATTTGACAATTACTTTTTTGCCCTGTTTGATGCATACAATTTTTTGACAATTACTTTGCAAAACTGTGTGAGAAGCACAGAGTTGCATCTAATGCGTGTACGTGTATTTAATGTGCCTTGGCTCACATTTTTCTCTTAAGCAAGTAGGACTCCAGCAGATTCCAACATACAAGACGCTTGCGTATCAAACGCACTGACTCTCTCGTTCAAAAAGATAAGCTGATACCCTAGATAATTATTCCTCATTTGCCACCGTATTCATGCATTTGTGTATATAAAATCTAATGGAAAATGTGTGGGTGTGTGTGTGGTTTTTTGAAAACATGCTTTATGTGTGTAAATAAAATAGCCCTGTATATACTCGTATGCATATAGAGCCTATTAATAGTCAGAGTATTTAAAAAAATGTGTAGAAAGATAGTTGTTGGATGTTAATAGTTATACGCATGCGGTTTAAAATTAATGTGTGTGTTTGTATATGAGCGTGTTATTTACTTTTGGCTGTACACATTCATAGTTGTTTGACGGCCAATACTCAAAAAGTTCTTAAAACAATAATTTTGTCATTCTCTGCAGCACACATGCAGAAATCTCCTTTTTTTCGCATTAGCCACTGATCTCCAGAAAATTTGCCTACATTTTTTGAAAGTTACAAAATTTTTTTTTAAGAAATGCTTAAGTCTGCTCTATAGAGAGCCATCAGGAGCACTATTTCAGGTATAATTCTCATATTTCCCTCAATGACCACTAGTCTTCTCCAGAAATTGTCTTAGAATATGACTTTTCTCAAATTAATTTTTCGAAAAATCTAAAATTATTTCAGAACTGCCACTAAATCTGCTCTCTAGAGAGCCATCAGATTGTGATGCATGTAGAATTCTCCTGTTTTCCACAATGACCACTTGTCCTTCCAAAAGAGTAAATTCTTTTCAACTAAGTTTCTGTATTATTTATATATTTTAAGTATAAGGTATTTTTTTAGAGTGTCACAACTTTGAGTTGGCATTTCTGCTTTATTTGAGCACCCATTTAACAGCTGATAGTTGCTTTTTGTTCAGTTTGAATTTTGAACGTGTGTAAATTGTAGAAATTTTTAAGCAAAATAATTGCTCTATTCATCATACTAATCAATTGATATTGATTTTAAATTTACATTAAAAAATTTATTATCCGATGAAGCCCATTTCTGGTTGAATGGGTACGTAAATAAACAAAATTGTCGCATTTGGAATGAGGAGAATCCACAAGCTTTTGTCGAAACATCATTACATCTACAGAAAATTACTGTTTGGTGCGCTTTATGGGCTGGCGGAGTCATTGCCTTATATGTCTTCAAAAACGATTGTTGAAAATTGGTGTTCCAGGTTGCTCCTTCTACGCGACAGCCGTGGCGGCCACATGGCAGAAATCATATGTAAACATTAATTTCATAAAATTTTATTTCCAATAAAGCCCGTTGCATTGATATTAAAAATATATTTCCTTGTTTTATTATGATTTAAACTTGTGTCACTCTATAAAAAACACCCTTTATATCCAAATGGTATGATTTCATTAATCATATCTCGGACTATATTTTCCATTAATTGGTGAGTATAGTCAGTCCTAATCCCCATTCCTAGATTTTGCCTTTGAAATAATACTCATTAATTTTACTAGTACTGTTAAATGATTAACAGTGCGCGGGTAACTGCAAAATTTGTTCTGTTAAAATTTTTGGTTTTTGTCTCTGCTACTTAAATTTAAATTTATCATCACACACATTAATTTTTTGCTGAGTTCTAACATTTCGCAATTGGATATAAATTTTTTGTTATCGATTAATCTTTAACAACAAAATTCTTTGAATATGAAATATCGGAACAAATTATGGAATTTAATTTCATGTTTTTCTACAACTGGATCGTCCGTCCTACATATTAAATTGCAAAATATGAAAATTTGCGGCGATATTAATTTTAAGTAAGACTAACTATAGAATAGTAAAAGTAAATTCGAATAAAATCAGAGTAGATTTTTGATTCTGATATACTCGTACGTCAAGTCTATTCTATAAAAACCCTGTTTAGTTAAGTTACTCTGCTTACACTGTTTATATAAGTACATTGTCAAATGACATTTGGGAAAATGCAACCGTGATCTAATGTAGTTCATAAAAATGGTGAGAAAAGACAACAACAACTCATTATATTATAATTGTATTTTGGCAAAAGTCTCACAATTATGTAGGATAGTGAGTACCAGTCTTTAGCGTGAATATTTTGTGAGCGAGCATTTTTGGAATTTATATTTCTTTATACTCATACATATGAGCATGTTTGGAAGTCATCTATGGCTGTACATAATCACCCTTATCGGGAGTAAAAGGTGAACATTAGGGTGAATTAAACTATACATGAGTAAAGAGATACGAGAACTTAGACTACAGACAGCTCCCATTTTCTTTTCCCTTCTCTCTCACAATCACAAATTTTGCAAAGTAAACTTTGTGTGTGGAAAAGCCGTGTTACGATCCTCCTATTCGTTAGAAAATTTAGTTTATGAAAAATTATCGGGTGCTCGTTAAAATTTAATAAATAATCATTTTCGTTTCCTTTTTTCTCAAATATTTATTGTTCTTATTATCATAGAAAATCTAAGCCTCAGAAAAAAACCCCAGCATGCATGAATAAAAAGGTTAAAACGTTTAATGCAAAATGCTGACGATTTAAAATGTTGGTAATAATTTAGCACACCAGATTCATAACAAAAACTGCATAAAATTGCATGCAGTCAGCTTCGCTGTCAGTCAGCACAGCATGCCAGCCAGCCTGCCAGCCATAGAACCAGTCACATGGAAATGTATACAAGTTTCTATTCTCTGTAGCTTTTCATTCACTTTATTTTGTTTGTTTTAATTCGCAAATTTTTAACAGCACCAACGGCAACTGCCACATTATGTGGCATAATGAAAAGGAAAATTGTAAAATATAAAAAATAAATAAATAAATTTTGTCTACATGTTTAACTGGGGAAAACAGAAATAGTATTTGTTTATGACAATAAAACGTGAGAACTTTGTTTGTTTTCATGTACTAACATTGATGCTAAATATTTTCTGTATATTTTATTTAAATTATGAGAATTAAAATATAAGATCTTTGTATGTTTTTATGTCATGACATTGATAATAAGTTGGTAGATATCATACAATTTTATATCCAGAATTTTTTTTTTTTTAATTTTGAAATGGGTCCTTTTTTGTAATATATGGCAAAATAATGAGTAGCGCATATTTACCTCATTACTTTCTAACACTCACCAGCAATTCGTAATGAATAATTGATATCATTTTCCACAAAAATTATTTTTATATATAATACTAATATATAATATGTAAAATATGCCACAAAAAAATCCTGTAAATATGAGAGCAATTTTGACAGCTATTACTTGTTTTACATTTAGTATTGTTTGCATTTTCATCATGAATAGACTGGCACCTGAACAAGTCTTGCAAATTGTCTTGATTTTCTAAGAAATCCAACAACAAAATACACACCAAACAAAAGCTACGATATTTTGCATTTACTCTTACGCAAGACGATTTGCATCAAATACCGAATATCGTCATTGTTTAGTTCGAGAAACTCATCGCGCTCTTCATTTCATTTTCATTTATGTGTGTAAATTCGAATTTAACTAGCAGAGACAGAAACAAAAATTTTTAACATAGAATTTTAAGCACAACATAACAGTGCACTGTTAGCTATTTAACAGTAGTCGATAAATAGATTAGGATTCCAAATCATTGGAACTGGAACGAGATAAAAATATATATATTTTTTTTGGAAAAATTGCTCTAAAAGGTATTTTATGAAATTATAAAATTAGGATGGTGGAAATAAATTAGTTTTAGGAAAACATAATTTCCTTGAGAAGATTCACCAATCTTCTGCTGATTTTGGTAAAATATGAAAGCTCACACGAACTACGCTACAAGGGTCCTAAATGTGACCCAATTGGTAACGTTTCTGAAATAATTTTGGAAATTGAAATAATCGATTTTGTAATATATGAATTTTTAGTGAAATTTCTTGAGAAGATTAGTGGTCATTTTGGTCAAATATGGAAAAGAACAAGTACAAGTAGTCTCAAGGGTCTTACATGTGACCTAATTGGTCACGTTTCTGAAATAATTTTGAATATTTTTTCGATTTTGAAAAATATGTTTCTTAAATAAATTTCTTGAGGTCATTTTGATAAAATCTGGAAGAACACAAGTAGTGAGATTTGGTGTATTCCCACATTCAACGATTTCGAAAGAAAACGTTTGATCGATAATTTATATAAAAACAACAATAAAATATGAAAATATATTTAAGTATAATTTTATGGCAAGTATTTTCGTAGATCATTTTAATACGTTATAATCGCTTTTAAGGTTATGTTGTGCTTAGGAAAAATCTCATTCTCCTATATAAAGGGTGGGCAAATTTAAGGTTAAGAAGTAAACTGGCTGTCATATGATGAAATGTCAAAAATTGAGCTGTCAGCCTTTGACATTCATGTAGTAAGAAGTTGGGAAATTGTGACCATTGAATTCTACACTCTTGAACGTTTGCCAAACGTTCAGCGAATTGGCTGAAAAACTGAACGAAAACAACGCATCTTTAATCCGTCATTCGCATCATGATTATAGAAGTACTTTTTCGACTGTTTGGTTTTAGTTTATGCGTGAAAGGAAGCCATATTTAATAGATTTTCAAAGCATGTGAAAAATAATCCCTTTCCTGCTGTATAGCACTACCATTTCGGAATGTTATGGCATAATAATTATTAAAATTACATAAATTTTAACTAAAAAATATTTTCGACAAAATATGTATAATTAATAACAATAAACGTTAACCATATATCAAAGAATAACATATGCGTATAAAGGCTTATTATTTTATTTCCAAACTATCATTTTTTTGTCGCATAAAAATGCTAATGATATTTTTTATTCTCCAACAAAAACACTCCTACTAAAATAACCATCTTAACAGCAAAAATGTTAAATTAAAAGGCCACCGCGAATTGCTTAAAAGATACTTTCGCCTTTTATTAAATAATTTCAACAAAATGAAATTACATTTTGTCATGCATTAATTATAGTGCTCCTAATAAAGCACAGCAACATTTGGTTATTAAAAATGATAATTACATTTTGCTTAAATAATAAAATTTTCACAAATTTTTGCCATATTAACATGTCACATCTTTGGTGTATTATTTTCTTTGTCATTGCTAAGAATAGTTCTTTTGTGAAAAAAAATTCAATTTAATAATTATCTTTTAATGTTATTAAGTTGCCCTCGTTGTTGCTCTTGTATGTTCAAACTAATTTGTAGGAAACAAAGCATTGACACACTTTTAATTATACTTAAGCCAACAATTACAATGATTACATACATACATACATACACACAAGTGTATGTACTACATACGAGTACGCTTCCTTCTGAGCCTTTGGCAAAATATTGTGCACGAGATGTTCAAACATTCATGCCATTAAGAATAGGGATAGGTTCTTGTCACATGAAACTTGAATATTAATGGCTTAACATATTGTTCGCCAGGGTTGGTTAGTTATTAAGTTTTTGCATAAAAATATACAAATGTTTCCTAAGACAACAACTCCTTTATTATTGTACTAGTATGTTGTACAAAATTTGTCGCGCTCATAGCGGTAATAAAAATCAACAAGCTCTACTCTCGTGGAAATTGTTCATTTAAAATCATTACTGGATTTTACTTAAGTAAGTCGTTGTACTAGAAATATCTTTTTGAAATATGTATCACATACATACATATGTATATATCGTTACCTTAATATAGAAAGGCCCTAACTCATTCTTTTAAATCGAGATTTTTGTATTTTCGTTAGATTACAAAGAAGTTCTTCTATCGAAATATACAAAAAAAAACTCGAATTTAAAAAATAATGAGTTACGGCCTTTCTATATTAAGGTAACGATATGTACATGCATACGTATGAAAATATTATCTTGAAACATTATCCTAATTATGTAAAAATGAATACGTGTTTGCTTTAAATCTATAGGCCTGCCTTAGTGAATCAATCTTCCTGACATTTTCACAAACTCTGCGGCAATGAATTACTGTAATAATGACTCACTGGACCTATCAAACATAGTCTGTTCACAAAGGTAAATGAAAACTAACGTATGTATGTATGTACGTACCACAGATTTTTGGATGGGAGTGTCTTATTTGATTTCACTATGATTAGAAGTACATTTTGTGAATTAGCCAATAGGACAGCAGGACGAATTCACTTTACATTACATTACAATTACATTTTACAATTCCAATTAGAGTTGAAATTCGAATAACATAAGACACATAGCAAAGCAAGAAAATAGAAGCACATGATTGATGACTTAGTTCTTGAGAGCAATTATGAACAAAATTCCGCGAAAAATTTTTCCCGGGGAACAATTCCAACTAATTTATTAATTAGACTAATGATTTGTTTACATGAAGCTTTAACATACCACTAGTTTTTTTAGTTTTGCATAAAGGTTCCCACCACGAAGACGTGCATTAGCTAGATATACTCCTCAATAATCAAGTTCAATGTAATTTAAAGAAAATATATGGGCATCGGTTAACCTTGCAGGCCAGTCCTGAAACTTCCCTCTAAACTACAGATTTTGGCAAAATTTGCGGCATCTGGTATACTTTTCAAGTCTTTGAAAATCAGTGAATATCTAAAATCGATTTAACGGAAACGTTTTTTTTTTAATTTTTCGATATGACATGATCTCGAATGAATCACCCAATTTTAGTCAAATTGGCAGCAATTAACGTATCTTTTTTGAGGTTAAAGGCTAATAAGATTTTGAGCTTGATAAGCTTAGTAATTTAAAATTTGTTAAAAAAAATAGTTTTTTTTTAATTTTATTTTCGAAATCTACCGAAGCGAATCGATTCACTATCTTACGACATATAAGTGAGCTTAACATCTTAAGCTATGTGATACTTACATACACACACACAAACGCATGAGAATCGACTCCCAGGAACTGAAAACGTCGAAACACGATGAAAACTAGATTTTCGGAAAATTGGGGTAAAATCAGTAACTTCCGATAGCGATAAGTTAAAGAATAACCAATATTTTTTCTAAATAAACAAGTAAAATTATAATTTTAGGAAAAAGTGCGATTAAAATATAAAACTTCACTTGTGGTCTGAACTTTGTAGCAAAATGAAAACTGTAATAAAACAAATGTTTGAATATATTCTCAAATAAAATATATGTATGTATGTATGTAAATATTTTGCCAGCATTTGGAAATATTATTTAGTGCGAAATTAAAGACCGCTAAATTTTAATACGAGTATTAAAGTATTAAAAACTTGCTGTTTAACTTTTTTTTTCATTGTTCCATCTCTGCCACATACTTGCAAAAAATCACCAAACCCTTCAATTTTCCCATAAAATAAGAGCTTGCTTGTAAGAGATTTTTTACGCCAAGACACGCCTGTTGTACGTATTTTATGTTGTGAAAACTCAAAGCATACGGTGTTGCATGAGTGTAGTAAGACTGCAGATTTATTATTCCATTAAAATCATTGTGAACAAGGCAGCCACTCACAGTGGGAAATGAATGGATTTAGCTGAAACTTTAGAAGTGGAGCTAGGGTTAAAGAAAATTATCGGCAAAGAGGTTTAGACCTTTATATACTACATACATACTCGTATGTACACATGTATGTACTTATATAAACAGAATTTTCAATGCTGTATTGTTTTAGTGTTTAGCAATTGTTTTTTACTGAAATGTTATATTTGCAGTAAATAAATTCATATATGAAATATTTTCATTCTCATCGTATTTAGTGTTGGTCTCAGGCAAATATCGAAATGGAATTTTTTTGCTCTTGATACCGAATACTTTTTGGGCTCCCAAAGTACTAAACTCATTTCTTATTAAGTTTAATATTTGTAAATATTTTTTTATTCAAAATGCATTGAAATTGATTATTGAGGGGTTAGCTAGATCCTATGCTCATTTCACTGTTGCTAATGCAGGTAATCAGGGAACCTTTACCCAAAAACTTCTTAGAAAAACTAGACATATCATGTTAAACTTTCATTGAAACAACCGAGAAGTTCAAATACTATCAAAGTTGAAACAAGAACTCAATCATCAACATGTTTTTTATTTTCTTACTTTACCATTGCTACATTGGCTGACTTCTTTTCAGCTCGAACTGTAGTTGTAAGAAGTATGTAATGTACAGGGAAACCGCAAATATGCAACTGCATGTTTTTTCTTGTGTGACGTATTAACGCGACGATAAGATATTTATCCGTTTCAGAGCATTTTATGAGTTTTGGCATCGATTTGTTAGTGCATATTTTTGCATATTTAACCCTTTAAGGCATGTTTTTAGCATTTTTCGAATTTTTAGAGCATATTTGACGCTTTTAGGGTATATTTTCTCATTTCCAATAGAACATGAAGTGTATAAATTTTTCTTATTTATTACGCTTTTTCTATTCGTGACGGACTCTGTAACGATTGCACCATTGTAAATGTAAAAAAGTTTATTTAGATGTGACAGGCAACGATTTTTATTTGAAAATCTAGGTCAATATTTTGTTGTTTATTGCCATAGCAATTATAAAAAAAAAGCTTGTCTTATTTATACAAAATACGATTCCAAAGTTTTAATTCTGATACCGTAGCCTCTTTTAAAGCTGAAGTTAAATTTTTACACCCGTTAGTTGCTTTAGTTAAAAATTGTATTGCAATTTTGTTTTAACGTACACTTCAAACCCAAATATTTGTTTTTTTTATTTTTTATTGTATTTTTGCCTTATTTTATATATAAATGTAGTTGAATTTTTGAGTTAAAAATATGTTTTCATTTACAAATAAACCAATTTATGTTATTTTTAAGGGCATATTTTTGAATTTTTAGTGCATATTTTCAAGTTTTTAGTGCTTATAAATGCGCATAAAACACTTTTTTTAGAGCATATTTCTAGTTTCCCTCGCAATGAAAATAAACGTAAAAAACAACAACAACTATTCAACGCTTGTACAAGAATACAGTGTTGCCACCACAAGTATTTAGCAGTCAAGTTAATGATTGGTGTTTCTTTTTTTGGGAATTGTTACAACTAAGTTTAATATTTGTTATTGTACTAATAATGCTTTTTTTTATAAAAATACATTGAAATGTATTTTTTTTTCCAGTAACTCAAAATATACTTATAAGAAATTATTTATGGGCCAGACTCAAATGCTTGTTGTGATTACTCATATTTAAAATTAAATTTAAGACCTTTTTGGATTCAATATTCTAAAAAGATGAATACTGTCAAGCTTATTTAAAATCAGCTAATTAAATTTTAATTTTTGGATCAAAATCTGTAAATATTTCTATTGATTTGCTATATCTTTTATTTAACTAATGTCGAGCATCAAAAAACTTTGTTGAGATTTAATCTCAAAGCTCTTTTTACATGTTATATAGCGTAATAAAATACTAAAATGATCACTCACACATGTGAGCGGTGTCCATCTCTAATGGGGATCAAATATGTCGACAATTTGTAAAAAAAAAAACTAAAATTATACCTTACTTTTCTTATTTTAAGAATCAATTTATGGTCTTTTCATTTATAAACATTATTGTTTATTTTTTTTAGTTCAAGAAAAGAACAAACTAACGGTTCGATAGAAAAGAAGTTACTTGAACTCACCACTTTTCATTGAAAGTAAGTAATTGCAAAAATCGATTGGCGATGCCAACAATGGCGGCACATGGTTGTATTTTTTGCAAACAATGACAATAGAATCAGTGGTTTGTCTATTTTATTTATTTAAGACAAACCACAAGTTAGTCAAATCAGTAAGAAAGCATGGAAGAAAGGAAACAATGAAGGATATCATATTCAAAGTACATATGTATGTACATACATATGTATGTATGTACATATTATTTCTAAGCAAATATGCAAACTGCAACGCATCCAAAAAAGGCCACAATTTTAGACTGTAAAATAAGCCAGCAAACGTTTTTTGAAACTTTCAGATATTTTATTATTAAAGCAAACCATACACGTTTCAATTCAATTGGCAACTGAGTCGATTGTTGTCCAAATCAAGGCGTGTATGGCTTTGTCAATTGATTAGTTTGGCAGTTGTATAGTTGTTTTGAAGAAAACTCAAAAGATTTTGATTAAACCAATTGACTAATAAATCTTTCAATTCGATTGTGCTGTGTGTGCTCGAGTCTCTTGATTAGCGGTCAAAATTTATGTTTGTAGCTTTATTTTGTATAGAAAAAATTTAGTATTATTAAAATTGCATTTAATTTCATTAAATTTTAAATAAAATATATAAAATTTAATGAATTAATGCAATAGAAGTTTTAAATTTTTAAATTTGTAATTGTGAAAAAAATTTAAATTTGACAGTTGAATGAAATTTTTTCAATTAAGTTTATGAAGTGTGTGGCCAAAAATCAATTCAATTGAAAGACTCAATTGAGAATTAAATTGAAATCTGTATGGGGTGCTTAACTTTAATCAATATCAAATTCGTTTTTCTGTTCTCAAATTTTTTATTGTATTTAATAATAATGGCTACTAAGCATAGCTTCGAAAATTTAATACACCTAATTGACACCAGAGGCGCTGCAGCACTGCATTATTAAAAAACGTGCAAAAATCAGAGTTGTAAAAGAATGAAGCTTCTTTTCGCTATCTCTTCCTTCACCACCTGTCTTCTCTATCATTATCCCTTGCCTAAAAGAAGGTAACACCTAATAATAGTAGTAGGCATGCATTGCCTCAGTGCTACTTCTCTTAAGTAATAAAAAAAAAAGATTTGCTCAATATTTACTTAAGGCCCTGTCCCACGATGTCGACAAAGTTCGACTTGTCGCACACTTACACATAAAATAATGTGTTTGCTGGGTGTTATTATATTTGTACAAACAAAACTTTAGACCGACTGTCTTTCTTTTAAAACATTCACAACATGACCTTACCCTATCAACTATAACTCGTGCTGTTGTATATCTCTCAACTCCCTTGGCCTAGTCCTTTTATTGTAACTGCAAATTTTGCAATTTAATTTGTACTACATTTACACGCACCCGTAGTACGTTTGTACTTATAAAGGGAAAGGTTTGAGAAATGCTTTTTTACTTTATGGCTTTTACAATTTGATTTGTTTATTTTGTAATGGGGATACATATTAAGAACTGAAAATTAAAAGCACTCAGAGAAATTCAGTGCTAGTCAATATACATACAATAAAACTAAAAAGCAATTTATGTACAAAAAAAGCAAACTGTTGCGAAGTGAGTAAAATATATTAAATTTATAATTATTTAAAATCGTCAAATTGAAGGCGAAAATCGTCAAGTCGTCGAAATGCTATTTTTGGCACCCAAAATCGTCAAAATGACGATAAATCGATAAATCGTCAAATCTGGCAACCACGATTGTGGTATGGCGTGCGGTTCACTGCTATACGGCGACGATAGAAGTCAACAGCATAGCATTTGTAGTCGTGTTGTTGTGTAGCCTGCTGGCGATGATGTGTTTAATGTATGAAGTTATTCGAATGAACAAGCTTCCAATGAACAAATAGAAACTCAATGAAATTTTCTTTCCGATAAGAATGCTGTACAAATTTCATACAAATATTTTATATATTCGCAGCTTGAGTAGAAAATTTTATTTTACCATAAGCTTGTGGGTAAATTCAAAACGTTTAAATTCGTTCGTCTGTTAAACAAATTTTTTGCGTTATGACTCTCTTGCAGCAAAGGCTTGATATGTTGCAATGCTGTACTTAATTCTTGTCACAAATGCGAGGGTGAGGGTGGAGTGAAATAGTAACACTCGTACTACGATGATGATGATGGTGGCAATAATCACATAATTTATTTAAGTAAAATTTTTCTAACTTTCATGCTTTCCTGTTTAAAACACGTACTTGCAAATGTCACTTCTTTTTGCCATCATATTTTATTTTTTACTGACTATTTTTTTTTAACACTTGTTGTAATTTGCATTTACATAAAAAGTGTCAGCATAATATCCTTTATGCTGATAATAAAGGGTCCGCTAGATAACTTTTTTTTTGAAAACAGGGCGCAAAACATCGAGTGTAGCTTCGGCTGTGTGGCACGTAGCGCCGTCCTGTTGAAACCAAATGTTGCCAATATCCTCCTCTTCAAAAATTCGTTCAACATGGCCCGATAACGATCGCCATTGACTGTAACGGCCACTCCTTGCTCATTGGCCCAATTATGCCTCTGGACCAAAATCCGCACCAAACAGTGACTCGTTTTGGGTGCGTCGGCTTTTCACTGTATGCGTGCGGGTTTTCTGTGCCCCAAATGCGACAATTTTGCTTGTTTACATACCCGCCAAGATCAAAATGAGCTTCATCTGAAAAGATGATTTTTTTTTGGCAAAATCGGCATCTTCTGTAAGTCGTACGCAGGCAATATTTCCCAGCGTTGTTCAAGCGTATACACAACCATATTCGTTCAGCGGAAGGATAAAACTAATTATCTGTCAAATCAGACATGAGCTAAGTGTTACCATTCACGAAATAAGCACTAGTTGAAAAAAAAACGTTAGATGGCGAACCCTTTATTTCTAAATCTAAAATACAAGCAACTCGCTTTTGAAAAGAAGCCATTTACTTTTAGATTACACGTACATACATATGTATGTACATTGTACATATTTTATATATTTTGCTCATAATAACACACGTTTTTGAAGCAAATGGGGTTTTAGAGCGCATTGAATGAATTTTCAATTATTTAGAACGGGGCAGTTGTGCGTTTTTTTCCATTTTGATTAAATTTAATAAATAATTTAATATCTATCATTAATTTTATATTTACGTACATACATATGCATGCATATACAATGTACATTTAATATTCTTTCATCAGCACAACCCTTAAATGCTATAAATATAAAATTTGAATATGTATGCATTTATTTTTATGATGATAGTCATTTTTTTATTGCACACACACTTTTTATTTACGTAAATATATGTATATTTTAGCTCGTGTAACTTAAAACATTAACAACATGCACGTTTAAAAGTTTCAAAACAGTTCTCGAGAATCAAGCTGTAACTACTTGACAGATGACAAGTAAAAACTATACCTTTAATAAAAATAGAAATTCACTACAAAAATGGTGAAAATTTAGAGGTAACAGTTCCAAAACTAAAGCATTTTTAGGAAGTCGTGAAGCACCTTTTCGGGCTGCAATTGTGAAACTGCTGGAAAATTTTAAGGTATGGGGACAAGTTAGTGATGTTAAGACTCGAACTCGTGCACGTGTGGCTGTTTAGTGCGGTTTTAGCTCTGGCGGGGTCATTGGACCCGACTTTATCGAAAATTTAGCTGGCCTAACTCTTACGCTGAACCCAGCGTAAAGCTGTATTAGCGACTACCACAAAAACTCACGCTCAATATTAATTGCTTAAAATTGTATACATTTTCAAGAACATACCTACTACATTTAATTATAATTATAACTCAGATTAAAAAAGTTTACCGCTTTTTGTTTCATTTGACCATGATTTTGTCCGTGCACTTTTACTTCAATTAGACAAAATTCATTTAACTTTAATCCCTTAACAAAACGGAAATCTATAGCACAATTCTTGCCAACATCTATTTTTGTTACAAGCAATTCAATTTAGTTTCCTTTTCATTATTAAGCACCTCTTTGTTTTATTGTAATTTTCTTTGCTGTCGTTGGCGCTGTATTTCAGAATGTATAAAATTAATTCGCATTAAAATAGCAAAAAATGACGTAATTTGCCTCTAAAAAAAATTAAAAATAATAAAAGTTTTTAACAATAAAAAGCGATGTGTGTGATACACACCACAAGCACATAAAACTGATTAACTACAAATACGAGCAATATTCACAATAAACACTGACGCGATGAATGGTTTAGCACGACACGTTTTTTTATATCTGACTTATAAGTTTTGTGGCTCATACTCGTATGCAGCTTCGCATGTCTGAAAAAAATTCCCAATTTACAAACGACTTGAAATTTTAATTTTCAAGCGTATGTACTCGTACATGTCTAATGAAATCTTGCATAACTTCTTTCTTTATGTTTTTGCCGCCACACGAACATTTGCTATACCAAAACAGCTGATGTCAGATGTTTTATTCAATCAATTTAAATTGTGTCATGCTTCAGGCGGAGTATACATATACATTTTGTAGCGGAAAATTTTAAACGTCAGATGTAATGAATGTGAGAACTTTTCGGGGCGATAAAATTGTCATCAACATAATTAGTAAGAAAAAACTACATTTGCTTATTTATTATTTAAATTTTTATATGAACAACCATGTGTAAAATAGGTCAATCAATATAGTTATTAAGCTCCTATTATCGTTCTCAACTGAACTCAGTGTAGTTTTCTGAGAGTCAACCCAACTTACACATTAGTATTTAGTTTGTAGCTGTCTTGTGCCATATTATTTTCAAGTAAAATCTAAAATAAAATGGTTAAAATTAACAAAACTCAAGTAGAGCAATTTTTTTTATTATAAAGAACTTAAGATTCAAAAAAACAACAAATTGAATTTATAGTTAAATTTAAAAAATATATACATATGTAAATTAATATTTTATATTTATTATTAATATTTAAAATTGATATTAATAAGACCGTTTTAGTTCAGGCCTTATTAAAGGCCTGCTTAGGATTTATTTTATTCATTTACTATTCTTAGCTAACTGCTTATATGAAGGCCTCGATTCTTTCGCATAAAAGACAAGATACACATTCCACATTCCCTTCTATGAGAAGGGAGAACAGAAGGAGTAACATTTATGTTTCCAAAGCAAAAGCAAAATACATTAATTTTAAGGCTTTTGAGAATCTCTGGTGAAAGAAGTGGCCTACCGCGCAATGACCACACATGTAAAAAAGATATGAGTAGGGAACGGAGCAAGCAGGCGTTCTACATCCAAAAAAGGTATCCTAACTCCCTCTTTTTCCCACTGGATACATACAATTATGTATGTATTAATGTATATCATAACTGGGCAAAGTGGCACCAGACCAGAGTGGCGAACTTTAATCAGCTTCTTATACAAATGTATAGATGCTAGGAACACAACTGGGACGAACGACGAATTTCGTCCATGTCGACGAATTCGTCGATAAGAGTTCGCTGCGTAAATTCGTCGTGTGAAGCACAACAACGACGAATTTACTCAGCGAATTCCTCTCTGATATTTGATAAAGTTGGTTATTCTGTGTGCAAAGACAGAGAGAGAGAGAGAGAGAAAAAATTGTTTTTTCGTCGTTAGCCGGCGTAAGAAATAGAAATAAATCTATTGCTACTTTCACCGCGTATGACGAATTTCGCCCTACGCCATGATTGTGTGCATTTTCATATACACCAATGTGTTTTATTTTTGACGACGAATATTCGCGACCAATAGTTCGTCGTTCGTCGCAGTTGTGTTCCTAGCAAGACATACACTAATACATTTCTGACGTTGGCCAGCACTGATTTAGAATCAAGCCTTTACTGCAAGAGAGTCATAACTCAAAAATTCCGTTTTTTTTTGTTATTAACATTTATTTTGTAATGTTTTCACACAAAAGTTTTGTATTTTTAAATTCTTTTTGTTTAAAACCAGTTTTTGTTTGCGTTATGACTCTTTTGTAGCAAAACTTCTATGTGTTTATATTTTGATTTTATTTTATTTACACTAAAAATAACCTGTAGCAAAATAATAGCTAAAATAAAATAGAATGGTTTCTGCTATATGGAAATTACAAATAAAAATTGTTTCTGATTTAGGCTGCCCACACAGGTATGATTTGTACGATTGATTTGTGCGTGCACGATGTCTTGTTAAGCCTACAGTACACGGCATGTAAAAAACAACATGTGCATGTTGTTCTGATGTAATTTTGACGTTATCACGAAGCTACATTTGTTACATGACGTGTACTAGTAACATATGTACATGTAGATATTCACATGCTTACAGATGTGCTGGCTCAGAAAATGTGTTCGATTCGGCTACACGTGGCCACACTTGTATTTTGGAGCAAAAATACTATCAAAATTTTAAGACCTGTAGCCACTACTAGTAATTTTAAAAAAATGCAACTAACATGCTGAAAATTCCCGTGACGTCACTGCCACATACGCATGTGGCTTTTTACATGTCGTGTACTGTAGGTTTTACAAGTCCATGGGGCAGTGCTCACACAAATCATAAATATTTGAAAATTTGGCAATACTTGTGTTTTGCACGATGTGATGGTGGGCTTGATAAGTGATACAAACATTTATGAAACTCAAAATATTAAAAGTGTCATCGCAATGTGATTTGTTCAACGTTTGTGGAGAAATTCTACTCGTACAAGTCGCACGTGTATAGGCAGCTTTATAAGCATACATTATTTTAAAAAGTATGCATGAGTATATTTGCAAACATCCACATATGTATGTATTTATTTATGTATGTACTTCTAATGAAACACAAACAGAATGCCAGATTTTTAAGAGTAAATAGCCAAAAATTTAATTTATTAAAAAATCGCACAAAAGCAATCATGCGAGTGAGTCTCTTGTGTGTGCCTAAAGAAAAAATAAATTGAAAAAATATTTATGTACGTAAAATTAATATGTACATATTTATGTATGTATGTATACATAAAAGCGATAAAACGAACTGATGTGTGAAGCGAAATGTGCAAATTGAATGCATAGATTTATGGCCATAAATTGAGCTAAAATAGAAAGCGCATTATTTGCTTGACCAAAAGGAAAAGATTATGAAAAAACTGAACTCAATGGATATTAATGCAATTGTTATACAAATTAAAATTTCATTGTAAAACAGTCGAAAATATTTACTGCCTTATTCATAAAAAATAATTCAGGTTTATTAAGCTCTTATTTGACATACATATTTCTATGGGAAATTTGTCAAATAAACCTGTAATAAACCTAAAATATTTTTTATGAATTAGACCGTTAAAGTTACAAATCGCCAAATGTTAACACATATTACGGAAAATTTTTAACACATAAAAAATTACATGTCCAATTATTTCCTAATCAAATTGAAATTTAGTTTGAATTTTTTAAACACTTTAAATGCCAACATAGTTCCTAAGATTTTGGGTTACCGATTTTTAATTTTTTTTAAACCCCTCGAATTTGAATTACATCTTTTGGCTTTATTTAATAAAAATTAAATTTCACAAATTTATAAGAAACGAACTAATTTATTATCAATTAATCAATTTTCTTAAACAAGATCACTGTACTTGACACCAGTGCATCAAACGTGACATGTACACATCTGTGCTTAAAAGCGATAACAGCATAAGTTGACTTAAGGCAAAATAGAATTATATCTTTGGTTTTCATTAATAACAACGTATGATGTAATCTATTTCCCATTTCGAGTTTATGATATCAAATTGTTATGTTTCAAATGCTTTTTAGAATGTTATAAGAAGTTTTTGAAATAACATGGACGTATTTGCATAATTCTTTTCTAAAACAACAACACAACTTCTACTTTTTTTTGGCTCTAATGAAAAAAGTTGTTTTTTGGACATACGCTGTTATTAATGAAAACCACATATATATGAAAATTCTACAAACGAAGCTTTTATATTCACGTGAAATTTTCATGTCTCTAAGAAAGCTTACTATAAAGATTTAAACAAAGCAATTTTGACTCAAGTCCTTAAAAAAAAATTCCAATGAAATTTGTAATAAGCGCCAAATTATACTAAAAACTAGATAATCTTGGGTGTAATCATAATCCTTACGACAAAATGATTTTAATTTGCCTTAAAAGAAATTTTTTTCGAAACTATGTTTTTCGACTTACGCTGTTATTGCTTGTGAGCATAGATATTGTGAGAATAAATACTTAAGTGTGCATACAAACATACATACATATGTATATTCACTCCCTCTTTCATACTTAGGTTATTACCCGTATTGTAGCATTGAAATGTTTGATCAATGAAGTCTTCCCAGTAATTCTTTTTTCACTTTAGCCCCCATTTTAGATTTTTATTCCCGAAAATCCCCACACAATTTATTTCTAATCCCTAAAAATCGCCAAGTAATAGAGCATATTTCAATTGATGCATTTTTACGTACATATTTGATCCATTTCGAGCCTTTTTTTTCGATTTTATCGTAGGCGGCATGTTATCGAAAATAGACTTTTTTATTGAAATTAAAATTTCATAGTCCTACCCATAGTTTAAAATTATCAAAATGCCAAAATTGTTGTAATAAATAATAATATAATAATATAATTATAATAGATTATAAATACATGCACGAGTTATTAGCATTAGAAATAATCGCGGAGGTCAAATCAACCGTAGTGCAATGGGCAAGCCTCACTCCGGGTTAACCGCGTTCATGATCACGGTAACCCCTACGCCAAGTAAAATGCGTAAGTAAAATTTTATCGTAAGCGACAATTTACGTACAAAAATACATTTGAATATTTAAAAAAAAACTTCTGCTGAAAAATTTAATTTCTGTCGCTTACGATTAAATCAAAAACAAGGCTCGATTTGTATGGATTAGTTTTATATCAAACTATCCAGTGGGGCGACTAACGATAGTTTTGCACCTCTACTGTAGAGCGTAGAGTAGAGGAATCAGTCTATCCGCAATCGTGCACATGATTACTGACTTCTTCGTTCATCAATTGAACAACCATGATATGCTGGAGCAGTGTTTTCAACAAAGCGGTGCAACATGTCACACAGCTCGTGCCAAAATCTATTTATTGAAAGAAACGTTTGGCAACCGCATATTTTCACTTCTTGGCCTCCAAGATCGTGAGATTTAACTCTGCTAGACTATTTTCTGAGGGGATATGTGAAGTCGCTAGTCTAAGCCGATAAGTCCGAAACGATTGACCACTTGGAGGACAACATTCGCTACGTTATTCTCAATATACGGCCACAAATGTTGAGAAAAGTCATAGAAAATTGGACGTTCAGATTAGACTACGCCCGAGCCAGCCGTGGCGGTCATATGCCAGAAGTCATATTTAAATTATAGCGCCAGTAAATTTCATGTCAATTTAAAAAATTCATCTTTGTTTTATTCCATTTCAAAGTTCTATACCTGTAGAAAAGAAGCGTGAAAAATACAAAAGTATAAAACAATCAAGTATTAATACAATATACAATACAATACAATTTAATTAAAACTTTCTTCGCTGTAAATAAAGCAATACTATTTATTTCTAGCCAGAATTAACAAGAAATTTTGCATCCCCAATCCCGGAAAAAGTCCCCAGTTTGGGGACAAAACCCCAAAACTTATAACACTTAATCGATATGTGTGGCTACTCGCTTTTTATGTCAGAGCCGTCAGTCAGAATGGGCAGATAAGAAATTTGAAAGGCAAACATATTTCAACCGTTTGCTTTAGCCAACATTTCGTCGAAAATTTAACTGTATATAATATATGCATTCATACATACATGCATGTACATATATCAGAAAATTTAAATTTTTAAATATTTTTAAAAATATTACTTAACTTTAATTATTAAAACTTTATTTTGATTTCAATTTATTTTACATAAGAACATGTAAAAAAGGATTTTTAAACTGTCTAATACTGCATTTACATTGTCTCGAAATCTCGTATATTTGATTAGAAATCTTAAATGAAATCTATAGCGTTTACACTAAGCTTTTTTGACATTTTCCAAGATTTTGTATCCGAGACAAAATCCTTTGTCTGAAATTTAGTTTTAGTCTTTAGCTCATTCACACACCTTCAATAGGAAATTGTATATTCAGACACCTTCTACATAAATTATGATGTACAGGGTAGTAAAAACCAAATAAAAATATTAGATTTTTAGTAAATTTCCTACAAATCTATTGAAAAATTAGATATTGTTCTGTATGGGGAATCTAGTAAAAAGCAACTAGATTTAGCTCGGAATCTCGTAAGTACTAGATTTTGAGACAATGTAAATGCCCTATAACAAAAAAAAAACTTGATTTCCCATTGTGCAATTTTGAATTTAGACATCTTGCGGCGGCACTGGAAATTCACAATCAAATTATCAAACAAATAATGAGAAAACAAATATGGGATATTCTCCGGCAGCATGTGTGTTTATTGTTTATATTATTGATAAGCGCAACAGCCATACAAAATGCAAACCATCACAATTGTTTAGTTCTCCGTGACGGCCTTCTCAGAATACAATAACACAAAGATACGCGATGAACAACGAGGAATTTTTATTAAACAATGCAACTATTGAAATACAACCGAAACAAAATTTTCATTTCAGATATGTTAGTGAATTATCTGGGAATACCCATGGGGCAGTTAGTGGCCAACATGATGATTATCCAAAAATTAAATTACTTTTATCGGAAAATACCCATCTCGATCAATTTGGAAATAACCGTGACTTTTTCGTGCTCTGTTCACTGCATTGCTACGATAGCAAAGTTCTTTCTCCACATCTTCTAATGTTAAAAAAGGAGTCGGAACTTAACTTTAAGTTTATATTCGAAAAAATGGAAGAGAATCCAGAAAATCCACTTGAGCGATTTTGGAAGTTAAGGGAATATGTTATAGTACGATTAACTGCGCCCAATTACCATAATTCTTTTCAAAACAAACAAAGGCAATACGAAAATTTAACACTTCCATTACCATTTGAAAATATGCTGGGACAGCTGAATTTAAGTGATGCCCGCAGAGTAAAAGATAGTGGAAAATTAAACGTAAGTTGTTAGAAATAATAAATTTGTTTTCAAAACAGATTTTATTTATAATCAAATATACAAACATATATCCATTATAAATAATTTAAGGAAAACATTTTTCTTTAGCTTTCTGATAAGAAAAATTCGAAGAAATCGCCCTTTATTTTTTGAAAACCACGAACTGTAGGAAAACCTCGAACATCAAAAACATTATTAGCTTCCAAATTGTATAAATGTATGCATTAGAAATAGGTTAGGAAGGGTGGTGTAGCAACATACCTCCACTCGGAGACACAGACATTTTTGCCAATCGGGCAGCAGTGCTTAGACTTCGGTCGGAGCACTGTATGATAAATTGTATCGGGGAAGGTCGTCCGCGAGCTGTAGAAAGTTTTGTTAGCTTAAGGTAATCAGCTTTGACACCAACTTATTGCACTCTATATTCCAACAGAAGGGTGAAAAACAGGGTTGTCAGATATGGCGATTTCTCGCCAAACGGGGTGATTTTTCAACTTGTTTGGCGTCTAAATTTTTGATTTGGCGACCAAATCGCCCTTTTCGGGCGAAAAATGAAATTGTTGGCTATGAAGTCTATTTTTTAACAAAATTTAACTACAAAATTTTTGTAATTCGGGAAAATTAGTTTGCTGAAGGAGTCGGCAAGAAATTAAGACAATTTGATTTTGATTATTGTTTCTGCTATATTAGTAATTAATGCGTTTTGAATTTGGATGAGAACAATTTACAAGAAATAATTTTTGGCGATTTTCTGCTAAACTTTTATACGATTCTTTTATAAAAATTTATATTAAATAAATTGTTATAAATAGAATTTTTTTACCAAATATATATTAAGAAAAATTACATAAAATAGATTTTGCTGACTTTTGGCAATTTTTAATATCAATTTAACATCAAATAGGCCGGAAAAAATCTGACAACCCTGGTTGAAAATATCATATTCACATTTTTAAATCTTTCTCTACGATTTTTACGCACTATCGGGCCAATCGTTTAGAAAACGTCCAAGCCATATGCCATAAGTTCTTTTATAAAAGTATACACTTTTATAAAAAAGCTTTTGTGCTTTCACACCGACAAGAGCACATCAGCCAATCAGATCTCGGCGCAAACAATGCTTGTTAGTTACTTTGCAAAGAAACAAGAACACGAAGAATTGTAAGAGCTTTCAAAGCTGTTTACCTCAAATGGAAATGTGTGCTTGGACGTAGCTGGTTTAGAAGACATATCGCTCATTTACTTAAACAAAGTCATAACTCAAAAAAAACCAGTTTGCCAGGAAGCGAGTTTAAATTAATTAATTTTGTTTTGCTTTCAAGAGTTGAGTAAACAAGATATTTGTATGAAATTTTTACACAATACGAAGAACGATCTGAGGATTAATTCTGAGTAAATGAGCAATTTTCTGATTCGGCACAACGCTAGTCTGCCAGTACAAAAAGAAGTTAAATTACATCTTTATTTATGCATATGCATGTCTTTTATTCTTTTTAATAGGTCTGCCTGGGCTTTACAATATTCGAAAGAGATTTCTACACTAATACGTACAACCTGTACAGGGAAACAATATTTTCTTGTAACATTTATCACGGTGATGATTTAAGAATTCATCGTCTGTGCAATATAAAAGGAAGTGTGTTTGGCGGCACTGAAGTGACCGTCTTAATAAGAGTTGAGGCCAATTTTCCACTTAATGTTGTCATAAAAAAAATAGATGAACTATCAAAAGCAACGTTATGGTCCGCAGCAGTGGAAATTCAAAAAAACAATATTTTTGGAAATGCCGCCGTAACATTTACAATGCCTCCATACAGAGGACCCGTAGCGACAGATGACGAAATTGAAGTATTTATATGTTTAAGGGTTGGTAATACAACATATAAAAGCAATGATGTCCGATTCTATTATATCAACGAAAAGATTTTTAAAAATAAGAGAAACTGTCAGGACGTTTACCTAGCAGATCATCATGGAAAAATATTTAAATCGGGTCATGATAGGGACTATATATCATATGACAATGTCAGCATATCAATGCCACCAGAGACTTGTCTCAGACGGTTTCAATATGAAATCAAAGATAACGATATAAAATCTAAAATCGACGAAATATTCAAAAACTTGCAGCTGGTAACTGATGATAAAATGTCATATCATTGTTTAGGTAAGCAGTATGTAAAACGGTTTAGAATAGGCCTCTGGCTTTGTAGAACAAAGTTTGATCTGTTATTCATGTTATATATGAATATATAATTTACATTTCTTTGTTGCAGATTGCATATTTCATAAAGCATTAAAATCTACAGATGCTTTTATACATCTTTATACAGCAGCAAAATCTTCTGGTAAAAATCATTTGATTGCAGAATTTCGTAATGAAAATCATGAAAATCTCTTGCACTGCGCCTGTAAAATGAACTATTTTAATAGAATACGCCCCTTAATTGGTTTGGGATGTCATATCGGTGAACAGGATAACATGGGTAGGACACCGTTGCACTACGCACTTTCTGCTAAGCATACCGACTGTATTTTGGAAATTCAGAAGATTATCGAAGATCATTCGCAGTACCCGAAAGAAATTGAACAACATTTTGTAAAAATGTTTAAAGTTTACGATCACAATGGCCATACAGTTTTACACGAAGCCATACTTGGCGAATATAGTGACCTATTCGAAATAATGTTGATATTTCTTAACAAACATAACATTAATATTTTGGACTACGAAGTACTCGGAAGTGGTGACTCTATTGTGCATTTAGTGGCCAAAAATAATTTAAAGAACATCTGGCCACTTGTGGTACAGTATATTCCAAATTATAGGAATGTCACAAATTATGCTGGGCTTTTTAGCGGGGAGCTATCACATGAAATGACCTTGAAGGATGAAGCAGCCGAAGAAGAGGAGGTCATATAAAACACTTTATAAAATAATAAAAATTAAGTGCTTTAATATTTCATACATTTGTTAAGAATAATAAAAATTAAATTCATACTTTTAAGAAATTTTTTCAGAAGAATTTTAATTACATGAGTTTATAATTAAATTAGAAATTATTGTAAGGATTCAGAAAACTTCTAATAAATATTTTAGTAAACACTAATTACTTACTTTTAATTCATTTTCATCATATTTTCTCACATAATTTGTAACATCAAAAACGTTTTGAGGGAATCTATTCCGTATATACATATGTATGTATGTGTGTATGAGTATTTATAAAAGTGTGTGTGTTTGTGTATGTAAACCTATCATAACTTAAGAATGGCTTAACCGATCGGAACCAAATTTACGGTATTAAATATATACCTTCTTAATATGCTTTGGAAGGAAGCATATCAAAACTATCAAATCGTTTATTCGTATATTAAGTCTTATGGCTAATAAATCAGTGAAAACTTAAATATAGTTTAAGTTAATTTTCATAAAAAATTAAAATGTATTTACATACACTTTTATTTTTTCAGTGGCGAATTAAAGTTATTATCAAATTACTTTGAAAGTACGGTAGCACTACAAGATTTCCAAATATTATGGAAAGCTTTCCAAACAACAGCTTTTCTACATACATACATATGTTTTTATAAAAAAAAATATATTTCAAAACTGGGGGCGAATTATGGCACTCGTTATCGAACGAAATTATGAAATATTTCAATAGAGTTTACTCGTATATGGAAATATTTTTAAATTTCGAATCGTATCGAATGCCATAATTTGCCCCCTGTTTTTTCTTGTAGTTTATGGACTACAAATTTCAAAAATGTACTAAAATTTAAAAGGTTCGATATTTTTTTTATTACTTTTTAATATTTTGTAACATAATGACGCATATTCACAGTCAACGGAAAGAATACTTTAATAGTTTAAAACCATTATTTTCTATGCTAATACTGGCTTTAAATTCTTAAAGTATACTTTGTATTGACTATGAGTATGCGACAATATATTTTTGATTTAAAACTAACTTTAAAACTTACCTTCAGATGGACAAGTGACACAATCTGAAAAAGTAAAAAAAAAAGTTAAAACAAACATGAATAATATTATAACATACTTATAGGCTAAAGAGTAAAACTCTTGCATACTTTAAAGATGTATATCGTCGGCTTAGAGTGTAAACCTGCTAAATCCACTCCTTATAGTATATGACATTTTAATGCCGTTCGAAAGGGAAAGAAACGCCTCATCGATTTGCTTAAATATTTATTTTAATTTGAACATCTATATGTCGAATAAACTGAATGTATTAGGCTAATTTCTTAAGCTTTGTATAGAAACCGTTAACAGTATTTTGTCTCCCCTGTAAAAAAGTGAGTGAGCAGGTTTACACTCTAAGCCGACGATATGTATCTTTAGGGCCTGTTCCACGATATCCACAACGTTCGACTTGTCGCACACTTATGTACATTCAAAACAAAAAATTTTAAGATTTTGTTTTTGTTTCAAATCCAATTAACAAATAAATAAAGTTTTTATAAAAAAGGCAATGTATTTCTACAAAACCTTAAAATATTATTAAAGTAAATATGTACATATGTACATACATATGTATGTACATATGTATGTACGTGTTTTATAGAAAAATTTAAGGAGCCAAACAATCTTATATTCTTAATTTCTTTATTAAAAATTATAATAAGCAAACAATAACAACTTTACTATTTTTGCCATATTACAAAATATTTTCGATTTCTTAGAACGATTCTTATGACTTGAAGTGCCTCAAGGATGATTCGTTTACTGAACTAATTTCATTTAGAGCTACTTATGTATGTAAGTATACATAATATCAAATGCTTTTGAATTCTAAAAGAATAAAATAATGAGAGAAGAACATATTATTTTTATATAAAATTTGGCATGCAAACAAAAACTATAGCAAATTTATACAATGTACTCGTATAGAAGAAAACAAAAAAAAAGTATTAATAAAAATATGTTTTTCTTCATGATATCATTTTTTTTTTTGCTTGCTTATTATTGGGAAGTCATGCACGAATAATTGAAATTTCCTACTTCACATAGATGTGCCTATGTACGTACATACATACATATGTATTTACATACATATGTGCATATATAAGTACATATTGTATGTATATATAAATTTCTGTATAAGCATTTCTCATGATTACTCGCATGTGCATAAAATCACTATATACATGATTGCAAAAATAAAAAATAAAAAATAGTATAGACTGGGTATGAAAAATATTGTTAAAAACTTTTTAGAAAAATTTAAGGAGACATTTTTATTCGAATAAAATCCTATAACGGTCTTTCACACTAAACGTATGACAACATAAAACCACTTATCTCCATGGAAATTAAAATAAGTTAACGCACTCTTGCGATTTGTTAATGTGAGAGAGGCTTAAAAACAAGGAGGATGCGTTACGTAATATGGGAACGTGCTCTTAGATAGTTTCGGAGATCATATTTTTTTTAAATATATGTATGTATGTATATTAGGGTGTCTCGCAAAACAAAAGTTCGCCGTACACCACTGAATATAAAGTATTGTTGCAAGGCAGTTAATTATATCTTTGGCATTTACAGTCGGATCTTAAAGTGTGATATATCGATGTTTTTGCCTCGACGAGACCAATGTTTTTCTTCAATAGTCATTAACCTCAAATATCCCGTTCTATTATTTACCTACCAGATCTCAGTTCTCAGTTTCTACTACGCTGGAATTATCAAAATACTTCCTGAGTAAAAGTTTAATGATTTTTTGCGAGCTTTAATTTTCTGAAATTAGGGTGGCACATTAGGGTGGTAGAAACTGATATCTCTTGGTAAATACTAGAACGGAATGTTTGAGGTTAATGACTATTGAAGCAAAACATTGGTCCCCTCGCGACAAAAACATCGATATATCACACTTTAACATTCGACTATTTATATTGGCGACCCCTACGTTCGGCAAAAAAGAATTTTTTCGAGACTGCCTTGCAACAGTACTTTATATTCGATGGTGTACGGCGAACTTTTTTTGCATGTAAGGCGAGACGTCTGACGTACATATATTCTACATGTTCTTTTACAATTGCATAAAAATCAGCTGGTCGTTAAGTGTTCTGTTTATGTTTTCGGTAAGGAACCCTGAAATCCCTTGCTTTAATAGATCCCGGCTAAAACGACAATAAATATTTTCTAGATATTGAGAGTTTACCGCATCATAACATTATGATAATCACTTTAAAGGGACAATAAATATCATATATCCTATCCGATAGGGGCCTCCATTCTACACATTTCTGAAACAATTTTAGAAGTCGGATCGTTGATTCCGGAGATTACCTCTTAAAAACATACAAACTTTACCTCTTTATAATATTAGTACAGATTATATAATTTTTTTATTTCCTATAGTCTGTTACGCAGTTCACGTTTGAAATTTTTCATATATATAGGGTGTTTTTTATTGAGGTATAGAACTTTAAGTTGGCATCACTTTTTTAACTGGCGGCCATTTTGTCAGCTGTCAAGTGATTAATATTTAGTTTGGTTTGCCATTTCATCATGAACAGGTTGACAAAAGAACAACGCTTGCAAATCGTGCAAATTTATTTCGAAAATAATGGTTCAGTTCGCGAAGTTTACCGCAAGCTCCGTCCATTTTATGGTCGACATAATCGTCCATCAGAGCAATTAATTCGGTTAACCATGGATAACCTGTCAATTGGCCACCAAGATCGTGTGATTTGACACCATTGGATTATTTTCTTTGGGGATATGTGAAGTCGCTCGTCTACGCCAACAAACCAGAAACGTTAGGGGACTTGGAAGCCAACATTCGTGGCGTTATTGCCAACATATGGCCCCATATGCTCGAAAAAGTGGTTGAAAATTGGACCTGTAGAATTGGCTTTATTCGAGCCAGCCGCGGCGGCCACATGCCCGAAATCATATTTAAACGTTAATGGCATAAAATTATCCTTCCAATAAAGCCAAATTGATGGACATTAAAACGATTTTCTTGTGTTTTATTTCAATTCGAAATTCTATACCTCTAAAAAAACACCCTATATGTATGTACGTACATATGTATCTGTGTAAGGAGAAATAATCCTGCAAATGGATTCACATTTGCAGGAAAGAAAATAAAAATTAATTACAAGACGCATAAATATGAATTGTCTAAAATTCTGTGACCAAAAAATTCCACGGACATTAATTTAAAAAAATTTAATCTACATACATATGTATGTACTTTTTTGCAGCTGTATACTAGCGAACCCCATGCTGACTGAAAAATTACCAAACCTGAATTTCAGTTCGGTTTTCTTTTACCTTCTATAAGGAATTGAAATTCAGGCTGAACTGCTTACTAGACATATTTCTCATTACAACGAAGTTTTAGTTATCCGACCCAAGTTCTTTAACTTTCTTTGTAAACTTCTTTTACATACATACATACATACATACATACATACATACATACATTTGTATGGATGTGTATGAGCACACATTGCATTTTGTCTTTTTTTTAATAATTCTATCGCCTTTACGCACTACAGGAATAAAAGACACCAGATGTGTTTTTTTGAAAAACTTTAAATGCATTTAATTTAAACTTTATATGCATTTTAACTATATACACATACATTCATATGCACTCTATCGACTTTTCAGGGTGTGTGTTTTTTTTGTGGGAAAATCTTTGCAGGATATAATTAACTCATACACAATGAGTGGAAAAGAAAACATGCGTCCCTTTCAAAATATACGGTTTTTATGAAACTCAGATTTAGACTAATAAATAAAAACTTATTTGGATGAGTTCGATTTTTGTACATTATGAAATATGATATTCTCGTTTAGTTTTTGTTTTATCTTTTTTAGTTAGGTATAAGTATAAATTTTGTCATACTCGTATAACGATGATTTTGCCGTGCAGTGAACCATCAAACCTTAAATTTATTCAAAAGGCGTTTTTTGGATTATTTAAAAATTTTTTGAATTTTTTCATCACAAAGATAAATTGGTAGTTCAACAGTGTCTTCGTAAAGTACTAATAATAATTAGAACGTAAAAATGCAGTAAGCAAACTTTAAAATTAATTATATAAATTCATTTTTGTAAAAATTAATATACGAGTTAAGGCGCCTATACTAAGGCGATTATATCAAAAAGTTCATATAAATTTCCTGAAAATAAAAAAGATGTCCATATTTCCTTAAAAAAAAAAGGTTCATATTTTCTGTACATTTTGCATACAGATTCAAAAGATACGAAATATGTCGGGATTACACATGGTACGTGAAGTCATCAAAAGATACGAAAAATGTATCTTTCGTATCCTAATGGCATCACTGCTTTGCACACACAATAATCAACTTTATCAAATATCAGAGAGGAATTCGCTAAGTAAATTCGTCGTTGTTGTGCTTCGCACGACGAATTTACGCAGCGAACTCTTATCGACGAATTCGTCGACATGGACGAAATTCGTCGTTCGTCGCAGTTGTGTTCCTAGCATTAATGCAGTAATTTTGTGTTAATTCTGATATCGTGATCTCTTTTGAAGTTGAAGTTAAATTTTTATTCTTTACTGGCTTTGCTCGGAAGCTTTTTACTAATGATTAGTATTTCATATAGAATTAAAATTTAAAAACACAAAATTTTCAGTACAAAGAAAATATAACACAAAAAATTTCATACTTAGAAAAATTAAAAGTGAAAATTAGTTCGAGTTTCTGCTAAAACTTTCTCTTATTAAGAAAAATGAGAAGTGAAAAGGAGGCAATATATTAAAACCTTAAATTTTGCGAATTATAACAGGATATTTTGAATTTTTTTTTCTACAAAACCCTCTCCTGAAAATTTCGAATTGGATTAAAAAACATCAGTCAAATCCCTCCATTCATTTAATTTCTTAAAAAACCAATTTATTATATTTTTAGAAGCAACCATCTGAGTTGTTAGTGCATATTTTGAAGTTTTTAGTGCATATTGAATGCGAATAAAACACTTTATTTAGGACATATTTCTGTGTTCCCTGGTGATCATCATATGAATAAATTGTTTTACAATATTAAATAAAATCTATGATTAAAATTCAAATAACTAAAGAACCTTAAAAAGACGACAAGGAAAAACATTCAGTGAATATAAAAGTAAAGAAAAATATTTGTACATACATATCTATAATAAAAAAAAATATTTACGAATATAAACTATTTATTTACCTTCAAAGGCATGTCTATAAAAACTACATAAGTACAAAATAGTACATATTTATATGTAAATGTTTGTATACATAATAAAATAGAATGTTATGCTGAGTACACATTATGCATTTTGTGACATCGCAATAGTGTGTGCTAGTGACAACTTTAATCATTTTTGTTGCAAACAAAATATGTAATAATTATCTTCAGGAAGCTGCGAAGTCTTCAAAAAAATTATTTGTATTTATAAAAAATTATTCTTTTAATTATTTAATCAGATTTTCTGCACTGCAGTGTATTTATATGTCAGTCATGTACAAATTTTTGAACATTTTGCATTCTAAGACGTTAATAAATTGTTGAGCAATGTAAGTAAACCCAGCCTTAAAACGGACAGAAGCTCTCAAATAAATCAACATTAATTAATTAAAAAACTAATATAAGAAAACGAATTTGAATAAATACGAGTACAACTGAATGAAGGTGTGAAACTAATTAAACGCAAGTAGCTTGTCAGGAGTTTAATATTTGTTTTTAATACATATTTTGTTTATAACCATAATAAATGTACATCAAAAGGGTTGGGTTTTACAGAAGAAAATAATTAAATTCTGTTAATTAAATTTGCTTAACTTTGTGTGGCAGTGCTTAGCTTATTTTGTGATTTGGAAGGCATTACAAACTTTGTTTTGTTTCAGAGACCATTTATAATTAATTCATTAATATAAGCAGCTAAACATTGGACGATTCACATTTGTTATTATTCTTAAATAAAAAAATATATTATAAGCATAAGTACACTTGGTTTAAACTATATTGTTTATTTAATTCTTATCATGTTTCGCTTTCGTTTATTTTTGTATTTATTTACAATCATACTTAACTTATACAAACATGTAACAATTTTAAAACAAATATGATTCACTCGTTTCGTTTCTGTTATCGCTGCTATTAGCTGTGCTCGAGTATGCAAAAGTTTTTTACAAATTCTTACCTCATTTTACTCAATTGCATTCGTTTGCCCAAAATACAGTAAATGAGAACACAAATTGAGAGAGTACAGTGGCAGTTCTTGACTGGTTATTTTGCAAATTTTTACTTCAGAAACTTTTCGCAAAAGGTGTAGTAAGATAAAAGTACGAGTATATGTATGATTCAAAAAGTAAACAAACAAAAGTAAGCAAACGAAAAGTGTAAAAATTTTAGAAAAGTTTAAATAAAAATTTTGAAAGTCATTAAAAAATATATAATTTATAAATTATTGTTATTACAACTGTTAATATACATATTTTGTAATTTATTTTATTAAGCCTTTTGTTTTCCATTACTACAAGGAAAACTCAGTAATTGGTTAGAGAGCAGGACCAACAGTTCATGGCGAAGTAGGGAGGATTGTAGAGTCTCGAGGGCTATGTGGCCAAAATTTAACTCAGGAAGATCCAAACTGCTACTGGATATGAATAGGAAGGAGATGCGAATCGTGATAGGTGCGTTGACTGGTCACTCGCAACAACCAGCTCGGTCAGAGCAAGAACCAGCATTTAGGAAACTCGCACTCCAAATTTCTGTAGGATGTGTTGCGTTGAAAACGAACCAGAAACTATTAAACATATTATCTGCATTAGCGATATCGGGAAGAGTAAAGTGCCCCTGATACTTTTGGGTACAAATTGGGGGGTAAATATTACTTTTAACGGGTAATAAAAGGAAATCGCAATGGAACCAATTGGGTGTCCGAGTGGAGGTGTATTATAGCACCACTCTTCCTAGCCTAACATTAGCAAATGTCATGTAATTTTTATTAAATTTAACCAGCAACAAAACGAAGAAATTAAATATTAAGGGCGTTATTCATAAAAAATATTTTGGTTTTATAAATTTAAATAGAAAATCTTTTTTATAAACCTCTTATAAAACAGAAATATATTTTATGAATAAGGCAATACAAATATTACATCAAATAAAAAACAAATTTATTTTTAGATTTTTCGTGTTATAAAAAAATTTTGTATCGAGCAACAAAAAGAAAAAGGAATTGGATAGTCAAAAGTGTATATATATATTTTTCAACACTATGTTGTGCCATAAACGTCAAAAAAAGCTTAAGCGACATAATTTTCGAGATAAATTTTTTTTACAAAAAATCTATCATTTACGATCGTAGATAATTAATTTCCCATTCCAAAAATATGTCGCTTAAGCTTTTGTGGAGTTTATGGCTCGATGTATATACGAGTATGTATATTTGCAGTCAGCTGTTTATTTATTTAATCATATTAATTTTCATAATTTTTCCGTTCGAGTACTTTTTTCGGCAACAAATCTTTTTAAAAGTAAATTTTTAAATTTTCGCATTTATTGCATTTTACTGCAAGAGTAAACAAACACAACTATTGTAACATCAACTATTTTTGATATAATAATGAGGGGAGGCCACTACGTTTTGTTTATGTTAAGACACAACAAACAAATGATAGGGACAATTATAGCAAAATTAGTCGTTCAGTTCAGTTAAAATACATTTTTAAAGTATTTTAAGGTACTGAAAATTTTGAGCTTCCTCTATATAATTTTGTGTGTGTGTGTGTGTGTGTGTGTGTGTGTGTGTGTGTGTGTGTGTGTGTATGCATGCATTTATTGAGGCAACACTGGAATTGGAATAGTTCTTAGTACATTTTATTATTCATTGTTTCTCTCATTGCATTATCATCTATTTGCACAACAAACAATGGGTATTTTGATTGCTATCGATTGTTTACACATGTCTTAAATTTAGAAAATATTATAGATTTTTAATTTTGCCACATAGCAGAGAGAGTGTTTACATACATATGTACATATGTATAAGTATGCATGTTTTGTAATGCCTATTATTTTCTTCTTTTATAAAAATAATGTTCACCTAATATTTTGCAGTAAGATTTTTGATTATATTTATTTCGTAGTTATAAAATATTTTATTTTGAGTGTGTGAAAGAGAGATAAGCTTCAAGAGTTCTTATTTCTTTTAAGTTTCTGTTAGTAGCGAGATTTTAGATCAATAGACATTAGTATTAACTGCTGATCTAACTCAATTATTTTAGTTTTGGCATTCAGTTTGTTTGTAGCCCTACGGCTGCTTGGGAAAAGTTTTTCATAATTTACGATAGATTTAATTTTTATTTTTTTTTTGTTGCTATATGTTATTTTACATTTTTTTTCTATCCATGTAATTTGACAAACTCTAATGAACACACATGAAAACTAAATTAAATATTAATTGATTAATTTAATTTTTCAAACAATAGAGTGCGTTGACACAGGCACACTGAACAAATTATGGCATAAAGACCATTAATTAACTTCATTATTCCATTTAAGCAATTTAGAAATTCGTTTATCGAATGCATAAAGCAGAAAAAAACTAATTTTACGCATGTTTAAGGCTTAATTAATGGGAACAGTAAACGAATTCACTTAGTTTAAAAATCATCCACTATATTTATTGAAAGTGATATGGATTTCAAACAAACTAAGCAGATTTGAAGAATAGGTTATGGGGAATCAAAATCCTTCACATCATACAGATCAAAAGAGACATGAAGTTACATATTAGCATAAAGCAAAAACATATTCAAAGGAGAGTACTAGTATTCAGGGAAGAAAATTTTTTTTAAAGAACAAACATTTACAAAATCGTTGCCTTAATATAGAAAAGCCCTAATTCATTATTTTTTTGAAATTGAAATTTTTGCGTCTTTCGATACATTAGATGTTCTGCTATCGAAATATACAAAAAAAAACATAATTTAAAAAAATCGTAAGTTAGGGCCTTTCTATATTAAAATAACGATATATGGAATGAAGACGATTTAGTAATTTGTACTCGAAAGAAGCAAATAAAAAGAGTTAATTTGTTTGTTCATATAAGAAATTAATCTTTCGAAATAATACGTTGGAAAATTTCTCTTATGACTGCAATAAATTTACAGAATTATTACTAGACCTACACTTATTTAAGTATCTACTAGCTGGTATCTCGCAACACATTCAAGCCAATGGAATGAAATTGACAATTGGCCATCATGGACTTCATCGGGCTCTCAGTGCTGCGGGAACACAACACAATGAATACAAAGGGAATATCAACATTATTTTGATTTCAGAACCTCTCATGGACGGAAGAAAAGCAACAGGGGCTTATTCAACTCATTTAAGACATTCTTTCGCTTGGAGAACAGCGTATCTAATTGTCATTCAGACGAAGACAACTCCTTGTAGGCAAACTCAGAAAGGAATGCCCCAATGCTGACCCAATCCATTGCGTTTTACACTTATGCTCTCATTGCATGTTGTGCGGTCTTAAGAGAAGTATTGGGTGGATTTCCTAATAAGGGAACCAAAAACAACTATTAAAATTATTCAGGTTAAGCACCTAGTTTCCTCAATATATTTTCTTAAGTTTTTCCAATCTGAATCCCAAGATATTCTATGTGTGGTATATTTCTCAAAAAGAAGATTTGTCTTCTGGCAGTGGCGCGAAAAGTGTTCGAGTTTTTTATCACCTTCCCGGCAAGCTCTACATGTTGTGTCACCAACAACAGCCATGTGAACCAGGTGATTTTGTAACCCTGTATGTTCTTTATTATATTAACTAATTTAAGGGGAAAGATCCTTTTTGCCTTTTCACTATTTGGGTGTCCCATGTCACCGCGGGTGCAAAAAGTATCAATGAACCCTCCGTCACCCACCTAGACCATCGTCATGTAAATATGACTCGTGCGCTTCATAGCAAGTTTTAGACTTCGGACTAGTGCATACTGCTTGGAACCAGTCAGTTCCTCTTCATCCAGAAATAATAATATTAACAATATAATTTGTTACGCCTTATTCACTAATCTATTGATTGACTTAAACTAACTTGGGCCATTTCCATAGGCGTAGAAAGGCCATTGCCATTGGGTGCATTGCCCCTTACCCCTCACCAAGAACTGCTGTTGACTCCCCCTCCTCCTCCACCCTTGAATTATTAAAAATTGCATGTTATAATTTATTTTAATATTATGCATGAAAATCACCAGTCATAAATCTCCCCTATAAAAAAAAGTATAGCTACGCCAATGGAGAGCTTTCACAATTTAAACAAACTTTGCCTCAACATATTCACATATGTAAGTATATATGTATGTACACATACATACATACGTATACATATAAATAAGCACACAAGAATCTAAATAAAGGCTTTTGTGATTGGCAAAATATGAGGAATTTAAAACATGTGCTGCTCTCAAATGCATTCATTTTATTTTGTATTGAAAACTGCAAGCAAAAAAAAAAGAAAAGAAAAGCTTTACAGTCATTTATTAAATAAAAACGGCAACAAAAACGAAAATAAAGTAAATATGTATGTACGAGTATGTAATAAGGAATTTGCAAGAGTGCTGCAAACATCATAATGATGATTTTGTTAACAAAAACGTCAAGAGCAAGCCAACAAAAAGAAAAGGGAAAACACATGCAAATATAAACATTTTGACTTTGATAATGAGCCACTTTTGAACAAAAGCGCACAAAATATTCATTGTCTATCTCACAATTATGAATGTGTACTATGAACAATAATAATAATAATAATGACGTTTTTATGGTTGAAACATTTAGACCCAAAGTACGACGAGTATGTGCTTTTTTTGCAATAAATAATTTCTTTTGTTTCGTATTATTTCTAGACAAGTGTCTGATAGTTTTCTCTCTTATTATTTCCTCTTTCTTCTCTTTAACAAAAAGAAAAATATTAAATTGTGTAGGTTTTTTTTATTAATAATTTAACAATCAACGAAATTTTCTTTTTTTATATTTTAAAACAAAATCTCGGTCACAGTGCATGTATGGCAAGGGAGAAAATAAATATGTATGTAAATTAAGGCAGCTGCTGTTTTGGATAAAGTATGAAACAAATAAAAATAATTGTGCATTTGCTTTGTTGGTTATGGAAAAATGTTTGACAAAAAACTTGCAAATTTTAAGGATATTAACTGAAATTGTGAGATTATACAACAAGGCTTGTTGTACACTCTTTACTGCAGAGAAATATGTGTACAATCGATATTTACTGCAGTGAAATGTTTATGGAAATTGTTTGTGCCCAGTTTAGTGAATTCTTTTAGACTTTAGTATAGACTTACTTTTATTAAGATTTATAATGGTTTATGTAATTTTGAAATTGAAACTTAAAACGAATATAATAAAAAAAATTTCCTTATTTAAGGGTTAAGGTCAAAGCACAAATTTCAATTTAATTTTACAAAAATTAAAAGAATTTCATAGTGAGAGAGAGAGAGGGAGAGAGGGAGCGTAATGTAAAGAGCACTCGATTTCAAATTTCCGATATCCAAGACGGTAATATTGACGTTAAGATAAAGTGCTCTATCTGTCATTTCCAAAATAGAATAATCCTCCTTATCGTGGTTGGCGTTTTTCGACTTTGACGACGTTTTTGTAATAGATTAATATAGGACCAAAATGTCGTAGTCGAAGTCGAAATAACGCCAATCACAATAGGGCCCAATAACTTAATGAATGGTCCTATGGAAATAATCAAATACAGGGGGTCATAGTACAGAGTATTTCGAAACGAAAGAAAATTCTTTCTAATTTGTATGTTATGAGCATTAAGAAAAGTTTATATTCAGGGCAATCATGAATAAAATTCCGCGTGAAATTTTTCCCTGGGAACAATTCCAACTAATGGCAAGTAATAGGGAAAATAAAAAATTCTAATTGGAAAAGGGAAAAATTTCAAGCGGAATTTTATTCATGATTGCCCTGATTATATTTACATACAAATGTATGTGTATTAAAAAATTTATGAAAGAAATATACTGTGGAAAAAATGCATGAAGTGTCCTTGTAATACGTAGAATCAACCTCCAACACTGTGGGTGATATTGCCACCGTGAAAATTAAATGGAAATGATGATGAGAGAATGCTAAATAGGTTCAAATTTTCGGTTAAAATCTTCTACAGAGGGAAAATAAAAATGCTAGAAAAAATCCTACACCCACCAAAAATTATTTAAAATCAAGAAGAAACAATTTCATTTTAAAACGCTTAATGCTAAAATGGCAAGCAACAATGGACCTTAGTCTATGACGCAATGACGATGAAAAAAATTTTCTCTGCACAGAAAGAATTGAAAGTGAGAAGAAACTACACAGAAAATATTTTTTTTTGTTTGAAGCAAATTGAGATTTTGCGAATCGTGAAGAAGTCTTTACTTCTATTGTGGATTGTGCTTAGTGAAAAAGTTCTGATAATTCTTAAGCTTTCTCGTTATCAAAAATAGTATCTAAATTGCAGATAAAATTAGATATGAGCGACAAGCGTCATTTAACTGTCAAAAATTGTAATTCCTATAAAATTTTTATAAACCAAAACCTAAAAAAAGAGTATGACTTAATTACCCAAAACTTGATGACAATGAACGAAATTCTTTAGGTTACATTAGGTTTGTTTGTTTATCAGCCATCGTTTTCACGAAAATTCCATGAAAGTAATTCCAAATGGCATTTACAAAACAATAAAAATTAAAACAAAAAGAGGAATATGCCATGAGTACATGACTACAAAACAAAATTAAAAATTTAAATCATCAATAAATTTAAAGAAGAAGAAGCAATATAGTTTTTTTTTCTATTCAAAGTAATAAATTTAGGTAGAGAGATCAAAAAATAAATGAAAAATAAAAACTAGTTTTAACAGCTGCCGGTTAACAAAAGGCCGGCATTTAGATGTGTATTTTCAAACACTTTCATTATGTATATACATACTTACATACATACATACATACACATACATATGTATATATGCATGCAGACACCCATAGAGGGAACAGACCAAAATTTATGTACATACATACGTACATATATATGTATACAGCCACAGACAAAAGTGTATACACTCGCCACAATTTTTTAAAGGAAAGAAACTATTTTGACTTCGATCTGCTGTCAATAAAATTACGAGTATTTGCACATTTTTGATATTGCTTTGGTCCCTGTTCTACAACACGCTAAAGCTCTATATCTCTTAAAATCTATAAAGTCGACTTCTCGATTCTCGGCTACGAATGCAAATTTTCAAATGTGTTTTGATAAACCAGAAAATGTTTTACAAATATTATACGCCGAAAGTTTAGTGTTTTATGTCATCGAAAAAAATATATAATTTTTTTTAGCGAATTACGGAATAAAGGTGCTGGGATATTCTGTAAATGGCGGCGATTTGAAAACTACCCATTAGTAAATAACACGATATAACGTACTTTAACTCTAGTCCAAAGTGAATTAAGGGCCAGTCCCACGATGTCACCAACGTTCGACTCGTCGCACAGTTACATTGCAAACAACAACAAAATTTTAAAATTTGTTTTTGTTTTGAATGTAAGTGTGCGACGAGTCGAACGTTGGTGACATCCTGGGACAGGCCCTAAATGATTTTCTTATACACAAATATACATATGTGAAGTTTTTCTCAAATAACACTACACTTATTTTCAAGTATTTAGAAATGTTAACTTTGATATTAGACACAAAAATATGAGAAAAGACGATATGTACCAGTAAATAGTTACACACTTGCAAATATTAGTAATTTTCATTAAGTGTTTGTATCGTTTTTAATTCAAACAAATATGTTCCGTTCTACCACGTGTTTGTCAGAATATTTACAACTGACTTTGGTGTTATTTGTTCATTAATAATTATCACATGTAATTTGGATTACAAAGCGATACGAACTTACAAAGCATGATAAAATCATAAATATAGAAACAAAACAGAAGTTCGAACAACAATAATTAAAATTAAATAAAAAAAATTTTGTGTTGACACATTACAAAACACATTACAAAAAATATCGCACTGTGCTACAAGAGGAAACAAGTAAACGCATACCTAAATATGAATTTTAAAGTATTTTTATCTCCGTTTTCGCGAGTAAGCCGCGCAATAAGAGATTTCCCAATAAGATTTACTTAACAAAACAAAATGTGTAAAAAATTCTTCCGTACTTATGTAAATAATTTTGACTGGCACTGTATTATGACCTTTATATTATTTCCATGACACTACACACTGATATTTTTAAAATCTTCAATTCAAATAGTATTTTTAAATGGGTTTTATTTTTAAAATTAATTCTTTAAACTGAAATACACTGAAAAATTCCTTTTTATATCAATTACTGCAGATTTCAAAGAAAATATCACAAATAATTAAGTAATTGAACTGTTTAAGAAAAAACATAAATTACAGTACAGTAATACAAAATTAAATGTCCTATTTAGTAAAGAATTGTTTAACTAAAAATGTTTTTTTTACCGAATTTTCTAGTCTGGGAATACCAAAGATTGAAAATGGGTCACATGTTAAATTTTACATAATTTAACCATCTTTCATTATCCTCAAAATTCGCATCTTAAATTAAGAATACATTGTACAATCAACAAAGATTGCAGAAAGTGGATAATCATTTACGTTTAAGTTGAGTTCCCGGCAATTCCCAAAAAAATTTCGTAAAATCCCAAAAATGGGATTTTTTCAGTATTTTTGCGGTATTTTTCTTATCTTTCGCCGTGAGCAGATAATATTTTTGGAAATATTTAAAAACATATCGTGTCTTCAAGTTGTAAAGCAGCTCTGGGCTAGTCAACATCAAGCGTAATTGGCAATTATCTCTTAAGTGCAACCAGGCCACTGTTGTTTATTGGCCTTCGAGAGTTTTGCGTCTCGCTCGCACTAGTTGACTAATCTGCCACGGATAACCGTATATTCTTGCCGTTCTTCTGTGGAATTTCTTTAACAACCACGTTGCTACTTCCTATGTGAAGGCATAGGTCGTGTACAGTCAGTCACAAAACCTTTTTAAAATACTGTTAATAACATCTTGGGCATATGGTCTAGTTACTCCACCCATATTTTTGCAACCATATTATGCAAATTTACTTTGTATAATATGTATAAATAAATAAATAAAATAAATAAATATCGTGTCTTAAGTTGTCATGATACATTTTTTAGTTCTAGATTTGGAATTTGAGAAAAAAATTCTTACATTTGATATTTATAACAAAAATAGGTATATTTCGCACCTTCATTAACGAAAGTTTTTAACAAAAAAGTTCTTTGTGATATTTCTTACAGTATTATATTTTGAATTAATAAAAATATAAGGTTGGTATTTTTGCAAGCGAAATAATTAACCCACTCTTTTCGACTTTTTTCAAAAAATTTAATTTAAATGGCGTGTAACTTTTGCCTAAGTTGTGCTTTTGATACCAAATTTTTTTCAAATGTTAAAAATTCTGTTCTTAGCTTACATAGGTTTATTTTTCTAAATCGAACAAGAGTTGACTTCTCCATTAGCAGAATATGTGGTAAAAAACCAAAATTTTAATTTTTTTCTCGAATATTTCCTAAACTGTAAGTGTAAACCCATAAATGTAGTAGAAATTTTTTTAGCTCTTGGATAGAAAAATCCAATTGCAAAATTTTTTTTTTAGCAGATCACAAACATTGGTTTGAATTTTTCATTAACCCGAGGTTGCCCACTTTGCTGCTTTGTGGCTCCTCCCCCTTTAGAGATACATATATAGTCCAAATTCCATACTTAAGCTCTGTGACACCTCCTCCTATACGAAATTTCATAACAATCGGACTTGTCGTTTAAAAACTGCAGAATTATTTTAATTTTTATTAACGAAATCCCCCACTGTGAGTTGCTGCTGTCTTTTGTCCGCAAGCACTCTCCTAGAATCGAGAGATTTCCTTTTGTCAGAACTAAAACACAATCTTTCGTAATCTGTTTGCAAATTAACCAATTTTTCTAATATATAAGCTTTTTAAAAAAAATTCATACATTCTATGTACGAGTATGTATGTATGAATGTATATCGTTTAATTATTTCTTAGAAAAAGTACATTTGTTCCCACTCGTCTTAGTCTTTCGTTCAGTGTAACAATAAATGTGAGTTTTCAGCTGCTAAATACGGATGATTCCATGTACGTGCTGTTATTAGTTGCATGACTTAACTGTTGGTGTGTTAGTTTTTCCATCATGTTTTTCTATTTCTATATTTTTTTTTTGTGTTGTGTTCCTTATTTGTATTGAGTTTATTGAAAACTTTTGTTGATTTTTTAGCTGACATTTTTTAGGGGAAGTTTGTTCGTTACATCAGTTTTGTATAGTTCTAAACAAAATGACAATAGAATTGATTACAAGATCGGAAGTCGTTTTAGTTACTAAAATTTTCGGCATAAAAATTTCCAGATATTACTTGATAACACAATAATTATTTAAAAATTGGGGGATTCAAAAGGTAGTCTCAATTGTCATAGTGTCATAACACAGCACAACATTTTTCAACTCATAAGAACTTCTGCATCATTCGTTTTGTCAAGTATAAATGTCTTCGTTCACTTTCTTTTCTTTCTTTATTCTGCAATCGATTAATACTCAAAAACAATCGATATTTTTTAGTCACTATCGAGAGTAAATGATGCGTCCTTAAAAGCAAAAATTTTTAATATGTTGGTCTTCATGAACAAAAATAACTGGATTATCTTCCACTGATCTGACTTAGTTTTCATACAATTACTTTAGTTTCGTTATTTATTGAACTGAGAAATAAACTTCTGTTTTTTTTGGAAAATATTTTGTTTTGAATTTTTAGTGTAAATAAATACATTATACGAAAAACATACAAGTTCGATACTATCACGAAAGTATCGTCAATATATCGATAGGTTTTCTAACTTTTGATAGTATTGAATCGATATATCGATAAATTTTTTTAAACTATCGAAAACTTGCGATGGTGACACTATCGATAGTTTTCCATCTCTATGCAGAAGTTCTTATTTTTGGGGCTACTTTCACGTGCAATTCTCAGAAGTGAGTCCCAAAATTATGTGTTGTACTGTGTAATATTTTAAAAACTTTATTTAAAAGAAAAACAAAAGCAAAAACAATTTGATTGAAATAATTTAAAGCATTATGACATTATGACTCCTAATACTATGTTCACACTTACGTGTTTAACGTCTCAATCGTGTTTAAGAGCTTAAACATGTTTTATCATACATTGACTTGTTTTGTTAAACATCTCAAATGAGGTGTTTTAGATTTAAATACGTAAGTAAATGGAATATGTTCAGTGCGTTTATTTATTTTTTATTTATTTATTTATTTATTTATTTCAATCCGATAGATTTTCATAAGGATTTTAATTGAAATCTGCTAGATTTTGTGCAGGTATAAATATATGAAATACCGAAGTATATTTATTTGCCATAAAGTCTTTATTTATTTAATTTGAAGATTTGGCTTGTTTTTATGGTTAAGCAATTGTCTGTATGCATTTCGTTCCTGCTTTTTCAACTCATCAGTAGACTTCAACCCAAACAATTTTTTGAATTTAGTTAACAAACTTCGTATGTTTATAGTAAGACTCTTAATACTATATTGAGAATCACAGTATACAAACATAATAAGTTTGAAAGCTTCACACAAAGATTGTCTATATGCATTTCGTTCCTGCTTTTAGAACTCATTAGTAGACTTCAACCCAAACATTTTTTGAATTGAAAGTTAACAAACTCTTAATACTATATTGAAAGCTTCAAGTATTAAGAGTCTTACTATAAACATACGAAGTTCGTTAACTAAATTCAAAAATTTTTTAGGTTGAAGTCTACTGATGAGTTCCAAAAGCAGGAACGAAATGCATATAGACAATTGCAAGTATAAATAACTTATTATCAAGATTTTTATCCCAAACAAAAACAATTAACTGAAAATTTTCAAAAACTACAACCAAACAACTGCAATGTAGCCAATTCACACACCTTTTTAAGTACACAGGCTGACTTTATAGTACCAATATGAAAAAAAAACACAGTTGTATCACTAAGTTCTGCTGGATTCTAAGTAGATTTTAACAAAATCTAGTAAATTACATTTTCTTGATACAAATATGATTTGACTTCTATTAAAGTATGGCAAATTGAAGCAATGAAAATTAGTTTTTTTGCATTAATCAAAAAAATCTCATCAGAATCAATTTTTCTTGTCATCTCTGGAAGTATTTTTTACGGAATAAAACTTATTATACTGTCATGAGTACATATACATATACATAAATATCGCTCATTTACTTAAAGAATGTAATAACTCAAAAAATGGAATTTTTGAGTGAATGATGCAGAATTAATCCTCATATCGTTATTCATATTGTGTAAAAATATCATACAAATATCTTGTTTATCAAATTCTGTTTTTCCATTAGGTTGTGTGCAAATTGAAAACTTTAAACTCGTTCTCTGGCAAACTACTTTTTTGGAGTTATGACGTTGTTTGAGTAAATGAGCGATATGTATGTATGTGGTCCAAAAACAAACTTTACAACTGTTAATACATGCATTTCGATCGTAATTTGTTCACTAACTTCCTCCCACAGTTTTTGTTTAATTTTCAATTCATTGCATCGATGGATCTACGAAATACAAAAATTTGTTATTTATCATTAAAAATGCATTACGATTGCATGAATTGCTTTCATGTGTGATTCATTTTTCCACATCAAAAATTATGATTATTTTGAGAGCTGAACATTGAAAGTTTTTACATACATACATACATATGTATGTATGTATCTATGTATGTATGCACATATGTATGTACATATAAGCAACGAACATAGGATTGCAGAAGATCTATTTTTGATTTAATTTCTTACTAATGATGCAAGTTCTAAGAAAATAGAAATCTCATGTTTAAAAGGTACGCCGGGAAAACATTGATTTTTTTTATAGGATAATGTTTGTGTATAGACCAAGATTCACTAAAAATTTTATTTTGTTTATTTGAACGATTTAATTGAGTGCATCAAAATGAATTCATGTATAAAAAATGAAGCATTTGAAAATTACGTCATTTTTCTAGCTTCTTATTTTTGTAACATTTTATTTGAATGTTGTATTCCCAGCAAACACGAAATAATCAAGATGATTTTATTATTTGAAGCTATTCTTGAAAGTCACAAAGATATGTAATTGAATTCAAATTAAAGTTTATTTAGAAATAAGCATTAAAATGTTCTCAAATCGTTGAAATTAACAAAAAGAAAATATTAAATCATTAGTGGGCAGATTTTGTAAATATGTACAAACGATTTCCTCGTTTTAAAATTTGTATGAGAAAAATATTTTTTGAAACGAATTTTCGTTATTTTGCATCCAATTTTTTTATATTAATTAAGAATCAAGAATCTGCCCATGAATATATTTTTATAATTTCTTTTTAAAAAAAATTTTGATTTATGCAATTGAACTTTTAGATTTATAATTGGTCTCGGTAGGTCCAAAGAGGGCGGAGCAATTATATTTTAAAGCAACTCAATGAGATATACATATCACATTATTGAGAATTAGTTTACTATTCAATAATTTCTTATGCTTTATAGAGAAAAAATTTATAAACAAATGAAGATAAATCTAGCAGATCTTTTGCCCACATATTGCTGCTGAATTATTTTTATGCTACTCAAGCCGAATCCACGTTTCTCTACGAAAAAAAAACGTGTTTTCAAAAACTTTTAACTTTTTGGTGTCGGTGCAACTTTTGGTGGTAATGCCTATACCGAAATTCTAAATATTAATTAAAATTATTTTAGTGAGACAATTTTAAATTTTTAGTTGAACTATAGTGATTAAAATTATTTCAATAAAATTCCAAGCGCTGTTTTTCTGCCCATGTATTCTGTAACTTGTTAAAGCTTAATCTCTTTCGCTAAAAATCTATAAAGTTAATTTATCTATTTTCGGCTACGAATGCAACTTTCAAACTTACATACATATATTGCCAAATCACTCATTGACTTAAATATTTATTGCGCCGAAATTTTAGTGTTTTATGTCGTTGCCAAAAAATGTTTAATTTTCTATTCGTTCAGCATTTTAGCGATCGAATTTAGCTTCAGCGAGTTACAGAATACGGGGGCTGGTTACCTTTGTGGGTTCCCTACTCCAAGTACTAATTTTGTACCATGTTTTGTTTTTCAAAATATTAGTGAAAATGTTTTCATTGGGCTTGTACAGTTCTTGAATGAATTCAAGTGAAAGAATGAAATATTCTCCATATTTCATTCAACTTTCGGTTTAATTTTTCTGCTAACTTCCGTATTTCTTTTTTTGCCTCCTTGAAATTTGCCTTCAGAAAATTTAATTTCAAATTAATAATAAAAATGTTATTGTTTTTAAAGTACTCGTAACAATTTACGCAAATTGAAGCATTTTCAAAAAGAGTTGGACAATTTCATTCTCAAAAGTGTGTGGCATTCAGAAAGACGCTGGAAAAGATAGAACTACTTTACTTAACCTTTCTGAAAGAGAATGAAAGATAAACACAAATGAAAGGTTTCGCCCAATACTAGTTTTTATCAACGTAGTCTCCTCTTAATATAAACTTAGGCGATTACTAAATATGTAAGTATTTTTAGGTATTATCGCATAATGTGAATTAAGTAAACACTTGAAATTGCGTATGCCGTTCTTAACTTCGTAATTATAGTATTTAAAAGACTTTATACATAAAAATATTATTCTCATATAAAGCGAAGCGGATCACCGAAAGATTTAAAATATTTGGGAATTATGAACAAATAAATTAAAAAAAGTTAAGCAGTTTTAAAAACTATCAAACCTAATTAATAGAAAAACCTTGGGAATAAGATGATTATAAATCAAGATACCTCAGAATAAATTGATTACGAGAAGGGAGTTGGAATTATATCTGGATTCTTTAGGATGCAAGCAAACGGAATACCTATCATGAAATTAAAATTACTTTTTTAGGAAGAATTAATAAGGAATTTGTTACATCCCAGAAACAATATTATATAAAATACAAATGCTAACTCGATATAAATGCAAAAAAACTTAACTTAAGGTACATTCACCAAAAATTTATTAAAAATCTCTAAAACCGTACCAAAATTTACATTCTAGAAATTTCAAAATCGTAAAACAGACGTATGCATATAGTACCTACATATATGTATGTATACATACATATCGATGGTTACAAAGGTTGGAAAGGCCCTAACTCGTATTTTCAAGAAATTGAGTTTTTCAGTGATTCCAATACATTTCCCACAAATACACCTTGTCACAAAAATGTATTGCAGTACAGCTTATGCAAGCTGTTGTACTTGGGACCAACGATATGTATGTATGTATGTACATATGTATATGTTCATGTGGATATATGAAATTGTTTGAAAATAATTTGAACTACTAAGTAGATTCCAAAAAGATAGAAAAATAGAAATGTCTATTTTACTACTTTACTATTTTATTACTTTTACATTTTATTATTATTTTCACCATTATTTATCTTGACTTTACTTAATTAGAGTTTGAAATTATGTAAAGATATGTATGTACATACATAAGTAAGTATGTGCATAAGACACCCACTATATCTAAAATTGTTCCACTTACCCAAGTCCTTTATTGTACTGCAGTCTACTACAGAACTATCAACTAATTAGTTATGGATATTTTTTGAATATTACAAGTTTTGTTATATTTTTTGATAGATTGCACAATTTTTTTTATACAAAACGTTTGTTTTCCAATAAATTGTAGTTTTTTTTTAGTTTGTAGTCAGACGTCCTTTAAATTCAAAAGGTGTCTATTTTACAACAAACATAAATTAAACGATCCAAGTGAGACGAGTCTTGCAATCAGAACAGCACTGTTGTACACTTTTATAGTTGTTGCTATAAATAATTGAGTGGGTTAAAATTTCAGTAGCGTTATATTGAAATAAATGTTAATTACTTCTTAAAGTAATTACTACTTATAATATAACAATTGTAATTTCATAATTCACTTTTCACATACCATTTTTATTACTAAAGAGAGAAGAAGAACTATTTTTTTATATGTGTAGGAAAACAACACTTTGAAAACAAAAGAATTTTTATGCTAAAAACATATGGTGCCATTTGGTTTCACTACATCCAAGGTTTTTTAAATTGTTAATTTTTTACAAGTATTTGTTGCTTCCACCCTTTTTATGAAGAAATCAACTAGCACTTGCTTCATTGGTTGTTACTTTTGTTGTTTGTTATTGCTGCCCGGTATAGTGTTTTGTTTGTGCTACATACCAGAAAACATTGAGGAAGGAGATCCCCAGAAGGTAAAAATAATGCATACATAATATGTTCGTATATTGCACACTTCCCTTCAATTCGGTTTTACGATACCTTTTTTTTAACAAACTATTGAATTTTCCATTGGAAATTATTTCTTTCTTAAATAATTTATGTAATTTTTGATACGATAACCCACTTTTTTAAGGAATTTTCTTTTTACATCTTTTAGAATTTATATTTTTTTAACAAAAACTGCACTTGAATCTTTTTTTTTTTTTGAGGAAATAATTTTTAAGAACACGCGCGCACACGACCAACCGCTTTGAAAATTTTCTGATTTCTGAAAAAATTAACAAGTTTGAAGTTTACACCTAATTTTCTTTTAGTGTTTGTTGTGATTTTTCATTCGCTAGAAGAAACTTTTGCAAAAAAGGGAAACGAAAAACAGAGTGACCAGCTTAGTAATTGCACGTCAGTGTATTCATTAGAAATTAAGGCTCAGTTAGCCGATTGTAATGGAATGTAACTGCAACTGTAGGAAACAGCTGAACGATATTCTTGTGTGAAAAGTAATGTTTTAGTAATTTATCATTTCATGAATCAACCTACTGAAATGTGAAATTTGCTTTACAAGGCGTAATGTATTCTTCAAATATATAGTTTCATACTGAGCATCGGTAGCAACGACGTGATTTTTCTCAATTTTCTCAATTATTTTTGTAGTCAATAGCACTATCGCTTAAGTCGACTCATGAATCATCAATGATAAAGCTATAATATTCTATTTATAAAACTTCATATTAATGTAAAATCTACTCTTCTCTAATAAACAATGTGTATAAGAATCGGCACAGCCGAATTGAACATTCTTGCTTGATAACTTAAGTCACAGGCTAAGATTCATTATCCTACATAATCGTACGACTTTTGAGAAAATACAACAGTAAAGTATAGCATGAGATGAGAAAGTAATATATTGTTTTTGTATGAATATGATTCTATTCCACACTATGAAATGATCCGTGTAAGACCCGACCATATTGCCATAAATTCAGAATCATATAACGGCAGCACTGGTTGTACTTATCTTACACACTCTGGGTTTCATTCCACTTTGTTTCTCAATCGCTGAAAATAAATGCTACTTTTGTTTACTTGAAAGTCAGCTGGATACATGTTTTAAAAAACGTAAGAGATAAAAGGAATTGATGCGGTTTAATTGAAAATAACATTGTGAAATTAAGCAGCTTATTAATATTTACAACAAATAAATATTATATATTATATTTTATAGAAGCTGTTAATTTCTCATCCAATTTCATTACAAAATGATAAGAATTTTAAATAAACAAATCAAAACGCTAAGTTTGCCGAAAACATCGCTAACCAACCAGCGAGTAGGGAGTATTTTTACAACTACATCCGCTTCTGCAGAAAAAGGGAATATTTCAACTTCAGAAGGTATAACTATAGTAATTTCTTTAATAATCTTGTATATTTCCACATATTACAAATGAACTTGCATCTTGAATATCCTTTTAGGGAATTGAGGTTATGTAAATAATAAATTTATATCATTTTAGAATTTAGACAGAAGCGCATCAAATTTAATATCAAGTCGGATAATGTAGAGGGCAGACCGTTATATTTCGACGCTCAGGCCACTACGCCATTGGTATTGCTCGAAAAATTTTTATAAAAATTATGTACAAAAATATATGTTTATATTATTATTTTAATTTTAAGGATCCGCGAGTTTTGGATTCCATGCTGCCTTATTTGACTAATTATTACGGTAACCCGCACTCTCGTACCCACGCTTATGGCTGGGAATCAGAACATGCTGTAGAAGCGGCCCGAGAGAAGGTGGCCAATATTATTGGAGCCGAATCGAAAGAAATAGTTTTTACATCAGGAGCTACCGAATCCAATAACATGGCCGTTAAGGGTGTAGCCAGGTAAAAGCTATGCTAAATACGTACAAAGATAAAGGGATTTTTAGCATAAAAATTTCTTATTAGATTTTATGGTTCCAAGAAGAAGCACGTTATTACCACACAAACTGAACATAAGTGCGTGTTGGATTCATGTCGTGCTCTAGAGAATGAGGGATTTCGCGTTACATATTTGCCCGTTAAACCAAACGGCATAATTGATATGCAGCAATTGGATCAAGCTATGACCCCGGATACCGCTTTAGTTTCCATAATGACGGTTAATAATGAAATAGGTAAGATGTTATTAAATTTTAAGTGAAAGAAAACTGAAAATATGTACGAGTATACTGAAACTTGTAAGTTTTATAAAATATTACATTTGAAATTTCTAACACGTTCACTAATCCCTAAGTTTTTTTTGATACTTATACTATTGCTCGCTCATTGTTTTAAAAAATCATCAAACTTCCAAAATAAAACTTTTTTAGGCGTTAAGCAACCCATTGCTGACATTGGAGCACTTTGCCGTTCTAAAAAAATATTTTTTCACACTGATGCTGCTCAGGCAGTTGGTAAAATCCCTTTGGATGTCAATGCAATGAGCATAGACTTAATGTCAATTTCTGGGCACAAGTTTTATGGCCCTAAAGGTGTTGGGGCTCTATATGTTCGCAGACGTCCACGTGTGCGTCTGGAGCCCATACAAAGTGGTGGAGGTCAAGAAAGAGGTCTACGTAGCGGCACTGTTCCAGCGCCGTTGGCTGTAGGCTTGGGGGCTGCTGCAGAGTTGGCTCAAAAGGAAATGGAGTACGATACAAAATGGATTAATTTTTTATCGCAACGTTTGCTAGAACGACTTACGTCAAAATTACCTCAGGTAATACGTAATGGTGATCCTGTGGAAACATACGCAGGCTGTTTGAATCTTTCGTTTGCTTATGTCGAAGGTGAATCCCTGTTAATGGCTCTTAAAGATGTTGCTTTATCATCAGGCTCAGCTTGTACATCTGCTTCACTAGAACCGTCCTATGTCTTAAGAGCCATTGGCACCGACGAGGATTTGGCTCATAGTTCTATAAGGTAAATTTATCATCATATAATTTCTTGAGCAATTTAACTACTTATATATTTGCGTTTAGATTTGGTATTGGTCGATTTACAACAATTGAAGAAGTGGATTATACGGCCGAAAAATGTATTAAGCACGTAGAACGCCTTCGTGAAATGTCGCCGTTATGGGAAATGGTTCAAGAGGGCATAGATATAAAGACCATACAATGGTCCCAACACTAAGCAACTTATAAAAAAATAACGACTGCTTGTATAAATCTTTATACGATAAAAATTATTATTATTATTATTATTTCTTTTATTTTAATTGATTTCGTGTAGTTTTTCCAATATATTCCTCAATTTTCATTGTTATTTCTCGATTTGTAAGTTCTATTTAAACTTTATAAAATTAATTTTTTGTAAAAATAATCTTTAGAGAAATCAAATATCTCTATATAACGAGATTCTATTTTTTTATAATTACAACGTATTTTTACTGTTAATACTTGTACTAAGAAAAATCAAATATAATTAAATTGTAGCTTTTGTGTGAAAAATAATATTAAAAAATATTTTAATTTTGTTCGCAAAATATAACGAAGAAAAATCCTTAAATATATATAACGAATAAAAAGGTTTTCGTTTTTTAATTAAACAAATCTTGCTTCTGACTACAAAGATCTCGCCAAAAAAAATTTAATAAGAACAGCGCAGCAAATCAAGTATTGGAATTAACTAAACATAACATGGCAAAAATATCAATGTGCTTAAATATATGACTGGTAATGTATTTAGTTCCCAAATCTATCACAGATATCAGCGTTCATAAGTTCTAAATAGTTTTAGAACTACGGACCATTTCAAGTAATATTTTTCATTGAATTTATTTGCTTATTCATAAAAAACCGGTTCCATTCGTTTTTACAAAAAGGTTTGAGTATTTATTTAAAAAATTAAACATTACATGATGCTACATGGTGTTAACTTAATAACTATGTAAAAATTTCTAAACAAATAAAAAACACTAACCCGTTCTATAGTGTTTTAAATAAAAAATATTTCCCATTCACTTGAACAATGTCATAACTCAAAAGATGTGCTTTTTAAGTCATTAGTGCAATATTAATCCTCATATCGATATTCAAATTGTTTAACAAGTTCACACAAGTATTTTCTTTTTCCATTAAGTTGTGTGTAAATTGAAAACTTTATACTAGTTTTCTGTAAAACGAGTTGTTTTACTTATGACGTTGTTCAAGTAAATGAGCGATATGTAGACTATAATGAAAAAGAAATATATAGCTAAATAAAAGCAAATGAAATGATTTTTATTATACGAGAACCTTTGCTTATATGAATAATAATGAATTATTAATGAAGTTAGCATACCTATACGAGTACAGAGGTTAAAAAAATAAGCAGCAATAATAAAGGCAAACTGAAATTTATTTAAAATATGTTCATTTACCATTTTATTAAAATTTATGGATTGCACTTTAATTAGCTTTTTTTGACAAGGGTTTGGTGGTACCACCGCCTCCTAAGATTTTACGACGCTGGGAAAACATGTGTAAATACATAACAGGAAATAGTGGAATATAGAGTAGCATTACAATCCAAAGTAGTGTAAAATACGAGAAAGTGACATTGTAGATATTTGGCATTTGAATAGACCAAAGACTGGGATTGCTCCTGGCATAATTTTGAGCCCACCAAAAGCATAATAATTCACCAGTGACTCCAATTGGATACAAGACAATAAATGTAGTATACCGCAGAAATACCAAAATGTGTGGTACAAAATTAATAAGATTGAAGGCGTAGTAGCCATAACGTATAATTTCCGTTATTGACCAAGCCAGTAAAGCAATGGGCAAACCTGGCGATACCTTACCAGCAGGAGTAGCCATTACTACGCCTATCACGACCATCATGCGACTAAGAACCTGAAAGGCGGTTATCACTGGATTTGATTTAACAAAACCACAGGCAGCATTAATGATTTCGATAAAGGCAGCATTTTGAAATACAATCACAGCAAAACGTGTGTAGTCCCATAAAGATATGTTCCTCCGAAATTGTGAACCGTGTAACAAGTAGTAGTTAGCCAACTGATACAGGATATAAGACCAGCCCGCCACCTGTATGGCATTATACAGAATGAGATATCCTTGGATGACAAAACTCTGACCCTTAGAATTTTTTGTTGGCGCCATATTAGCTTTTAATTTATCTATTTGATTTTTTTTAACACTCAGTTCTTTAACAAACCGATTATAGATAACAAAAATCTTTTAACGTTACCGCAATCACTAATAGTACGAACACCACAGGCGCAAATATAATACAAACACTTTCTGCACTTTCTCTCCCTAAAATGAATACATTTATCAGTGTTGTCTGATTAGGGTATTTATCCCCAAAACGGGGATTTTTTTTCGAAATGGGGATAGGATTGGGGATAAGTTTTATGTTTTGGGGATCTTATGAGATTTTCTTTACATTACTTAATATTTTTTTATTTATTTATCGGAATATTTTAATTTCAATACATATTCTAATTGTTCGTTTTTTTAATTCATAAATAATATTAAATGATAAATGGTAACTATGAACTCGTTCTTAACATTTGTTGTTAACACGATTTAAATAAGGTTTATTACAAAACAAATAAGTACTCGCATTGGGGAGATTGCTCATCAGCTAATTTTATTGTTTACACGTATGTACTATATAACTTACAAATTATTTGACAATTAGTTATTTACCTTATTTGATGCTTACAATTTTACATACAAATAACAAACAACTTACACATGTTTTGGGCAGAAGCAGTTTAAAGAACTGTTAGAGTATTGTCTATATTAAATTTACTTTGTGTATCATTTTAAAAATAATGGAATTTTTTGTGACACTTTTGATCCATCTCCAGAAGTGGTAAAATTAGTACAAATTGCTTTTTTGGGGATAAAAATTTTAAAATTGGGGAAGTTAGTCGAAAGAAATCTGGGAACCCTGACATTTATTACAATCGTATTCAAATAATTTACTTTTAATTAGTGCTGATAATCGAACGGTTTTTTGTTTTAGTTTTCTTTTTTTTTTCTTTTGATTTTTTTTAAATTCAACGGAAAAACATAGCTGATTTCTATCGATTTCGTTATAAATACACTTTAATTTATATTTAATATTATGCTGTAGCAAAAAAGTACTTGGCGGATCGCAATTGATGAATTTTATTTATAAATCTTGGTTCTGAATTGATACAGTATAATTTCTTCACACTGATGTTTGATATATTAACAGCGAGTCATTACGTATGGCAAGGAAAAACCGAATGGCTTTTCAAACTTGCTTGATTTCATATGGCAACTCGATTTTAGGAAGTGTTTGTAGGATGTGTCAAGTATTGTTGTTTGTTGTTAAAGCAACTTTTGTGGCAACTGGCTCGCTTCTTCTAAATGGAAAAATTTTAGTTGATTTGTGTAAAAAATTAAAGTAATTTAAAGATGAACAAGGAGGCTGACTTGGAATTTATTAAGCTTGTGCAAAAATATCCTATAATATATGATAGAGAATATAACCGTGGACAAAAGAACTCCAATATGAAGAATGAAGCCTGGCAAGAGATAGCACAAATTATAAAAAAATCGGAAATTGCGTGCATAACGCGCTGGAAATCTATAAGAGATCGTTTTGGCAAGGAATTTCGACGACGACAAGAAAACTCACAAGACACTACAAATTGGGAATTATTTCCGCATTTGCTGTTTTTAAAAGATCACTATAAACAAGGGTAAGCTAAAACATTTTTTTATTATTTATACATGTTTTTTTTCATGCAGATGTCATGCTTAACTTTTAAGAACTGTACGTAGCGATGCCATAGAATCAATCAAGTACACCCCGCGTGTACGTAAATCCAAACCAAAAAGAGAAGAATATACAGAACTTGAAGAGGATATAAAACCAGAAGAACTAGCTTTGAATCATAATTTAATTGAACTGGTTAAACAACATGATGTTTTGTATGACCGGAAAAGAGTGAGGGACTCTAAGAACTTGGCAGCAAAAAATGAAGCTTGGTCTATAATTGCTAATAGCTTAGACGTTTCAGGTAGTTGAAAAAGGTAAATTTTAGTGAAAAAATAACACAATTGATTTCAGAGGAAGTTTGTTACACCAAATGGAAGAAATTAAGGGATCGTTTTTCAAGAGAGTATCGACAAGAACAATTAAATCCTGAGAGACCGATTACTTGGATATACTACAACGATTTGAAGTTCTTACAAAGCCATTATAGAAAAGGGTTAGCATTCTTTTTACTATTGAAAATATTGTAATATACGTTATTATTTCAGGATACCCTTACCTGTTGAAGAAATTAAGGCTAGAACAAAATTATCTCCTGTTGCTAATGAAAACCCTTGGGGTGATGAAATAAACAAAACATATCATAGTTATTCTCAGAATGAGGATCAAGAAAATGATGACCAGGATACCAATGATGATTTGATAGCAGAGGAGACAGTCATAAATGATTTCGATGAGTTGGTGTATGTTGCTCCAAAAAAACAATGTCTCTCTGACAGTCCTAATAACTCACCAGATTATCACGTTGCACGCAATACTACCTCTCAAAATGTAAATGTAACAACAGCAGCAAATACGTCACTTTACCCTACAATTATGAATGAGAGTACATGCGTATCAAGTCCATCAGAAGCAGAACAAAAACTTCAAACTGTTATATCTAATATGGAGTGTATTTTACGTCAATCTCAGGATTGTCTTAAAGCAGTGCAGCAGGAAAAAGAAACAATCAAACAGGAAATATTACAAACCAGTAATAGTATTAATTTTCAGACGGATTTGGTGCGAAAAGTTCATGTTCTACTAGATGGTTTGCATCCAGACCAACGCAACAAGGCAGAGCGTAAAATATTACAGTTTTTATGCGAATGTCAAATAAAAATATTAAATAACCAAGAAATTAATGACGTGACACCTGTAAATATTTATTAGCGTATAAAGCTTTTGTTTTATTAAGAATAAATAAGTAGTATATCTTAAATTTTCATTGGATTTTGTACTAAGTATTATTTCATTCGAGCATGAAAATACTAAATAGTAATAATGAAATGATATTTGTTTGCGATGCTGAGTTTCTGTAAACTACAATACCAGCTTATTCTTCGCGGAATTATAATTATCGCACTTAATTATGTAGTTTTAAATATTCAAAAACTTAAGATTAATAAAGAATATAAGAATAAAGCAAAATAATGGTATCATTTTTCGTTGTCGGTATGAAAAATACATTGTGATGGGACAAAAAAATTACATTGTGTGTGAGAACAAACTTATATAAACTACTATTTGATTCGTCCTTCATTCGTATGTCTGCTTTACTCCTTGTTTCCACAAGCCAAGCTTCGACTCTTCTAGAAAATTGTTATGAAAATCACTCAAAAACAAAACAAGTGCTTTTCATATATTTGTTCTACTCCAGTCGACCGCCTGGGTTGTGAAAACGGGGTTAGTCGGAAAATATATTGAATATTTGTTTACTTTTGCGATATATGTATGTATGTTTTGTGTATGCCCGTTTTAATTATGTATATCAAATTTACATATATAAAAATTCAAAAACTTTCATGCATTTAGAAATATGTAATAAGAGTAAGGAGTTGATTTCGTCAATCGTAATAGAATTTGTGTTTACTTCTGAACGAAGTTTTTCCACAAAATATTTCGATCTATTCACGTAACTATATTTTTTTAAATGTTATTATTATTATTTTCATTTTTAATTCGGCTAATTGTTACGATAAAAATTTGTACATATACATATATACACATACATACATATGTTTTTTATACAAACTTTTTAAAGTTGATGAACTTTTTACATCCAACATGAAAAGTTATTAGGATTTAAAGACAAAATGACAAAAATCTTTGGCAACGCATGCCACAATCATTCATAACAACAATATTTTTCACTACTTGTTCAAGTAGGTTAAATTATTGTATATGCATACATATGTATGTATTTAAGTAGAAAATATCAATTTTATTAATTTAAAGAAAAAACAACGGAAGATATAAAAGGAAGTTTGAATATATTTAATAAAAGAAATTTTATTTATAAAAAATAAATATCAATTTCATTCGATTAAATCATAACACAACAATAAAATTTTTGTATTTTGCTTTGAATCACGTTCGTTGAGTAGAATATGCATTGATATACATACATCATAACAATTGCTAATAACAATATTAATACTTTTACGTTGGAAAGTTGCCACAAATGCAAAAAATTGCTGATTGCTGTAAAACAATTTCTAAAATATAGAACAATTGTGGAAATGGCGCAATATTGCAGCTCTATATCTCCTGATATATTCAAGATATCGGAAAACTGATAATGAATTTGGAAAGAGGACACATTATTCATATATAATCAATCAATAACTACATTTTTTTAAAAATGTTCCATACATCAAACCAGTAACCAACCGACGATATATTGATATACGAAATGCCATGACTATATTAAAAAAGTCATGTTGGTTTCGAGATGCCAACGCTGCTCTGAGTTGACAGCCTTCTAGCACATTTTTAATACAACCATGTGACATGAGTCAATTTTTATTCGAAGAAACAACGGGGCCGCCGCACGCAATGCAGCGAAAATAATTTATTAAATTTATATAGGAGAAATAAATTTTTGTAACATTTAAAACTTCCTAGTCAAAATATATGTTTTAACAAAAGAAAACCAAGTCATAAGTATTTATTAAAAAGTACAACGAATGTCTGGCAAGCAAAAAGTTTAAAGCTACCACAAAGAAGAAATAGCAGAGGAGTAGCTGAAGTGCGTGTGTTTGTATAATTGAGTGTGCGGGGTCTCTTTTTTTTTTTTTTGATATATATATGAAATGTGTACGTTAATGTTGGTGTGCGCAAAAAGTGCTGGAATTTCAATTTAAGCCAAAAAAAGCCGACATCAGCAGCAGAGCAGTTCATGGCATAAAAATAAAGGTGGAATAATCACAAGACGTCAAAAAAGTGTTTAGTAAAAATACAAAAATAAAATATTTTGTATTCGAGAGTGCAAATATTCTGTTGATTCATAAATTTCAAATAAGTTTCTGAAAAACAAGCCTCTATTAAGTGAAGTTAATAAAAGAGGGCGGTGCTGCTACTTGAGAAAAAAAATCTTCAATAAGGACTTCATATAAGAATTAAAAAAAAAGCGCAACCACATGTTAAATTATTTATTTAATACCTATTATACTGTTACATATATTTTTCGAATTCTCCCAATTCTATAAACAATACCATTTCCACAACTAAAACTGGAACATTTTAGTCTCCATTAAAGTTCTAAAACATCAAAATTTGCACCAGCTTTGAAGTCTTTAAATCAAAATATAAATTACAATGATTTTGTTGGAAATCAATAATCGTATAGTCGAGGAAACTCTGCTGGTTAAATTCCGTAATGCTATCGCCGGGTGAGTAATCGTTTTGATAACAAAAAGCTGTTAATGCCAACACATATTTTTCATTATTCTATTCATTTAAAAATTTTTATTTTCTTATTGAATAGGTATTATAATTCGGGTGTAGTTTAGCTTTTCTATTGTGCATATAAGTTCATATTCACTTTAGTATATTATGATAGTACGTGTATAGTCGGGTGTGTTTGCTTCTACTTTTTTCCATTTATTTTCACATAAGTTAAATGAAATTATTTTAAATAGTTGTCGCATTGAAAATATATAAACATATGTTTGTAAGTATCTAGATATATACATAAATATGTATATATGTATGTATGTATCTATGTGCTTATACCTACGCAAGCATTTTGTATGCATTCTTGAAAATATATAAGTATGTACATGCTATGTGCATTGTAAATGTGTATAGATAGACTATGTATACATTAGTTGTATTTTGTTTTTAATTAATGCATTTCTCTGATACATTCTGTTTACGTACTTTTATGGAGTAGATTGTTAGAAATAATTTTAAATATACATTCCCACAGACATATGTATGTATGTTCATACAGATGTACATTATGTAGATACATTAGCGATGCAGGTGTATTATGTGTAGGAAAAGGATTTTCATGCATTTAAAATCGCGTTTTATGCACATAACATATACCTACATTAAAAATATAAAAAACATTAAAAACTTAAAAAAACAGCTTCATTGCTTTCTTAACAAACATTTTGTCAAATCATATGGAATACAAAATTACAGTTAAGAACTTTTATTTACGTAAATGAAGTAAGTGTTTTTGTAAATTGTCAAAGGTAAATCTTTGACTATTTTTTCTGAAATAACATTTTTATTGTAAAAATTAACATTCCACGTCAGCAAAAATTATTGGTGCGTATTTAAATGCTGCTAGTTCGTTTGTGGAATATTCAGTTTCTAAATTTTAGGTGTTTGAACTATAAAATGTTGATGCAATTTGTTGCATTTTTTAAGTCCATAATTTTTTTGTATAACTTTATCTAATATATTTTTAATGTCTTCACTTATTCTGCCTTTCAGAGCATAATTTTCTTATAACGCATCTTCAATTAATTCAAGTTGAGCTGTTAAAGAATCAAAACCATGGGCTATAGTGTCCACTCGAAAGCTATTCTCTGGGTGCACAAATTTCAATTCTGTGCTTAAGCTTTTTTTTTTTTAATTTAAAATTTCTTTCCTTGTTAATATAAATATAGTATTTGACAGCATTCATCCACGCTCCCCATCTAGTTACTATAGGCTGTGGGAAATTCGTATACCTGAATATTATCCTTTAAAGGCTGCAAAGAAGCTTTAAAAAACACTTTCTATAAAATTTTTCAAATGAATTGAGTTTTCATCCCAGTTGAAATTGTTTTCGTTTTCCTCTTTTTTATTCTTACACAGTCGTTACAATTGCAAAAATATTTTGCAACTACTCAAAAAACACCAAAAATTTGTTTTATAGCAAGAATAAATTAAAAAATTAATTAAAAATATACATTTATAATGAAATATAAAAAAAAATATGTATTTATTTTGAAATAGGTATGCAAAAATATGCACTAACAAATCGATTATAAAGTACATAAAATACAAAAAAAAAATTAAAAATATGAAATAACAATTCCATGCTCCTCCATATTCAGGCAAATTCTCTGACTCGGAGAACTACATTATCTAAATTGATTTTGAGTTACTGAAGGTAATAGCCTTGCCTATAACTAAAATATGTATATACATATGTGTGGATATTAAATATGCATACACATATGTATGTATGTGCATGCATACATATTTATATTCAATTTATGTATCGCATGCAAAAGCATAGTCATAATATACAATAACTAACCATTGAATGACTCAAAACCTAATATGTAGATATGTAAGTATGATTGAAAAACACACATATATACATACATACATATGTATGTGCATATGTAAATAAATAACAATAATTGAGGTAATGGAAACAAAAGTGAATAAAAATAATGTTTGGAATATGCACTTGTGTTTCGAAGTGATGAAAAAGGGGAGCTTATACATATGTATACGTTGTTATGCACATACATATGCATATGTATGTATGTATGTATAAAGTAATAATAAAACCTTATTTTATCATAATTTTCTACTTGTACAACGGTATATACAAATAATACTATTTAAAGAGTATATGTAAGTATGTATATCTATGGAAAACTAACTGTACTGGATATTATTATTTAGTTTGCAATGAGTGTTTATAGGTCTACATGTATGTATATATAGTACATACATAATGTACATACATATGTACATACATGCATACATATGTGCATAGTTATCATCCATCGAACTAAATTCATGACTATGTTTTTATTATGACAAAGATTTGAATGAAAACGTGAAGGCATGTTTTAACATCTATGTATAAATTTATTTATATACAACTTTGCGTAGAGAAACAGCAGATATAAAAACTACCTATAGTTTCTACAAGTATTTGTATTCAAACAGGTACATATATATGTATGTATGTATTCATGTATTTATGTTATTATAATGATATTTTTAAATATACAAATAGGTAGAATTTTCAAACGTGGAAGAGTCTACGGGAATTCTCATGAAGAGCGTTTTTGATCGTAGACGAAAGGTGTTGTAATTAATGGTAGAGGAAATCATTTGAGATATGTTTAAAAGGTTATCTAATGAGTCGTGCATAAGGCATGTCAAAAATCGTATAAGACTCATATAGTGTAATCTGGGGGGTTATTATGTAATCCGAATCGAACGGAAATGTGTTCGAATAGTAATGTTAATAACATACAAATTCGAACAGTTTTCTTTTCGAATCGAATTACATAATAACCCCCCTGAGACCACCTTCGCCTTGTAGGTATGTATGTACATACATTAAGTGTGGAATAGTGCACGACTTTTTGATTTTGATACGCTAGGGTGGGATGGGGGTAAATGAGTCCTAATCGGGGTCAAAACTAGGAAAAAAGGAGGTAAAATCCGCAAAAAGCTTCACAACTGTCCCCGAGTTGCTCCTAGAGGGGTAAAACTTAAGACCGACCCCCACTAATATATTCAATCGTAAATCTGCGCTTCTTAAGGGGCTCCCATACAAAACTTGTTTATACAATTACCCCTCCATCGCCCTAACTAACCACTTAGTGCCCCTAGAGGAGTCATATACATATATGACCAACGCCCATACAAAAATTTTTAATTTCAATAAAATGTTTTTTTAAGAATATTAAAATATATTTTTATAATCAAGTGAAATTAATTATTGTGATAATAAGCAAAAATATTTTTTCTCCTTCGTTATTGCGGAAAAGTTAATATTTTTTACTTATCATACTTACGAGTAAACTAAAAGGGATTATTCAATATTTTTATGCATATAAAAATTTTGTTAATCAACTTCAATGTTATTAGAAACGAGCGCTCTTTTAGTGGCCACATATGTGCATACATAAGTATGTATGCATGTACGTAATCATATACATATCTATTTCTATTACAGCAGAATAACATAGTTAAATATGTAAACTTACATGTGTACAAATGTGTGTAAGTATGAATACGTGTGTATTACTATAAAATAGCTGTTAATGTTTTATCTAAATGTTCCACTTTTCGTTTAAACATTAATTCAGTCAATATCGCATACATAATACATGCATATGTATGTATGTATGTATTTACTTTAAAATATTTGTTTCGTTAATACGAATGTACATATTGTGCCACTACCGCCAAAAAAGCTTAAGCGACTTAATTTTTGAACGAAATTTTTTGACCAAAATCGATTATTTGCTATCGCAGATAAAAGTGGGAAAATCTGGCCTAAAAAAGTTTTTCTCTCAAAAGCTCCAATATTAATTTGCAATTACTTTTTCTGTGCAAGGAATCAGCTGGCAACCTATAAAACTGATTTCAGTTGTATACAAAATATCACAACAAGCTAATACATACACAATTTTGGCTGTCACTTAACGTTGAATTTTATTTTCTACAGATTTGTCCGTAACAGAACAGAACGAAAAAGGAAAAACAAACCACACATACAGACTTTCAATTGAACATAAACAAAACAGCTGATTCAGAACGGAACAGCACGTACAAACTAATTCTACCTTAAGTATTGTTTCTTAAGTTACTTTGTGTGTATAGAAAAGGTTAACAGCATTTTGCCCGCCTTGTAAAATTTGGTTGAAGTGAGTTAACAGTTTTACACTCTAAGGGATATAAGAGTGGGAAACTCTGGTTTCAAAAAGTTTTCTCAAAATCTCCATTATTAAACGCAAGTTATAAAAGCATATAAGAATTAGGGAATTGTTTTTTAAAACAAATTTTGTATGTGTTTTGTTTTTGTAATTTACAAGTTTTCTATATAACGCTTAGCGTTCCAGTTTTGAAAAATACTAAAAAAAATAAATATCACTAAGGAGATAAAAGTGGGAAAATCTGGTATAAAAAAGTTTTTCTCTCAAAAGCTCCAATATTAAACGCAAGATAATAAAAGTATGTTAAAATTATTTTACAATCTACTTTAATAACAAGAGTCTTGAACAATAAACATTATTCTAACGCTTATTCGAATTTATCATTATAAGATAAATGAGATAAGATACATTTTAATGAAAAAATATGTCCGATATAAGAGTGAGAAAATCTGGTCTCAAAAAGTTCTTTTTTTTTCTCAAAATCTTCAATATTAGGCGTAAGATAATAAGAGCATTTAAGAATTTGTGAAATGGTTTGTTTTTGTAATTTACATATCTTCCATATAACGCTTAGCGTTGTAGTTTTATTGAATACCGGCCTAAATATTACATTATATTTTACTGGCAAGAATCTTGAACAATATACATACATATGTATGTATATTATTCTACAACTTATTCGAATTTATATATAACTCGAATATTCAATTAGCTTTCGGAACTGTAAATCTATTCTTAGATATGTTAAAAAAACTTATATATTAATCCTCAAGGAGATAAAAGTGGGAAAATTTTGGTTTCAAACAATTTTTCTCTCAAAAGCTCCAATATTAAACTCAAGACAATAAAAGCATGTAAGAATTAATTTTAAATCCTACTTTGCAGACAAGTCTTGAACATTATACATTATTCTAAAGCGGCCCACCCACTTGCAATATAATTGCACAATTTTTCGTATTGTGTATGTCATATTCGAATGTGGCACAATATATTGCAAAATATCAAAAGACTTTTGATTTTTATTGTACAATCAAGACATTTCTGTAATGTGGTGGCAACATTGTTCAATGTTGTTTACATTTTCACTGCCAGGAAAATTGGGCAATATTTTCTTTACAAATATTGTGCCATTTATTGCATAGCATAGGTCAAAATGACAATAATATGTACAACAACATATGCAATAATATTGTATAATGGATGGGCCGCTTAACGCTTATTCCTTCTTAAAGAATTATAAAAAAAGAAATGTGAGAGTAAGTGGGTTAGACATTTATACTGCCCAACCTCAATATGAATATTGGGCTTTCGAAAATAACACAATGACCCCCTCTAATTCGAAACGAAAGACAATTCTTTCAAATTTGTGTGTTAATAACATGGGTGCCCCTGTGGCTGAGTGGTAGCGATGCTATCCTCTCAGTCTTGGGTTCGATTCCCGCCACAACCCCTGGGTGTTTTCTGCAGACAAGTTAATCGCTTCGCGGGTTGTGTTTCTTAAAAAAAAGTTCTATAAACCCATAATAAAATATTACTTACAAAACGATAATGATAAGCACATTACAACTTTCTTCTATTTCAAATCGATTAATTTATAAAAATCGTTTTCCATCAAATACCTGATTGTTTATTATTGTGTATTCTATAAAAAACACACTATTCCCACAAACTTTAAACGTCCGCCTTAAAAACCAGGGAATGCAAATAACGATTATTTTTCAAATTTAAACTGAAAAAATCACACTAATAGAGAAGTGCTACGTGCACAAGGAATATACCAAGATAATCCATGTTACATGGACTACCTATGGATGCAATGATTTTTAATTTTTTTGATTTTTATTAAAAAGCAACTTTACCGACTATTTCTTGATTTTTATTTATTCCTCACAAAATAACAGTTATTTCTTGATTTAAAATTCAAGATTCCAATTAGAAAAAGTAAAATAACGATAAACTGTTTTAGAAGTGTTTTTTTATCTTATCAGCTTTTCCCCCTTTAAGGCAATTTTAAAATTTTTTTGTTAATATCCTTAAAAAAATATTGCTTCTATATTTCTTAAAATATCGATTTTTAATACTTTAAATATATGAAATAGAGGTAATATAGAATTGGATTTTTTAAATAAGCTTGTATATTTTGTAAGTCTGACTACTGGTCAATTTCCTAAGTGAAAAAATTATGCAGTGTCGAATGCATGAGTGCATATTATGTAGTATGTATGTACGAGTATGTATGTATATTTTATTTATTAAGTGAATAGAAAAATAATAAAAAATGCCATATTTACTTATATGGATTTCTTAAAAGCAGACGAGTGCACCTCTGAAATTTTGATAAGAAATATTTATTGCCGAGGGGGTAAACACCCCACCCCTTCCCCATCTCTTAATATCATGGGTGGTTTTGTGTTTACCATGTATTTACTTTCTATTTCTGTACATGTATGTATCAAACGCATTGCATATTAATGTATTTTGTTTTCAACGGTGATTTCGTTACTTTTCTTTGTTGGCTTTTCTTCTACCCTCTCACACTTCTCCTATCCTTGTCTCTAACTAACATTGTTAAATAATTGTATAATGCTGATTCATAATAAAAATAAAATTTAATAAAATAAGTTTATTTACTCACCAACAATATTTCTAAAATAAACAACATTTATAATTATTATAAAAAGAAAAATTAAAAAATAAAATCATTCATATTGTTCTCAGTTTCTAGAGCGAATTTGGCTTTCCACTATTAATAATATGGAGTTTTAATTTTAAATTTATTAATGCTAAATTATTAAATTTTTCATTTCGATATAATTTCAGATTAAAACCAGAATCAATAGATGTTAAAATAGCCGATTTTGATGGTGTTTTATTTCATATTTCCAACATAAACGGAGATAAAACTAAAGTTAGAGTAAGTTGTTTAGCCGACTCTATTACTAATAATTTACATTTTTTACTTATACAAAAATTTAACCCAAACTTCCGAAAAATGTTGCAATTTTCTCCCTATTAAATAATTTTTTTTATATTTCTCATGTACACAACGTTTTATTATTATTTTTGCTTATTTTAGACCAGCATTTCTTTAAAATTCTATCAACAATTGCAAGAACATGGTGCCGACGAATTGCTCAAGCGTGAATATGGTAGTCTCTTAACTGACACGGAAGATGGTTAGTAGAGTAGAAAAGAAATAAAAGACAAACAAATGTATTATATTTTCTTAATTTATTTTAAATCTACTATATATGAAACGTTTTTAGTTGCTATTAAACTGCTCTTAATATTGTTTCATTGCTTGCTTTATTTAACAGGCTACAATGTATCCGTACTTATTAACTTAGAAGACATACCCTCTGACTGGGAACAAGTGGCCAAAAAGATTGGTCTATTAAAACGGAATTGTTTTGCATCGGTTTTCGAAAAATATTTTGATTTTCAGGAACAAGGGGAAGAGGGACAAAAGCGTGCTGTTATCAATTATAGAAATGATGAGACTTTGTAAGTACATATGTATACGTACATACATATTTGGAAATAAATTTTTAAATCAATACCTTTTTCAAAATACATACTTATTTTTATTTTTTTACATGTCTCAGATATGTTGAGGCCAAAGCGGATCGTGTTACTGTTGTTTTTAGTACCATTTTCCGTGATGAAGATGATGTTGTTATAGGTAAAGTTTTTATGCAAGAATTGCGGGAAGGTCGGCGTGCATCGCATACTGCACCACAAGTGCTCTTTTCCCATCGTGAACCACCACTGGAATTGGCTAACACGGATGCTAAAGTTGGCGATAATATTGGCTATGTTACATTTGGTATGTGATACTGATACACGTTAATTATTAGTAATCGTAATTATGTAATTTGATAAGGATTTAAATTGGAGCGAATGGCCCATATACATACATATTTCTAGAATTTTTATAGCATTGTATGGTTATAAATAGTGGGGGAGATTAAACCTTTTTTTATTCCAAATATACTGACATTAAATTATTTGAAACAAAAACCTGTCTTATTAGAAATACAACTCTGTGCAATTACTGCTTGAAGATGAGTTGGACAGTTGTAAATAGTAGTAGTGTTGGGAAGACATGTAAATATGTTTTTAGTAAACCTTCCGTACCACCATTGCTCTCCAAATAATTACACTGTGTTAGTTAAAAAAATCGAAATTTTTCCCAGTTTTCTACCATTTACGTCCCTTTTCACAATGTTTGATTAAGAGTTAACGTGAACTTTAACTGTAAGTTCTTCATACAAAACTTGCCGTTAAAGTCCCTGTTAGCTTTTAATTGTATATTGAGAAAAGCGCTGTTTTGTTGCAGCAACTTTTTATTTTTTAGTGCAAAAGAGCGAGAGAGAAATACAAAAAGTATACATTACTATTTCAACACTCTCACACATATTCAATAATTGCTGCAACAAAAATTGCAAGTCTGGACCGGGACTTACTCAATTAATTCCATTTTTTTAAATTAAAAAAAATCAAATTTGATGTTTCAAAAAGTATAATTAGGGCGCATGTTCATCAATACATATTTTTTCAATCGATATATAGGTTAATAAAACAAGAGCTAACACAAAAAAATTTAACACCACTGAATTCAGCGTACTCGAACTAGATTTGCCTCCCAGGTCCCCGGCTTGTTACAAAAAAGTTTCCAATTCGAGCACAGTGGTATTAATTTTGGTCTCACACAAGAAATTGTCACTTAAATATGTCTACATATATACATATATATCTGTGGCAATAAATAATAATGGCTTAAGTTGACATAAGTGCTTTTTCATTTTATCACATATTCTCATTCTCTTCTTCAAGATCTATCACTCAGTTAAATTTCAATTATAACATGTTATTATTAATAACAAAAATTAAAATATTAAAAACCTCCGATATATCTGGAAAATATGTGATATCTTCTAAACGGTTGGACCGATTTTCTTCAAACATAGCTAAGAAGCCTCTCGATCAAGTCACCTTTCAAACAAAAAAAACTAAATCAAAATCTGGCCAGCCGTTTTTTCTGTACATGGAAACACAAAAAAAGACAAAACCCTTAATATCTAAAAACAAGAAATTTCTACTTTAGCCATTATTATTTATTGCCACAGATATATAGTATACCCAGCGATTTACCTCATTATGGAAGCCTTAATCGCAAAATATTGCACCTGCAATACCTATATACATAGCACCTAATATGTTCACTTATATCTACATAATTGCTTAAACACAAAGTTGAATGAATGAATGACAAAACGTTAAATTAAATAAATGTTTTCTTTTAAAAATTTCAGTTCTTTTTCCACGTCATACTAATAAAGAAACTAGAGATAATACAATTAATTTAATACACATGTTCCGAGATTATTTACATTACCACATCAAGGTTTGTATACAACCGTACATCTGAAAATGATTATGAAGATCATATTTTGTTAAATATATGTACAATTGCAGTGTTCAAAGGCTTACATACACTCTCGGATGCGTGCAAAAACATCAGATTTCTTAAAAGTCCTTAATCGTGCAAGACCAGAAGCTAAAAATTTGGAAAAGAAGACTATAACGTATGTATTCTAATTTTTATATATAAACACTTATATCTTTTTTTTTTTTGATATAAAAAATGATTCCTTTAATTTTTCTTTTTTAGGGGGAGAACATTTATACGCAAAGAATGATTTATGGACAATGTCTAGTTGTTTTTTTTTATTAAGTATATTAATTTTGTATTATTAAAAATAAAGTATAACAAACTTGCGAAAACAAATACATACATTTTTCATACAAACACCTACAAAATTCAAAAAAGATAACTTCATCTCTGAAAATCTTATGTGGAAATATAAGCAAAAAACGCCAATTTATGCTTAAAAACAACAAAGAACTTTAAAAAGAAGGTATTCCAAAAGTAATAACTTGTCTTATAAATTACAAAAAAAAAAAAGAAATAAATGAAAACAAACATACGAAACTAAATAATAAGTTAAAAACAAGAAACTAAATAAAGTGGTTTAACCCTTAAGTAAAAAAATTTATTGTAATAAATAAAAGAAATATTATTTTTTAGTTTTTTATTATTATTTTATTTGTGAAGAAAAAATCAAAGAAGTCTTTAAAAAACGAAAAATCAATAATAACTCAAAAAAAAAACCTAATGAGAAATTTGTTAAAAATTAAAGAAAATGAAAAATCAATAAAAATGCAATCCAAAACTTTCCTAACAAAAAACACAAAATAAATAAGTGACAATGAAAACAAAAAAGAAAGAATTTCCATTTTTTTAAGAAAGCAAGAAAAAGGATTAACTGTGAGTATAATAATCAAGATACGATTGGAGATGATGTGAATTTCTTTGCTGAGCACAATAAATGCTAAATGTTTGCTTCTTCCGTATACTTTCCACAAAAGGTACTTTTTATAAAACCCTGTTTGTTTAGTACTTTTTATTAAAGTTACACACATACATATATTACATTTCCTAAATATAAAGCACTGGAACAAATTTAATTCTTTGTAAACTTATTTATTGAATAATTTTAATACATTTTTATAATACTTAATCATTTTCGTATTTATAAAGGTGCTTATTATTTTAATATGTCCTAGATATTAATTTTTTAAAATAAAAGTTATTGTTTAAACTTTAATATTATCTATTGTTGCAATTTGATTTTTTGGTTTATAAATATCCTGATTTAAGCTCTCCACACTGCTGTATTGTTGCGTCAGATAATTCATTTGAATATATTCAATGGCTAAAATAAATGGAAAATTTTAGCTTTTAATTATAAAATTTTAAAATTTAAAGTAAAATATGCATACGTACATGTACACATGTATGTATATGTATTCTATAGAGGTTGGTGCATTTGTTTCTTAAATTTAAATAGTGCTCTGGCTTAGAAAAACATATTTGCTTATTTTATTAGTTTGAGATTATGTATTTACCTTGGCATTCGTATTAAACTAAGTAAGTCCTTGTGATTTTGATTATTTTATGGTTCATCATATTCATCCAATTTAATGTAAGCAAGTGCTGTGAGTGGTAGTTTTTTCATTGTTTTATTTAGTTTTTTTTTAAGTGTTTTATTATGGTTTTTGTATAAATAGTAGGAATGAGGAATTTTTGATTATAGTTTGTCATTTTTTGTATAAATATGTATGTAAAATGTACAATGAAAATATATTCTGCAAGATGAAAATATAGGATTTTTATTTATTTTTTTACAAAATTAAATACATATGTACATATACATATATGTATGTACAAATATACAAAAGTTTATATAAAAATTAGTTACAGTTGGCTGGAAAAAAAGTACGGAATGTGGGCAGTTTATTCCATGTATCAGTATGTCTGTATATAGCGTCGTAGCTCCTAAACGGATGTAGTAAAATTAATTATTTTTTTTTTAAATTCACGTTTGAAAGAAGTGATTCAGGAAAATTGTCTGTAACTTTCGAAGTACTGGGGGCGAATTATGGCATTCGATACGATTCGAAATTTAAAAATATTTCCATATAAACTATTGAAATATTTCGTAATTTCATTCGATAAAGGGTGCCGTAATTTGCCCCCTGATCCGATTACAAGATGATATACGAGTACATGTGTAGGCAAACAAATTAGAAGAGGAACTAAGTTTATGGGCGCCCAGTTAAAATTTTTAAATTCAGCCCAATTCTAAAGTCCGAGTAATTATTGATTTTTCCCTAGCATAACATCTTTCTATTCTATACAGACACTGGAAAAATAAAAAAGTAGAGTATTTCGAATTTTCGAAGTCAGCTGTTTTGCTTCCAGCTGTTTTATTTGCACCTAAAAATGTGCAAATCATATAAAAAATAAAAAAAAAATAAGGAGGGGGGGGGAAGGTAGGGGAAAACTCGCTTAGAATTGTTATTCAGAATTGTTCTGTATATATTTTATTCCATACAATAAACAAATGATCTCAAAACTGTAAATGAAAATCCATCTTGAATAAAATTATGCCTTTTGTTTATCCGTAAAATATTTTAGGCCTTATTTATAAAAATTATTATTTATAAAGGCTTAATAAGAGAAGTTTTGTGTGAAAATATGTTTTATAAAGCCGTAATACTTTTTATAAATAAAGCTGTTTAAATATAGGGATGCAACCGATACCGATATATCGGCGATACTGCTAATTTTCCGATATATCGATATCGGCGATATTTTACTGTCGATACGCCGATACTTCTTATATTTTTCTTTAGAGTTTTTTTAAGTCTTATTAATATCAATTTTAAATCTTGAGCCAATCTAAACTGAATGCCATCGTTTATTTTGTAAAATCATAAATATTGCAGACGTTTTGCAGTTTGAATCTTAGAAACGAAATGTATTGAAAATTTTGATGATTTGAATGGCTCATTAATAAACACTTATTTTGTATATAGAAGAATTACTCTACTTGAGTTTTGTTAATTTTTTACTTGAGCTCAATTTCAATATGCGTATCGGTATCGGAATCGGTATCGGCGATATTTATTTTTGAATATCGGTATCGGATCGGCGAAATGGCGTATCGTTACATCCCTATTTAAATATAACTACATAATTTTTTTTGTTGATTTAATGCGACATTTTCTTACATTGACTGTTCACTTGTTTGCATAGTATGGCGTATGAGTTTCGTACTTTCGTTTCGTTTGACCCCCTCCCCCTAGTAACATATCGTAACAAAACTAAGAACCCCCCTTCCCCTAAGAGCGTTACGTAATATATGGACGGCCCCTAACTCAAAAACTCCGGAGTTTTTAGTTAATAATGCTGAACTAATTAATCTTCATATTGTGTAAACATTTCATACAAATATCTTGTATACTTAACTCTTGAGGGAAAAATTAAATTTTATTTTTCCACTTAGTTGTGTGTAAATTGGAAACTTCAAGCTCGTTTTCTGGCGCAAACTGGTTTTATTGAGTTATGACGTTGTTTAAGGAAATGGGCGATATGTACAACGATATAAAAAACCGGTATTTTTGAAATAAAAAACTTGGCAGCACTTCCAAAAAAGTACACGAAAAAATCAATCGCTTGAAGGATATTTGCCTAAACTTGGCTTTATTAACATTCCAAGGCAGAAAGTGGGGCAAAAGTTATTTCGACATTATTATGAGTTTGATTTCAACAGATTGTATGTAAAGCGTTGATAAAGGTCACAATGATCACAACTTTAATTTTGTTATTTTTTTTTTTCCAATGAAAAAGTCTTCTGTAATTCACAATACCCATAATGTCCATTAACGGCAACACTTGGAAATGGTGTAGTTACTTTATTCAAATATGCCAAGGAACTTTTCCAAATGATCGATTAAATTCAACACGTTTTTTGTTTTCTTTTGTCATGTTGTCCAACATAAAAAGGAGATAGTGACCCCATATAACAAAAAGAAATAATTTATCACAGTGAAAAAAAAAAGTTTACAGGGGCTTGGTCAAGCTCACATGCTCGCATTATTCATAACTATGTACATATGTGTATATAGACACTATTCTTAAAGAATATAAGATAATGAATTTGCTACGTACATATATATATATATATATGCATACATATGTACTATATGAGCAGTTTATTTTGAAAGTGTTATAAGTCAATTAATTGCAAATATTTAAGCACCCGTTTGTATTATTAAATTTTTATAGAATACTATTGCTTTCAAGTTAAATAAGTATTTATATGAAGAATTGTTGTTGTTGGTTAAATACGTTTCCGTTAAAGATACGCTTAACTATATTTTAACCAAAAAGTTCTTCAAAAAAGGTTAAAAAACAACTCCATATATTTACAAAAAAAGCTCTCAAAATGTTATTGATAATAAGCTAACATGGCTCAAACAAAAATTTGAATTCACAACAAACATTTTTATATGATTTAGAATCTGTTTTTATTTTTCCTACAACCTTCTTCATATTAATACATTATAACGTCAAATAAATGTATATACATACATACATACTTCGTTATTTATGTATATGTATATGCTCACTGTCGTATACATAAAAAATATTTTAGGTTTATTTCACAAATTTCCCATAGAAATATGTCAAAGAAGCGCTTAATAAAACTGAAATATTTTTTATGAATAAGGCAGTTATACTAAATATTATCTGCTTTACATATTTATAAAAAATAATTTTTTTTATAAAGGTTTTATAAAATAAAATTTGTATGGAAATCTGTTTTATAAACCTTTTATAAATAGAAAATATTTTTTTATGCATAAGTAACGCCTTATAAATATTTCTTAAAACAAAATTATTATAAGCGACCGTCCAATTTTTTTAATGGTGAGACTTACGCCACTTTCAAAATAAACGGCTCATATGTACATATGTATTGTATGTATGTATGTATGTATTACAATATATTGTAAAAATATTCGCACATTCAGGCGAGAGCGTGTTATTTCTTTTGCAGTAACAATTTATGTATATATTTAATTCTCAAGTGGGCATTGATATTTAAATCCCTTTCTGGGCTTACGATTATATATTACAGTGGTTTCTCTGGCTCAGCGATTACTCAGTTTAAGGAATTCGCGATTTAACATACGGTAAAATTTTGTTTCGATGTACCCGATATATTTAATAACGAATTAATTAAAAAACGAAACAAAAACAAAAAAAACTTAGCATTAAGTTAAGTGATAAGTTTTGTTTATAAACACAAAAATTAATTTCACAAAAAATTATAATGACGAATGTAATTACAGAGGCATGTTCTGACAATCACTTTTTGTGAAAGTGATTTGAAATCACAAGACAGGTGTTCTGCACGCAAAACTTTTTGAATTTTTGTGATTTTAAACCGGTCAGCTAAATGCCTGCCGATTTGAAATCACTTGGTTATTTTTTCAATCACTTTATTTTGAAATTCAAAATAAATTAATTAAATTGATAATTTAATATCTTTATTATTGATTTTTATAGTAAAATGAGCTATTTTCTACGAAAGAATTTATAAAATTATGAAAACATTGAAGACACTTTCTTTTGCAAGAAATATTGTTATTTGCTTTGTGATTTGCATTTACAAAACAAAACATCAGTTGTTTTCTTGTGTTTTTGAAAGGGTAAAATCACACCGAAAAGTTAAAACTTTTGTGATTTATCAGAACACCATCAAATCACAAAGTGATCTGAAATCTTGTGACTTCCAGTTTCTTTTTTTTACAGTTGCCTTACAGTTTGTAAGGAAAATTGTAGCAAGCGAATTTGGCCGAATATAAAATAAGGAAAAAACTGATATCTTTTTGGGTAAAAGTGGGTAAACACACAAAAATTGATTTCACAAAAACATCAAAAAATTAATTTAAAAAATATATTAAATTGGAAATTTCACAAAAAATTTACAGCTTTGTTTATAAAAATTATTAAGGCTTTATAAAGGCTTACTAAGAAACATTTTTTATGAAATTTTTTTTAAAAAAACCTTTATAAAGCCTTAAAAATTTTTATAAATAAGGCTGGTAGTGCACAAAAAAAATAAAATATAAAATGTATATAAAATCTATTTAAAAAAATTTTGAATGAAAATTTTTAAATAAAATACGTTTCAAACTCATTTTAACGAGTTACTGCCTGTTCCACGATGTCGACGAAAATGTTCGATCGACAACTTGTATTGAAAACAAAATTTTGTTTTCGAACGTTTTCTGTTGACATCATAGGACAGGCCATAAATGTTTACTTGCATACATATAAAAATATTGCTAATTTACTCAAACAACGTAATAATTCAAAAACTGGAATTTTTGAGTTAATGACGCAGAATACATATTGTATAAAAAGTTCATACATTTTTGTCTTGAGAGCTCTTGAGAGAAAAAAAAATTCTTTCTCGTTTAAGTTGTGTATAAATTGAGAACTTTAAACTCGTTTTCTGGCAAACTACTTTTTTTGAGTTACGACGTTGTTTTAGCAAACGAGCCATATGTACTCAGTATGTATCTCCAAAAATCAAAGCGCATAAAAAATCGTTAAATCATTAAAAATAACAAATAAAAAATAAATTTTGGAAAAAGCAAAGAATAGTACATACTTCAATCACAAATACAAATCAAATCAAATAGAAATCAAATCTGAAACATTTTTTTTGCCAAAAACTCGATTATTTCGAGCCAAATTTTCAATAATCGTAAGCTACAAAAATTAAAGTTTCCAGGAGAAGGTTTTTTACGATAAAATTTTACAGCCTGTATCTTAAAATTTATCAACAGTTTTTCCATTTTGATAATTTTAAACTATAGTTAGGCCCATAAAATTTTAATTTCAATACACAAGTTTATTTTCACTAGACATATGTCACTTAAGATTAAATCGAAAATAAGGCTCGATTTGCTAACAAAAACGTTATTTTATATCAAAATACTAGTTTAAACAGAAAAAAATCGAAAACCACACCACAAGCTAAATAAAAAATAATAAAAACAATAAACATAAAAAGTCGCACGTACATACCCCAAAAAGTAATCTGCATTTTTAAAAAAAGAAATAAAATAGTGAAAAAATTGACTGCCAGTTTATAGAAGACAAGTAAAAATTCTCGTCTGTCTATTTATATTGAAAACAAACACAAATTTTAGTGCTTTGTTTTCAATATAAATAGACAGACGAGAAGCTTAACATGTCTTCTATAAACTGGCAGTTAAATTTGTAAGAAAAACCTCAATTTTGTTCACTGCCTACTCCCAGCAAACGAACTGAAAATTAGTTCGACAGTTCACATGTCACATACTAAATCATAAACAGTCGTAACTTTCTGTTACTTGAATATTTTTGTAATTTTTTTTCACTTCAATAAAATAAAAAAAAGTCATTAAAAAAGACAGACTGTACATGTACATATATCTCGCACGAATACTTGTGTCTTTGACTGTAGTAATTTTTTATTCCAAATATCCAACATATTTATGAATATAAGACATGAAAGGTAGGCAAGATTAATTGAATAAATTATGTACATATTTACAAATATTTACAGTAGAATTTTTGGTAAAAATGTACGTAATTAAAATTTGCAATTGCATATTCACAGTGAAAATAAATTTTTGTAAGTAAGTCTCCTATTAGTAATTGAGGCACACATTTACCTTTTTGTAAATCCATATCATCCATTTCAGAATTCTTGATTTGCTGTAGCTTTTCCCGAAATTTCTTGGTAATTTGTTTGCGCTGATAATCAGCCTCAATCTCTTGTTTAGTTCGAGGAATACGAAAACGTATACAACAGCAAACCATTATAACTTAAAAAAAATAAAAAATAAACATGTATTTATGTAATTTAATAAATATGCAAAATGAAATGAAGTTGTCTGTGGGTGGTATATGAAAATACGACTACCTATACTTAACATTATACCAACACAAAATGCTATAATATGCCAAACTCTAAAGCCACCAATCGTTGTGGTTTCCAGCCAAGCAGTTTCGGGATTGGGTTCCAAAAATTCTGTATCCTCATCGTCACTCATATTTGTTTATTTTAATTCCTTGTTTAATTATATTTTTACACAAGAAAATCAACAAGTTTTTTTTGTTTCAATATTTCTTTTCGTTTACGGTTTATTTTGTAACGTTTTAATTCCAAATGTTTGTTAGAGACT